>OZ022501.1:70269878-71734536 GCA_963989385.1 Ctena decussata | reverse complement strand
CAATGGTGTGAACCAATTGTAGTTGATATTAAGATATTACTATAAATATGGGAACTTTGGTGAAGCCAGAGACATTATAAAAACTCAATTCCAATGGAATTATCTGCAGACTATATTTTTTTTTTTTTGGTGAAATTTGGGTGGAGACAGGTTATTTTTTTCTCTTACTTTTGAGGCCAGATTATTTTTTTGAACCCCCTTATGAGCCAGGTTATTTTTTTCTTGCATATCCAAAGACAGGGAATTTTTTTGATAAATATACCAGCACCCCCCCCCCCCCCCCCCCCCCCCCCCCCAGAATATCAAATGGTCGGTCCCTAATCGTGTTAAATTTTCTGTTTCCACTGACGTGGTTAGAAGAATAAACAGAAACTCAGCAATGTGCTTGGAAACTTTCAGCTCGTGGGGGTCGGCCGGGGTTGGGGAGGGAGTGGTGAAGAGAAGTAGGGCAAGCACCAACTAGACTTGCAGCAGCAGATGCGGGAGGGTGGTTGTGTGTTTGACTCCTTTTACTCTCGTCTATCCTATCTTTATTTTCTTTCTCCCTTTCTGTGACAGGCGGCTCAATATAAACTGAAGTACTGTCTCAAAGGGTCGTTAAATCTAAAGCAACGAACCAACAAACCGAAAACTGCTAGTTGAGGGCTTTATGGAATAAACCTTTCAGGGGACGCTTGTGAAAAACAATCATGCGCCACAATGACCTATCTCCGCACCAGGTTGGTTGTTTGGGGTTTAACGGCCGTCGGAGACAGTATTAAAAATATGTATTGGTACGTCGTCCTGACAGAGGGAGAAAAGAGATTTAGATAAAATCTGAATAAACCCAGCAGGCACATGACGTTGAAATGACGTCATATTGACGTCGATGCGACGTAATGACGTCGCATCGACGTCAGTACGACGTCATTTCGACATCATGTGCCCGCTGGGAAAGAATCCTATTGAAACAAGAAAGATATCTAAGAAACGAAATTTGAAGGCTTACTTCCAGTAAACGAATTGGCAACATCAATCAGAGCCAGTAGAAAATCTACTTTCAAAATTATTCAAAATGAGCTCATCGATCCCAGGAAGGCAGAATATATTAACAACACTCTAACAGCGGAAAAGGTGATACTTCGCTGCAGCCACAAAGGTAAAGGTTTCCCATAGCCTAATAGCCGTAGGGGCAGTGGGGGCTAGAGACCCACTGTATCTTGGACACAGCTGATGAAAGGTGGAGCCCATCTCTCTCCTTTCGCTGTCTCATCCTTCCCTGATTCGAAAAAGGTACCCATTTACTGCTGGGTTGACAGAGAGAGTTTTCCAGTCGTCGGATGGCGACGGTGAGCCGCGAACGCACGACTTTCTGGCGACTTTCTGAACCATAATCGAGTCTCTCTAACCACTTGACTACGGCACTGCAGCCATAAAACGTTAAAAAAACGCTGAATCAATGTTGAATCAACGTTGATTTAACGTTTTCATCAGTATATTCCCACTGGGCTTTACGATCGCCCCAGAGACTTCAGGTAAATTAAAATAAATTGGTATAAAGCTTACATTTCAGATAGACTTCGTTCACTTTAGCAAAGTCTTTTATATCAGCCAGAAGAAGGGTTATCTTCACCACTGAAAGAAGAGAGAAAAAGTATAAACTTCAGTAGGAAATTGAAGAAAGGCAAAAAGATTATGTGGAAAGTACTGGAAGTGAAAACTGAGTTTAGACTCTACAACCAAGTCTACTGACCTGCGTCTTACCCCTTTGCTGTACATTTTTCTTACCTTCTTTGTTTTCATATTTGTCTAGTGTCATCTTAAGCAGTATGGTAAGTTTGATCTGCTTGCTCCCGAATGCAAAAGGAGTTCTCGTTTTGTATACCCCGCCACATGTTAGTGGCGGAGTATTCTGTTTTCACGTGGGCCGTCCGTATGTCCGTCCGTCCGTCCGTCCGTAGTACGTACGTCCGTCCGTCCGCACTTCGTTTCCATTCGATAACTTAAGTATTTTTCAACGGATTTCCTTCAACTTATGCATATGCATTTCTATCAAGAATGTTTCGCTTGGGATTGTTGATGGACAAATTTCAATAATTTCAGACAGAGTTATGGCACTTGTCAATGTACAAAAAATGGTTTCTGGCCTCTAGTTCCTTTACTACTTGGAGTATCATGATCAAACTTCACAAGCATGATCGCAGTAACAAAAGCTTTGTATGAGCACAGAAATTTTATCGTCAGGGGTTACCTGCCCCTGCCCTGGGGCTATAAACATGTATAAAATCATGAAAAATTTCATATAAAATCAGAGTTTGAAGCAATTTTTCTTAAACTTACAGCAAATGATCAGTGATGAAAGCTTCCAGTGATGCTCAAAATTACCCCATGGGAGTTATCTCCCCCTGCCCCCGGGCTATATACATGCATAAAATGATGATAAAATCTATATAAATTCATGTGAAACAGATTTTCAAAAATTTACATCTTATGATAGAAGTAATAAAAGCTTCTTATGGTGATTAAAATTTGACCCTTTAGGGGTTATCTGCCCCTGCCCCATGGCCATATGTTTAACATCACTAAAATTTGATTTGATTAGTGTGGTAAGTGCTTTATCGGAAGCTTATTGTAAGTGATCAGAGTAATGAAGTGTCCTGTCATGACAAAGACTTTTATCCGTGTTCAATGGGGTTAGGCTGCCCCTGCCCTGGGGTTATACAGAGAAACAATAAATCTGGAAAAATCGGTGTGTTTAAAAGGTTTGTATTGGCGGGGTATCACGCAGTCGTTTGCGATGCTTTTATTTTTTTATTGATGGAAGATGCCAATCCTCTTATTTTTCTATTCTATACATATCCAAATTGTAGGATGTATAAGGTACAAAGTTTGTATAATTTGTCTTTGAACTAATGTATACCAACATGAGAAACGCACCTCATCCTCCAACAAACCGCTGCCTGCCCTCATCAACAATTAAATTGCATGTGGGTAGCTATGCCATTAAATAACAGCTCTGTATACTGGCAACTAAGTAACGGCTTAATAATTAAGATATACTCAACTCCTTTCCGTGACATAGTGACATAGACTTGCTATATCAATTGGTAAATTCAGATATCCCAACACAGAGAAGTGACTCAAGGACTAAATCCCATTATTTATTTTTTCTGCTTAATAATATTCTTAACTCTAAAATTACTTATGAAAACTTAGATTGTTTTATCTTTTCTTTTTTTCTTCTCCTTTTTACGCTAGTAGAAAAGGCACATCTGGTCATCATATCATCTTACGCAAAATTTGCTGGCCTCCTCCAAGTTTACATCTCAGGAAATAACCGAGATCACAGCTGGAGATGCACCAAAAGAAGAAGTCAGATCTACCCCACATTAAGCCTGACAGCTGGGGGAGGGGGGGGGGTTATAGTCTTGAAGATTTTTCTAAGAGAGCGTGTTTAGAATGACATTTTCATCGTTAATATTTACCGTTGCTGTAGGTCGCATCTATATTCTTTAGTACTGTGCCTAGGTTCTTGAGTGCCTGAAAAGCAAACATAAAATTGTGATCCGGGTGCAGGGTTCGAGGTTATAAAACTTGAGAATAATCTCAAACTCAAAATAAAGCACACTGATTGGCTACTTCCGAGCACACTCGGAAGCAGCCAATCAGTGTGCTTTATTTTGAGTTTAAGAATGTATTTAAGTTTTATAACCTCTGGGTCAGGATTACAATCTTTCATTAAAAATAAGGCCACCTCGGTCGAAAATTTCGTTTTAAGGTCTGAAGAGCATTACAGCGTAAATATTGTCGTCCAGTATAAAAATAGTCAACTTTTAGATTATTATCATTTTCTTCACTTTTTCTTCATACTGGTATTTTCTTACCAGATTTGGTCAGAATCTGTAATTCATGTCTTCTTTTGATAGATAGGTATACTGATTTGATGTTCTGTGCAACGTGTACTAAGTGGCCAAAAGCTTCAAAATGAAAACTTGCAACCAATGACACGTACGATAGGTGTAGCTACCTATATCTAGATAAAGCATTGATACTGGCATAAGTCAAGGGTAGGTTAGCATTCATTTACATGTTAACTAAAATGGAAAAAAAACATGACCTCTTGAACAATTCAAAAAATGGTAAAAGCATATAGTGTTTTTCAAAACACATCGGGAACCTGGACTTTATACATGCATGTATATTGTGTTTCTTTACTTATACTACATTCAAAGTTCCTTTCAAACGCTGAGATCTGCACGGTTACTAGTTGCCTACCTGATCTGCTTGTTCTACAGTATCGTCCGATACCAGCTCCGCTGTTTCGGGGTCATTCCCGATTAGGCCGGCAATATAGGCAGTTGTTCCCACAACCACCGCGTGGCTGTAATACAGAAGGTAAGGGCGTATCTGTCTTTGCGCAAATACGCAAGCGTATATTTAAATTTTGTCAAACTGACAAAATTTAAACACGACCCTGCGTATTTGCATGCGGCATAGCTGCAATACAGAAGCAAGGACGTAGCTGTTTTTGCACGAAAGTGAGGGGACGTATTGAAATTTTGTCAGTTCGACAAAATTTCAAAATACACCTGTGCATCTGCAGGTTGACTTTTTAAAATACCTTTTTTAAAATACCAACAAAACCGCCATAAAAGCAGTTCTATCCACAATCACCGCATGGCTGCAATAGAGATGGCAAGTTATTATGTCCGTAAGCAAATACGCAGGCGCGTATTGAAATCTTGTCAAACTGACAAAATTTCAACACGCACCTACGTGTTTGCTTGCTGATTTTTTAACTTATCAACTGCCATTCCCAATGAGGCTGCTGTTCCCACAATCACCGCTGTTAACATCACAAAGTACAGCCCACCAAGACATCGGCACATTCTGGTGCGGATCCAAAATACGCTCGTAACTAATAACTGAACGTGTTCGGATAAATATATCTCTGAGTCTTGCATGCATTTGGCACAGACCGATGGTGGTTTGGCGCAGCGATTAGGCTGTGCTAGTTTCAGCATAGGGCGTCGGGCCTCCTACTTATATTAGTATTGTAAGGCGCTGTGCCCCCGGCTTGTCAAAGCTGCGGGATGAGTTTGGGATTATTTCTCCCGTCTCTCTCTCTCTCTCTGTCTCACGTCACCCTCACTCTTTGATTTTGTGATAATTCGCTAGAGGATTATTGTTTTAATGTGAATGGTACGTCTTCTGGGGTCTTTGGGTGTGTGTGGGGTTGGGGGAGTGTGTAAGTCTGCCATTTTAATTTTTCCACTCTTGTCAATAGGGGGTCTGTTCTTAAAGGAAAGAGTTTGCTCGTTAGGGAAGAAACTCTTTCCTTTAAGAGCAGACCCCTTTGGAAAGACTTTGTCTCCCATGGAAGCCAACAGGACGTCATGAAAAATTGATCCCCTTTGTAAAATGTCGGAAAACATGAAGGCGCAGCCCTGACTTCACTGCATTCCCGGATGCTACATAGACAAAATATACAAAAAAAAAAATACCTGTAAGGTCCTCCTGGTTTGGGTGCATCCGGGCACTGAACACATCGTCTCTTTATAGTTTCCATGGCAGAAAACTTGACACAAATACGTCTACTCAAGAATATGTTAATCCCGCTTCAAAGGTCTGGCTAAAAACAATTCCCTTATTTATTTTAAATTATCAATATGTGTAGCACTATTTTAACTTAATAAACAAAAGATCATATCTGGGTCTATTGTTTGACAAATGAGCTTATTTATTTTAGATTATTATTATGTGAAGCACCATTGTTTAACAGAATTGTAAGATACTTCTGTATGGTCCGTAGACGTATCCTTGACATGTCCCAAAGACTATAGTGAAGAGAATACCGTAAACCTCTTAACTATTCGTAGAGGTAGGTCTGAGCAAACAGTGCAGACCCAGAACAGACTCCTCCTACAGGAGCAGTCTGTTCCGGGTCAACACTGTTTGCTATACCATCTGCATCTCCTTCCATTGTAAAACAACCCTGTCCAATTTCAGGACAATTACGGTGATTATTGTAAGTGTCCCAATTTCTTAAGAAGAATTTTTACAGTAAGTTATGCAACGTTATCTCTTTGATCCGCTAACAGATAATGGCAGTAACTCTTTGATTAATTTTGTGGAGAAGAGAAGAAGTGAAATTGTCTCCTTTTATCTAAATATTCGATTTCCTTACATGTACCGATTCGGTTAAGGCCTTAATTTTTCTGCTATTTCTACACAGGGAAATGATTTCTGTGAGTTTGTGAAGAGTAGTATTTAAGATATGATGTTCTCAATATTCACATCAAAATTCAGCATCGTAACTCAACCGGTCTACAGTTCTGCAGCTACTCTTTGGAAGGGTCTCGTCGTCCAGAAAAACAAACAAGAAATCAATGTTGTCTTCCTTTGAGAAAAATGGCGGATAACATGAAGGTACAACGTCTGTTATTATGAGGTGCCGTTTTGTTGTAAAGTCCCTGTTTTGTGATATCGCCAACTGAAATAAGTGATATCGTAAATTCGAATTAGCGATATCAAAAATATGAGCGATTTAGTGATACCACAAAATCGAATTTAATTTAGTGATATCACAAAAGCGTATAAGCGATATGACAAAATCGATTTTTGTGATATCACCTACTCGCACATATTTTGTGATAACACTAACTCGATTTTGTGACATCACAAAATCGAATAAGCGATCTCACAAAATCATATCCCTTTTTGATATCACAAAATCTATTAAGGAATATCACTTAATCGACTTTGTGATATCACGAATTTCATTTTGTGATATCATCAATTCATTCATACTTAGTGATAACAATTAATCGATTTTATGATATCACATAATTATTAGTGATATCACAAAATAATATGTGATATCACATTTTCGAAATAGTGATATCGCAAAATCGATATAGTGATATGACAAAAAACACATTTATAGTAAAACGGTATCTCATATGTTATGTGGTTCTGCTCTGTCACTGCAAATTTGTCATGTAGGTGAATGTGCACACTTTTCGGGGGAGCAACTGTCGTCATTGTTGCCCCCCCTTATCCATGGAGCTAACTCTTAAAGGAAAGGATTTGCCCCTGTCTGAGCAAATTCTTTCTCTAAAGAGTTACATTGTAACTCAGTTTGTTTTGCAAAGGCTACGCTGTCCATGAAAGAAAACAAGAAGTCACAAAATTTTTGTTCTGTGAAAATATCGGAAAAACAAGGGAGTGTACCCGTACACGTATAGATATTTAGTCTCGACATGACAAAACCAACAAAGTGGCATGTGCATCCAGTGAAGGCTCAGATTAGCCTGAGAATCCGCCCAATCTGATCAGAGTCTTTGCTGCTCGCATGGAGCTAGCATAGACAATTAGCTACCCTTTAAGTGCACAGCAAAAACTCTGATCAGATTGGATGGATACCCAGGCTGACCAAAGTTTTCGCATGGCGCGCATGCCACTTTGTTGGTTGGTCCTTTTCTTGGTTAACTTCGCTTCTTTATTTGTTTCGTCTAGAACGTGCTTGCCACAGTTCCCAAGTACAAAACCATAACAGACACCTCGGTGTGTGTTGTTTTACACGCAAATGCAACGTTTTGCTGATTTGATAAGCGGGCGCCACCGTGGACGTTCGGCGCAATTGCAATTGCTTGTATAACAACACTTTTTAGCTGAAGACACTAGGCTTTCATCACAACACTCTTAAGCTGAAGACACTATGCTTTCATCACATCACTTTTAAACTGAAGACACTTGACTTTCATCACAGCACTTTAAAGCTAAAGCCACTAAACTTTCATCACATCACTTTAAAGCTAAAGCCACTAGACTTTCATCACATCACTTTTCGGCTAAAGACACTATACTTTCATCACTACACATTTAAGCTTAAGACACTAGGCTTTCGTCACTACACATTTAAGCTAAAGACACTGGACTTTCATCATTACATTTTTAAGACAGTGGGCTCTCATCACGTCAGTTTTAAGCTGGACAGGCTGGGCTTTCCTCACAACACTTTAAAACTGATGGCACTTGACTTACTTCACATCAATTATATGCTAAAGACACTAGGCTAGACTAGACACTTGCTGATTTGATAAGCGGGCGCCACCGTGGACGTTCGGCGCAATTGCAATTGCTTGTATAACAACACTTTTTAGCTGAGGACACTAGGCTTTCATCACATCACTTTTAAGCTGAAGAAACTAGGCTTTCATCACAACACTTTTAAGCTGAAGACACTTGACTTTCATCACGTCACTTTTAAGCTGAATACACTTGGCTTTTATCACATCACATTTAAGCTGAACACACTACGCTTTCATCAAATCACTTTTAAGCTGAACACACTACGCTTTCATCACAACTTGACTTTCACCACATCATTTGTAAGCTGAAGACACTAGGATGTCAACACAACACTTCTAAGCAGAAGACGCTTGACTTTTATCACAACACATTTAAGCTGAAAACACTATGCTTTCATCACATCTTTTTTAAGCTGAAGACACTAGAATTTCATCACATCATTCTAGGCTTTCATCAGAACACCTTTTAGCTAAACACACTAGACATTCATCACATCACTTTTAAGCTGAAGACACTAGGCTTTCATTAGTCTGGATACAGACCCTATGTTCAATATATTCCCTGCAAAGGAACATAGGGTCTGGTCACTTACATCTGAGATTTTTCCAAATCTTCCCCAGTGAACTTTGCTGACCTTTAATGCCCGGCCCTTTATAATGCTGCAATGGCAGATTTTTAATGACTGATTCTATCAGTCATTCAATGCTGTCACAAGCGTATTTTGGAAAGTGGCTTTCACAGCTGTGTTCTTCCGCTCACAAATGAAGTGATCGTAAGGCCATTTCGCTAAAAAAAAGTCTGGAATTGAAAATAAGTTTTGTACGAACTTAAATGAGAACTTATATAACGTATTCTTGTACAAGTATAATTATTTAACTAGTTTTGTAAAATAAGAAGTATCCAACTAATGACAGCAGCGGTCAAAAATATAACGAACACAAACTGAATATTAAAAATCAATCCGCCAATTACCGTATCAGCCTAATCTTCAAGCGCCCCTCATACTTTATCAAGTAAATAAATCAGCTGCCGCTGAAAAAAACTGTTTTACAGTTGTAAACTTGCCTAAAACAGTATTCCGAGCACGTCAATCATTGCAGAGAATGTAATGTTGAAGAAATTATGTAGGTTTATCCACTTATCTCGCAAGTGTTATACTGGACATCATACGGTAATTGTGTGTTTATCGGTGGCTAATTATAAAATTGCCATATTGTAAACATTGGAGTGGACTTCCTCGAAGTCCATAGGTTATGCGAAATACCGCAAACAGTCAGTGAAAAGCAATAACCGTTGTCAGAATTCAAATATTACTTGTGTACAAGAGATAGATTTTTTGCAGGTGCATGAGGTGATTTGCGCTAAATGGCTTATTTACATTAATGGCGCTGGACCATTAACAACAGGACTGAAGTTTGAAATTATTTTGAGCCGATGTAGCATGACTATATTCTGTTAGAATCTGTCATTTCAGGGCCATTGGCCCTTTGATTATGTAAGCAGCAATTTGAATATGTAAACACAGATGGTCAATCGGATAAAGCTAATGTTCTGTGGCAACTTGTTTTTATAACTCTGCAGGTTTTGAGAACAGGAAACTAAATACAACTGACCCTGAACCCACCGATTTTCTGTGATGGATTATTCGACCTTTTGATTTTGGACTGGTCCATTTCATAATTGAGGGGGTGTTTTACAGAAAAATAAGTAAAAGCACATGAGAATTAATGCTTTTCTAGAGCAGTCTCATCTGGGTCCACACTGTTTGGAAAAACAGGTTTGTCCGATTTAAGATTAAGTCTTTAAGAACAGACACACTGGCCTTTTAATACATCTACATTCACGTGTACAAAACATATTTGATCTCATCAGAACCATTTAAGATCCAATGCATACAAGTCTGTTTTAAGAAGAGACCTTCATACACTTGATGCCAGTGCAGTGACTGGGCTGGAACTAATCAAACTGACAAATAAAAGATTGCTCATAAAATAGTCTGTCATCAATCATATCATGATTTGTGAGGATAGAATCTGTTTTAATTGGAATGAACAATTGCCTGTTATCAGTTTAAGACAAGTGGTCCTAATATACCATAAGAACTTCTACTTTGGTGTGGTTTAAAATGTGGAATGGAATGGAGTGGAATGGAATGGTCCTCTCCACAGTTTTCCATAGATTTTGAATTGCAATTTTACAGGAAAATATTTGCTCCCTCTGAGGGAGCAATTTCTTCCTGTAAGAGAACCACTGCCCTACGCTCTTGGAGCCAATTGTAACCAATTCACTGTAGATTAAGTCATCCATTCCTTTCCATTCCAGGTTTTAAACTATGATCTGAAATTCTTAGACAGGTATAGATTGGTTATTTTGAGAAACCAAAACTAATTGATTTCTGAGGGTGAGGGAGATAAAGATCTATGTTAGTCTAATGGACACTTTATGGCACTTGTAATGGGCATACTGTAAAATATGATATGGTATGATGGATTGGTATGTGGTATGGTTTGAAAATCCCATACCATACCACATACCATACCAAACGGCCATACCAAAAATATTATTTGGGCATTATACCCATCATTATCAAATGCATGACAACAATGTTAACAAGATCACCTCTGGGTGATCTTGTTAACATTATTGTCAAGCATTTGATAATGATGGGAGTAATGCTTATATAGAGATGATCTTGTTAACATAGTTTTTATGCATTTGATAATGATGGGTATAATGCTTTTATCAAGGTCAGACTGCTATTGACTTTCAGAGACTAGAGATCTAGAAGAAAATACAGGTTAATAATACTTTTGGTATGGCCGTTTGGTATGGTATGTGGTATGGTATTGGATTTTCATACCATACCACATACCAATCCATCATACCATACCATATTTTACAGTATGCCCTTGTAATGTTGCTTTGATTAACTCAAGAATTTGTGAGAAGAGTGTCATATTGCAGAGCCTCTTCTGAAAGTTACCAGGCGAATCTGACCACCAGAGTAACATACAGATTCGACTGGAGCCAGGCTAGGCTTTCATTACAACATAATTAAGCTGAAGACACTAGGCTTTCATCACATCAATTTTAAGCTGAAGACACTAGGCTTTCATCACATCACTTTTAAGCTGAGCACACTAGGCTTTCATCACAACCATTTTAAGCTGAACACACTAGGCTTGCATTACAACACCTTTAAGCTGAAGACACTAGGCTTTGATCACATCACGTTTAAGCTGAAGTCACTTGACTGTCATCACATCTTTTTTAAGCTGAACACACTAGGCTTTCATCACAACACTTTTAAGCTGAACACACTTCGCTTTCATCACAACACCTTTTAGCTAAACACACTAGACATTCATCACGTCGGTTGTAAGCTGAAGACACTAGGCTTTCTTCATATCATTTTTAAGCTGACGACACTTATGTTTCATCACAACACTTATAAGTCGAAGACACTAGACTTTCATCACATCACTTTTAAGCTGAAGACACTAAGTTTTCATCACATCACTTTTAAGCTGAGTCGACTAGACTTTCACCACATCACTTACTAAGCTTAACACACTAGGCTTTCATCACATAACCTTTACAGTAAAAAGATAGGCAATGATCAGGAATTAATACAATCAAGTTCCACATCCCGCTCAAAACACCAAAAGGGAAAGAAGCACACACACACGGAAAAATTGACACTAGACACGTACGGTGAATCGAATGAGCAGTTCTTTCCCAAACAAGTGGTCTTTCAGCTACCTATCATAAACAGCATCAACATCTATTTTTATCTATTTTATTTTTAATTTACAAAACAAAACTAAACAAAAGGGAGAATGGGTAGCAAAACAGGTGACCTAATCGCCAAAGAACATAGACAAGTGGACATAGCAAAATGTAACATCAAGGAACCACAACAGAAGTATCGCCTTGGAACGGTCAGCAAAAGATTAACTGGGGTGGGGGGGGGGGGAGCTTAAACATGTTTTACTAAAACTATTTTTACCTATTTTCTATTTTTATTATAAAGCATAACAAGAAGCAAAGTGGGCAGCTATACAGGTGGCCACATTGCTAGCAGACCACAAACAATTTATTAATACACAAAAAGTTGAAGAACCATAACAGAAGTACCCTCTTGGCACGATCAGCAATAAATCACTGTGAGGGGGGGGGGGGCTTAAACATGTTTTACGCTCAAGACAATGTGCTTGGATCACAACACTTTTTAAGCAGAAGACACTGTTCCTCGACGACAAACCGTAAGCTTCAGACACTCTGAGTGGATCATATCACTTTTAAGCTGAAGACATTGTGCTTAGATCACAACACATTTTAGCAGACGACACTATGCTTGAATCACAATCATTTAGCCGAAGACACATTCCTTGGATAACAACACTTTTAAGCTGCAAGCACTGTGCGTGGATCACAGGACTTAAGACACGGCTCTTGGTTCTCAACCAATTTAGGCTAAATGCACACAACTTGGATCAAATAACTATTTAAGCTTAAGACACTGTTCTTGGATCACAAGACATTTTAACATGAAGACGCTGTGTTATGATCACGAAACTATTTTAAGCTGAAATCATATTGCTTGGATCACAACTGTTTTAACTTTTAAGAATATGACATTTTCTAGGAATACACTTTTTTTTTAAAGCTGATAACATTGTTCTTGGATAACAACACTTTTTCAGTTGAAATCGTCATGCTTGGGTCAAATCGTCTAATCATCGGATAAGTTATATGCATTCCTACTAAAACTTCTGTGCTCTGTGTTGCGTTGCAGAACTAGCTAATAGAAAATGGGGCAACGAAAACAGGCACCGCATGCTTTTTAATTGCGCATGCGCCGGTCAGTTACTTTTAACAGACATGAGTAAATCCACTTTTTAGCTAATAAGGAAGATAAATAAGGAGAAACTAGGGAAGAAATTTCAAAAGTAATTTATTAGACCTATATAAATGCTAAAGGCTTTTTATGTAATAAATAATACTGCATAAAACTCAACATGCGTTGCATAAAACATACAAATCTGGACGGACTCTGATATTTATTGACTTTGTTTATAGAACTAAAGATGCTCTTCCTCAGTAATTTGATGGCAAGTGTTCTGATAACTGAAATTTGAAATATGAGCCGCGACACGACAAAACCAACAATGTGGTTGTGCGCCCAGCGCAGACTCAGATCAGCCTGGGCATCCGCCCAGTCTGATCAGAGTCTCCGCTGTCCGCATGAAAGTAGCTTAGACCCTTAGCTACCCTTTAAGCACTTAGGGAATACTCTGCTCAGAATAGGCGGATGCCCAGGTTGATCAGAGTCTGCGCTGGGCGTACAACCACATTGTTGGTTTTCTCGTGTCTCGGCTCATATATCAAAATAAAACTAGAAATTGTGTTTGTGAAACACTATGCCCCCAACCATATGCTTGCCACTATAGGTGTCAAACTTTAGAATGTCTAAGTCTGAAAAGAAGTCACCCAATCTTTACTAAAATATTAAATTCATCGAAAACTACTATTATACCAAATATCAGCTTCCTAGATTAAGCAATTCAAAAAGTGGAAAAATGCCAAATTCAAACAAGGGCTGTAACTCCATCAAAATTTTAACATAATTCTCCCAAAAGTTAATCAGGTAATGTACGCTTCATATCTGATCAGTATATGAAATATCAAGGCCATAACTGAAACACTTTTTGAGATATCTTGCTATAACAAGACATCCATCTCATGTTTTTGAAGCGGCATAACTCCAAAATGAGGCATAACTTGGAAAAAAAAAGACAATAAATGTCAGTTATTTTTCCATGAGGAATCCATATAAAATTTCTAAACCCTATGCCCAATGGTTCTGGAAGAAAGTAGCTTCATAAGTATTGAACATCAGGGGAAGTAATTCCATTATTGATGAATGCAGCATTACCTAACCTGTACTAAAGTATTTAACTCATCAAGGACTACTACTATACCAAAAATCAGCTTCGTAGCTTAAGCGGTTCAAAAGTTAGAAAAAAAAACCAAATTTGAACAAGGGCCATAACTCCATCAAAACTTTTATGAAATCCTCCCAAAAGTAAATCAGGTAATCTACTCCTCATACCCAATCAGTGTACCAAATATCAGGGCCATAGCTCAAATACTTTTTGAGATATCATGCTAACAAGAGTCATCTCATTTTTCTAAAAGGGGCATAACTCCAAAATGGGGCATAATTCGGAAAAGAAAAAAAATATGTGTCAGCTGTTTTTCCATGAGGTATCCATATATAAAATTTTCAGACCCTATGCCAAGTGGTTCTGGAACTCAGAAGCTGCATAAGTAGTGAACATCAGGGGAAGTAACTCCATTATTGATGGATGCAGAGTTACCTAACCTGTGTTAAAGTAGTTAACTTATCAAAGGCTACTACTAGACCAAAAATCAGCTTCCTAGCTTAAGCGGTTCAAAAGTTGGAAAAAAGGCAAATTCAAACAAGGGCCATAACTCCATCAAAATTTTACGGAATTCTTCCAAAAGTTAATCAGGTAATCTACTCCTCATACTCAGTCAGTGTACCAAATATCAAGGCCATAGCTCAAATACTTTTTGAGATATTTTGCTAACAAGATAGTCATCTCATTTTTCTAAAAGGGGCATAACTCCAAAATGGGGCATAATTTGGAAAAGAAAAAAAATATGTGTCAGCTAATTTTCCATGAGGAATCCATATATGAAATTTCAAGACCCTAGCTAGCAGGGTTCCAAAGTTACAGCAAGCATGAAAAAGTGTGACGCACGCACGGACGGACGGACGGACGGATGGACGGACAAGCCGAAAGCAATATGCCCCACCAACTTTTTCAAAGTTGGGGGCATAAAAAAAGAAATACTACAGTTGACTGAGCTGCATTCGAATTAGATGTAGATTAATAAACTTTAAAAAAATGCCAGAGTTTTGGTAACTGTGGAATCAAATTATAATTCTGATAACTTGTTTCTTCACTCTTTTTCTATGGAATTATGATACCTGTCTCATTAATGAAGGCGAATTTAGTCTTTTCAACCACAGAGGAGACATAATTCATGACAGTTTTTTTATGTCGTCCGTGGGATGACAGGGTTCGAATCCAACCACCGTCAACATTTTTTCCACCTTTCAGGATCAGACACCAAGCGGTCTAATGTGAGAATATAACGAGAAGAAAATCTACTGCAGTAACCACTCCGGCTCATCTGAAACTACAGGTACAAATTTTACTCAGAACGTTTTACTACTATGAAGACATGAAAACAAAAGAAAGTATATGAAAACACTCATTACAGTTAGGCCAAAAAGTTGAAAAGCAACAAAAATATTCAAAAAGAAACTGAGGTAAAGAAAGATTTGAACAAATTACCAAGAAACACGCTTAAACAGTCTTCTGCACGCGTCCTTTGTATTTTATCGGAAATATTTAATCAACTTAAAAAGTCATACCTTTATATCATTTTGAGAACTACTTAAGGAAATTTCAATCAAGCTCTAAAACTTTCTATAAACCAATAGACCCAACGGGGGTGGTCGTTGTCGGGCGATGTTACTAGTAATGATGATCGGTAACTTTCAGTCCCCCGCATCCTACACATTTGGATAATAGTAGGGCAAGGGCCTACTATGCTTGCAGTAAATGCGGGTTGGGCTGTTTGGACGATTTTGCTCTCCCCTATCACATCTCTTTTCGTCCTCCTTCTCTCTGAGAGATGGCTCTGTATGAACTGAAATACTGTCTCAAAGAGCCGTTAAACCCAAAACAACCAACCAACCAAAAGCGTGTGTGGCATCTACCGGTGGTATTTCTGGTATATATTGGCACTTTGACAACAATTGCCCTTGGTAACAGCGATTGTCTAGACGTGGGTGAGACACCAGTATTACCTCTAAAATGAGCCGCAACATTATAAAACAAAGTGGCATGTGCGCCAAGCTAAGACTCACATCAGTCTGGGCATCCGCACAGCCTGATCAGAACTTTTGCTGTATGCTTTAATGTCAGCTAAGGGTCTACGCTAGCTCCATGCAGACAGCGAAGACTCTGATCAGACTGGGCGGATGCCCAGGCTGAATTGAGTCTTCAATGAGCGCACATACCACTTTGCTGGATTCATCGTGTCGCGGCTCAAATTAAACTGGTTCAATGTTATGTCCGTCACTCTCACTCTCTAGCGTTGGATTCTTTGCAGCCGTGTTAACTTGTTTGACACCTTTTGAAATCTTCAAGTTCACCACTTTATTTGGTCGGCTGGTTGTTTTGGGGTGAACGACCCTTGAGACAATATTTCCATCTCAAAGACAGGAGGAGAAAGACGAGGATGACGAAGGTCGGATAAACAAGAGTAAAAATCTAACAACCCCCATACCCCACCTACTGAATGAGCAACAGGCCCTTACGCCACTTCAAGCTCATACCAGTAGGATATGTGTCAAAATGTGCAAGGCCTTGTCGCTCATCCTACCATCCCTTAAATTACATGAGTATGTATTTTGCATATAAACATCATACAGAGGATCAATTTATATTTTAAATATTACATTTCGTTTTTTTTTTTGCTTTGGTTCAGTATATATTAACAGAATAATAATGTATCAAAATAATGATAACTCTTTATCACAGGCAGTTTTGCATCATTTTTCAACTCCACAAATAACCAATTCACCCTTGCATAAAGCGTCAACAAGGACTTTTCTTATGCTTACTCCGTCTACTTTAATCGGTTTGCATATGCATGCCGAAGTTGCTCACTTGATGCAAGAGGAAAAATGTCGTCTCGCTCATACTTCATTCCAGGCATTCACTCGCTAATTGGCATTAACTATTTTTATGAAATAGCATTATTTATCCCTATAAAGGGAGTAGTCATATTTTTCTAAACAGTTGTTTATATCGCAGCTATTTACCTTAACATTCTAAAAATGGGACACCTATAATAAATATCGTAAGGGCCTAAAATGGATCAGTTTGGTTTTACGAGGGGATATCAAAAGTTTTTAGCCTCACACATATTTTCCCCATTTGGCTGGTACAGTGGCACCACATCCGATGTACATCAATGTCTTAGCTACTGATTCCATGTAGGATCATATTGCTGGCTGCAACTATTTAGTCACAACACTTTTTGAAAGAAGCATATGCCTGCCTCCCCCCGCCTCCCGGCCCCCTCCCCCAACTCCCAGTGAGATTTTGTTTCACCAGGACAACGCGTCATTCCACACAAGCTAAGCTGCGATGAAAGCTGTGCGCGAATGTGGCTAGGAACTCCTTCCTCACACACCACCTAGCCCCTAGCCACCTAGACCTAGCCCCCCGCGACTTCCGCCTCTTTTCCAGGCAGAAAAAGAAAATTTCATTGCCGGCCATTTGAGAATGATCATGAGCTGACAACTGCTGCGGAAGGCTTGTTAGGGATCCAAGATGTTGAGTTTAACCGATCGGGTATCAATGTCTGGCAAGCGAGATGGAACAAGTGTGTGGAGTTAAAATGGACTATGTCGAAAACTAAAGCAGTATAAATCAAAATATCTTGCTATTTTTGTGTGAGGCTAAACATTTTTGAAAACACCTCGTACAATCTAGAAATGCGTCCAAAAGATGCAGATGGAGTGGCAAACAGTGTAGACCCTGATCAGACTGCTCCTTGTAGGAGCAGTCTGATCTTTGTCTTCACTGAAAGATCAAATCCAATCCTTAGAATTTGTACGGTAGATTCTTTAGAACTCAGAATACACTCCGTACAGACTGAAGAGAATGCACAGTCGAAGTTAAGTATTCACTGTTCACAAACGTTTGCGTGGCTCGTGTTTCTATCATCTCGGCAGCCATCCAGGTTAAACCCAATTCCGTTGTCGTCCAATTTGTCACAGTGAGTTTGCCACTTTAAAAGTTGAAATGCATTTGGCTGTTGTCGAAATGTTGTTGATGTCTTTAGTTTTCACAGAATTTTAGTTTTCAGCTGGAACAGTCTCACAAGATCATTCATACTCACATCCTGAAAGATAAATAAATCTACATTTTATCAGCAAAATGATAGTGAATATCAACCAATCCTGAGGGGATACAAGTGGGCCATTTGTAAAACACAAAAAAACACGTTTTCTTCGAACGTCTTTCTGATATCCAGGTTAGCCCATTTTATTACTTTAACCCATTCCATTCGGGATACCCCATACCCGTTTGGGGGTATTTGGGCAAACAGTTTGGATCTCAGATCAGGCCCCACAAACAGTTTGGATCCAGACCAGGCCCCACAAACGTGGGGCCTGATCTGAGATCCAAACTGTTTGCTGCCTAGACATCATTTCTACAAGAGTTAGTTAGACCAATATTGTCAAAATATTCTTGATTTTTGATGCAGACGACAATGTCAGCAGACGACAAAAAATACCCAGAATGCAATGGGTTAAGGTAAATGTCAAGGGAAGCAACTCTGCCAGATCCGGTTTTACCTCCCATCTCTACTGGGATCAGCTCTTCAAGGTCATAATTTGCTACTCTAGGAGCAAAATGTCTCCTAAAACTTCGTTAAGGTGAATGGGGTGCAGTTCAGGGGAAGCAACTCTGACATTTGTTTAGTTTTGCCTCCCTAAAAAAAGGAGATCGACTCTTACACACGTTAAATGGAATGGGGGCTAGGCGTAAACTCTCTCTTTTAAGAGTACACCCAACTTTCAGAAGGGCTTTGTCACCAAAGGCAGAAAAGTGGAGGTCGCATTAGTTATCTCTCTTTGTAAGACTGGCGGAAATTCATGGAGACGTACTCATATAAAAAGTGAAAGTGACAAGATTCAGAAAATTTACCTAGCAAAAAAAATGTTTCTTTTCTTGTGAGTAAACCCAGCGTGCATACAACGTCAAAATGACGTCATATAGAAGTCGATTCGACGTCATAACGTCGCATCGACGTCAATACGACGTCATTTCGACGTCATGTGCCTGCTGGGTAAGACTGTACATAAGCAAATAATTGTATTTGCAAACGCATAGTTTACATTCTTTCACCCTCTTCTAGTTTGTAAATTACTTAAAAAATAAAAGCATCGCAAACGACTGCGTGATACCCCGCCACTGCAAGCCTTTATCACACACCGATTTTTCCAGATTTATTTTTTCTCTGTATGACTACAGGGCGGGAGCAGCCTAACCCCACTGAACACAGAGAAAAGTCTTTGTTATGACAGGACACTTCATTACTCTGATCACTTACAATAATTAAGCTTCCGATAAATCACTTACCACTCTACTCAAATGCAATTTTAGTGATTTTAAACTGGTGACCATGGGGCACGGGCAAATAAATCATAAAGGATTAAAATTTTAATCACCAGAAGCTTTTATTACTTCATTACTTCTATCATAAGATGTAAATTTCTGAAAATCTGTTTCACATCAATATATGTAGATTTTATCATCATTTTATGCACATATATCGCCCGGGGGCAGTGGGAGATAACTCCCATGGGGTAAATGTGAGCATCACTGGAGGCTTTCATCACTCAGATAATTTGCTGTAAGTTTCAGAAAAATTGCTTCAAACTCTGATTTTATATTGAATTTTTCATGATTTTATACATGTATATAGCCCAAGGGCAGGGGCAGATAACCCCTAATGATAAAATTTCTGTCCTCATACAAAGCTTTTGTTACTTTAATCATGTTTGTGAAGTTTCATCATGATACTCCTAGTAGTAAAGGAACTAGAGGCTGGAAACCATTTTTTCTACATCGACAAGTGCCTCTGTCAGAAATTATCGAAATTTGCCCATTAACAATCCCAAGCGAGACATTCTTGGTACAAATGCATATGCAAAATTTGAAGGAAATCCGTTGATAAATACTTAAGTTATCGAAAGGAAACGAAGTGCGGACGGACGGACGGACGTACGTACTATGGACGGACGGACGGACACACGGACGCCAACGTGAAAACATAATACCCCGTCACTATTAAACGTGTGGCGGGGTATAAAAATGAAACTAACTTTCAGATCAACACTCTGGTTATTGGTAAATACAACTTAAACAATAAATTAATACCAATGACGGTTATATGGCTAAATTCAATGCACTTTATTGTTCGACAAATAGCTATGCACATACATGTAGGATGAAATAGACAAGTTGCGTCATAGACTGTGATTTATCAGTATAAAACACTTTTCTTATTTTCACATTAATAGGAGCCATGCTAAGCCCCGCTTTGAAACTGTTTTTTATTGAAAATAAAAGCGCAATAAGTATCAAAGCTTCATGTAAGAAGGCTACAACAGATGAAATATTTCTCAATTACATGTATTGTGTGTGATCTCTGTAGGATCGGAATGGCACAAAATAGGTTGATGCCACCGTAGCTCTCCCAGTGGTCTCAGCTTTTCCACAGCACGATTCCATTTTACCTAAATCTTTTTATGAATTATTCTCAAGCAACCCAGCACATTGATATTTTGTGAGAAATACGTCACACAAACAAGGGTGCTTAACACAAATGCGAATAGAAAAGGTTCACAACAGCCTCGGCATCCGCGCAGGCTGTTCAGAGTATATGCTGTTCGCATTAAGCATACATGGGCTCTAAGGACTGAAGACTGTATATATGAAGACAGGATTCACAGATTGGTTGAGTCTTGCCACCATCAGCGTGACCCTGCTCATATAGCAGAATAAAACTACCGCAAAATTTGGGACACCTGAAATAAATGAGCCGCGACATGAGAAAACCATCAAAGTGGTCGTGCGCCCAGCGCAGACTCAGATCAGCCTGAGCATTCATCCAGGCTGATCAGACTCTTCGCTAAGCGCTTAAAGGGTAGCTAAGGGTCTAAGCTACCTCCATGCGGACAGCGAAGACTCTGATCAGACTGGGCGGATGCCCAGGCTGATCTGAGTCCGCGCTGGGCGCACAACCACATTGTTGGTTTTCTCGTGACGCGGCTCAAATACAGTAAATGTCCTAAATTAAACCCTTTGGTTTTTCAATGTAGTAATGCGCCATGGAATGACAAACAGTGTAGACTCTGATGAGACTGCTCATGACAGACTGCAGTCTGACCTGAATCTGCAGTTTGCTCAGGCCTATCCGTCCCAGAATTTAGATTTTTTTGCGGCAGCGATTAGAAACATTCGATTACCTATAAATATTACATTGTACTATGCGTCCCCTCCATCTGCTGTCTGTTCGTCTGTCTTTTGTTCTTCTGTTTTCTGTTCTGTTTGTTTATCTGTAAAAGAAAATACACATTTTAATTGCAATTTGGTTCAAGTGTCTTAGGTCTTAAAAGACAATTACTATCATATGATTTTAGAGTTGGAAGCAAATGATAAAACCTTGCTCTTAAAGGGAAAAGTGTTTGGTACAAGTAAACATGACTTATGCTCTGACATTACTCAATAAACACTTCGTATTTTCCATCCAAAAATGTACTTGAGAATCCGACAGATATGTTTCAAAAATGAAGAGGACACTTAGGGAAAAATAAATTTTCGGTTTCACAAGTGGAAACTTTTGCTGTCCGCATATTTCTATTATTGGGATGAGTTACGGTAAGGACTACTCTACATCCCCTGCACACATTGAGTACAAGCAAAGTCTGCTTGTACTCAATGTGTGCAGGGGATGTAGAATGATCCTTAGGTGCCTGAGATTTTCAGCATTAGGACGGCTCAACCCATAAAGCGCCAAACAGAAAACAACAAAATTTAAATCTGCAAAATTTCAGAAAGTAGTTCGTCCAAGCCGCATCATGTTAAGAATTCAAAGACTAGAGTGCAAACCGCGTAGAGCAAGATGAGGCAGCGATCTACGCTGTTTTCAAATTCAACTATATTCAGTTTTGGCGTTTATGAGTATTATCTGTGTAGATGTGCATGCCTTTCCTCATTTCATCATGTTAATTTTATTGGGTTCTACAAAGTTTAAATACACATGGTGAAAGTCAACACAGGATTTTTTCATTACTCTTTGAATACATTCATTTGTTACTATTCTGACCGGTTTAAGTTTAAATCCATGGACACAATGCAGCGAAACATATTTGATTCAGCCTTTAAAGATAAAATTTTAATGATTCTCTTAATGTCTGCAATAAAATTTTAATGCCGCAACCGCTCGCCGATTGTCCCGGCTACAAATACAATATATAAAATCATTCGAAAATCAACACAATTTCTTGTGTGACCCGAAGCAACTATATGAGCTATGACAAGATAAGGCGTACGGGCCATTGTAGGCTATTGTCATAGAACAATTCACAATTACTGTATTAACGAGTATGTGCACACTTTCATGTTTTTCTGTCAGTTTTACTAGGCGAAATTAAATGAGCCGCGACGCGAGAAAACCAACAAGGTGGTCGTGCGTCCAGCGCAGACTTAAATCAGCCTGGGCATCCGCCCAGTCTGATCAGAGTCTTCGCTGTCCGCATGAAGGTAGCTTAGTCGCTTGGCTACCCTTTAAGTGCTTAGCGAAGAGTCTAATCAGACAGGGTGGATGCCTAGGCTGATCCGAGTCTGCGCTGGGCGCACAACCACATTGTTGGTTTTCTCGTGTCGCGGCTCAAATGTGTGTGTTCATATTTGCTTCTCTGTGCAAGGAAACTGTTCTATAAAGGGCCCTACTCTTACAAACTAGATGGAAAGGCAAATTCTTTCTCATAAGAGGTGATTCCATTAAAGAGGGATGCAACAAAATGAAAATAGCTGAGCAGCTTCCCCTGAAAGTGTACCCATTCAGCTTACTATTTGACTACGTGTACATTCTAAACTATATTACCTTGGGAACTAGAAAAGCCCATATTATAAAGAAAAAAGCAGACTTGCAAGTTACGGCCAATAAGGCCTTACCATGGCCAGTGACCCCTTTATCAACAACAGTCTAACAGCAAAACTTGACTGCAAGCATTTCAAAGCACTCGTAAATGGAAGTAGACAAATAAAACACATTTTTGCTCTAAAATATTAATAAAAGATGTTGGAAAACTATTTGGATGTTTTTTTATGTTCAACCATTTACGAATTATAGTTTAATTGTGCCGTAAAAACAACTTACAACGAAACTGTTTATCAGTGTCTGTTGAGTTTGATAATGACCCTGATTCAAAACTATATACATGTATACTTAGGACAACTAGACAAAAAACTTCATTCATAGTTTTCAATGGCTAATGTAAAAAGTACAGAACAAAATTTTATTCATGTAGGTATCCCTGTCATGTCACAAACAGGTGTGCTTTCACTCTACTAAGATAAACGTAGAACGTTTCTGTATTTGTATGCAACTGTTAGGCTGTAGGTCCACCCCACAATATAGCACCGGCGCAAATGAACACTAGTTTAGTCTATCCAATATGCATCACACTATTGACAAAACCCAAAATAAATGTTGTGCTGTTATAAACGTTTGATGCGTATAGGACATTTGAAATGTTCTATCCCGGACCCGTCTTCAGATTTTGTTTGTCCTTTTAGTGGAAATTGTTAAATCTAAGGTAAATGGGTACAGCAGTCCCGGATCTAGGAGGTAGGGGGGGGGGGGGGGGGGGGGGCTTTGAGGCTTCAGCCCCGCCATCTCTACGTTATGTTTAATATATAGGCCTCCAGATAATTAGGAGTATCTGATGACAGTTAGAGATAATTTATCAATGTGGGTGGATTAAAATATAAGTTGTGACATCTCATATTACAACTTATATTTCAAGGCAAAAAGAACTATATCAAAAATTCTCAACAAAATAATCCCTAATTATGTAATATATTTTCAAGCTCCCTTCCTCCCCCTCCCCCCCCCCCCCACACACACACCTTGGCACCTACCAGTTATCCAGACCCCCCCCCCCCCTTATGTGATGGTCTGGATCCGGGCCTGTACACTTTCAGGAAAAAGAACTCTACCATTTTCTTTTCTGTTTTCCTTCCCTATGGGGCTCAACTCTTTAAAGGCGCGCATTGCTCTATCGTCGTAAGAAAATGAAACATTTTATCGTGAAGTATCGCTCAAAGCTTATCACTACCGTTTTGCTTTGGTAAGTGACCTTGATTAGTCATCTGTAAACAAATAAAACATCCATGAGTTTTACATAAAACGGTTTTGAAAATTGATTTGTGTCATTTTAGTTGGCAACTCATAAACCTGACTCAAATGGTAAAAATACAATGTGCAGGCATGATACGCATTCCTTGTTCTGCTTTGTTTATATTGCATCGCTCCTCGGGGAACCAGAAATTGAAACTGTATTTAGTGGAGCAATTTGTCATTTTCCAAAAACAAAATGAAAAAAAAAAAAAAACATGTTCCCTTATATTTTGTCAGTTATATGACTCATTTTATGCATATCAAGCCATATCTTATCACCAAACATCAAGGATGATTCGCTTTTCATAATGATTTGTGTTAAAGGCCTCATTGCTCTATCAGCTTGAAAAAAATTATCATGAGGTATCGCTGCAAGCTTCTCACTACAGTTTCGTAATTGTAAATGACCGTGATTAGGCAGCTTTAAAAGAATAAAACATCATTGAGTTTCATATAAAAAGGGTTTGGAAACTTATTTGGGTCATTTTGGTTGGCAACTAAAATGACCTACTTTCGATTTCATAAACTGGTAAAAATACAATGTAAGGCATGGAGTCCAAATCACTATCCCGCTTATGTTTATATAGCATTGCTAGACGGGAAACCAGAACAGGAAATTGTACATTGTGGAGCGATTTTTTTTTCAAAAACTCGTTTTCTCTACTTTTTGTCAGTTATGACTCAATATATGCACACCAACCCACATTTTATTACCAAACGTGAAGGTTCCACCGCTTTTTACAGTGATTTGAATTTAGGCGTTTTTGCCACTGATGGGACTATGGAGACTTTAAACCGTTGTTTCCATCAGTAAGACTGTGGAGACTTTAAAAATAAACTTTGCTCCCTTAGGAGGAAAATCTTTCCTTTAAGAATGGATCTCATGCGGAAAAAAGCTTCGAACAGGGTAGCAAACAGGAAGTCATAAAAGTTGATTCTCTTGCGAAAGCATGAATGTGTATAGTGTCACCTTAAGCAGTGCAAGTCTAACCTTGGTCAACACTGGGTCCAAGGTTATAAAACTTGAGTATAATCTCAAACTCAAAATAAAGCACACTGACTGGCTGCTTCCGAGCATGTGCTCAGAAACAGCCAATCAGTGTGCCTTATTTTGAGTTTGAGATTGTACTCAAGTTTTATAACCTCCGATCCTGGTGTTGTGATCTGGGTCTACACGGCACGCCAAGTCCTTCTGTTTGAGAACTGTGATATTTATAGTGTGACTGCAGCAATTTTGATCAAATTTAACTGTCCATGAATAATATATGAGCCGCTACACGGCAAATTTGGCATGTACGCCCGGCGAAGACTCAGATCAGCGTGGGCAGCCGCCCAGTCTGACCAGAGTCTTTGCTGTACGCTGTAAGAGCAACTTAGGGTCTAAGCTAGCTGTATGCGGACAGCGAAGACTCTAATCAGACTGGGCGGATGCTCAGGCTGATCTGAGTCTGTGCTGGGCGCACAACCACTCTGCTGGTTTTCTCGTGTCGCGGTTCATTTATGGTGTAACTGCAGCAAGTTTCGATCAAATTCAACTGTCCATGAATAATATATTAATTGAGGCAGCACCGTTTTAATTAGTCTCAATTGATTTTACAGCAATAATGGTGATTACATTTCTAATGATTTCAAATTTAAAGTGCAGCTGAGTTGAAAGTTTGCGATGGAATTTTGTGCAAAATAGCTGATGAATGTGCGCCATATCATGGCAATACGGTGTGTGCTAACAGTTTTCAGCAAGCCAAATGCATAATTAGTCTTCAAACCTAGATTTAGGCATTTCTACTAGTGTTTCGAATCTTCGATCCTAGGCTAAAAGGTCCCGTTTAGCTTAAAGATTTACTCCCTATATAATAATAACAAAAATGATTTGATGAAATATTTAATGCAATACCTTCGACATGGTGTAACTATACATTTTAATTAGAGTTTAGATAATAATATTTGATAATAGTGACTTTAAACAAAAAATAAGATATTTTTTTACAGTCGCGGACCGCGGCTGAAATCGCATTATTGGACAAAAATAATTTATTCATACGTCACAATCACGTGCACGAATAAGAAAAATACCTGTACATGATCACGTGACACACGTGGTCAAAATCGATATTCTTACAGGCCGCGAGAAAATTGGTAATTTGCATTTTAATTTGCAGATTATTTTTCATTCCACATTTATCGAATAAACATGCATTTTCTCAAAACTTTTACGGTTAATTATGAGACTATTACATATTGTCCAACGAAATTTTGTTAAAATATTTGTTTCTGAAAACATGAAATAAACGAGGGAGACAATCTTAAATGAAGTCGCTTAAATTTTTTCTTGTAGCTTAACGAAGTCGCTTACGTTTTCTAGTGCACATAATATGTTTTGCCGAAAAAAATGTGAAGAACTGTTTCTCTTTACATTTTTTTTCTGCACATGGCATTATTATTTGCGTAGAATGCGTTTGAAATACTGTACATACGTGTCTTTAACTAACAATGTCGTTAGTTTTGAATAACCGACATCAGGGTCTACACTGTTGGCACTTTGGGAAAATCACCTAATACCAAAATCTGATGTTATATTTTCCCAGGGACACATAACGCATCGACGTCAGAAAGACGTCATTTGACGTCATGTATGCTAGTATGTCAGTCCGACGTCAATTTGACGTCATGCACCCTTGGGGAAATCATTACGTCGCATCAATCGACGTCAGATCGACGTCAAAATCGACGTCATTTGACGTTATGTGCCTGCTGGGTTGTAGTTACATATGATGGTTTGGATGTCCCGCTATTTTTGCTAATTACGGAAATTCCTGCGACTGTTTTAGTACCTCTCTATACCCAGACAGTCGATATACAAAGCTGTAAAACCAGTTCTGCGCTCATCAATCAGTTTTAAAATCACACTGCAGGTCGATAATAATCAGCCGTATTTATCGTTAAAATTCAGACAGCAGGGCCAAGATGTTCACAGCATCATTAGCCTAACAAGCTCGTTAGGAGCTAAACTCGTTAAGCGTTTTGCGACTTTATAGCCAAATACACTGATATTTTTGGTTGAAAATATGTGAGAAGCTTTTGCACTGCAAAGGCTTCTCCCTTTTTTCAACAAAAAATATCGGTGTATTTGGGATATTAATCTTTGAAATTTGAACGTCTTGTTAACAAACGACGTCATTAGTTTTGAACAACTGGGTCTGGCTGTTCTTTTGA
Organism: Ctena decussata; assembly: GCA_963989385.1. Classification (NCBI taxonomy): domain Eukaryota; kingdom Metazoa; phylum Mollusca; class Bivalvia; order Lucinida; family Lucinidae; genus Ctena; species Ctena decussata. The sequence continues at coordinate 71,707,158 of OZ022501.1, read as the reverse complement.
TTATGCACAAGTCGGTGGGGGAGTTACAGGACATTTTTGTATGATAATCTTGACGATCAGTTTTGACCCTGAGCAGACAGCTGTATTTAGTTTACAATGGACAGGGAATTGATAGCGAATGTTGAGAGTAGTAATTACGCAACTCCCATTTGCAAAGCCTGTAGCCGCATCATATTCTTCTCTGTCTACACCGCCAGTCTGTACCATTTGGTATGCAAAGTGCTTGTCACGAAGAGATTTTGACTGTTCTAATTATTGCTCTCTGAATCTTAAGGAAAAAAAAAGAAAATCTTTTTACCTCTGTTTGGCCTTATTTGACCCGATCTTTAGTAAGTGAACGCATTGTTTGCAAAATCATTTTTACAAATATTATAAAATATGATTTAAGAACGTACTTACTTTACATACCATTAGCATACAAGCGAAGACGGTTTAAAATATACTGTATTAATCCCTCAATATTTGGACAGTCCCATTATTTCTGCAATAGTCTCGTTTTAAGCCGACTTTGGCCTCTTGCAATGTGAAATCGTGGCAAAAGTGCAGACCCTAACCATCAGTCTGATCTGAGTCTACTCTGTTTGATTTAAGGTGTGTGGACACACCTCCATGTTTTTCCGTCATTTCTACAAAGGGGAACAACTTTAATGACTTCTAGTTTGCTTCCCTGGGTGCTGTAACCCGTCAAAAAGATATCTACTTTAAAAAGAAAGAATTTGCTCCTATAGGAGCAAATTCTTTCTTTTTAGAGTTGATTCACATTGAAAATTTCAATGGAATGGTAGAGTTGTTTCCCTTAAATATACCCATTTTTTTCATTAACACAAGAGAAGGATTATAATCTTCATAGTCATTTAATAGCACACAACAAACAACGTGAGCTGTAAAAACCTTTGTAATTTCTTAATCAAATATTTGTAAATTGGGTCGAGTTTAAGTTTATTTCAATCTAAATATAATTAAAAACTGTAATGTTTTATTCATGATTTAAAGTAAACAAAGGCGGTTAAATTTGAATACCAACCAGACAAAAAAACTCCGGCCAGATCACGGTAAAGGGTGTGTAAGAGATTTAGAAGACTGGAATAAACAATTAGCCGAAGGAGCAACACCCACATGTTCTGAGGACATGTCAGTATCTGGGTTACATGCAACTAACTGAATAAGTTAACAACGAATAAAAACAATAACGAAGTTGAACCAAAACAGAAGCTCAGCGCTTGGTCAGTCAGTAATGAATTTACCGGAGGCATACAGTGCACAAGCACACGTGCGTGTATATTAATTTGGCACATATCAGGGTTTTCGCCGTCTACAACATTTAATAGCGTTTGAAAATGATGGGTTTCTCTAAAAATCATTTTCTTTTTACAATTACATTAAATTTGAGCCGCGACATGAGAAAACCAACAATGTGGTTGTGCGCCCAGCGCAGACTCAGATCAGCCTGGGCATCCGCCCAGTCTTATCAGAGCCTTCGCTGTCCGCATGGAGGTAGCTTAGTCTCTTAGCTACCCTTTGAGCACTTCACCCAGAGCTTGGTCATACTGGGTGGATGCCCAGGCTGATCTGAGTCTGCGGTGGGCGAACAACCACATTGTTGGTTTTGTCGTGTCGCGGCTCATTTTATTTCGAGTCCTAGGCATGGAAAGATTACACCATCATTTGACATGAATCTGAACATCCTTTTCCCTGATTTCAAGTTCACAAGATAATCTATGATAGCAGGTATGAAATTTGAACATTGTTATATCGATCCAATGACGAATCTTAAAACAATTATTTCGTGGTGCTTACCATATCATTTACATGAAAAAATCAATTACTCGGAAGTTGTCTTATTTTATTACTTTCTTGGCAGAAAATCTGTACTTTGCATTCCGACATTCAGGCATATTTTAGCTTTTTATGACAAGCTATGGCTCTTTTTAGGGCATGTTTGTTTGGTCTTGGTTTGCCCTTATTACACCACGGCAACTTAACGGTTTCTAAATTGGACGGATACACGGTGCCAAGTGTGTGCAACTATAGTTACGTACCGCTGAGCCACTTTGGAAACGTCGATAGGAGAACTGAACTGAACTGAACGGTCTTTAAAGTGAAAACGTACTACATGAAATCGAAATTTCGGTTCGGCCACTTTAAGGAGCATTTTGATAACTCTCCATCAGTTATTTTACTTCAAAGTAAATATTGTGTACAAAATTGTGCTTTATATACATGCCAGTCGAATAACATTGTTGTAATTCAGCTAAGTATTGGAGAGTTTATCAGTCGTGAGTTTGCAATTTTTCACATGATGCTGTGAGACCGCCACTCTAGTTGTCTAGAGAACTGTTATACTGTTGTACAATAACAACGCTGATGCGTTTGGCTAAACCGTTGTGATCGAGAGTGTATGTCTAATCTTAGGGACGACTCATTTATTATCAGGTGGTCGTGGGGGGGGGGGGGGGGGGGGGGGGGGGGGGGGGGAAGGAGATACCTTTGCATATGATTCATTGAAATTTACCTTCCCCTCCCTCCCCAGTCCCTTGAGAATCATTTTTTCAGACCCCACCCTCCTCTTAGATAGTTGACTAAAAGCCTCCTTCACCGCTATCGGCGGAAGAGGTACTAAGAAAAGTTTTATGCCGAACTCAATCGCAAAGCTGGGGAAAAATTAGATTTTTTAAAAACATTACTCTTAACTTTTAACATAAAACTTAGTTGGTGATATTGGTCCCTGAGTCACCTTAAGTGGCAGGGATGAAGTGAAGTAACATTCAAGGTTTCTCACAGGATCAGGGATTGTATTTAGTAAAATATTATAGAAACATCTGTTATCATGCCAAAGGTAAAATATATCAATGTGTTATAAATATATCTTAAAAACTTTAAAATGAAATGTCTAAGTCTGTGACCTTGACCTCAAAGTCATCCACAGAGACAGGGATGGTATTAGGCCACTATCTATTACATGTATATTGCCAAATATGAATACAAATTATCAAAGGCTTTGGAAATTTTGAGCTGATAAACCTGTTAGCAAAATTGTTACCTTGGTAACGGGACCGGTTTGCTTCTCTGGAGGACGAAGCCCTTCAGAAATGGGGTCTACTATTAAACGAAAGAATTTGCTCCTCGGGGAGCAAATTCTTTCCTTTAATAGTTGATCCCTATTGAGAAGGAAGGAAAAACATGAAAATGGAAGGATTACTTTCCCTGGAAGTGATCCCATTCACCTTAAATATAGCTGGAAAATCATGAACTACATGGATAAGTTTCTTATCAATTTCAAGTGAATTTTGATTAATTTGAGTCTTAAGTGAAAAAGTAAAGAAACATACACTCCCTGAAATCATATTCTCTATTTTATCTCAAACGATAAAGGTATAATAGATGAGTTAAAGATATGATTGCCAAAACATGTGATAGCATCGATTAACTTTTAACAATACTTTCTGTCGATCAGTAAATGTCGAAAAGTGAAAGGAAATTCACAAACTTTACATTTTGATTGTTAATATATAGCGGTAGTCATATACATCATTATATTCATAACAATGGTCTGAAGATTCAGATTATATATTATGGCCATGTCTCTGACCTTCTTTCCAAAGACATATTTAAATAATCGTCACTGATTTAGGATAGCATTATTTCATCGGGAGCAAATGCTTTCCTGTAAGATTAACATCCCAAGCTCTGGGAGCATACTGTAGCCACTGCGTGTTGTACACTCAACCTTGAATCAACCTTGATTCAACGTCATGACGTTAAATCAAGGTTGATTCAATGTTGTGTGCCTGCTGGGTGGATTGTAAAAATATCGACCATTCCATTCTAGCACTAAAGTATTTTGAACTATGCCCTATCCAAAAGCTGCAAAAATGGAAACTGGGAAGTCGGCTTGGTTTAAACAATATTTATTCATAGAAAATACATATATCAAGTATTATACAGCATGGTACAGGATCTGACGGTAAGCGTAACGCTTATATAGAAGCCATCTCCTGATATAGAAGCCATCTCCTGAGATAGAAGCCATCTCCTGAAAAGTCGGCTTGCAATTAACCTTTAACCTGCTCGGTGAACAAGTAACGAACACGCAGAACGCACATATGAAGGTCTCTTCAGCGTCTACACTGTGTCACTTATTTGCACGTAAAACGTATCCCACTTTTTTACGTTTGCTATGGAGGAACACCCAGACTGGCAAAGATGAACCGACATTACATTGCGCGTAAGTACGTGTACACCAAGGTCCGTCCACTTGTACGGGGACACAAGCTTTAGCAAACTGATTAATGAGCTTGCAGGTTGACAACCATAGTGTATCTTAAGCCATCTTCACCTGCACAGACCTTGCACAGTACAAGACAGTTCATACAATTGCTTTTCCTGATAAATGTGGTATAAATTAACTGTCACGTTAATATGATTATATTTCTCCAAACTGTTTCGCTGGGGTTTTAATTGGCATATAGACTCAAAAAACTTTTGTCTGCTCAAGTTATTAATATGAGCCGCGACACGAGAAAACCAACAAAGTGGTTGTGCGCACAGCACAGGCTCAGATGAGCCTGGGCATCAGCATCAACCCGGTCTGATCAGACTCTTCGCTAAAACCTTAAAGGGTAGCTAAGGGTCTAAGCTACCTTCATGCGGACAGCGAAGACTCTGATCAGACTGGGCGGATGCCCAGGCTGATCTGAGTCTGCGCTGGGCGCACAACCACATTGTTGGTTTCCTCACGTCGCGGCTCATATATCTTAATTGTCATGTCAGAGTAACTTTATCAATCAGCGCCATAACACAAGAAAAGCTCATTTTCAGTCGGCCTGATCGCAACAACAATTATTAGAAACGCGATCGCGTTTGTGCTGATGCGAACTTTAATGTTGCCTTTTAGTGTTTGCATAATTATGCACATTTTGGATACGACTCTTCGTTTATTAAGATTCTTTCCATTCTCAACACATTATGGATAGGTAGCCTGTTCGCAGCAGTAGCATTAACTCTTTAAGCCCCAGTGACGAAATTGGCAAAATTTGCAAACAGCGTAGATCCTGATGATGCGGCTCATAATGAGCCGCCTCATTTTGATCTACCCTGTTTGCCCTCTAGTCTTTGAATTCTCAATATGAAATGTCTTGCACAAGGCATTTTTTTAATTTTTGCAGACGTAAATTTTGTCGTCTGCTTTTTGGTGCTGAAAGAATTAACAGTAATTTGGTAAAACAACCTTCTAAAATTATGTCACAGATAGCAATTTCTACTACGGAGCTTTATGAATTTGATTTTTCGTGTTCAGTTACAGCCGCCTTTGTCAATACACATCTGACAAGGCTAAAATCTTGTGATGGAAAAATTCCCAAATAAAGTAGTGACAGAAATTAGCTGTATCATCAAGGTCACACATTAGAGCAAAGATCTTTCAAGGCACAAAGAAAATACACAATACCTTGAGTCCCATCACTAGTGGCCTGCTGTTCGTCCGTCTGTTTGTCCTGTTCCTTCGTTGCCGTTGCTTTACTCCCTCCGCATCCCATTTTTGTAAATTTAAGCCGTAATTAGAACAGAATAAAATCAAACAAGTTGATCAATTGACCTTTATCTTTTGTTATATACTACTTTTAAGCTGAACAAACTTAGTTAACAATACGAGTTATGTGGCAATCTCTTAATTTAATCTTATGTTGTTTGTTTGACAAGCACCTACACAGGCATACCTGGTTTCGGCATGAGGGAATACAATAAAATTGACATCCCTTCTTGTTTATTTCTTTGTTTACCGTAGTTATAGCGACAAGGCATTGATGCCGATTGCGCATCAGATCGGTGTGTAAAATTTATCTTTGTTTTCTGCATTAAACTGCGAAAAGACAGCTAACATCGTACGCGAACAGTGAAGCCTCAAATCAAACTGCGCATCCGCGCAGTCTGATTAGAGCCTCCCTGTTTGCATCTGGGTCTTGAGGAAAAGTTTATACCAAATCGCGAAGATGCGTGGATTCTTAAACTGATTTGAGTGTTCGTGGTTTGAACGTAATGCAAGGCACATTTTTCGTTTCACATGTCCTTTGTGAAGTTCAATGCACTGTTATGGTTAAAGTGCGATTTATTATTTTATATTAAATAGTCCATACAACAAAACTGAATGCACACTTCCTCGTGTATTACACTAATAAGATTTTACAAAAGAATTCGATACAAACAATTCGATTGATTATATCGAACCATATTCGAAATCAGGAAATGCAACGGCAGACCCCTGCAACTTATTTGCAATTTTATGAACAATGTGTCGCTCGCGAGTTTTAAAGTATACCAATAAATTGCATGCGGTTACTTTTGGTTTACTCGTACATAAGGTGAATACATGTAATGGGTATACTTCCCTAATTCTCCGTAATATAAGGGAACACATTTTATAACTTTTATTTTTGCTTCCCCCGACCCGATGCCGTAGCAAGTTCTTTATTTTGAAAGTAGACCCCTATTGACTGGAAAATGTCAGATTTGTCCTCCCTGAAAGTTTAAACATTTCCTTTTACTTTTGTCTCAATTTGGTTTGAGCTAACCGTCCGAAGTGTTCATACGCCCAGAAAACTGAGGCTCCTATCAGACTCCCCCAAAACGAAGAGTCCTAAAGCAAAACAAGAGCACCGCAAGCGGGGCAATATACGCGCGTGGCTGTGTAAGTTTCAGTCCCAGTCACCTCGGGCAGATCTACAGCCCTAACAATCAGCCACAAACAGGTACTAATAGTCTGTAAGTACTAATCAAAGGGATGTTACTCCAAAATTGAGAAAGGGGGAGCAACCATTCCCAGATTCAACCTGAAGTCTCCAGCTATTGCACGTTGCTCTAAAGTATCAGCAAAATATTCACAACAATGACCTAGTTCTAATGGCCCGCACAAAAAGTCCAAGAAATAATCAAAGTCTGAAAATAAGTAACAGGGAGCAACCATTTGGCAAACGGGTGTATTTTGCCCCGCTTGCAGTGCTGTTGTTGTTTTCTTTTGTTTCACCAAGAAGATCTCTCTGTGAGTTTGACGGGAAATCAACCTCAGATTTGAGGAACTATTGCCATGTTTATCTTCTGGAGTGGCTTGTTTATCTTTCCATTTTAATAGTGTTATTACGTACCTACTGTGATTTTAGATGTTTTCATAGGTGCTTAAGATTTTTCTTTTTCTTTGAGGAACACTTAAAAAGGGCTAAGTACAGTCCATTAATATCAATTTACCTGCACAAACCCATTCATATTTGGTAGCATTTTACAGTTCTATCCTAAAGAGGGTACTAATGTAAAAATTAATCGATTTTTTTTTATTTCAAGCTGGTCTACTGTTTTGATACTGGGATTGGGCAAGTTTAATGGTCATTGGAGAAAATTTGCTACTTTGAAGATGAAAAGTAACTTCCATGGATGTGGAAAAATTAACCATTCCTTTTACATGTAATTTGACTCGTAAATAGGTGAGGCAGTTTAAGTTGGTTGTTTTGGGTTTAACGGCCCTTTGAGACAGTATTTCAATCTATATCGGGCCGTCGTCTCCCAAAGAAGAGAAACGACAGACAAGAGAAGAAAAGTCAAAACATCCCCACCCGCACCTACAGCAAGCACAGTAGACTCTTGCCCTACTATTATCAAACCACCAGGACGCCCTCGCACTGGAAGTTATACCCAGCACCATCGCACCACAGAACCACCTCGAGGCATTTTAAGTACTATTTTATATATAGACATTCTGCAGTTATGAGATGATGGCATGCACTCAGGCTGAAAATGAGCTCTTGAACCTTTAAGAAGATAACAACTATCAATAAGGATTCCTACATTGTTCTGAAGAATTATAAAAAATCAAGTAGGTCAGGTCAGCACATCCGTTCATCACATCACATTCCATCAGAAGTTCCTATTCGGATATTGACGAGTCACCAGTCATGGAAGAGTACCGGTTACCGGCAGCAGTTGTCGCCTTACTGCGTCTGTGCAACCCGAAAGGGATGCCGGACTTTACTACTTCAAGACTCAACGGACAAGTCGATGTTCATCTGACTTTGAAACCACTTCGGCCTCCGAGGGTTGTGTCTGTGAAACCGAAGCCGAAGAAGGAGAGGTCCACTCCAGGGCCTTCATCAGCTTCACAGGGACGTCAGCTTGAGTAATCATCGTCGCCACCAGCATACGCCAAGTATTATCAGACTCTTCGCTAAGCGCTTAAAGGGTAGATGAGGGTCTAAGCTACCTCCATGCGGACAGCGAATACTCTGATCAGACTGGGCGGATGCCCAGGCTGATCTAAGTCTGCGCTGGGCGCACAACCACATTGTTGGTTTTCTCGTGTCGCGGCTCAAATGCAGATGAGAAAATCCTAGTAGTCTGAGCAACCCTTAGAATTCAGAGTAGTGAAAGCAGCAGAAACTCCATTGGAAGCCAAAAACTCAGAGATTGTTGATGGCGGTAGTGTCTTGGAAGACTGCCCAAAAGAAAAGGAACAGTCAGCACGTGCTACCGGCAAAGGCAGGACGCAATTGATAGCGCTAACGCGTGGATGACTGCGGATACACGATATGTAACGGTGATTTCAAAGTCCAGTTAGTAAAATATACCTGTGTATGTGCCAGTGCCAGTCAGCAAGCTCCAGTAAATCTTTTCAAAGAAAGATGCGGGTCAGTCAGAGAATGCAAGGAGAGAAATTGGCGACAGGAGGAACAATTTCTGGGCGAAATCCTTCAGGAGGAGGACACGAAACTTTATTTATCTTCATCAGTAAAGAGACGTGCAAATCTAGAAGATTGCATGTTTGGACAGAAGAAGAGAAAGACAGAAGATATTACTCCTGAGCTCCCGGTGGATGTGAAAGAGTTGGGTGCAAGGACTTTGATGACAGTACTGAACATACTCCGGAAAGCTATGCAACAGAATGTGGTAGAGATGGGGAAATGAGAACGACGTTGGTTGATAGTACTGTAGTAGTGTAGAATATTATCTATAATCATCATGTATGTGATTGTGCCGACCTGTAACCTTTATGTATATAGGTTGTAGACAATGTACATAGACTTTACACAAGGTGGCCGTTTCTATTTTCACTTGTAAGCAATGTACGCAGTTAACCCAGGTTTTTTGAGATGCACAATATAAAATATCAGCAGAAGTCATCAACGAAGGCGTGTGCCAGTTTGTAACCTTATGTATAATCATCATGTATGCGATTGTGCCGACCAGTAACCTTTATGTACATAGGTTGTAGACAATGTACATAGACTTTACAAAAGGTCGCCGTTTCTATTTTCACTTGTAAGCAATGTACGCAGTGTACCAAGGTTTTTTGAGATGCACAATATAAAATATTGGCTGGAGACATCCATTAAGGCGTGTGCCACTTTGTACCCTGATGTAGATAGGTTGTATAAGTAGTGTACATGCCCTCTTCTGTCTTCACTTAAGGTGGTGATTTCTGGTAAATGTAAAAATCTGCATAAAACCATAAAAAAGGAACGTATCTCCCTGAAAGTTAGCAGACTTCTTATTTTCGTTATTCTTTACAGTTTAGAATACAAAATAGACGTACATGCTGCTTAAAAAAGTGTTTTTATAAGGAAAGATCAAAGGGTAATTTTCTGCGAATAAATCTGAAAAAATAATATTGTTATTGAAAATTTACATAGTGCTGAAGGTGCATTTTTGCATAATGAAGAGCGTCCTAGCAATTATTTATTCCAACTCTTTCTCAAATTGTAATGTAGACCAGATGAAAACGGTAGCTTTTTCTCAATATTCAACCATGTACAAAGTAAATGTACACTGGACGCATTTATTAAATATAGGGTAGGCAAGCATACCTATGTTAACACCTACAATATAAATAATACATTACTGACATGGTCAGTGGTGTGTAGATGAAATTGTTCAACCTTGTTAAAATAGTATCACCTGTCTCACCTGTGTGTTTTGACAAAAAAATTTGGACACAGACTGCATCTTTTTTCATCTGCCCAGCCTGATAATGTGTGAAAGAGTTTGAAAAAAATAATTGCTAGGACGCTCTCCATTATGCAACAAGGTACTCTAAGCACTAAATATATTTTCAATAATGATATTATTTTTTCAGATTTATTCGCAGAAAATTACCCTTTGATGTTCTCATATAAAAACACTTTTTAACATTAACAAATGCTGCATTTTGGGATTCTAAATTATGAGAAACAACATAAAGAAGGCATCTGCTAAGTTTTGGAAAGATCAGTGTTATTTTGAGTATTTTATGCAGCTTTTTGTCTTTGTCCCAAATCAGTGATTATCACCACCTTAAGACGCAGTGTGAGCACATGTTACGAGGTATCGTATCAGAATATTATGTATAATCATCATATGTGTGATTGTGCCGACGTGTAACCTTAATGTAGATAGGTTGTAAACAATGTACATTTACTTAACAAAAGGTGGCCGTTTCTATTTTCATATTTTTTATCCCCCGACCGAAAGGTTCGGGGGATATAGCGATGAGCCTGGCGTCCGTCCGTCTGTAAACATTTCTTGTCCACTCTATATCTTGAATACCCTTTGGAATATTTTCATGATACGTCACAGTTATGTAGAACAGGTCATGACGATGTGTCGCGTACAAGAATGGTAACTCTTGCTATTGTCCTTTTTGAGTTATCTCCCCTTTGGTGATTTTTTTGGCAGATTCGTGTCCGCTCTGTAACTTGAATACCCTTTGGAATATTTTCATGATACTTCACAGTAATGTAGAACAGGTCATGATAATGTGTCACGAACAAGAATGACAACTCTTGCTTTCTTACTTTTTGAGTTATTTCCCCTTGATAGTTTTCGGTGTGTTTTTTTGGCAGATTCCTGTCCGCTCTATAACTTGAATACCCTTTGGAATAATTTCATGATACTTCACAGATATGTAGAACAGGTCATGACAATGTGTCGCGAACAAGAATGACAACTCTTGCTTTCTTGCTTTTTGAGTTATTTCTCCTTGATCATTTTAAGTATGATTTCGTGTCCGCTCTATAACTTGAATACCTTTTGGAATATTTTCATGATACTTCACAGATATGTAGAACAGGTCATGACAATGTGTCGCGAACAAGAATGCCAACTCCTGCCTTCTTACTTTTTGAGTTATTTCCCCTTGATGGTTTTAGGTGTGATTTCGTGTATGCTCTGTAACTCAAATACCTTTTGGAATATGTTCATGATACTTCACAGATATGTAGAACAGGTCATGATAATGTGTAGCAAACAAGAATGACAACTCTTGCTTTTTTACTTTTTGAGTTATTTCCCATTGATGATTTTAGGTGTCCGCTCCATAGCTTGAATACTTTTTGAAATATGTTCATGCTACTTCACAGATATGCAGAACAGGTCATGACAATTTGTCTCATACATGAATTATAACTCTTGTTTTTATACTTCGTGAGTTATTTCCCTTTGGTAGTTTGAGCTGCTGTTTGAGTCTCTGCTCCATATCTGTATAACCCTGGCCAGCTCCAGAATTTTGATAACCGTGTACCTTTTAAAATATCGATGATCATGCTGTGATAACTTATCAGTGTTCCGAACTCTCTCTGACCCCTCCACATTCCTATGCCCCCGCCCCCTCCCGCCCCCCCCCCCCCCCCAAAAAAAAATATATTTTTTTTTCCAGATTTGGATTCTTTGTCCAAATTCACTTACTAGAGAGCTCAAAATTAGGTTTATAGGGCTTGTACTTTAGAAGTTATTCACACATTTTGAAAGTTGAATGTATCGTATGCTATACATATGTGTATATGGTGGCTGTTTGAGATATTTCCTCTTTTTAGCGGTCAAGCATACTGTTTTAGACTGAGTGTTAGATAATCATGTGTCTGTTAACAGATAATGTCAATCAGAAGCATAAAAGAATGACAATATATTACTAATATGTGTTTTGAAGTGAACCCTTTTTACCAAGGCCCATGGGGGTCTTCGGTCGGGGGATTTGCCATCTCCTCTGATGGCAATGTTTTTACTACTTTACAGTCATCAGTAGGAATTATATTGCTTGTACTTTTCTGTTGAATAGTCTACTGATTGGCACGTGTGTTATTTTGTACCCATGTAACCACTTGTTTACAAAAATAGTCTTATTAATTTTTTGCGCCAAATTTGTGCAGTATCTCCTTTTGGCGTATCAGAAAAGCAACAGCCTAGACTCACAACAAATTTCCGCTTTTTCTCGTATGATCAGTGCCTGTGTTGTTCGAACGTTAAAAACTGTGGCATGCTTTCGAAAACTTGTCAAAGTTACTGGTAGCAGTTGTCACCAAGTGCTTGGTCTGAGGGGTCTAAAGACAATGAAAGGAAACTGGGCTAGTGTGACTGAAAATACAGAAAGCCACCACCCTCTGATGAAACACAAAAGAGAATGAATTACGAAATACAAAACGAGATAAAGTAGTGTTGCTAGTCTTGTTTCTTAGATTTTGTCCACGTACTATCCAGATGCTCCTTGTTGTGGAGTGATAAGTCGGGATGAGGACGGGATTTTTTTTTAACATTAGTCCAGATGGGAGTACTTGAGACTGTAACAAAGAAAGTTCTTATTCTGAGAATACAAAGCTGGTGATTAAAGCTCAACAGTGCTTGAAGTTACTGTGAGGGGAAATATATAATTGAAAAGCTCGTTGAAACACGTGGCATTCTCATGGTTGTGTCTTGGGTCCCTTTAGTAAGTATCTGCCAGATGAGATCCACGTCTCAATGAAACTTTTTGCCGATGACGCAAAAAAAAATCAAATTGTCACCTCACAGAAAGAAATTGAGCAATTTTAGGTAAACATCCATGATGCAGTAAACTGGTCCAAAAATGGCAAATGTTCTACTATAGCAATACTAAAATATTGGGAGCCATGTTTACCATGAAAATAGGTAAAAAAAATCTACGATCGTCACAAAAGTTGAAAGCAAAAGATTTAGACGTAATTGTAGACATATCATTGAAATTTACTGAACACAAAACTAGCTAATAGATATCTTGGAAAGACAAGTTTACATTTCTGGATAAGGAAATATTCTTTAATTTATATGGACTTTTTTGGAAGCCGGCACGCCTCCCATGCCCCTTATCAAATGGAGAAAGCATAGAAAAGCGAAGGGGACGGCCTGTCCTTGCCGACCCGGGGCTTTTCTACATGATCCTCTCAACACTGACATAAGAGTCTGAGACTGAAAATAAAGGACCTGGTATGATAAAGCCCATATTTGGCCCCCAGAAAATTCATTTTTCAAAAGTCCTGAATAGATAATAAAAATGTATTCATAAGAAAAATCAAACCTGGACTGTATTAGCAAACACAAGATTAACCAGTTCTTGCATAAATTTATTTGATTTTCTTATCTTGAACATACCCATACCCCAAGCAGATTCTAACGAAAATGACAAATTTGGTAGCCTATGTGGCTTTCAAAATAAATAAGCCCAACCTCCAGCACATTTTATATTTTGTATGCAGGCAAAAATTAATAAATTTACATGCCATGAAGATATTAAATGTTCTGGAGACCGGGCTCTGTTTTTTTTTACTTTTTGTTACGAAACTGGCAGCGTTCGGAAAATGTTCCCTGTTTCCTCAACACAAAAACGTCCATATCTCCTCTCATAGACAAAATAAATATATGTTGTGGGTATTCATTTTCATTTTCTTAGTAAGAACACAAGAAAAGAATTTGTTAAAAATTCCATTTTGATCTCTTGAAAATTTTTGGTAAGCGTCTCTGGACTTGCAAACTTGAGTGGGCGGGGTACCTGGACAGGCCATGTGCTTTGATTGATTGATTGATTCGGGTTTAACGGCCCTTTGAGACAGTATTTCAGTCTATATAGGGCCGTTTCCCAGAGAGAGGGAGAAAGAAGAGAGAAATGATAGACGAGAGAAAATGTTCAAACAACCCCCACCCGCATCCATTGCAAGCACAGTAGGCCCTTGCCCTACTACCGTCCAAATCAGTAGGACGCCCCGGCACCTGAAGTTACACAAAGCACCATCGCACCACCCGACCACCCCTGAGGCATTGTGCAGTGCAAAAGTAATCGGCAGTGTTATCTAACGTATACGCATTTCATCAAAAGCCTATTATCAACAGTTTTCAAAAGCTATTGTAAATGACATTTCTTTATAGAAACATGCATTAAACTCAAATTTTCTTTTTTGCAATTTTCCTTCATATATTATTGAAACAACATAGGCATATCAGAAATCATGTTATTCTGAGAATTTACAAAGATGAAACATATTACTTCTGTTTGTTCCAATATGCATAAATAACAAGCAATAGAAACCATGCAAATTTAAGAGAATTTGAATAGGGGCTTAAAACGACCCTTATCATACCATGTCCTTTCTAGTCAGACATTCATGATTCGGGTTTACATAGGTGTTCCAATATTTTAGGTCACAACGGTAAATCATCTCTATCGATTTGCGGTAAGTGTATAATGTTACGGAAAAAGAAACGTATTAATCCACTTCGTTTGTGAGCAACATTTTTTTATGCGAGTTAACCAGCTTGTGAGGCTTTTCCTTTTTGAACGATTGAAAATTTCTGTCCTTTATAAACAATCTTTGTCCTGGATGTAAACATTCAATCTTTTCATTACGGCTTACGTACTTGAACAGAGCATTTGTCGTGAATATTCTTAGGGCCAAGATATTGGAAAAAAGGAGACCATACACGCGCCTATTCAAAAGGAGAAAGCCTTAGTAAAGCCAGGTGGGACGGCCTACCCTCACCAGCCCGGGGCTTGCCACCCAAACTGCCAAAAAATATATGGCTTTCTAAAGGCTTAAACCTTTCAGAAAAAATCCGGAGGAAAACCTTCTCAAAATTACGTCTGAACGCAAGAAATATTTATGTTGAGTGCCAGTTTTGAGCTCTTCTAAGAGTTAGGTACGTGCAGACGCCATCGCTTCTTCCCTGCCGCGCCGGCAGCCTCTGATAAGCCTATGCCCTGTTTCTGACGGCCGCGAATTTCCTCTTTCATCTGATTGCATTTGTCAATCTCAGACAATATCAAGTGGAATTCGGTCTCAGAAATTTTGTCATCGATCAGTGCGGTTAAAATGGAAAACAGCACCTCCCTCAGTCACGGCTACGTTTAGTTTTAATTCAGCCAAAACGCGGCTTTGATTATGTTTTTTAGCTTTCGTTTGAAGCTTCTGGCCTATTAGCTTTCCGCCGCCGATTAGTTGTTTTGGGTTTAACGGCCCTTTGAGACAGTATTTTAGTCTATATCGGACCGCCTCCCAAAGAGAGGGAGAAAGAACAGAGAAATGATAGATGGGAGAAAAATGTCCAAACAACCCCCACCCGCACCTACTGCAAGCACAGTAGGCCTACTATTATCCAAATTGAGGCCATTTGAGTTTGAAACCAGGTAGTTGTCAGGTCTGTCTCCGAGAATTAACCCAAGGAGAATCGTTGATACCCCCGAACCGGCGATTCTTGCTGGGGTGAATTCAGAGACCATTTTTAGGATTCCTGGTCGGTTATTGCTTATTAGTATGTTACCGAGTTTATTTTCTGTTTCGACAATGACGACATTTTTCGTCTCAGGAATATTAGAGCACAAATTGGTGCCACAGTTTGTCACTTTTCGGATTCTGTGTTGTTTTCCAGTCACGACATGTGGGAAATTTTTTTATGTCAATTAACCATCTTTTTTGTTGGACAGGATCTGGAAAACTTTTCGGATTTTGCGCTGTTTTCAAGTCACGACATGCGAGATTTTGTTGTTTTTTTTTATGTCAGCCATCTTTTTTGTTGGACAGGGTATCTGAATGCTAGTGTATGAATTTGTTTTGGAACGGCAACTGAAGTATCTATGTCGCTCAGCTGACCCTTCAAGAGTGACTTCCTTTCATTTGTACACCCCATCAGACAGCTGAAAAGCATATATTATTAATCGATTTTCTACCCTATCCCGGTCGAAACCTTCGGTGTCATCGAGATCAGCCAATGCTGTCCCATGGCATATTCCAACGTATCCAGGAGCACCTGGATCAACCATTTTTTTTTTTTATATTTAAAGTTTCGCAAAGATAATCAGTTTTTTTTTTTTTTTTTTTTTGCCGCTCATGTCTAATATTGTGATAGTCAGCTGTGAAATAGCACCTGATGCAAGCCTTTTATACTGTAAAATTGGAAATGTTTCAGTTCAACCGCTGCCACACCTTTCTACTGTAAAATTGGAAATGTTTCAGTTCAACCGCTGCCACACCTTTCGTTTCCGACGTTAACTGATCTAAGCAGAGTAGATGGGTGACCGGTGTACAAATTTTCTGAAGAACTTATCTCAGCGAGGTGCACACAGATCTCTCGATGCACTGCAAGCCCGTGTGTTTTATCCGTGATGTATGTTTTGCCGAGTTCAAATTCTTCTTGAGTAAACCCGAGGAGTTTGGCTAGCCCGCTGTTTAAGACCACCAGACATTACTTCGTAGACAGTTGTTAGCGACCGGTTGGCACATGCAAATAGAGTTCGGCATCAAAAGGCTGGAACGCTTCTTAATTCAACTCACAGGGGCCTGAATAGCGTAATGGATAGAGCACTCGCTTTCCACCTCTGCGGCCCGGGTTCGCTTCCCGGCGTCGTCATGTGGGAAGGTAGTGGTCGCCTGTCCAAGGCCGGTGGTTTTCTCCGGGTACACCGGTTTCCACCACCAGTATAGGACCACAAACGCGCCAACATCCGTGCCATCGAGAGTATTTAAATAAGTTTGCATGAGCTTTCAATGCAATTGATGTAAAATAAATAAAGTTTACAAGAACTTACATACGTTGTAATACCCGTTTGGTATCAGTTTGCTGTGCTGCCCACTTGAGATTATATTATTGTTAAGCGTAGCGCTGATATCATGCCACCCGTGATAATACGTAAGCTCGCACAGAGCAATCACTAGCTCACCTGAAGGAAGAGCCCTGGCAAGAGACACCGATTTACCATTTTGAATATCCGTAAGTGTGATGTACATTATCATGAAGAATTATTATATACATTCTATGTACAAAAAATGATTCAACCCGAATTCAGTTATGGTGACGAAGCTCACAATTCTATCTGAGTGCCTTTAAAGTAAAAACAATTGATATTATTAAACAAAATATATTTGTGACATCAGCCGTCGAATCTTTTTCTGGTTCGTTTTCAGAAATTGAAAAATACGTACTCCCATATGTTGAATCTGATGCTATTGTTCGAAGTGGCAAAATCAATTAAACTTTGCTATTTGGTGTGCCACCATAGGTTTAGGAGTTGACTTAAATCATCACCCAAAAGACACTGGCATGCTTGTCTCACTGGTTCGGTTTCTTGTATACTATCACACAAGAAGAAAACTAAAAGAAATGAGCATTGCATTACCGCAGGACAAAAGCTGGAATGCTTTCAGCAACAGTTATGACAAGAATGCAACGAAAGAATATGCGAAGAATTTAATGTTGACGTTCATGCTGACTAGAGACAAAAACAGTGATAATCAAGGCCTCGGTTTACTATACAATTACTGGACAAATATGGGATACCACCCACCTGGTTCAGGGACAGGGTTCAGGGACAGAATATGATAAAAAAGAATATTCTTTTACTCAAGAAACAACAAATGACATAATACACATTGACTACATTCCTCCAGGTTCAGAGGCATCTAAAGCTTGGAGCACATTCATAATCGACAATGCAAATGGCTTCACAAAAGCAGGTGTTGAACGCATCAACGAAAGCATTCGAACATACTGCTGGGCTATTCTTGGCTCTCAGTCTCAAACAAGAACAGATATCTTGGGAACTGGAACCGCATTCGATGCACAGAAACAGTTTCTAGCAAATACTGAAGATACCATAAGCAGTCTAGTGTATTTAGCAAGTCAAAAAGCAAGGTACTAAAACACATTAAAATATCACAGAAGCAATGTGGATTTTGTCTTCGATATCGGATTGTACATGCCTCCTAGTAATATGGAGCTGCAAATAGGTACCATACAAGACTATAATATTCATAAAGTCAAAGCGACTAATTCTCAAGCTCTTGGCTTGAACAAAGACGTAAATGTAAACACAGTGCCACTTAAACATATTCAAACCGTTCAAGGTACCGAAACTAAAATGTCTCAACCAAATTTGGCGCATAAAAGATTTACAATCAACCGAATCATCTTAACATTATCATGAAGATAAAGAATCATCATTAATCATAGGCGGCACAGTTGTTGGTATCACTGCAATAATACTCTGCGAACTTATTTAGCTATCCATTCTCTAGCCGCAACATACAATAAACCGGCCACAGCAACAACTAGAGCCCACAAATTATTACGAAACGAATTCACAACTTTACAGGTTGCAGACAGTTGTCGGTCACCCCAGGGTCATCGTTTTTATAAACTTTGTACTACAAGCTCGTACTAGACTCCCAGATGCTACATACCAAGTTTAAAGGCAATCAGCCCAGTAGTTCTGGAGATTTTTTAAGGTTTTTACCATATATGGGCATGGCGGCCATCTTGGTCATGTGACCTGGGCCAAGAACATAAATTTTCTTTCCCCCTTTAAAGAAGGCTGTATGCGCAATTTAAATAAAATTTGCCCAGTAGTTTTAGAGGAAGAGTTGTTTGAAAATGTTGACAAAGAATAGACAACTGACCTGTGGCCAAGGTCACTAAATGACATTGACCTTTTAAATTTAGAAGAGTTGAATTTTTCTGTATTTCCTTATCACAGAGTACAATAGCAACAGAAAAATGCACTTTTTCAGCTTTTCCCATTCAAAAGCCTAAGGAACCAATTTTGACCTTGTCATAAAATAAATGTCAACCCAGGGTCATCATTTATATAAATTTTGTACTAGAGTCCCAAATGCTACATACCAAGTTTCAAGGCAATCGGCCGAGTGGTTCTGGAGAAGATTTTGTAAGGTTTTTACCATATAAGGGCATGGCGGCCATCTGGGTCATGTGACCTGGACCAAATATATAAACTTTTGTTCCCCCATCCTGTAAAGGTTCCATATGAAATTTGGCTTCAATTGGCCCAGTGGTTTCTGAGAAGATGTTTAAAGAATGTGGACGACGACGACGGATGCCTGCCGATACTACAAGCTCACCTGTGAGCCTTCGGCTCAGGTGAGCTAAAAAATAACAATGTATGTACGGACTAAATGTCATTAATATGTATGTAGAAATTTTGGCTTCTGAGAAATAGATTATTTTTCTACAGAAAATTTATACTTTTGGTTCCAATGGCAACCAATTAAAATCAGTTATTTTGGCAAAATTCACGGAGATGGTAGAAGACTACTCCAGAAGCATGTTTGTAAAACTTTTTGCCTATAAATTGCATTAACACACAAATAAATGCTTTTCCCAATACAAGGCTATGGAAACTTTAAAATGCCACAGCAATGAAATCACGTGAGCAACAATAATGAAAAAAAAATATTTATGTAGTGGCTAATGTCATGAACATGTATGCAAAGAATCAGCTTCATCCCCCTATATGGTTTTTGAGGAAAAAAGATCCTTTCCTCATATGTAATATTTTTTCATTTTTTTGTTCCTTTATGTTGCGATGGCAACGAATCAAGTTCGGTAATTTGGACAAAAAATAAATATGAATCATAATGGATAACTTAAGAACCATTTATCATGTTTATGTAGAAAAAAATCCAAATAGCTGCAGTGATGAAGCAAAACTGGCGGATCTCCATTTTTCCCATTTTAAGTCAATGGAAATTATAAGTTGCCATGGCAACCTAACTGCTCAAGCAATTGGCATGAACAACAATTCAATAGAAGCTAGTAATAAAATCGTTTCTGAAAAGTTTGAGCTTTATCGGCCGCAATGCAAGAAAACAACATAGAAAACATCAACGGATGACTAACGTACGTATTAAAGTAGTAAAGTAGTTTGCGATCTTGAAATTCTGCGTTATTGAGTTTGTATGCCCCCAACTTTAAAAAAAATCATGGCTTTTGGCTTTTCCATCCCTCTGTCCGTCCATCCGTGCGTAACACATTTTCATGCATGCTGTAACTTAGGAACCCTGCAAGCTAAGGTCTTGAAATTTCATATATGGATTCATCATGGAAAAATAACTGACACATCTTTTTTTCTTTTTCCCGTTTTGGAGTTATGCATCTTTTTAGTGTTTCACAAACACATTTTCTAGTTTGTTTGTTTTTCTTTGCATTGCCTACAAGCGACTTCGTGATACAAAACGGCCATAAAAGGTCTGCTTATGTCGAAAGAAGCGACTTATAAGTAAATAGATATAGAGAGCAATTTTTTAAAGGCCCCATTGCTCTATCAGCATGAAAAATTTTATCGCGAGGTATCGCTGCAAGCTTCTCGCCATAGTTTCGCCATAGTAAATCACCGCGATTAGCCAACTTTGAACCAATAAAACATCATTGAGATTCATATAAAAAGGATTCGAAAATTGATTTGGGTCATTTTAGTTGCCAACCAAAATGACCTACTTTCGATTTCGTAAACAATGAAAAAATGGTAAAAATACAATGTACAGCAGTGGAGTCCCATTCACTATTATTGCATCGCTCTACGGGAAACCAGAAAAGGAAATCTGTATTTTGTAGAACGAATCTGTGTCTTTCAAAAACACGTTCCCCATACTTTTTACCAGGTATATGGATCTATCCACATCATTCCATATTTTATCACCAAACGTGAAGATTGAAGCACTTTTCATAACGATTTGCGTTTAGACGTTTTTATCACTTATAGGACTATGGAGACTTTAAATACTACGATACTTGTAAATATGATGTTAATTAGCCTTAAATTTGCAATTTAGTATGGCTTGCGCTATGTTCATGTTAATTTTACTTGTATAAAGTTCCTGTTATTGTGTCTGACAGTTCCTGTACTCATATTATAGTGTATACCAAACATGTAATGCTGAAAATTGTGTTCTCGTTACAGGCACGACTGCGAGGGCTCTCATCCTTGAATGGGAGTAAGACAATTCAGGAAGAAGACAAGAAAAAAATGAAGTAAGTACTTTCCACAACGCAGTATATTTCAGCAGAGGAATCGGAGCTCGACCTGAATGAGGTGTCTTCTGACTCCGATGAAGAGACAATGGCAAACATTCTTGTTAAAAGTCCCCTTCCTTGGAGAAGTGACTATGTTAACAACATGTTTGATGAATTAGATAAATGCACGGAAAGGCGTAGAAGAAAAGGCCAAAAAGGAGGGGCAGTGTCCAGCAGAAGGAAAACTGGGACACTTAGCGTAAGAAAGGAGCCAGAATATGCCCTTCCATTTACTGTTGCGGACTTCCAAGAGCCATAGAGACAGATTACGGCATTGAATGTGGGTAAGCGAGCCTAAACGATGTTCAAATAGCACGAGAATTCCACGATTTGTTCCACTGACACAGCCGTGAACAGCTATGCAAGTTGTAAGATTCGGGCTGTTCGAACAACGTTTAAGATTTGTTTATTCACATTCCGGGCCACCACTTGTTTACATGACGTTAACTGACGTTGCGCTGCCGCACTGGGATATCCATTATTATTTTCACTTTGTTGAAACTGTCTAATTCTATAGAAGCTAGTGATAAAATCGTTTCTGAAAAGTTTGAGCTGATCGGCCGCATAGTTTACGCAAAAATGGTATTTTAATATTTTTTCTATAATTGTTAACCATAGGCTTGCAATGGCAATCAGCCATATAGTGCAGTCTGCACAAATTTAATAAAGCTGGTTAAGGACTAATCAACGAATATTTCTATAAAAGTTTTGTCAAATATCTGCAATGGCATAGCAATAAACCCAAAGTTTCCATTTTCCCATGATAAGTCAATGGCAACTTTAATTTGCCATAGCAGCCAAACTACTGGAGCAATTGCCAAGAAAAACAGTATACTTACAGAGGATAGTACCAAAATCCTTTCTGTGAAGTCTGAGCTTTATTGGTTGCATAGTTTCTGAGCTTATTTTTTTTTATTTGTTTTTATTTTTTAACCATTCGGTTGCCATGGCAACCTGCCAAACTTTGCAATTAGTATAAATTTTATGTGGTTGATAGAGAGCTACCCAAGGAACATTTTTGTAAAAGATTTGTCAAATTATCTGCAGACAAATACCAAACGATGTAAATTTTCAATTTTTCCCATACAAGTCAACGGAAACTTTAAGTTGCCATAGCTATCAAAGTTCTGAAGCAATTTGGATAAAAACAGTTTTATTGGTTCCCCCTGCCTATAGATGCTATGTATGAAAGGACCTCTGACAGTTTCAATGCAGATGTGCCTATTTTTCGACACATTACCTACCTCAGTGCTGACGATTTTAGCATTAACATATACACTTATGCATCATAATGAAGTTTTATATCAATTTTGAATAAATGTCACGTCTGCAGAGTGCAGTAACTGTCCCTGACTATCTCAGTTGGGGGTATGTTGAATTTTTGGCCATCCAAAATACATCATCAAATTTTCGATTTTCGTTATTTACTGAGTTTTATTTTGTAAAATGTGCTTAAAATAGAGTAAACACTACAGTTGCTTATAGCATGAAGTTATGTGTAAATAAAAAAGATGCCAGCCTTATTTTAAGATGCAGAGAGTCTAATTACCCCACCCACTTTTCAGCTGTAGACTATCATTCCCCTCCGTGCCTCTATAAATCTATACTCACTGAAATATGGGGTGTGGCCTGTGTCAGGCCCTGACGTGAAGTCATTGTCTCGCTGAGGCTGTGTTTATTAACGGCATTCAGCGGGACACTGAATCACGTGGCGATTTTACCCGGTCCACCCCCCATGTTAAACTAAAACAAGAAGTAACTAACCTCTGCTGTTTGTGGTCCAACATTGTAGATCTAGCCTTTTAATATTTTAAAATTTGTAAATTTGTAAAGATATTTTCGTTCATAGTAAACATAATCCATTCATACAGTTCATACCGCTAAAGAAATGGGGCGTTAAATTCCCACGTGCCATTCGTGGGAGTTGTTCTAGATGATTGCTTATACACCCTGTTCATCCGGATGTAGTAATGTGCGGTTGGCGCATGTACGGTTTGACAGCATTCGTCTATACGATCCATGCCAGCCCTATCAACGGACTGACATGGATCGTGTAAGCGATTGTCTCTGTATTGTGGCTGGTATTCACCACATATTCCAATGAAATGTATAAATGTAATATGATTTGCTTGGAAAAAATATATACTATTTGGTAAATGTAATGCACACTCCCGAATTTTTCCTTTCTCTTATCCTGCTTTTCTCTTTCTTACTTATTCTATTACAATCTTATACTGTTACTGCCGCCATGTGTATTTATGATCGTCATTCTGTTATTGTATTGGAGATATGTATATACCTTTTTCTCATATGCCACCTGCGAGTGGCCTGAGATATTGATACAAAATAAAGTTCTGTTCTGTTCTGTTCTGTTCTGCCTCAGCTTGCCACTCACATATAATGTGTATATTGACAGTACACACATACATGCGAAGTGGCTAGCTGAGGCACGGGGGGAGGAGTATCTTTATAAAACTTTTCCTATTTTCCAAACATTCAATAATAAAAACTTGCTTTTTACACCAAAAATCTCAGTCTTTGTGCTTAATAACTGAAAAAAGTATTTTTATGACAATTATAGGGAGTTCCGAGGAGTACATTTCAGTGAAAATTTTGAAGTATACCAAAAATTCATTTTTGACCACTTTTATAGGCAAATTAACATTACAACTGTCAGAGGTCCTTTCGTAACAATGAGCCTTGTAGTTTCAGAGGAGATGTCGTTTGAAAATGTTGACGGACGGACGAAGGACGGATGCCTGCCTATACTATAAGCTAACCTGTTAGCCTTCGGCTTAGGTGAGCTAAATAAATGAAACGTACAATGACATCAAAACGAAGGTTTTCTACCGGAATTTTAATGGACTTTACTCGTAGGGAGGAAATGCACTTAGACAACATCACTTTCATGAATATGTTTAAAAATGTAGACTTTTTCAGAGTTTATACAAGGCACAGTGTTATAGACTCCAGTTTTCTGATGCCTTTGAGAATTCAAAACGAATGATTAGTTATGTCGAAATCACTGACTGTAAGGAATCAGAATCAGAATGAGACCTGTTTACTGGTGATACGTCCAAGGACAATCATTCACCAGGACCTTCGAATCAAGGAAGCTAGTCCCTAGCCCTTATAAGAGAAGTAAACTTAGTAACTGAATCCTCTGCACCCTCAGCTGCAGAAATAAGTGAATCTTCCAGGGAATTCCAATCTCTAATAGTCTGGGGGAAGAAACTGGACTTGTAAATGTCAGTCCCAGCCAAAGGGTTTGAAATGTCAGGGAATGATGATTCCTGGTACGCCTACTTGGGGGAACTAGGTCATTTATGGGTATACTGGCTGCACCCCTCAGACCTTTATGAAGCATTATATCTTTCCTTCTCTTTTTCAGGGATTCCCACTTAAGTTTCTCCAGAATGCCAGTCATACTCCCAGTTACATGTGTAATTTCCCGTTACAAATCTAGCTGCCCTTTTCTGCACCTTCTCAAGTTCCTCTTGAAGAAGTATACTTTGAGGGTCCCAAACTGAACTGCCATACTCCAAGACTGGACGCACCAGTCCCTTGTATGCTGACTCTTTAACATATTGTGGATATGCTGCCAAGTTACGTCTGAGAAAGCCGAGGGTCCTATTAGCCTTGCAGCAAATATTGCTGACATGTGTGTTCCATTTCAATCATTGGTAATGGTTATGCCGAGATACATGATAGTTTCTACATTGCTGAGGACCGTTCCCTCTAAGATATAGGAAGCATTGATCTTCTTGATCCGTTTCCTTGTAATTTGCATTATATTGCATTTAACAGGTTGAAATCTCATGCCCCAACTCTTTGCCCAACAACCTAAATGATCTATGTCCTCCTGAAGTTTCAAGGTGTCTTCAATATCATTGATTTCACGATAGCATACACAGTCGTCAGCAAAAGGTCTTAATTCCGAGTCAATATTTTCTGATATATCGTTAATGTACAACGAGAACAACAATGGTCAAAGCACGGTGCCCTGGGGGACACCCGAGAAAAGCGGGGCCCAATCCGACTTAACTCCATTTACCACCACACGCTGCTGCCTGTAACAGAGAAAAGAATCTATCCATTTCAGAGTCTTCCCACCAATCCCATACCCGTATAGCTTACATTTAAGTAATTTATGGGGGGGTGTGTCAAAAGCTTTCTCGAAGTCCAAGATACATTCGAAGACACATCCGAAAACTGACCGTTAAATTCATCAGTCATCAGCCTGTTCCAACTCTGATTCGGCAACACCACCTCCATTTCTCTTCTTAAGGGTGGGATACCTTGAGTATCTTTCTTTTGACTATTAATGTACCTGTAGAAGTCTCTGGGATTAGCCTTTATGTCACCAACCAAGTTATTGACATACAAATCATGTTGCTTTTTCACATCAGCTTTAATTTCCCTTCTCAAAGATTCAAATTTTTACCTAAGTTTGCTACTGTCAGTTTTTTTTTGCCTTCGCATGTGCATGTGTCTTATTTCTTCTACGAATTTTTCTTCTTATCTCAGGGGTTATCCAAGGAACAGAAGAGGTTGACCTACTGGTTTTTGAGCGGATATGCTTTTCAGCTGACACTCCTGAATAAAGGAGGTTATCAAGTCAAAGTTTTCTTGAACTGAGCGATTGTACTAGTAACCATTGAAGCACCTATGTTTTGCGAAGTCTGACACTTCTTTCCTCATTGTTTTAAAATCTCCCTTTTAGTACAAATACACTTTCCTCCGAGGTTTCTTTTATGGGGGGACATAAATTTTCAATGTTCCTGATATCACACCATGATCACTAAGTTTGTCTGGGGAATGTAGTTCTTGAAACTGGCCAGGAAGCGAAGTGAGAATTAAATCCAATGTGTTTTTCTCCCAAGTCGGGAAATTCACCAGTTGTTCTAAACCAAGGTCATTCATGACATCAATCAACATTTGTCCCTCTGACTGACTTAATATAACACTGATCCTGACTTATTAAGTCGGTCTGGTCAAGCAATATCTTTGAAGTTGAAATCCCCTAGTACGTGAACTGAGGGGAGCTTATTTCCCTTGTGCTTTGTCCTAATATGATCTAACTGATCACGAAAAAATTGTAAAACTTTATTCAATGGTAAGTTCGGAACGTGCTGTCAAATCTAGTGTTGCGTTTTCTTTTTGTTTAGTATATTTTCCGACGTGAGCGAAATTACAGATAGGCTTGTCATTTACTAGTCATTTTACTAGTATTTCGGTCATATCAAGATGATGAGAGGGTAATAATGAATGATGTGTGCAATGGAACTCCGTTTATGGTCGGAAAGATTTCCGTATTCAGCGGGGCTCGAACCTGAGTCTGCTAGATCAGTAGGCCAGCGCTTAACCTACTAATCTACCGGGGCTCCTAGAACCGAAATTAAATGTCTGTCTTTGATAACAGAAATAAGGCTGTCTACACCAAACCAAAGCAGCTGGCCATGTCATCCAACCTGCTTAGACATGCTAGTCTTCACTTGGAGCCATCCTTTCACTGTATAGTATGCCAGAAGGTATTTCATTCTCAGCCTGCCCTTGATACTCATTCAAGAATAGACACACGAGAACCAGACATATATATATATATATATTTGTCCAACTTGTGGAGACCTTTTTACGTCAGTCTATAATCTTCGGCGCCATGAACCGCGTATCCACAGGCGAGAAAAGAATTTCCAGTGTGACGTCTGTGAAGCTTTTTTTCTGTAGAAAAGTTACTCTTGAAGCTCATCTGCTGGAGAACTCTGGTACTTCAGAGTACTTGTGTCGTCTGTGTGAAAAAGGATATAAATGTAAACGTTCATGAAGCGGCATTACCTTCAGCAACATCAACTCAAGCACAGTAGTCCTAAATATCAGTGCTACACATCTAAATCACCTTATGTGTTTACAAACACGACAAAGAACCAAATATTCTCTGTAAATATAACAATAGGTTATCCTGTTGGCATTAGATGAAAGTTGGTCGGATGTTTTGGGTTTAACGGCCCTTTGAGACAGTTTTTCAGTCTATATCGGGCCGTCTCCCAAAGAGTGGGAGAAAGAAGACAGAAATGATAGACGAGAGAGAAAAAAACTGTCAATACAACCCCCACCCGCACCTACTGCAAGCACAGTAGGCCCTAGCCCAACTATCATCCAAATTAGTAGGACGCCCAGGTACTGGAAGCTATACCCAGCACAATTGCACCACCCAACCACCCCATAGATGTAAGTTAAACCCGAGGTTAGCCATGGGCTAAACTCAAGGTTATCTTAAACTATGTTTGAACAATCGACCCTAAATGTTTGCATACTACCAAAAATAAAAGATAAAAAAATATTCAGAAATCCGCCATTCTAAGATGAACCATGCCGTTTGCATTTATCCTATACGTTCTGTCTAAGCATTATCATTTTCTTGGTTTTTGTTCTAACACCCTTTATTTTTTAGCGTGGCTCACAATGTAGGGACTCTTCATCAAGAAAATACTTATGCCTTAATATATACAGTTAGACACTGAAGTACATACGGATAGTAGCAAGTCAGTAAACTGGTAGGTTTTCCAAATATGTGCCAAAGGTCACATTCATTGTACCTCAAAGGATGATTTTTTTCTGCACGCATCCCGCTTTAAATATTGTACTTTTAATCAAACTTTGACCTTGCATTGAAATATAAATCTATAGAGCACATACTGACCTATCAAAAAATGTACAATGATGAAAAAACATTAAACTTACAAGTATTTCTGTATGGCAAGTTGTATAAATCCCTTTGTTTACAAAATGAAAGCCGAGAAAACTAATTTAAAGCTACCCCCGTGCTTTTGTGACAATCCAGATGTCATCATGGTTCGATTGAAGTACTGATTAGCAAGTCTCATCGGTGATACTTTCTGCCCATATCACAAGAATCAAGCAGAACAACATGTATATCAGTATCGTCGTAACAGCACATCCAGATGCCATCATGGTTCGACTGAAGTACTGATTAGCAAGTCTTATCGGTGATACTTTCTGCCCCTATCACAAGAATCAAGCAGAACATCATGCTAGGGACGTACTATTGACGTCTGAAGGCCAGCAGCCATATCCAAATGTCATCAGAGTTCGACTGAAGTACTGATTAGCAAGTCTCACCGGTGATACTTTCTGCCCATAGCAGAAAGTCATAGTTTATCAGTAATGATGTACCAGTGACGTCTAAAGGCCCACAGCATATCCAGATGGGTGACTGAAGTACTGATTAGCGAGTGGCCTGCAAACTTTGTTAAGCCACCATGCCATACAGTGGAAACACGACAAACATGCGTTCCCATTTAGAAGGTATCATTGGTCGGTTTGTATCAATATACGGAAACGCTTCCCAAAATGAACAGACTATCCAAAGAGCAAATAAATGACAAAACAATGGATAAAATTATTTCGAAGAATACTTTATAGTGGGGCAAGGGCCTACTGTGCTTGCAGTAGGTGCGGGTGGGGCTGTTTTGGACATTTTCTCTCGTCTATCATTTCTATTTCTTTCTCCCTTTCGCTGGGAGACGGCCCGATATGGACTGAAATACTGTCTCAAAGGGCCGTTAAATTTAAAAAGTAACTACACCTCAGGAACTGACCGAATCAGATCCCACATCATAGGAAAAGATTGACAAAGACATCCCAACAAACAATAAATTACAAGTGATAAGCCGAGTCAGCAGCTCTTTCCCAAATAGGTGGTAACTCCGCTATCTTTACTGAACTAAATAATGGACCAACAGAAGGGTTACAACAGACTAAGCAAATTATACGATAAACATTTAACAACTAGTTTTACCTATTTTCTATTTTAAATATAGAAGGGTTAAAATGAGAACACAATAAATTAAACAGCACCGACCATAAAACAAATGCAACCGCAACGAAAGTATCCCCTTGGGACGGTCAGTAATAACTACTGCGGGGTTTAAACCGGCTTTACTGGGCCCAAACCTTCACCCTCACCCGCCGCCGCGGTGCACACAATTAGTTGGTAGTTCGGTTCGTATGGAGGTCCCCTAAGTCATCAAAGAGTCATCACGGTCAACAATTAATTAAAATCAAGAAAATCAATTAAAACCCTAAAAACCAATCAATCAATCGTCTAATACTAAAGATAAAAGAAGGCCGGGGCTTGTTTTGAAGTCTTTATACAACTTTCCTATAAATCGATAAAGTCGCGCACGAGTTATCTACCCAAGAAGACTGTGACGTCATCTATAGGAACATCCCATATAATTCAGTACAATTGCAAGCACACATAACATGCATAAAGCAGACGTTTTGTAAATGTGAACTGCAAAAAATACATTGAAAGACCAAATTAAAGTATAACTGCCCTGTTGTCATGTGGCATTTTTTATTTATTTATTTTTTTTTTAAATTTTTAATATCATATTGGGAATCCCGACAAGCGCTCATGATTTTCATGACCCCTTTTATCGACGCCGTGTTTTAACACCCCGGCAATACATTCATGTTTGTTCAATATAAAAGAGCTACATTTCGTATAAATACGTTTCGTAAATCTGAAAAGTTCTTTCCATTTTCCGACAGGTAAAACGTCAGCATTCAGGTAGTAACTACGCATTATTACCAGGCCGATTATATCGCTGACTTGTGCGATACACCGATCTAAAAGCATCAGCATCCTGACAGTTTTCCGTAAGTTTGAACCCGAGGTTGAATTTATATTATTTTTTCCATCTCTTACTTATCTTCGGTATTATTTATTTGATCGTTTCCATTTCACGGTGGGGTGTTCTAAAGCTGACACGTGTCTAGGTAATATACAATCATAGGTGTTTGTTTATTGCGGCAGTGCGCGCGATTCGGTGATTACACAAACGAATTCCATGTCAGCACACTTTGTTGTCATTTTAGCGTGTGTCTGCTTTATAATCAGCTAATCGTTCGTTTTGCAGCTTTTGTAATAACGGTCTGAACATCTTCCGCGATTTTCTTTCTTTTCCTTATCTTTTGGAAGCTGTACTGGTGATACATGCTCTTGATTACGGTAATTTTGCCTCGAAATTTTAGTCGGAAATCTTTTAATTTTATGTCAAATTTCCATATGCTATAAGTTATAATACGTAACCATAGCCGCAAGTGTGTCCGTCCAAAGGTGATGATAACTTGTCGGTTGATGTGCTTTTTAAATCATACAACTGACAAAAAGAGGGGGGAAATGTGTTTTGAAAAAAATGACCTGTCTGCCCATGAAAATACGATACTTGTTTCTGGTTCCCCGTTGAGCAATAAAAAAACGTAATAGCGAGACAATAAATGGGTCCGTGCCATACATTGTTTTTTTTTTTTTTTTTTTTTTTTTTTTTTACCATTACACGCCTGTACCTTGTACTTTTACTTCATGTACCTTATTTTTACCGTAAAGTTTCTGAAATCGAAAGTAAGTCATTTTAGTTGCCCAACTTAAAAATCACCTAGATATCTTTTCAAATCTTACAAACTCAATGACGTTTTGATTGTTTCAAGCCGGCCAACCACAATCAAATACATAGACGAAACTGTTGTAAATGCCTGCGGCGATACTTTACGATAAAAATAGTTCATGCTGATAGAGCAAAGGGGTTTTCTCCCCCTCTCTAGGAGACGGCTCGATATTGACTGAAATACTGTCTCAAAGTGCCGTTAAACCCAAATCCAACCAACCAAAACTGCCCCAGAGAGAGCCAGAAAGAAGAGAAAATACAGGAGAGAAAATATATCCAAATAACACGCAACTGCTGCAAGCACAGTAGGCCCTTGCCCTACTGTTACCTAAATTAGAAGGACGCTTTTGGCACTGGAAGACACCCACAACCATCGCCCGACAGCAACCAACCCCTCCTGTTGATTGCCTATCTTTTCACATGTACTTTTCGTTCTACTGATGATCATTGCCTACTTTTCGCATGACTTTTCACTCTACATCTGATGATGTTTGAATCGTCTGTACTGTTTGTGCCGCATACCGTCCTACTTTCGTGAATACGTTTCCCTTCCGTTGACGATAATGAGCTCGCAAAACAGCTTACAGTACTCGCAAAACTTTCCCACAGTCATTTGGTTCGTTATTTTGGTTTAACGGCTCTTTGAGACAGTGTTGCAGTCTATATCGAGCCGTCTCCCAAAGAGAGAGAGGCGGAAAAGAAAAAGAGAAGTGATCGGGGAGAGAGAAAAAAATATCCAAACCAAACCCGCACCTACTGCAAGCACAATAGGGTTATCGAAATTAGTGATTACTCAGCATCGTCGCCCGACCGGAACCGTTTCTTCCAGTAGTCATAGGTCTACAGAAAAAAAGTGTTTGATCAGAAATTGGCGATCAAACCAGAAATATGATAATTATGAATAACAAATCGTCAGAACTTTTGGACAAAGAACAATATTAATCCTTGGTGTGTATCAGATCAAACAAGCAAAATCATACGGAGCACATGCCTTCAGATGGAAAGTATGAATTCTCTTTTCACAAAACAGCTGGTGTGATAAGTGTAAAACTCTGTAATTCATCTTAAAGCATTTGCGTGTGTGTGTGTATGTATGTGTGTGTTTGACATATATCATGCAAACAAGATTGATGAAAAGATTACTGGCTGGAACGTAGGCATATTGTTAGTGTAACGCTGGTGCAAAAACTGTTGGTTCATTTGCGTCGGTTAGTAGCTCGGACCCATTTCAGGGTCTTCACAACAATGCTGATGAATACTGTGACCGCTTTGGAGATGATAAAATGTCTTCCTAATAAATCTATTCTGGGACGATTCCGAAAACTCTTTTCTTTTCGGTCGGTTTGTCTTTATCGGAATTCTTAACAGTAGCCTAAAATAAATAATACACAAATCCGCGATAAGAGGTTTTCCAATTCATTATCGAAAACGTCATGACATAGCCACCGTAACAACCCTAAGTATTGGAGCATAGTAACCAATGATGCGTGATATCTTAAAATTTGCATAACGATGCCAATGCGGGCGGAATGGCAAACACTGCTGACCCTGATCATAACAGTTTTATCTGGGTCTTCATGGTTTTCCCCCAGCATTTAGATATTGTCCGATATTTAGAGTCAGCGCGGTAAATATTTCCACTGTTGTGAATAATGTACGACGTAAAAAGTGATTTCGCTGCAAAAAAAAAAAAAAAAAAAAAAAAAAAATCGGTCGAGGTAGCCTTACCGCTTGATTCCTTGTCACATTCTTAATGATGCTAAACCATGCCGTCACTCCAGCTTCAAGCCTTTAAATCATTAAAGACAGTAAAGGGACAAGGGGTGGGGACTTTAGTTATTTCAAGGAAAACAGCTATCATCAAGGCTTCTGCTGCGCTTTAACATTCTTGATATAACGCCATAAATCGTAGCAGAAGCTGTAGCAGAGTGGTAGAAGCTTCTAGGCCGCAGTGAAAGCGCATCTCAAACGGCATGATCGCCTAATCACGACAATTGTTTTGACCTTGCTCAAAACATGGCGGAATCGCCGTGGACACAAAGCGCAACGAAAACGTAGTAACAGCATAGCATGAAATTCATGAACGCAGCAGTATCGAGGCAGCAGCGCGAGCAACGTAGCATCAGTGCAGTGGAATCTCGCTGACAGCGCTGTGGAGGTTCGTCCGCGACATAGCTAGGTTTCCGTCTCCTTTGCGCTCTATAACACTCTCATGGCGCTCTACAACACTTCCGCTGCGACAATACAATTTATGAATAGTGCCACCACCACGCTTCCGCTGCGCTCTTGGCGCTTAAATGCGTTTCCTCTGCTCTTATACAAATCCGGGTATGACAGCGCCGCGTTTTCAGGGCTCGTGCTCAAAACTTTTCTCAACTCGAATTTCACGTTTCATTCAGGATGCCACCCCGTCAAATGCAGAAGGCAAAATCGACACAGGCCTGGTCAGGAGACTACTTTCATCCAGCCCGGATCGCAGGAGAGGGTATCCCAACTCCTACTCTCAGTCTCCTGCTCTCTTAACTGAGCAAGACCCGCGACCTCATGAACGCCGAACAGAAGCCCCGGTTGAGCCTGAACAGCAAGAAGAACAAGCCGAGCTGTATAAAGGCACTGGTTCATGAATGCCAGCTGGATCATAACCACTGGAAATATTATATTATCCATCTTGTTCGAATTCTGGAGGTCAACTGCTGCTGAACCCCAATTTGCCACCAGTTCACATAGAAGCGGGTTCAAAGCGCCACACAAGCGCAGCATCATCGCAGCTCCGGCGCGTAGGTCGTAGCACGATCGCAAATGCATCGTCGTAAACGTACATGAAGCGTAGCTTCAATACTTTGCCGTAGGGCAGCGTAGCAGAAGCGCCTTGAAGGCCGTCGAGACGGACCACAAGCGTGGCAGAAGCGCAACTACAACGCAGCAGCATCGTGACTAGCGTAGCGGCAAGATCGTATTAAAGAGTACTGGCAGCGTACTGGAAGCGCACCAGTCTCAAGGTTTCTGTGCTTCTGTGGCGATTTCGAACATTTTGAAGAAGTGCCATGATCGCCATTGACGTAGTCAAAGCGTTATCCAGTGGAATAGAGTATAAGACAAGATAGCATTGCAAACGACCTTGCCTATTTATTCTTTCCCCGATCGTATTCCAAAAGGGAGGACACCGTTGTCAAGTGGTAAGAGGCGCTTGGGTATGCCTTACAAGATCACATGATCGAATCCCCACCGCTCCCTCCCTCACTCTCTTTCTTCCATTCCCTTTCTCTTTCCCTCTCTTGCCTGCTTACTTCCTTCTTCTCTCCTTCCTCACATACGAACTCGTTTGCTTACTTGCTTCCTCCCTATTTCAATAACATGCTTGCTCCCTCCCTCATCCTTCTGTTTGCTTCTTTCAACCCTCATTCGCAACGAAGATACAAAATACGTACGTACGAGCTAGTATGTAGGTATGTATGTATGTACCTACGTATAGACGTACGTGTGTTTGTATGTACGTACGTAAGTATGTATGTATGTTTGTTTGTTTGTTTGTATGTACATATATGTGTTTTACATAGGTATATATGCTTGAGTATGTATCGATGTAAAGGGACGTTTGAAATTTTGATAATGAAATGTGAATTGGAAGGGAGATTTTCCAATTGCAAAGTATGAAGTACAAAGTATGAAATGTTAGCCTCGTCAACTTTTAGATTTTTAATCAAGAAAATATTCACCCGTACACAGTCGCTCAGTTTGTTTCCGCTTGTGAGACTGCAGCCTTTTAACATTTTTACAATTTGTTGGAACTGACTTGGAGAAATGGTAATTTTTAGTAAATGTATGCTAATGTAAAATAAATGATACTGTCTATGCGGTTTCCTTTATGCATTAAAAAAACCACTTTTATCAAATGTGAAAAGATACATGATTTTAACATGCCGTGCCCAGCATATGCGCATGAACATCCATGGTTGATTGATTGATTGTTTTGGGTGTAACGGCCCTTTGAGACAATATTTCAGTCTATATCGGGCCGTCTCCCAGAGAGGGAGATAGAGTAGAAAGGACAGACGAGAGAAAAATGTCCAAACAACCTCCACCCGCACCTACTGCCAGCACAGTCGGCCCTTGCTGTACAACGTTCCAAATAAATAGGACGCCCCGGCACTGGAAGTTACATACATCACCATCAACTGGTGACCTTCTTTTGCTTTTGATTTCCAGTGGGGTTGTTTGGCAGGCCAGGGATCTCCACCTGTCAGACGGCCCGTTGTATCTGTTGAGTCCTCGTCTTTGCTTCTTCATGGTGTTGAAATTTGATTTATGTGTTTACCGTGATGATTCATTGACGAGTTAGAGGGTTATCATGCGAACCGAACAACCAACTAAATGTTTTGTACCACTTCAGATACTGAGGGTGGGCCTGTAAAATCGATTTAAGCCCCCCAGTAATTCATTACTGACCGTTCCAAGGCGGTAGTTCTGTTGTAGTTCTCTGTTGCCTGTTTTTGGTGTCAGAGTTTCTGTGATGTTTTACCTTATCTATGTTCTTATTATTTTTGGTTCGGTTTGGGTTGCTGAGTGGCCACCTTTCGGGAACAAGCTGCTCACTCGGTTGGCCATATGTTCTCTGTATCTTGATTATTTGAATGCTCTAAATTATCATTTTCTTCGTACAATCTGCACTACAGTGAAATATTGTCTTTGCCGATAACGAATTCTATAACCTCTTATGCCGGATTTGTCTAATAATGATTTTATGCAATATTATTGCGTGTATGGTCATTTTATTCAACCATGCTTTAGTATTATAAATACATACTTCGTAGTCCTACCAATGGTAAGACGTCAAATCATTCAAAAAATGGTCCAACACCCACGTTTGGTGATAAAACGTGAGTTGATGTGCATAATATTACATGAATTCATATAACTTGCAAAAGGTAGGGAGAGCTTTTGAAAAAATAAAAATGGGAAACTGCTCCTGAAAAAATAACTTTCTTTCTGGTTATGTCCAGCAATTCACTATAAACAAAGGCGGATTACTGTATGGAGTCCCATGCATGTCCATCGTATTTTTATCTTGGTATGTAGTATTGCCTATCGGTCCTTTACCAAATTTGTTCAAATGCTGGTTCCACGGTCCGAAATGGCCCTTCCACAGAAGGTCCATAGAGAGGGAGAAAGAAGAGAAATGATAGACGAGAGAGAAAAAAAGTTTAAACAACCCACCCAGCTACTGCAAGCACAGTAGGCCCTTGCCCTACTATGTTCCAAATCAGTGGGACGCCCCGGCACTGGAAGTTATACACAGCATCATCGCACCGCTCGACTACCCCCAAAGACAAAGGCAATAATCATTACTTAAAGTCTAGCTAGATATAACAATTTTAAAGTTTTGTTACACACCGTTAACAGCATCATTAAAGATTGTCACAACAGAAAGGTTGTCACGCTGATTATAACAACAGTCACTAGCTGAAACCTTTTCAGTCATTGTCTGAACTCTGTCACTAATTGACTAAACTTGGTAAAGGACCACTATGCAATACTACATATGAAATTTCAAGCATCGGAGTCAAGTGGTTCTGATAAAGAAAAGTTTTGAACATTTTCCTATGTATTTCTATGGTTCAAACCCAGGTCCCTGGGTCAGAGCCATTTTGGACCTTGGGATCACAATTTAACACACTTGTAAAAGGACCACTAGGCAATGCTACGTACCAGTTTCAAGTATCTGGGGCTGATGGTTCGGGAGAAGGTTTTTAAGCATATTTTTACTGACCTAAAACTCCCTGCCTCAGGGTCGTTTTGTATCCTGTGGCCACCATTTGTATAGGTCTACAGGGCAATGCTACATATCAAGGAGTTGAGCCCCGTAGTAGTTTCAGTAGTGGCCGTCCCAAGGCGACACTTCTGTTTTTAGTTCTTCTTGGTTGTTTTGTGTGTTGTTGATTGCTAGGTCTGTTATTGATATATTGTTGAGGTGGCTCGATGGGGGACGCCTGCGCTCGCGAGTTAATACGTAGGCGTCTCTTACCTAATGTCTGCAGCTAATGTGTCACGCGAAATGCGACAGTAAGTGTGGCTCGGAGAGGAATACTCATTGCCTGCCGATACCTGCCCATCATCTCTTTTCTTTCAAACTTTTGGGGTTTAGCGACATTGAAGAAGTTAAATACAGAAACGCGCGTCTGTCGCACTAAAATTGGTATGGATACGTTTATATTGTTATGTTGTGGCTAGCCCCGTGACCACCTACATGGGAAATGGCTGTTCAGATGACTGCCGCTGATGATGTCTTTGGCGGTGACTAATTTTGTGTTGTCTTTTGAATTTTGTCGAATCCCTTCCAAAACAAAAAGGGATTTTCCAAAGTCAATTCCCTTTTTGCACTGTAAAAGCTAAATATGACCGTGTTATATTTCATATATGACCGTATCATGCTTCCAAACAGGGGGAAATTCCCATGTTCAAAAACGGCAGAAATGTAATTTTGCAGGGTAAATCATTCAAAGATGGGAAAATTCCCATGTTAAAACAGTGTAAATAATGTAAAATTGTGAAGTTTCCACGCCGTTATTTGAATGGGTAAAATACAACACATATAATTCCTATTTCATCCTTGTTCCAAACAGGAAAATTCCCATGTTCGAGTGTCGAAGCTTGATTTTAGACTTTTAAAGGATAAAAGCTACAGACATTAGAAAATCTTTATTCATTCATTTCTACAAACGCATGCGTATTAGAGATCGTTTCATACATCATAATACGTTCATATAAGTCCTATTTCATCCTTTTCCGAACATGGGAAATTCCCATGTTCAAATTTGCAGAAATAGAATTTTGCAGGGTAAATTAATTTCCTCTTGAAAATGCCCAAGTTAAAATTATGTAAAACTGATAAGTTTCCACACCGTTATTTGAATGGGTATAATATAATATGTTTATCGTTCTTATTTCAACCTTGTTTCAAACATGGGAAAATTCCCATGTTCCATATTGGCAGAACTGAATTTTTCATAAGTCAATTCCCTTTCTTGCACTGTAAATGCAAAATATGACCGTGTTATATTTCATATATGACCATATCATGCTTCCAAACAGGGGCAAATTCCCATGTTCAAATCGGCATAAATGGAATTTTGCAGGGTAAATCATTCAAAGATGGGAAAGTTCCCATGTTAAAATACTGTAAATAATGTAAAATTGTGAAGTTTCCGCGCCGTTATTCGAATGGGCAAAATACATTATATATTTCCTAATTCATCCTGGTTCCAAACATGGGAAAATTCCCATGTTCGAGACTGGCAGAACTGAAATTTTGCAAAGAAGTTTCAGTGCTGTTATTTGAATGTGTAAAACACAATATGTCTATAATGTTACTATGTCCTACTTAAGCCTTGCTCCAAACATGCGAAAATTCCCATGTTCAAGTGTCGAAGCTTGATTTTAGACTTTCAAAGGGTAAAGGCTACAGACATTAGAAAATTCTTTTTTCATTCATTACTACAAACGCATGCGTATTGGAGATCGTTTCATACATCATAATACGTTCACATAAGTCCTATTTCATCCTTTTCCAAACATGGGAAAATTCCCATGTTCAAATTTGCAGAAATTAAATTTTGCAGAGTTAATTAATTTCCTCTTGAAAGTTCCCGTGTTAAAAATATGTAAAACTGAGAAGTTTCCACACCGTTATTTGAATGGGTCTAATATAATATGTTTATCGTTCTTATTTCGCCTTCTTTCAAACATGGGAAAATTCCCATGTTCCAGACTGGCAAAACTGAAATTTTCCAAAGAAATTTCAATGCTGTTCTTTGAATGTGTAAAAAATGATATGTACATAATATAACTATGTCTATGACTATGTTCAGCCTTGTTTCGAACATGGGAATTTTTTTAAGAAATGCATGTGTATTGGAGAATGTATCAGTCATCATAATATGTACATAATGCCCTATTTCATCCTTTTACATACATGGGAAAATTCCAATGTTCAATATTGGCAGAAATGAAATGACATGGAAATTTGTTCTTTGCACATCAATTCGTTTACATATTTTTCAGAACTGTTCAGAATGTATGATACAATCTCCACTGCGCATGCATTAATTTTCTTTAAAAAGATTCAATAAGGGAACTTTTCCTTGCCTGTAGATTTTACTCTTAAAAATCCAAAATCTGGTGCTTCAACACCTACACATGGGAATTTTCCCATGTTTGGAACAAAGCTGACATAGGACATAGAAATATTATGTACATATTATATTTTACACATTGAAATAATAGCATTGAAATTTCTTTGCAAAATTTTGGTTCTGCCAATATTGAACATTGGAATTTTCCCATGTTTGGAAAAAGGATGATATAGGACATTATCTAGATATTGTATTGTACCCATCCAAATAATGGCGCTGAAAATTTCATTTCATTTCTGCTGAATTTGAACATGGGAATTTTCCATGTTTGGACCAAGGATGAAATAGGACATATCTTGTACGTATTAAGATGTACGATACAGACTTCAATATGCATATGCTTTTGTTGAATGAATAATGAATGGGGAAATTTCTCTTGTATGTAGATTTTACACAGTTAAATCTAAAATCTCTTGCTGCGACACTTGAACATGGGAATTTTCCAATGTTTGAATCAACTCTTAAATAGGAAATAGTAATATTGGGTACATAATGAGTTTTACTTTCAAATAACAGCATTTAAACTTCTTTGGAAAATTTCGCTTCTGCCAATATTGAACATGGGAATTTTCTCATGTTTGGAACAAGGATGAAATAGGAATTATAGTTGTATTTTACCCATTCAAATAACGGCATGTAAAATTAAGAAGTTTCTACGCCGTTATATGATTGGGTAAAATACAATATGTAGATAATGTCCAATTTCATCCTTGATCCAAACATTGGAAAATTCCCATGTCTGCATCGGCGGAACTGAAATTTTGCCAAAAAGTTTCAATGCTGTCTTTTGAATGTGTAAAATACAATATGTACATAATATAACTATGTCCTATTCATCTTTGTTGCAAACATGGGAAATTTCCCATGTTCAAGTGTGGTTCTGAAGAAGAAGGTATTTGAATGTATTTCTATGTACTTCTATGGTTCAAACCCAGTCCCCATATGGCGGGGCCCAATTTGGAACCTGGGGCCATCATATAAACAAACTTT
Source organism: Ctena decussata (assembly GCA_963989385.1). Classification (NCBI taxonomy): domain Eukaryota; kingdom Metazoa; phylum Mollusca; class Bivalvia; order Lucinida; family Lucinidae; genus Ctena; species Ctena decussata. Next base: position 71,667,413 of record OZ022501.1, on the reverse strand, counting down.
GACAAGGACCACAAGGCAATTCTAGATACCAAATTTCAACCATCTGCACCAAGTCATTCTGGAGAAGATTTTTAAGTATACCCTAATGTGCTTAAGTATTGGGACACCTAAAAATAATGAATTGTTCATTTGGGACACCTAAAAATAATGAATTGTCCATTTGTCATTATTTTTAGGTGTCCCAATACTTAAGCACATTACGGTATTTTAATTTCGAACCGAAGACCCCTCGCTGCAAGGCCACTTTGGACCCCAGGGTCACTATTTGAACAAACTGGGTAGAGGTTCACTAAACAAAGCTTCATACCAAATATGAAAGCCCTAGGCCTAGTGGTTCCAGAGAAGATGTCATTTTAAAGCAAATTGTTGACGACTGACGATGCACGAGGGACACTGGGTTATCACAATAGCTCACCCTGAGCCTATGACTCTGGTGAGCTAAAAAAAAAGTCATACACACACAGATGAATGGATGGCTTGAAAGTTAAAAGCTATATGCCCAACCAAGTGTTTCAAAGTTTTGAGGAGATAATGATGGCTGATTATAACAATGGTAATATTGAAACCTTCAATCTTTTTCAGGTGCAAAACTGGTTGAAAACTCTATATAAACAACAAATGAGCCGCAACACGACAAAACCATCAAAGTGGCATGAGCACCCAGTCTGATCTGAGTCCTTGCTTTTCGCATGGAGCTAGCTTTGACTCTTAGCTACCCTTCAGAGCATAGCAAAAACTCTGTTTAGATTGGGTGGATGCTCAGTCTGATCTGAGTCTTAGTTGGACACATATGCCACTTAGTTCATTTTGTTGTGTCTCAGCTGAAATATAAAGTGACAATACATAAGAACAAGCACTGCAGATGAACTTTGTAGTATAGATTTCCATGCAAAACCCAAAGTAGTAATTACCAAAGGAAGAATCATTGTGTTGAATATACTCAGAAGGTGATGACTGTGTTTACCTATTTATGCCCACTGAAGTATTACCACGAAACTATTACCGTAATCAACCTTTTTCGTGCCCTTTGTGCTTAACTTGTTCAAAATGGCTGCAAAAGTCTTATGGTAAATTTCAATTTCTTTCTTATAAGCGCACCTTGCATAGAACTATTACATATAAAAAGGGAAAAATTCTAAAGGTTAAGCATAGGAGCATAGGAGAAAAAGTTGTTTATGGTAACAGAAGGACAGAGAAGCTTTACAAGTGAAAAATGAAAGATACCATAGCATTTTTCAGCTCTTGGAAACAAAGAGATAGAGCAGTAAAAATGTGTGTGCTGAGACATATACCTCATAAATTACCATGACGTGTGCTTACAGGGGCATTTGCGTTATTAGGTTGAATGCAGTATATCTTTTCAAGTGGATGAGTCCATTTGTCAATTAAGGGGCGACAAACTTCATTTTCTATCATTTTATTTTAGATCATTGTCTTGTTTCTATGATGTGTTGTAGATGAGCTAAAATGTATTTGGCAATCTGAATAAAGAATTGAATTGAATTGAATTGTTTTAAGAAGATACCAATTTGTTTTATGATCAGACGCCATATTTTGAGGCATCTAAGTCTGCACTGTTTGCAAATTTCCTATTTATGGGACACTGGGCACTAATGGGTTAAATGGGTTAAAATACTTACAGGCTAATCCAAATATATATTAAACGTACGCAGGTCATACTAAACACCATAGGTTTGTTAGGTGGACTGAAATGCATTACATGGCTAACCACCATAAATGAGTGTGATGGACATCCAGAAAAGTCTTCAGACTCTCTGTTGTGTTAATAATTTTCATTTAAATGAAGCATTGCAAACAACTGCATAATACCCCGCCACTGCATCCACTTTTTCCTGATCTATTGTTTTTAGTTGTTGTTTGTTTCATTGTATTACCTGACGGCAGTTATAGTTTTGAGGTTTCAAAAGAACTCTGAATAACCTATGATTTTTCTATCGACATTTTATGCATGTACATAGACCAAGATCAGGGGTAGATAATCCCTATGGGGTCGATTTTGAGAAACACTGGAAACATTTACTATTCTGATCAACTGCTGTAAGTTTCAGACCTGCTACCTCAAACAATGATTTTATATAGATTTTTTTAAGACTTTATGTATGTGGGGGCAGGGGCAGATAACCCCTTATAGGGTAAGTTTGGGCATCATGGAAGGCTTTTATTATACTGATCATTCGCTGTAAATTTCCGAAGAACTGCTTTGAGCTCAAAATTTTGACAGATTTTTCATGATTTTATACATGTATAATGCCCCGGGGCAAGGGCAGGTAGCCCCTGGGGACAAACTTTTTATGGTAATTTAAAGCTTTTGCTACTTTGATCACTTCTGTGAAGTTTCATCATGATACTCCAAATAGTAAAGGAACTCTATAGAGGCCAGAGAGCCTTTTTAGTACATTGACAAGTGCCATAACTGTGTCATAAATTATCAAAATTTGCCTTTTAACAATCCCAAGTGAGACATTCTTGGTACAAATGCATGTGTAAAATTTGAATGAAATCCGTTGAAAAATACTTGTTATCACATGGAAATGAAGTGCGGATGGACGTACTACTGATGAACAGACAGATGGACAGACACACTTATGGCCGACATGAAAACATTATACCCTGCCTCTAACGTATGGCCAGGTTTAAAAAGATGAACAACTCTGGTGTTAATAGCCTAAATTAGTACATTATAACCAGGGTGAGAGTAGCACTATATAACTGAGGAAGTTTAAAGTTATATTGGCTTCCTAAATGAAGCTTGGATGATATACTGCAGTTTTCAATCAGTAAAAGGTAGTAACACAAGGGGTAGTGGTTCGATTTGTCCCAATTCATTTGAGATCCTATAGCGGTAATTCCTCACCGCCACAGCAGTGAGGTATGTAGTGTTTGCTTTTAACGTTTGACCCTTCATGCTGTTTTCCTCGGCAGGTCATCAATAACTGATCAGATCCACGAGTAGCAGAAAAGGATTGACATGGACAGCTTCTAGTCGTGTCACTATGTGCCGATACATTTCTAAACACAGCCTAGCAGGCACACAACGTTGAATCAATTGATTAAATGTTGCTTCAATGGTTGATTCAACAACATCATCACATTGAATCAATGTTGATGCAATCTTTAATTTAATGCTGTGTGCCCTGAGGGAAAACAATTCTACTTGGTGACCACACCTGGCAGCTGATTGAGGACCTCCTGTCAACGCACTCATACAAGTACAAACGTCTAATGATCTAGAAAATATGTGAAATGCTTAACATACCGTAATGTGTGTATGTATTGGGACACCTTAAAATAATAAATTTTCCATTTGGGACAAATGGAAAATTTATTATTTTAAGGTGTCCCAATACTTAAGCACATTAGGGTATTTATATGGTCCACAGTAAAAGTTGTTGCTAACAGTGAGGCAAGCTTTTTTGTGAAAGCTTATACTTGTGATACTGTAAGTATCGGTGCTAAATAATATGTTACGATTATCACTCTTGAAATTTTCCTGTTATTTTCTTTTATTTTTGAAGTGATCATCCTTTGATGCTGTTGTGTTCCTCATTCTAATCTTGTTCATGAATACCTGATCGACAAAATACAACATGCAGATTTTATCTAGCAGCAGGAAAATTTCATAACATAAAATCACATAACACTTTCTTTTCTTACTATTTTCTTTCAGCATTAAAGTATTATAAATCTGTCTGACTTAAAACTATGATAACAAAACAGGTAAAGAATACATCTAAAACTTCAAACTAACAAAACATTACATGCCAAAGAATAATACCACAACCCCTGTGGATGTACAGCAGTGCTTGCCTAAACTGATGCATGCCCAGACTTTAGATCATTATTTCTATTTCTGTGACTTTGCCATAATCAACACTTTAAAAGCCCGGCTCTCACTATATGAAATTTATCAATCATGTTTTATCATCAGCCGCCTTTTTAAAGGACATCTGACAGTTTCCATGCAAATTTGCCTATTTTTCAACAAATTACTGCAGCATTCTTGGGAAGCCAATAATAAAGACATTAGCATTAACAGGTAGACTTATCCATTATAAAGAGGTCTTGATACTGAATTTGAACAATTATAATATCTGTACACTTACTCTCACTGATTTAAGCAAGAGGATTTAAGTGAAAATTTTGATCATTCAAATTTCCGATCCTTTTCACTTTTTCTTATTTACTGAATTTCATTTGTTAAATATGCTTAAAATGAAGTAAATCCCTACAGCTGCTCATAGTTTGCAATTATATGTAAATAAAAAGTATGTTAAACGTATGTTAGCTTTAGTTTAGAAACACAGAGGGTCTAATTACCCCACCCATTTTTCAATTTTCCAGCTGTAGACTATCTTTCCTCCCCATTCCTCAGCTTGCCACTCATATATAATGTGTATATTGACACTACACATATGCATGCAAAGTGGCTTGCTGATGCCCAGGGGGTGGGGGGACATCTTTATAAATCTTTCCCTATTTTCCATACATCCAATTATAAAGTCTTACTTTTAACACCACAAAGTAGCTGGCTGAGGTCGGGGGTGGGCGATCTTTCCCTATTTTCTATTTTCCATACATTCAATTATAAAATCTTGCTTTTTACACCAAAAATCTAAGTCTGTGTGCGATGTAACTGAAAAATTATTTTTGTGCCAATTACAGGGATTTCAAAGCAACAAATTTCAATAAAAATATTGAAGTATACTATACTGAAAGTTCATTATTTCCTATTTTTATAGACAAATTTACATTACAACTGTCAGAGATCCTTCACTATATATTCAATTCAGGTTTGAAACATTGTAGCATCTACAACACATGGGATATCCATATGAAATGCTTAGTATCGATAAGACAAATATCTGTTAAGACACTTTTCATGAAAGTTCGGACGATATATCCTGTCACGCGATCTGCATACAGTTAGTTTTAAACAGGGGGTCAGGACAAAAATGTGGTGAATGCGAACAAAAATTTATTCAAATTCTTCAACTAAGCTAACCTTTCAATGCATTTTTAAGTTCTGTATGCTAAAAGATTTTTTTCCTCTTCAAAACGGTCATTTTGGGAAGAAACCCCGAAAAAAAATCGTACAGGTGCATTCCATCACCGAAAAATTTAGACTTTTATGGCTTGCACTCTTTATTTTGATGAAGCAGTGTGTAAAAGCAATTTTCAGTTTGTTAAATGAATCATGGCGAGTGTTTCTGTGTAAATTTTGTAATCTGTAATGGATCTGTTTCCACAGCATATTCGTGTGAAATTTGGGTGTCGAACCCCTGTCTAAAACAAATTGCACGCAGTTCACGTGACAGGATGTACCATCAAAATTGTAATGTAAAATGTCTTATCGAATATTTGTCTGATGGACATTTGCCGTCTCAGATGGATTTGATATTTTTTCTAATTTATACAATTCTTCATAACTTAATATCCCCTACTTTTTGTGAACAGTATATGTGTGGTGTAATAAAATTACTTTCTGTCATAAAATTGTGTTAAAGAGCCATGGCAGTACTGATCCATCTCTATAATATAATCATGTTACCCAAGAAATTGACAAGATATGTGTTCTGTTGTGTTTTATATAGCCACTGTGTATGTGAAAGTTTTAAACTGCATGTTGAAGAGTATGTCAAGGTCTTTGTGTAAAATGCAACACAACCTTTAGCTGGCTTAAATTCATGCCAACAATCCTGTCCATATTCCTGACAGGTTTCCTGCCAGAAATTTCAAATTTTACAGCAAGAATACTGCTCATTTGAATATTCCTGGTGGGAATCCTGCCTGAATTCCTGCCTGAATTCCTGCTAATTTAAATATTTCACTTAATAGTCCTCACTGAATTCTGCTGGACTCCTGTAGGGAATTATATATCATAGTGAAAAGGTCACGTGGAAAACCCATTGGAAAATTCCTTTATGTCCAGATTCCTGCCAAGAATCCTGTTACAATTACTGCAGGAATACTGCTACTGTCCTGCTGGACAATTCCGTACAGGTGAATCAACAAAGTTTCTTCATATCTTTCTTTGTCCTCTTTTCTTGTATTCCATCACTAGTATATTCTACAAGATATGTCCCTGTTAAAGAATAAATATTTGTTAAAAGAGGAAAAAATCACCAACTAAAATTGTAAAAAGGGAATATCCCTGTCAATGATCAATCTAGCACATCCTAACCATAATCAGAAAAATCAACATAGCAAATACTAACAGTTATTATACCAAAATTCACCACTTAAAACACTGGAAAAACTGCCAGAAATGACCAACTGCCATAAATCCATAAAAGCTGGCCAACACACAAATAAGCCTCATGCACAACTACAATTCAGGGTTGCTATTATCCTCCACTTCAAAACTCCCTAATTTTTTGGCCTGATGTTTTTCAGTTTTCCATCCTCCTTTTTATAAACAGTTAGTATATCTCAACACTTCAACAGTGCTAGATTTATTGGAAATAGGGGACTACTCTTAAAGGAAAAGACTTTGCTCCCCCAGGGAGCAAATTCTTTCCTTTAAGAGTGGCTCCCAATGAGGAGGAAAATGTGCATGGACTATCTGCCTTGAAAGTACATCTTTCTCTTTGAACAGAATAAGTATATTTTCTGATGATTGCCAAAGCCATACATTTCTGAATTCCCTGACTTAATTAATTTTCAAATTCTTTCCAAATTTCTCTGACTAACAAAAAAATTTCCTGACTTTTCCCTAGCCTTGTAAAAAGATCATTTTCAGATATCTTTCCCTATCAGTGGCAACCCTGTTCGTTTTACAGGCAAAGACAACCTACAAATTTCAAATCAATGTGATGACAGATATCGAAGGAGTTGTGGGGACAAGATGTCAGGTGGACTGAAGGATGGATGGATAGAATGATAGATGGAAGGATAGGCACACACAGAGACAGATGAAGGTCATTTCTGTAGACCCACCTCCACCTACGTTGGCAACAATCATGAGTCATCCTGGTTACATGCTGCTAAATAATGGTCACATATCCTCAGTGTCATTTTGTCAACACAATGATCAATTCTGACAAATGTTCTCCTTCAAATTCTCTACAATATCAAAAAAGCCTAATGTGGTGTTCTCAAACATTTTGGATGGTTTGCATTTCACAATGGAAAAGAAATGCACAAACATTTTACAAAGGTATTTTGAACTGTAAAAAGACTGTTAACTTACCCCACTCATCCTCTTTACGATGATGGCCTCGTACCAATAGCCATTGCCACTGTACTTGGCATTTATCAACTCTCCTGAGTCGAATTCAGCTGCCTGCAAAATTTAAAGCATCCCATGATTAAAAAAAGCCAAGTTGAGACTGTTTTTTAAGTTCTCTTTTCATGTAACATTCCTCTCTAAGGTTCGATTCTACGTAACCATAAAACATGTTTTAAGCACTAATCAATGACTAGTGTTGCATTACGGACAAGGTAAAATATTTGATAACTAAAAGTTTGTCTGTGTTTTAAGGTGACGTGAAATCGGGCCTAAGACTTGCAGAATATAAAATACAAAATATCTACCAAGTGAGTCTTTCTTTTAAACGTTTGACTTTGGATGCGAAGTAATTGTTTTGTCTATGGTCAAAACTGTGCATATTAAACTAATGGAACCTTACAGATATGAAACTGATGGATATGAAACTGACAGAAATTGATGCTTATGAAACTGATAGTAACTGATGCATATGAAACTAACAGAAAATGGTGCTTATGAAAATGACAGAAACAGTTTTCACTCCTAATTATGATCCTTTAAAAATATTACCTATGCTAAGTGTTATGTTAACTAAACTTTCATCAACGTTATCTTTGGTGGAAGGACATAACTGCTCATTCATTCCTGAAAGAACAAGCAAATTCATCCCATTTTAACCCCCTGCTGAAGTGGCTCTCACTTGTTTATAGTTTACTTTAAGTATCATAAAATTTCATTCACCGGTTCACCCGTTACATTATACTAAGCTACGAAAAACTTGTAGCCACTAACAAGGTAATGTATAGAATTCCATATCTTTTCTGCACTGAAAATTTTCTATCATGACGTAAAAAAGTAGTGTGTATTTATGATCTGAGAGGAAAATAAATTTGTCAGAGTCTGTTGCAGGTATAGGTTGGGTGGGTCAGGTCTTCTTGTCTGAAACTCAGCATCATCAAGTTGTCAGTGCCTGCAGCTATGTTGCCTATTATATATAATTGCATGCTGTCAAAACACGTACCTTGTTTTTCTGTCCTGTGACAGTTTTCTGTTTTTTCGTCAGTGGCCCTGAAAGTAAATATAGATACTATTAACAAAACCTTTAAACATACAGGATAGCTTACCTGATTCATGCTTGCACATCAATAACAAACATTAAATATTGTTTCAACCAATAACAAACATTAACTGAAATACCCAAAATCGGATGCTGACACGAAACCAGTGACAAAAATATTCTGTACTTTCCCATAGGGAAGCAATAAAGAATAGCTGTCAGAAGGGATGACAAACCTATTGACTGAAAAGCAGTTATAACGGCAAAAACAACTCCGTCATAGAGTATATGTGGCACTTGCCTTTCATTTCAGGTTTCATCATCTGATGATGCTTTATATTTGTACCAAATTTCATTAAAAATATCTTTGACTGTAAAAACTTCTAGAGTAAACATGATTTCTTTAATGAAAATTACAAAGGGAGATACTTCTGTATAAGATGTAGAAGGAGTTATGGTTCTTATTCTCTGCACACTGCCTAATGATGCTAAATACATTTGTACACATTTTCATGAAAACGTCTTTGAAGACTTTAAAGTTACAGAGCAGACACAATTTTCATATAAAAAATTACAAAAGGGCATTTTTCTGTGCAATATATAAGTGGAGTTACAGTTCTTCTTCTTCTGTGCACATCATCTGATGATGCTTTTTGTACCAAGTTTCTTAAAAGTATCTCAAATGGATTCAGAGTTATTGAGCGGACACACTTTCTGTACCAAAAGTTACAAAGTGGCGTAATTCCATAAAAAAAAGTATCTAGAGTTAAGGTTCTTGTCTCCGCACATTGTCTGATGGTACTTTATATTTATATCAAGTTTGGTGAAAATATCTCAAACGGTTTCCGAGTTATTGAGCGGACACGAAAAGCTGACGGACAGGCAGACGGACAGATGGGCAGACAGACAGACAGATGGATGGACGGACAAGGTGATTACTATAGGACCTTCGCTGAATTTGTCTGGCGGGGCCCTAAGTAATATCAAACTAATTTGAATATGAACAAGAGCTCCGCTGAGCATAGCAATATACGTCCGTTGGGGTTTAAAGTTGGAAAGACAACAAAAGATGACAGAACGTTTGTCAGTAGCTTAAATCTTCAATAATAAGGCAGATATAAAACTATAAAACAAACGAAGCTAATATGAAATTCCTAGATAAAAATTACAAAGGGGCATAATTCCATCAGAACTGAAAGTAGGGTCAAGGTTCTTGTTCTCTACATATTGTCTGATATTTGTACAAACTTTCCTGAAGAAATCTTAAACGGTTTTCAAGATATGGAGCTGACACGAAATTACTATATGAAAAATACAAAGCTGCATAATTCAGTCAAAATTGAAAGTAGGGTCACGGTTCTTTTTCTCTGCACATTGTCTGATGATGCTTCATATCTGTATAAACTTTTATAAACTTTTATGAAGAAATCTTATATGTTTTTTTAGATATGGAGCGGACAAATAATGTTACCTATTGAACTTTGACTTCTAAGTGTGATCTTGCCCTTTGCCAGACATTGTTGAAATACAAGTCCTGCAAGCTGCCTCTGTCAGGTGAACATTGGACTCAAGTTTCAAAAAAATCTTTCAAGAGGTTAAGGAGATATGGTGTGGACACGAATTTAATACAAAATTACAATATGAAAAATACAAGGGGTGTAATTTGTTTAAAGTGAAAGTAGGGTTATGGTTCTTTTTCCCTGCACATCATCTGATGGTGCTTTATTAGTAAACAATCTTTCATGAAGCAATCTTAAACGGTTTTTGAGATATGGAGCGGAAACCAAGCTTATGTGAAATTACTGTACAAAAAATACAAAGGGACATAATTCCGTCAAAAAAGAATAGGGTTATAGTTCTTTTTCTCTGCACATCGTTTGATGGTGCTTTATATTTATACAAACTTTCATGAAGAAATCTTAAACGGTTTTCAAGATATTGAGCTAACACAAAGCTTATATGAAATTACTATACGAAAAATACAAAGGGGCCTAATTTTGTTAATTGTGAAAGTAGGGTTATGGTTCTTTTCTCTGCACATTCTGTGATGATGCTTTATAATTATACAAACTTTCATGTAAAACCTTAAACGGTTTTCGAGATATGGAGTGGACACAACGCAAATATGAATTTACTACCTGAAAAATACAAAGGGACATAATTCCATCAAAAACAAAAAATAGGGCTGTTTTTTTTTCTCTGCACATCATTTGATGGTGTTTTATATTTGTACAAACTTTCATGAAGAAATCTTAAAAGGTTTTCAAGATATGGAGCGGACAGGAATTTTTTCCGTTTGACCTGTGACCTCTACGTGCGACCTTGACCTTTGTCGGACATCATTGAAGTTTAAGTTTTGCACATTGTGTCAAGACGGACAGACAGACAGATGGAAGAACAGACGGACGGATGTCACGACATATTACGACCCGTTTTCGAATGGCGTATAAAAATCAGCCTAAGACTTTATACCTGAACGATTCAACTTACTGTCTGCTGAGGCATTGCTATTGATACCAGGGTTGTCACGTGGCTCTCCTAATATCAGCGATGACATACAGTCAGATTTACTTGCAAAATAAAGGTTAAGATTTAAATTACATCATCATGTGAGAACTGCGTGTCAACCAAACTGTCATGGCCTGAAACCATGATAAATCTTTTACAATCAACACTGCAAAAATCATGCAGTCACTTTCTTCAAAACTGTTATCATTCCTGCCAGTAACTTATGGTGATGCAAATACATAAATAAGATCTGTCACCTGACAGCATAGCTCACCCAACCTTTTGCTTGCCCATTAGGGAAGTTTTAAGTATGTGACCTGCCTTTAAGATCATAAAATACTTTTTGAGATATCTTGCTGACATGATTGTCATTTACATGCTCTCCAAATGGACAAAACTCTAAAGGAGAAGTGTCAGACAAGAAAAAAATATAGTCTGCTATTGTTTGATGATGAAGTCATATGAGAAATTTCAATGCTCTAGCATGCTTGATTCTTCTCATATAGTATGTGTGACCAATATATGCTCATACAGTTGGACAGGCAACCCAGAAGCAATCTGTCCCCCAACTTCTTTGTAGCTTGGAACATAAAAACTTAAATGATTTGATTGAAACAGATGCTGATTTTCTAAAATTGGAGGCTTTGACGCATGATTCATTTTTAGTGTACTTCTAAAAACTTAGTGCAAGCATCCTTTTTACCCACATTTTTAACTTGCTTTTTTCTGTACTTTCTAATGGGCAAGCTAAAGAAATGCATTTTATTTACTTGATGTTCTATAACCAAATAACTTCACATTTTCAGACTTATTCTAAACACAAAGCGTGAGATGAGACAAATACAAACAATGATCACACTTGCCATTTTCTAAAGCATTTCTCTGCTCCAGCTGCTCTTTCAGTGACATTTTTTCTCTTTCAAGACTGTCGACCTTATAGTGCAGCTCAAGATTCTAATTCTGAATTGAAACAGAAGCATTTTTATTGTGAAAGAACCAGTATATAAGTGCTAGAAATCCTCATCATTCACAGCCTTATATTCCAAATTTTAAATGGAAAGCACTTAAGACAGTAAGTGTTGTTTGCGATGTTGAATTTGATATTAAACAGAAGAAAACAGACATGGTGAAATACAACTACAGATAGGTCTGTATTCAATGAACCAAGTATAGTTCTGCCTTTTCATTGTTGCTTCCCCTCTCAAGGTGGTTTGTTAAAAAAGAATTTGCTCCTTCTTTCCATGTAGATTGACCAACTGCTGGAAGGGCTTTGTTGCAAATAGAAAAATTTAAAGAGTAACTACACTTCAGGAACTGACTGAATCAGATCCCAAACCCTATCCCCAACATCAAAGGGAAAGATTGACAAAGACATCCCAACAAACAATAAATTACGAGTGATAAGCCGAGTCAGCAGCTCTTTCCCAAATAGGTGGCAACTCAGCTATCTTTATTGAACTAAATAATTTAGACCAACAGAAGGGTTACAGTATACTAAGCAAATTATACGAGGAACTACAAACCACAAACCATTTTGAAGACATTGACAAGAGTAATTAATAACTAATTGAATTTATTTTAGAAATTTGCCTATTAACAATACCAACCAAATGTTCTCAAGACCAATGCACATGCCACGTTTGAAGAAAATCTGTCAATAAATAATCAAGTTCACAACACAAAGTGCTCATGGATGGATAGATGGACATGCATCAGATTGACGGACAAACAGCCAGTCAGCGGGAAAACATAATACCACTAACATATGACAGAATATAAAATACTTGCTCTAGAACAACAACAAGATGGGGCCCTATTGAGGAAGCAGATGCTGACCTCTTTTGTACCATGAGCTGAAATTGATGCTAAACAAAATTACCACTAGTGTCTGGTACTTCAGCTTCAGTTCCTCCAATTCCCTTTCTTCTGTAGTAGGGCTTGTTAGCTCTTCCAAGTTTGTTGTCACTTCTTCAGAAGGATCTGCAATGACAAGCTCCTCAGCTTCCTCTACCATTAAGTCTTCTGTTTCATCCTTGTTCTTAGATGAGTTTTCTTCTTCCTAACAAAATAAGTCTTTGTACAGCTTAATTTATCTAAATATACAATTAACGTGGTTTGTTACAAGATATAACCTCTATAAGCCAAATGAGGCCCAGTCAAAAATATATGTGTTCAGGGTAACCCGACCCTACCTAAAATCACTGGTGAAATCTTGGTACTTATATAAGTATATATTTTAAATATATTTTGTGGGATCTACAGATGATGGAGTATTCGTGACATTTGGGATAACTTCTATTAAACCTGTATATAAATATATGCTTTGACCTCCATCTTAACTGCCAAGTTGAGGTGTTTCACATGTTAAGGCACAATGCATGCTTTGAAACAAAAACAAGAAAATCGGTGGAACAGATGGATGCTCCCCGAAGGCTTGGGATAGGACAAGGGGTACACTGGTGAAGGATTGATTTTCTGTGTAAATTAAATGCAATTTAAAATGGAACTAGAAAAAGTGTTTATGAAACACTATGCCCCCAACCATATGCTTGCCAATAATGCTTGTACCTTTGTACCATAGGCTTCAATGCACTAAGTCGAAAAGGGGGCTTAACTCAGTCAAAAATTTACGAATTGTTTTCGAAAGTTAATCAGGTCGTCTACACCTTGGGCAATATCAACCTGCAAAAATCATGATCCTAGCTTCAGGGGTTCTCCAGATATTTTGTTCACAAGGTTCCATAGGCAAATAATGCACTAAGTTGAAAAAGGGGCATAACTCGATCAAAAATTCACGATTTTCTTTCAAAAGTTAATCAGGTCATCTACACTACAGGCAGTATCTTCCTGCAAAAACTCATATTCCTAGCATCAGGGGTTCTTGAGAAATTTTGTTCACAAGGTTCCATAGGCTTACAATGCACGAAGTCGAAAGGGGGCATAACTCGGTCAAAAATCACAAATTTGTTTCAAAAGTTAATCAGGTCATCTACACCTTTGGTATTGTCATCCTGCATAACCTCATGATCCTAGCATCAGGGGTTCTTGGGATATTTTGTTCACAAGGTTCCACAGGCTAAGTCGAAAAAGGGGCATAACTCTGAAAATATGTGACCCACAGAAAAAAGAAAAAACACGTGTTCGATTAGTTTTCATACTCATCATGTGACTAAAGTTTCAAGTTCCTAGCCCTTACGGTTCTTGACTGGATGTAAAGTACCTTTGTACCATAGGTTTCAATGCATTTAGTCGAAAAAGGGGCATAATTCGATCAAAACTTCACAATTTTTTTTCAAAAGTTAATCAGGTCATCTACACCTTAGGGAGTATCTTCCTGCAAAATATCATGATCCTAGCATTAGGGGTTCTTGAGATATTCATTCTGTTGACAAGGTTCCATAGGCTTACAATGCACTTAGTCGAAAAAGGGGCATAACTCTGTCAAAAATGTATAAATTTATTTCAAAAGTAATTCAGGTCATCTACACCTTGGGCATTGTCATCCTGCAAAACCTATTGGTCCTACCATTATGGGTTCTTGAGATATTTTGTTCACAAGGTTCCACAGGCTAAGTCGAAAAAGGGACATAACTCTGGAAATACATGACCGGCGGAAAAATAAAAAAATACCGGTATGCTTATTTTCCATACTGATCATGTGATTCAAGTTTCAAGTTCCTAGCTTTTATTGTTCTTGAATGTATGAAAGGGGACCTTTGTACCATAGGCCTCAATGCACTAAGTCGAAAAAGGGGAATAACTTGATCAAAACTTCACGATTTTTTTTCAAAAGTTAATCAGGTCATCTACACCTTAGGCAGTATTTTCCTGCAAAAAATCATGCTCCTTGGATTAGGGGTGCTTGAGATATTTTGTTCACCAGGTTCCATAGGCTTACAATGCAATAAGTCGAAAAAGGGGCATAACTCGGTCAAAAATTCACGAATTTGTTTCAAAAGTAAATCAGGTCAGCTACACTTTAGGCATTCTCATCCTGCAAAACCTCATGATCCTAGCATCAGTGGTTCTTGAGATATTTTGTTCAAAAGTTCCACAGGCTAAGTCGAAAAAGGGGCATAACTCTGGAAATACATGGCCGGCGGAAAAATAAAAAAATACGGGTCTGCTTATTTTCCATAATGATCATGTGTATAAACATTCACGTTCCTAGCTCTTACTAATCTTGACTATATGTAAGGGTACCTTTGTACCATAGGCCTCAATGCACTAAGTCGAAAAAGGGGAATAACTCGATCAAAAATTCACGAATTTTTCTCAAAAGTTAATCAGGTCATCTACACCACTGGCAGTATCTTCCTGCAAAAACTCATATTCCTAGCATCAGGGGTTCTTGAGAAATTTTGTTCACAAGGTTCCATAGGCTTACTATGCAATAAGTCGAAAAAGGGGCATAACTCGGTCAAAAATTCACAAATTTGTTTCAAAAGTTAATCAGGTCATCAACACCTTGGGCATTCTCATCATGCAAAACCTCGTGATCCTAGCATCAGGGTTTCTTGAGATATTTTGTTCACAAGGTTCCACAGGCTAAGACGGAACAGGGGCATAACTCTTGAAATATGTGACCCGCGGAAAAAAGAAAAAACACGTGTTCGCTTATTTTTCATACTGATCATGTGTATAAAGTTTCAAGCTCCTAGCTCTTATGGTTCTTGACTTATAGATAGCGGACTGACGGACGGACAGGCCCAAATCAATATGCCCCCACAATTTCTCCGAAACTGGGGGCATAAAAATATAATTATCAACCTGGGGGTTGCATTAATTAAACCATGTTATATATATGGCCATAGTGTATTTTTAAATAAAGGTATGCTCATTTGTATGTGATTTGGATAGATCACAAAACCATTTATTTCAATGAAGTTGCTAGCCTTTTAGTCGCCATTGCAAACAGACTTTCATTATCATCATTCCACTGGCTCAATTTGACTGAAATATTGGTGAAGTCATGAAAAATAAGTTATCGTTCCATCCGGTTGGTAAGGCAGCTGTAATAATCCAAAATCCAAATGGACAATATCTGGCTTAAGTTATTTGGATAGTTCTGTTTATGATGTCATCTGAACAAAAATGTTCATGAAATACTAATAAATAGGTTGCTGTAATAAAAGTGTGTAAGATGCGCTACTAAAGGCATCATGTTGGTTGGAACTGCAATAAAATGTGCCTTGCTTTGATGTTTGTGTTACTGATTTTCAGTTCCTCTTTGTTGCACTAATCCTGTCTGTTATTGAGGTTGTACAGTTGTGTTTTGGCATATGCCTTATCCTTCTTCTTCTGTTGTCTTCTGTTTGTTGTGTTTGGTGGCTGAGGCCTTCCTTGGTATCCTCAGTCACATTTTGACTATTGTTTTTTTTTTTTTTTTTTTTTTTTTTTCATTGAGTGGTGAAGTTAAAGTTACAAATTATAAAAAAAAATATATACCCTTCATTGGCAAAGGCACATCAAGGCATCATGTACAATGAGAAAAGGCCACTATCAGTCTGCATATCTGTGCAATTAAGCCTGTGCTTATGTACAGTCTTTTTAGATTCCATGTTTGCATGAACTATCAACAGACCAAATTACCCCAGAACATCTAAATGCAAATGCTGATGCATACACTGGTAATAAAACTAGCTATTACTACAGTATGGTAGGTAAACTTGAAAATAATCTCTGATCTGACTGTGAGTAAGCTCAACTGTGCTTCCTTGTTCCCACAAGCCCCAAAAGTAATTTTCCGTGCAAGATCAGTCATAAGATTTTAAAATCACCATACCTTGCTTTCAACATCACCAGTATCCATTGACTTCTCTGCATTCTTGATACTGTGACTGTACTCCCTGAAATAACAAACCATCCATGTAAAAAATGGATATAGATCCATATTGGCCTGGGAACGTATAACAGGGTATTACTGAAAGAAGGTGGGGGAGGGGGGTGGAGGGGCATGGGTGCTTTTATTTTCCTGACAGCCATCATTATTCATTAGCTGTAAGTTTTCAATGAATCCTTTTCAAATTATGCAGCCTGAAGCATTAACCGAATACAACAAGGATGATGTCTTGATCAATACAGGAAGCTTTTTTATCACTACTGCAATTTAAAGATTTGGAAGAAATTGCTTGCCTTTTTACAGACTGTTTTAAGATTTCATGCTAGCATTATGGATTCATGCCTGAAAACAGTCTCAGGGGACAAAACTGTCATCATAACAGAAAAATTTTCTTACAGCTGCTATAAACTGTCGCATAACAGAACCTGGTTAAGTCATCAGTGAAAATTTGCTGACAACATATAGAAAAAGTTTTGTGGATCTTGGCTGAAACTGAAATAATTATTACAAGCAGATGAACTTACATCTGCAAAGGTTCTTTCGGGCAATAACATATTGAGAATTCAAACATTAGAGGGCAAATAGTATACCGAGATGAGGTGAAACATTATAAGCTGCCTCATGACTGGCTCTACGCTTTTGCAAATTCAACTACTTTTATTGTTGGCACTTAAGTGTTTAGTGCTGATTACTATACATGGCAGTTGTCATGTCATTAACTTTGGCTGGTAACTAGATTGTGACTAGAAAATCTTAAAACATTTGACTTCATAGTTGCTTTGTCATTTCAAAAAAAGAATCTCTGGATGTTGTTTTTGTGTTATTGTTTGACGTCCACAATAAACAGCTATGGTCATGTTGGGACAGTCAGTCAACCTAACCACACTATATCTGGGCAGGCTTAGACCTCCTATGCGGTTAACCAGTACTAAGTGCACTTACTTTCACCAATAACTGACAACTACCCTTCTTGAATCAGCCAAAGGAGAAATGAAAGTATGTGGGCGGTCGGGTATCGAACCCAGGACCTCTGGCTTATGTCAGACAGCCTACCGATTGCTCAATGCTGCCCGGCTAAATCTGTGAATGAGTAACTGTATCTGTGAATAAGTAAACTGCATGAGTAAACTGTATCAGATTCTGTGAATGAGTAAACTGTATCTGTGAATAAGTAAACAGTATCTGTGAATAAGTAAACTGTATCTGTGAATGAGTGAACTGTATCTGTGAATGAGTTAACTGCTCCCAAGGGTCATTCCTTTCAGAACCTTATGATCATACTTACTTCAAAATTTTCCTATAACCATTTGTTCCGTCATCAATAAGTTTTTTCAAGGCCTGAACTCTCATTTCGTCTGTAAGTCCTTTACCAAAAAGAATTGAGAATCTGCTCTGCATCAGATGGCCCGCCTTGATCCCACTTATTTTTCCTTGACTTGCCAATTCGTCAGCTTCCTTAACCAATGCGAAAACCTCATCTGTCGTGGTGGCCATTTTCAGATGTGTTTTCTTGTTGTCGTTCATCTTGCCAACATCCTTTAAAAGAAAAAACAGTATTCCCATGGCAAATAGTTCAGCGCTAGGAGATAGAGGTGGAGATTATCACTGATTTGTAGTGAATGCCAACACCTGCATAACATGCTGGACATACAACATATCTACCTAAAACTAAACAGGCAGATGCTTCTTTATATTAATTTGTTTTTCACAAATTAGAATCCTTAAATGGCTGACTTGTTCTTGTTAAACAAGAGAGCCAAGATGCCCTGAATCACTCACCTGAGCAAAACTGAAAGAGGTCAAACTAAAATCATCATTTGAACAAACCCGATAGCTTGAAAATGTCAAATTTGAGAGACATTGGTTAAAACTCAAAGAATGATCTTTAAAGCTCTATTACTCTAAAACCCTCATGTACTCATTTAGTTGTCGGACTACATTTATCAAATTTTGCACCAAAACCTTCTATAATTTCCATTAACTCTTATGTTTAATAATTTTCCCATATAAAAACACCAGAAAGCATATTGGACCGTTCCGGAAAAAAAGTCAGGGTCAACCCATGGTCATCATTTAAACAATATAAGTAGGTAGGTCTCCAGTACTCTATGCTAAATACCAAAAGTAAAAAGTATGCAAAGACCAGGAACTGAAACAATCAAAATCCAAATCCAGCCCTCAAACCATAGTTGGAAACAACTAAGATTACAAATAATCAAGATTATGCTAAATACCAAGTTTCAAAGCAATCGGCTATTTGGTTCTGGAGAAGAGGATTTACTGGTGTGGCCGCCATGTTGGTCATGTGACCTGGACAGCTTGAGCAAATTTTCCTTTGCGGAACCCCTACTATACAAAATTTCAAGCATCTGAGCCAATTGGCTCTGAAGAAGAAGATTTTTTAATATTTTCC
Organism: Ctena decussata; assembly: GCA_963989385.1. Taxonomy (NCBI): domain Eukaryota; kingdom Metazoa; phylum Mollusca; class Bivalvia; order Lucinida; family Lucinidae; genus Ctena; species Ctena decussata. Next base: position 71,648,365 of record OZ022501.1, on the reverse strand, counting down.
TATAATTTTCTATGGTTCTAACCCATGACCCACTAGGTAGGGGTCATTTTGGACCCTGGGGCCACCATCGTACCCATAAACCCCTGCCTCAGGGCCCTTATAGACCCTAAGGCCACCATATGAATAAACTTTGTAAAGGTCTACCAGGCAATGCTTCATACAAAATTTCAAGCATCTTAGCTTAGTGGTTCTGAGGGAAGAAGATTTTGAATATTTTTCTATGTTTCACTATGGTTCAAACCCATGACTCCCTGCCATGTGGCCATTTGGACCTGCATTTTAAACAACTGTTAAAAGGTAAAGGACCTCTAGGCAATGCTAAATACAAAATTTCCAGCATCTGAGCAATGTGGTTCAGAAAAAGATTTTTTAATTTTTTTTTTTCGAGGCACAGCCTTGTATAATTTCGATATTGTTCCACATTTCACAATATTCCATTGCTCAAATAACGCGTATGCCAATATTTAGCCAATAATATCAAAGGTCAATGACTATTTAATCTTCATTTTTTCCCGTCCTACTGCACTGTGAATACTTAGCACTTTGTCTTATATTAATTCAAAATGTTTCTCTTGTTTGTAATTTTACAATAGACATGCAGATGCAGATATTCAAAACTTTTTTTCCGTTGTAGATCTACTTTCGATTTCTACTTTCGGTTTAATACACACAAACGAACAAACAGTGCAACACGTTGATATTTTGAAATCTGGTCAACTTCAATACTGACCGCCGTCTATTTTGGAATTCCGAATTGGACAGCTCAATTTTGAGATTGGCGGTGTTGTCTCTACCAAGTGTCAAAATTACGGTTGTCGATGCCTACTGACATAGCTTACTTATTCATGAAAGTTGTCAAATCTTCAACTAGAGACATATCACAAAACACAAGTCCATTTAATCTGCACTGAGTAACTTTTTTGAAGATTTTTCTTGTTTGTATTTCTATAGTTCATACCACGGACCCCCTTTGGGCAGGGCTACATACCAAATTTCAAGCATCTGAGCCAAGTGATTCTAAAGAAGAAGATTTTTTGAATATTTTTCTATGTGTTTCTATGGTTCAAACCCAGGACTCCTTGCCCTGGGGCTATTTTGGACCCTGGGGCCAGCATTTGAACAAACTTGATAGAGGCATGACCACTAGGCAATGCTACATACCAAATTTCAAGCATCTAAGCCAAGCAGTTCTGGAGAAGAAGTATATTTTATTTTCTACACCGACTCGGTTCTTAAGAATTTTCCTTTTTACTTTTCCTGCATATACAGAAGTTTTACAAGCAAATGAATGCAAATCATCATATGGATGGACATACTCTAGGTTTCATCGTGGAAAAGCATGCGACTTTAATCGAAATAGGAATTTTACTTGGGGGTGGTCGGGTGGTGCTGTGTATAACTTCCAGTGCCGGGGCGTCCTACTGAATTGGATCATTCTACTGTGCTTGCAGTGGGTGCGGGTGGGGGTTGTTTGGACATTTTTTCTCTCGTCTATCATTTCTTTTCTTTCTCCGTCTCTCTGGGAGACGGCCCGATATAGACTGAAATACTGTCTCAAAGGGCCGTTAAACCCAAATCAGTCAATCAATCTAACAAACGATATTTTATCTACACTTTATATAGACGCATTTACTGGTTGTTACTTAGTAATATTCGTAATAGGAGCCCCGGTAATCAGTGGGTTTAGCGCTGGCCTACTGATCTAGCGAACCGGGTTCGAATCCCGCTTGAGGCGAGAATCTTTCCTACCGTAAACGGGGTGCCATTATAGTCCTTCCATAGTCCTGATATGACTGAAATACTGTTTAAGGTGGTGATTATCACTGATTTGGGGCAAAGTTAAAAATCTGCATAAAATGCTGAAAATATAACAGATCTTCCCAAAACTTAGCAGATGCCTTCTTTATGTTGTTTCTCACAATTAAGAATCCCAAAATGCAGGACATGTTGATGTTAAAAAGGATTTATATAAGAAAAGATCAAAGGGTAATTTTGTGCGCATAGATCTAAAAAAATGACCATCATTATTGAAAATGTAACCAGGTCTGATCATAAATTAATGTATTATGAAGAGCGACCTAGCAATTATTTGTTTCCATTTTGTTTGCACGTTATCAGGCTGCGCAGATAAAAAAGATGTGGCCTGTGTCCAAATGTTTGTCTAAAAATACATACTAGAGTCTGTTTTCAAGGTTGAATAATTTCAATAATACGCCTGCCTTGGTCAATATAATAATAGTTTCTCGCGTTTCGAAGTATAGCGAGAAACTTTTGTCTTAATGGTATGAATATTCATCATGTGGTCAGCTGGTCAGTTGTTTTTTAGTCAGGTGACTTAATCGTTTTCGCGCCGATTTGGTCGGCAGTGGTCATTTCTTGCGAAGCGTTCTCAAAGTTCACTTCAGTTTCACAACTTCTTATATATGTGTGTTGTATTTGGGATACTACTGATTGGTTCAGTATATGTTTTGGTATTTTTGGATGAGGTCGACATCCTGCCCTGAGGTATGCTTTAGCATGGCTTCGACTCACGTTCCAGAGCATTTTTCCTTAAAGGTTTTTTATCTCTGGTTTTCGTGACCGGCTAGTATACCTGAAGGGGGGTTAAAATACCTGAACACGTAGTGGAGCATTTTGTCAACCTTTTACGACACGTACTTGCTAGTTGCGCAAGTCAAATTTGTCTTTCAATTACGACATTACGATTTCTGTCTCCACTGTACATGTATATCCTTGCTCTATTCATTGTGCATTAAACGCTCGCAGCCAGCAAATCTTAACTGTTTTGCGTGTTTTACTGGTTTTTGATGATAGAAGTATAGTTAAGACTGTAATATTTACACTGTAAGTATGATATAGGTAAAACTGACCTACCTGTATTAATGAATGCAACCACTATACATGCACTTATATACATGGTCAACGTTTGAGGAAAAAGCTACTGTTTTTATCTGGTCTACCTTACAATTTGAGAAAGAGTTGGAACAAATAATTGCTAGGGCGCTCTTTTTACTACATCAAAGTATCTTCAGAGCTAAGTACATTTTCAACAACGGATTTTATTTTTCAGATTTTTGCGCAGAAAATTACCCTTTGATCTTTTCATATAAAACACTTTTTTAAACAGCATGTCCCTCTATTTTGTATTCTAAACTGTAAAGAACAACAAAAATAAGAAGTCTGCTAACATTCAGGGAGATACAATAATTTTATATGGTTTTATTGAGATTTTTGAATATACCACAAATCACCACCTTAAAAGGACGTAAAATCACAAGTCATCCATCTATATTCGTAACCTTCCGTTTCTGTACCAACATGGATAATGTACGTACAGATGCCGGGATAAAGATGGTAAACAACACAATACAGCTGACTCTCTTTCTAAAACACAAACATCTTAAAGTACCCTCTCATAACAAAGAATATAGTTTGGGTACATTTCCTAGTTTTCTTCTACATTTCAACTCCTGTAATCTCTAATTACTGGCAGCTCAACGTAATTTTCGGGTACCAAAACTTATTTTTAGATATCAGTAGTTTGAGCTGAACTTTGACTGAGATAACGAGAGCTGACTATACATGGACACAAATCACGTTTGAAATCACAAAATGGTAAAAATACAATATACAGGCATGGAGTCCCAATTACAATCCCGCCTATATTTATGCAGCATTGCTAAACGGGAAACCAGCTCCGGAAATTGTATTTTTGAGCGATTTTTTATTTCTTCAAAAACCTGTTTTCTCTACTTTTTGCCATTTATATGACTCAATATATGCACACCAACCAATATTTTATTACCAAACGTGAAGGTTGGACCGTTTTTGGCAGTGATTTAAGATTATGCGTTTTTAGCTCGCCTGAACGAAAGTTCAGGAAGAGCTATTGTTGTCACCACGGCGTCGGCGTCCGTGTCCGCGTCAGCGTCAGCGTCCGCGTCAGCGTCGGCGTTCGAATTGGATGTTTTGGTTAAAGTTTTTTAAAGACCTATATCTCCTTAACCCATGGATGGATTCTTTTGATACTTGCACTGTAGCTAGATATTGGTCTAAGGTTTAACAGGGTACCACCCCCTTCCCACTCTGTGACCTTGATGTCAAGGTCATGGACTTAGAAAATTGGTGTTTTTTTGGACTGGATGTTTTGGTTAAAGTTTTATAAAGCCCAATATCTCCTGAACCCATGGATGGATTCCTTTGATACTTGCACTAAAGTTAGATATTGGTCTAAAGTTTTCGAAGGTACTACCCCCACCCCCCTCTGTGACCTTGATGTCAAGGTCATGGACTTAGAATATTGTCTTTTTATTGATTGGATGTTTTGGTTAAAGTTTTTTTAAAGACACATATCTCCTGAACCCAGAGATGAATTCTTTTTATATTTGCACTGTAGTTAGATCTACAGAGTACTACCCCAACCCCGCTCAGTGATCTTGATGTCAAGGTCAGGGACTTAGGAAATTTTTGTCTTTTTTTAAGTTTTGTAATTGCATACTGATTCATAATGCTTTGCAGAGATTTAGTTTATACTTGACTGATGTTAGACTCTTTTTTGAGTTTTTACAAAACACCTTATACTTACCCCACTGGGTGACCTTGAAGTCAAGGTCATCGACTTAGAATTTTGTTTTAAAGATTTTGGTTAAAGTTTTATATTTAGGAAGACATAATTTCACAGTGCCACAATGATGGACTCAGTTGATACTAATACTTAGGCTGATGTTAGATAATGGTTCAGGGTTTGATACATACTATCGGATCCCCCCCCCCCTCCTACCCGTCAGTTTGTTTACCTCAAGCTCATGGACTTTGAAATTTCATTTCATTTTTTTTTTTTTTTTTTAATTTTATTTTAAGACTTATTTCTGAGATAGCTTTTGTGTTTTCATTATGGACATGCTTGCATGAAGTTTTATGCATAGCAGTCCACATAGCCCCCCCCCCCCCCCCCCCCCACCCCCCACCCGTCAGTTTTTTTTTTTTTACCTCAAGCTCATGGACTTTGAAATTTCATTTCATTTTTTTTATTCTAATTTTATTTTAAGACTTATTTCTGAGGTAGCTTTTGTTTATAAATGTTTTTCATTATGGACATGCTTGCATGAAGTTTTATGCATAGAGTCCACACCACCATAGCGGCTGAGTGATGGGCAAGCACCAATTCAGGCGAGCTATGCTGTCAGGCGACAGCTCTTGTTACCGCTGATAGGACTATGGAGACTAAAATATAAATTGAAATATTATCCCCGGATTCGAGGTTATAAAACTTGAGAATAATCTCAAACTCAAATTAAAGCTTACTGATAGGCTACTTCAGCATGTGCTCGGAAGCAGTCAATCAGTGTGCTTTATTTTGAGTTTGAGAATGTTCTCACGTTGTATAACCTCGGGGCCAGGTTTTACAGTTCTAATATAAATGTCAGTCATGTAATATCCTTTGTCTCAAATGTTCATCTCGGTATGAAATTCATATACCAGTGACATTTGCTGCGGGTATAACAACTATACAACGGGGTACATTTGTATATGCATTCTTTAAACTTGACACTGTGAGCCCTGAGACTTTACTACACTCAACTCTCGATATCTCAATGTCGAAGTTCATCCCAAACTACTGATATCTCAGAGTAAATTTTCCGGTACCAGAAAATTTACTTTGAGATATATCATTAGTTTGAGATAACTGGAGTCGAAATGTAAAGCAAATAAGGAAATGTGTCCAAACTATGTAGAAGAGGTACTTTGAGATATCAATGTTCGATTGATTGATTGTTTTAGTTTTAACGCTCCTTTGAGACAGTAGTTCAGTCTATATCGGGCCGTCTCCCAGAGAGGCAGAAAGAAGGTAAATGATAAACGAGAGAAAAAATGTCCAAACGACCCTCCAGTAGGCAGTAGGCCCTTGCCCTATAATTTTCCAAATCGGTAGGACGCCCCGGCACTGTAAGTTACACACAGCACCATCGTACCACCCGAACAACCCCATCAGTGTTCGAGATACCGAAAGTTGACTAGTTTACTTATCTCTTACTAGGTTATATTGTTTCCGATCCGTTAAAATCATGTGCTGATGAAGAACATTTTCCGTTCCGCCGTGTGTACGGGAAAAATAGAAAATGTTGTCGAAGCTTTTATCATATTCCTATTCCTGATTATGCTCCATTAGCATGCGCTTGAAGCTCTGGGTACTCTTCGCGCTAACCTAAAAGTGTTTAGCTTTCTTCTCATAGGGGGTACTTGTTAAGAAAAAAAACCCTCCAAATTATGGCTATAGGAGTGGCCCCTGTAAGAAAAATTCTTCTAGTCGGAAAACAAATACTGCTCTGTTATAGCTGTCTCTCTTGTTCAAATGGCAGCCACGCCAATGATATATATCCATTCCAGGCCTGCCAGTCAGGGAAAAAACCTGAAAATGATGTTTGCAGATCAGGGAAAAGTCATTCTTGGTCAGAAAAATTTGATAAGGGTTTGAAAACTCAGAGGAAAGTCAAGGAATTTGAAAACAGTGGCCAAGGCAGTCTTAGAAAATATACTTAATCTGCAATCGCAACTTATCTGATCATTTGCTTTAACACGTATCAACACAATCAACTGCGGAAAATGTATTGAATTGTATAGGAAAGACACGTTTCATACGATATTGGCCGGGCCGCGTAGCATATGCCCAGTTCGTAAATGCTCATTCGCGTGGCGCAACTCTGACTATTCCAGCCACATTCAATGATAACAGATTTATTCCTCAAGCTCAGCCGACACACAACGCTGAAACAACGGCGTGCCATTAACGTTCGTTAAACGTTAAGTACCATGACGTTGAATTACCTTCGATACTGACGGTTACATGCTACTTTAGACAGCTGATTATATGAGCCGCAAATTTGTACTTAGTAATAATAAAGAGGCTTATTGAAGATACTTTGCTATAGTTTACCCACTGATCAAAAACATTAAATCACAGTGAATCAACGTGGATTAAATGATGATTCAACATTTTGTATTCGCTGGCTTGATGAGACTGAACTGCAAACAGCACAGATCCTGTTATGACTGCTCAACTATGTCTGCAGTGTGTTTCCCAGCAGTAAGAACTCTAGGATATTATAACTATTATACTGATCTCAAACTCTCAAAAGCAGACTTTGGAAATGTTAAAAAATCGGTACTTTGGAAATGTTAAAATTCGGTACTTTGTTGTCTACCGTCAAACACCAATTGTCGTCCGTTACCGAAATTAAGCAACGTCGAACCCGGATAGTACTTGGATGGGTGATGCCTGGGAAAACCGGGTGTTGCAGAACTTTTGTCTGCTTTTCTTTATTTCTGTTCTAGTCTTTTTTTGTCTTTTTTTTTTTTAATATTCCCCCCCCCCCCCACCCAAATACATACATTTTTAAGCTGTGCGACGGAAAATACGTTTCTTTCAACGTAAAAGACATTTTGATATATTCTACCGTTTACCGTCTACTGTGCACTATCTACTCGCTCTTCGTTTTGGAGCATGCTGAAAAGTAGGGCACGTTGTTCGCGGTTTTCTGTATACTATTTACTTCCAGTGAAGTGTCTGCAGTCTGTCTAATGCGTCCTGGATACTTTTAGTGCGGCCTGTCTGCTACAACATAGACGTGGTGCAAGCACAGGGACATGGGTACAAGGTCGCGGCATGTGCGCCTGTTTAAGCGAATCCGGACTCTACAATGATGTACCTTCAACCAAAGTGGAGTCGCACAAACAGATGGAACCCACATAAGCACCATAGTAACCCGCACTTTATGGGAGCTAAACCCTGGTGGGCCGTTAGAATAATAAATGCATGCCAAAATTTCTGTGTAGCACATACTTATATTTTTGCAGTAAAACACACACGCAGACACATCTAATTATCTATACATTTAAGTTGTGCAATAGTTAAAACAAATTAAAAAATAATAAATAAATTAAAAAGGCAGTTATGACCTTTTTTCTTGTCAATTCTATATGATCGAAATGCAGAATTTATAAATTTTGGCAATATGTACAAATTTTGACATTATTTCTTTTCCCTATCGAATTGCTTTCTTCGTCTGAAGATCGCTGTTAATGAAACGTGGACCTAGAATACTTAGTTGTGACTGTGGACAGACTTCCAATATTATTATTTTTTCTGATACCTAATGGAAAGCCCAAAGAGACGGATCAGATCGTCACATTAATACATACTACCCAGCTGGCATACGTTATAATGGCGTCGCACTGACGTCGACGCAACCGGATTCTGACGTCATGTGTCCGCTGGGATATACTTTACTGCCCAGCAGTTACAAGACGTCGCATCGACATCATTACGACGTCTTGTGCCTGCTGGGCGTCTTGTAATGCTGTTCAAATAGTTTGCATCGTTTAGATTTCCTCTGTCTATTGGGACACCTTAAAATTACTGTTCTAAAATTTGAACAGTCAGGTGCTTATACTAGCCGGCAGTGTGTCAAAACTACTGATAGGATATGACGCATTGCACATCTTTATCTGATTCTAAACTGATTTTGCCCGGACAAGGTTCATAACGTTCAACACAAGAGATGAGCATACATTTATCCCAAAATTTAGGACTACTGCGGCAATTGTTTGTTAATCTAGCAGCTCTTGTGTTACATCATTGATAATATAGGGTCGGTCATATTTGCACGTGCATTTTATGCTCATCTCTTGTGTTGAACGTTGTGAACCTTGTCCGGGCAAAATATGTTCGACGCTGTACGCAAACAGTGGCCAGTCTATGCAACTGCGTAGTCTGTCAGAGTAAATGCAGTGCGCCGTTTGATTCCCAGAAGGCATACTGATTGCGTATAGCCTGTTTTGATTGTGCTAGTGCACGGACTAGTCTAGACTTAGGTGTTTTGCATATACCATAAGGCTGATTTTATCACGACACGACTCGAGTGGCATGCGCAAGGAAAAATGTGTATTCAGCCCATTATGTTTGCGGCGAAATATGTATGTATACGTAACCAGGGGGTACCAAGATATGTCTTTCCTATGTGTAGTCTACCCTGTTCTGATTGCGCATGCACTAGTCTAGACATGCGTGTTTTGCGTATGACATAGGACAGGTTTTATCACGACACGAGGTATGCGCAAGGAAAAATGTGTTTCACCCCTTCTTGGTAAAAGCGAATGCAGTCCGATTAGTGTCAATTCCTTTCGCACACTTTACGGCTCTTCAGTGTATGATGCTCAAGATTGTTTATACATGTTGTGAACGCATAACTGTCACCACAGACTGGGCTGATCCTTCTCGTCGCATGTGGCAATTTTCCGAGGATGCAGCTCTTGGGTTACATCATTGATAATCCAGATAATCAATGGTTGGTCATATTTGCACGTGCACTTTATGCTCATCTCTTGTGTTTAACGTTATGAGCCTTGTACAGACAAAATATATTTGACGCTGTACGCAAACAGTGGGTACCAAGATAAGTCTATGCAACTGCTTAGTCTGTCGGAGTAAGTGCAGTGCGCTGTATGATTCCCAGTAGGCATACTTAGTGCGCCTACCCTGTTCTGATTGTGCTAGTGCACAGACTAGTCTGGACATAGGTGTTTAGCATATACGATAAGGCTGACCAGGAAGTGCCCAGATATGTCTACGCACATGTGTAGTCTCAAACCACACTATTTCATACCATATGCAAGGGAAGTTACCTGTAAGTCGTACAGGTAAAGACACCTGTCTGAAGTGTAAGTACAGTTGTTTCCCTTAGATTAGGGGACTGCGACAGCCCTGACTGAACAGGTAGATCAAGATAATCTACCCAATATCGGATATGGAAGCAACAGTAAAATTGATCAGTTCTGAAAAGCTGCATTCAACTTCATTAACATCAGCCCCCTCTCCCCCTTTTTCACGCGCCTTTTATTTAAATTAATTTATTTTTCTTATTCCTTTGAATATAAGTATGATTAAATTATTGTTTGCAGTAGTTATGCTTTTAAAATTATGTGCGGTAGTATATAATGATAATTATTGTAATAATAAGAAGAAGAAGAAGAAGAAAAAGAAGAAGAAGAAAGAGAAGAAAAATAATTTGCAATTAAGTTATGATTTTCAATATATAGCACATCTGATGTCTTTTTTAGAATATTATAGTACTTGGATTCATGTTGATTGACTGATAAACAGGAAAAAACATAATGTACTAACGGCTAGTCCATCATTTAAAATTGATTTCTTTCTTTCTTTCTTTTTTTTTTTTTTATTTATTTTTGATTTATCGCCTCATTTTTTCAGTCTTCATCGAACTCACTGAATAAATTGATAAATAGTGGACAACAACAAATAAGGTACATTTTTGTAATATATTGCCATACTACAATTATGACATGACAACAAGGTGTGATCATGTAAGCTGACGTAATAAATGATTATAACTGTGCATTTGAAAGTCGTTTCAGACCTTATGCATATTTAACGTATTCTTTAAAACGTTTTCGGTGCGAAATATCATTTTTGTGCTGGTGTGCGATAAAACCCATATATCTCACTCATCTCATTTCTGGTGGGGTTTCCTTTGGATTTTTTTCTTTCTTCTCAAAATGGATTTATGTACCCTTGGAAATCTAAACACACTGGATTGAAAAGACTATGATACGTTTGCGCAGACACGCAGGCTTATTTCAGCATTATAGTATGCGCTTCATAATCTAAAACCATGTTATTGTTTTCCAACAGAAATGATTTTTAGAGAAATTTGTTCAAAGAGAGTCAAGATTTTTTATTTTATTTATTTGTTCTGTTTATTTACTTTTTTCACAATGCTTACATTTTAATTATTTTTGTTTTCATTCAAAAGTGAATGCCGTTAGAAATCAGTAGAAATTATGCAAGGGAATATGAAAATTTGACACTTTTCACACTGTATATTGTATAATCAGTGATCCTTATCAGTTATGACACCTCTCGGTATTGGTCTGGTCACCTTAACATTTCAGACCCCCGGCAATATTTCACAATCAGATCAAATCAGTCGTAACACCTTCTAAGACTGTTCAGGGTATTAACATTCGCTATTTAGCGGTGCAGGCTCATTTGAAAACTCACTGTTGACAACTTTTATGTGAACAGTAGATATTCGAATAAGCTTTCTCTTCTTTGATGACTGATCAAAGTATTCGGTTTTGCTGTTTGGTTGTGCAGGCTGATTTGAATACTCACTGCTGGCATAAATTTATGAGAACACTTAATATCTAAATCAAACGTTAATTTGTGAAAACTGATCAGGGTCTTCATTCCTGCTTTTTAAATTTCAACGATCGCAGACTTTTCATGTGACTTTAATGTAGTCGTTACTTCTGTGTAGACTGACCAGGGTTATCGTTTTTTGTAAACACTCAGATCAGCCGTCATACTGTTTAGAAAGATCAGAGTTTTCATCTGTTTTGCTTTTTTAATGTCCAGGAATCGCATACTGTTCATGCGAACCGAGAATACTCTGACTAGACTGCAATGGCTGATCTGAGTCCTCGGTGAGCGAATGTTGTAATGTACGAGTACTTATTTACATGGCCCGAGTTCGACTTTGTAATAGCGATTGGAAAATAAATCCAGAGGAAATTCCGTTTAATATTCTGTGATAGATGAGCAAAATACGAACTGACCTTAAAATGAGTAAACTTAATAGTGTATTTTTCACAGTTGACAAGTTACGTTGAGAATGAAGCCATTAAATGGCAATTAACTTACAAAAGTGTTTAAATGGTATTAAACGATCATTATCGAAACAACTGATTACCAACCTGTTAAGAAAGAAAAAAAGCAGATAATCTAGTCATTAATATATTTGTTTATCTAGAGAAGTAAGATGAAATATTACACATTTGATATACGGCAGTTTTGTTTCTTAATTTTGTATTTATTGTCTTATTTTTAATTTTTATCTATTCATTTTTATATTCATCTTTTTTTTTCATTTCTTAACATTTTCTGCCTTTCTTGTACCGCCGGATTGATAATAAAAGCAGTTTGGCATTGACAACAAATAACATTTCGCATACTCTGTCTAGCCCGATGTAGAGTGCGACATCAGTTTGGACTTGGAAGTTTTACGCCTAAGAATTCGGCAGTTGGAAGGCGCGTGGAATGCATTTTAAAGTTAATAGGGAAGAATGTTAACGATAACTTATTTCGGAATTTTTTATATCTCGAAAAAGTATGCAATGCAAATTTTAAGAAAATATCAGGGAAAAAAATACACTAGACACAGTAAAATAAGTTTTTACTGCCAAAGTCTAGGAACACGCGTTTTGTCAATTTTTATATATGCTAAATAGGAGGCGATGAGCTTATTTTCCAGTTCACCTGGAAGAATGAAAGCACATACTTATTTTGATGAAAATTATATCATCTTAAAGAGCATAAAATGAGCTATATGGTCATATCAGGATAAATTTTGGCACAATATGTTAAAGAAATGATTTACGTTGTCAAAAATTGTTTTGACATTAATTTCTATACAAACTGAATCATAGATTTCAACAGGTAAGGAGACATACGCGTTATCGATACAGGTGTCACATCGTCGGGCTGGGATGATACAAATGAAGAGATTAGTTTAACATGACCCTGTTCTGATTGCGCATGTATCAATGTGTCAATTCCTTTCGCACACTTTACGGCGCTCCAGTGTGTGATGCTCAAGATTGTTTATACATGTTGTGAACGCATAAATGTTAACACAGACTGGGCTGATTCTTCTCGTCGCATGTGGCAATTTTCCGAGGATGCGGCTCTAAAACAATGCGCACATTAATTTTGGGATTTTTTTTTCGCGTAGTAAGCAACACTTTGGCCCATATTCACAAACTAAACTCAAACTCCTCCTCGACTCGAACTCCAATGAGGTCGGTTGAAGTGACGCTCGAGGAAGCCTCGAGTGAGTGAAGTTCAAGTATAGATTTGGTATTCACGTTCTCCACTCCACCTCGACTTCGTGGAGGAGACTCCGGCTACACTCCAGTTAGACTCAAACCATGTAAAATACATCGTAGACCCAGATCAGACCTTCTAAAACGTATAAACTGTAATGATGTCAAATTTGAGACATGGCTGACTTAATAGACAGTTAAGAACTAGATCGTACTAACTGTATAATTTGTAAAATTATAATTAAATATACCGCAGGAACAATGATTGACGTCTGAGCGTCGTTCCTGTGTCTGCGGAAGCGTCTGTGGTGTAGCGATTAAGCTACCTGCATGTTAAACATCAGTCATGTGTTCGATCCCGTCCTTCTCCAGTGTTTTGCTGAAACTTTAATCGAATTCCTATTCTCGTATCACGTATTTATTCTTTTGACCCTACCTCCTGGCAGTGCTCCGTAGTTTATTATTGAGGTATTTTGCGCAGAGTCGGCTGCCCCACTCTCCCCCACCCCCCATCCCCCCAACCACCCCTCGCTTTCACACGTGGTGTACGCTTCATAAAGCTTTTTTTCTTTTACGGATTTTATCCAAACTTGGCATATATAGTGACAAGGAGACGATGTTGTTGCTTGTAATGGATACAATAAATAATGTAATGGGCGTTTACATTATTCGTAGTTTCTATATTATTTTGCCCCCAATATATGATGTATGCTATGAGGGTATACGTTCGTTCGTCCGTCCGTCTGTCAGTCCGTCTTTTGGTTCCGTCCATGAAATTTTCGGATAACATATTTTCATCGAAGGCTTTTAATTGCTCGAATTTCGGTAACCATAAGTGAAATTCTTCTAGTACTAGGTGTACGACGGATGGATGGGAGCTTTCTCCTAAAATGTGTAAATAATGTCAGAGTTTCCTTATTAAAAGTAATATTGAAAGGTATCAATTATTTTTGACAGGTTTGGGGGAAGCTGTTTCATTTTCTTTTTTGGGGGGAGGAGGGGGGGAGTTGGGGGGGTGGGGGGTACGGATATCTAAGACAGTATTTCAGTATTATCGAGCTCGGCATCCCAGAGAGAGGGAGAAAGAAGGGAAGATAGGACAGACACAAGTAAAATAAAAGGCCATCGGCCAAGTGTCACCCGACGTTTGAAATGTGTCACAAACTGCAGCCCTTTATTCAGTTTCAGAGTAACTATATGGCCAAAAACAGAAAATATGTGTTTTACAGAACCTGGTCAGCAAATAATAACTGAAGCACAATTACTGGGCCTCTATGAAGTTATAAAATACTTAAGTTTAGAAAGGGGCATTTATGTGTAAAACCAGAAAATATGTGTATAACAGAACCTGGTAAGCAAATAATGATTGAAGCATAAGCAGAGACATACCCCAATTACTGGGCCTCTATGAGGTTATAAAATACTTAAGTTCAGAACTGGGCGTATATGTGTAAAATCAGGCGACTGAAACTTTAGGCCCTTACAGAATGCCCAAAACATAAGACTGTATACCCAATAACAAAATAACAAGGGCCATAATCCTCCTAATATGAAAATGATGAAAAATGAACAATGCATTTATGAAAATTCAGCCCATAAATATGAATAGTTCTGGAGTTATCCATTTACCTTTAAGTGAATGTCTATTATCTATGAAAGGGGAATAACCCTGTCACTAATAAATTTAGTATATCCTAACGATAATCAGAATACTCAATTTACCAAATGCTAATAGCATACCAAATTTCAGCTCTCTCGGTCAAACGGTTCAAAAGTTGGAAAAATACCAAAAACAACAAAGGGCCATAACTTTGTAAAATATAGGACAATTGAAATTCCAAAATCACATGCACATCTTCAGATCATGATGAAACATTCTGCACAATTTCAAGTCAATCTGATAAAAGATGTGGCAGGAGTTGCGGGGACAAGGTCTGAGTAAGCAAGGGCCATAACTCCATCAAAAATGGCCGAAACAAAAATAAACAAGAAAATCGGTGGAACCGATGGATGCTCCCCGAAGGCTTGGAATAGGAGAATGGGTATCCTGGTGAAGGAGTGATTTTCTGTGTAAATTAAATGCAATTTAAAATGGAAAAAAAAATTCTTTTCAATACTTTTAAAGCAATGCTCTAGACATACATACAACTGAGAAAAAATAAGAAGGGAAGTAACTCCAAAATAACTTGGGATACAGTTATGGTTCTTCTGCTCTGCACTTCTTGTCATTGCCCTCTATTATCAATATGTGAAGTTTCATTCATGTTCTCTTAAATATGTACAGAGATATACTCCGGACAAGCTAAAAACTGAAAAAATTAGGAAGGAAGCTAACTCCGTAATTACTAAAGGTAGGGTTATAGTTCTTAAGCTCTGCACTTCCTTTCATTACCCTCTATCAATGTGTGAAATTATATTCAGTTTCCTTCAATACTTCCTAAGATATGCTCTATACAAGCACAATAAACCACAAATTAAGAAGGGAGCTAACTGTGTAATTACTTATGACAGAGTCATGGTTCTTGTGTTCTGCACTTTCATTCATTGCCCTCTATTAGTGTGTGAAGTTTTACTAAGTTCCCTTTTATCCTTTCAGAGATATGCTCTGGACATGCAAAATACTAAAAAAATAGGAAGGGAGCTAACTTTACAAATACTGAAGACAGGGTTATGGTTCTTGTGCTCTGCATTTTCTCTTATTACCCTCTTTCAATGTATGAAGTTTCATTAAGTTCCCTTTAATACTTTTGGAGATATGCACCAGACAAGCTTAATATTGAAAAAAATGGAAAGGGAGCTAACTTCGTAAATACTTGTGATAGGGTTACAGTTCTTGTGCACTGCACTTCCTCTAATTGTCCTCTATAAATGTGTGAAGTTTCATTTAGTTCCCCCTTATACTTTCAGAGATATGCTCCGGAAACATGCAAAATATTGAAAAAAATGGAAAGGGAGCTAACTTCGTAAATACTTGTGACAGGGTTATGGTTCTTGAGTACTGCAATTCTTCTCATTGTCCTCTATCAATGTGTGAAGTTTCATTTAGTTCCCCCTTATACTTTCAGAGATATGCTCCGGACAAGCTAAATATTGAAAAAACTGGAAAGGGAGCTAACTTCGTAAATACTTGTGACAGGGTTACAGTTCTTGTGCACTGCTCTTCCCCTCGTTAACCTCTATCAATGTGTGAAGTTTCATTTAGTTCCCCCTTATACTTTCAGAGATATGCTCCGAACAAAAGTGTGACGGACGGACGGACGAAAAAAATGGAAAGGGAGCTAACTTCGTAAATACTTGTGACAGGGTTACGGTTCTTGTGCACTGCAATTCTTCTCATTGTCCTCTATCAATGTGTGAAGTTTCATTTAGTTCCCCCTTATACTTTCAGAGATATGCTCCGGACAAGGAAAATATTGAAAAAAACTGGAATGGGAGCTAACTTCGTAAATACTTGAGACAGGGTTACGGTTCTTGTGCACTGCTCTTCCCCTCGTTGACCTCTATCAAAGTGTGAAGTTTCATTTAGTTCCCCCTTATACTTTCAGAGATATGCTCCGTACAAAAGTGTGACGGACGGACGGACGGACGGACGGACGGAATGACGGACAGACGGACAGACGGACGGACAAAGCGGCAACTATATGCTCACCCTTCGGGGAGCATAAAAACCACATGCACATCTTCATATCATAAGAATATAACCTGTAAAATTTCAAATCAATTCGATGAAAGACGTAGGAGGAGTTGCGGGGACAAGATTTCGGACGGACGGACGGACGGAAGGACGGAAAGACGGACGGACGGACGGACGGACGGACTGACACACGGACGGACGAGGGTCATTTCTATAGTCCCCCTCCGCCTACGTCGGGTGACAAAAACTCATCTCACACCTGCTGCAAGCACAGCTTGCCCATGTCCTGTTATTATCCAAATTTATAGTACGATCTTCAGATACCCAATCTTTAGCATGAGATACCCCGTAACGTGCAATGCCTACATTGGGTGTCGTGCTATAAGTGGACAAAACGCGGTTTGTCCGACTGTACATGGTTAATATGACACTCGCTAAAGTTCGTGAATTATCTCTCCGTACAGGCGGACGAATCATGCTCTTGCTAACACTTGTACATTGTAGGATGCGCCGACACTGAAAATTACCGAGCATCGTCACCCGACCCAACCCCGTGTGTGTGTTGGAGGGGGCGGGTCTCTCTCTCTCTCTCTCATGGAGACGTCTCAATATAGACTTAATATTTTCTTAACATTATGGCTGTCAGGAGATTCAAATTACATATGACATAAGCCAAAACCCTGTCTGTCTGTGAAACGCAGCACCCTTACTGATAAGTATGAATTTGTCACAAACAAAGAGAGAGAGAGAGAACAAAATATGTTGACAGTGTATTACACAGGAGTCCTCTGGCCTATAACAACATTTTAGGTAGTCGTGCTGCTTCAAATTGTCACAGCATAGCCATGAAAACGCTGAAATATTAACAAAACTTAACTCGAGTCGCCGTCGAGGGAGCTTCACCGTTCCTCGACCAAACCTTACTTATTGGAGGTGACTCCAGCTACACTCATGTCTGTGAATACGACTCGACCTCACCTCGAGATAATCTTGGACAGTTAGGCAATTATAGCTATTTATCCGGTAAGTTCGAGTCGAGGTGGAGTTTGAGTTTAGTTTGTGAATATGTTGTCTAACAACTCTGTATATATTTTGACCATCATGGCACCCGGCTGGTAAATCTGTTGAATAGCATTTACTATACCAAAGACAAAGATGGATGGTTGGATGTCGCGATTTTACGTCCTTTTCAACAGTATTTCAGTTATATCAGGACGATAATGAAAGGATATGTGCAGTGGAACCCCGTTTATGGTCGGAAAGATTTTCGCCTCAAGCGGGACTCGAACCTGGTCCGCTCGATCAGAAGGCCAGTGCTGAACCGACGGACCTACCGGGGCTCCTACCAAAGACAAAGGGACAGACACACAACAACGGTATTCAAATAAACATATAGACAGAGATACACAGGATCAAAGAAAACTTGTTTAAGGTAGACGAATACTGAATAGAAATATTGGCGGGGCATTCAAACCATTATACCGTCTAAATAACCCAAAGAGCTATAAAACATTTGGGTAAGAAAAAAACAATTTTCACCGTTTTGTTTTCCTAAAAAACAATATTTTGTATTTCTACATATTATTTTTAAACATTTTCCATTAAAATTCATATCTCTAGCACATGATTGCACTTTCATTTCAGCAAATCATATAATCTGTAATATATGATATTTGAAACAAACTGATAACAAAAAATTGCAGTTTTCTTGTTAATAAGTATATTTTTACATTCTTTGAAAAAATGCAAGAAAATTTAATTTCATGAAAAACGTCATGAAAAATATTATCAATCGATGGGGCATGCTTATGCGTATTATTTTAGTAAAACTTACGTCGTATGTTAAAGAATAAAACAAAAAAACAAACATTTCACCGTTTCGTTTCCTAGAAAAACACTGTTTAAGTTCAAAATATCCCCAAAAACAGACTGCCCAAATTCTGTACCTGCTGCAAGCACAGCCGGTCCTTGCCCTATCATTTATTTTCCTGTTATTCGGTTCTACCATAGAGTAATGTCGACAAAAATGCGCAGATGGAATGGAAACTGTGAAGATCTTGATCATTCTGGTTCCTAAGGAACAGTCTGATCTCAGTTTCCACTGTTTGTACAGACCTATGTGCCCGAAAACTTAGGATCTTTACGGTAGATATTGTAAGTGTATATTATAACTGTATTTACTCCACAGTTAGTCGATTTGATGATGAACAATAACTCTGTTTGTTTTTTAAACAAGCAAGAACAGAGTTCTTCCGGGATCGTCCACCTTAAGATATCTACGATTAATTAATTCGCCAGCAATAATTTGCATCAACCTTGACGAGGCCAAAAACCAGGCACATGACGTCCTAATGACGTCGCACTGACATCGATACGACATCATCATGTCGCATCGACGTCAATACGACGTCATGTGCCTGCCGGGAAAATGCTTTTTATAAAATGTATTACTGAGCTCCATGTTAAAATAGAGTTATCTCCCATCGTCCATACAGTCATTTGGTGCAAACAGTCGGAACTTTTCGCACCGAAATGTTGCATTTCTCGCGCAATAACTGATTTTTTTTTCAGCTATTCTCTTTAGCTAGTCTGTCAAGCTTTGTTCACCATCTTCTTTCACTACCAGCTGAAACTGCATCTGAGAAGACGTAACTAGCCATCGTTTGCATCGAGCGAGAATGAAAATGCAGTGAGAAAAAGGGGGACTTATCATTTCAGTTTCATATGACTGCGCCTTGTTTTCTCGTAAATTGTTCTGAAATAGGAATCATTCCACCGTTGTTTCCTCGATTGGTTGTGAACACCTTCAAAATATTTTGCACGCAAATAGTACCCTGGTTCATTGGTCCCCGGATCTAACTTCGTAAATACTTGTGACAGGGTTACGGTTCTTGTGCACTGCAATATTTCCCATTGTCCTCTATCAATGTGTGAAGTTTCATTTAGTTCCCCCTTATACTTTCAGAGATATGCTCTGGACAAGCAAAATATTGAAAAAACTGGAAGGGGAGCTAACTTCGTAAATACTTGTGACAGGGTTGCGGTTCTTGTGCACTGCATTTTCTCTTATTGTCCTCCATTAATGTGTAAAGTTTCATTTAGTTCCCCCTTATACATTCAGAGCTATGCTCCGGAAAAGCAAAATATTGAAGAAGAAAAAACTGGAAAGGGAGCTAACTTCATAAATACTTGTGGCAGGGTTACGGTTCTTGTACACTGCACTTCCCCTCATTGTCCTCTATCAATGTGTGAATTTACATGTAGTTCCCATTTATACTTTCAGAGATATGCTCCGGAAAAGCAAAATATTGAAAAAACTGGAAAGGGAGCTAACTTCGTAAATACTTGTGATAGGGTTACAGTTCTTGTGTCCTGCACTTTCCCTCAATGTTCTCTATCAATGTGTGAAGTTTCATTTAGTTCCCCGTTATACTTTCAGAGATATGCTCCTGACAAAAGTGTGACGGACGGACAGACAAAGCGGCAACTATATGCTCACCCTTCGGGGAGCATAAAAAGCATCAGCTGTTAAGAATGTAATGAAAAGTTTCAATGTAGGATGAATACAAACTATACTGGCGCGCGCCCATTGGTGGCCGCGTACCAGTGGTGGCCGTTTGCGTTTTGCACGCGCAATTACGTATTTGTTGCGTCACAGAGTCGGCCATTTTGTGAACAGACACAGAAGGAAACGCCCACTAAAAAATTGATGAAAATCTCTGCTTAGGAGACAAAAGGTAAACAATTTCTCTAGACTACCCTCATGCCAACATCAATGCATGTCCGGGAGACTACAATCCTTGATACATACATAATTAAATACAGAAATAAACATGTACAAACTTCTGTATTAATGTGTATTTATCACGAAGAGGTATCAACTGCAACCTACCTGCAAATAAAAGCATCTAAATTTTTGTAAATCACACAGAGTCGGCCATTTTGTGAACAGACACAGAAGGAAACGCCCACTAAAAAATTGATGAAAATCTCTGCTTAGGAGACAAAAGGTAAACAATTTCTCTAGACTACCCTCATGCCAACATCAATGCATGTCCGGGGGACTACAATCCTTGATACATACATAATTAAATACAGAAATAAACATGTACAAACTTCTGTATTAATGTTTATTTATCACGAAGAGGTATCAACTGCAACCTACCTGCAAATAAAAGCATCTAAATTTTTGTAAATCACATCACACGTGTTACCATTATTTATGTTTATTTCCGACGTAATCTGTAGCGTGTGCCTACGAAATGACTACGTCAGAGTTTTAAAGTGTGTTCTGATCATTTTTTCTGTTGCTTAAATTCCACCTCTGCAGGGGCACCACTCTGAGAAACTGAATAATTCGTTGAGTGAACAAGTGAAACTATAGTTTCATAGATCAACAACCTCCTCAGTTCAAAAATATTTCTCATTTGTTGCTACACCAGGTTGTTGACTGCAATAGGTTCTGGCTGTTTGGTGGTTGTTTTGGGTTTAACGGCTCTTTGAGACAGTATTTCAATCTTTTGCGAACCGTCTCCCAGAGAGAGGAAGACAGAAAAGAGCTCTAAGAGCTCTGATAGGTGAGAGAAAAAATGCCCCCTTCCTCCACGCACCTTCTGCAATCACAGACGGCCCGTGACCGACCACAGGAGTTTGAAGTGCTAGCTTAGAAACATTTCTAAACCTTGTCAGTGTGTCCAATTCAACACTGTACAATGACATGGTCTTTTCCGATTTTGACATTTTGAAGTGTTTCATGATCTAAACTTCAAGCGCCTGTGTCCCTACTATTATCTAAGAAAGTAGGACACCCCGGCACTGAAAGTTGCCCAGCACCATTTCCCGACCACAACCGCCCCAGAATGAATGAGAAAGGAAAGCCACTATCACATGTGGAAGCATGTATTTCATGGATAGCCGGGCATCTTTGTTTCGTTACAACACACACCTTTTTATTCAGTTCGAATATTTTCTCAGAATTTGACAGCGATGCCTATAGATAAGTGTAATAACTATTCGATTCTTTTTATCTCTTACGAATCATTTATTGTTATTATTATAGGCCCAATGTGGCGGCCCGTTTTGGATTATACCCATTTAATACAGATATCTACATTTAAAATGCAGATATCTGGATTTAGATAGAGAAATCTGCTTTTAGATACAGATGATTACATATAAATGCAGGTATCTGTATTTCAAGTAGAGATATCTGAGTTTGAATTAGAGATATCTGCATATCGCTATTTAAATACGAGATATTAGTATGTTTTTATAAACTCAGATATCTGCATAAGAAAAAAACAACAAATATCTGTAATTGAAATACAGACATTTCTACTTTTCTACTTAAAATACAGAAAGCTATAACCCTAATTTTAATAAAGATATCTGTAATTCGAATAGAGATATCTGTAATTCGAATGGAGATATCTGTAATTCGAATGGAGATATCTATTTCTAAAACAGATGTCTGTATTTATAGAAAATACAGATATCGCTAATTGAAATAGAGATATCTGTATTTGAAATGCAGATATCCCTATTCATTAGCCTAATTATTTTCAACTTTTACTTTCAACAAATAAGAAATACTCCCTTGCTGAAGTTTTTTTTTATATATTTGATGTTGAAAGACGGTCGGGTTCGAGTTACAGTCGAACGCGCATCCGATTATGCTATCGGGCCCAGCTGATTGGTTGTACAGGAGGTCCTAGTAAAACAGCTATGACCACCGTCATAGCAAGACGGGCTGAGAACCAAATCACAGTTTACCTGGGCAAGCTTATGCACTCTAAGCAGATAACCAGTACTTAGTGTCCATCCTTCCGCCAGTCACCTACACCTGCCCTACGATCGAACCAGCGTCCTGATCGCTAGTCGAACGTGCATCCCACTTACCTACCGGGCCCAACCTATCGGGCCTGGCTTTTTAGCTCACCTGAGCCAGAGGCTCCTGGGAAGCTTATAGGAAAGACAGGCTCCGTCGTTCGTCATCGTCTGCGTGGTCGTCCATCCGTCCGTCCACAATTTCAAACGACTTCTCCTCTGAAATCGCTTGGGCGGATTGCAACCAAATTTCATATGTAGCCTCCAGCGGACTTCGGAACGAAAAGTTGTTCAAACCGTCTTGGTCATATGACCAACATGGCCGCCACGCCCATATATAGTAAAACCCTAAAAATGTTCTTCTCCAGAATCAATAGGTCGATGCCATTGAAACTTGGTACGAAGCATCGGGTTGGCGAGTACTATAAAGATTATTCAAATTATTACCTTGAGCTGACCTTGACCTTTTTACGGTAAGGTAAAACTTGCTTCCTTGTGCGTTAATATGGCAATATGCTAGAACATAAGGTATCTTGGAAACAGGTCTCTCATATTTCAACAATTTCAAACATCTCAAAAGCCACTTGGCTAATTGTAACCAAATTTCATATAAAGTCTCCTGGGGTTGGGGGAATAAACTTTTGTCCAAACTTACCTGGTCACATGACCAACATGGCCGAAACGCCATATGTGGTAAAAACCTTAAAAATTCTTCTTCTTCAGAACCAATAGACGAATGGCCTTTAAACTTGGTATGTAGCATAAGATACACAAGTACTACCAAGGTTGTTCAAATGATGACCTTGGGTTGACCTTGACCTTTTTACGGCAAGGTCAAATAAGGAAAGTTTTGGAGAATTTGGCTTAAAAATGGTATACAGTCATTTATGAGTACAAAAGGTCAATGTCGTTCATTGACCCTGGTCTCTCATATTTGACATTTTCAAACATCATCTCGACAGCTTTGGCCAATTGTGACCAAATTTCAAATGTGAGCATCCAGGGGTTGAGGGAACGAAAACTTGTTCAAACGGTCCATGTCACATAACCAACCTGGCCACCATGCCCATACCGTATACAAAATAATTTTCGCAGTGTTCTTTTTTTGCGGTATTTCGCGGTCACTTAGAAACTGGGAATATTAAAATCGTGAAAAATTGTCCGGTTTCTTATCTTCTCTAGGCACAGTGTTTATATATTTTGTTTCTGTTTGCCTCAGTAATCGCTGGCACTTTTCACTCAAGATAGTTCTTTCAATAACCAGTGGCGGCCCTGCGCATGTTTATAAACGAACTGGCTAGGGTGAAAAAGGGGGACGTTTTGTTTTTCGCGCCTGTTGCTAACCGCGAAAATTGATGTTTATGTTTATGACCCTTAACCGCGAAAATTTGAAACCGCGAAAATTACCGCCTGTACGGTATAAGGTAAAAACCTTTAAAAAATCCTTTTTAAGAACCAGTTGACCGACGGCATAAAAACTTGGGAAGTAGCAATGGTACTCAAGTTCTTCCAAGATTGTTTAAATGATGACCTTGTATTAACCTTGACCTTTTTACGGCAAGGTCAAATATTGGAAATGCTAGAACATAAAATTTTATGGGAAGTAAAAATCTTGGTCTAAAAATTGTTATATAAGTCGTCTTAATGAGGTCATAAAGAATTATGAGTACAAGAGGTCAATGCCATTCTTGGACTTTTGACCAGGTCTCTTGTATTTTGACATTTTCAAACATTTTATCAACAGCCAAATTGTAACCAAATTTCATATAGAGCCTCCAGGGGTAGAGGGAACGAAAATTTGTTCAAACAGTCGAGGTCACATGATGAACATAGCCGCCATACCCATTTATTGTATAAACCCTTAATATTTTTCTTCTCCAGAACCAACACACCTATGGCCTTGAAACTTGGTAAGTCCCATGGAGTACTAGAGTACTATCAAGACTATTCAAATAATGACCTATGGTTTGCTTTGACCTGTTTTGCGGCATGGTCAAATGTGGGAAACTGCTAGAACATAAGATTTCATGGAAAGTGTTGAACATTTTGGTCTAAAACCGGTGTCTTAATGAGAACATGAAGATTTATGAGTACAAGAGATCATGGTCATTCTTTGACTTTTGAACCAAGACTCATATTTTGACAATTTCAAACATCTCCTGAAGATTTATGAGTACAAGAGATCATGGTCATTCTTTGACTTTTGAACCAAGACTCATATTTTGACAATTTCAAACATCTCCTCAAAAGATACTGTGCCAAATGGAACCAACTTTCATATAGCGTCGCTAAGGACTATGAGAACGATTTTTTTTCAAACGGTTCAGATCGCTCGAGTTACATGGCCGCCATGCCCATCTATGGTAAAAACCATTAAAAATTTTGTACTCCAGATCCAACTGATTGATGGCCTTGAAACTTGCTATGTAGCATTGGGAACTCAAGTACTACCAAAATTGTTCAAATGATGACCTTAGGTTGACCTTGACATTTTACTGCAAGGTCAGACACGGGAAACTGCTAGAACTTAAGTTTTCATGGAAAGTTTTGAAGATTTTGGCCTAAAAATTGGTATATACAGTCGTCTCAATGAATAAATGAGGATTTGTGAGTAAAATAGGTCAAGGTCTTTCTAAGACCTTTGACCCAGGACTTTGATAATTTCAAACATCTCTCCAAAAACCACTGAGCAAAGTGTAACCATATTTCAAAAAGAGCCTCCAGAGGCTGAAGGAATTAAAACTTGTTCAAACGGTCCATGTCACTTGACCAATATGGCTGCCATGCCCTTATATGATATAAACCTTCATAAATTTTCTTCTTCAGGACCAACAGACAGATGACCTTGAAACTTGGTATGTAGCATCAAGTACGAAAGTACGATTCAAAAAATGACCTTTGCTTGACCTTGGCCTTTTTCTACGGCAAGGTCAGATATGATAAAAATGCTAGAACATAAGAGTTGATGGAAAGTTTTGAAGATTTTGGCCTAAAATTGGTATATACAGTCATCTTAATGAGTACATAAAGATTTGGGAGTACAAGAGGATAAGGTCATTCTTGGACCATTGATCCAGGATTCTCATATTTCGGCAGATATCAAACATCTCCTCCAAAGCCATTGAAACAATAAAATGATGTAATGCGATTCAACTCTTCTCGCTACAAACGTTGACTGGCATTGTAGAATTCTACATTCTTAAAATGCACACGAAGCTGACAGTGAAAACGCTTTGGAATGGAGACAAAGTACAGCGCTTATGCTAATAGAGGAACACGTGGTGTTTTGCCTTTGGAAGGCTTCATTATTTTTAACATGATATAAGATACCTTATTATTGTATGAGATATCTTATATGATAGCCTACAAAAGATTTCTTTTAAGCTATATAAGATATCATATTCTCCCACCTTTGCCTATATAAGATAGGCTCTCAGCTCATATAAGAAATTTCTATCTTATACCTGGCAACATCTTTCTTATATTAGCAACCAGACTTTTTCATTTTTTGACTAATATTTTAATTTTATATGAACAAAATGGACACGCAAGCATGTCGGATGACGTTTGATAGCAGATCATGGGTTTGTGACGTCACTCAATTTTAATGACGTCACTAAAACCGGTTAAAAACGTCGCTAGCTAACTTGACGCGCGTGACATGAGAGGCTAAGTTGCATTTTGTTTTCGCCCTCTGGAAGATAAAATAGTCCACATATCGTGTTTTCCGTCTAATTTTGAGGTGCAAACTGTGTTTACACCCATTTTAGGACCCGATAAACACACTGGGCTGGTCAAAATATTCTTCAGACCATTGGTTAAAAAGTTAGAATTTTCCATTTCCGAAGCCTAATCCAACTTGAGGTTTAAAATCCGCTAACAGTGGGAGAAAAATAATCCATCATGAGCCAGTTCATGTAGGATAGGTAAATCTCACCCTCGGGGTCGGAATTTCAACTAGGGACTCGGCAAGCCTCGTCCCTGGTTGAAATTCCGACCCCTCGGGTGAGATTTCCCTATCCTACATGGACACTCATGATGGATTGTTATATCCTTTATTATGACCAGGATGTAACAGGCAATGTCATTGGCTGTTTTGACGTCACGTGCCGGTCAATATTTTGTGATATTCACCGGCATGTCAGTGAATATTAGTTCTACGCTGACGTCATTGTATTTTCGTGACGTAACGTCTGATGTACGTTAATGTTAATGGCGTAACGTCGCGAGATAGCACCATGTAGTACCATCATAAATATCTAAGAAAACTGAATTTAGAATTATCATACAATAAAACCTTCGCGTCGGTCAATATGATGTCTGCAGGTCAATAAAACTGCATATTCACCTCAACAAAGGTCAATGATTGTATAATATAATATTTCTTATATGGTATATACGATATCTTATATAGATAAACATAAGAATTATATAATATGCCATATTAAATATCTTATATTGTAGATATCTAATATGATATATAAGACGATATCAAATATAATATATTAGATATCGAATATATATAAAATAAGATTTCTTATATATTATGATAAATCAGATATCTAATTTAGCATATCAGATATCCAATTCAACAAATTAGATATCTTATCTTGTAAATAAGATATCTTAATTCCTCCATAAGATATCTTCTTTAATAAATATCTTTAATTGAATGTTAATTGAGATGTATATATCATATCAGTAATCATTCAAGATGCGCACGCTCAGATCAGCCTGAGCATTTACCCATTTACCGTTAAATACATTTTCTCACGATGCAAGTCACGTGACGTTACCCAGCAGGCACAATACGACGTGGTTTCTAAGTCATATGCCTGATAGATACTTTTTTCTTTGTGAAAAATGTTTTATTGCAGAGAAAAGGATTAGAAATCATTATAATAATTAAACACAATTATTGTGTACTGTCGTTATTGGTCCCAGCTGAATGCACATTTTGAGTATTATTGACTCATGTATGTCACAAATGTGACCCGATTTTTCTTAATAAAATGACTTAGACTTGACTTGACTTTATACCCAAAATGAGGATTGATGGATGATTTGAGAATTTATGTCTTTTTTAACAGTATTTCATTATTTCAGCACGATGGGAGGGTAAAATGAAATGCTGTGTGCAATGGGATCCCGTTTACGGTTGGAAAGATTTCCGCCTCCAGCGGGTCTCGAATCCAAAAGGCTAGAACAGCAGGCCAGCCCTTACCGGAATCCTCAGTATGAGGAAATTTTATTAAAAATTGCTCTTTATTGTTTTCATTGAAAGTCAGTCACGACTTTTAGTTCCTTTCAAATGAATAAACTCCGAAAAAGATTAACCGGGTAAATCAAAAATTGAAATGGACACTGAAACGTCTCACTTTCACGTTAACTGACTTTATGAAGAGAAACTATTCATTTTTTTCTTAATTTGTTATGAATTTGGTTGAAAGTTTTACATTGACATGGAAGGAGACAGATCTATATACATTTACGAAAAAAATATGTATATTTATTGAATATAAATAAACATTTTGTCTGGATGACATACTGCGTACGCCGTATTATAAACGCCAGACCTACCCCAACCGTGTAAAGCTGCGTAACCCTAGTAGGGTCAGTCGGGTTTGTATGCCGCTTAAAACCGTTGAAACGGGACAAAGACCACAGACTTACAACGACATTTCATCCAAGTTTTAATCCACAAAAAAATTTGGAAAATGGATCATTCAACGCATGGCAATCCTGATGGTCATCACTGGTACGCTACGTTCGTATTTTAATGCTCGTTAGTGATCCAGTTTGAGGATCTGCCACAGGCACATGTTATAGTCTGTTTCCAAAAATAAATCGATAAAATACCGACAGTCACCCCTAGTTTATTAAATCAAAATATAGAATAACTAAAATCTATATGCAGGTTACAAGATAAAAAAGGCCACCACTGGTCGCGCGCCTTTAAATTATGAACTATATTTGAAAATCGGTCGTGGTATCGAGCCACAATAAATAAACAAGTAAATAAATTGATAAATAGATATAGAAAATCTTGCGTTTTCCAATATGCAATCGCAAATTATCTCACCATTTGCTTTAACACGTATCAACAAAATCAACTGCAGGAAATGTATTGAATAGGATAGGAAAGACATGTTTCACACGATATTATAAAATCATCAATTAACACCGATTTTTATGCATACATGCTCTTAAAATTCAATTCTTCTTCAGTGTTTTGATTAATTTTGATAATTTTATGTTAATATTCAATTGGGGGAATTTAGTAAAATGCAACAAAATGCAGTGGGCGGGGGGGGGGGGGGGGGGATCTCTATCTATTGCGCGAGATCATTTTATATACAAAGTTACATATTTTATGCAAACGGGTTCGAAATCTGCAATAATTATTCTTTCTCTAGATATCTATATTAACAGGAGAAACGTGGTTCACTTGACCACAGGCACGCCTGACAATCAGTCTCATGCGGAACCGGCGGTTAAGCAAAGCAATCCGTTAGATCGCTTTCCGGTGACGTAGAAGAGGAGCCGAAAAATGTAAACAAACGATAATCGTTCGTGTAAGAAGACGGTTTATTTTCTTAGAAAATGTGCTCTTTAGAATATGAGAATTCTATTTTATTGGTAACACATTGTTTTCTTTATATGTCGAAGGATTTGCTGAAACGTTGTCTTGTTTTTGTCGTTTTTATTCCCTCCTCCGAAACACCTGTTCGGACTGGATGATACATGAGGTAAGCAACACATTTGTCCGCTAAATCTGACATTTGTGTACATATGATCTGCAATTTAGACGGCGTGCGGATATTTTAAACAGAAAGTGATGTATGTAATACCTTTACATTTTGCTAGAACTAAGAATTCTTTTGAAATGCATGCATAATTGGTCTCGAAAGTTTGGTTCCGCATGTAATCATTAAAAATAAGAAGAAAATAATTTCACAGATAATATTATTTTCAACCTGTAATATGTGCAGTAAAACTGTGCCCAGTATCATTCTGGAGTTTCTAAAGTTGACAAATGCAGGTCTGACGGATAATATTTGCTTGAAACCAGACTGCTAGAGAAACCATGGAACACTGCTTTGAGCCATTATATGTTGAACATTAAGCATTGATTACGTCCTTGGAATATCAAATGACTTCATATACTATCTGTTTAGCTTATTTCAACACTTTTGTGTTGCCTCTTTTTAAGGGAAAGTCCCCATGTCAATTTTTCCTGGTTACGCATGCGATAGCTCGGTTAAGCATTTGACTTCTTTCAAACTTCACAATTTCCTTTGCTTAAACTAAGCTATAAACGTCTCAAGCTATACATTTCACAATTTCCTTTGCTTATACTAAGCTATAAACCTCTGAAGCTATACATGGATCACTATTAAATTAGTTACGCCAATACTGTTTCTTCTGATTTGTCTTCTGATAAAAATAGCCCCCGAAAACACTCATATGTCCTGCTTCAGTATCGTGATAATGGTATTAGATTAGTACTGAAGTAATTCCTCATTATGTCATGTTTACATGTACTTTGAGTGAATAAAGTTACTGTCTGTCTGGTAATTTACTGACTGTTCTTTATTGAGTGACGTTTTATGTCCCGCTCGACAATACTAATTCTTCGGAAAGTTATGATCAGTTCAGTCGCAGTAAGTCTTTACTGCTTTGTACAAAAATGTACTTTCGGGCAAATATAGTTTATTCGATTCCGTCAATGATATTGATAGTTTATCGTAGATCAAAAGGAGTGAAAACTATCTAAAGATATGACGTACACGTACTGAATGCCATTTCGGTTTCTGTATGTAGTTGTCTTCTGAAACCCTCATCGACGTAAATTACGTGAAATTATGGACGGGTATCCAATAAATAGTTTTTTGATCATATTGAATAATACAGTCAAACTTCAATGGTTCGAACTCTGATGACTCGTCAACCCTGCCTGACTAGAGCTCCTTCCTGAGTCCCTAGAGGTTACTTTAAGTAGAAACTAAGTGGATGGCTAGTGGATGGCTGGAACTGGCTTGAACTAATTTTCATGGTCCCAAGCCTGTTAGAGCCATTATGGTTCATTGAAGAGAAAAAAATGTCATTTTTATACTGTTAAGAGCTTAAAAATCTGATAAAAATAGAGATAGAGCAAAGGCACACAAATTAAACAAAAGTATGGGCTAATTTTTCCTGATACAGAAATTCACACGTCAGATTCAATTTAAAAGGATATAATCGAACAAACGGTAAAGAATTAGGTTTAACGGCTCTTTGAGACAGTATTTCAGTCAATATCGAAACTTAGGCGAAAGTCTAACTGAGATTAGCCCTGAACCCCACGATCGAGCGACCTGTCAGTTTTGAGGGGTAGCCTGTCAGGAAACCCCACTTCTTGAGGCTGTCATATGCAGAAGGGAATCTGCTTTTACCAGAGCAAGGATTTGCCCACATCACTGGTTTGTAGTTTGCAACACTGAAAATACGTTAAAATTTTAAGATATATTTTTTTCTATATCATCTTTTCAAGTGGCACCATTACCTAGTTGATCCGATTTTCTGGAAAGTAGACCTCATCCGTCTAAACTTTTTTCTGTTGATAAATGTTCAGCAATAACATCGGGTCTCAGACAAGCAGCCACTTTCCATCTCTAAAGCATATACCTGGGGCTGATATCTTGTATTCTTTTTTAAGTGTCTTGGTCGGTTTCCGGTTGTTTCTGTTAGCTCAAAGTATGGACGTCAATGGACCTTGGTAACTTCCAGAACGGCAGCACACATCTTAATGCAGCTGAGTGAAAATATCAGTCAGAGTTTGTGGCTTCTGAGGTATGGGTATCCGCGTGTTTAGGGTCCCATGAATAACTTAAGTGGCTATTATAGATCTACTGAGACCAAGACCATCTTACTTGACCAAAATTATCTGGCGTATGTTTAGAAGTATTTAAACGTGCTTTTAAATTCAAGCGCACAATCCCTTTTGAGAAGAATATATTTTTCCCATGTCAGTTTCAATACAATTGACCGCCGATAAAAATTTGTTGAGGGCTTAGTAAAAAGCATGCATTTTCTTGAAAGTGAATTTTCAACGCGGTTATATAAGTGAAGTGTCTTGCTGCATCGATAAGATTTCACAGAAATTCTGCAAATGCACGCAGAGGGCCGATTTATCTGTGCAGGACTATTTCCTTCTTTCGGTACTGAACTTGAAGGACACGTGCAATATACCAAACACCACTTAAAACTGTTCATATCACTTGGTTTCAATTGTAAACAATACAATTATAAACAATTAATAGCATGACATTCTCCAAATTTTCACAATACCTTTCCTTGAGAGAAAAATCTGATATGACTGAAATACTGCTGAAAAACGTAAAAATCGCAAGTCATCCATCCGCCAGTTAAATTTTAGGCCCTTCTAAACTTTTAAGAGTGGCTAGTATCATAAACGATTTTATTCAAATGGTTGTCGTAAGAAAAACATGTCTTTCTGGCTACATGTCACACGACCAGGTCAGACAAAACTAGATTATCTGCCAGAGAAGATCCTTAGAGTTGTAGATTTAATGATACAACAGCTTTTCAGTGCTAAACGAGCTGACCAAACCCTGCGAAGTCCCAGGTTGATCGATGTTTTCGTGGTTCATATATAGGTCAGCCTGCATCGCAGCTAAATCAGGCACCCAAGCTCATTTGATATTCCATACATTCCAATGCTCAACCGAACATTCTCATGCGCAACCACAAAATTTTTGACAGGAGCCTCCCATTCAAATGCAAAAAATCTAAATTTTGTGAAATCGTGTTAATTATTCAGATGTGATGTTAGAAATTTTAAATCAGCATGCATTTAAAACCATTGAAACAGTTAACACCAAATACCTTAGGGAATGGGATCAACTTTGTTCTGTTTGTTATTTATTTATTTTTTTAGTTAAAACATAATCTCCAACTGCATAGATCCTACAAGTCTCAGCTGACATCTTAACCAATGTTGAAAAAAACATCCAGTATAAAGTTTATGTAATAAAACAGACTAGAATAAGCAGATTGATGTTGACATATTTCCTTCTATTTTTTAATGATTAAATGCTGAACCAAAACATTTCGCCCCTTTCAACAATGATTTTAGAACAATGCTTGATACCTGGTCACTGAAACATCGTTGTTGATGACAGATATTAATTATTACATTGATATTCAATGATGAATTCGGATGCTTTTTGCTCGTTTTTGAGATCGAGCAGAAAATGTTGTTATTTTATCTCCTGTTTTGTTTGACCTTGATCGTGTTGAACAGACGTTTCGGAGGAGGGAACAAATATCAAGAAAACCGCGGAACCAATTATAGAATTATTTGGTGTGTTGAAGGAGCAATGTTTAAGTAACAAAATAGCATTCTTAGATTTTGGGTATCTCTCCTATCATTCTGAAAAAACATTCTAAAATCTGACTGAGTAAGTATTGTTTACCTTTTTCGGCTCCTCTTCTACGTCACCGGAAAGCGATCTAACGGATTGCTTTGCTTAACCGCCGGTTCCGCATGAGACTGATTGTCAGGCGTGACAGGGTATAATCGATTCCGCCAATTTTCGCTTCCTGCAGAGACTGTCCGTCATATTTGGCTTCCGCCGAGACTGTCCGCGAACTCTTGCTTCCTGCAGAGACTACTGTCCTCGGGAAATGGCTTCCTGCCGAGACTGTCCGCGTGATTCTGCTTCCTGCCGAGAGTATTCTGCTTCCTGCCGAGAGTCTCGGCAGGAAGCAGAATCACACGGACAGTCTCTGCAGGAAGCCATTTATCATGTACAGAAGTCTCGGCAGGAAGCAAGAGTTCGCGGACAGTCTCGGCGGAAGCCAAATATGATGTACAGTCTCTGCAGGAAGCGAAAATTGGCGGAATCGATTATACCCTGTGTTGACAAGTATATCTGCTTACTAACAAACATAGATTTTTCAAATGAATGGATTTGTTGCTCTTGTTCAAGGAGGACGGATATACTTTCTAGAGAGTGTCCAGTTCCCCTCCTCATTAGGGGCTACTCTTAAAGGAAAGAATACTGTAAAAAAAACTTAATATCTGCGGTGTCAAAGTTTCGCATTTTAATGAAAATGACCTATTGGCGGATTTTAATTTTGGCGTTCGTGAATACCATGACTCAAGATAGTAAAGAAAATTTGATATTAATTTGTAACATTTTTATTACTTTTCTATTTAACTACACATTGTGGCAGCTATTAGAATCGCCTCGGTGAGGCGATTCTAATGATGGGATGCCACAATGTATAGTTTCCTGGAATGGTATAGAAATTCTCTCAAATATTTGTTAGGTTCTCCTTTTTATCTCAGCCCCTTTTAAGGTGTGCGTAAGTTAGTGTATCAAATCAAAAATCAAATATTGGCGGACTTATAATTTAGCGCTCTTTGCCTTAACCGCCAATATCGCCAAAATTCAGTAACCGCCAAATATAAGTGTTTTACAGTACGCTCCCCTGGATATTCTTTGAGAATTGGGGCAGCTCTTAAATGAAAGAATTTGCTCAATTGTGCTCGGAGAGCAAATTCTTTCTTTTAAGAGCAATCCCCAATTTCCAAGTGATGCAGTAAGCGCTGCTAAAGTAATGAGTACAAGAATTCCGCGGAATGCCATGTCGCACCTGCTATGTGCCTTCACACGAAGAACTCAATGAAAGCAACAGTTTGATATATATTTGGTCAAAATCCATTTAGTAATTCATGAGTTGATTGGTTGGTTCGGGTTTAACGGCCATTTGAGACAGTATTTCAGTCTATATCGGGCCGTCTGCCATAGAGAGGGAGAAAGAAGAGATATGATAAACGAGAGAAAAAATGACCCGACTGAACTTTACAATTCTAAAGATCTGCAGTCTGATTATGCTGCATGTGAAATTTGAGAACCATGGGTGCAGTGGTTTCAGAGAATAAGTCTTTTGAATGGGCTTAAATGCTAGGGTCGACGTAAATTGTGAACGGACGGACGGAAAAACCGGCCCTGCTTTAGCAAGGTGCGACAAAAATCAACATCTGGGTCCTTAAAAGAGTATGGAAAATTGTAAAATGTCAGGGAAAAGTCAGAGAATTTTGAAATGGGGGAAAAGTGGCAACCCTGTATTCAAGCTTAGAAACTTTTCTCATGACGTGGTTAACATGTTGGATTTCATCTTTCACTTTTCGTGCTTCATAATCTCATCATTAGGCTCTAAATTATCATATTCATCACCAACAGTTTTATTTTCATCATCGTCAGAGAAACTTTGAAGATCCTCTTTCTTATCAGCAGTGAAATAATTTTCAATCGCTTTTGGTCCTAAGCGGGAAACTTCTATCGGTGGATAAATCAAGGGATTGCCTTCCAGAATCGACGATGTGTAACGATAACCCCAGTCAAGCCGTGTCAGTTTGCCAAAATTTCGGGGTAGTTCTCTGAGGCGATTACAACCTAGCCAGAGACACTCCAGTTCTGTTAGGGTACACAATGCATCAGGCAGCTGAATTAGTTTATTGTATAACAATAACAGTGTAGACAGGGTTTTCAAGTTCCCTATTTGTTCCGGTAGATTTATCAAAATGTTATCACTCATATCTAAAAACTCTAGAGCAGGTAATTCACAGATTTCTAGAGGCAGAATCTCAAAGTCGTTGTTAGCTGCATGTAGGCTCCGCAGTTTTAAGTCTTTGAAACCCATTTGGAAGAGATGACAAATGGTTGTTACTAAGTGAAAGTCTCTCAAGATTAAGCAAAAGAGATATTTCTTTAGGTAATCTGTATAGCTCGTTAGTGTCCAACATTAGTACTCTCAAGTTCACTAGTTTTCCTATAGATGAAGGGACTGCAGTTAAGCGAAAATCTAAACAAGATTCTCGATTGGGACTCAAGTCTAAAACCTCCAGTTCGGTCATGCCGAACACTGCCTCCGGTATTGCTTTCAGTTCTTTGCCTCGCATACGTAGTTTCTTCTGACCACGATAATGAGGATCAGTGGTTTCCACTCTGAGGCGCAGTTCCTTCAAAGCTTCCCTATATAAGTACGAATTGCTATGTCGAGACATCCTTGTTGTGTATAATCCTTGATCAGATTTATTTTTATTTCGTGAAACCGGGTTTTGAAATTATTACTGCACAAAAGTTCTTTGGACAATTTTATCATCCGTGCAGAAATGGATCAGACCATCATTTTATAACAAAGTCCAATACATGAACGATTCAATGTTTTAAATGTCAGTGATTGACGAGACTTAGTAATTGATTTCCTTCTTGTAGTGTTCCGAATCTGAAAATCCTGCTTTAGTCAGAACGCTCACATCACGAGATACTGTCACACCACAACAGAAACCTTTCGTACGACCCCTTCTAATTTTGAGTAGAATTTGAGGCGATAAATAGCTGCCAATTTAGCGACCTTCAGCATTTTTACTGTAACTTTGCATTGTGTGTCTGTATGCAGCCCGCATCAGGTCAGTATCTGAAAAGTATAATGTGAAAACATGTATCTGAAAATTATAACGAAAGTTTGGTTGATGGGTGGATGGATGACCTGCGAATTTGGATCCAATTGAACAGTATATCAGTCCTATCAGGACGATAAGTAGGTGATAATGAAAGAATGTGTGCAATGGAACTCCGTTTACGATTGAAAAGATCCCCGCCTCCATCGGGTCTCGAACCCGGGACCGCTAGATCAGCAGGACAGCGCTTCACCTAATGGGTTACCGGGGCTCCAAAGTTTTGCAAGACTGCATGTGTTCATTTAAAAATACTTTCTTAAAGTCTCCATAGCCCTATATTAAAGGGACTAAACCGCATCAAAATAAACTTTTCGGTGAAAGGAAACAAGGTTGTCCACAAATATGGCACTTAAAGTCTCCATAGACCTATCAGTGGTAAAAACGTCTAAACTCAAATCATTATAAAACGCGGTTCAACCGTCACGTTTGGTAATAAAATGTGGGTTTATGTGCATATATCGAGCCATTTAACTGGCAAAAAGTAAAGAAAACAAGTTTTTGAAAAATAACAAATCACTCCAAAAAATAAAATTTCCTGTTCTGGTATCCCGTTTAGCAATGCTATAGAAACTTGGGTGGGATAGTGACTGGAACTCCACGCCTATACATTGTATTTTTACCACTCATTTGATGATTTTTTTCATCCTAATGAAATCGAAAGTTACCCAAATAAGTTTTCAAATCCTTTTTATGTGAAACTCAAGGATGTTTTATTTGTTTATGTTGGCTAATCACGGTCATTTACACAGACAAAACTATACTGAGAAGCTTGCAGCGATATCTCATGATATAAAAAATTATGCTGATAGAGCAACGGGGCCTTTAAATCTGGAAATATAGCAGGATTTTCACATAATTACAGAATTTCTGGGGTTTTTTTTCTTTTTTTTTTTTTGCCGCACAATTGGGGCAAGACGCTTTTTAGACGGGACAAAACTCCCATGGCTTCATAATTCCCAGATTTGCTAGGAGCGGTGGTAATGTAGTGGATAACGCCCTAGACTACCAATCCAGAGATCGCAAGATCGATCCCCCGCTTCTCCGGTCTTTCGGATGAGACTTTAAACCGAGGTCCCGTCTCCATATGACCTTATTGTTGGTGGAACGTTAAACCAGAGTTCACTCACTCACTCCAGATTTGATTGTTAGTTTTCAGATAATGCTGATCTCTTTGTCCGAAAATAATATGCCAGTCAGATCAAATATTTTATTTGATACTCCTCAAGGACATCAAGGTGGTCGTTTTGCACCCCTCAACCATTGTACACCTTTCATCATGTAACGCGACTCATCCAGCTTCAGACGCCCAAACTTTAATATTTAGTACCAAGCAATGCCATCTTGACCTGTACGCTTACAATTAGCTGTAATTTTTGCAACACAACATTGATGCATGATTCATCAGATTAGTAGGAGCGTTTACGCGTTTTGTCCCATATGGCATTATTTGCTATTCTATCAATAGATTTTTAACAATTGCACATATATAGTAAGGTTTCGCAGCAGATTAAACATGATTATACTTAATTTTGCAAACACACTGTCGCAAGCATTTTGAGTTATCTGAGCAAGATGAACTGCAAGACAATATTCAGCCGATTTACAGGAAACCACACATTCGAAATGTCCTGACAGAAAGCTATAGACATGTAGAGGCCTTTCTGCAACGACTAAACACATTTCATTATGAAAAGCGGTTCCACCTTCACCTTTAGTGATAAAAAATGGGTTGATGAGCATATAGTGCGTCATATGCCCGAGAAAAGACCAGGGAACATGTTTTTGAAAGCGACAAATCGCTCCACTTTTTCTCTCGTCAATTGTTCCTTTTACTTTCTCTCCCTCTTTGGGAAACGACTTTATTTGGACTGAAATACTGTCTCAGTTGGCCGTTAAACCAAAAACAACCAATCAGACGAGTTTGCGTGTCATGTTGGTAGGGTCAAGGTCACAGTGGCTATTTTAAGAAAGTTTGTCATCGCTCCAGCGCCTTCATTGTATCTTAGACAAGTTTCCGTTTCAGCGTTCTAAGGCCAAGGTCTAATTCGTAGGGACTATTCTTTATCTTTTTTTTTTTAATGCTGTCTGTGCTCTAACGCCTTCAATTATGGACCAATATTGATTTTACGTTATACAAATGGTTAGTATGACAATATCTTGGACAATATATTTATTTCAGCATTATAGAACAAAGGTCAAGGTCACAGTGGCTATTTTAGAAACACTTTAGCGTCGCTCTAGCGCTTTCATTTATGGGCCGAATTTGATTTCAGTTCACATAAATGTTTAGTATGGCAATAGTTTTGAGACGTTTGCGTTTCATTATAATAGGTTCAATGTCGTGGTTGCGGTGGCTAATTTTGAAGAAAAAAAACTTTGCCATTGCTCTAGTGCCTCATTTTTAAACCGATTTTGATTTAACTTCGCATAAATGTTTAATATGACATTATCGTAAAAAAAATTGCATTTCAGTGTTGTAGAGCTGAGGTCAAGGTCACAGTAGCAATTTTATAAAGAAACATCATCACTCT
Organism: Ctena decussata; assembly: GCA_963989385.1. Classification (NCBI taxonomy): domain Eukaryota; kingdom Metazoa; phylum Mollusca; class Bivalvia; order Lucinida; family Lucinidae; genus Ctena; species Ctena decussata. The sequence continues at coordinate 71,609,940 of OZ022501.1, read as the reverse complement.
AGCGCCGCCATATATGGACCGATATTGTAATGACATCACACAAATGTTTTGTACGACCAGTATCTTAAAAAAAAGAAGATGGCGTTTCAGTATTCTAGGACCAAGGTCACGGCCACAGTGGCTATTTCTAGAAAAACGTCCACGTTATTGCACCTTCATATATGGACCGATTTTGATATAACTTCCTACAAATATTACGTATGACGATATCTTAGAGGAAAATTTTGGGTTTCGGTATTCTAGGGGAGCACTGTGCACCGCGGCGGAGGGTGAGGGTGAAGGTTTGGGCCCAGTAAAACGGGTTTAACCCCCCCCCCCCCCCACACACAGTAGTTATTACTTACCGTCCTAAGGCGGTACTTCCATTGCGGTTGCATTAGTTTTATGTTCGGTGCTGTTTAATTTATTGTGTTCTCATTTTAACCCTTCTATAATAAAAACAGAAAATAGGTAAAAATAATTTTCTATGTTTTTCGTATAATATGCTTAGTCTGTTGTAACCCTTCTGTTGGTTCAATAAAAATAGCTGAGTTGCCAGCTATTTGGGAAAGAGCTGCTGACTCGGATTATCACTTGTAATTTATTGTTTGTTGGGATGTCTTTGCAATCTTTCCCTTTGATGTTGGGGATAGGGTTTGGGATCTGATTCAGTCAGTTCCTGAAGTGTAGTTACTCTTTAAATTTTCATTTGAATGTCGAATTTCTTATATCTTCACACAAATGTTTACCATGACATTTCTTGAACAAGTGTGTGTTTCAACGTTCTATGGCCAATGTCAAGGTTCAAGTTGCTGCATTTATAAAACTTTTGTCTTTGCTCTAGCCTCTAGAGTGGGCCGTTTGTGATATAACTTCACACAAATGTTCAGTAAGAAAATGCATTGGGACAAGTTTGCGGTTCAGCCGTCTATGGCGAAGCTCAAGTCCACGGTTGTATTTTTAAATATCATTAATATTTAAATATCCATCCAGCGATGAAATCACTAGAATGAGCCATCCGGTGCGAGGGGATTGTCCCTTTGTATAGCATTGCTGGACAGGGAGCCATAAAAGGAAATTGTATGGTCATTTTTTTAACTTGTTCCCTCTCTACTTTTTGCCAATTATATGACTCAATAAATGCAAATTAGCTACCAGTTTATCACCACACTTTGAAGGCTGAACCGCTCTTCATAATAGGCCTAATTTATGTTTAGACGCTTACTGGTAGGACTATAGTCATTTCACGGATGTTTTATAATCACGATCACTTACAACGACGAAACTATGGTGAGAAGCTTGCAGCGGTACGCCACGATAAAATATTTCAGCAATATGGGCCTTTAATGGTCTTCTGTTGGGGACACAGAAATGAGCAATTCGATTTTTCCAGTAGTTAATTGCTTTGTGCTTTTCCTTTAACAACGTATTTATTTAGCAAACTGTTTATTAATAATTGTCTACTGAAAATATCGAAATCAATTACTGGATACAAATTTCAAATATATAAGCGGCATTCTACCAACAAGGTCATAAAATTATGCTGTTTGAATTTCGCGCCCCGAATTTCTGTATTTGGGACATAATAACTGAATTTAGTGCGACATTTTTTTTTTTTTGTATTAAGGTGGACGATCCCGGAAGAACTCTGTTCTTGCTTGTTTAAAAAACAAACAGAGTTATTGTTCATCATCAAATCGACTAACTGTGGAGTATATACAGTTATAATATACACTTACAATATCTACCGTAAAGATCCTAAGTTTTCGGGCACATAGGTCTGTACAAACAGTGGAAACTGAGATCAGACTGTTCCTTAGGAACCAGAATGATCAAGATCTTCACAGTTTCCATTCCATCTGCGCATTTTTGTCGACATTACTCTGTGGTAGAACCGAATAACAGGAAAATAAATAATAGGGCAAGGACCGACTGTGCTTGCAGCAGGTGCAGAATTTGGGCAGTCTGTTTTGGGGATATTTTGAACTTAAACATTGTTTTTCTAGGAAACGAAACGGTGAAATGTTTGTTTTTTTGTTTTATTCTTTAACATACGATGTAAGTTTTACTAAAGTAATATGCATAAGCATGCCCCATCGATTGATGATATTTTTCATGACGTTTTTCATGAAATTCAATTTTATTTGCATTTTTTCAAAGAATGTAAAAATATACTTATTAACAAGAAAACTGCAATTTTTTTGTTATCAGTTTGTTTCAAATATCCTATACTACAGATTATATGATTTGCTGAAATGAAAGTGCATTCATGTGCTAGAGATATGAATTTTAATGGAAAATGTGTAAAAAAAAAAGCATGTAGAAATACAAAATATTGTTTATTAGGAAAACAAAACGGTGAAAATTGTTTTTTTCTTACCCAAATGTTTTATAGCTCTTTGGGTTATTTAGACGGTATAATGGTTTGAATGCCCCACCAATATTTCTATTCAGTATTCGTCTACCTTAAACGCCATCGGTGTCTCATAACCCGAAAGTTTGACAATCCCCAAATACATAACAAAGAGCATTTAATTTGAAGATACCGCTGAACGTGTTACGAGAACTAAAACAGAACAGAAGATGCTTACCTTTCATGTATAAATTGCAAGAGCATAATGTCACAGCATAGGAAATATTAAATTCCACTGCTTATATTTTGTCCCTTTGGTTAACTGCAAAGAGATGTGTCGCTGTTATTTTGAAATTTAAAGTATTGTAAAAATCGAACTGCGTATCAACCCAAATTAATGTATCGATGACTATCCATCCGCTGAAAAGGTAATTCTACCTTAACTTTGATCTAGCAATTTATACAGGCCTTGAACAAAAATGTCATATCGACAATGTATGCTCAGTTTTCGATGCATTTGTCGCATCAATGAGCTTAATGTTGAATATTAATGCAGCTCCGAGCTACTTAAAGTCTCCATAGTCCCATCAGTGGTAAAAACGCCTAAATTCAAATCACTGTAAAAAGCGGTGGAACCTTCCTGTTTGGTAATAAAATGTGGGTTGGTGTGCATATATTGAGTCATATAACTGACAAAAAGTAGAGAAAACGAGTTTTTGAAAAATAAACAATCGCTTCACAATATACAGTTTCCTGTTCTGGCTTCCCGTCTAGCAATGCTATATAAACATAAGCGGGATAGTGATTTGGACTCCATGCCTTACATTGTATTTTTACCATTTTATGAAATCGAAAGTAGGTGATTTTAGTTGCCAACCAAAATGACCCAAATAAGTTTCCAAACCCTTTTTATATGAAACTCAATGATGTTTTATTCTTTTAAAGCTGCCTAATCACGGTCATTTACAATTACGAAACTGTAGAGAGAAGCTTGCAGCGATACCTCATGATAAATTTTTTCAAGCTGATAGAGCAATGGGGCCTTTAAGCAATTTTGGCAAAGCAAAATGAGGCAAGTCGTTTTTTTTTAGATGTATGCCTTTCGACGTCGCATCCGATAGTGTAAACGCCTTTTCTCGTTTGAGGTGCATTACAATAGCATAGTAGGCCTACAGCATTTACGATTGAAGACAATATGTCGGTTGATAGGCATTTTTGTTGTTCCTGCTGGAAGAAAAGTGGGGAGGGGGTTCTGAAGGAAAAAAAGGCAAGTCTCTCCATAAAATCACTAGATCTTTTTTTTTTCTAGTTCCTCGTTTAAACAATGAAATTTAAACAAATTCGGGGGTGTCGGGAGGTGCGATGGTGCTGCGTGTAACTTCTGGGGCGTCCTGCTGATTGGAATAGGTGCACAGTAGGTGCGGGTTGTTTGAACATTTTTCATCTCGTCTATCACTTCTCTCTTCTTTTTCCCTCTGTCTAGGGGACGGCCCGATATAGGCTGAAATATTGTCTTAAAGGGCCGTTAAACCCAAAACAACCAACCAACCAAATTATACAAACGCGAGACAATAAACGGGTATATTACACACTCTTGTACCTTGTATTTTTACCATATATCAAAGTATCGGATGTACAAATCATTATGAAAAGCGCTTCAACAGTCACGTAGGTCGATGTGCATAAATTGATTCATTTAATTGACAGAAAGAATGGGAACATGTTTTTTTTTTCTTTTAAAAAATACAAATCGCACCATAAAATTGTTTTCATTTTCTAGTTTACATCTGAGCGACGCAATAAAACAGAAACGGAACCGTGATTGGAGTCCCACCGTTGTACATTGTATTTTCACCATTTTATTCAAGCATATGAAATCGAAAGTAGGTCGCCAACTGAAATGACCCAAATAATTTTTAAACCTTTTTATGTGAAACTCAGGGATGTTTTATTTGTATAAAGTTGGCTAATCATGGAAATTTACAATGACGAAACTATGACAGAGCTTGCAGCGATCCTGCATGACAAAATACGTCATGCTGATAGAGCAATGGTGCCTTAAATGACATCGAAAGTAGGTCTGTTTAGTTACCAGGTATCGAAAGAAGTTCATTTTAGTTGCCAGTGAGCCAAACATTTTTATACGCCCATCGAAGACGGGCCGTATTATGTCGTGGCCTCCGTCCGTCCGTTAACTTTTCGTGTCCGCTCCATATCTCCTCAACCCCTTGAAAGATTTTTTTTGAAACTTGGGGTCAAATGTTTGCCTTAACGAGACGATATGCAGAACGCATATTTCAACGATGTCCGACAAAGGTCAAGGTCACACTTAGAGGTCAAAGGTCAAAAGGTAACATTTCGTGTCCGCTCCATATCTCGAAAACCGTTTAAGATTTCTTCATAAAAGAAACGTGGTAGCTCAGTGGTTAGCGCACTTGCCTCTGATGCTAAAAGTCCCGAGTTCGAACCCGGGTAACGGCGTTTAAATTTCGGTGTCCGAACACGCTTCCTTAATGTCATTTGCAGGAATGACATTAAAAAGTGTGCCGTCCTTCGGATCGGGACGTTAACTGGAGCCCCCTGTGCAGGGAGAGACATCCCCTGTGCAGGTTAAAGATCCCTTCTGTAGTTACATGGCTACAAGGAGGTTCATCCTGCAAAACTGAAGTGTACATCGTACACCTGCTCATAATCCTCGAGAGAGGGTATAGCAGTATACAAAGAAAGAAAGAAAGAAAGTTTGTACAAATATAAAGCACCATCAGATGATGTGCAGAGAAAAAGAACCATTACCCTACTTCCAGTTTTGACGGAATTATTTCCCTTTGTATGTTTCAAACTTTAAGGTAATTTCATATAAGCTTCTTGTCCACTCCGTATCTCAAAAACCGTTTCAGATTTCTTCATGAAAGTTTGTACAAATATAAAGCTTCATCAGACGATGTGCAGAGAAAAAAGAACAGTACCCTACTTTAGTTTTGACGAAATTATTTCCCTTTGTATTTTTCAAAGATAATTTCATATTAGCTTCGCGTCCGCTTCATATCTTGAAAACCGTTCAAGATTCCTTCATGAAAGTTTGTACAAATATAAAGCACCATCAGACCATGTGCAGAGAAAAAGAACCATAACCCTGTTTTAAGTTTTGACGGAATTATTTCCCTTTGTATTTTTCTTATAGTAATTTCATATAAGCTTCTTGTCCGCTTTATATCTCGAATATTGTTTAAGAATTCTTCATGAAAGTTTGTATACATATAAAGCACCGTACGACGATGTGCAGAGAAGAAGAACCATAACCCTACTTTCATTTTTAATCAAATTACGCCCTTTTGTATTTTTAGTATTGTAATTTTGTATTTAATTTGTGTCCATTCGATATCTCCTTAACCCTTTTAAAGATGTTTTTGAAACTTGAGTCAAATGTTAACCTTATAGAGGCATCGTGCAGAACTCGTATTCCAACAATGTTCGACAAAGGTCAAGGTCACAGAGGTCAAAGTTCAAAAGGTAACATTATCTTTCCGCTCTATATCTCGAAAACCGTATAAGATTTCTTCATAAACGTTTATACAAATTTGAAGCATCATCAGACAATGTGCAAAGAAAAAGGACCATAACCCTACTTTCAGTTTTGACGGAATTATGCACCTTTGTATTTTTCATATAGTTATTTCATATTAGCTTTGTGTCTACTACATATCTTGAAAATTGTTGAAGATTTCTTCACGAAAGTTTGTACAAATACCAGACGATATGAAGAGAAAAAGAACCATAACCAAACTTCCATTTATGATGGAATTATGCCCCTTTGTATTTTTTGTCTAGGAATTTCATATTAGCTTCCTTTGTTTTGTAGTTTTATATCTGCCTTATTATTGAAGATTTAAGCTACTGACAAAGTTCTGTCATCTCTTGTTTTCTTCCCAACTTTAAGCCCCAACGGGTGTATATTGCCCCGCTCAGCTGAGCTCTTGTTTAAGCAGCTTTTATGAGAAACTCGCTGTTTTAATTATTTAAAGGCGGCGAATCAATAACACGGTCATTTACCATGACGATATTGTAGATTCCTCACGATATTACGTAGAGCTATACCACTGGCCAGATTGAAATTGGCCAACTGACAGTTAGTGAAGGTTAGTATGTATACAATCATGAGTTTGGCAATCAAGGGTGGAAAAATATGGTTTCAAAATAAACTGCTCAAGGACAATGAGATTCAGTCCCCTGTCAACATTTTCAAACATCTCCTCTGAAGCCACTGGGCTGATTGAAGCCATATTTCATACGGACCTCAGTTGGACAGTATTTTTCACCTATTTTTACGTTTGAATTGCCAGTGTACGTCCTGTGCTGTTGCCTACTTTAAGGTATCTACTGTATATGTGGAAACCTTTGGCAATTAAAGATGTAAACATTTAACTATAATCAGTGAGAGTGAAAGGCTTCGATAAGGGGTCAATATAGCTAACTGCCAGAGAGTCAATATTTACTCGACTTTTAGTGATAATTGCCTAGCTTAAAAGCATACAATAAGACTATCTTCTAACAAATGCTATAACAATAATTGTGACGTAAATAACCTTTAAACTCTATAAGAGATAGTCAGAGTATATTTACAAATAATTTAAATGCCAGGCTCATGCTTAGCATATTTGCAAATAATTTAAATGCCAGGCTTTCTAAATACTAAGTTATAACCAAACTTATATTTATTTTTCGTCAGCTTTGGAAATATGTTTTCGAGTCATACAGAATGAACAAAGATGGCATTTTGTGCAACTCGATGGAAGCATGATGCGATAAACTGCTTTCATAGTTTCCGGCAAAGCATGATGCCTGACATTTTATTATCTATGCCATTTTCATTTAAGAAATAGTTTCTCCTTACCCGTGAATTATCGCTGATTATAAAACTCTCCATAGACCTATCAGTGTAAAACACGTCTAAACACAAATCATTATGGAAAGCCTTTCAATCTTCACGTTTGATGATAAAATGTAGGTTGATATGCAAACAATTATCCAAATAGCTGGCAAAAAGTATGGAAAACAAGTTTTTGAAAATCTGCAAATCGCTCAACAAAATATGATTGTCCTTCTCTCGTTTCTAGTGTAGACCTTTTGAAGATGGCCGTTGTGTACTCTATCGTACGACACGGCCATCTCCTGATGTGTACACAAAACTTGCAATTTTGTTTTTCGCCCACAGAACCTAAAAAGAGGGAACAGGTATAACGTTACCCTGCGAGATGACTCTAACAAAAGATGCCTACCCCCCCCCCCCCCCCTCCCTCCCGCTTTTTTACTACTTCTTTGTATCTCCTCCCGATGCTCGCAAAATACTGATCACCTCCCGATCCTTTTTTACTACTTTTTTGTATCTCCTCCCGATGCTCGCAAAATACTGATCACCTCCCGATGCTCGCAGAATACTGATCACTTCTGTGGTAGTATTTCAATGCACCAAAACAGCCAGTGCACAAAAAGTCTTTCTTTGAGCTTTTAAAGGCCCTATTGCTCTATAAACATTAAAAAATTCATCACGAGGTATCACTGCAAGCTTCTCACCATAGTTTCTTCATTGTAATTGACCGCGATCGGCCAACTTAAAACAAATAAAACACCTATGAGTTTCACTAAAACAGAGTTTGAAAAATTATTTGGGTCATTTTGGTTGGCAACTAAAATGACCTACTTTCGATTTCATGTCCTTGCATCACTCAACCGGGAACCAGAAAAGAAAAATCATAATTTGTTGAACGATTTGTAGTTTTTCAAAAACCTGTTTTCCATACTTTTTGCCAGCTATTTGGATCAATTTATGCACAGCTAACTAATCTTCAAACGTCCAGGTTGAAAGGCATTTCATAATGATTTGTGTTTGAACGTTTTTTTCACAGATAGGACTATGGAGACTTTAACGCTGAAATCCAACGACAGAGCACCGACTGTCATGCTTCCAATACGCCTGGTAATACTCTCCCTCTAAAACCCTTTGCTTCACACCGTCTTGTGATCATGCACATTGCTATGAAGTTTCATCAAGCTATTCCTAATGGTTACTAAGTTATTGAATGCACAAGATTAGTATACACAAAAATAGCCTATAAAATCTATTCAAAGGGATGCAACTCCAAAACGAAGAAAGGGAGAGCAACCATTGTTATACGCGACACATCATCAGACCCTCATATATGGAAGGACGCTCGGCGCCGCGTTACTGCGACTATGGATTCGTTCCGCTGAGGTGCGGGGGCAACGTCGATATGAGAATTGAAATACTACTAGACCCTCATACACATTGCTATAAAGTTTCATCAAGATAACCTAAACGATTATCTAGTTATGGCGCGCACAAGACTAGTAGGGTAAAAAATAATCAAAGGGGCATAACTTGGAAACTAAGAAAGGGGGAGCAACCATTACTATATGTGACACTTTGGCCTATTCTAATATATATGCCTACAAAATTTCATGAAGATATCTCAATCGGTTTCTGAGATATGGTGTGCACAAGAATGTTGACGGACAGACAGACGGACGGACGGACAGCGCTATGCCATAATACGTCTGTTTTTTTTCAAAACGGGCGTATAAAAATGATGTCTCTCCATAAAAATACGGTTTTTGTCTCTGGTTCAAAGCAAAGCGGCAAAGTCAATAGGATCCTTGCTTGACATTTTTGTACGTTGTATTTTTATCCCCCGACCGAAAGGTTCGGGGGATATAGGGATGAGCCTGGCGTCCGTCTGTCCGTCCGTCCGTAAACACTTTCTTGTCCGCTCTATATTTTGAATACCCTTTGGAATATTTCCATGATATTCACAGTTATGTAGAACAGGTCATGACGATGTGTCGCGTACAAGAATGGTAACTCTTGCTATTGTACTTTTTGAATTATCTCCCCTTTGGTGATTTTTTGGCAGATTCGTGTCCGCTCTGTAACTTGAATACCCTTTGGAATATTTTCATGATACTTCACAGAAATGTAGAACAGGTCATGACGATGTGTCGCGAACAAGAATGACAACTCTTGCTTTCTTACTTTTTGAGTTATTTCCCCTTGATAGTTTTAGGTGTGATTTTTTGGCAGATTCGTGTCCGCTCTATAACTAGAATACCCTTTGGAATATTCTCATGATACTTCTCAGATATGTAGAACAGGTCATGACGGTGTGTCACGAACAAGAATGACAACTCTTGCTTTCTTACTTTTTGAGTTATTTCCCCTTGATCATTTTAGGTATGATTTCGTGCCCGCTCTATTACTTGAATACCTTTTGGAATATTTTCATGATACTTCTCAGATATGTAGAACAGGTCATGACGATGTGTCGCAAACAAGAAAGACAACTCCTGCTTTCTTGCTTTTTGAGTTATTACCCCTTGATGGTTTTAGGTGTGATTTCGTGTCTGCTCTATAACTTGAATACCTTTTGGAATATTTTCATGATACTTCACAGATATGTAGAACAGGTCATGATGATGTGTCGCGAACAAGAATGACAACTCTTGCTTTCTTACTTTTGGAGTTATTTCCCTTTGATGATTTTAAGTGTCCGCTCCATAGCTTGAATACCTTTTGAAATATTTTCATGATACTTCACAGATATGCAGAACGGGTCATGACAATTTGACTCATACATGAATGATAACTCGTGCTTTTAGACCTAGTGAATTATTTCCCTTTGGTAGTTTGAGCTGCTGTTTGAGTCTCTGCTCCATAACTGTATAACCCTGGCCAGCTCCAGAATTTGAATAACCGTGAACCTTTTAGAATATTGACGATCATGCTGTGATATCTTATCAGTGTTCCCAACTCTCTCTTACCCCTCCACATTCCTGTGCCCCCTCCCCCGCCCCCCCCCCCCCCCCAAAAAAAAATTTTTTTTTCCAGATTTGGATTCTTTGTCCAAATTCACTTACTAGAGAGCTCAAAAGTAGGTTTCTAGGGCTTGTACTTTAGAAGTTATTCACACATTTTGAAAGTTAAATGTATCGTATGCTATACATTTGTGTATATGGTGGCTCTTTGAGATATTACGTCTTTTTAGCAGTCAAGCATACTGTTTTAGTCTGAGTGTTAGATAATCATGCATCTGTTAACAGTTAATGTCAATCAGAAGCATAAAAGAACGACAATATATTACTAATATGTGTTTTGAAGTGCACCTTTTTTACCAAGGCCCATGGGGGTCTTCGGTCGGGGGATTTGCCATCTCTTCTGATGGCTATTTTTATCAACTGCTAAACGCCTGTACCTTGTATTTTTATCTCCTGTACCTTGTGTTTTTACCATGAAATAAAGCTTGTCAATTTTTTTCAAATCTGTTTTATGGTAAACTCAAGGACGCTTTGATTTTTCAAGCCGGCCAATCATGATCATAATGAATGGCGAAACTGTTGTGAGAAGTTTGCAGCGATACCTCGCGATAAAATATTTCAAGCTGATAGAGCTATAGAGCCTTTAATAAAATTCAGAGTTATAATAACAGAATTGACGCTAAAGAAGACAGGGGCACTAAGGCTGAACATAATCTGTTCTAGAGTACCTGAAGAAAAGGGTGTACCCCTATGACCCCCCTCCCCCTTCTCTGTAACTTAAAAGGTGTTAATAAAGGTGTAAATTGTCTCTTTCAGTGCGGCTCTTGTTTACTCTTTCAATGACTTCACCAGGATGAACATTCCACAATAGCACACATTTGGGGAGCAGCCATCGATCGGTTCCACCGATTCTCTTGTTTTCAACATAGGAGCTTGACGTTGGTTATTTTTCAAAGAGCTTGCTTCCAGCTTATAGATTTTGGACCTGCATGGTCAAAAGCAAAGATGATATGATATATAAGTGCTAGTAAACAGTGTTAAAGTTAGATTCTAGTGCAACTATGGTTACGTACCGATGAGCAACTTGGGTAACGTCGATAAGAGAATTGAACTGAACTGAACTAAAGTTAGATTCTACTCATTCTAGTGTTGTAGCAATATGGTTACTTGCATAGCTGCCCAAAGCCCACTTTGTATTCTGCTCAGGCAGTAGACGCAAAGTATGGTGAGCACTGATGAAGCATCAGTGAAAAGTTAAGATGTCCTACACAATCTTGAAGACAACATGAAAGCAAGAATAAGGAAAAGAAACAATGTATACATACGGGAATCAAAATGGTCTTGAAACTGTAATGTCTCAGTATTTGTTTCAATATATCAGATCTGAAAAAGAACACATCTTGCATAGAGTTTTTTTTCGACTGTAGATTTAGTTTTAGGAATGAAGTAAGAAGTATTTACTAAATGAAGCGAGTTGCTATAGTTTTCTCGTGCTGTGCTTGAATCTCAGATAGCTGTCTATTTTTAATGACTGATTCTATCAGTCATTCAAAGCTGTCACACGCGTATTTTGGAAAGTGACTTTCACAGCTGTATTCTTCCACTCAGAAATGCAGAGATCGTAAGTTCATTTCGCTAAAAACCGTCTGGATTTGAAAAAATAGTCTTGTACGAAGTTAAATGACAACTTATATAACGTATTCTTGAGCAGGTATAATTATTTATGTTCTTCTGTAAAATGATGAGTATCCAGCTAAGGACATCAGCGGCCAAAAAAATATACGAATACAAACTGAATATTATATATTATTGCTATAGAATCTGTCATTTCAAGGCTATTGGCCCTATGATTTTTTGCAGTTGTCTATTTGTAGTTGCTTGTACAGCTTTCATAGTGAAAATATTGATGCATTTAGTCAGATTTGATCTGATCTTGTCACCATTCGTGAGGTCAGTTTAAAATAACTCCCATTTTTGTCACGGCTGATACTTACTTTCCGTCTCCATAAAACAGGCGAAAATAAACTGTGGTGTCTATAGCCCCTATGGCATCATCATTCTGACACTCCGAAAACCTGTGAACAAGAAAGAAACTCTATTGCAAACTTTTCTTTCCTGGGTCTTTGGGCTACCTAATAGCTTTGCCGTTATTGCTTTGAGGTGGAACGAGATTGTTTCGAAGTCATCTGTGGTGCCCCAACGACCTTGCAAGGTCATGGTATAGAATAGAATATAATGCTTTAAAATTTGGTGTTTAGATGCACCGACCCGAGCTAATAAGCGAGTTCGGAGTTCCGAGTTTCCGGTTGGACTGGAAGAGAAAGGTCAAGTGTGGAAAATCTGATAGGTCATCATTACGCTTACCTGGTCAGTCGATATAAAACACCTTTTTCATGCTTAAAAATCATTGATTTGATTGAAAATTGTTTTCAAGTCAGAGAAAATGGATAGTCACATTATTTTAGCAATACAGAATGAACTGGGAATGTTTATAAATTGAAATATTAGTCGATATGTTGGTGTGTTACGCTTTGCGTATACGACTTTTGGCATCCGTGACCTCTGACCTCTGAGAGCAAAATCTGAGTGCGCGCATGCGCAGTGCGGATATTCTTTGACGCAATTTTCCCGGGGAACGATAATTGACCAGACAAGACGCCAATTAGCGGATACCCAAGAAAGGTATATTGGAGAATAAATTACTCATTAAAATCAAAAGTTGTCGACTTTGAGTTTATTCAGGTAAAGTGTTAAATGGTGGGACTGCTGATGGAAGACTTTGCAAGAACAGAAAAAGAAGTATTTAAAAAAATGATAGTGTTAAACAAGTGCAGTTTAAAGCAGCTTAAGAACAGTTTCGTTGATGTATTAAGGCAGACGGTTGTCCAGGGACCAAACTGCCACACTGAACTTTTCAAGAGTAGGCAGCATGACAACTTCGGCTGGCAATCTGTTCCAATAAACTATGGACAAGGGGGGGAAATTTCCACATGTGGACGTATCATTTTACGTCCACGGTAAACAGCTATGGCTATGGTCATGTCCGAACAGTAATCTACCCTAACCACACTATTCCTCGGCAGGCTTAGATCGCCTTAGTGGTTAACCAGTACTGAAAGCACACTCTTTTTTTATAACTCGCAACTGCCCTTTTTGAATCAGCGGAAGGAGAAACCGAAGTATGTGGCCAGACCGAGTATCGAACGCAGGACCTCTGGCTCGTGAGCTGTTGGTTATTTCTTTTCAGTTTGCATTGCCTTAAAACATCACAATCCAAAACTTACCTCATTAAGACATTGATAACACTGTCATCAAGCCAGTGCCAATCTATGGCTCTGTTGATGCTCGGGATGCAAAAATATCTGGCTAGTGGGGCCTGGGATGCAAAGAAGCAAATTTGTAAAATAAAATCACCAGCTTGGTATTGAAGCAGAGAAGATTAAATCAAAAGTAATATGTATGGGTTAAAACGTTCATCCGGTAGCACCCATATCTGTTTCCAGTATTAAATGTACCTTCTTAATTCAGTTGATATTTGATTTAGTTTTATTTTTCCCTATCACAACTCGTATCAAACTTAGATATACATCTGTCCTTAATAGCTTTCAAGATGATTAAATATGGTAGTCTCTGAGATGGGATATGATATGGATTGAGATGGGAAATACGAAATAATCTCCTGTTATAATTACCATGTGGCTGTCTCTGGTATCACAGCATGCTCCCTGTTACACAAAATAGATAAAGAAGAGAATAATTAACATAAGGAAATGACAGATGAATTCAAACTTTATGTGGAAATTAAGTCTTTTCGATGTCACGGACACAATAATCATTTTACGAGGGGTGATCATTAAATAATGGAAACTAGCATTTATTTCATTAAATGCATTTATTTCATTAGCTATGTGTCAAAACAGTATTCCATATATACAATACCTAAGAATCAAGCATATGACATAAAAAATAAGTTCTATGCATGCATGTTTCTAGAACCTAAACGTAACTTAAACGGAAGGTGTTCCTAAATTTTCAGTTTTAAATATCGTACATAATAAGCATAATACAAGCATCTCCTTACCAATATGACGTCGAAAAAATCACAGGCCACACCAGGATGCTACACCATTAGAAGGCTGAAGTCAATGTAGAAAGCTAGTTCTCACTTAATATTGATATTTTGCCTCTGTCCTCTTAGTTCTTTTTTGCTTCTGTTTGATAAAAGAAGCAAAAATATAAATACCGTAATCATTATTGTTCTAATTCTTGAATTAAAAGTTAGCATAGTTATATTTAAAACAGTTTATTACATATAGCTTTACGTGTTTTTGTGAAGACAGTGTCTCGGCATGTAATCCTTGAATAGCCAACAAAAGTGATCTAGTAATGAATTAACTGAATTCAGAAGTAAATGTAGGAAGTTCTGAATGAAGCGGGTTTTACCTAAATGTATAGACAACAGCAGCTATAACATACCACCACAGTTATCTATTTAGCAACTTTCTTGATGCTGAAGGAGCATCAGTCGTAATCATTTTTTTAGAAAGTTAATGCAATATTTAACACCATTAAAATGTGACATATTTTGGCAAATTTATTTAATGCTCATAAGACAAAATCTATGCATCATTGTTTATTAAACAATACATGTAAAATAATTTGTTTCAGTTTTCTTTTTTTTTTTCTTTTTTTCTATTTTCAGGAAAAAATCATTACCGAAAATATCCCTGTTTAATACAAGGTAGCATAAGCCATCAATCTGGGCAAGCTCTACTGGGTCATCTTGATGTTCGTGCATGCTGATGGACGACAGCTTTTCTCCTTGAGTATAAATTGAGTCCTCCCGCTGGAGAAATCTGCCAGGCATAAAACTGTGGCTGCACCTTCAGTGAATATAGGTTTAAAGAGGATGAAAAAAATATAATACCAGTTTTTTTGCAAATTGACAGGTAGCATTTGATGATAGAGGGCCTGGTATTAAATCGGCCATATTTGGCTCCCAACCTTTATTAATTTTCAAAATTGTATTTTTAGCTCGCTTGTAGTTGTACTTACAAAATACTTTCGAAGTATTAAGGTGAATTTACATACTTTTCAAAGGAAGCGTATTATATTCCTTCTTCGCCTAACTTCTCAGATGGTCAACTCTTAAAGGAAAGAATTGACTCCTCTATGAGCAAATTCTTTCCTGTAATAGTAGACCCCAGATAGAAGAGCTACATCCTGCAGAGAAGCAAACAGTTATATCCATGCACCTTACAAAAGACCAATAGTGCACTTTGTGATCTCTGAGATAATAAAGAGCAAAACCTCAGATTTTCGTAAGAACTTTCAGAAACAGACTTTCAGTTAAATACTTCTAAATTTGCAGCTCTGCAGTATGTTTAGAAGTACAAGTAGGTTGTTTCCTATGTTTGTAACATTTACAAATCAGATTTAAGCCCAGTGTTATGTGCCTTTAGAGTATTTTTGATAAGTTTTCTGTAAGTAATCTTTTTTCTTCATCATTCCCTTTCATTGCTTTTAATTGTAATTGTGTAATTTTATTCAGGAATAAGCTGAAGCAAGTTGCAACACCAAAAGAGACAACAGGAAATATAGACTAGGCCAATATTTGAATACCCTTGGTAAGAAATTTAGTTATTACATTGATCTCACCAATTGTATGTCTTTCCAATAACATCTTTTAAGCTTCAAAGAGGAGGATGTCACTGGTGTGGTCTTAGTCTTCCAGTTTGTAATTGCTCCGCAGTCGTTCTTGCACAGTTTGAGGCTCCTCACCATGTTCTTTATACTGCTGTATAAAAGTTTAACATATAAGCATACATTACATTCACCAGCATTCGTTTTGAGTTGGCACAGAATCTTACAAAGAAATCAGCTATGGAGACAAATTAAAAAAGTTTTATGTACATGTACTTCTCCGTGAATCATGTACCCTTTTGCTGCTGTTTTTGGCGCAGATATGTGCAAGCCCCTATAAGGCTGCACAGTCGTATTCCGTTCAGCAACTCACATATACACTAAGCCTTTCACTATTTATACGTTGTGATCTAACCATCATTTTTTTTTTTGCACAGAAAAAACGGGAGTAGGCGAAATAGGAACATCCCGAGTTTACAGGTAAATATTCGTGCCTCCATTGAAGAGTAGCCGGCAAGGGAGATAACAATGTGAAAAAGGTCTATTCCATCTGATAGGACAAAAAAAAGTCTCCAAATTTAACGTAGGATAGAAAAAAGAAGTCTCCAAATTCAACGTTTTCTCAAAAAATATTTGAGCGAGCGCCATCATTAGGCATTTATTCGTGACGTCACTTCATAAAGGCCCTTTAATGATATGAGTGTAGTAAACACAACACTAAAATCTGCAAGCGCAGCTTCGCAAATTGACCAGAGGCTTTACTTTTCATTTTTTAAGCACGCCAGCATTTCATTGATAATGCAAGCAAAATTGGACTATTTTTAACAGACAGTGCAGGTGTTAAGGCAGCTGGCTGGTTTTAGTGTTTCCTGTTTGAAATTCCGAAAGACATATTCAGGCGATGCTGATAACTTGTAGGCGACATGTGCATGTAGTTTATCCTAATGGATTGTTTCAGTAAAATGCTGCACTTACTAGATTGAACAATTGGTAAGGTAGTATTACGCTACATATAACTACAAAATCGTCTGGTTATGATGACAAGTACGGTGAATTTCGGTAACAGTCAAAGCACAGAGTATCACAAAAGTCACACAAAACAGAAGTTGTGTTACGCCTGCTTGATCTGATAGCGATTAACTTGGTCCCGTCTCTCGCATCTTTAATAGAGTACAGTTTACTGCCCTGTGTGTCTTTAATGCCGATACACTTCCCTGTCTTGTAAAAGCCACTGTCAAAGTAGCTTGTACCAACAGCAAGCGCTGGATTCAGTCGGTAATGAATGTTTTCCCCTTCATTGGAATAGAATTCTATGTCGTCCTGTAAATTGGCGGCAAACTGCTCTACCTGATACATCATAGAGTGCAGCTGTCTTCTGTTAACGGATGAGTCACTGTCAGCTCTCTTCAGGAGTATCCAGTATTGCAATTCCATAGATTGATAAAGCAAGCATGGAAGACACGATGCGCAGGCTGATCAGAATTTCGATGTTCACACTTTTCATGATGTCTCTAGTAGACTAGAATCAGTTATGATACTACAATGATTTAGTGGCATTAGAATATTGTAGTATCAAACTGTTTCCAAGCTGATGATATTTTGCTGTAAAATAATACTATGATGTCTTCTCTTTAACATCTTTGCTAGCCTTGGGTACTAAGTTCACTTTCTGCATTTAGTACCTCACCAATCGTATTTCTTGGGGTCGTTGGGTGGTGCGATGGTGGTGGTATATCTTCAAATGCCGGGGCTTCCTACTAATTTGGATAATAGTAGGGCAAGGGTAGATGCGGATGGGGTTGTTTGGACATTTTTCTCTCGTCTATCATTTCTTCCTTCTTTCTGTCTCTCTTTGGAAGAGGCCCGATATAGACTCAAATACTGTCCTAAAACAACCAACCAATCGTATTTCTTACAGCGCCGCCTCTTGGCTGCAGCTGTCTCCCTTGGGGCGTTAGTTTCAGACCAATCAAAAGATTCGTGGCAATACATAGTTATCCCACAGCTTCGCATAATTGTTCAAAAACATTGATGAACTGGGTTCGAGGTAATAAGACTTGAGAATAATCTCAAACTCAAAATAGAGCACAGTGATTGGCTGCTTTCGAGCATTTTTGAGAATGTACTCAAGTTTTATAACCTCTGGGCCAGGTCACGTCTTCACCACCTTCTTTTTTTTTTTTGTAATTATTCACGATAAACACGATATTTTTCCTTCCGACAAGGGCGTCTGTTATGCGGATTTTTTGTTTAGGATAATTTAATTTATGCGATGGCAGTTGCTCGAATTCGGTGAAATGGCGCAGTGGAAAAACATTCGACAAAGGCTACGTAAGGAACAAAGTGGTCTCAGTACCAGAGTAGTCTCATCTGCTGAAAAATATACCTTTTCTGGCTCACTATTTTTTATTGGCTTTTCTCTGAGTATTCCAGCAGCTTTATGCAGAACGGTTTCATCTGTTTCATCAAATTCTGTCGCTTTTGAGTTAATATTACTGTCTATTTCACAGTTATTATTCATATCAACTAGAACTTTTCCAAATGGATTAGCAACTTAAATAGCATCTTCAAGAGTTACATCTGACGAGCACACTAGATCTGTTTGGCCAGGTCTATTTATGGACTTGATTGACATTTGGCCAAACTTTTTACATCTCTTTCTTGATATAGCTGGCTTTGAAATTACTTCCTTGGAATTTTAAATTTGTATTAGAGTTTGTAATTTCAATGTATCTAGCATTAAGGATAGAGAACCGATACACAACTTTTCTGTAATGGCACCTTCAAACTCAATCTGCATTTGTAATGCAGTTTGGTTTGGGGACTTCATTTTGTGAGCTTGTACCAGCAGCATCAATATTTTTAGTTGAAATATATATTCTTATAGACAACCTTTCTTCCTATGGTACCGTGCTTCAGCAGTTTCAAGATCACTGTCCACACTTTAAAGGCGTTCCGAAACTTCTTTGTCATCTCTTAGATAGCTTGGCTGCATGCAAAGCTTTGGAATACAGAACAGAAGTTTTGACATCTAAACCTTCAACCATGGACCAAATTAATCTTTTATTTTCGTGACATTTTTATCACAAATAAAGCAACAGCTCTTCCAATCAAATACAGAATTGACTGAGTGATCCAGTAAAATAAAATGACTCATTGATTGGTATGGTAACACTGGATTCTTTTGAATATGTTCTGTACAAATCACGCACATAAGAAGAACGACACAGCTTAGGGTATTTAATAATAGCCGACCCATTTTGGATTTTCTGTTCATAACTTAAAACACATTCACCGATTTTATCTCCTTTGTCCAATCAAGCAGACCGAAGAGGGTCAACCTTTCCCAATTTAGTAGTGTACATTTTTGTAAGTCATCAAATTCTTTGAAACAGAAACAACACTTGTCTTCATTAAAAGCAAGTTTACGTTTTTATGGTGCTTATGCTAATGTCGTCCATACTGTAAAATTATTTGTTTGGTTTCTTCTTTACTGGTCTTCCGCTGATTCAAGAAGGGCAGTTGTCAGCTACTGGCGAAAGTATGTGCACTTAGTACTGGTTAACCGCTTATGAGGTCTAAGCCTGCCCAGGAATAGTGTGGTTAGGTTAACTGACCGTCCCGACATGACCTTAGTTGTTTACCGTGGACGTTAAGCATCAAATCAACCAAATCAGAAACGAGCTTCTGAAATAAAACAGAATAATACTAAGCCAGATCTCCAGACAAAAAGGGGTAACAGTGATAATTTGGGGACAATTTTCCTTATTTCTTAACGAAAACATATACATGGGTGAAAGTTTTCAGGATTATTCCTGAATTCAGGATTTTTTAGGCCAACTGTCTCATATAAAGTGTAGGAAAACTCCTCATTTCAGGATTATAAACCATTGATTTCAGGATTTTGATATTTTGGAACTTTCACCCATGCATATAATGTGACCCTTCATTAGAACCGTCTCGGCGAGATGGCGCCGAAAGGTAACAAAGGACTTATCTTTGAATATGTAGACAGAATGTGGATGTCCTCTATAGAGAATTCTCGGTAGTTTAATCATTTCTGTAATCCTTAAATCCAGTTTCTTTAAATCCCGTTTATTTTCTCTCTTTTTATTGATTTCTTGACACGCGCATCTACCGTATACTACAGTGTTAGTCTATAACATATACAGTGTATCGTCAAAGTTTATTTCCGAACAAATACTTCCACAGGCACGGCCTCATACAATTCAATTGAGGGGGGGACGTTTAAAGGTACTCACTGTAGTGGTTGCATCCAGAGCATGACTCCTCTGAGTTACCGGGGAAACATTCTTCTCTGACCAAATTCAGAATGTCCTCAATTTTCCCGTCGTGGAAACCGATAGCGCCCGACGAGCTCCGCATCAGACAGGTATTCTAGAGGATTTTCCTCTCTCGAAAAACTCGAGGACGGTGTAAGTTCTGCCGTTGATGACCTACATGATAGATGTTCGCCGCCATCTTGTTTTAGACACGACTTACGAAAATTCTTAAACTTACGACAGCCTCACCCCTGTCTTAAAGTTACGACGAAACTTACGAAAATCTTACGGATTTTCTTACGATCGTGACGTTAGTGCAACACAATTTCTGGCTAAGATTTTCGTAAGATAAAACTTAAGAAAATCGTAGGCTTACGAAGTTTAGTGAAACGATGCCCTGATTTTGATATGCTTTTTTTTGCGGGTTCTTGCTGCATCGGACACCTCTTTCCTGATGCCCTTGTCTGTCGCCTTTCTCGAGACGCAGGGGTTGAGGTGGCTCGATGAGGGACGCCTGAGATCACGAGTTAATACGTAGGCATCTCTTACCTGATGTCTGCAGCTAATGTGCCCCGCGAAATGCGACAGTAAGTGTGGCTCGGAAAGGGATGCTCGCTGCCTGCCGAGACCTTGATCATCATTTTTTCTTTCAAACTTTTGGGGTTTAGCGACACTAAAAAAGTTAAATACAGAAATGCGCGTCAGTCGCACTAAATTTGGTAAGAATACGTATATATTTTATTATTTGGTGCAGCAATTATTCTGATAATAGTTGGTTTAAACAATATATTATTTTTCAACTCATTTACACACATAGCATTTACAAGTTCTATACTGGAAAACAGGAGCTGATAACAGGAACTGCTTATACAATCATCTCCTGTATACAATCTTCTGATAATAGTTATGTCATCTTGCATTCATTTCTTGTTTGCACCAAAAATTGTACGGATGATCTATTAGTCAAGAACCGTAACTGCTGGAGCTTTGATAATTCATAATTATGTGGATAGACCATGAAAAATTAGCACACCGTTATTTTTTTCTTTTCCGTCGGCTTTGTACTTCCAGAGCTATGCCCCTTTCGAAAGATTGAATGATACATGTAGTTTGTTCCCGAGTCATAGAAAAATCGCACGAGCGTTTGCACTTATATTTTTCATACTGCTAGGGGTTAAAGTATAGATTACTATATTAACTTTAGGGTCAATTTCGTGAAATTATAGCCGAATTATGCCTCTTGTTGGCATTTTTCCAGATGTTGAACCTTTTAGCCTAGACAGATCATGTCTGGTATATTATTAGTGTCAGATGTGTCTGTCATTCTGATGATGTAGGCCTAATGCTGCATTCATTTAGAGTTTTGCATCTTTTCTTGTTTGTACCAAACATTATAGGGGTGATCTATCACTCAAGAACAGTAACTGTTCAGACCTTGTTAATTCATAGGTAAGTAGACCATAAAAAGTAAGCTGACCCTTATTTCTATCTTTTCTGTCAGCCGCGTACTTACAGAGTTATGCTCCATTAAAATCAAAAACTTTTGTTCCCAAGATCCTGGTAAAACCGTTGGAGTTAGGATGTTAAATTTTTGCATAGAATTTACGACTAGGATGTGGATCACCGTCTTAACTTTTGGGCTAATTTCATATGAATAGGACTGAATTATGCCCCTTTGTTGACTTTAACATTTTAGCTCACCTGAGCCATAGGCTCAGGGTGATTGTTGTGATCAGTCAATGTCCGTCGTCAACTATCTGCTTTAAATGACATCTTCTCTAGTCAATGTCCGTCGTCAACAATTTGCTTTAAATGGCATCTTCTCTGGTCAATGTCCGTCGTCAACAATTTGCTTTAAATGACATCTTCTCTGGTCAATGTTTGTCGTCAACAATTTGCTTTAAATGGCATCTTCTCTGGTCAATGTCCGTCGTCAACAATTTGCTTTAAATGACATCTTCTCTGGAACCGCTAGGCATTTGGCTTGGCTATTTGGTATGAAGCATAGTCTAGTGGACCTCTACCAACTTAATTCAAATGATGGCCCCAGGGTCCAAAATCGCCCTGCGATGGGGTCTTGGGTTCGAAGTTAAATTTACTTCTCCAGAACCGCTGGGTGAGGCGCTACCTTCCACCACTTGCGTATTTTCTCATAAACTAGACTCTATTTCTATCTCTTCTTTTGAAGTGGAAGACTTATTAAAAACTTTTTAAGACAGGCAAATCTGCAGGCCCTGATTCTATAGATAACAGACTTTTGAAAGCGCTTGCTCGCCCTCTATCAGGTCCTCTTTCTGATTTTACTATCATCCAATATCGATTGTTCGGTAAAAAACTGATTTAAAAAATTGGCTTTATCAGTATCATTTGTATAAATTATCTCGTTTTTAGCTCACCTGGCCCGAAGGGCCATAGTGAGCTATTGTCATACCAATGCGTCCGGCGTGCGTCGTGCGTCGTCACACAATGTGTCCGTCAACACCTAAAAACAAATATTCAAACATCTTCTTCTGTAAAACTACTGGTCCCATGGTTCTCAAAGTTCACATGGAGCATGACCTGACTCCAGGGTCTCAGAATTGTAAAATTGGGTCAGGTTGAAAATCCAAGATGGCCGCCGTTACTAAAAATAGCAAAAACAACAAAATAAACTTCTTCTCCAGAACCACTGGGTATATTTGTCTGAATTTTGGCATGGAACATCAATAAAACCTTGGTATTCAAAATTGTAAAAATGAAAAAAATCTGTAGCGGAGTTTTGTCACAGTGACCTACTTTCTGTTTATGAATGTAATTTCGCTCAAATGCCAATGTCAAAAAAGGACCTATTTAAACAACTTCAAACAACTTCTTCTCTAAAACCACTGAACCCATGGATCTCAAATTTCACATGGAGCATGATTAGACTGCAGGGTTTCAAAATTGTAAAATTGGGTCAGGTCAAGAATCCAAGATGGCCGCCGTTACTAAAAATAGCAAAAACAACAAAATCAACTTCTTCTCCAGAACCGTTTGGTATATTTGGTTGAAAGTTTGCATGGAAGATAAATGGGGCCTTGGTATTAAAAATTGTAAAAATAAAAAAAAATCTATAACGGAATTAGGTCACAGTGACCTACTTAGCGTTTACAAGACCGATTTTGCTCAAATGTCAATATCTCAAGAAAATGCAACCAATTCTGACCAGATTTGGTCAAAAATGGTTCTTGAATGGAATTATTTCAATTTTGTGCCAGTTGACTATCCAAGATGGCCACCATGGGGGCCGTTTCTAAAAATAGCACAAAGATAAAAATGACAATTACTCAGAACCCTTGAATGGAATTGGACCAATTTTGTGTCAGAATGTTCCTTGCATGAAGCCGTTTCGATTAATTGCAATTCGGCATTCCAAGATGGCCGCCATCTGGTGTTACTAAAAATAGCACAAACATAAAAATGACAATTACTCAAGAACCCTTGAATGGAATTGGACCAATTTTGTTTCAGAATGTTCCTTGCATTAAGCCATTTCGAGTAATTGCAATTTGGCATTCCAAGATGGCTGCCATCTGGTGTTACTAAAAATAGCACAAATATAAAAATGACAGTTACCCAAGAACCCTTGAATGGAATTGGACCAATTATGTGTCAGAATGTTCCTTGCATGAAGTCGTTTCGATTAATTGCAATTTGGCATTCCAAGATGGCCACCATCTGCTGTTACTAAAAATAGCACAAAACATGAAAATGACAATATCTCAGTAACTGCTGAATGGATTTTGATGAAATTCGTGTCAAAATGATTCTTGCATTGAGATGTTTCAAAAATATCTAACTGTAGACCAGTCATATTGGCCTCTGTTACTAAAAATAGAAAAAATGTGAAAATTAGAAAATGTCAATGGAATTGGGCTAATTTTGTGTCAGAATGTTCCTTTAATTAAGCTTTTTCGATTTTTTCCATTTTGGCATTCCAAGATGGCCGCCATCTGCCGTTACTAAAAATAGCACAAAACATGAAAATGAATATATCTCAGTAACCGCTGAATGGATTTAGATGAAATTTGTGGCAAAATGATTCTTGCTTTGAGGTGTTTCAAAAATTAACAAATATAGATACGTCAAGTTGGCCTGTGTAACTTAAAATAACAAAATGTGAAAATTGGAAAATTACTATGGAAATGGACCAAATTTGTGTCAAAATGGTCCTTGCATGAAGGCTTTTCGATTTTTTGCATTTTGGCAATCCAAGATGGCCGCCATCTGCCGTTACTAAAAATAGCACAAAACATGAAACTGGCAATATCTCAGTAGCCCCTGGATGGATTTTGATGAAATTTGTGGCAAAATGATTCTCAGATTGAGGTGTTTCAAAAGTAAATAAATAAAGACCAGGCAAGCTGGCCTCTGTTACTAAAAGTAGCAAAATGTGAAAATAAGAAAATCTCAGTGGAATTGGACCAATTTTGTATCAGAATGGTCCCGTTGCATAATAGCCAGGTGAGCGATATCAGGCCCATTTGGGCCTCTTGTTACACAGTGGAGGTACAGTTGATGACTTTTCGAGTTTAATAAAAGTTTTTAACGTTCGCCACCAGCCTTTTTGATTCAGAGTATTTGATCCTAGTTTTTCCGTGAGTTTCTCGAGCTGGCATTTTTTGGACTTTCGAATTTCATAGGTTACCTTATTCCGAACATTTTTATAATTCTCAAAATCAGCAGTACACTTGGACCTTTTATATTTATCATACAGTCGGTTTCGTTTACGTATTAATCGTTTTATATTATTTGTTAACCATCACTTTCAACCTCATTAGCATTATTAACCAATCAAAGAGCACCATGTGACAATGATAGTCCCGAGCTACCCAACCCTCACGTTTGATTATAAAATTTGGGTTGATGTATAGATCAGTATACTTGGGGAAAAGTATGGGAACGGGTTTTTGAAAGACGAAATATCGTTCCACAAAACAATTATATCCTCTTCTGATTCCCCGCTGAGCGGTGCAATATAAACAAAAGCGGAACAGTTAATGGGACCCCACGCTGTGCGTTGTATTTTTACTATTTTATTCATTGTTAAAGGCCCCATTGCTCTACCAGCATGAAATATTTTATCCTGAGGTATCGCTGCAGGCTTCTCATTATAGTTTCGTCGTTGTAAATGTCAGTTTTAAACAAATAAAACATCCTCGAGTTTCACATAAAAAGAGTTTGAAAACTTATTTGGGTCATTTTAGTTGGCAACTAAATTGACCCAGTTCGATTTCATTAAGTTGAATAAAATGGTAAAAATACAATGTACAGGCATGGAGCCCCAATCCACATCTAGCCTATGTTTATGTAGTATTGATAGACGGGAAATTTTTCAAAAACTTGCTTTCTCTACTTTTTGCCAGTTTAATGACTTAAGAGTCATTCTCTGTAAGCACCAAAAAATTGCAATAGGGGGTGAAAATGACATATCTCAGATTTTGATGAAAATTAGTGTCTTTTTTGCTTATGTCAAGTGATGAACAAAAATACAATTTTTTCTCCAATCAAACTGTCCGTTTCCATGGGAACGAGGATTTTCTGTTTTTTTGGCCTAATTTGGTGATTTTTCTTATAAAAAGGCCAGATTTGACACCAGTTGTATTGATAGTATTTCTCAACAAATGTTATTGACTTTCATGTCTTTTAAGAGACCCATGTAAGTGCTGTGTACGGATAGAAAAAAATTTCTTTATATTGCTATGGTCAAGGAGTTGGTGACCTTGACTTCTATCTAGTAAAGCATCCGTTTAAAAATATCAAAAATTGGCCAATTTTGAAAGCACTTTGTAAGAAAATGCGGCTATAGATTTTTTTCATTTTCTTGGCACAGAGAGTAGATCTATAACACCTAGCTCTTAATATATCAAAAAATTGGAGATGGTATATTTTTTAAATTGAAAATAACTTTCTTTGAATTAAGTCACCGTCAGGAAAATCAGAAGAAACTGTGATAGCAGAAAATCTGTTATAAGAGATAATATCTGGAGAGTGTTAAGCAAATATGAGCAGAAATACAAATAAATACATTGAATACAGTGGAGGGAAGTTACATAAATACTTTTCTCATTCAGAAGTATGCTTAAAATTTACAATTTGGGGTGCAATTACCCCACCCACTTCCACTGAATATGAAATGAATGCAAAAGTTACATGCCATAGATAATATATCTCAAGTTTCCATAATTGTGAGTATACTGAAACATTTTTAAAAGATCACCACATGTTTGCTGTCATTGTTTTTACATTGTCTATCATTTGGTTACCACGGATACTGTTATTCTATTATGGGTCAGTGTTCATTTATACAGATATTTACAGAAAATCATTTCAATGCTGATGAAATGTATTCCTTGTTATTTACTTTTTACATATGCATACGCATTCTAAGTGTTGATTTTGTTAAATAATATACGATAAAGCAGTATTTTTATATTTGCTTTGACTAAAACCACTCATTCCTTCTACAAAGAAATCAGTCGATCTGAGTGTATGTAGTACAATGTAGAGAAAAAAAAGCAACTGAGCATAAATAGAGACATGCATTGGAGAAGATATACCACACATACAATGTTTATATTTTTTTCATTCCTTAAGATGTTTAATCTGTATATCTAGGGGGTGAGTTACCCCACCCGCCTCATTTAGTTATACAACAAATTCATAAGTTACATACTATGAGTTGTGTTGATAAAATAGCACCTGGTACAGTTGTTTTAAAGTTGCTCATCACATGTCTGGTCTGCATAAGCTTTCTTGTCTATTGTCCTTTGTTTTTGTAAAAGTTCTTAATGAGGCACGCATGCATATATGCATGCACATACACCAAACAGAAGTTTTGTCGACTGTCTCGCTTACAGCAAGTGGGTCCGACAAAATACTCCTGTGACCTTGAAAATGGCATCAAGGTCGCCAAGTTCTAAGTCTTTGTCTTGTCTAAAAGGTTGATCTTTGCAAGTTTGGTAAAAATGAATCTACTGGTTCAAAATACATCTTCGTTTTTCAGAACAAATGACCCTTAAAATAGGGTTAAAGTCACTAAAACCTAACTAGAAATATGGTAACTAACAGGGCTTTGTCTTTATGAGACTCCTGGTGGAATTTTAGTCGTATGTCCCCGGCCAGAAAATACATTAACAGCTTTCTGTTACCATGTTGTTTGACTTCATGTTGTTTGGAATTAAGCCTCTAGTAGAGTAATTAAGATACAGGCAAAAAACAAAATTATGACTGATTAAAACAAAGACAACCACTCTGTAAAGCAGGAAACTGGAGTTACCATTCTTGCACTCTGCACATCTTCCGATATTCTGATGATGCCTTATATTTGTACCAAGATTTGTGAAAATATCTTCAAAGGCTTTAAAGTTATAGATTGGGCAAGGTCTCAATACCAAAAATTACAAAGGGATATAATTCTGCCTAACATAAATGAAGGTGCAGTTATGGTTCTTTTTCTCCACAAAGTGTTTGATGATGCTTTACATTTGTATCAATTTATAAGCAAATATCTTCTACAGTTTTAAAGTTAGAGCGTGGAATGATATCTATACTGAAAATTACAAAAGGGCATAATTCTGTAGAAAATGTAAATGAAGTTACAATTTTAATTCTCTTCTCATCATCTGATAATGCTTTATATTCAGTGCCCTAGATAAGAGGGAGTATTTGGTGATAATAAGGGATAATTTTTATTAATTCTGCCTAAAAACATATGTTGTGACCCCTCATCTGAACCATCTCATCAAGGCGGTTCAGATGAGGGGTCACAACATATGGTTTCATTGAGAAATAAAGAAAATTATCCCTCAATTATCATCAAATACCTCTCTTATCTAGAGCTGATATTTGTACAAAATTCCAAGAAAATATCTTTGACGGTTTAAAAGCTGAATTGCAGACAAAATTTCTATACTTTAAATTACAAAGGAAAATAATTCAGTACAAAAGTAGATGGAGTTGTGGTTCTTATTCTCTGTACATCGTCTAACAATGTTTTGTATTTGTACATAGTTTCATGAAAATATCTTTGAGAGTTTTAAAGTTATAGAGCGGACAAGATTTCCGTGCTGAAAATAACAAAGGGGCATCATTCAGTAAAAAAACATAGGTAGAGTTATGTTTTTTATTGTCTGCAAATCTTCTGATGATGGTTTACTTTCGTACCAAGTTTTGTGAAAATATCTAAAACGGGTTTAGAGTTATGGAGCAGACACAATTTCCGTGTTGAAATGCTTTAATGCTTTACATTTGTACCAAGTTTCGTGAAAATATCTCAAACAGTTTAAAGGTTATGGAGGGGACACGATTTCCGTACTAAAACATTACAAGGGGCATATTTCAGTAAACAATGTAGGTTGAGCTGTGGTTCTTTCTCTCCGCATATTGTCTGATGCTGTTTTACATTTGTACCAAGTTTCATGAAAATATCACAAAGAGTTTCAGAGTTATGAAGTGGACACGATTACCGTACCAAAAAAATTACAAAATTACAAATTATTTCGTGCGGCGGGGCCCTAATAATCAGTTATGAATCATCTCCAAATGATGATTTAGGGCTAGTTTAGCATAATACCAGCTAATGCTTTGTAAAATAGGCTATAGATAAGCCATTTTTAAAACCTTTTAAGACCATCTTTGACCTTCAAAACAGAATAAAGGTCAAACAATCCATTTAGCAGCTTTCTATGACTTCCTGGGACCTTTAAAACTTCTATATTTATGGATAAATTTCAAAATAATTGTGCACAGCTGTTCTCCTTGATGAGCAGAAGTGTCATTTGAAACATTCGTTCAGGTAGGTCCAAGGTCAAGGTCACACTTAAAGGTCAAAGGTAAAATGGTCATATATTGAGTTTGTCCGAGCCATTACTTCTACATTTATCGATAGATTTCAAAATAATTTGGCACAATTGTTCTCTTTTATGAGTAAAAGTCCCATTTGGAACATTTGGTCAGGTAGGGCTAAGATCAAGGTCACATTTAAAGGTCAAATGATAAAAATTGTCATAAATTGAGCATGTCCGGGCCATAACAGCTACATTTATGCATGGATTAAAAAACAAACAAAACAAACAAAACAAAAACGGCACAGTTGTTTTCCTTGATGAATTCAAGTACCATTTGAAATATCTGCAGGTATATCCAAGGTCAAGTTTACACTTGAAGGTCAAATGATAAAAATAGTCATAAATGGGGCTTGTCCTGGCCATTAATTCTACATTTATGGATGAATTTCAAAACAGTTTAGCACAATTGTTCTCCTTGATGAGTAGAAGTGGCATGTGGAATTTAATAAAGTTTGTCCAAGGTCAAGGTCACATTTGAAGGTCAAATGATAAAATATATAATTTAATATAATTTATACAGTTATGCATGAATTTCAAAATAATTTGGCATAATTGTTCTCCTTGACGAGTAGAAATGTTTGTTTAGGTTGGTCCAAGGTCAAGGTCACACTTCAAGGTCAAATAATAAAATTGTCATAATGTGTGCTTGTCATGGCCATAGTTCCACTTGTTTTCCTTCATAAGAAAAAAAAGAAATATGCTGTATCATGATATTGTTTGGATTCTTTCTAATAAGTAAAAAATGAAGCTGTTAGTCTTGACATACTTATAGGTCACTTAAGCAAACAGTGGGCTCAACAAGTTGTCCCTGGACAACCATCTAATTAATTGTTTTGCCATGTTCCAATGGTGTGTCTGTGCAAGTTTGGTCACACTTGATCTGTTCATTCCGTAGATATGGTGCAAGCAAGCCATTTTTAACGCTGCAAGTCCTCATGTGACCTTAATATAAGGTCAATGTCACCAAAGTCTAACAGTGTTTCCCCACCTCCTTATAAAATACCTGTTCAAGTTTGATCAAAATTCATAAATCCCTTCAGAAGATATGGTGCATACAAACCATTTTCACTGTTTTTGACCTCCTGTGACCTGAAAATATTTTCAAGGTCACCAACTTTTTTCAGTTCTTTTCCACTTCCCTGTGATATATTTGTGCAAGTTTGATCTAAATCTATCCACCCCTTCAGGACATATGGCACCAACAAGCCATTCAGATACCTCATATGACCTTGAAATGTGGTCAACATCACCAAAATCAAATTAGCTCTTTTTCCCCACCCAAAGATGTATCTTTGCAAGTTTGGTGAAAATACATTTATCCCTTCAAGAGATTGAGTGCAGACATGAAGTTATGCTGACACACAGACACCGACACCAATGCAGACGGGATCTGCATCAAAACAACATACCCGCCTTCCCTTTCCTCCTTCCCCAACTCCCCTCCCCCAATGGTGGAGTGACATAAATATGCTTATCAATATGATAAATATATAAGCAAATTTTCTTCTCCATTATGTAATATTTGAATGTATTTCTGCTCATTTTATGTCCTTTATTTGCTTGCTACCAGATGCACTCAGATTGTCAATTGCTGTTTTGATGGAACATCTGGTTGTATCCATAGCAACTAAAATATACCGACTTATTGTCCAAGGTGAGACTTATTTGGCCAATAGAAAGTGTATACATAGAAAGTAAATCACAATCAACACTTTTCAACTAAATTTGAATGTTTTTTGAATATCCAGGAGCCCCGGTAGCTCAGTGGGTTAAGCGCTGGCCAACTGAGGTAGCGGACCGGGTTCGAAACCTGCTTGAGGTGAGAATTTTTCCTAACGTAAACGGGGTTCCATTGCACACAGCCTTTCATTATCACCGTCCCATTGTCCTCATATGACTGAAATACTGTTGAAAAGGACATAAAATCGCAAGTCATCCATCCATCCATTTTAAATATTCATTTCCAACAAAAACAGACTAGTGATAGAGTATTGGTTGCCATGGTTACTATGTGATAAATAAAATAAACTAGAAATGTTTCTTTCACACAAACAGATGAACCCCCTCCTATCCTTTCTCAGCTGTATCATTTTCCCTAAATATTGCAAAGTTAGGATCTCTTGTAAATCTTGGTCCAGGTCACCACCATCTAATCAGTACTTTTCCACCTCCCGATTATAAACTTATCTATGTTTGGTCGCAATCCATCAATCCCGTTAGGAGTTATCATGCAGACAAGCCATATTTCAACACGCTACAACCTCCCGTGACCTCGAAAATGAGGTCAAGGTTACCAATATCTTATCAGTTTCTTTTCCATCTCTCAGTGATACGTTTATGCAAGTTTGGTTAAAACCCATCCATCCATTCAGAAGATATGGTTCAGACAAGCCATTTTTAGCGCGCCTTTGCGAAGCAAAGGAGAGCTTATGCGATACCCCCGGCGTCGTAGTCCGAGTATCCGTTAGCGTTAGTGTTAGCGTTAGCGTTAGCGTCCACGTTCGCGTCAGCGTCCTCGTCGGCGTCCGTGACAGGTTAACCCAATGTTAACTTTAGCGTTTAACTCGATGTTTAACTCTGTAACTTACAAACTACAGTAGCTACAGTCATCATACTTGGTACATATATACATCCATATGACTGCAGCAGCATCATTACATAATTGTGTGACCTTGACCTATATGTTACGGTTGACTGACTTTGCTGTTTGGCACTGTTTTTGAGGAGTTTTTTTTAGTTTTCATGATACCTTTGACACAAGAGACTTGATACTTGGTAAATAGCATTTCCCTATAATTGCAGCAGCTGCAAGTGACCTTGACCTATATGTTATGGTTGACTGACTTTGCTGTTTGGCACTGTTTTTGAGGAGTTTTTTTTAGTTTTCATGATACCTTTGACACAAGAGACTTGATACTTGGTCAAATAGCATTTCCCTATAATTGCAGCAGCTGCAAAGCTTCCATGCTGACTCCTGTGTCCTTGACCTTTATTCACGGTCTACTGATTTTGCCTTCTATCTCTAGCACTATTTGATGAATTAACATTATACCTGGCATAGTGGATCAGTCTGACATTGCGAATGACCTCATACTATTTATAGATCACTATGACACCCATCTACCCCTCCCCTTTCATCCACCCACCATCATATCCACAAGTATGAGTAAGAATCCTTGTCCAGGGTGGGGCAAGAGGTCAATATCTAGGATGATCTTGATGTTAAAGTTTAAGGCTCGTACCTCCAAACTCTTTCGAGGTACCTGCTTCGTATTTGGTCAGGACCTTCCTTGGAGCATTGGGTTGCAGCAGCAGCAAAGCATCCATGCAGACTTGTGTGTCCTTGACCTTTATTCATGGTTGAGTGATTTTTGTCTTGTACCTTTAGCACTATTTAATAAGTATGCAATATGACTATGCATTTCTCTTCGAGCTCATAACTTCAATACCTTTTATGCTACAAAGTTTAAATAAATGCAGTATGATACTTACCCGAGACCAGGCTTTGACAACTGGTTCAGGCTGGGGTGAGGTTATGGGATGGGACCAAAGGAAACATGAGAAGTCTGCAAAGGGTAAGGAGGTGTCATCAGACCGACTTAGTACTGGGTAAAGGTGGTGTGAAAACCCATACTAGGAACCACCCTTTGTCACTATGAGGCATTATAAGTTAGACTGAGTTGGTATCTCTCCGTCTGGTGCACGAGGACCCGACCCTCAGTGTCCGCAAAGTGTCCAGATAGTGGCATACAAGTCGGCCCTGTATGCCAAAGAGAACAACTGACTTAGTCTAGCTTCTGATGCAAACTTCATTTGTGCACTAGCTACCACATTCACCCCTGGTTAATTATGTTAACAATGTTTTGAGTCAGGATACTTTGTAACCTTGAGAGTCAGGCACCCATTAGGCGCGCTTTGTTGTCTTCTGACAACTCTTGTTCAACATTTCTGACCTCCTATGACCTTGAAAGTAGGGTCAAGGTCACCAAAATCTAATCAATTCTTTTTCATTTGAAAGTTATATATCTGTGCAGATTTGCTTTAAATCCATCCATCCATTCAGTTCAGAAGATATCGTGCTGACAAGCCATTTTTTCCAGCACTCAGTGACCTTCTGTGACCTTGAAAATAAGGTCAAGGTCAGAAAAAATCTAGCCAGTTCTTTTCCATTTCTCCATGATATATTTGTGCAAGTCTGGTAGAAATCAATTTATCCATTTAGGAGATACAGTGCAGAAAAGCCATTTTTCATCATTCTTTGACCTTCTGTGACCTTGAAAATAGGTTCAAGGTCATTAAAGTCTAGTCAGTTCTTTACCCCTACCCAATTAGGTATGCATGCAAGTATGGTCATAATCCATTTATTCCTACAGGACATAGAGTGCAGGCAAGGGCTACACAGACGCTGATGGGATCCGCACCAAAAAAACAATATGTCCCCCATCCCGCCCCCACCCACCAACCACTGTGGGAATATTATAAAAAAAGAAAGACGACAGAAATAATGAGCTTGTAGAATCCCCCTAGACCATTCAAAATCAGCAAAGACTGAGAAATATTCATTGTAGAATGCAACTTTTAATTTGGTTTTGCATTTAAAGAAAGTGGGTGGGGTAATTTAACCCCAAATTGTAAGGTACCAACGTATTTTTGAGGGTGAAAACTCTCTGTGTAGTTTTCTTTAGTTGTTAATCATGCATCAACTTGTATTTTGGCTCATATGTTTTAAAAATGTTCAAGGTATTGTATTTTATCTCAGAATTTCAATTATGAAAGGTTCTTCTGATTTCTCTGACGGTAACTAAATTCAAAGAAAAATATTTTCAATTTAAAAAATATACCATCTCCAATTTTTTGATATATCAACAACTAGACTTTGTACTCTCTGCACCAAGAGAAAGAAAAAAATCTATAGCCGCATTTTTTAGTAAAACGTCTTAAAACTTTGCTGATTTTTGATATTTTGAAATAGACGCCTTACTAGGTCGAAGTCAAGGTCACTGACTGCTTGACCATAGCAATATGAAGAAAATTTTCTGTATTTGTAAGCAGCACTTACATGGTTCTCTTGTAAAATGTAAGTATCAATACCATTTGTTGTGAATTACTACCAGAACAACTGGAGTCAAATCTTGCATTTTTCATTTGAAAAATCACCAGATAAAGCTGAAAAACACAAAATCCTGGTTGCCATGGCAACGGATAGTTTGATCGAAGAAAAACTTTTATTTTTGTTCATCACTTGACATAAGCAAAAAAGACACTGAGTTTCGTGAAAATCTGAGACATGTCATTTTCACCTGATTTTGGTGCTTACAGAGAATGACTTTAAAAAGTCTCCTAGTCCTATAAGTGGTTAAAATCACCAAAGCACAAATCATGATAAAACTTGCACAGCCTTCCGAACTGATGATAAAATGTCGGTTAATATGCGTTCCCGTGCCATATAACTGGCAGAAAGGAGAAACAGAGATTTTTTTTAAAAAAATATAAGTATCTCCATAAAAGATATGGTCTTTATTTCTGGTACTCCGTTGAGCAATGAAATTGCACGACAGCGAGGCAATGAATGGAACCAGTTCAGTTCAATTCAATTCTCTTATCGACTTGCCGTACATTGTATTTAAACCATCTATGAAATACCTGTACCTTGTATTTTCATCCTCTGTACCTTGCATTTTTATCATGTAAATAAAGTTTGTGAAATCGAAAGTAGGTCATTTTAGTTGGCAACTAAACTGACCTAGATATTCTTTAAATCGTTTTTATGAGAATCTCAAGGATGTTTTGATATTTTAAGGCCGTCCAATCACGATCATATACAGTAACGTTACTGTAGTGAGAATCATGCAGTGATACTTCACAAGAAAATATTTCCTGCTGATAGAGCAATGGAGCCTTTCCATATATACACATCATCCAACATTTTATTACCAAACGCGTAGGTTGAACCGCCTTTTACAATGATTTGAGTTTAGACGTTTTTACCATTGATAGGAGAATGGAGACTTTAATGAAATCGAAAGCCCCTAGGTCATTTAGTTGGCAACTAAAATGACCCAAATCAATTTTTGAATCTTTTTATGTGACAATGATATTTTATTTGTTTGAATTTGGCTAAGCACTGTCATTTACAATGACAAAAGTATCGCGAGAAGCTTACAGAGATACCTCAAGATAAAAATTATGCTGATAGAGCAATGGGGCCCTTAATATATTTAATATGACACTTATTTTGCATGCCTGGGCGTGGGTTAATATATAGCCTAATTAATAGAAAACCAAATATTTTTGCCTTTGCAAACGCTTGATTTTGTTTACATGTTTATAGTATTGGTTTAATATCAATGGCGGTCATATTCATTTTGCACGCTCAGTATTGTATTGTTGCATCAAAGATTATGGACTTCTTGTAAAGAAACCAAAAAAGTACACCAACAAAAACGATAGCTTAGAATCGCATCCTATGAGGCAAACGATATACAGTTTTCCCCAGCTACATTCATACCAACATCATTTCCATTCCGGGGGACTATGACCCTCGAACTCACATTGTAGAGTCACTTGAGTTTGTATATGTGCTCACACCGTAAAATTGAGACGAGGACCAGTCTTACAACAAAAGTTAAAATTCACGTTTTTTTTTTTTTTTTTTTTTTTGTTGTTTTTTTTTTTTTTTTTTTTTTTTTTGGGGGGGGGGGGGGGGGGGGGGGGGCGGCGGGGGGGGGGGAGAGAGAAAGAGAGAGAATGCCACTGGTACAGTGCGTGATTTGCTGCTTGTTTGTGACCCACTTCGAGGACGCGTCACGGTGTACTTCAGAAAATAAACCCGTATTTTAACAACCTATTATACCTTCTAATCACAACCTAATATTCCTCTAGCATATTTCATCCAAATATTGACTTAACTAAATACCTTAAGAGGGTGTTATAAAAAAAGGCCACCGCTGGCACATGCCAGTATTTTTTTTTCCGGGTAGAGAAATAATGACAAATGGACGAGTTTAAATTTAGCTTTAATGGCAAGCATAATCCTCTGTAATCTTGAAGAACTCTGCTACCAGGAATCAGGTATAAGGGACTTAACTACCGTAAAAATTCTACAATTTGGGACACCTAAAGTCATTACCATAACTCTCCTAGAAATTGCGCAATTATGTTTTCACTGTAGCAATGCGTCTAACAGATGCAGATGGAATGACAAACGGCGTAGACCCTAATCAGACTGCTCCTTCAAAAGCAGTTTGATCTAGGTCTACACTGTTCTCACACCTATCTCTCCTTTTACGGTAGGTGCGGAAACTATGGAATTCCACACTTGACTTTTCCAATCATTTACTCATGCGCAAGGTACAAGCACATAAAACTGACTGTTTACAATAAACTTTGTACTGTTTACTGTGTATTCGTGCTGTCTACTGCGACATTGACTGTGCACGTGCGCGAGAACATGCTCGCACGCTGACTGCATTCTACTTGATGGCAGAGGCATAGCTGGAGACAATTTTCAGTATTGAAATTTTGTCTATTTTTAATATTTTCAGCGTGCAAATAAGCAGATGCGCGTTGAAATTTTGTCATATTGACAAAATTTCAATATGTATTTGCGTATAGCCAGCTATGTCCCTAATGTATACTTCAAAATACTTACTATGTCAGTCGCTTTGCGCAAATTTAAGCCCACATACTAAATGTTTACTTTCTGTTGTAATATGTACTGCCCACTGCTGCCAACTGCTCCTTCCTTCTATTTACTGCCAACAGCGACAATCACTGCGCGCGAGCGCGATCAAAGTCGATGCCGCAGCAGACAGTTCATACATGTGGTGGAAACTGGACCTGAAGTCATACATGGAATTCCGCAGAAAAAAGATAAGAAAGTAGGAATGTGGTTAGTGCAGTCGGTTAACACAGGGTATAATCGATTCAGTCAATTTTTGGCTTCCTGCAGAGACTGTCCGTCATATTTGGCTTCCGCCGAGACTGTCCGCGAAATATTGCTTCCTGCAGAGACTACTGTCCTCGTAAAATGGCTTCCTGTCGAGAATGTCCGCGTAACTCTGCTTCCTGCTGAGAGGCTCGGCAGGAAGCAGAATCACGCGGACAGTCTGTATTTATCATGTACAGAAGTCTCAGCAGGAAGCAAGAGCTCGCGGACAGTCTCGGCGGAAGCCAAATATGATGTACAATCTCTGCAGGAAGCGAAAATTAGCGGAATCGATTATACCCTGTGGTTAAGCACTGGCTTTTTAACGGGGTTCTATTTCACACAGTGTTTCATTATCATCTTTCAATCGTCTTGATATGACTGAAACACTTTTAAAACAGGCGTAGAACTCAGTTTCATTCCTCTATCCATCCCTAACCATGGCATATGTACATATAATACCGTTGCATGTCAGTTTGATTTAACACTGTCAGAAACTATTTTAACTACGTGTACATGTATATCAGGAACTATTATATACTACTCAAATGAAGTTTTGCGCCGGGCCGCGTAGCGCAGTCGGTAGGGCGCCTGACTTGTAAGTCAGAGGTCCTGGGTTCGATACCAGGTCTGACCACTTACTTTCATTTCCCCTTCCGCTGATTCAAGAAGGGCAGTTGTCAGTTACTGGTGAAAGTAAGTGCACTTAGTACTGGTTAACCGCTTAGGAGGTCTAAGCCTGCCCAGGAATAGCGTGGTTAGGTTAACTGACCGTCCCGGCATGACCATAGCTGTTTATCGCGGACGTTAAACAATAACACAACAACAATGAAGTTTTGCGCCACCTTACATTTTTCCAGAGCTTTGCGCAGTTTTTACTCAGTATTAGTCCAAATTTGAAGTTAACATTGCTCTGTAACTGGCGTTGGTGACAGAATGCATAAAATTTATCTTCACACAGTCACTTCTTCACACAGAAAGTAAGAATGGTGATTTCTTATAAGTTTGTTACATTCATTTTCAAGAATGCTTAATTTTTAGTGAGGAGTATATTTGTGTGACACCACTTACATATTGCATAAGGCAGCATTTACACGAGCAAAGTTTTAAGACAAAGTAGGTTTGCCACAGAAAAATTTGCTCGTGTAAATGCCAAAATATGACAATGTTTCTTTGACAAATATACATGGTACAGTTACTTCGATAAATTAAATTTGTCCGTGTAAACGTAGAACTTTGCTAAAAATTATGTAACAAAGAACTTTGCTATAAGCGTGGAAAATGTAACAAAGATTTTGTTTCATTGCTGCAGGTAACTTTGGCGAATAATATTTGGTCGTGTGAACACTGCAGCAAATATTTCATTGCCAAAGTTTATATGACAAAGATTCTATGGCACATTTTTTCGTTAACAAATAATTTGCTCTGTGTAAACGCAAAATGTTTGTTAAAGTTTCAGTGACATAGACTCGTGTAAACGCGGCCTTAGTAATTTAGCGAATGTTTTAATCGGATAATAATGCACAGCTACACAAGAACGTACGCTTCCATAGTATCAGAATCGGTCGTGACCAACAACAGTTTATCTTTCTTTCTATAGCATACACCATGAGGAAACAATGTCTTTTCTTCGTCCGGAGGGAGACCGTCAAGCTTTTCTCCTTTTGTGTTCAGCTTATGAATCCTCTGGGTACCGTAAAAACTCACAAGATGTATGTTATTGCGATCGTCCGTCGTCACTCCGCTTGGACTTTTCATACCCGTATATGTAAATATCACTCGTTCTTCTCCATTTAGGCAATATAGGCAATCTTTTCTGTAATCAGAAACTAAAAGAAAATTTCCATCATGCGTAGCAGCTAAAAATTTTGGTTCAACGAAAAGTGTCATACCGTCACAATCAAATGCAATAGTTTTCTTGAATGTGCCATCGAAGTCTATCAAATGCACTTGGAAAGGAGGTACCAGTGGTTTTGAAGGAAGTTTCACACTAACTGCAAGACCCTGGTCGTAGCACGTTATGCCCCAACAGAATCCTTCCGTCCTAAATGAATCTAACGCTGTCAGCGATTGGTCCGTTGATACTCTATGAACTTCTTTCTTATATGGCACTGTTGCAAATACTTCTGTTCGAGACACGGTAGAGGCACAAACATCCCAAACTCCACTCGGGAGTTCAAGTTCTGAAACAAACTGGAACGTTCGATCAAACATTTTCAACTTATTGTTCTTATAATCGGCTACAACGACAGCACCAAAATCGAGGAATATTGCTCCGCGAAGCCAGCACTCAGATTCGTTGGCAAGCCTGGCTTTATGACTACCAGTATGCACCGCGTAAGTGGGCTTCGGCGCTGGAGGTTTCTTTATGATTTCTTTACCACCTTTCCAATCTTTTAAACGATCGTCACCGTAAAGCAAGACATCTTCAGATTTTTGTTCTTTCTTCGCTTTCTTAAGTTCACTGTTCGGTTTGTCATTCTTTGAAACTTTCACAACCGATTTTTTATCCGGGTGTATGCCTCCAGCTTCGGATGCAACAGCTTTAGATGAAACGCACCCCATTGCTATATCTTTCTGTTAAACCAAAAACAGTCACACTGCAATTTTGTCTCACACATTTTACCTGCCTTCAGTATCATTTTGTGATTACCCAACGAAGCTTACAGATGCGTTTCCATTGATTCTCAAGAATCGAACTGAATACACAGGAAACTATGGTTTTCTAAAGAGGATAGAGAAAACAATCCCTCATTGCATCCAGACTCG
Organism: Ctena decussata; assembly: GCA_963989385.1. Taxonomy (NCBI): domain Eukaryota; kingdom Metazoa; phylum Mollusca; class Bivalvia; order Lucinida; family Lucinidae; genus Ctena; species Ctena decussata. The sequence goes on along the minus strand of OZ022501.1, from coordinate 71,570,292 downwards.
ACCTTGTCCTAATCAGATGTGTACTGCATATACATGCAGATATCCAAATGTTTAGAACGCAAAGGAATTCGAATAATCCATAGTGTCCGTGCTTATAGTTTCAGAGTGAGAATATGGAGTATCCAGTAAAAGGCTTGTTACGGCTATTGTTAAATCGTTTAACGCACTGATTCCAACACGACTGTCAATGGCAGAGTAAAAGAAAAGTAAACAAATATAGTATATAGGTTTTCGTATTATCTTTAAGAATTGGATTTAATTAACATATTGGGTGTCTATAAGTCCAAAGATATACCTAGGTAAATTCGTTTATAGGTATATTTGTTTACCTTAAACGTTTCGAAACAGACGTGTAATAGGTAAATTCAATATGGAGGTTATCCAATATATTGATTTCATATCAATTTACAAAAGAATCTTTGTACCTATAAGTATGTTTTTGATAACTTTTAGATGATTTTTTTTAGAATTCTTAACATTTTAGCCTTCTAATTAGTTACGCAACTTTTAGAATTTAATCTAGTAGAAAAAATGCAAATCTACTGTTCATTTAAAGGCTCCATTGCTCTATCGATAATGTAACTTGAGGGAAAACAATATCGTGATGTAGTCCTGCAAGCTTCTCACTGACTTAGGAGCCCTGGTTAGCGCTGGCCTACTGATCTAGCGGCCCCGGGTTCGAGCCGCGCTTGAGGCGAGGATCTTTTCAACCATAAACGAGTCCATTGCACACAGTCTTTCATCATCACCATCGTCCTGATATGACTGAAATACTGAAATATTGAAAAGGACGTAAAATCGCAAGTCATTCATCCTTCCATCGTTAATGGCCATGATTAGCAAACATAATGCAAATAAAACATCTAATCCTCGAGTTTCACATTAAAAAAGGTTTTATAAAACCATTTAAGACATTTTAGTTGGCTACTTTAGATATTAAAATCTTAAACAAAATGGTATGCATACAATGTACAGGAGTGGGACCCCGTTTACTTTCCCGCTTGTGTTTATATATTGAAATCTAGTATGTCGGGGCAAACACTAGGTCACTAAGTCAAATCTTAGAAAACCCTTGTGTACACTCTAGAGGGCACAGTTTTGATCCAAATTTCATCAAACTTTGTCAAAAAGATTATCTCCATGAAATCAAGTTAAACTTTGAAAGTTAAAAAATAGGTCGCCTGTTATAATCTAAGAGAAGCCTTGTGTAGACTCTAAAGGGCACAGTTTTTAATCCAATCTTCATGAGACTTTGTAGGAAGGTTTATCTCAATGAAAGCTAAGCCAAGTTTGAAACTACGTCATATCGGATCAAAATATAGGTCACCATGTCAAATCTTAGAAAAAAAAATAACCTTGTGCACACTCTAGAGGGCACAGTTTTGACCCAATCTTCATGAAACTTTGTCAGGACATTATTTGCATAAAACCTGGACCAGGTTTGAAACTAGGTCGTGTTGGGTCAAGAACTAGATAACTAGGTCAAATCTACGAAAATCCTTGTGTATACTCTAGAGGATACAGGTTCGACCCCCCAACTTCATGAAACTTTGTCAGAACGTTTATCTTCATAAAATCTATGCCAAGTTTGAAAATGGGTCATGTCGGATCAAGAATTAGGTCACTAGATAAAATCTTAGAAAAATCTTGTGTAGACTCTAGAGGACACAGTTTTTATCCAATCTTCAAGAAACTTTGTCAGTATATTTATCTGCATACAATCTAGGATAAGTTTGAAACTGGGTCATGTTGGGTCAAGAACTAAGTCACTAAGTCAAATCTTAGAAAAACCCTGTAAACACTCTAGAGGGCACAAATTTGATGCAATCTTCATGAACTTTTGATAGAATATTTATCTGCATGAAATCTAGGTCAAGTTCGAAACTGGGTAATGTAGGGCCAATTACTAGGTCATTAAGTCAAACCTTAGAAAAACCTTGTATAAATTCTAGAGGGCACAGTTTTGATCTAACCTTCATGAAACTTGTCGGAACGTTTATCTTCATATATTCTAAGCCAACTTGGAATCTGGGTCATGTCCGGTCAAAAAGTAGGTCACTAAGTTTTATCTTAGAAAATCCTTGTGTACACTCTAGAGGTCATAGTTTTGATCGAATCTTCATGAAATGTTGTCAGGATGTTCATTTCTATCAACTCTAGACCAGGTTTGAAACTGGGTAATGTCAGATTAAAATTAAGTCACTAGGCCAAATTTTAGAGAAAAAAAAACTTTGTGTACACTCTAGAGAGCAATTTCGATGCAATCTTCATGAAACTTTATCAGAATGTTTATCTACATGAAATCTAGGCAGACCAACTGCAGTTTAATGTCCACAATTTTCACTTGTATTACATTGCTATGATGCCAACCACATGCTGTTTGGAAGACATTAACTTCACCAAAATGACATAATAAGACTACTATACTGTCTTCTATGTATTTGTCTATTTCATGATTGATTGATTGTTTTAGGTTTAACGGCCCTTTGAGACAGTATTTCAGTCTATATCTGGCCGTCTCCCAGAGAGAGGGGGAAAGAAAAGAGAAATGACAGACGAGAGAAAAAATGTCCAAACAACTCCCACCCGCACCTACTGCAAGCACAGTAGACCCTTGCCCTACATGTTCCAAATCAGTAGGACGCCCCGGCACTGGAAGTTACACACAGCGTCATCGCACCACCCGACCACCCTCTTGTCTATTTCAGTCAAGTTGAAATGCATCAAGGGAACTTAATGAGAATAGGTACGCATTCAGGGGAATGGATGCGGACATTTTCATTTTTAGCTCACCTGAGCCAAAGGCTCACAGGTAAACTTACAGTATAGCCAGGGTTCGAGGTTATAAAACTTGAGAATAATCTCAAAGTCAAAATAAAGCACACCGATTGGCTGCTTCCGAGCATGTGCTCGGAAGCAGCCAATCAGTGTGCTTTATTTTGAGATTAAGAATGTACTCAAGTTTTATATAACCTCGGGGCCAGGCCTCTGTTGTCCATCTGACAATATTTTCAAGTTGAACCGACTGGGCCAATCGAGGTCAAATTTCATATGGATACTCCATGGGCTGGGGAATGAAAGTTCCCTTGAACATGACCAAGATGGCCACCATTCCCATATATGGAATAAACACTTTAAAAATCTTCTCCTGAACCAGTTGGCTGATTGGCCGATTGCAATGACACTTGGTATGTAGTATTGGGGACTCGGGCCCATCATAGTTTCTTCAAATTATGACCCTGGATTGACCTTGATCTATTTCACACTAAGGTCAGTAAGATAACTCAAATATTCTTGGTTCATATGATACTCAGGTGAGATAACCAGGGCAATCATGGCCCTCTTGTCTGTTGTCTATGCTCTGTACCAAACGATTACCGGATCTAAAATGATTTAAACTCTGTTAAATGATAAAATTCTGTTGGCAAAGCCTTGACATTTTTCATTTCAATTTGAAATGACTCATTAGCTAAAAATTTGCCCAAGCATGGTTGACTAGGAAGCCATAAGGGCCAGAAAGAAAACTATAATTCAGGACAATATGAAGTCACAAATACAGTTTCAATGTAATTTCCATTGTTAACTAACATCTTTCTGACAGCTTATGAAATGGCTCCATAACTGATTAAATAATGAGAACATTGAGTGTTTAAGACAATTAATCAAATATGAGATGCAAGAAGACGAACAGGTATCTCAAAAATCTCTGTATGTTTAATGCAAAGGGAGATAATTTGAAAGTTTTAAACCTTTAAACTTTATTTTCACAGGAACATTACGCTCAACATAAGAGTTTAAAGTGTTTTCTTTTTTTGCTGCCGCTGGATCTAATATTTACTGTGTGCAAGAAAACATTCTTCTGGGCATTCCAATTAAAAGTTATTGTCTGATTTATTAAAATAAGAATACATGTATGTTAGAAGACTCTGGGCAAGACAGATATGAATTAACAATTTTTCACAGATATAAGTGATTAGATGTCTTTTCAACCCAAAATAACCAATATTTAATTAAAGCTTTACTAGGTTGGCCAGAATTATGAAATAAAAACTCTCAATTTTTTTCAGTAGTAAATCAAGTAGTAAATACACAAATACATGTACAATGACACACTGATTCAGGATTTATCAATATTCAAAGCTCTCTGTTTTTCTTCTTCTTCTTTTTTTTTTTTTTTTTTTTTTTTATCTTTTTGAAACATGTTTTAAGAATACCATAAAATAATCCAGCTAAAATTCTATCTGTCAACAAATTAACCATTTTATTGCTACCTGCTCTCTTTGTGTGTATTTTCTTTATAAAGCCAAATTGCGCATCAAAAATCGGTACAAATATTAGTAGTAACTGAAGCTTTATTGCATGCATGCAAGCAGATTGAGCACTATCTCAGATTTGTTAAATGAAAGCCAGTATGTTTGCTGTTATCTGAAAAGTTGCCCATTCAAGATCTGCCATAGCCTGTGTAAGAAAACCACTCAGACTGATATTATCGTATCTACAGAACATCATGCAATTTCCATATTAGGCAAACCCCTTCCAGGATTTTATCATCTATTTTTACCAACAACTTGATCTAACCTACTCAAAATTAACTTTCGTTTTGACACATCTCCCAGCATTGTAATCATCTGTCATCACTAAAGCTGGTTGTACTTTATTAACACTATAACATGTATTTCATTTAAGAAATAAATTTTAGTTTTCCAAAGTTCATGGAAGTATGAACACAATGGGTCATGTGCACAGTAAGTGATGCCTGAAGGACATTCACGTTAACTTTGCACATGACCCTTTGTGTTCATACTGCCATGAACTTCAGAAAAACGAAATTTGTCTCTTATGATTACATTTGATTTTAAATTATTTTGAGCATCATTTTCGATTTTTAAGAGCAACATTTGTAAAATAAACGACAGAAAGCCGTCAGTAATCAGCATGTAAGCCACTTATGTTAAACTGCTGTCACCATGACGTGACGTCAAATATAGCATTACAAAGGCCAATGGTGTCCTTTGTTTACATGTGATGTTGTGTACTGACTGTTATTCTTGTTTACATGTGATGTTGTGTACTGACTGTTATTCATGGAAGTATGAACACTGTTTCTCTGAAATTCGTTCATCTAAGGAAAATCAAAGGAAATGTAATTATGATGCTTAAATTTTTTTGCCTCCCTTCAGTTTTGGATGTTTAAGAAACTGAGAACTCATTGCTACATGCATTTCAATCTTTTATTGATACAGTTTATCACATACATGCTATTGTAAATGAAATTTCAAAACCTTAATGCACTAACTTTCTCACTGAAAAACAAACAAACAAAAGCTGTCCCATGACAGCATAGCTTGCCTGAACTGGTGCTTGCCCATCACAAAGGCATTGTAATGTGCCCTTGTCTTGACGGTCAATATGGGGGTATGGCCTGCACTACATAAAACTTCATGCAATCATGTCTATGTACTGTCAGCATATTTCTAAACAAAAGCTGGAAGATAAAATTCTTTATCTTTATTATTATATATTTATATTATATTATTATTCTTTATTTAGACCTTGATTTCAAGGTCACCCAGGGTGTGTGTGTGTGTGTGTGTGTGTGTGTGTGTGTGTGTGTGTGTGTGTGTTTTGTAAAACCCCAAGCCAGTATCAAACATCAGTATAAACTATAAGATAAATCAGTTCCAAGCATTATGGAACCATATGTCATAATAATACATTGTACTTTAACAAAACCCAAATTTCTAAGTCCATGACCTTGTGAACAAGGTCACTGGGTACTCTGTAAAACTTTGGACTAATATCTAAATACAGTGCAAGTATCGAAAGAATCCATTTACGAATTAAGGAGATATGGTTATTCTAAAAACTCAAATCAAAACATCCAATGTGGAAAAATAAACACATTTCTAAGTCTAAGTCCATGACCTTGACAGCAAGGTCACTGAGTGGGGTGGGGTGGTACCCAGTAAAACTGTGGACCAATATCTAACTACAGTGCAAGTCTCAAAAGAATCCATGCATGAGTTAAGGAGATACGGGTCTTTAAAAACATTAACCAAAACATCAAAGTGGGCGAAAAAATGCAAATTTCCTAAGTCCATGACCTTGACCTCAAGGTCACTGAGCCAGGTTGGGTTGGTATTTTGTAAAACTTTGGACCAATAACTAACTACAGTGCAAGTATCAAAAGAATCCATCTATAAGTTAGGAGATATGGGTCTTTAAAAAAATTTAACCAAAACATCCAATCCGGACGCTGACACAGACACCGATGCCAGGGTGACAAGAATAGCTCTTCCTGAATTTCGTTCAGGCGGGCTAAAAATGTTTGCATCATAAGGTGAATGGATATACTTTCAGGGGGCAGCAATTCTTCCATTTTCATTTTTGTCTCCCTTTTCATTCGGGTTAGCTCTTAAAAGAAAGAATTTCCTCCTATAGGAGCAAATTCTTGCCTTTAACAGTAGACTCCAATTTTAAAGGACTTTGTTGTCCTATGCAGCAAACAGGAAGTTACAGAAGTTGTTTCCCTTTGCATAAATGGCAAAAAAAAACATGAAGGCATACCCATACACCTTGATATTAGTCTGTATAAATGGAGAATTTGGCAATTCCTTGTCATGTGCATACCACAACTACTAAAATCAGCCTTTGACTCCCAAACCAATCAGAGACCCTATCTTTCACTTTTCAGCTTCCCCGGGATTCATAGACTGCAAACGAGAAAAGAGAAGACTCTGTTCAGAATGTGAAGATGCATGCATATGCTATCAGCATCTTCCTTTTTCTGCATATGCAATCTACTTGTCTTGAGTTTATCCGTATGCAGTCTACTTATACTGAGTATTACAAACTTGTAGAATCACACTAAAGTTACGTGTGAAGACCCTGGCCAGTTTGTGCAATCAAGCACCAGGCTAATTTGAGTATTTACAGTATGCACACAGATTAAGGTCCCTTATCAATCATATATACACAGAAGTCAAACAAAACTTGTTCATGATGTTTTTATTTTACTCTGACACCAGTCCTGAGAAACCTGAGTAAGATAACTACACAGAATACACTACAAATGGGCTGTTGCACAAAAAAGGTTCTTATGGCATATCAGAGCCTAAGGGATTATCTTGTGATAGTTTTGAGGCAATATTTCATATTTCTCACTAACATGTTGTGACTCTCATCCCATGGGGGGGTAGACAATTGAGACAATATTTCATATTTCTCACATGTTGTGACCCCCATCTCATCGTGTGTGGTTTGGGGGGGGGGGGGGGGGGGGGGGGGATGACAACATGTTTTTATGAAGAATTAAGGTATATAAGTTCATCTGAAGGAAGACAATTGTTGTGACTTCCTGTTCTCTTCCCTGAATGACAAACCCCTTCCAAAAAGGGGTCTACTCCTAGAGAAGCAAATTCTTTTCCTTAAGAGTTGATAACCATGGAGAAGGAAGAAAAATATGAAAATGACAGAATTGCTTCCCCTGAAAGTGTACCCGTTCTCCTTAACAAAAAATATAACAAAATTAATCCCTTATCTACAGCTCTGTAACAAAATCCCATAAGTTTACACAGCTGTTCTGAATGATCAGTCTTCCTTGATGGCTTTACAGACTCCTCAGGACTCACAGATTTTTTATGCAAACAGAAAAGATTCTGATCACACTGCACAGATGTACAGGCTGATCTGAGTCATCACAGTAGGCACATGCTATATGTAACAAACTGTTCTCGTGACAAGCACAAATGTAAATCAATGCCCTCTTTTCCAAAAGTACCATAATGTGCTTAAGTTTTGGGACATGTAAAATAATTAATTTTCCATTTGTCCCAAATGGAAAATTAATTATTTTAGGTGTCCCAAACTGTTGAAATATTATAGTAATATACAATACATGCACAACCACGACTGTCATAGTACAATAGGGTCCATGTGACCAAGTGGTTAGTGCTCCTGACTTTGAATCACCACACAGCGACACAGGTTCAAATCCCACTGGAGGCAAGATTCTGTCCAAATCTAAACAGTGCTTCTTTGCAGAAAGCCTGTCATCATCACCCTCCTATTGTCCTAATATGACTGAAATACTGTTGAAAAGGACATAAAACCACTAAGTCATCCATCACTCTATACTTGTTCTCATGACATGGCTCTATTATAAATCAATGCCCACTTTTCAAAAGATACAATACAATACATTCATAACCACAGCTGCCATAGTACAAAGATGTGTGCCTCAGCACCTTCTTAAAACAAGGGCTTCGCAAGCGGCGCATAATACGCCCGTTTTAATGTCATAAAGGAGTTTCAGAATGAACAAGATTGTTTACAAAAGGATAGACAGGGCAGACAAACAGGGGAAACCACTCTATAATTAATGACGGCAACATTATTTCAATATTTAACACATCAAATACTATTAGTATACCAAAAATCAGCTTCCAAGGTGAAGTGGCTCAGAAGTGAGTAATGCCAAACTCCAACAAGAGAGATAATTCATAAACTAAATATACTAGTTATACCATTCTTGATTGTAATACATTCCCTTGACAATATAAACATCACCATAAAGATCTGTTAAAATATTCTAAACAGTTAAGGAGTTACAGAGTAAACAGGAAATTTATGCAAGGGCAGATAATTCAGTACGTAAGCCAGAGTTGTGGTTCTTGCTCTGGATACATTGCCCTATTATTATGCACATTCCTACAAAGTTTCATTCTAATATTTCAAAAGGTCAAGGAGATATGGAGTGAATGAAAATGATAAAAATACTAATCAAAGGGAGGTTACTCCAAACTTAAGAAAGGGGGAGCGACACATCATCTTGTGTTCATGCACATTGCTATAAAGTTTCATCATGATATTCCAAACAGTTACCAAGTTATGGTATGCACAAGATACGTATACACAAAAATAGTCTAAAACAACGGGGATGTAACTCTGAAAAGAAGAAAAGGACAGCAACCACTGTTGTACGCGACACATCGTTGGGTCTTCATACAGATTGCCATGAAGTTTCAAGAAGATATCCCAAACAGTTATCTAATTTTGGTGCGTACAAGACTTGCAGGGAAAAAACAGGGAAAAAAACAATCAAAGGGGCATAACTTGGAAACTAAGGAAGGGGGAGCAACCATTCTTGTACGCGACACGTTCCCCCTACCTAATACATATGCCTACAAAATTTCATGAAGATATCCCAAACGGTTACTGAGTTATGGAGCGTACCAGAATGTTTACAGATGGACGGACGGACAGCGCCACGACATAATACGTCCGTTTTTTCAAAACGGGCTTATAAAAATTCCACAGAAAGTAGTGTTGCATCTGCCTGCCCACTGTCACAAAACAGAGCTAAACAAGAATACTTCTGGGAAGTTTATGCCGCTAAATACAATTCCAGAAAAGTAAAGCCTATGTCACACATTATGCTAGTCCCAAGTCGTACAAAAAACTCAATGCAAACCCTGATACCTGGGTGACACTAACAGCTCTTCCCGTGCTCTAGTACAGATGAGCTAAAAATAAAACTGGCTTAATGACCACTATAGCACTTCAACTATTATTATGCACAACTCAAACACATACATATAATCTCAAGGCAAACTTGTTAAAGTGTATATTCTCAACCTAGTGGAGCGAATTCTTTCCCTTACAACCCGACTTTGATTCACAAGGGTTTCAAAACTTAAAATAGAAGTAAGTGAACTGATAATAAGTGAACTGAAAGTGTATCTATTCACCTCATTGCTAAACAGGACAACTAATGTTGTTCAGAAAAATGCCACCCAGTACATTACTGTAGATCCATTACTGTACTGAGTGGCATTTTTCTGAACAACAACAGTAATGTGTTACTGTATTTGTTTGCTTTTTGAGCAATGTAGGATGGAAAAGTCCGTATTGGTTCCAGTTTCAAGAAAAAAAACTGTTAGGTATGCCATTTAACTTAGCTATAGGCAAACAATAAGATCTATAGTTAACAATGAATTGTCGTCACTTACAGTGCCAAAAATTAGAAAAAATAGTTGAATTACAAAAAATGTAGATCCAGATGATCATCATTACCACCTGATCTGGATATACCCTGTTTACTCTTTATTCTTTAATTCATAATATCCATTTTTTGACAGTTTACAGATGTAAATTTTGTTGTCTGCTTAAAACAGTGGAGAAAAACATGGGAGAAAAATCAGAAAACTTCAATTTTGGAACCTTATATTATTGTATCACTAACAGTTCACTGTAAGCCCTTGAAGACTGAACTCAACCCTGAAACCATCTTGACTCCATTACCTTGACAATGAGATTCTAGATTCCCCAGTATTCACAGACTGTATATGTGAAAAGGGAAGACTGATCAGACTGCACAGTTGTGCAGGCTGATCTGAGTTTCTTCAGTTCACAGTAAAACATGCTGTAAGGCACCTTTTCATGCAACGCCAATCATAGAGTTGACCCCCACTAAGAAGGGAGGCAAAAATAAGTTACAAAGTTGTTTCATGTTGCAGAGTACCCATTTATGGTATGTACATATTATTAAAATAGTAACTAGATCTGGCATACTGTATCAGGTCAAGTGGATGAGCTCATACCATCAGATCATCTGAGATGCTTGTGTCTCGTGTGATCCCATATGAGCTCATCCACTTGACGTGATACAATATGCCAGATCATGTTACTATTATAATGTGTTTATTATATACCTTAGGGAACAGCAAACCATTCATACTTGCCAGTGCTTACTATGCAGTGACTCAAATTCAAATCTGCACGGCAGAGGTATGTAGCTAGTCCTGAGATGAATGCTATCGACTAAGTAATCAAGGCATGCCTTTTGACATGTTCGTTGATGTTACGTCATTAGTTTGTTTCTCTGGTTCTTGTTTCTACAATGCATGTCTGAAGCTGGAACTCTGGCATGGCCACGTTTTAAGGGATAGTGATACATATTCAGATAACATCAGTTTGACATGACTTTCTGTATCAGATGGGCATAAAACAGGCAGTTCAAAGGGTGTATTATTGATAGACAATAAGTAAAAATATTGACCTAGGTGTAGTAACAACTGATCAGACCAAATGCATGGACACACGTAGTCCTATAACTGCCTATCATAGTTCCATTTCAGGTATTAAATGCAATTTTACATTGCACCAAACAACCCTTTCATTCCTCTTGCATAACTTGTAACTTCTTGTTATCATCAAGACATACTGGCAATCAAGACAGAAATATCATTAGGTAACATTTCAACAGACAAATTTTACATGTCCACTCAACCTATGTCACCAGTATCTTTTACCATGTATGGCTATGCCACTCTCGTTTGGCCACCATTTTCACAAAGGAGACGGCTTTAAGGCGTTGGTATACCTCCATGTATTTGCTCCCTTTCTGAAACAAGGACCAACTTTTGTGGCTTCACCTCACTTCCGGTACAGTGAAACTAGCCCAAAACTCACCCCAAACTCATCCAATACTCACCCAAAAGAGGTCTTCTCTGAGAGACAAGACTTTGCTCATAGTGTGGCAGGGCAATTTCTTTCCTTTAAGAATTGATTCCCCCCCCCCCCCACGCCCCATTTGAAATGGAGCAAAAGTGAAAAATGGCAGGGCTATGTCCCCAGAAATTATACCCACTGACCTTACTAGAACATTATTTGCTTCTCTGTTAGATGAAGATAGGTAATCTTAAAGGAAACAATCTGTGCTCTATAGAAACAAATTGTCCCTTATAGAGTCATTTTCTATGAGAAGGGAGGTAAACATTTCTGTCTGAGTGATCTCCCTGGAAGTGTATCCATACACCTTAAGATCAATGTATACACTTTCAGGGAAAGAAACTGTGCTCTTTTCGGCCTCCCTTCTAAGTGTGCTCAATTCTTAAGGAAATAAATTAATCCTATATGACCAACTTCTTTCCTTTAAGACCCCTGTTGGAAAAGCTTTCTTGTCCACGGAAGCAAACAGGAAGTCATAAAAGTTGTCTTTCTTTGTAAAAATGGCACAAAAACTAAGAGGTGTGCTCATATGGCTTAATATAAACAGTTTTGAATCTCTAATCAACCAGTGATTATTTTAAGTCTAAAATCATGGAAGCTGGATTTTCTAAGTACGATTTCCAGAGATTTGAAAATCTGGCCATAGTGGCTCCCTCTATCACTCTATGATCGGCAGACCAGCTGACTTGCATAATGTGAGCTTTTATTACATGCCCATTCTCGTCAAACCTCGGTAATATCTGAAAAGAGAAATATTCATAGATGTCTCTTAGGGTTATATTTTATTGCTATATTTGATAAAACTGTTTTTATACCCAAAATGCTCAAACAGAAAACACCCAGTTAAGACTGCTCCTACAGAGCAGCCTGATCAGAGCATAGTCACTTTGTAATTCTGTCACCTGGTTTAGATACATTTCAGAAACCAGAGGACCAATGGTCCTGTAGCTCACCTGACACTTGGTCCTGGTATATATTTTAATGCTTTTATACATGTATATAGCACTAGGGCAGGGGCAGATAACCCCCCTCCCTTGGGGATTAATGTTGAGTCCCAATTCTATATACCAAGCCACAAGGTCACTGGGCCTTTGTTTCTGGACAAACATTTCAGAAGGGTTTTTATCATATATAGGCGTGGTGGCCACCATGTTCATGTGACCATGACCATCTGAACAAACTGTGATTCCTTTGACCCAGTATAAAAGCTCCATATGAAATACAGTAATCATTTGTATAAACTATGATGGGCCTGAGTGCCCAATGCTACATACCGGTACCAAGTTTCAAGGTTATAGGCCTTTCGGTTCTCGAGAAAAAGACGTTTGAAGAGTTTTTACCATATATGGGCATGGTGGCCATCTTGGTCAAGTGACCAAGACCATCTGAACAAACTATGGTTCCTTTAAGCCAGTGAAGCTCCATGTGAAATATGGCTTCAATTGACCCCAGTGGCCTCTGAGAAGATGTTTGAAAATGTTGACGGGTGACAGAATCTCAATGACCTTGTACAAAAGTCAAAGAATGACCTTGACCTTTAACGAGAAAAAAATATCTTCATCTGGTCATTTAGTCAACCATAGATACCAAATATTGTACCTTAGACTTAAATAGTTTCTGAAACATTCACTGTTTAAGCATTTTCCCATATAAAAGCCCACATAATGTACCAAAGTTGACAGTGTCATAAATTAGGTCAAGGTCAACGCACTATCATTTGTATAATCTATTATGGGCTTGAGTGCCCAAAGCTACATACCAATTTTCAAGGTCATATGCCTTTTGGTTCTGGAGAAGATTTTGAAGGGTTTTTACAATATATGGGCATGGCCGCCACCTTGGTCAAGATCCCGAGAACAAACTTTTATTCCCTGATCACACTTAGACTCCATATGAAATTTTGCTTCAATCAGACCAGTGGTTTCAGAGGAGAAGATGTTTTGAAAATCTTGATGACGGACAGACCAACAAATTAACCTTGACCTTCAGTGACATAATATCTTCACCTGGTCATTTAGTTGACTATATATACCACGTATTGTACCTTAGACTTAAATAGTTTCTGAGAAATCCACTATATAAGCGTTTTCCATATAGAAGCCTAACATACTAAAGTTGACCATGTCGTAAATTAGGTCATGGTCAACGCAAGGTCATCATTTGTATAAACTATGATGGGCCCGCATGCCCAAAGCTACATACCAAGTTTCAAGGTCTTTTGCCCTTTGGTTCTGAGGAAGAAGATTTTTGAAAGTTTTTTTACCATATATGGGCATGGTGGCCATCTTGGTCATGTGACCCAGACCCCGGGTATAAACTTTCTTTCCCCCATCCCACTGAGACTCCATATGGAATTTTGCTTAAATCTCCCCAGTGGTTTCAGAGGAGAAGATGTTTGAAAATCTTGACGACGGATGGTCCGACGGAATGACCTTGATCTTTAGTGACATGATATCTTCATCTGGGCATTTAGTCGACCATGTATACAACATATTGTACCTTAGACTTAAATAGATTCTGAGAAATCCACTGTTTAAGCGTTTTCACATATAAAAGCCTAACGTACCAAGTTGACCATGCCTTAAATTAGGTCAAGGTCAACACAAGGTCATCATTTGTATAAACTATGTTAAGCCCGCATGCCAAATGCTACATTCCAAGTTTCAAGGTCATAGTCCTTTTGGTTCTGGAGAAGAAGATTTTTGAAGTGTTTTTACCATATATGGGCGTGGCGGCCATCTTGGTCATGTGACTCAGATACCACGAACAAACTTTCGTTCCCCTAACCCATGGAGGCTGCATATGAAATTTGGCTTCAATCAGCCCGCCAAATTTCAATCAGCCCAGTGGTTTCAGAGGAGAAGATGTTTGAAAATCTTGACGACAGATGGTCCGACGGAATGACCTTGACCTTTAGTGACATAATATCTTCATCTGGTCATTTAGTCGACCATGTACACCAAGTATTAAACCTTAGACTTAAATAGTTTCTGAGAAATCCACTGTTTAAGCGTTTTCCCATATAAAAGCCTAACGTACCAAAGTTGACCATGCGGTATAGTAGGTCAAGGTCAACGCAAGGTCATCATTTGTATATACTATGTTGGGCCTGCATGCCCGATGCTATATACCAAGTTTCAAGGTTATAGGCCTTTTGGTTCTGGAGAAGAAGATTTTTGAAGGGTTTTTACCATATATGGGCGTGGCGGCCATCTTGGTCATGTGACCCAGATACCGGGAACAAACTTTTGTTCCCCTAACCCATGGAGGCTGCATATGCAATTTGGCTTCAATCAGCCCATAGGTTTCAGAGGAGAAGATCTTGAAAATCTTGACGACGGATGGTCCGACGGAATGACCTTGACCTTTAGTGACATAATATCTTCATCTGGTCATTTAGTCGATCATGTATACCAAGTATTAAACCTTAGACTTAAATAGTTTCTGAGAAATCCACTGTTTAAGCGTTTTCCCATATAAAAGCCTAACGTACCAAAGTTGACCATGCCTTAAATTAGGTCAAGGTCAACGCAAGGTCATCATTTGTATAAACTATGATAGGCCCGCATGCCCAATGCTTCATACCAAGTTTCAAGGTCATAGGCCTACTGGTTCTGGAGAAGAAGATTTTTGAAGGGTTTTTATCATATATGGGCGTGGCGGCCATCTTGGTCATGAGACCCAGATACCGCGAACAAACTTTCGTTCCCCTAACCCATGGAGGCTGCATATGAAATTTGGCTTCAATCAGCCCAGTGGTTTCAGAGGTGAAGATGTTTGAAAATCTTGACGACGGATGGTCCGACGGAATGACCTTGACCTTTAGTGACATAATACCTTCATCTGGTCATTTAGTCGACCATGTATACCAAGAATTAAACCTTAAACTTAAATAGTTTCTGAGAAATCCACTGTTTAAGCGTTTTCCCATATAAAAGCCTAACGTACCAAAGTTGACCATGCCATAAATTAGGTCAAGGTCAACGCTAGGTCATCATTTGTACAAACTACGATGGGCCTTCATGCCCGATGCTATATACCAAGTTTCAAGGTCATAGGCCTTTTGGTTCTGGAGAAGAAGATTTTTGAAGGGTTTTTACCATATATGGGCGTGGCGGCCTTCTTGGTCATGTGACCCAGATACCGCGAACAAACTTTCGTTCCCCCAACCCATAGAGGCTGCATATAAAATTTGGCTTTGATCGGCCAAGTGGTTTCAGAGGAGAAGATGTTTGAAAATGTTGACGACGGACGGACGGACGGACAACGGATGCCTGGCTATACTTTAAGCTCACCTATGAGCCTAAAGGCTCAGGTGAGCTAAAAATGGATAAAAATTCTAAGGTAAAATAAGTAGGGTTATTTTTCTGAAATATCCAAACATTTCTTGAAAATACAATTTATTTCTTCCCTTTTTCCAAAAAAAATGTACGTTGGGGAATCTCTTTAGTAGTGCACATATAAACTTATATATTTTGATACGGAGATTCTAAAAAAAAAAAAAAAAAAAAAAAAAAAAATACCATATATTCCTTACTAATAAATAACCCAGACCAAGATCCAACTGCTTATAAAGGGATGCAATCTGATTTCGATATACATAATTAGCAATCCTAATACCAATCAACTGCATTTCTGTACAAATGGTGTTACTGTGGAACATCATTTTCTATTTCTTAGAAAATCATCCTAATTTGAAACATAAACAGTATTTACCTGTATTTTTCCTATGGCACCTATAGCAACATTTGGAGGTAGTATTACTGGCCTGGCATAAGTTCCTCCAATCTAAATAAGAAATTAGATTAATGTACAGACCACATGTAGTTCAGAGCTGAGTTTAGTGTTGGCAACGACTTACAAGGTGAATGGGTACACTTTCAGGGGAAGCAACTCTGCTATTTCTTCTTTGCCCCCCTTGCCCATTTGGGTCAACTTTAAAAGAAAAAGAACTTGCTCTTCCAGACGCAAGTTCTTAACTTTATGAGTTGACCCCTTCTGGAAGGGTTTCCTCTTACAAGGAAGCATACAGGAAGTTGTAAAACTTGTTTCCCTTTGTAATAGTTGCAGAAAAAAAAATTGAAGGTATACCTATTTGCCTTACCCAATTTTACACAAACTCAGCACTGACTTGAACAACTTTGTGAAACTAGAGCAAGTGAGCAGGGGCTCACGTATACCCCCGGCCAGCGCCACCACCTATAGGAAATAAACTTAACATGCCAATGCACATACCACTAGGCTACATCTCAAGATTTCGCAATAATCAAAACAATACAAACTTAAAGTTCACTTTTAACACAAATGGTTATATAAATTTCAAAGTCTGTGACCCTGACCTACAATCAGCAGCAGCAGTCAGATGATGTCAACAAAACTGTCTCAACCTTGCAGTAAACCTAGTCACACATCAAAAGGTTCCATCAAGTATATCAAAAATATAAGCAATCAGATACAACTTAATACTCAACTTTAACACTAATGTTATATAAATTTCCAAGTCTGTGACCTTGCCCTTGAACAAATTTCAATAGTAGCTGTCAAAAAATAGGGCAAAAGCAAAATCTTAACACAAAACTTTAACACAACTGGTGTACCAATTTCTAAGTCTGAGACCTTGACCTTAGGCCTGCAGAAGCATCCTGGTGGTGCAAACTGATCAGTATCCATCCTGTAGTACCACTAAGCACATATCAACAAGTTCCAGTAAAGACTTTCATGAACACAGAGCAAAAGCAAAAACTTAACGCAAAACTTTAACACAACTGTTATACAAATTTCTAAGTCTGTGACCTGACCTTTGGTCAGCAGCAGCATCAAGGCGATGCACACTGATCAGTATCCATCCTGTAGTAACACTAAGCACCTATGAACAAGCTCTGGATAACAGAAGCAAAAGAAAAAAAACTTAACGCAAAACTTTAAGGCAAATGTTATACAAATTTCTGAGTCTGTGACTTTGACCTTTGGCATCAAGGTGATGCATACTTATCAGTATCTATCCTGTAGTAACACTAGGTAATTATGAACAACTCTGAATAACAGAAGCAAAAGAAAAAAACTTAACACAAAACTTTATCGCAAATGTTAACTTACGTACGGACGGACGAACAGACAGACGAACAGACGAATGGACGGAAAGACAAAAACTATATACCCTTCGACATACTTCGTATGCCGGGGGTATAATGAGCCTGGGCATGTGCACCAGTTAGAGACTCAGTACAGCCTGGCATCTGCCCAGTCTGACCAGAGGCGGTGGTCTAGGCTAAAGGGTAGCTAAAGGTCTAAGCCAGCTCAACATGCAAAGTAAGGATTAGACTGGGTGGATGCCCAGGCTGATCTCTGTGTCTTCCCATGATGCAAATGCCACTTGAATGGTTTTGTCAAGTCATGGCTCAAATATGGTTTAGTCAAAGCCAATTCATAGCAAGAACTATAAGCTTTTGAAGTGAAACAATTACTGGGATAATCTACTTTCAAAATTGTTAACTATGGAGATGAAAATTGTAAATATGAAAACAAATTTTAAATGGGAAATACTTATTCAAGGGCAGCGAAGTAATGTCTCATGATGTCAAATTAACATTCATGTAATATGTTTGTTTATGACAAAATCCTTTTAATTAGAAGCACTGGTAGCTCAGTGGATTAAGCCTGCTGATCTAGGTGGTCCCAGGTTCAGTTCCAGTTAGAGGTGGAAATCTTTTCAGCCATAAACAGTGTTCCATTGCACACACCCTTTCATTATCATCCCCCGATCATCCTGATATGACTGAAATACTGTTGAAAAGGACATAAATTCACACAAGTCATCCATTGTTTTCATAAAACCAGGCTTCAACCTAGAATATAAATGGTCTCATGTGAAAAAGACCTTGTATATATACAGTTGAACGTCAATGGCTCAAACAGGCTTGGGACCATGAAAATTAGTACCATCCAAATGTAGTTCTAGCCAATCGGGGTTAGTTTCTATATAAATTGATATCTATGGACCCGAGGAGTTCTAGTCAGGCATGGTAAACAAGCCATTAGGGTTTGTTCCATAGAAGTTCTACTGTATTTTGTCATCTGCTTTTTTACACACTTTATGGGTTAAAACAAATCATTCAGAAAAGCATAAAATGTTGAGAAACAAGGATTCTTACAGAACCAATATTTGAGAGTGAAAAAGTTCCGTTATTCAGATCTTCCTGCCCTAGTTTTCCCTGTTCCCCTAAAGCCTGCAATCTGTTCAACTCTGCCGCTATTTCAAATATACTCAGGGACTGTACATTCTTAATGTTAGGGACTAGGAGGCCATCTTTTGTGTCCATGGCAAGACCAATATTGTGAGATGCCTACAAAATAAGAAAACAGGATGTTGTATTAAAACCATTTTATTCAGTTATAAAACAGGTTCTTGATCCATCTTGGAAGATGGATCTAGATTTTAGGACTTGTTTCGGATGTGAACAAGACCTGTCACAGGGACAGAATAGCTCGCCTCACAGCGCCTTGCCCATCACATAAAAAACTCTAATGTAAAACTTTAACATTTTGCTATCGCCGACACCGCCGCTAACGCTAACGCTAATGACGATGCCGACGACGGCGGTAGTACATTAGCTCTTCCTGAACTTCATTCAGGCGAGCTAAAAATCAATCTTGTATCCAAACAAATTTACTCAGTTATAAGACAGATTCCTCTTGACCAAAATTATCCCAAAAATCTAGATCCATCTTGGAAGATGGAACTAGATTTTAGAACTTGCTTTGGATGTGAAAAAAACCCATCTTGTATCAGAATACTAAAACAACTGATTTAAATATCTCGGATCATTCTGAAGAGACAGCAATTAGCAAACTTTTTGGTTTTGGTTCCTCATTCCTCTATAAATGACTCCAAGGCCTAGTGAATATGAATGCTGACTTTTAAACATTAGGTTTCTCACCACTGTGGGTTTTAGCCTCTGCCTGTGCAAAAGTGAGAAAGTGAGAAAGCCATGTTCTGCTTAACTTTCCTTTTATGTGACAATCCGCTTGAAATATTCTTGACTATGAAAACCGCTATCAATATCAACATCATTCTGGCACAAACACAGATCTATTAAAATCCCACATTATACAACTGCTCTTTGTGATTTACTGTTTTTCCTTCTTCCTTTTCCTTTCTTGTTTAGCATCTGCATATTTTTCTTATTTTGACATTTCTTGCTGAAAAGGGTCTGCCTTTAACAGTAAGAAGTAAATTCAGACCAACAAAAGAAGAAATACCATAAAAATTCTATATATTGGAATAGATAGGTCTGAGCAAACAGTGTGTGAAAGTGCAATATGATCAGGGTCAACGCTGTTTGCTACTCCACCAGCATCTTGTGGAAGCATTCCGGCTGCATCTTTTAGATGCATTACTGCATTGCAAAAGCAAACTGCTCTATATTCAGGACAAAAACTGTAATTAATTATTTTAGGTGTTCCAGTTGGATTAATTCTAGGGTATTCTTTACCTTGTATGTTATCTTTTCACAATTCTCATCCACACTTGAATTTAAAACCGGGTATTGTACTAAAGCCATAGATGCTGCCTACAAAACAAACGAAAAACCATTGCTGTATTTAAGGTCTACGGGTACATTTCCATGTTTTCTCGCCATTTTTTCAAAGGGCACACATCATGAGATTTCTAGTCATGCGACTCCTGATGTTGCTTTCAGCTCCGCTACACTACCATCATGACATGCACTTCGGTAAAACATGTGATTTTTCATTCCGCTGAATACTTCAATTACACTCACCAACTTGGTATTAGGAGCCATAAGTGTTACCTTAACTTTAAGCCCATAAAACCGTGCATCAAAGCCTAAATCATGACAATATTCAAGCAAAACTTCTTCCGAGTCATTCTGACAGGGTTTTGTTTACATTGGTACCTGCTGTGAAGTAGCGATAGTGAAACGTTATCGGATTTTAAGGCCCTATTTTGTAGGTCTATGTGATTTCCAACAATGTGGCATTGGTGACAAGCAAAGGCTTTGATCAGACTGCACATAAGTGCAGTCTGATCAAAGGTTTCACTTGTCACATCAGCCATCTATCACATGACAAAATTGCCACACTGTTGAAAGTCACATGATGTGGCACATTTATAAAACATCCCAAGACAGGTCGAACAGACTAGTCTGAACAGTCCTTCAAGTGGAGAAATGAAGAGTCTGAATATCAAGAATAAATGAGCCCCGACACAAGAAAACCAACAATGTGGTTGTGCGTCCAGCGCAGACTCAGATCAGCCTTGGCATCTGCTCAGTCTGATCAGTCCTCACTGGCCGCATGAAGGTAGCTTAGTCCCTTGGCTACCATTTAAGCACTTAGCGAAGACTCTGATCAGACTGGGCTGATGCCCAGGCTGATCTGAGTCTGTGCTGGGCGCACAACCACTTTGTTGGTTTTCTCGTGTCGTGGCTCAAATATGGTATGCCCTAAAAGTTCCTTATAAGGAGTGCATTTCCGTATCAAAATTTTACTTCTCCACCTTTGTGGGGTTATGAAATAATGTCAAAATAGCCATAATCATAGCTGTACACCATTCCACTGTTAAGATACCCACAGTGAATCAACTATCCTTCATTGGCAAATCAAGACAATTGCTCTAAAAAGGTTTAAGCAAAGTCAACAGCAAATGTAAATTTTTCATGATAATTCCCACATTTATTATAAACGTTTCATATTCTTCATCAAAATTCATGAGGTCTCAGGGTCAAGTCCTGCTGGAGACAAGATTTTGTCCAAAGCTTTACTGTGCTTCATTGCAGCGAGCCTTTCATAATCAGCCTCCAACTGTCCTGATATGATTTAAATACTGTTGAAAAGCTGTGAAAGTGATAAGTCATCCATTCATTCATGAAACCTACCTTTATAAAAACTGGCATATATGAGAATTTGACACCCCTAGCTAATGCCACGTCTTTCATCTTAGCTCGGAATTGTACTAATGCTGTCATATCAATCTCATCATAGTAACCAAACGGTGGAATAGCTTGTGCAGCAGTCATAGTCTTCACCATGGCTTTCCGCATTCCCTTGATTGTCTCTGTGTAATCTTTACCCACAACAGGCCGAGGGGCTGGTCTAGGGGGTGGGGTAGCAGGGGGAGGAGATGGAGGTGCTGAGGTAGGGGGTCTGGGGGCAGGAGTACTTGGGGGAGGGGGTGAGATTTCTTCTCTTAAAACTGGTGGTGGTGCTGAAAAAACAACAACATATTTTAGATATTTTAAAAGCTGGTGAATGTTCCTTTGTTAACAATAGTCACAATTTTATGACATGTAGAAAATGGAGTTGCCACAAACAAGAAAATATTTATGGTACACTTTCAGGGGAAGAAACTCTGCTGTTTCCTATTTTGCCTCCATTCTCCATAGGTGTCAACTTCTATAGAAAAGAATTGGCTCCCCTAAAAGCTGAATTCTTTCTTTCAAGAATAGCCTCATTTTGAAAGCTACCTCATCCACAGAAGCAAACAGGAAGTCACAAAGTTGTCTCCCTTTCAAAGAAAAACAAGGAGATGTATCCATACACCTTAACATTTGAGCCACGACACAACAAAACCAACAAAGTGGCATGTTTCTTATGTCGCGGCTCAATTAAAACGCTACTCTGACTGAGCTCCTTGAGAAGAATGTTTTATGATCATACCGGAATAACTTATAATAGAAACTTTCATTTGGGCCTCTCTAAGCAATCATTTTTACCTTGTATGTGGTATGAACAAAAGACCAAGCACAACTTGTTAATTACACAGTATGGTCAAAGCCTTTATTAGTTGGCACACCGTCTGTACTTCTTAGCAATACAGTAACAAGCTAAAACTGATCAGCATGCAGAGACCAGCCAGCCAACCTTCATCTTAATGGTTTCATAGAGGAATAAAATGTGTTTACCTGTGTCATGTCAGAGTAAAAGCTGTTTTAAAATGTATGAAAAACCCCACAGCTCAGACCAGCCTGTGTACTGAATCATTTGGTTATAAAACAGTGTACATGCCCTGATAGGCCACATGCACACTGCAGTGTCCTGATAGGTCTGAACACTTGTAGAGTGCACATGCTTTACATGGCTGAACACAAGCATAGTGCACATGCCCTGATAAGCTTGAGTACATGCACCCTGCACATGCCCAACAGGCCTGAACATATGCACAATGCACATGCCCTGACAGATTTGAACACATTACATTGCACACCCCCACTAGCCTGGACACATGCAAAGTGCCCATGCCCACAAGCCTGAATGCCTTGACAGGCCTGCACATGACCCCCAGGACTGAACACATGTGAAGTCTGGTCAGGTCAAATGTAGCTTGCATATTCCTTAATGTAATTTCCACCCAAGACTGGTCATACCTCCAGCTTCTATGAATTTAAGAACATCTTCTTTCAGTATTCTTCCATCTTTACCCGTCCCTTCTACTTCACTGAGGTTGATCTGAAATCAGATAGCAAGTCAACAGAGTCAAATTGTAATACCGTATATGCGGTAATTTTCGCGGGTTCATATTTTCACAATTTAGGGTAAAAATTTAAACATTAATTTTCGTGAATTTTAATTTTTGCGGGTAACAACATGCGCAAAAAGTAAAATTGCTTCTTTTTCACTTGATCGAGTTTGGCGGAACTGGCTCAAGTGAAAAGTATGAGTATTTACCGAAACAAATAGAAACAAAATATATAGACACTGTGTGTACTGAAAAACTGGAACTTATTTGGCTATTTAATATTCAAGTTTTAAAATTGACCACGAAATACAGCGAAAAATAGAACACAGTGAAAATTATCATGTTTACGATATCTATAATCTCAACTGGTTCATCTAATTACCATAATGGCGAAATTACAGTGTGAAGCAACACATCACATTATACTATTACATGAATTTATATCACTGATAGAGCAACAGGGCCTTTAATTTTTCCAGTGTTTTCACAAAATCCATTCAAACTTCACATATATTTTTGTGTGCTAACATTTGTCTAGTCCATAGCAATGTGTTGAATCATATGCTAGCTTAAGCTAAGCATGGGTTTCAACACCTTTCAAGGGGCCTAGCAAATGCTATTCATATTCTAACACAGTGTGCCTATAGAAGCAATGGAAAGTTTCCGTGTTTTATTCTGCAACAATTCACTGTTTCGGAGTGTGTGAGTCATATTGCTGACGTCACTGGCAATTACTAACATACCTTTGTCACGTTTTGAGAGGTTAGAGGCTGTAACTTCTCTCTTTCTTTCTAAAATCACCATGAAAATGTGCACTTATCTTGGATACAGTTAATAATATTAGCAGGAGCATGAACACGCTGGCACAAACGTTGGGAGAATTTGAATGAAAAGAATACTTTTTCAGCATTTTTGAGCATTAGAATCAAAACAGTTCAGCTCCAGCATTCAATTGTTGAGTAATAATTTATTGTTTGTCAGTCAGTTGTAAGTAGATATATCACTCACACTCTGTGCTCTTGATATGATCTACTTTACAACTGACCTCCAAACAGTGAATTATAACTGTTTGTCGGTCTGTTGTAAGTAGATATATCACTCGCACTCTGCGCTTGTGATATGATCTACTTTACAACTGACCTCCAAACAGTGAATTATTACTCAACAATTCACTGCTAGAGCTGATCTATTTCTTAACTGAACCATATTCAATCCCAGTATTGTACCTTATTTTCCATGGCTATTCTTCTGACAGCTGGTGTAGCTAACACTTTGTGTCCTCTAACCCTCTGTGTGATCGACTCATCATCACTGGCATATGAAACAATATCAGCTTTCTTATCTTTCTTGCTACCACCTGAAGTAAAGTATACTCATAGCAAGATTTGCTTTGAAATAATATTGAGCTCAGAGCTCTAGAAAAGGAGGGAGTACCGTATAATGGGAAATTTTCGCGACGCCAAATTTTCGCGGATTTGCCTTAAAAATATGAAGATTAATTTTCGCTGTTTAGAATTTTCGCGGATGTGAATATCCACGAAAATAAAAATTGTGTTTGTCCTGTAAAATATTGTCTTGACTAAAAAAAACAAGACGTCCAAGGACAGAGAAACGTAATGAAACTGTAATCACTATTACATGTATGAACACATTTGTTTAGATAGCAACGGCTTCTTTTCGGATTGGGTGGATGCTCATCCTTTTTTTCACAATAAATGTTAGATAGACATTTGTTTAAATGAATGTTTAGTACACAGAAACAGTCAATTGAAATATGCGAGCAATTCATAGAATGGCTATTGTTCAGGATGAAAGTAAACAGAACTCACAGCCAATTAAAAGTAATTCAATTGTACTTACATAATCAGTACAGGTGACCGTTAATCAAGCGAAAAAAGTGATAGCCTGTTTACATTGTAATTGTCCACCAATTAGCAGCTAACATAATTGCGCTGAAAATAATAGCTTTATAGTTACCTACCCATAAAGTTTGTGGTGCGCATTGAATACCACAAACCATATGTTTGGATATTTGGAATTTCCTTTTACTATTTTGTACAAACTTAGAAAATATTTCGCGGAGTTTAATTTTCGCGGATTTCTACCGACCGCGAAATTCCGCGAAAATTAGGCGGCGCGAAAATTTCCCATTATACGGTATTTGGTGATAATTAGGGATAATTTTTGTTAATTCTGAATAGAAACTCTCAATGAGACGGTTCAGATGAGGGGTCACAACATATGGTTTCGATAAGAAATAAGAAAAATTATCCTTAATTATCATCAAATACTCCCTCTTATCTAGAGCTCTGGAGCTGCAACGGGACAAAACCAAGAAAGTGGCATGTGCCCCCACCATCTGCCCAGACTGATCAGAGTCTTTGCTGTATGCTTGGAGCTAGTGTTGATCTTAGCTAGCCTTAAAACACACAGCGAAGACTCTGATCAGACCGGGCAGATGCCCAGGCTGATATGAGTTGTGTCTAGGGACATGTGCCACTTTGCTGGTTTTGTCGTGTCACAGCTCATACTTATAGTTTGAAATAAAAAGAATTAAAATATATGGAACTTATATCAAAGAACAAAAATAAAATTCAACCAAATATGTATCAAAATTTATATGAAATAAAACCAAAAATATCTCAGAATTTATATGAAATAAAACCA
This sequence comes from Ctena decussata, assembly GCA_963989385.1. Classification (NCBI taxonomy): domain Eukaryota; kingdom Metazoa; phylum Mollusca; class Bivalvia; order Lucinida; family Lucinidae; genus Ctena; species Ctena decussata. The sequence goes on along the minus strand of OZ022501.1, from coordinate 71,544,638 downwards.
AAAGTATCACAAAATTTCCAACAATAGTTTAATAGAATTTACATGTATAAAAAGCTAAAGCTGAAGTATCATAATTTGACTTTGAGATATGCAGGTTCTATGAGATATGAGTGTTTCAGATAGCCACAGTCAACTGTACTACATAAGTACCCTAAATAATGGTCACTTTAAGTTTTTGTCACCCGACGTAGGCGGAGGGGGACTATAGAAATGACCCTCGTCCGTCCGTGTGTCAGTCCGTCCGTCCATCCGTCCTTCCGTCCGTCCGTCCGTCCGTCCGAAATCTTGTCCCCGCAACTCCTCCTACGTCTTTCATCGGATTGATTTGAAATTTTACAGATTGTATTCTTATGACATGAAGATGTGCATGTGGTTTTTTATTTTTGTTTCGGCCATTTTTGATGGAGTTACGGCCCTTGCTGACTCAGACCTTGTCCCCGCAACTTCTGCCACATCTTTTATCAGATTGACTTGAAATTTTGCAGAATGTTTCATCATGATCTGAAGATGTGCATGTGATTTTGGAATTTCAATTGCCCTATATTTTACAAAGTTATGGCCCTTGTTCGTTTTTGGTATTTTCTGTCCGTCCGAAATCTTGTCCCCGCAACTCCTCCTACATCTTTCATCGGATTGATTTGAAATTTTACAGATTGTATTCTTATGATATGAAGATGTGCATGTGGTTTTTGATTTTTGTTTCGGCCAGTTTTGAAGGAGTTACGGCCCTTGCTGACTCAGACCTTGTCCCCGCAACTTTTGCCACATCTTTTATCAGATTGACTTGAAATTTTGCAGAATGTTTCATCATGATCTGAAGATGTGCATGTGATTTTGGAATTTCAATTGCCCAAAATGTTACAAAGTTATGGCCCTTTGTCGTTTTTGGCAATTTTCCAACTTTTGAACCGTTTGACCGAGAGAGCTGAAATTTAGTATGCTATTAGCATTTGGTAAATTGAGTATTCTGATTATTGTTAGGATATGCTAAATTTATTAGTGACAGAGTTATTCCCCTTTCATAGATAATAGACATTCACTTAAAGGTAAAAGGATAACTCAAGAACTATTCATATTAATGGGCTGAATCTTCATAAATGCAATGTTCATTTTTCATCTGATTCATATTAGGAGGATTATGGCCCTTGTTATTTTGTACTGGGTATATGGTATTGATGTTTAGGCATTCTGTAAGGGCCTAAAGTTTCAGTAACCTGATTTTACACACATATGCCCAGTCCTGAACTTAAGTATTTTATAACCTCACAGAGGCCCAGTAATTGGGTATATGTCTTTGCTTATGCTTCAATTATTATTTCCTTGCCAGATTCTGTTGTACTCATATTTTCTGGTTTTGGCCATACAGTTACTCTGAAACGGAATAAAGGGCTGCAGTTTGTGACACATTTCAAACGTCGGGTGACACTTGGCCGATGGCCTTTTATTACCATATTTATTTGATATAAGATGGGAGTTTACCTTCCATTACTACCATAAATCAGTCTGTGTAATTCAGCTGTTAAATAGGGTTTTCTCTTCCAAAAACAAGAGGGCCATGGTGGCCCTGAATCGCTCACCTGAGCATTAATCAGTTCGCTGGCTCTGGTGAAGATTTATAAGAGTTTTTACCATACTAACATTTGACCTAGTTTTTGACCCGACATGACCCAGTTTCAAACTTGGCCTGGATATTGTAAGAATAAACATTCTGACACAGTTTCATTGAGATTGGATCAAAACTGTGCCCTCTGGAGCGTATACAAGGTCGTTCTTATATTTGACCTAGTGACCAATGTTTTGACCCGACACGACCCAGTTTCAAACTTTACCTAGATTTCATTAAGATAAACATTCTGGCAGAGTTTCATGAAGATTGGATCAAAACTGTGCCCTCTAGGGTGTACACAAAGTTTTTCTAAGATTTGACCTTGAGCCGACGTGACTCAGTTTCATAGGGGGCTTAGATATATGGACAATAAACATTTTGACATAGTTTCATGAAGATTGGATCAAAACTATGCCTTCAAGTGCTTACACAACGTTTTTTCTAAGATTTGACCTAGTGACCTAGTTTTTTACCCGACATGACCTACTTTCAAACTTGGCCGAGAGTTTATGACGATAAACATTCTGACAAAGTTTCATAAAGATTAGATCAAAACTGTGTCCTCTAGAGCGTACACAAGGTTTTTCTATGATTTGACCTAGTGACCTAGTTTTCGACTCGACATGACCCAGTTTCAAACTTGTCCTACATATTATGAGGATAAACATTCTGACAATGTTTCATGAACTTTGAATCAAAACTGTGCCTTCTAGAGCGCACACAAGGTTTTTCTAAGATTTGACCTAGTGACCAAGTTTATGACTCGACATGACCCAGTTTCGAACTTGGCCTAGAGTTTATGGAGATAAACATTCTGACAATGTTTCATAAAGATTGGATCAAAACTGTGTCCTCTAGAGCGTACACAAGGTTTTTCAATGATTTGACCTAATGACCTAGTTTTTGATCGGACGTGACCCAGTTTCAAACTTGTTCTAGATATTATGAGGATAAACATTCTGACAAAGTTTCATGAAGATTGGATCAAAACTGTGCCTTCTAGAGCGCACACAAGGTTTTTCTAAGATTTGACCTAGTGACCTAGTTTATGACTCGACATGACCCAGTTTCGAACTTGGCCTAGAGTTTATGGAGATAAACATTCTGACAATGTTTCATAAAGATTGGATCAAAACTGTGTCCTCTAGAGCGTACACAAGGTTTTTCAATGATTTGACCTAGTGACCTAGTTTTTGACCCAACGTGACCCAGTTTCGAACTTGTTCTAGATATTATGAGGATAAACATTCTGACAAAGTTTCATGAACTTAAAACTGTGCCTTCTAGAGCGTACACAAGGTTTTTCTAAGATTTGACCTACTGACCAAGTTTTTGACCCGACATGACCCAGTTTCAAACTTATCCTACATATTATGAGGATAAACATTCTGACAAAGTTTCATGAACTTTGGATGAAAACTGTGTCCTCTAGAGCGTACACAAGGTTTTTCTATGCTTTGACCTAGTGACCTAGTTTTTGACCCGACATGACCTACTTTCAAACTTGGCCGAGAGTTTATGGAAGTAAACATTCTGACAGTTTCATAAAGATTAGATCAAAACTGTGTCCTCTAGAGCGTACACAAGGTTTTTCTATGATTTGACCTAGTGACCTAGTTTTTGACCCGACATGACCCAGTTTCAAACTTGTCCTACATATTATAAGGATAAACATTCTGACAAAGTTTCATGAACTTTGGATCAAAACTGTGCCTTCTAGAGCGTACACAAGGTTTTTCTAAGATTTGACCTAGTGACCTAGTTTTCGACCCAACAAGACCCAGTTTCGAACCTGGCCTAGAGTTTATAGAGATAAACATTCTGATAATGTTTCATAAAGATTGGATCAAAACTGTGTCTTCTAGAGCATACACAAGGTTTTTTCTATGATTTGACCTAGTGACCTAGTTTTTGACCCAACGTGACCCAGTTTCAAACTTACCCTAGATATTATAAGGATAAACTTTCTGATTAAGTTTCATGAACTTTGGATCAAAACTGTGCCTTCTAGAGGGTACACAAGGTTTTTCAAAGATTTGACCTAGTTTTTGATCCGACATGACCCAGTTTCGTACTTGGCCTAGAGTTTATAAAGATAAACATTCTTACAAAGTTTCATAAAGATTGGATCAAAACTGTGTCCTCTAGAGCGTACACAAGGTTTTTCTATTATTTGACTTAGTGACCTAGTTTTTGACCCGACATGACCCAGTTTCGAACTTGGCCTAGATACTATGAGGATAAACATTCTGACAAAGTTTCATGAACTTTGAATGAAAACTGTTCCCTCTAGAGCGTACACAAGGTTTTTCTAAGATTTGACCTACTGACCTAGTTTTTGACCCGACATGACCCAGTTTTGAACTTGGCCTAGATTTAATAGAGATAAACATTCTGACAAAGTTTCATAAAGATTGGATCAAAATTGTGTCCTCTAGAGCGTACACAAGGTTTTTCTATGATTTGACCTAGTGACCTAGTTGTAGACCCGACGTGACCCAGTTTCAAACTTGTCCTAGATACTATGAGGATAAACATTCTGACAAAGTTTCATGAACTTTGGATGAAAACTGTGCCCTCTAGAGTGTACACAAGGTTTTTCTAAGATTTGACCTAGTGACCTAGTTTTTGACCCGACATGACCCAGTTTCGAACTTAGCCTAGATTTTATAAAGACTAACATTCTGACAAAGTTTCGTAAAGATTGGATTGAAACTGTGCCCGCTAGAGTGTACACAAGCAAAAGTTGACGGACGGACGTCCGGACGTCCGTCCGGACGTACGACGGACGACGGACATCACGGTATCCCAAAAGCTCACCCTGAGCACTTCGTGCTCAGGCGAGCTAAAAACAAAAGTTCTAAATCTGTCCTATAAGACGGATCTAGAATTTTGAGATTGTTTTGGAGGGAAAACCCCTAGTCTTCTAACCAAAGAAATCAGTACTGTAATTACATTAAAATTTCAACATTCTGATTTACTATTTGGTGGTGTGTGAAAATGGCAAACAGTGTAGAACCTGACCAGTCTGCTGCTTTTATTGCCACTGGATAAAAAACAAATCTAATATGTACACAAAAAACACTGGCATACCAGCAGACCCTGATTCTACTGTATCAATTTCCACCAAAGGCTGGCCAACAAGAGCAAAATCATCAACCTCATAACAGATCTTCCTGATGACACCGTCATATCTGCTGGTGATTGTCACCGATGCTTTATCACTTTGTACCTCACATATGTTGTCAAACTGGCTGACCTGGTCACCAACATTTATATACCTATAGGAAATATAGTAAAATCTCAATCACTGTAAAAATTCTAAGCATCCGCAGGGTTATATATTAGAAGGGGTAACAGGGATAATTTAAGGATAATTTTTCTTATTTCTCAATAAAAATATATGTTGTGACCCATCAGGGATCAAGCTAGGGGGCGATTTGGGCGAAATAATCGCCCTAGGGGCCGAAATTTCGCCCTAAATTGGGCTTAGGGAGAAGTGGGAGTCTCCCTAAAAAAAAAAAAAAAAAAAATTTTTTTTTTTTTTTTGGTAGAATTTTCATCAAATCATTCCACAAACAAGCTGTTATGACAATTTACCCTATAAACCCATTGAAGCTTATTAATCTTTCAATTTAATGTTAATAGTATGCATAATAGCTATTTTTCTTTAAAACTGAATGAAAAATGTCATAATCGCGCAATACCACTTCTCCCTTCACGGCTGTCACTTCTCCCTATTTCAGCTGGAGGGAGAAGTCACTTCTCCCTAAACTTTGAGTCTAGCTTGATCCCTGGACCCATCATTAGAACTGTCCTGGCAAGACAGTTCTAATGATGGGTCACAACATATGTTTTCGTTTGAAAATATACCAAAATAAAACTCAACGCTGTTACCCCTTCCTGTCTGCAGCACTGATTGGGACAAAAAAACCAGGGCAAAGAGGTATAGACAACTATTCTCCACAAACCTTATCATCAAAGACTGCCTTCCTATTTTAGGAGGAACTAGAAGCTCTCAATTGATATTGATTTCTTGCTTTATGTCCACGGTAAACAACTATGGTCATGTCTGGACGGTCAGTTAACCTAACCACACTATTCCTGGGCAGGCTTAGACCTCCTAAGCGGTTAACAAGTACTAAGTGCACATACTTTCGCCAGTAACTGACAACTGTCCTTCTTGAATCAGCGGAAGGAGAAACGAAAGTATGTGGCCAGACCGGGTCCTATTTTGGACATGCTGGCAGGTAAACAAACAGAAAGTCACAAAAGCTGTTTCTTGTTGTAACAAGTGGTGCATTCTCACAAAACAGAGCTAAAATAGAAAACTTGTAGCAAAGTTTCAATGTCGCAAACAACAAACAAGTAATACCTTGCTCTTGCTAGTTGCAGGTGACACAAAAATGTCAGGAAAACATGTAGATGTACCCTTACAACTTCAGAAAACATTCATCTTCCAAACTCCTGAGCCTAACAACCTTAGTCCCAGTGAGATAACGAAACCCTAAATTTTCAAATGTAATATATGTGAAAACACAGACATTTTTGGCCAAAAAAATGTGAGGCGCTTGCTCCTTACAATTTTTGGCAAAAAATTTTCCACAGTTGATTTTGTGAGTACTGTAAGAAATTTTGTTGTCAACTTTAAGGAATAAGATTTGTTTACAAAATTAATAAGTATCCTAATGTTCTTAAACATTTGGGACAAGTATAAGTATCCAAATGTTCTTAAACATTTCTTTCCATTTGGGACAATTGGCAAATTAATGGTTTTAGGTGTCCCAATACTTAGGCACATTAGGGTAATTCACAGCAAAACTTACCATTCCTTTATCTGTACTTCTCTTATTCCTTCTCCAATGTCTGAGAGATTAAACTTTACCAATTCACACAAGGCTGAAAAGACAAACCAAAGGTGAACAGGTACACTTTCAGGGGAAACAACTCTACCATTTTCTTTTTTGTCCTTTTGGTGTAAACATATTTTATTTCAATTACATACAAGTTATGTACAGGTTACAAATAGTATACAATAGCAAAAGGATCTGAACGGAAGCCAGGGGCTTATTTAGTTCATCTCCTGATTCTCACTGTATTCAGCTTTTGCATGTACATAGAGACTAACATACCCACTGCAAAAGCTCCTCACATTTTTATGGCAAACAATGGCAATGTTTTAGCATAAATTAATTTGAAATGCAACATCTCATCAACTAACAAGGTGATTTGTTTTGCATGTATCATATGTTCAGTATGAAATCAATCCATAATCCCAAGTGACTTATTGTGTGTTCGTGTTTGCATTTTGGTGCTACTTGAGTACTTAATATAGTTACTATATTCACAAATAAGGAGCGGCTGTAGTGTAGTGGATAACACTCCGGACTACCAATCCAGGGATCGCAAGTTCGAACCCCCTCTTCTCCGGTCTTTCGGATGAGACTTTAAACCGAGGTCCCGTCTCCATATGACCTCGTTGTTGGTGGGACGTTAAACCCGAGTTCATTCACTCACTCAATATTCACAAATAAGTACATGAAGTAGCACCAAAATGCTTTATTAGTTGTTGATATTTACCTGCAGAAGAATGAAAAAACCTTGATTTAGGTGAGAGGATTGATGATGGAGTACAGTGACTCTGTGAACAACATGAATGCTGCCGGCACCTACTGAACTGCCCTGACTTTGTCTAGAAGAAATAAAAAGAACACTTTTAATGTTTCTTCCTCTTTTTCCTTTTCTCTTTGCCCATTATGGTTGTACAACAGGGCGTCTACTGCCAATTATGGGACAACAGTGTTGTCCTATAACTGGCAGTAGACTCCCTGTTGTAGTCCACTGTGAACATCATTCACTTGAAACAGGAATTAATATTTCACACAAAAAGAAATTAAGGTAGCTGGCACCTCCACACTTTGAAATTAGTATGCAAGTTTAAAGGTCAGTCTGATTAACTGGATACAGTATAGAGTACTTTTGTATGGTAAACTTGCAGGCATCAGTGCAATAATAAACTCCAGGGAGAAAAAAAAACAAAAGGAAACTTCAAGTACCAGTGGTCTCATTTCAGAGCTAAGGCCAAATAAATTAATCTCTTGTTTCCGGTACCCCTACCGACCCCATGTTTATGGGGCCTACTCAAACATTTTTATGGCCATATGGGAGTTTAAAGTCTATTTTTAGGCTATTATAAAGGATTTTTATACATTTAGCAAACAAAAAAGTTTTTATAAAAAAAGTTTGCCTACCTACCAACCCTAAAATTTTTGGAGACGTAACCGGAAAGAAGACATTTTTTTTCTTTTGGCCTTAATGATTTTGACATCATTTAATGCATTTCAGGCAGTCTGACTGTTGCAAAGTTTGACTGTGCAGCTCCTAATCATATAGTACCCTCAAATCCTTAAACCTGAGCCTAAAATGTCCTAAAAAAGGAGCAGTTAGATTTTACAATGCAGTAATACCCTCAAAAGATGCAGACGGAATAGCAAACAGCACATGCCCTGATCAGGAGCAGTCTGATATGAGTATGCACTATTTGCTCAAATTTCACAAACACATACAGTCAACTTGTGATATCTCAAAGTCAACCCAACCTACTGATATCTCACAGTAAATTTTCCGGTACCAGAAAATTTACTTTGAGACATCCGTAGTTTGAAATAACAGGAGTTGAAAAGTAAATAAAAATAGGAAATATATTCTTTGATATAAGAAGCTACTTTGAGATATCAGTGTTCGAGATATCAGGAGTTGACTGTATGAGCAGTGACATGACAAAACTAACAGAGTGGCATGTGCACCAAGTGAAGACTTACGCAGATCAGCCTGGGCATCACCCAGTCTGATCAGTCTTCCCTGTTGGCATGGAGGTAACTTAGACCCTTAGCTATCCTGTAAACCCACAGCTAAGACTCTGATCAGACTGGGTGGATGCCCAGGCTGACCTGAGTCTTTCCATGGCCCACATGACACTTTGTTGGTTTTGTCGTGTGGTGGCTCATATACCTGTTCGAGCAAATAGATACTTAGAATTTTAGGCTATATATGCTCAATTTCTTCAGCTAGTTTACTAATGCTCCAGAAAAGCTGATTTTTAATTTCTGTGTATTATTCTATTCATTCTTCATTAGGCCTCTCAATGAAAACCACCTGCCCTAGATGCTTCTAGACCACAGCAACAGTTTTAAATAAAATAGCCATAAAAATAACTTGTATGGCGCTGCAAGTAGATATTTGGTTTGCTTTGACCAGAGCAAGCAGTTGTCTATTATGTAGAGCTGTGACAGCATCTTTCTATATAATCAAAAACCAGCTTACAACTAATTCCAGCTGTCCTTATGGCTTGACCTTGAAAATACTGAAGGTGTGTCTCAGTTAACCAATCATATCACAGCAACAAATGTCTTGCCCAGCACAAATGCACAATAAGATTTTAAAATTGGGCTTAAAACATATACTTGCAAAGTGTACCTTTTTCTTGTACTCCTGGAGATCGATATTATAAACGGACAATAGACTGGCAGAGGTTTTATGGGAGGTTTGTGTTAGGCAGCTGGAACTTTGTGATCCACTGATGTCAGTCCAGTATTGGTCAATGAAAACAAAGTTGAATTTAAGCAATTTCAGGACAGTTAAGGGCTAGATACAACAATAATTTATACCCGATAAACACGTAAGAACTGTAAACAACTTTTTCCAATTCTTTTTGATGCCATTTTTTGGGCGAAGTTGTTTGGAGTATCTGAAAGTTGACCGACTTACGCCGGTTTTGAATCGGTCTCCCTACTCACCGATATAAAACAATCAATAGCCGCCAAGAACCGACAAAAACCTGTTTAAAATCAAGTATTTATAAGATGTAGGAAAGAACATCGATAGATTCTTTTAATCTATAAGATATAGTTTAAAACAATCTATTCCAATGTTCTTATACCTTTATAGTCCCGTTAATGTGACACTAGGAACGCCTTTAATGGCATGCATTCTAAGGGTCTCATCAGTCATCCGAGCAAAATTCATGCTGAGGGCTTAACCACAAGCTGAAAAGATAATTGCCGAAGAAAAAGCTGGATTCAGAGCCGGAAGAAGCACCATAGAACAGATCTTCAACCTCAGAATCCTATACGGAAAGGAGCTTCAACATAAGCAGAATCTGTATCATATTCTTAAGGCCTTCACAAATGCCCTTTGACAGGGTATGGCATGCAGCTTTGTGGGCCACCATGCGGAAGTACGATATCAACGCAAATTTAGTTTGCGTCATTGCCACTTGTATGACAAGGCTATATGTGTAGTCCAGATGAATGGCAACCACCTACATTGGAAATGGCTGTTCAACATTCATGTGGCTGCCGCTTGTGTTGTCTTTGGTGATGACTTGTTTTGTGTTGTCTCTTCCCCACAAGGTGTCTTGGGTTGGATCTGGAATTGAATTGTGTCAGCTCCTGAGTATTTTCCTCCTTTCTTCTGGAAAATGGTTCAGAACAGCAGCTGAAGTTAGGCAAAGACGACTTTTCTCACCCACCCTCTTAAACATTTTTCTCGACAGGTTTATGTCTGATGCTCTATACGAACATGATAGAATAATTAGCAGAGGCGGCAGAACTCCTACCAGTCTGACAATCTTGCTGAGGAAAGGCTGGAACTAGAAGCCCTGGTTGATAGTCTTGACAAAGTAATCAGATAGCCAATGATCAGGAACTAATACAGTCAAGTTCCATATCCCACCCTCATAACCAAAAAGGAAAGAAGCACCCATACGGTTTGACAAACGCCCACGAAAGAAATGCAAGGCAAACCGATAGAACAGCTCCCAAACAGGCGTCCATTTACCTACCCTTATAAAAACAGCCGCAATATTTTTTCTAACTATTTTCTATTTTGAATTACAAAACAAAACATAAAGAAGAATGGGCGGCTATTCGGGAGACCATATAGCTAAAGACCATACCAAACAGGCGGTTACTCAGCTACCCTTATAAAAACAGTAACTGCGTCTGTTTTACATATTTTCTATTTTGAATAACAAAAAAACAGAAAGCAGACTGGGCAGCTATTCGGGAGATCACACTGCTAAAGACCATAGATAAGTGTACGACAATACGCCAGAGGCGGACAGTACTTGATTGGAAGAAGAAGTGGACATAACAACATGTAACACTGAAGAACCACAACAGAAATACCTCATTGGAACGGTCAGTTTTGGATTACTGTTGGGGGGGGGGGCTTTAAATAGTTTTACTGGATCTATATATGTAAGTTTCTTGCCGTCACTTCTTTAGAAAGTTACACACAAAACATGCAGTGAAAAAAAACATTACGGCTAATCGCATCTGTCCCTGTGTAGCTCTACAGTTCCTTGTTGGTATTTTTTCAGATGATGACATAAACGAAACATGTATGGCTTGTACAGTATAGTTTCTTATCTTATTGTTTAGTTTCTTATCTTATTCTCAGTTTTGAAGGATGTTGCATACTTTGGATGAAATCAACTGTCATTCCTGATCCTAATCAGTTTCATAAAACGAATACGTTATGGTCTTGCCAAACGGTTTGCGAGGTCCTACAGTCTTTTTTTAATTTCTGGACACTATTTACATTAGATCTGGCACTGGGTTATACAGACAAATAGTAGGTATTCCGATGGGCACTAAATGTGGTTCCTTGTGGCAAATTTCTTTTTATTTTGCTGTTACAGAGACTTTATGATGTCTCCTTCTTTGGATAAGAAAGCTGAAATCAACGAAGCTTTCAGTTCTATAGCTAGATTTTTAAACATTCATAATATCTGGCCGTAAAACGTCTCCGAGTACATCATCCATAGTGCAGATTATATTTTATTTACATCCTTTGAGATCAGAGGATAGATTCTGAGAAATCTAAAATTTGAGATCGATTTAGACTGTTATTCTAGATCATCATCTTTTATATAATTTGGATCCTTTTGAAATAAATCAGTCTTTGAATCGACTGCCCTATTAAAATTAAGAAATTACAGTATGTTTTTTTTCTAGTTTCGTCACCAGATATTGTCAGGGTCACTGACGAGGCTTTAATAGCCGAAACTACGTAGTCTGGTTCCTACTTCTGTAAGTATTCTCTGCTCTTGAAGGAACTTTTTAAGATTTTAATTTGACAGTGTACAGTCAATCAAATCTACCCATCAGAACTTCAATTAAATAAAGCAAATTCTTCTGATTTTGAGGCTCAATTTCTAGATGTATATCTAATTATTTTAGATGGCGTTGTTTCTTCAAAAAATGTGTTAACGGTGATGTTTTTTTATTTTAAAATTGTTAACTTTGCTTTTTTTACAAGGAGATATTCCTCGTAATACATCTTAATGAGTTTATATGTCTCAGTTCATTCGGTTTGCTAGGGTTTCTGGAAATATTGCTGCCTTTAACACTCGTAAGAAAAGTTTAATAGCTAAAATTCTAAACTAATAAGTTCTGAAAAATAGATCCTTTGGAAACAAGGAATACACCAAGGAAACAAAAACAGCGACTCGGTTAAATTGAGTCTGTTCATGACCAGAAATAAAATGTGCGTTATGGTCTTGCCCCCTAGCAACGGTTTAATCAGAAGTCTATTTTCAAACTTTTGCACTATGATGATGAACGAGGAGGCGTTTGACGGCCGTCACACGGCACAACCAGCTGCAGTGAAGATAAAAAAGTTCAGAAAAATAGATCCTTTGTAAACAAGGAGTACACCAGAGAAATGAAAACAACAGACTAGGTTTCATTGAGTCTGTTCATGACCAGCAATAAAATTTGCGACTATGGCCGCGGGCCCCAACGCCGGGTTAAGCAGAACTGTATTTTCAAAATGACTCTAAATGAACTCAATAATCCCCAATGACCAGTAAAGAAAAATAAGTTCTGAATAAATAGATTTTTGGGAAGCAAGAAGTAAATTAAAAAAATATGCGACACTGGCCATGCCGCCTCAGCCCTAGTTTTAGCAGAACTCTATTTTCAAAAAGGCTATAAATGAACTCAATGATCCCAAATGACCAGAAAGCATAATCTCCACTATGATGATGTACATGGAGACGTTTCACGGCCGCCACACGGCACGACAGCAGCTGCAGTGAAGATAAATAAGACTACCAGTATCAAAAACTCCGTAAATTTTGTTGTTGTTTTTTTTTTCAAGATTTTATCGACGTCACTATTACATTGGTATCTAAATTGATACAGAACTAAAAACTCTTTTTAAACAAGGCATAGATGCATGCGACAGACTGCATGCACGGTTGGCAACTTCTGACTTTCGTCGCCAAATCATGTCAGGGTCACTGATGGGGCATAACTAGCCAAAACTACGGAGTATGGCCCATGTTCTTCTTATTAATATGTTCTCTGCTCTTGAGGGAACTCTTTGAGGTTTTAATTTAACTGCAGCAGGTGTTGTGCCGTGTGGTCGCCGAAAAATGTCTCCCTGTACATCACCCATAGTGCAGATTATATCTTATTTTTGTTCTTTGCGATCAGATTCTGAAAAATCAGAAATTGAGATTGGTTTCGACTCATATTCTGGATCAAAGCTTAATTCATTTGGACCATTTTTTAATACTAATCAGTCTTTTAAGCGACTGCCTTCTTTAAATTAAGAAATTACAGTATGCTTTCTCTGGCTTTCCTCGCCATATCATGTCTGGGTCACTGATGAGGCTTGACAAGCCAAAACTCGACATATGGCCCATGTCCATCTTACAAATGTGTTTTTTGCTCTTGAGGGAAATCTTTTTGGTTTAACTGGTAGGTTTCTTCTCCTGAATTTCAGTATTGCTATTTCAGCGAGTTTTATCTTACTTTTAATTTTGATTTCTATGTTCCTGAGATATTACACTTACGCTCTAGTAATCTTCCACACAAACCAAACAACTAAGTGTCTGGTGGAAAGCAGAACCTAGGGCTCGACTACAAACCGGTTAAGCCCCCCCCCCCCCATCCCCGCATTACTGGCCGTACCAAGGCGGCACTTCTGTTTTGGCTCTTCTTGGAATTTTTGTGTGTTGTTTGTTGCTTTGTCTGTTATTGATATGGTGTGTGTGGTGTTAAGATTAGTTCTAAAATAAAAAAAAAAATAGGTAAAAATAGTTGTTGAATTTTGTCGTATATTTTTTCTGATTTTCAAAATTGGTGCTTACGTTGGTATATTGTGTGGGTGGTAATTGTTTTGGTGGGTTGAACAATATAGTGTCTGATGAGCCAAGGAAGAACCAAGGGCGAGGGTTGGTCGACCACAAATCAGTTAAGAACTCCCCCGCCCACCCCAACCCCCAAACCCACCCCAATAATTTCACTACTGGCCATCCCAAGACGGTCTGTTTTGGTTCTTCTTGGTTGCTTTATATGTTGTCTTTTGCTATGTCTGTTATTGATATATTGTTTGAGATATTTAGGCTAGCCCTGTGACCACTTACATGGGATATGGCTGTTCACATGGCTGCTGCTGGTGACGTCTTGGTGGTGACTAATTTTGCGTTGTCTTTTTCTCACATGGTGTCTTGGGTGGGATCTGGAATTGAACTGTGTCAGTTTCTGAGAAGTTTCCAGTTCACTTTGTTTTAATCTGACATCACTGCAGCTGGTGTTGTGTCGTTTGGCGGCCATAAAACGTCTCCCCTTACATCATCCATAGTGCAGTTATTTTTATTTTTATTTTTGTGCTTTGAGATCAGAGGATATATTCTGAGAAATCATAAATTTCTGATTGGTTTCGACCCATATTTTGGATCATACCTGAATTGATTTTGACCCTTTTTTGATACTATTCAGTCATTTAATCGACTGCCTTTTTCAAATCAAGAAATTACCTTATGTTTTCTCTTGCTTTTATCGCCAGATCATGTCAGGGTCACGGATGAGGCTTGACTAGCCCAAACTTCGATGTATGGCCCATATTCTTCTTAAGAATGTGTTCTCTGCTCTTGATGGGAAATCTTTTAGGTTTTCATTTGACACCACTGCAGCTGGTGCTCTGCCGTGTGGCGACCGTTAAACGTCTCCTCATACAACACCAATAGTGCAGAAAATGTTTTATTTTTGTCTTTTGAGATCAGAGGATACATTCTGGGAAATCAGAATTTTTTTATTGATTTCGACTCATATTCTGGATCATAGCGTAATTCATTTTGACCCCTTTTTCGATACTATTCAGTTTTTTAATCGACTGCCTTCTTAAAATAAGAAAGTACGGTATGTTTTCTCTTGCTATCATCGCCAAATCATGTCAGGGTCACTGATGAGGCTTGATGATTAGACGACACTTCGAAGTATGGCCCATTTCTTCTTACGAACGTGTTCTCTGCTCTGGAGGGAAATCTTCTAGGTTTTAATTTGCCCCCCTTTTTCACTGCTCACGTTTGGGCCGCGCCCAAGTCTTAATGACGACTCCGGCCTAGAAACGTTCTACTAAGTTGGGGAAGATGGCTGAGACTTAATTGTTTGTCTTTGGTCCGTCCCATCGGGGTTCAGCTGTTTGACTTCTTTTGTTCCAGCATTTTAGTGTTGTTCTTGAAGTTGAGTGCGCATGCTGTTTTGTTCCATTGATGGATTAGAAATCCTTTGCGCAGACCGAATAACTTGTATGTTTATGAACCACAGCAGAATCCAGGGCGAGGATTATGCATATGTACTATCGACTTAACCTCAGCCCACGCCAGTAATTTAGTACTGACCGTTCCAAGACGATGCCTCTATTTAGATATATACTATTATTGTCATTGTTTGTCGGCCTTGTCTGTTGCTTGGTTATTCGGGGTCAACTGATAGTCTTCTTTTGCTCCGGCATTTCAGTGGTGTTGTCTGACTTCCCAGGGGTCTCCTGGTGTCGCAATACGTTCTTTCCGTTGAGTCCTCATCTCTGGTTCATCATAGGCCTTATATGTGATTTGTTTGTTTCCGGTGATGATTCATTGATGAGTTAGGAAACCTTCATGCGGACCAAATAGCTAACTTAATGTTTCAAACCACTGCAGAAGCAGAGGGCGAGGTTTGGGCCCAGTAAAACATGTTTAAGCCCCCCCCCCCCCCCAAGTAATCTTTTGCTGATCGTTCCAAGGCGGTACTTCTGTTGCGGTTCCTTGATGATATATTGTGCTGTGTCCGCCTGTCTATGGTCTCTGGCGGTTTGGTCACCCATATTGCTGCCCATTCTGCCTTCTGTTTTGTTTTGTTTTGTAACTAAAATAAACAATAAGTAAACATAGATGTTGATGCTGTTATCGGGGTAGCTGAATGACCATCTGTTTGGGAAAGAACTGCTCATTCGGTTTACTGTGCGCGTCTTTCGTAAACTTGTGTCACTTTCTGTGTGTATGTGCTTCTTTCCATATTGGTTTTGAGTTTTGATTGGTTTCCTGATCATTGCCCATCTTTTTACTTTTCTATTAGTCTCTTTAACCGTTTCTGCATCTATTTGAATAGCCTGGAAAAGGTCTGACCTCTTTTCTTGTTTTGCTTTGTTTTCCTTTCCCATTTGTTATTCAGGGCAGGATGTGGTAAACGATTCCGTCGGTTCCAGATCATTGCCTTCCCATCTACTCTTCTGCTTCTGATTTTAAAAATTGCCTGTTCAGCGTAGCCTGTCGGCAGAGAAAGAGCTAATCTAAAACTAGTAATATGTTGAGAGTTTTGTTTTTTTACGAAACTCGCCACTGTTTCTGCACCTTCTGTCAGATATTCAGATTATTCCGCTTAAGATTTGATTTTATTTACAAAGAATCAGTACCGTCCAATACAATCCGTATAAGTGTTTCAGAATCACAGAAATGAGATTGAAGCTTTGTATGACAGTTTGAGAGGCGCCATAATCGGGTGGTTAGAGCCACTCTGTTGTGGTGCTGAAAGTCGCGGGTTCGAATCCGGATTGGGCCAACCGACAGCTGGCAAATTCTGTCTGTGAACCCAGCAGTAAATGGATACCTTCTGGGAGATGACTATCATATTAGGATTGCGCTTACCGTCAGATCCTACATTGAAATGATTTGTATTTGTATATATGTATGTAGCGTAATTGAATAAAATACTGTTTAAACCAAATGGATACATCTTTCAATAAGGCAGCGAAAGGAGAGGAATGGGGTTGGCCTTTCGTACTTATGATGTGCCCAAGATAAAAGTGGGCTTCTTATCCCCCTGCCCCCCCCCCCCCCCCACCCCCCGCTCCCCCCTGTAGCCACTAGGCCGTGGGAAACCTTTTATGACAGTTTTGTAGCTCAGGATGTTGCGCGTTACATTCACATGATATCACTATCCACTAACGGGTTCGGAAATTAGGTTATGATCCACAAATGATTTGTATTTGTGCTATGAGGTGTACATATCCACATGTGATGGGAAACAGAACCTGGTGACAAATTACTAAATACCATATGTATATAAAATGCCCAACGCGAATATTCTTACCAGTGTAGCATCTGGCCCAGTGGATTGAGAATTCGCTTTTCACACACGAAGGCATGGGTTCGACTCCCTATGGCGACAGTTTGATAAGTTTCTTCAATTCAGTAAACCATGAAATCCGCACGTCACGTGCCCTAAGCTGGAATATGTTGTATTAAAGCATGGGCGTAGACACGGGTGCGGCAGGTGCGGCATTCGCCGCACCAATAATTTCGGTCGGTGCGGCATGCCGCAGCAATAAAATTGGCTGATGCGATACGATGCCGCACCAATAATTAATAATTATCAAGATCAAGTCAAGATAGAAAATGTGAACAACATGTAAAAAGTTGCAACTATCAAATAAACACAACAAAAACAAGAAGGCTTATAGTACTTTTTATCCTCCATACACAGCCAACAGCAGCATCCCTGGGGATGACTCATCAATATTCCAAGCTTTCAAGCGCCTGCAGAATGATGATTTCTTTTGTTTACATTCGTTTCTCGTTTACTGTAATAATTACCTACGAGGAGTGAATGGTAAGTTAGTGTTATTTTCATTTTGTCCTTATATTTTAAACTTTAGCAGCTTACAACATTGTCTGTGAAATTGGTGATGCCTTTTCCTGGTGCCTTTGTAAATCCAATTGATACATAAGGAAGGGCTTACTTGAGAGGGCTTACAATATTATCATTTTATCACACTTAGGTTAAAAAGACCTAATATTTGATTTTATTGATGTAATTAAATAAACCTAGTATCGATATAATATCTAAAGCGCAACCAAAAAAAAAAAAAAAAAAAGTCAGAAAGAAAACGAATGCTGTCAGAAAAAATGTATGGAAGCACATCGGTGCCATTACCAAGCTTTTGTTTGCTTGCCAATGATAATGATTCTTCTTCATACGTTGTGAAAACATGAAGAACATGAAAAGTTCAAACTTCCATTTTAGACCAGAAAACCATGGAGGAATGCCGAGAACTGGAAGACTTAATCAAGAAAAAAGACACAGTGAACATCTCTGACCTATACAGACAGCGTTCATCAATATACGACAGTCTAGTGGATCCGCAAAATGACCTGCCTGATTCCATTTCTCAGCTTCTAATACCCAATGCACAGCAACATCTATACGCTGTTAAGACGAAGGGTGACGGAAACTGTCTGTACAACGCAGCTGCGCGTGCCATTGGAGGTAGTTAATTTATTATTTTACTCGTATGTGGTCCGATCCGAAAAAATGAAACTAGCTTTATGACTTTGATCTGAAAAAAGTAAGATTAACACCGAGTTGTGTCAGTCAGCAAGAACTTGTGTGCAAGTATATCAGTAAACTAGAATTTATGTGCAAGTAATATGCCAAATTTGGAAGGAAATA
The DNA here is from genome assembly GCA_963989385.1 of Ctena decussata. Classification (NCBI taxonomy): domain Eukaryota; kingdom Metazoa; phylum Mollusca; class Bivalvia; order Lucinida; family Lucinidae; genus Ctena; species Ctena decussata. The sequence goes on along the minus strand of OZ022501.1, from coordinate 71,526,248 downwards.
TCGTGTTGAAAAAAAGTTAGGCCGAAAGTTAGGCCCTTTTCGGCAACATAATTATTAAAACGTTGCCGTCAGCATAGTGACGTTTACGCTTTGATTTTTGAAGGTATGGAAACACAACGACTCACTTCCGTTTGAGAAAGCATTTTATCTCTTAAAACCATATTTGTATACTGTAAACAATACCTGCTTCAAACACATGCACGATACGTCACAAAACGTTTTAAGTTTAGAAATCGAAATGGTAATAGTAGATTTAAAGCGTTTACAGGTTGTGTTTTGTGGACATCATGATGGCGTCTCAAAGCAATAACAGCAACCGAAGTTCAGAAAGTATATAACAAGTCGACTTAAAAATCTAAAACAACCTAATATTAATTCGTAACCTGGTAAGTGTTACCACCATACGGAGATCAACATGCTGATCTACTGCTTCATGCTTTTTTCTCTAGGTGATCTGTCGATGTCTTACCGTCTGCGATTCCTCTGTGCGGCGGATATGTATTTGAATGCAGATCTATACTCGACATCATTTGAGACTGACGACCACTTTGGAATGGCGATATCGGGTCCAAGTGAAAATATTTTCATGTCTACCAAGAATCGTTCTGCTGCCGTGGAACATGAATCATTACTTACGTGTGAAACAGAACCTCGACCAAGGTGGAGTTCTCTAATTCATATTCAAGCACTTGCAAACGTCTTAAAAAGGCCAGTTACATCAACTTACCCGGACAATACTGGACTCCCATATAAGAACTTATTCAACAGGGAATTCATACCATTGTCTGATCAGCCAGAACATGAAAAGCCTATTTACATACTATGGACTGTTGACGGTGCACTTCCGCATGGTATGTTCACGCCAAACCATTTCGTGTGGTTGAAAGAATCCCCATTTCAGTCAGAGCCACAAGTTGTCGCAAAAACGAAGAAGGGAATCAAACGGAATAGTAGAACATTACTTGACTATAACTTTTTCCCAATCAAAAAACAAGCATCTTTCGAAAGCGCAGGCACAGAAAACTGTCATGATGTGCCAAACGACAATGGAAATATTGAACTGGACAGAGTCGAGGCAAAAATAACAGAAGAGAGCAGACCATTGTCACCACAACATGCTAGTGAAGAAACAGTCATGGTTACCGAGGCATCCGATAGGATCATAACATCTAGCATGTCATCTGATACATCTGATACAAGGGAACTTCGGGAGCAAAATCGACCTAGAAACTTCTCATTTCCAAAGAGAACTTTTGGACAAAAGAAAAAGGAATTTCGGGCATTCTTGGGCAAATGGTTCGACCAGTTCGAATGGCTCCATTATGACGAGGGAGAGGATAAAGCTTACTGTTATTCGTGCATGGAAGCAAATTCCAGGAACATGATCGGCTCAAAGAAGGTAGAGCAAACCTTTATTTCTGAGGGATACAAAAACTGGAAGGATGCACCAAATAGATTTGTGAAACACCAACAGTCTGAATGTCATAGAGAAGGTGTTTTGAGATTGAATTTATCAAAAGGCCCTCAAGACGTCGGTAGCACATTATCGAAACAGAGTAGCGATGATAAGGCAAAGGCAAGGGCTGCTCTATTAAAAATTCTATCAAATATAAAGTTTCTGGCAAGGCAAGGACTACCATTCAGAGGAACTGGTGATGACAGCAATTCTAATTTTTATCAACTTAATAGACTGAGAGTGGAGGATGATGTTGAATTCGATAACTGGCTGAAAAAGAAGCAATTGAAATATGACTCGCCTGAAATACAAAATGAAATGATAAGCATCATGGCGCAGCATATTGTTCGTGACCTATCGAATCTAATTAGAGCCTCAAAGTTCTTTGCTATATTAGCAGATGAAACTACTGATTCCAGCAATAGGGAACAGCTCGTGATCTGCCTACGGTGGTTAGATGACAATTTCGAAGTCCATGAAGATATGGTTGGTTTTTATCAGATAGATGACACCGGTGCTGAAACCATTGCTGCCTCGATTAAAGACGCGCTGATAAGACTCAATATTAGCATTACGAAATGTAGGGGCCAGACATACGATGGGGCCAGTGCAATGTCTGGGCGAAAAAGTGGTGTCCAGGCAAGACTGAAACAACAGCAACCAAAAGCATTATACAACCACTGTCATGGGCACATGATAAACTTGGTTTGCGCTGAAAACATCAAAACTTCTAAATGTGTTAGCGATTCACTAGACACAGCACTCGAAATTACAAAGTTAGTGAAGAAATCACCTCAACGTGATACTCGACTTGAAAAGATACGACAAGCCTCTGTTGGTGAGCATGGTGATAGCCCCGGACCAAGTATTCGTATGTTATGTCCGACAAGGTGGACTGTCAAGGCCGACGCAATGGACAGTATCCTCAAGAATTATGACAACCTGATGCAGCTGTGGGACTGGTCCTTGGAGCACATCAAGGATGCCAAGATGAAGGCTCGCATCAGAGGTGTACAAACACATATGACGACATTTGACTTTTACTTTGGCTTAAGTTTGGGAGAGTGTCTTCTGCGGAATGCAGACAATCTGAGTGCGGCAATCCAGAAAAGGGAAATTTCCGCTGCTGAAAGTCATTTTCTGGCAACAAAGACTGTCGCAACGATAGCAAAGATCAGAACAGACGACAGCTTTGATTTATTCTGGAACGCGGTTACCAAAAAGGCCGAAGACAAAGCTGTTGAAGAGCCCAAGCTTCCACGACAGCGTAGGATGCCAGTCAGGTTTGAAACGGGCGCAGCTGATGCAGAGTTTCAATCTGAGGTAAAAGCCTATTATCGCCAGATCTATTTTCAGTCAACTGATCATTTAGTGAGTGCAATCAATGATAGGTACGATTCGCCAGACTTCAAAACATATATGCAAGCAGAACAACTTATCATGAAATGCGTGAAAAGTCAAGACTATGAGACTGAGTATGAGGCTGTGACAAATTTCTATGAGGATGATTTTCACAAGGAAAATCTAAAATGCCAGCTACGTTCCTTAGCGGCGACGTTTGAAGTACCTGGGAAGATTGATGATTTAGTGTTAGCCGATGTTGTGAAGTTCTTCAGAGATTTGTCAATTCGCGAACGACAATGGTTAGCAGAGGTCCAGACATTACTTCAACTGATCCTTATCATGCCCGCAACAAATGCTACCAGTGAACGATCATTTAGCAGTCTGAGAAGGATAAAGACATACCTCAGATCTACGATGAAGCAAAAAAGGTTAAACAGCTTAATGATATTGCATGTGCAGAAGGAGAGGATAGATCATTTAAGATTAAATCAGGTTGCCTCTGAATTTGCTGCTAAAGGACAAAGGGCTTCAATTTTTGGGAGTTTCAATATCTAGTTTCTTACCAGGGGTTAAGTAAATCACGTACGAATACATGACTGTTTCGTCTATATGACGGCTGACGTTTGGCGGAGGTAACTGGATGGTGTTACTGTGCATAATGTCTTCAACAGTTCGGAAAGGACATATCTTTTAATAAATGTACCAACAGTCGATCTTATTCAAACGAAATTTGTTAAATGATACAAAAAAGTAAACATTCTCTGAAGTGCCGGGCCGCCGTAAATCTTGATAAAGATGGTAGAACAATGTTGTGTTTCAACTTTGACAATGAACTTTTATTGCTTTCTAGTCAATACTTTACTTTATTTTAGTTACTTTATTGCTATCTAGTCAATAACCACTGTGTTTTTTCACCACAGGTGCTACCAAAAAGATGAAAAACTTTTCTGCATGATATATCATGACAGAAGGGTTCACAATTTTCAGTTCTGTATCGAGCATGTACATATAATGACCAGTCAAAATTCAGTTAAGTCAGCAAATGAATTGCAGTTTTGCTGAAAAAAAAAAACACTGGTGGCTTTCGCAAACATAATTGAGCCGCGACGCGAGAAAACCAATAAAGTGGTTGTGCGCCCAGCGCACTCAGATCAACCTGAGCATCCGCCCAGTCTGATCAGAGTCTTCGCTGTCCGCATGAAGGTAGCTTAGACCCTTAGCTACCCTTTGAGCACTTAACGAAGAGTCTGGTCCAACTGGGCGGATGGCTAATCGGAATCTGCTAGAACTTCAAACACTGATCACAAATTCCCGATGAAGTCGCGGAATATGTTTGGTCAAAGTACATGTTAGAAGTGTGTACAGTGTCTGTTTCATACATGATGTAAGTAAGGGGACGGTGTTCTTTTTCTTCAATAAAGTTGGCATGTTTGTAATTCCCATTCTATAAAAAAAAGTATTGAGAAGGCGATTTTGTATCAAATGTCTTGAGTGTACCCGTTTACAAAAATCAAAGGATAAAATACCAAGAAAATGTCTCCAAAAAGAAACGAAATTACTGTTCAAAAACATCCTAGAATGCACGAAATCGCACCAATTTTTCAAAAATTTTCCGGGGGAGCATGCCCCCGGACCCCCCTAGCATGGCTTCGCGCCTCCGGCGCTCGCATTCGCTCCTTCGGAGCTCGCTTTCGCCGCACCAATCGAAATTACATGCCTACGCCTCTGTAAAGGGAAATCACCCTATAAAATCTGCCATTGAGATTTTGTTGAAACTTCACATAGTGGTAGAATATCATATACTGAGTGAAAAATTTAAATAAAAAAATGGGGTCACCGTACTACTTTTTGAGATAATGCAGCGCCATCTATGTGGCTGTGTGAAACATGGCTATGTCTATTTCGAAGACTTTATACGAGATAATAGATGACCAATCGTTTCGAAATAAAGATTAATGAACTCTTCTTTCTTGTGTCTTTGTTTGAACATCAAAATTCCCATCGTCGTTTGCCTCATTATATACGTTATTTACAATTTTTTATTTCCCGCCGTTTTCCGGTATTGGAAAAAACGTGGAATTCCTTCCATAGAAAAAGTTCCACCATTGAAATTTTTATATATTTTTGATATGGTACAGGATTGCTCAACCCCGTGCAAATAGGCTAATAAAAAATATAGGTCATCGGCCAAATATTCGAGTTATGGAAGAAAAACCACTTTTATTTGGCGCGGTTTTCATAAAAGCGCCTTGACGTCAATGTTTTTTGCGTTGACGTCGCTCTCTATTTCGCGCCATTAACGGCCATATGGATAACGCTCTTACCGTTCGAGGCTTGTTCATAGCAATGTAATTCTCTGTTCATTTTCAGCAAAGCCCTTACGTCTTGAAAAAATATAGTCTGTATTAAACTGTCGGCTCCAAAATTTTCTCGTATGCAGACAACGCAGTAATGGGAGAAATTCCAAGGACTGAAACTAGGCAGCATGGCCATTGTTATTTCTCATAGAATATTCGAACTTTTTTCAGGGACAGGAGTATATTCCATTTATATCTGATGAACAAGCTCATACATGAACATTGTATATTGGATCCGGCCACTGCCCTACATGTATTTTCACAGAAACATCATCAAAGCTTTGTCCGTGGTGCATGATTTCATTTTATCATTAGTGCTAAGACCAATTTCCGAAGATGAGCAGCCTGATCAATTTTCCCTGCTCCCATTAACAATCTCTGAGTCCTGTGGAAAGTTCTGCTTGGCCGTTGTAAAACTATGTATAAATCTTAGCTGAACTTCTTGTTTGTATCACCTGCGTTAAATCTTGGAAGCAGATGGACGGATGATTTGCATTTTCATACCAGGAGGATGGGAGGGTGGTAATGAAAGGCTGTGTGCAATGAAACCCTGTTTACGGTTTAAAGGATTTCTGCCTTGTGCGGAAATAGAACCCAGAACCACTAGATCGGCAGACCGGCGCTTAACCTACTGAGCAACCCAGGCTCATCAACAAAATTGTTTGAATTCTTTAAATTATGCCTAATTTCTTTTTTTCTAGTTGAGTATCAAAAGTTGCATAGCTCTTTTTGTTCTGAGGGTAAATGAACTGACACATATTTAACAACAATTAGATTTACCATAACACAAAAATATTTTGGGCCAGTAATAACAATTTGCCTCCTTGTGCTGTCGACTGAATCAGTATTGTGCAAGGTTGCTATCGACACAGACTGCAACTGTTTACTGAGCAGTAAATGATACCATTGATTATAATAGTCGACTGAGCTTATACTGCTGTCAGTTTTCTCGGTCGATAACCATTTTTGCTTGTAAAGATGGTGACAAAATGGCTCGGTCGACAGCACAGGGATGGGGCGTTTTGCTCGGTTACCGGATGTTTCGCGCCCTTACACTTCGCTACCTATACATGTTCGCTACCTGTACGTCTTCGCCACCAACGTTTTCGCTACCTATACGCTTTCGCTACCCTGCATATCCGCTACCCAACAAATTATAGCCACCGAAATAGGGGAATTTGGGAATGAAAGAGAAAAAGATTTATAATCCAGACAGATATACAGTGGACTCGACAGTATCGGATCATCGACAGTATCGGATCACTCTTAGGTTATCACCCATTTTTCTCACAAATGAAGCAAATATTTTGAACCATTATATTACAGTCATCAAGTTCGACCGATGGCAAAGTGCAGGCTGAAAAATTCGATCGAAATCTGCGGCTGAGAAACAAATTAGAGTTGTTGAAAAGCTTGGCCCCTCTTCAGTGGCTCTTGCATTTTGCCTATTGCTCGTTACCCCCATGATAGATTTCGGTTATTTAAACTATTTTATCATTAGGCGATTGAAACCAATTTTGTTTTGTAATGTGTCCTGGCATCCCTAAAATCGCAGGCAGTCATTATTTTTGTGACATCCCAGTATTTGATGAAACTAAAGACTTGAAAAGTGAGGCACCGATGTGCGACAGTAACGGATCATTATATAATTTGAACTGAAATACAGGCCTCAGCTGGAAACTGCACATTAGATGTATGGTCTGATGCTGAAAACAAGTCATAAATCAACTGCCTGAGTGGCTGCTGTGTCTTTTTTTTTTTTTTTTTTTTTAAATCAGTTTAAAACTAAGACAACATCCTTTCTGTAAAATATCCCCCATCCCAAGCCCCACATTCTAGCGTATGATAATGAAGGTTATGCGTAGCACAACCAAGCTTCTGATAAACATTCGAGATCAGCTCGCATGTATGTGAACCCAATAATGACTGGCATTTATCCGATTGACATCTGTACACTGTGTAGACTCAGATTAATGCCGGAGAACTCGTTGAATGACCATGTAGTGTTTATACACTGATTGCACTGAAATATCGTTAAGGCGGAAAATCGACGTACATTTGTTGATCGTGATCAGACACCACGGTCTTATCAGGGTCTACACTTTGCAAAGGCAGTTTATGATCTTTACTGTTTGAGTAGTTCCATGCTATGAGGCACAGGGGATTACTGAGTTAAGAATTTTTGGCATGCTTGTAGTTTTGTATACATTCAACTTTTATTTAATAGACAAAACCGTTGCTGGTGAAGGACCACATGAAAATATCGTTGAAAGGCCGTAAAAGAGTCCTCAGAGAGTTTAATAGGTCCAACTCTTTATGTAGCAAAATTATTGAAGCTTCGAAGGTTGTCAGAATGCCTCGGAGAAACTCTCCTATAAAATAATATCATATGATCCGATACTGTCGCACCTGATTCGTTACTGTTGCAGGACCCTCCCGTAAGTCTGCAAAGGTTATCTGCCCTTAAAGGAATAAATTTCGTAAATATTTTGACATGGATAGATAGAAGGGATATTTTGCAATTGTTTTGTGTCATAACATACATACTTTTAGCTTTCACATACAACCAAACGGGAGTTTTATTGAACTTGATCCGATACTGTCGAGTCCACTGTAGTTATAACAAATTTTATTATAACATATCCCTATTTCCAGGAGATGACTTTCGTATAAGCGTTTGCTTACCGTCAGATCCTGTACCATGTTAATTTGTGCTTTTTCCTTGTAATTATGTAATTTACATTGAATAAATATTAACAAATTTTGTCATTTAAACTTTTCTTACATTATTTAATTTCATAATGAAGAAGAAAAAAATCAATAAAAGATTCAATGATCTTAATTAAAAAAAATATATATAAATAAAATAGTAGAAGAAATTAAGCGTTAGAAAAGGTAATTAAAAGTCTTTATTTATTCTGTACATGCGCAATTAAAAAAGAGTTTCAAAACTGATACTGATGAAGTTTAAACAAATTTTACCATTTAAATTTTTTTGCAGTTATCTAATTTTACAATGAAGATAAAAAGAATCAAATATTCATTTATTCTAATGAAAAATTAAAAATAGTTAAAAAAAAATAAGACGCTTGAAAAGTAAATTTAGATAGATAGGGTTCTGATAAACCTAATAAACAAACTCAACATAAATTCAATTCTAAAATCTTGTCTTCAGTCTGAATGAGTTCTTGAAACAGAGCTGTGACCTATATAAACTGACAAACAACCGCGAACAACAACGAGGTAGCGAAACGTCTTGGGTCGAAAATGTGCGAAAAATACCGAGTAGCGAACTCTCCAATGAGAAGGTGCGAAGTCTCCTGGTGCGAAACCGCAAGGTAGCGAAACATCCGTAAATCTTTTGCTCCCCTATACGTACCTGTAACGGCCTTGGTATTTATATCAAATATCGGTTTGGGTTTCTTCTTTTCGCAATAAAAATGAACCGTGCCCGAGTTGATTTTATTAAGTACTCCACATTCACAAATTACGTAATATATTGAGCCCAGTCCACATTTGGTTTCAGCGACAACATTAAAATTTTTTCAGGTTTAACGGGCACTTGCAATCTTCACAACCTCTGCTAAGTTGGTGAATAACCTCGGCAATATTTAAAAGTCGGTTTCCAACAATATTGGCATCTTTGTTTTCTGCATCAAAGTGTTCGGTCCCTTTTTCTTCCGTTTTGGTCCAATTCGAAATATTTAAACAAGCTTTTCGTCGCGATAATTCTTTCAGATTTATGAAGCGCCCGTTCAGGCGCGACGCCATGTTGTCTTCGAAAGTGACGTAAAAGTTTTAGTGTAACGGCAAAACGACGTCATGATAACCGTGGCGGGAAAGAATGACGCTGCGTCAAAACGTATGCGCATGAACATTGAGGTGATTTCCCTTTAAGTGATTGAAGTGTCATTGAACGTGGGCGTCTGCCTGATCAAACTAGCAAAACTGTATGTGCACGTAAAAACACAACACACACCGATGTAAGATACCAGTCATTCTTCCTAGCCACTGTGGTCTCACTTAACAATGGCGAATCCAGAGGGGGTTCGGGGGTTCAAACGAACCCCCTCTTCAGCCTTAATTATTTCATTTTCATGGGGAACTTCAGGAAAAATTGATCAAACTGCACAAATCGAACCCCCCTCAGCCAATTTGAACCCCCTTCCCAAAATTTCTGGATCTGCCCCTGCTTAAGAAGCATGACTGAACAAAAAGCAATCTTTACCAAACTGCAGCTGCTACACATTTAAAATCTGACCCACCAAGAAGTAAAAGAGAGATTGTCCCAAGAGTGACGGCCAACAGACAACAAGAACAAGCTGGTTCGGTTATTCGTCATACCCACATCAGTGCAAAATGAAGTGCAACTTCAGACACTCAGAAGAATATTTTTGTGCGGTTCAAAATCAGTTATTTTATGCTTTATGCACAGTCAAAATAATCTCAGAATGCTAGGTTTTTGTCAGGCTTATAATGGAAAACTATGAAAAAATCCGCGTCGTTGGGAGAGGCGCATATGGGTAGGAACCGGTCCGTGGAAACACCCCAAACCACCCAAAAACATCCCAAACCACCCCAAACCACCCTCCCTGGATACAAACTAGAACCCCACCCCCTCCCTCACCAAGACACCAACATTTCAGGTCAATTGGTGAGTATTAGTTCTTTCCTCCCCTCCACCCCCTTCATTCTTTAATTAACGTGCCACTGCGCAAGGGGTGGGGTTCTAGTTTGTATCCAGGGTGGCTGGTTAGGAGTGGTATAAATGGTCGCCCCCTCCTCCCCCGCCCCGCCCCCACGTGCCCGCCCCACCCTGCATGACATACATAAACGTATAAAATAATTTACTTCATTATACTGAGATTATTAATTTTTCAATAATATTTAAACCCGAAGTTATTAAAAGAGATACATACATACATACATATTATGGGTAAACACTTATTAAAGTTTTTTTTATTTTTTTTTATTTTGAATCTATATAAATACTGTTTGGGATGGGTGGGAGCGGTGTTGGTATATGTGTGAAGGGGACAGGGGGGTGATGTGAATCTGGGGAGGCTGGTTTGGGGTGGTTTGGTAGAGGTTTGGAGTGGTTTGGGGTGGTTTGGGGTGTTTCCACGGACCCGGTAGGAACAGATTACATTAAGAATGCACTTAATTTCGTACATGCGTCTTATTCGGAACTGATAAAAACATGCACACACACACACACATTTTTCTCATGCTTGATTACTTCCATGTCTTATACTTCCTTCAATGTCTTAAATGTATTGTTAGTTCTTGTTAAGTCGGTAAATGGCTATTGATAGCTAATGTTTTATATGTCTGTAACCGGTACGTAAATTCACCGGATCGGGTCTAATCACCGGATCGGACCCGAATTTCAGCATCTATAGCCGTTTTATAATACTTTCTTTGACTGATAATGTGTATATTTTGCATAAGATGGTGTATACAACAGATATATTACAATAATATTTGAATTTAATGAATTTACAGTTTGTTGTAATTTCTTGGAAATTTCACTGAGACAGATACGTAAACATGCATATGCAATATGTGATTGAAATGGCTAAAAATGAAAAAGTCAGATGAAATAATCCGATTTTTTTTTCATTTTTGTTCAAAACATAGAGTGTGGGTACACGTTATGGAGGTGATTTAGAGCAGAGCAGTGACCTATAAAAACATACAGGTCACTGAGAAGACATAATATGTGCTGGATACATCATGCTAAATGCAATGCAGACCCCCTTTGAACCCAAACATTACTGCAATATATCTGTTGGACACACTATCTTCTACAAAATATAAACATAAACAGTCATAGAAAGTATGATATAACAGTTATAAATGGTCAAATTCGGGTCCGATCCGGTGATTCAGTCCGATCCGGTGAGTACACGTACCCGTCTGTAACCTTCCGACTATAAATAAAGTTTGTATTGTACACACACCTTCACAGTAGTAGGGATATGACTACTGACAATGTTCCTAATATTTCAAACGATAGCAGAAAAGGCAGCCCCTGAAATCTGGTAGACTGCAAAATTTTTCTGTGAAAAGTTTTGAAATGTGTTGAGAATTTAAAGAATAGACTATTATAGAGCAAACAGTGTGGATCCAGCTGAGGCAGCTGTTTATGAGCAGCCTTATCATGATCTATGCTGTTAGCAGGTTCAGCTATTTTTGTTTGTTGTGCCTTAAGTGTTTACTTAACATGTTTTATTATTTTCAGACTATGCATTTGAACAAAGTAGCAGTTAACAACATATATATATAATGGCTCTTTACTGCAGCACCTGTACCATACTTATACTGTGCTGTCGGCCTATTCGGCGCACTTAAGCAAACAATCATTAACTGTGTAAATAAGAACAAAATATAGTGAACAACAGATATTGTGTTTAAAGTAACAATAATCATCATTTATTTCATCACAAAAATCCACCATCTGGTATTGATCACAATATGAAAAGAAACTCAAAACTCATGTACCATTGTGCAAGAGGGACCCCGTTTTTGTCAGCCAATTCGACGCAGCTTCTGAAAATGTCTTATTCCTGACATAAATAATGGGTTAAATTTGTGAAACAGACTATAATCATGACCTCACTCCGCGGACTGCAAAATGGCTGCAGAAGGAGCTTGTGGAAAGTTTCAACAATTATTTGCTTTAGCACTGTTAAATCATGATCCTTTGGACATTAGCTGAGTGAGTTATTTTATAATTCACTTCTTTACTATGTGCAATTATGCAAGGATGCAAAGAGGTATGATTTTTTTTTTACAAATGCTGCTGAAGTGAGTTAGTGAGTTGACCTACATTTGTGATGTATACTCAGAGCCACTGTTGTTGTAAACAAAGATTGCAAAATACGGTGTGTATTCAACTTCATATGCCGAGCTGCAAGTGATATTTGTCGCATGACAACTGCAAATATTTGCATAAAACCAAGTGCAACTAACCCCTCTGGCCAGAAATGGTCTTCTTTACCGCATATAAAGATGTCCGCTTGAAGGATTGCTTGGAAAACAGCCGACAAAAATTATCAAGTGTTTTACAGGAAATGAGGTTACATAACATGCGCTGAATAAGCCGATGCGCCAAATAGGCCGATATGACAGTAACTCATCACACTTTTTACTGTAATGTAAACGGTAATAAAACAGCTGACAAAATTAAAATATAATAATACAATATGGTATAGGGGTGAGGTAAATTGTTTATCATGTTCTATAAATGTACATAACGTAAGTAGATGGATATTACTCTGACAAGCAGTTACAAGCTAGTATTGGGACACTTAAGACTACTAATTTTCCAATTGTCCCAAATGGAAAACTAATGATTATAGGTGTCCCAATATTTAAGCACATTAAGGTATTGGACAACGCAATTTCCACTTTTCGACCTCCGGAGAGATATATCTCCCAGGCATTCCAGATTTTGCCCGCTGAAATTCTGACAAACTCTTAGCGTGGTGATCCAGCCCGGATGGATGCTATCTAGACCATCCATGCCACGAGTCCTTACTGGGCAAATGGGCAAAAAAGAAACCAGAGCAGCTGACACAGGGGAAAAACCACCAGAGCTCCAGAAAAGAAGGAGTAACCGGGATAATTTAGGGATAATTTTCCATATTTCTCAAGAAAAACATATATTGTGACTCCTCATTAGAACCATCTCTGCGAGACTTCTAATGAGGGGTCACAACATATGTTTTCATTGAGAAATAAGAAAAATTATCTTTGAATTATCCTCAGTACCCCCTCTTATCTGGAGCTCTGTACCATCCCTCCTGAATAAGTATAAAACATGTTTTATTATTTTCAGCACTGTGCATTTGTGCCACCGACTCAGTGACAAGAAGCTGGTCATTATCAAACAGATCCCTGTTGAACAGATGACAAAAGATGAGCGGCTGGCGGCTCTCAATGAAGTTAAAGTTCTGTCTATGCTCAGTCACCCCAATATCATTGAGTACTATGAAAACTTTCTGGAGGATAAAGCCCTCATGATTGTTATGGAATATGCCCAGGGTGAGAAATTCTACATGTCGGCAAAAAATTCTGACACTCTGATATGTGAACCTGTGCATTTTCTTAAAGACATAATGTCTTTGAGAAAATGCACAGTTTCACATATCACAGCTTCAGAATTTTTTTTGTTCAGTCATTACAAGCACATGTCACACACTCATAAAAATCTTGCAGTCTCACCTTGCCAGGTGTCAAACCATGCATTATGCATTCTGCATAAGCTGATCAAAGTGGTGCTATTGAGAGGCCTCTAATTGTCTGTCACACCTGGTTATGTTTCTAAGGTTGTTACAAAACAAAAAAGAGACTGTTACAAAACTAAAAAGAGTCATAGTTCCCAAACTACTTTGTCAGTTTGGTACAAAGACTCTTTTTTATTTGGTAACTGTTCAGTTCTTGTACATACATAGTTAACCAGGTGTGTCTAAGAAAATTATCCAGAATTATCTCAGGACCCACTTGAATACAGACATCGAAGGCTCTGTCGTACAGGATAATTCTTGTTTTCCTGAGCAATCTAGCCTTTTTGGACCTCCAGAGATGAAAAGTATCCAAAGTACAAATCAGCCGCGACACGACAAAACCGCCTAGCCAAGTCTCTGATCAACCTGGGCATTTGCCAAGTTTGTTCATAGTCACTGCTGTGCGCTTAAAGAGTAGCTAAGGATATTAGCTAGCTCCATCCTAACAGCAAAGACCCTGATCAGACTGGGGGGATGCCTAGGCTGATCCGAGTCTTTTATTTAATTTTGTGGTGTTGATGGCGGTGTATTTAGCTCTGTTTGTGACAATGTACTTACATGTATATATGAGACACTGCATTCTGTGGATTTTTTGTTACAAAGGGGGAACTTAGTGACATCTCTTTTCATTCCCTGGATGATGAAACTCTGCAAGATAGAGTCTGCTTTTAAAGAGAAGAATTTGCTGTCTACAGAATTGGCTTCTTAGGGAGCAACAATGGGGTGAAACACATGGCCATGTGACGTCATCCTGTAAAGTTTTTGTCTCGGCCATTTTGATTTTTCTGTCTACTTCGAAGTTCAAAGGTGAGAAGATCGATATCTCTGTGTATTTAATAGATTAGAAGTTTGATGCGCATGAGCAGTAAGTTAGTGCAACTTTTTCAGTAACCAATTCATATTATGCTGTTTTCTACTAAGAATTGCAAAAACTCTCCTTCCGCTGATTCAAGAAGGGCAGTTGTCAGTTACTGGCGAAAGTATGTGCACTTAGTACTGGTTAACCACTTAGGAGGTCTAAGCCTGCCCAGGAATAATGTGATAAGGTTAACTGACCGTCCCAACATGACCATAGCTGTTTACTGTGGACGTTAAGCATCAACTGAATCAATCAATCAATTGCAAACACTTCGACACAAACTAAGTAAACAACAGTAGTCCTAGAATGTGACCTTTCTTAACTGGTGCCAAAATAAATATGAAAGCTATAATTTGCACAATAACAAGTTTATAGCTGTTAGATTGTGAAAACCTAATTACAGTGCATGCACAGTTTAGCTTTGGATAAAACTAAACTCTTAATAGGAAAAAGGCAAAGAACTCATATCAAACTTGCAAATTTCCAAATATGGCTGCCTGCATTGTTGTAAACAAATATGGCGTCATGGTCATGTGTTTTCCTACCCTGAAATTCTCCCCTTTAATAGTTGACCCTCATATCAAAGGGAGCAAAAATGAAAGTACCAGAGTTACTTCCCCTGAAAAGTATCCATTGACCATAAGGACCCAGGTCATCCTTTCAAAGCTCATTTTAGTCTGAATTTTCTTACAGGTGGAACTTTGTTGGATTATTTACAACAACAGAATGGAAGACTTCTTGAGGAAGAGGTACTGTATCTGGCACAAGTATCATATTTTAATACCCTTAAATGTAGCACAGAAATGCTTGAGCAAAAGTGTATGCCCAGAATTTCAATTTTTCTGACATTTTCCTAGTTATCGCAATGTGAAATGCCTATATCTTCTCTCACACACAAAATAAATATGTTGTAGGAATTCATAGTAAAGACACAAAGAATTATCGGTATACATTTTATTTTGATCTGTTAACCGTATTGCACTCAAAACAGCCAAAACTCTATAGAGTTGTGGCCGTTTTGAGTGCAATAGGGTTAAACCTTTTTTTTGAGTCTGTGGGCCTGCAAGCTTGAGTTGGTGGGGTAAGTGAACATAAGTGGCACAATCTATCTCTAGTTTAATGACAATGCTGTCCTACTCTTTAATACATCACAAAACCCTGTTATCAAGGGCTCTTGAAAGCTCATGTAACTCTTATTTCCTTACAGAAGGTTTGTTATATTATCTCAGAAAACTTTCTTTTCAGGAAATACTGCATTTTTTCGCCCAGATGTTATTATCAATCAAACATGTCCATGCTAAGATGATTCTTCATCGAGATCTGAAAACACAGAATATTTTACTGGACAAGAAGAAGAAAGTTGTCAAGATTGGTGACTTTGGAATCTCAAAAGTTCTCAGCAGTAAAAGCAAGGCTTATACTGTAAGTTATCCTCATGGGAAGACCTTTCAACGGATGGGGTAAAGTAACAGACTATATATGGGAAGCTAATTTAGAAAGAGCTTTGTCTGAATTTGCAATATAGGTTTAAACAGTATTTATTCAAGAACATAGCATACATGTTACAGGATATAACATAATTTTAAGTTGAGGACATGAACAAAAGCTTCAGACTCATTAAGTCCATTTCTCCAAGGCAAACTGTGTACAATAATCTCGACAGATTTGTAGTATTAAGCATTAGCTGACTTAAAATAGCACCCAAGACACTCAGAAATCTATTGAAAGTACAACTTTCACAGATAAAAAAGGTAGATAAAACAAACAGAGCGTGACAGCAATGTGATCATGACAGAGACTTTGTTTTCAGGTATGCTACAGAATATAATGTAACCAGATTATAATGTACCTTATCACACAAAAAAAGCACTCATATATCTGTTGAAAGATAGCATTCAGGATGCACAACGAAGTACAAAATTGCATTATTATTTTTTTTTTTTCTTTCTTTTCATGGGAGCATACTCCCACTACCTCCCCCGCCCTCTCCACACACATTCAAACACACACTTCTCTAGCACTTCATGCCGGGCCGTGTAACGCAATCGGAAGGGCACCTGACTCATAAGTTAGAGGTCCTGGGTTTGATACCCGGTCTGGCCACATACTTTTGTTTCTCCTTCTGCTGATTCAAGAAGGGCAGTTGTCAGTTACTGGCGAAAGTATGTGCATTTAGTACTGGTTAACCGCTTAGGAGGTCTAAGCCTGCCCAGGAATAGTGTGGTTAGGTTAACTGACTGTCTCAACATGACCATAGCTGTTTACCATGGACGTTAAGCAACAAATCAATCAATCAGTCTTCACTCATGCACTGCTTGCTTCACAGATGTCATGGCAGAAATTAGTATTGTTAAGATAGTATTGTTAAGATTTTCTACTGTATTGTAGGTGGTTGGTACTCCCTGTTACATATCTCCAGAGCTGTGTGAGGGCAAACCGTATCCTTTACTAACAACAGGGTTTTCATGTTTAAACAGATGTACAGGGTCTCAAATAAAGTTTCATGGTTCCTATAAGGTCTGTTGAATAACCCTATCCATTTGTTGTCATCCATAATTTTTAAGGTTATTTTCATTTTATTAGCTCGCCTGAACGAAAGTTCAGGAAGAGCTATTGTTGTCACCACGGCGTCCGCGTCAGCGTCAGCGTCGGCGTTCGGATTGGATGTTTTGGTTAAAGTTTTTTAAAGACCTATATCTCCTTAACCCATGGATGGATTCTTTTGATACTTGCACTGTAGTTAGATATTGGTCTAAGGTTTAACAGGGTACCACCCCCACCCCACTTCGTGACCTTGATGTCAAGGTCATGGACTTAGAAAATTTGTAGTTTTTTTGGACTGGATGTTTTGGTTAAAGTTTTATAAAGCCCAATATCTCCTTAACCCATTTATGGATTCCTTTGATACTTACACTAAAGTTAGATATTGGTCTAAAGTTTTCAAAGGTACTACCCCCACTCCCCTCTGTGACCTTGATATCAAGTTCATGGACTTAGAATATTGTCTTTATATTGATTGGATGTTTTGGTAAAAGTTTTTTAAAGACACATATCTCCTGAACCCATAGATGAATTCTTTTTATATTTGCACTGTAGTTAGATCTACAGAGTACTCCCCCAACCCCGCTCAGTGATCTTGAGTCAAGATCAGGGACTTAGGAAATTTTTGTCTTTTTTAAAGTTTTGTAATTGCAAACTGATTCATAATGCTTTGCAGAGATTTAGTTTACACTTGAACTGATGTTAGACTCTTTTTTGAGTTTTTACAAAACACCTTATACTTACCCCACTGGATGACTGGATGACCTTGAAATCAAGGTCATCGACTTTGAATTTTGTCTTAAAGATTTTGGTTAAAGTTTTATATTTATGAAGACATAATTTCACAGTGCCACGATGATGGACTCAGTTGATACTAATACTATACTTGGACTGAT
Source organism: Ctena decussata (assembly GCA_963989385.1). Classification (NCBI taxonomy): domain Eukaryota; kingdom Metazoa; phylum Mollusca; class Bivalvia; order Lucinida; family Lucinidae; genus Ctena; species Ctena decussata. The sequence continues at coordinate 71,508,504 of OZ022501.1, read as the reverse complement.
GTTAGATAATAATGGTTCAGGGTTTTGATACATCCTAGCCCCCCCCCCCCCCCCCCCCCCCCCCCCCCCCAACCAGTCAGTTTTTTTACCTCAAGCTCATGGACTTTGAAATTCCATTTCATTTTTTTTTATTTTAATTTTATTTTAAGACTTACATGTATTTCTGAGATAGCTTTTGTTTATAAATGTGTTTTCATTATGGACATGCTTGCTTGAAGTTTTATGCATAGCAGTCCACATAGCCCCTCCCTCACCCCACCCCACCCCCACCCCCTCCCCCCTACCCGTCAGTTTTTTTACCTCAAGCTCATGGACTTTGAAATTCCATTTCATTTTTTTTTATTTTAATTTTATTTTAAGACTTACATGTACTTCTGAGATAGCTTTTGTTTATAAATGTGTTTTCATTATGGACATGCTTGCTTGAAGTTTTATGCATAGCAGTCCACATAGCCCCCCCCCCCCCCCTCCCCCACCCCACCCCACCCCCACCCCCCTACCCGTCAGTTTTTTTACCTCAAGCTCATGGACTTTGAAATTTCATTTCATTTTTTTTTATTTTAATTTTATTTTAAGACATATTTCTGAGATAGCTTTTGTTTATAAATGTGTTTTCATTATGGACATGCTTGCATGAAGTTTTATGCATAGCAGTCCACACCACCATAGCGGCTGTGTGATGAGCAAGCACCAATTCAGGCGAGCTATGCTGTCAGGCGACAGCTCTTGTTGGTTCCCTCTGATATATTTATTTTGTACATACATGTGTATCTTAACTCTTATAGCACCAAAAAGGCAGATGAAAAAAGCACCAAAAAGGCAGACGACAAACTTTGTGTTTGCTAAATTTCAAAAATTGTTTCTTCTGAGCTTTATCATATTCAAAGACTAGAGGGCAAACAGTGTTGATCCAGAGGAGACGGCTCAGGAGTCATCTCCTCTGGATCAAGGCTGTTTTATGTGTGGCACTTTAAGCGCTAGAAAGAGAAAAGTTATGACACTATAATATATCAGCCTTAACGTTTCGAAGCTATAACCAGAAGAGTGACATATGGGCACTAGGCTGTGTGCTGTATGAGCTGGCAAGTTTGAAAAGAGCTTTTGAAGCAGCGGTAAGTCTCTGAGGTTTTCCAAAAATGAAGGACTTTTTTTTATAAATTCTGCATGAAAAACATGAATTGTAATATAAGAATTGCCACACCATTGCAGGTCTGATCAGATACCACATGACAGTTTTATGGCATCATGGTATGACTGTGCATTCATGGGTTCTTCAATTTATGCAAAGGTGAGGAGCATAAAAATCATGAGCACCAAAACAGGATGATGAGTAGTCCAAATAAACAGACTTAATGCCATGATATCTCAGTATTTGCTGGTGTCTCAGATGACACAAGATTATATGGTATGTATGGATTACTTGCAGTTTTAAAGCCCTTTCAACCGTATTTCAGTCATATCTAGCCAATGGAAGGGAGATAGTGAAAGGCTGTGTGCAATGGAACCCTGTTTATGGTTGAAAAGAATTATAACCCAGGCTGCTAGCTTTGCAGGCCAGCAGTTAACCTACAGAGGTACCAGGACTCCTAGATGGTTGATAGGCTTGATGGGACTGAAACTCATTTAGATTTACATTTAACTTCTGAAGTGTGAGCAGCATGAATATTCAAAACTCCGTTTGCGCTACAATAAAGAAATGAGCCGGATCATGTGACTTCAAACAATAAGGCATTGGTGACAAGCCATTTAGTGCTCTGATGAGACAGCACATAAGTGCAGTCTGATCAGAGCCTTCATTTGTCACCTCAGCCTTCTAGGGAAGTGACACAAGCCACAGAGCTGGTGGTGAGGTTTCAGAGTACCTTATATAAGTGAGAAAGATGATCTGAATCACATGACAAAATTGCCACATTGTTGGAAGTCACAGGACATGGCTCAAATACTCTTTTTGCGAAGGGGAACGAATGAAGGTGAATGGGTACAGTTTCAGGGCAAGCAACTCTGTCATGTTCATTTTTGCCTCCTTTCTCAATGGGGGTCAACTGTTAAAGGAAAGAATTTGTTCCAAATTCTTTCCTATAAGAATAGACCCCTTTGAGGAAGGGCTACATCTTTTAGGGAAGCAAACAGGTATTTAGGATAGTTGTTCTTACGTAAAAATGGCGGAAAAACATGGAGGTGTACCCATACATCTTGAGTGAAACAATTAAAGTCAATTAGAATTCATGAAATGAGTGGTGACACTGCAAAACTGACAAAGTGGCATGCATACCCATTGAAGACTTAGATCACCTGGGCATTTGACCCAGTTTGATCAGAGTCTTTGCTGTCGGCATGGAGGTAGCTTAGAACCTTAATAGCTACCCTTTAATTGCACATCAAAGATTCTGATCAGACTGGGCTGATGCCCAGGCCGATCTGAGTCTTTGCTGGGCACGCATTCCACTTTGTTGGTTTTGATGCGTTGTGGCTCAGATGTTTGAAGAAAAATGTAGAATTCATGAAATTTTTGCTCTAGGAATAAGTTTACCAGTTAGGAACAAAAAAAAAAAAGAATAATAAATGTACACTGAATTACAGAAAACCAGATTGCTTTATCATGGATTATTAGGCAAACCTTTTGCTATTGTGTCATCATAACATTGGTTATTGCAGAATCTTCCAGCTTTGATCCTTAAAATCATGAGAGGAACCTTTGCTCCCATCTCTGACCACTACAGCAAGGAACTTAGGTCACTGATCTTGAGCATGCTACACCTAGACCCCAGTAAAAGACCTGACATTAACCAGATCATGGCCCAGCCAATTGTTATCAATGCATTGATGAACCTGCACACTGATATGGGGAAGATTCCTTGTGCAAGGTAAGATATATAGAAGAGACAACGAAAATTCTGTTACAAAGGAGTTGGGTGTTGTTATCAATAACAAGTTCCAAGAGGGTGTGTGTCATGTGATAGATCCATTGTCTAGATTAAAGTCGTTAAAGTCATTCATGACTTTTTAGCTCACCTGAGCCAGCGGCTCCGGGGGAGCTTATAGGATGGTAAGGCTCCGTCGTCCGTCGTCGTCCGTCGTCCGTCCGTCGTCCGTCCACAATTTCAAACGACTTCTCCTCTGAAACCGCTGGGCCAATTGTAACCAAATTTCATATGTGGCCTCCAGAGGAAGGGGGAACGAAAAATTGTTCAAATGGTTTTGGTCACATGACCAACATGGCCGCCATGCCCATATATGGTAAAAACCTTTAAAAATCTTCTTCTCCAGAACCAATGGGCCAATGGCCTTGAAACTTAGTATGTAGCATTGGGTACGCGAGTACTACCAAGATTGTTCAAATTATGACCTTGGGTTGACCTTGACCTTTTTTACGGTAAGGTCAAATTTGCTTCCTTGTGCTGTTATATGGCAAAATGCTAGAACTTAAGATATCTTGGAAACTGTTGAATATTTTGGGCTGAAAATTGGTATCTACAGTCATCTTAATGAGTACATGAAGATTCATGAGTATAAGAGGTCAAGGTCATTCTTAGACCTTTTACCCAGGACTCTGATATTTTGACAATTTCAAACAATCTCCTCAAAAGCCACTGGACCATTTGTAACCAAATTTCATATAGAGCCTCCAGGGGTTGAGGGAACAAAAATTTATTCATACCGTCTATGTCACATGACCAACATGGCCGCCACGCCCATATATGGTAAAAACCTTTAAAAATCTTCTTCTCCAGAACCAATGGACCGATGGCCTTGAAACTTGGCATGTAGCATTGGGAACTTGAGTACTACCAAGATTGTTCAAATTATGACCTTGGGTTGACCTTGACCTTTTTTATGGCAAGGTCAAATAAAGGAAAATGCTAGAAAATAAGATTTTTTGGAAAGCTTTGAAGATTAAGGCCTAAAAATTGGTATACACAGTCATCTTATTGAGTACATGAAGATTTGTGAGTACAAGAGGTCAAGGTCATTCTTTGACCTTTGACCCAGAACTCTCATATTTTTACAATTTCAAACAATCTCCTCAAAAACCACTGGACCAATTGTAATCAAATTTCATATAGAGCTTTCAGGTGTTGAAGGAATGAAATTTTGTTCAAACGGCCCAGGTCACATGACCAACATGGCCGCCACGCCCATATATGGTAAAAACCTTTAAAAATCTTCTCCTCCAGAACCAATTGACCGATGGCCTTGAAACTTGGTATGTAGCAGTGGGTACTCTAGTACTATCAAGTTTGTTCAAAATGATGACCTTGGGTTGACCTTGAATATTTTACGGCAAGGTCAAATATGGGAAAATGCTAGAACATAAGATTTCATGGAAAGTTTTGAAGATTTAGGCCTAAAAATTGGTAAATACAGTTATCTTTATGAGTACAAGAGGTCATGGTCATTCTTTGACTTTTGACCCAAGACTCATAGTTTGACAATTTCAGACTTAAGAAAAAGCTACTTTGCCAATTGCTCGGGTGAGCGATTCAGGGCCACATGGCCCTCTTGTTTCCAGATACCTAGAAAGGGACAATATAACAGTTCAGTTTTCTATCCATTAGTAGTGTTTTCAAGATGTTTGCCCCTATCTTTGTGCTAAAGGCAGGTGCAGCATTGTGGTCTTTGCAATTTTTGTTTTGTCCTTTAGTGCAAGGGCAACAATCTACGTCTTCCGACATTACTAATTGATCAAAGAACACCTATTCGGACAGTCATCTATTCGGACTAGACCAACAAATCTTTTTATGTTTATAACGTTTCGAGAAAAGACTGCATGCACCAAATACAATTCGAAAAAGGACAATATTTCGTAATGAAAGTGACTCCATATAAAAATGTTGTAAAATTTGCAAACACTTAACAAAATACATCACAATATAAGGTGAAGCATGTTTGGTCAAACTGTTTGCAAAATCAACTAAATGTCGGAGGTTGGCTTCCATGTAGTAAGATTGTCCTTTCATTACCGTATTTGGTGCACGAATACGGTTGACTGACTTTGCTGTTTTGCACTGTTTTTAAGGAAAAATTTTTAGTTTTCATGACACCTTTGACACAAGAGACTTGATACTTGGTCAAATAGCATATCCCTATAATTGCAGCAGCTGCAAAGCTTCCATACTGACTCCTGTGTCCTTGACCTTTATTCACAGTCTACTGATTTTGCCTTTTATCTCTAGCACTATTTGATGAATTAACATTATACCTGGCATAGTGGATCAGTCTGACATTGAGAATGACCTCATACTATTTATAGATCACTATGATACCCCCCCCCCCCCCCCCCCCTACCCTCCCCTTTCATCCACCTACCATCATATCCACAAGTATGAGTATGAATCCTTGTCCAAGGTGGGGCAAGAGGTCAATATCTAGGATGATCTTGATGTTAAAGTTTTCGGTTAAAGTTCAAACTCATTTGAGGTACCTGCTTCGTATTTGGTCAGGACCTTCCCTGGAGCATTGGGTTGCAGCAGCAGCAAAGCATCCATTCAGACTCTTGTGTTCTTGACCTTTATTAATGGTTGAGTGATTTTGCCTTATACCTTTAGCACTATTTAATAAATATGCAATATGAATATATAACTTCGATACCTTTTATGCTACAAAGTTTAAATGTAGTATGATACTTACCCGAGACCAGGCTTTGACAACTGGTTCAGGCTAGGGGTGAGGTTATGGGGTGGGGCCAAAGGAAACATGAGAAGTCTGCAAAGGGTAAGGAGGTGTCATCAGACCGTCTTAGTACTTGGTTAAGGTGGTGTGAAAACCCATACTAGGAACCACCCTTTAGGCATTATAAGTTAGACTGAGTTGGTATCTCTCAGTCTGGTGCATGAGGACCCGACCCTCAATGTCCGCAAAGTGTCCAGATGGTGGCATACAAGTCGGCCCTGTATGCCAAAGGGAACAACTGACTTAGTCTAGCTTCTGGTGCAAATTTCATTTGTGCACTAGCTACCACATTCTCCCCTGGTTAACTATGTTAACAATGTTTTGAGTCAGGATACTTTGTAACCTTGAGAGTCAGGCACCCATTACAGTACGAGCAACATGAAGACTTGATCTGACACGCTCTCGTGAGAAATTGTAATCTTTTCCACGAAAGTTTAGTGGGGTTTTTGCGTGTGAAAAGGGTGGGAGATGCGAGACACTGGCTAGATGCGTGATGTTAAACTCGCAAGAAAGCAATTTCTTTTCACGCGAGACACGCAACTTTCAAGAGAAAGGATTAACTCCATGTATGCTCAGGTGAGTCATCGGCGCCAAACTTAATCACGCGTGACGCGTGTTTTCGAGTGGAAAGGATTAACGATTCCTGTCAATTTCACAGGTCATTATATGTTGTACAGGTAATTCATTTATATTTTTACATTGGGCCTAAAAAAAGTTGTGTGATTCCGGTTTCCAGACCGACTGGTCTTTTTTTGCGCCGACTCAAAAGTTTAGCGGCAAAAATTACGATGGGCAGTTTCCGCCATTCCGGAAATAACCCAAAGTGCCGAACAAATAGACAGCATAAACCGCTCACGCTATGACGCGTAAAGCATACCAGTTTGTCGCATTCTAATATTTACTATCAGCATATGGAATAAGATTCCTTTAACCGTCTGATGATTCAATGTGACACGTGTCCAGTTTTGTGCTCTGAGCGGCGTCCTTTGATGTCAAGGCATGAGACTGACCTATAAACGTGCTGTGTTTACCGTATTTCAACAAATGCTACCGTCTGTACATTTTATTATGGCGAAGGCCCTGAATGCGTTCAGTCACCTTTGAATATGAATATAGATATTATGTTTATTAGTCCGAATACTTTGAGAATTTTTCTGCGCAGCAGAATCAGTTTCGTTTTTGCCACACAGAGTTTGGAATAAAAAACTTCTCACCTCTTATTTTCCCTTCATTTTGATGCATTTTTAAAGTCCAAACACTTTGACTATTAATCCACGACGCAAAATCATATTTTCCATATTTCATGAATGAACTGATTAAGAGGACTGCAGCTGTGACGTATATATTTTAGCTGTCAAACCAACAGGTTTACAAATTTGCATAATTCAGAGAGTAGATTAAGTGGACGTCAATCACCTCTGAGACTGCCCATTTGCTAATTATTGTTGTCCTGTGCGCATTCAATGGAAACTTGACATCTCTTACATCAGAAAGTTTATATTGGTTTAATAAGTAAACCTTTTGGCACGTGCCACTAGCGGCTATATCTTTTGAGCTCAAAAGCTGATCAAAGGCTTTGATCTTTCTGACTGTTTGGACATGGATTGGGCTATTATCAGTGGCGGCTGGGCGAAATTTTTTGTCTGTGTCATCATTCTAGAATTTGAAAGAACTCTGTTTGCTACAAATTAACCTATTAACAATATTCTTTTAAACATAAGCCTCTCTAATTAACTCGCCACATAACTGTAACATGATTGTTTATCAACCCATCCTTAATTCGTAAATGTAAATACCATACGGTCAAACAATACTTGCGTTGAGGATGCGATTTATTAGGTTATTCACGCACGCTTACAATGTATCAATTGAACCGTTATCAGCGCCGAAAAAAAAATGCAGTGGGAATCAATGCCTTGTCTGTAAAGGTACATGTACTTGTATAGAAACTTGCATTTACTGTCCTTACCTGGACAAAATTCCACTCGTGGTGCGAGAAAATTTCTCGCATACATCATTCTATGAATTTCACGCGAGATGCGAGGAATTTTATTGCATGGAACGTGGGGATTTTCAAACACGCGAGGAAGTTTAGTGTGAAATATGTGAGAGTTGCGAGAGAATCTCGTGGATTTTAATCCCTTCCTCGCGATTTTAAGTGTCACGCGAGAGCGTGTCAGATCAAGTCTTCACGTTGCGTGTACTGTAGGTGCACTTCATTGTCTTCTGACAACTCCTTGATAAATTTACAAGATTTATGGAAAAATTCCGCACACTGGACAATTTGAAATGTCTCTTGCCGGTGACATAGCTTGTTTGGGGTGTTAGTGGTGAAACACAGCAACACATCAGTTGTTTGGCCAGGAACTTGGACAAGCCAAATTGCTTCTTGAGCAGTCACCCTAGAGAAAAGGTTTCCTATTCACAACTAATCCAGTTGTCCTGTATATTTAGGAGTCACAGACCCATGACCCCAGCGGTACCCAGTACAGCTAGAGGCAGACTTACAGCCCGAGGAAGTGCCACTGTTAGAGGTATGTGTTGATTTTATGATGTCATGTTTATAATAAGGAATCATACAAGGTCCTCATGCATTAACATTCATAAGTGATCAGAGAAATTTTTATGTCCCCCGCCATTGAAAATAGGGGGCATATAGTATCACCCCTGTCCATACTTACGTACGTAACATACGTCCTGTACGAAATGGTTTCCGTTTGATATCTTTTGAAAACATTGGTGTATTGAATTCATATTTTATACACAGGTATATAATCATAAAATACAGGTCAAGTTTGATGTTGGGTAAAATCCATCTGTTATTGTGGGAGTTATGGTCCTTTTTCGGCTTCATTTTGTATGAAAAAATGGTTTCCGTTTGATATCTTTTGAAAACATCTGTATATTGAATTCATATTTTTACACAGGTATATAATCATAAAATACAGGTCAAGTTCGATGTTGGGCAAAATCCATTTATAATTGTGGGAGTTATGGCCCTTTTCCGACTTCATTTTGTATGAAAAACTGGTTTCCGTTCATTATCTTTTGAAAGCATTGGTGTATTGAATTCATATTATATACTCAGGTATATAATCATAGAATACAGGTCAAGTTCGATGTTGGGTAAAATCCATCAATTATTGTGGGAGTTCTGGCCCTTTTTCGACTTCATTTCATACAATAATGGTTTCTGTTTGTTAGTTTTTGAAAAGTTACTTGTTTCCGGGCTATTTCTTTTGGAAAGTTGCATGGCATCCATTTCTGTGATAAGATACAGAATGTTATCTCATATCACAGTCATGACACCCCCCCTCCACACACACACACACACACACACACACTTCTCTCGATCCAAGAAGCAAAATACATCTGACCAAGGAAAACAATAAAACATGTACCACAGAAGTCTGCCTTTGTGAGCCTAGTTATGCTACAAGTGCCAGTACCTTAAACAAGGCACCATCTTACTTAGGGCACTAGGTGGGGGCATCCGTGTCCTATGGAAACATTTCTAGTTTGATATCTTGGAGAGTGTGGGCTCAAACAATGTCTTAGAGACTCCAGAAGATATTTGTGCATAAGAGAATGTTGATCAATAAATTTATAGCTGTTGAAAATAAATGCCAGTTGTAGTCAGCTCTGTATAGTTTTTAGCTTGCATATACAAACAAAAGTGCAGAAAGAACTATTGCACTCACCCCAGTATTGATATCAACGTCTTACTCAACTGGTAAAATTTTGATTAGATTTTAGTTCTCCTGAGCTGAAGGGGCAGGCTCTGTTGTTGTCAAATGTCGGCATTTTCAAACCAGTTCTTCTTCGAAGCTGCTGGCTGATTGAACCCCAAATTTCTTATTAAGTAGCCACTAGAGGTTGGAAGATAGAAAATTTGTTCAAATGGTTCTTGTCTGATAACCAAGAATTCAGTGTTCTCATGGTCTGGGAAAAGTCACGAAAAAAATTCAGAGTCTGGAAAAAAACAGACAAAAATGGCTAAAATAATTAAATATTTATAAGGTGAATATTTTATTTATTGTTGCAGATTCTATACCCGACAAGCCCCAGTCATTGAGCTGTGCTTACTGTTGGGGTGGGGGTATTTTGTCCCCTTTAAAGTTGCCTCTACCCACCAATGATACCCAGGTGATAGAAGTGTCTGCTGGCAGAACACAGAAAGCAGCTGTGACCAAGAATGGTAGATTATTTAATTGGGAGGTAGGTATTACCTTTTTAGCTCAAGGTAGCTCAAAGTGCTCATGGTGAGCTGTTGTGATCAATCTCTGTCTGTTGTTTGTTCATTGTCCACCTCTTAACCTTGTGAACACGTTAGAGGCTACAGTTTTTCAGCAGTCATGACCAAACTTACATTGTTTGTTTATAGTTACAAGGTGTCTGCCAAGCTTGATAATGGGCCAGATGGGACCATTTACATCAGAGTCATTGCCCCTTAACCTGTTAAAGGTGCTGTACCGTAATGTGCCTAAATTTTGGGACACCTGAAATAATTAATTTTCCATATGGCTCAAATGGAAAATTAATTTTCAGGTGTCCCAATATTTATGCACATTACTGTATTTCACCTTTTGAACACAGTAAAGGCTCTACCTTTAAAGCAGTCATAATTGAACTGGCATATAGTGTTCATGATTACAAGATCTTGGTCAAACTTGATAATGGGCTCAAATATGACTTTTAACATCAGAGTTATTGCCAGTTGTGTGAAAATGCTGTATACATGTATTTTCTTGTGAAAACAAGGGAGACGAGTCTACATTTGATGTGCTATACTGTCTTCTGACAATTCTTGTTCTTCTGACATGGTTCTTCTACTCATTGTTGCAGTCTCATGGTGTTGGATCCGAGACCCTAATACCAGGATCCCTAAAGAGTGCTTCCCCATCTTACATCCCCAGATTCCTGGAGGGTCAGTCTGCAGTAGCTATACAACATGTTGCTTGTGGTGATCTTTTTACAGCATGTTTAACAGGTAAAATGACATTTTGACACAGATTTTTCACGTGGCAGAGCTTTCTAGATAAGAGAGGGTATTGCAGCTATAGTCTATGATGAGGTTCTGGCTGAAACAAGGAAGTGTCAAGCATGTTCTCCGTTTACAGATTATTAGTTATTAGTGTCATCTGAGGCTTACCAAGTATGAGCCTTGTAAATAATCTAAAAACTAGCCTGAGATTTCTTTGTTGAGGTCTCAGCACCATCACTGATTATTTGTCTTGCCCGTTATATTTAACAAAACAAAATAACTATCAAAGTCACAACTTTGTTAAGGCAGAACTTTATACTTCAAGCTGGCCTGGCCACAAATGGCAGTCGGTAGTGCATCTGACTTAAGAGCCAGAGGTCTCGGGTTTGGTACCTGGTCTGGCCACTTATGTGGAGATTGATTTTTCCCCTTCTGCTGAAGGGCAGTTGTCAGTTAGTGGCGAAAGTGTGTGCACTTAGTACTGGTTAACTGCTTCGGAGGTCTAAGCCTGCCCAGGAATAGTGTATAGCTTTGTGGTGACTTCTTTACAGCTGATTTATATTTTATATATTGGGCAGAAATTTCCCTTATGACATTCAGAGGCTCCTGGAGGATCTCTTCATTAATTTGGTAATTGCACACATATTGAGAATACTGAATTAAAATTTTTTATAGAGTAAACTACTTTATTGAGAAAATCTTTGGCTAGTATGTGTGTTCATTGTTCCAAGTTCTCATTTGGTAGACTCTCTGTTTAATAAACTCCAATAAAGTATTAGGTTATATCGGACAAGCATTAGGTGATATCTGGCCCAACTTTAGAGCTGACACAGAAAACAGGTCTTAATAAAAGCCAAAGCATATGCTCTCGTTAAGTTGTGTGGATATGCCTCTGTGGTTTTCTGCCATTTTTATAGAAGGAAACAACTTTTGTGACCTCCTGTTTGCTTCCCTTAAGCACAAAGCTCTTCGAAAATGATATTTTTTTTAAGAAAAAAAATTGCTCTGATAGACGCAAATTCTTCCTTTAAGAGTTGACCCCGTTTAGTAGGGAGGCAAAATTGAAAATGGCAAGGGTTGCTTCCCCAGAAAGAATGTTTATTTACCTTAAAGCAGTGTGGCTTCATATATACATTTATCATATGACGTCACTGTTATTCAGTAGATTATGTTGTGTCGTAAACAACGTATGATCACATGTGTAATAACACTTTTTCGCATACACATAACGTCTTTGACAATGACCGTGTCAGCAAAGTGTTTTCTTTTAGAAATAATGTTCATTTTGAAGGTGATAAAATCTCATTTTAAAGTGTCATATGATAAACAGAATCTTACACTCGTCATTTCATATAAAATTTATGAAAATCGCCACAGGCTCATTTCATGAATTTCATATGAAATGACCACTTGCGTAAGATCTTCTATATATGTTGGAATTGGTCTGTTTATACAGAAGTAAGCCTACAGTAGCAATGTCAAACTATCTATTATGGTCATTTTTCAGATCGAGGTATTTTGATGACCTATGGCAGTGGAGCAAATGGTTGTCTGGGACATGGAAACTTTAATGATGTTAATCAGGTATGGTAAAGTCCTTGAATTACCAAATAAAATAATAAATTAAATCCTACTGTTTTGACATGTATTCAGAATTAAAGTTTAATCATATTGATTTGGATGAACAAAAAATGCATGCATGTTTTCCAGAGCCTCATCTTTCATCTTAAGCAGGCTAAGTATTAAAAGAGGATTATATGTGCTGAATTGGACAAAAACGTACTTTACACATTTGCAAACTCTGCATACCCGGATCAGCCTGGTAAACTACATGTTGCTATTTGAAATTTTATAAGTTCAGTAGTCTTGGCATGGCGTGTGTACAGCTGAGCTGTGCATATGCAGTATGGATATAGGGGTCAAACATGATTTTTCATGCATTTAGGTTTACAAGGTCTCTTGGGAGATGTTGAAAGCCGAGGCCAAAGACCGAGGTTTTCAACATCTCCCAAGAGACATTGCAAATGTTAATGCATGAAAAACCATGTTTGATCCCTATATTGCATAAATTCAACTACAATGCTACAAAAATTATGTATGGGCACTATTTTTCGGCCTCATCACACTATGCATGTCTATAAAGATGCTCGTTCCAGGCCATGGTCAGCTACCGTGAATTTTTGTCCAACCATTAGCAGCAGTTCACAAGTCATAATCATGTTCATCAAAGTTAGCTTTTGAAACCAATATTGATGCAATAATATGCTGTAATGCATGTCAAAATAAGGGGTGAGTGAACCAATACAAAGATTGTATGGAGATAGGGACTTTGGTTTAAAAGTCTCATCCGAACTTCTGGAGGAGCAGGGGAGAACCCTCTACCCCTGGATTCGTAGTCTAGGCAATCTGAGGATTATTTCCTGGTAATTTGTCTTATTTTTCCATTAAAATACATTTTATGGCCACACGTAAGAATCTAAAAATTATCTTAGACTAACCATCAACAGCTCCATTTATCTGGAGCTCTGTTAACTGTTTTCTCTTTCTCATACCATTAAAGTAAAATGGTGCGCCCTCAGGGGAAGCAATTCTGCCATTTTTATACCCCAGGTAACGAAGTATGTCAGGGGGTATATAGATTTTGTCATTCCATCCGTTTGTTTGTCTGTCCGTTCGTTAACTTTTCTTTTTATGGCTATCTTCTCAATAGAGGAAGGAGCCCCGGTAGCTCAGTGGGTTAAGTGCTGGTCTCCTGATCTAGCGGACCGGGTTCGAGAACCTTTCCTACCGTAAACAGGGTTCCATTGCTTTTCATTGTCATATTCCCATCATTTTGATATGACTGAAATACTGTTGAAAAGGATGTAAAATCGCAAGTCATCCATCCATCCTTCCATCTCAATAGAGGATCAACTTAAAAAAAAAAAGACTTAACTTTTCTTTTTTTAGCTCACCTGAGCCGAATGCTCACAGGGTGAGCTTATAGTATAGGCTTGGTCCGTCATCCGTCCTCCGTCGTCCGTCCACACTTTTAAGTAGTAATATCTGCTAAAGTAGCTGGCCAATCTTGATCAAATTTTAGGTGTAGCATGGTTGGGGTGGGGGACTGATTGCATATAGTTTTGGGACAGATTGGTTTAAAACTGTGGTTACCATGGCAACAAAAAGGTCCCATAGACTTATAATGGGGAAAATGTTGTCCGGGCCCTAACTTCTTCATTTTTGATTGCAACTTCTTCAAACTTGCAGATAAGCAGGACAGTCAAAACATCTCGGACCAGTTCGAATTGGGTCAGGTTGGATCATTCTTTTCAGAGTTACTTGCCCTTGAGCGATAAAATATTTTCCCATAGACTTATAATGGGGAAAATGTTGTCCGGGCTCTAACTTCTTCATTTTTGATTGCAACTTTTTCAAACTTGCAGATAAGCAGGACAGTCAAAACATCTCGGACCAGTTTGAATTGGGTCAGGTTGGATCATTCTTTTCAGAGTAACTTGCCCTTGAGCGATAAAATATTTTCCCATAGACTTATAATGGGGAAAATGTTGTCCGGGCTCTAACTTCTTCATTTTTGATTGCAACTTCTTCAAACTTGCAGATAAGCAGGACAGTCAAAACATCTCGGACCAGTTCGAATTTGGGTCAGGTTGGATCATTCTTTTAAGAGTTACTTGCCCTTGAGCGATAAAATATTTTCCCATAGACTTATAATGGGGAAAATGTTGTCCGGGCCCTAGCTTCTTCATTTTTGATTGCAACTTCTTCAAACTTGCAGATAAGCAGGACAGTCATAACATCTCGGACCAGTTCGAATTTGGGTCAGGTTGGATCATTCTTTTTAGAGTTACTTGCCCTTGAGCGATAAAATATTTTCCCATAGACTTATAATAGGGAAAATGTTGTCCGGGCCCTGACTTCTTCATTTTTGATTGCAACTTCTTCAAACTTGCAGGTATCTAGGACATCTAAAACATCTCGGACCAGTTCGAATTTGGGCCAGGTTGGATTATTCTTTTCAGAGTTACTTGCCCTTGAGTGATAAAATATTTTCCCATAGACTTATAATGAGGAAAATGTTGTCCGGGCCCTAGCTTCTTCATTTTTGATCGCAACTTCTTCAAACTTGCAGGTATTTAGGACAGCCAAAATATCTCAGACCAGTTTGAATTTGGGCCAGGTTGGATCATTCTTTTCAGAGTTACTTGCCCTTGAGCGATAAATATTTTCCCATAGACTTATAATGAGGAAAATGTTGTCCGGGCCCTAGCTTCTTCATTTTTTATGCAACTTCTTCAAACTTGCAGGTATCCAGGACAGTCAAAACATCTCGGACCAGTTCCAATTTGGGCCAGGTTGGATCATTCTTTTCAGAGTTACTTGCCCTTGAGCGATAAAATATTTTCCCATAGACTTATAATGGGGAAAATGTTTTCCGTCATCATTCTAGTGCCTTCATTTATGGAATGATTTAAATTGTACTTCGCACAAGTGATGAGTATGACAATATCTTGGACAAGAACACGTTTCAGCATTTGTGGGTCAATGTGAAGGACACAGTGGCTATTTTTAGAAAAACTTTGTCACCACTGTAGCGCATCAGTTTGTGGACTGAATTCAATTTGATATCACACAAGTGATTAGTATGACAATATCTTGGGTTAAGGTCAAGGTCACAGTGGCTATTTTTAGAAAAACTTTGTCATCGCTCTAGAGCTTTCATTTATGGACCCATTTTGATTAAAACTTCACACTAATGTTTAGTATGACAACATCTTGAACAAGCTCGCGTTTCAGCGTCCTACAGTCAAAGTCAAGATCACAGTGGCTATTTATAGAAAAACTTTGTCATTGCTCTAGCGCTTTCATTTATGGACTAATTTGGATTTAACTTCACACAAGTGGTAAGTATGGCAATATCTTGGACAAGTTTGCGTTTCAGCATTCTTGGGTCAAGGTCAAGGACACAGTGGCTAGTTTTAGAAAAACTTTGTCTCGAGCCTTCATTTATGGACCGATTTTGATTTAACTTCACACAAATGTTTAGTATGACAATATATCTTGTACAAGTTTGCGTTTCAGCATTCTAAGGTCAAGGTCACAGTTGCTGTTTGTAGCTCACCTGAGTCAAGGCTCACAAGGTGAGCTTGTAGTATAGGCTTGGTCCGTCGTACGTCCACACTTTTAAGCATTAATATTTGCTCAAGTAGCTTGCCAATCTTGATCAAATTTTCTATGTAGCATTGTTGGGGTGGGATCTTGATTTAAAACTGTGGCTACCATGGCAACAAAAAGGTCCCATAGACTTATAATGGGGAAAATGTTGTCCGGGCCATAGCACAGTCTTTAGTTTTGACTGCAACTTCTTCAAACTTGCAGGTATCTAGGACAGCCTTAAAATATTGGACCGGTTCAAATTTGGGCCAGGTTGGATGATTCTTGTCTTTTTCATTGTCCACCCTGAGGGTCACAGGTATGATACCTCCTATGTGTTCAATTTGCCTTAGAGTAACTTACCCTAGAGTACTGAGGCTGAATGGACTCAGGTGAGCTACAGGACCAATGGTCCTCTTGTTTAGTAGATCCCACTTTGGAAGGGCTATGTTGTCATCCAGTGAGGCAAAACAGGAAGTGACAAATTTGTTTCCCTTCGAAAAAAAGAAGAAAAATGTGGAAGTGTACTGTTTTCCTTAAATGATGTCACATGTAATACCCAGTAAATGATTTACTTTTTACAGGCAAAAATAGTTGAAGCACTCTTGGGCTATGAGATAGTACAGGTGTCATGTGGTGCATCACATGTCCTAGCTGTGACCAATGAAAATGAAGTATTCTCATGGGGAAGGGGTGATAATGGTAAGTCAGTGTTTACATGACTGGTTAATGAATATTTAAAATAGAAATAGGAAGACAAGTGAAATCACATTTTTAGATGGTTTGGAGTTTGTATAAATGAAATCCACTTTTTAAGCATCAATATTCTAAATTTCTGAAAAAAGTTTCAAAGTTAAAAAATGTTTTAGTGAAGAGAGAGAGAGATAACTCAAGTCAACAGTTCTGCAAGGTACACTATAAAACATATTTGGCAGTTAGTTGAGTTTGGTCATACAAGGGGCAAGACAAAATGCGCCAAAATGAAACTGTCAGTATTCAGTTTTTTATAGATTTATGAAGTATTCTAACACAGTGCCCTTTTAGAAGTAATGGAAAGTTACCGTGTTTTATTCTTCAACAATTCACTGTTTGGGAGCGCGTGAGTCTAATTGCTTACGTCACTGCAATTGCTGACGTAATTTTGTGACGTTTTGAGACGTTAGACGGTGTAACGTCTCTTTTTCTTTCTAAAATCGCCATAAAAAAGTACATTTGTCTTAGATACAGTTAAGAATATTGGCGGGAGCATGAACGCGCTGGCAGGAAGGTTGGGAGAGTTTGAATGAAAGGAATAGTTTTTTGGCATTTTTGAGTGTTAGAATCGAAATAGTTCAGTTCTAGCATTGAATTGTTGAGTAATAATTCACTGTTTGTCAGTCAGTTGTAAGTAGGTATATCACTCGCACTCCGCGCTCGTGATATGATCTACGTTACAACTGACCTCCAAACATTGTCTTATTACTCAACAATTCACTGCAAGAGCTGATCTATTTCCGAAGCTAAGCATATATCCTTACCCTTTAAGGTAGAAAGATGCTGAATAGAAATATTGGTGGGGCATTCAAACCATTATACCAGCTTAATAACCCAAAGAGCTATTAAACATTTGGATAAGAAAAAAATCACCGTTTTGTTTTCCTATTAAAAAAAATCAAAATTTTGTGTTTCTACATCCATTTTAAACATTTTTCATTTAAATTCATATCTCTAGCACATGAATGCACTTTCATTTTTGCAAATCATATCATCTATAATATAGGACATTTGAAACAAACTGGTAATAAAATTGCAGTAATGTGGATAATCAGTATTTCTTACATTTAAAAAAAAAAAAAAAAAATGCAAGAAAATTGAATTGTCATGAAAAAAATCAAGAAAAATATGTAATTGATGGGGCATGCTTATGCATATTATTTCAGTAAAACTTACATTGTATGTTACAGAATAAGACCCCAAAAAAAAAGAAAACATTTCACCGTTTCGTTTCCTAGCAAAACAATGTTTACAAAAATATCCCCAAAACAGACAATGCCCATTCTGCACCTGCTGCAAGTACAGCCGGTCCTTGTCCTTCTATTTATTCCCTGTTATTCCAGTTCTACCATAGAGTGATGCATACAAAAATGCGCAGATAGAATGGCAGCTGTGTAGACATTGATCAGATGGTTCCAAAGGAGCAGTCTGATCTCCGTTTCCACTGTTCGTACAGACCTATGCTATATCATATTGAGAATTCAAAGACTAGAGGGCAGTCAGCGTAAATCGAGATGAAGCGGCTAATAATAATCCACTTCATCTGGATCACTGTTATGTACAAGATCAAATATTTTCATTTTTTTGCGATTTAGTGTTAAATTATGAAAGCACTGAAATCACATTGCTGCAATATGTTCATTATAAATCAATCCCCAATTTTCAATGCCATGGATTGTTGTTGTTGTACATCATATGTTTACATACATAATATACATATGTAAACATTTCTGGTCCATTTATTTCAGGAAGACTGGGATTAGGGAGCCAGGATTCTCACAACACCCCTCAGCCAGTGACCGTCCCAGAGGCTTTGAGTCCATGCTCTGTACATTGTGGCGTAGACTGCTCAATGGTCCTAACTTTAGACAACAAACTGCTGTGTTGTGGCAATAACAGATACAATAAATGCTGTTTAGATGACATTAATGAGGCTGGTCTCTGTACAAAATTTGTGGAAGAAGTACACAGTTTTACGGTAGTTAACTCCCCTCCCTTAGGAAACTCTCTAGTCAAAGCTGTTGCCATAGGAACATCGCACATGGCAGCTGTCACAGGTAAGAGTTAACTGCCTTTGTTGGTAAGAACTAGCTCTCAGTGCATGTGCTAAAGGAACAGATCTCGGATCTACACAGATAACAGATCAGTACTGATCCAGTTGGAGGCACGGTTATAATCAAACAGGAGGAAAACCATTCTCATATCTACTTAAAACTTTCATTTCAGAAAAAAAGGAGCCTGTACATAAGTTTTCTCACTTTTGTTTTTGTTTCATTGCTCAGACTGACATGGGGATAGTGTATGCATGTAAGTTGGCATATTTTATGTATAAGCATTTTACTTACTGTCAAATCCAGTTACTAATGAAATTGTATTGCAGTATATGCGTGTAACTTATAGTGATTAAATTTCATGTAAACCAACATATTTTCATTATAGGGAAAGATATGCTGTTATCACTTTAAATGCCAAAAATAAAATCAGTTGAATTTGCAAACAGCATAGATTCAGATAAGGTGGCTCATAATGAGCCACTTCATCTGGATCTACACTGTTTGGTCTTAAGTCTTTCAATTCTCAATTTGATACACCTAGGACAAAACATTTCTTGAAATTTTGCAGAAGTCTTTTAAGGGCTATAATGATTAATCTTTTGATGCCATCATCACTGGGAGATACAATGTGTCTTTTGAACTACATTGGATATGTTGCGTTTTAGTTGATGGGCAGCTGTTTACATGTGGTGCTAACCAGTTTGGTCAGTTGGGATATCAGACAGACTTCAACAGCAAGCAGGCTGGTCAGGTTCTCGCTCTGCAGGATCAGAGGGTTACCATGGTAGCATGTGGTGACACCTTCACAGTGGCAGTCTCAGAAGGTAAAATCAGGGAATAAAAACATCACTGTTTATGTCTGTAAAACCATCCATTTTAGTACAAGAAATGATCAGTGCTTTGACAATACATATGCATTCAATGACACAGCATGCAATTTATAAAGGAAAGAAGGAGCTTTTGCAACAGAAAAAATATAAGAAAAAATAGGATATTAATGGCAAAAAGTAGGAAAACTTGTTGTTTTTTTTTGCACAGAAGGTGTTTTATGCTTTGGTGCAGAAAATAGTTCTTTTAAATTTGTTGCAGTCGCTACTGGAATATATTTCATAATCCTAGATATGTTAAAACAGGTGAATCTTAATTATTAAAGACCAACATTTGAGTAAAATTTTGCTTTAAAATGAGTTATAAACAGTAGTATATAAATGGCTCTACATTGCCTTTCATATTTACATAGCTTTGATGTTGAGCATGGTTCATGAAATATCCTTTAAGGCATTTGAACTCATATTAAAGAAAGACCTTTTGCCTCCATTTTCAAAGGGAGCCACCTTCTAGCATGAAAGAAATTGTTTACTTTTTATTTGAAATCATCTCCATAAAGGCTGCTCTTATAAAAAATAATTTGCCCTCAGGGAGCTAATTTTTTAAGGGTAGCCCCAATGAGAACTGAGGCAACATTCCTAGATCAGAGTGTTCTCCCTTGGCAGTACAAGTGTTTACTTTGGCATTAATGTTTATCTTCTTTAAACAGATGGAGAAGTTTTCTCTTTTGGCAAAAGTGCAAGAGGTCGCCTTGGAAGGTCAGACGAAGACACCATGACTCCTAAACGTGTCAATTTTTGTACAGATGAAGTGTTCCAAGTTGTCTCAATATCTTGTAGTCATGGCAACACATTGGTTGCCACAAGACGTAAGTATAATGACAGGCTGTGAGGTAGGATTTAGCAGAAGTATAAATAATGGGAGTATTTGAAGATAATCCTGACATAATTTGAGCTGTGACACAACAAATACCAACAAAGTGGCATGTGTGCCTAGCAAACACTCAGATCAGCCTGGGCATCCATCCAGTCTGATCATTGTCTTTGGTGTGCACTTAAAGGGTAGCTTAGGATTTAAGCTAACTCCATGCAGACAGGGAAGACTGATCACTGGGCGGATGCCCAGGCTGATCTGAGTGTTTGCTGGGTGCAAATGCCACTTTGTTGGTTTTGTCGAGTCAGGGCTCATTTCATTTGTCCCCCACCCACCCCACCACTAGCAAAGCGAGGAACATTGGTAATCTGTCATTATCATTCCTTACATTGCCAGTGATAACTAATAAACCCTCAGGGATATAGTTTTGAAACTGCACAGATGTAACCAACCGGAGCACAAGGTGAGACTCATGAAAGAAAAAAAAAGGTTGTATTCCTGGATCATTAGTCTGTCATGAGTCAGTTTTCTTGTCTGGACTGTTACCTGTGGCTAGAAATTCATGAAACTTCATAGATATGGTTTAAAAAAAAAATAAGATGGGTACAAAATAAATTTACGTTTTAATTACTGTGGGTTGTCTACTTTTTGCTGTCAGATTGTGGTCAATTTCATTTCATGTCTTTCATGACACAGATGAATAAAGACAAACCATGGATTTTCAATTTAGGAGTTATTTGCCCTTGCCAAAAACTCTTGTCTAGGCTAAAGCGCCTACCTTGTCTTATATTGTAACATTTCATCTAAGTTAAAAATTGTATGAATATATCACTGGTACAAGCCAATAGGACAGTTTGGTTATGGTGACCTTGATCCCAATTTTAAGGTTACAGGAGACAATATATTGGTAAAGGGACATCTAGTTTGATAAGAAATGTTTGTCCAACTTTCCAGTTTTGACAACGGCACTCATAAGTCATCCTAGCTGATTTATAGATACTGAGGGTTTTAAAATTGTGTCATTCCGTGGGAATACAATTCATGAAATATTTGCTAAAGATGTGTCTTTTTGTCACATTTTTGAATGTCTGAACTTTTTGGAATTTTGATAAAATCGGGGCTTGTGTATGACTGTAATCAGTGCTTCAGATAAGAAGGTGGACAGGGATAATTTAGGGATAATTGTCCTTTTCTTATACATAAAAGCATATGTTGTGACCCTCATTAGAATCGTCTTGCCAAAACAGTTCTAATGAGGGGTCACAAGATATATTTTCATTAAAGAAATGAAAATTATCTCCAAATTATCCTCAAAAAGCCCACATTATCTGGAGCTCTGTGTAATTTAGTTGAACTTGTAATTTGCATTGTTTCAGCTCCTCATGGGATAATTGACTGATAATGAAGAAGATATGCCATACATACCGACCTGTTAGATATTCATGGTAGCAGGATTACCAGGAGCCAGACAAAAGCTGTTGATATCAAAACAGCTGAATCAGAACCAGTAGACTGAATATTGTCTTCATAGCCCAGTGGGCAAGCTATGTGCAAAAGTCAAGGAACTGTTTGGTTGTAAAAGCTAATCCGTCCACATTACTTTATTACCAAAGCTGAAGGCACAGTTAGTTTTTAGCTCGCCTGAACGAAAGTTCAGGAAGAGCTATTGTTGTCACCACGGCGTCGGCGTCAGCGTCCGCGTCAGCGTCCGCGTCCGTTTGGATGTTTTGGTTAAAGTTTTTTAAAGACCTATATCTCCTTAACCCATGGATGGATTCTTTTGATACTTGCACTGTAGTTAGATATTGGTCTAAGGTTTAACAGGGTACCACCCCCACCCCACTCCATGACCTTGATGTCAAGGTCATGGACTTAGAAAATTGGTAGTTTTTTGGACTGAATGTTTTGGTTAAAGTTTTATAAAGCCCAATATCTCCTTAACCCATGGATGGATTCCTTTGATCCTTGCACTAAAGTTAGATATTGGTCTAAAGTTTTCGACGGTACTACCCCCACCCCCCTCTGTGACCTTGATGTCAAGGTCATGGACTTAGAATAGTGTCTTTTTATTGATTGGATGTTTTGGTTACCATATCTCCTGAACCCATAAATGAATTCTTTTTAGCTCGCCTGAACGAAAGTTCAGGAAGAGCTATTGTTGTCACCACGGCGTCCGCGTCAGCGTCGGCGTCCGGATTGGATGTTTTGGTTAAAGTTTTTTAAAGACCTATATCTCCCTAACCCATGGATGGATTCTTTTGATACTTGCACTGTAGTTACTGTAAAACAGTTATATTTGGCGGTCACTTTATTTTGGCGATATTGGCGGAAAAGAAGAAAACCGCCAAATTAAAACGCCGCCAATTTAAATTGTTGATCTTGAAAGAAAAACACTACCTTTGACGTATAACTTATTGCCTCTACAGTAAAGCCAAAGCCAGTACATATCACATGTATAGAACAAAAGAAGACCTCAGGCAAACAACAAGCGGGAGGACACGGACTGTGAAAATGTTTGTTTGATAGGCATTTCTAATTAGCACCCGAGAAAAGCTGATTTAAACAATAATTATTCAAATTCTATAAACATACAATCAATCCAAGCTAATTACATAAGAAGCAACACAAGATTCTATTTACTGTTAACAGTTTTTACAAAACAATAGAAATAATTGAAATGTATTTACTATGATAATGTAGAGCTCGGACCAAGTGGACCATGTCAGCAAAACGCATCTTTTTCAGAAATCACAAAACCGCCAAAATAAAAATCCGCCAAAAGGTCCATTTATGAAAACCGCCAAATTTTGCTGCCGCCAAATATAAGTGTTTTACAGTAGATATTGGTCCAAAGTTTAACATGGTACCACCCCCACCCCACTCCTTGACCTTGATGTCAAGGTCATGGACTTAGAAAATAGGGAGTTTTTTGGGACTGGATGTTTTGGTTAAAGTTTTCTAAAGCCCAGTATCTCCTTAACCCATGGATGGATTCCTTTGATACTTGCACTGAAGTTAGATATTGGTCCGAAGTTTTCCAGGGTACTACCCCCACCCCCCTCAGTGACCTTGATGTCAAGGTCATGGACTTAGAAAATTGTCTTTTTATTAATTGGATGTTTGGTTAAAGTTTTTTAATGACACATATCTTCTGAACCCATAGATGAATTCTTTTTATATTTGCACTGTAGTTAGATATTAGTCCAAAGTTTTACAGAGTACTACCCCAGCCCTGCTCGGTGACCTTGATGTCAAGGTCAGGGACTCAGGAAATTTGGTCTTTATTAAAGTTTTCTAATTGCGTACTGATTCATAATGCTCAGCAGAGATTTAGTTTACACTTGAACTGATGTTAGACACTTTTTTGAGTTTTTACAAAACACTATATACTTACCCGACTGGATGACCTTGATGTCAAGGTCATGGACTTTGAGTTTTGTCTTAAAGATTTTGATTAGTTTTATATTAATGAAGACATAATTTCACAGTGCCACAATGGACTCAGTTGATACTAATACTTGGACTGATGTTAGATAACGGTTAAAGGCTTTGATACATCCTAGCCCTGCCCTCCTCCCCCCTACCCCTTAGTTCTTTGACCTCAAGCTCATGGACTTTGAAATTTCATGTGGATTTTTTTTTTTAAGACATTTCTGAGATAGCTTTTGTTTATAAATGTGTTGTCATTATGGACATGCTTGCCTGATGTTTTATACATAGCAGTCCACACCACCATAGCGACTGTGTGATGGGCAAGCACCTATTCAGGCGAGCTATGCTGTCAGGCGACAGCTCTTGTTATATTTGCACTGTAGTTAGATCTACAGAGTACTACCCCAACCCCGCTCAGTGATCTTGATGTCAAGGTCAGGGACTTAGGAAATTTTTGTCTTTTTTAAAGTTTTGTAATTGTATACTGATTCATAATGCTTTGCAGAGATTTAGTTTATACTTGAACTGATGTTAGACTCTTTTTTGAGTTTTTACAAAACACCTTATACTTGCCCCACTGGATGACCTTCAAGTCAAGGTCATGACTTAGAATTTTGTCTTAAAGATTTTGGTTAAAGTTTAATATTTATGAAGGCATAATTTCACAGTGCCACGATGATGGAATCAGTTGATACTAATACTTGGACTGATGTTAGATAATGGTTCAGGGTTTTGATACATCATAGCCCCCCCCCTACACGTCAGTTTGTTTTACCTCAAGCTCATGGACTTTGAAATTTCATTTCATTTTTTAGCTCGCCTGAACGAAAGTCCAGGAAGAGCTATTGTTGTAACCACGGCGTTGGCGTCCAGATTGGATGTTTTGGTTAAAGTTTTTTAAAGACCTATATCTCCCTAACCCGTGGATGGATTCTTTTGATACTTGCACTGTAGTTAGATATTGGTCCAAAGTTTAACATGGTACCACCCCCACCCCACTCCTTGACCTTGATGTCAAGGTCATGGACTTAGAAAATTGGGAGTTTTTTTGGGACTGGATGTTTTGGTTAAAGTTTTCTAAAGCCCAGTATCTCCTTAACCCATGGATGGATTCCTTTGATACTTGCACTGTAGTTAGATATTGGTCCGAAGTTTTCCAAGGTACCACCCCCACCCCCCTCAGTGACCTTGATGTCAAGGTCATGGACTTAGAAAATTGTCTTTTTATTGATTGGATGTTTTGGTTAAAGTTTTTTAATGACACATATCTCCTGAACCCATAGATGAATTCTTTTTATATTTGCACTGTAGTTAGATATTAGTCCAAAGTTTTACAGCGTACTACCCCAGCCCTGCTCAGTGACCTTGATGTCAAGGTCAGGGACTTAGGAAATTTGGTCTTTATTAAAGTTTTCTAATTGCGTACTGATTCATTATGCTTGGCAGAGATTTAGTTTACACTTGAACTGATGTTAGACACTTTTTTGAGTTTTTACAAAACACTATATACTTACTCGACTGGATGACCTTGATGTCAAGGTCATGGACTTTGAGTTTTGTCGTAAAGATTTTGATTAGTTTTATATTAATGAAGACATAATTTCACAGTGCCACAATGGACTCAGTTGATACTAATACTTGGACTGATGTTAGATAACGGTTAAAGGCTTTGATACATCCTAGCCTTGCCCTCCTCCCCCCTACCCCTTAGTTCTTTGACCTCAAGCTCATGGACTGTGAAATTTCATGTGGATTTTTTTTTTATTTTAAGACATTTCTGAGATAGCTTTTGTTTATAAATGTGTTGTCATTATGGACATGCTTGCCTGAAGTTTTATACATAGCAGTCCACACCACCATAGCGACTGTGTGATGGGCAAGTACCTATTCAGGCGAGCTATGCTGTCAGGCGACAGCTCTTGCACTACTAATATAGCCAAGCTGCTGGCAGCTTCATGTAAGATGTAAACTAGTGAAATGTGCTGAAAAAGTCAGGGAATTTGAATATTAATGGTTTCAGCAGTGTTCAGAAAATTTACTTATCCTGTTCAAGGGGAAAGGATGTACTTTCTAGGGAGATAGTACCGACAACTATCCCTTCTCATTGAGGGCTACTCTTAAAGGAAAGAATTTGCTCCCTGGGGGAGCAGATTCTTTCCCCAAAGAGTAATCCCCACTTAAAGAGTAATCCCCAATTTCCAAGTGATACAGTTAGCACTGTTGAAGTAAAGAGTAAAATTAGCTTTGGATCCATAAAAAGGATATGGAAAACTGTAATAATTCAGAGAAAAATCAGGGAAAAGTCAGGAAATTTTGAAGTGGAGGATAAGTGGCAACCCTGCAGTATGTCATTATATGTTGATAGTATTTTCAGCCCCAGATCCAGCCACTTGGGCCTGGTTAGATAAAAATATATCACAACATATATTTCAAAGCAAAAAGAACATTACCTAAAATTGTTATCAGATTGATCCCTAATTATGTCATATATTTTCAAGCCCCACTCCCCGCCCCGCATGACCCAACCCCTACAGACATACATCTTGGCAGTTCCCAGTCCCACCAGTCGTCCAGAGCTCTATTGGTATGTGGTGGTCTGGATCCGGGCCTGTTTTTTATACATCTTTATTTGCTGTGATGGTTATGTCCAATTTTAAAGATGGGCAGATGACAATATTTCATAATAGCTGAAATTTTTTTATCAAGATTCTCAACAAATCACATTTATAATGTCCTTACTGTCTTTTATATGTGAAATATACTTGTAACATTGAATTTACATTAAAAAGCAGGCTTTGAACTCTTTGCAGATGGTTTTGTTCTTTACAACATTAAAATACAGGCTGTTCTTGAACTATACTTAAGGACAAAAGTTCTGCATGGATGTTAAATTAACATCCGTGTGGAACTTTTGTCCTTAAGTATATTTGGAGATGGTTTTTATTCTGAACAAATCTATTTATGCTAATTCTATATCCGTCCATTTTCACTTTTAACATTTGTTGATTTAATGTGGATATCTGTTTGACTGTGATATTTTTTTCAACCAAGTTATACTAAGTATTTTATCATTGGAAGATGTAGTGGTGGGATAAATATTGCCTGATTAAAGATCTACACACTGTCAGTGTTAGAATTCTATTTGTCCCCGGTATGGATGGATGCATGCATGACTTGCAATTTTACATCCTTTCCAGCGGTATTTTAATCGTATCAGGACTATAGGTGGTTGATAATGAGAGGCAAGGCAAGGCTATGTGCAACAGAACCTGTTTATGGTTGGAAGTTGAAAAGATTTTGGCTTTAGCATGAAATAAACCCCAACTGCTAGCTTAGCAGGCTAGTGCTTAACCTGCAGCTGGGCGCCTATATATGATTAAGAATTTGCCATTAAATCTTAAGTGAGCAATGTCACAACATAACCAACAAAGTGGCATGTGCACCCATCCAAGACTCAGATCAGCCCGGGCATCCCCCAGTCTTATCAGAGTCTTTGCTGTGTGCTTTAAGGATAGCCAAAAGTCTAATTTTGCTCCATGCAGATAGCAAATACTCTGATCAGACTGAGTAGATAGCCAGGCTGATTTTGCTGGGTGCACATGCCACTTTGTTGTCATATTGTGGCTCAAGTATTATTACTAAAATGCCTAAGCAGAGGATGTAGATCCAAAACAGACTGTGTAGAGGAGCATTCTGATTCTGTTCTGCGCAGTTTGCCAAGCAAATAAAAGTTACAAAGGACATAATTGTTCACCACCCAAGAAGGAAGTTGATAGGCTTGGTTTACAGCTGGGATGGTTGTAGGTATACTTTGAGAGAAATGGTCTTAAATGATCAGATTGACGTAATTGAAGTGAAATTTTTCAAAGTCAGCAGGGCTTGAAAGGGTTGAAAAAAGTGCAACATGTCTCTAAGAACATTCTTAGAAACACATTATGCCGGGTTTGATGATTGTAGGTATCATAATTTGAGAGAAACTTAAATGCTATGGTTAATATTATGTTAGGTTTGATGATTGTAGGTATCATAATTTGAGAGAAATAAACTTAAACGCTAATATTGATCTAGTTCTTGACATGAAATTTAATAAAGTCAGTAAAGCATAAAATATAGGTCAAGGGTAGAAAAAAGTGCAACATGCCTCATGAGTATTTAACAAGAAAGTTCATACCATTTTATGATAAAAGGTATCATATATGTGAGCAATGGACTTGAACTCTAGGATCGATGTTGTTGTAGATGGACTAACAGACAGATGGAAAAGTGAACGTCTATATCCCACTTTGCTAAAGCAGGTGCAACAAAAACCACATGATGTTTAGTTAGTAGAAGTTATCTTTCAACCTAGGGTAAGGTTTGAACAGCAATAGTAAGATTTCTAGTGATTTTAAGAGTTAGCGCTCTCAACCACTAACCAACAGGGCCCTGGATAAATGTGCGGATATAAGCAAAGTCTCAGGCAAGTTAATGGCTTAAGGTGAACATGCCTCTCTATGTCTGAATTTCTGTGATTGTTTTCTGCTCCATCCTCGACCTGCCAGCATGTCCTGCTGCCACGCCCCACCCTATAATCACACCCAGGCACCTTTTGCCATCTACAAAAATACTTCACTGTCCACTTGGATATTGATAAACACTCCAGCTAAGTAACTTGTACAATGGAGACCTGATAATGCATGTAGACATCTTCATACACTAACACATGTTTATAAATGTAAAAGGGTGAGAATAAATTCAACAACTAAAATGACAACTTTCTGTATTGCACTTAATACATGAAAATTTATATTGTATACAGATTCAATAAATTAATATAAACAGTTTAGACACAAAAAGGCTTGTTTCCAAAAAACAAGCCATGATCTGCTAAAAAACTGATTTATGTGCGGGATAAACAGCAGTCTAGCAGGGCTACCAGGGACAAGGAATACTGCTGGAAAATATTGTTTAATTTCATGGTCAGGGAATTTGGTCATCAATGGCTATGGCAGATTTGGAAACTTATTCTGCTAAAGGGAAAAGGATATACATGTACTTCCTGGAATGCTATTCATTAAATGAAACACAAATACAGTGTAAGGCTATAAATGAATCACTGCATTTGATTGTCCTTCCCTTCATTTTACTGTGTATTAAGTATTACCCTAATGTGCTTAAGTATTGGGACACTTAAAATAATTAATTTTCCATTTGTCCCAAATGGAAAATTCATTATTTTTAGGTGTCCCAATATATACGCACATTACAGTATTACATATTAAGTACCAGGTCCTGTGATGCAAACTATTACCAACCATGTTTTACTAGGCACAAATCTGTACATTAACAAGGCAATTCACACAATGATAATGACCGCCTGAGTGTGTGTTTTTTCAATGCAAGTTTCAGGGCACATACTCCATCAAGAGAAGCAAGCAAGTAGTTTGCAATTGCAGCTATTGACAAATGACTTGTATTTTTGACTTGTGAACTGCTGCTATTTTGATTGACATTCACAATAGCTGACCATGGCCTGAAATGTATAGAATGCATATGCATGTATGTAATGACAATGAGGCCAAAAATAGTGCCTAAACATTTTCCTTATTCTATGTACCACTGTGGTTAAATTTAAGCAATAATAGCAATCAAACATGGTTTCTTATTGCATAAACATTTACCAGGTCCCTCTCAAAGTGATCTCCATGTCACCCCTGCTGGCTGAAGCAGTCAAGATAAAAATTATAAATATTATAATGCCTTTATTACACAGATCACAACCGAAAAACCTGTCCTGATCTGGCTATATATATTTTTTTAGGACATACCTGTCCGAAATCTTAAATGGTACATACATGATTTTTGAAGAATCTGACAAGGAAAAGTGACGAATGATCAGACTGTATCAATCAGCAGGCTGACCAGAGTTCTGCTGTTTAGCCCTTCTCGTGCCCTTTCTTGTACTTTGTGGCTACACAGTTTAGAACACTTTTATCTTTAGGCAGGATAATGCTGAACAGTCATAAAATGCTTCTTATTCTATTTTTACACTTGACTCCATACATGTACCTTCAAAACAGACATGTACACAAGTTCTTATACCTATCCATATTCACTCAGTTATAACCTGGGGAATTTCTCTTTCAAAACAATCACAAAATCTATTTTCATCTTACAAGATGGATCTAGATATTTTGGGACTGCTTTGAAGCGAAAAAACCTCTAATAGCAGAATCTCACCAGACCGATTTATGCATTTTGTGATAAGAGCTACTTTACAATCAACCTTCAAACAGTGAAACAATTCACAGATAGAGCTGATCTATTTTTCAAATAAGCGACTACACCAGAAAACTAACAAAGTGGCAGGTGCGCACAGCGAAGACCTGGGCATCCACCCAGTCTGATCAGAGGCTTCACTGTGCTCTTAAAGGTAGCTATGGGTCTAAGCTACCTCCATGCCAACAGCGTAGACTCTGATCAGACTGGGCAGATGCCCAGGCTGATCTGAGTCTTCGCTGGGCACACAACCACTTTGTTGGTTTTCTTGTGTCACTGCTCAAATCTTATAATATCAGGAGCCAATACTTTCACAAATTAAATGTGTTAATATATTACTGCAATTCGGTATATATGTGTATAAGTTTCATTGTATAAAAATAAAATTACCATGAAATGTTTTTGGTCTTTATCAGTGGAAAGGACCATTTACTAATTTTAACATGAAGTTAAGGTATTGCCCACTGAACATAGGAAGTGGCCAAATGTGAAAATTTGTGATAATTCATGTTACTAACATCGAGGCATGCAAATTTTGCATCATGGTAAGTTTTGATCTAAACGTTTACTTCTGTTTACATCCGCCTCCAAACAGTCCTGTAGAAAACATTGCAATATACTAGCATTTTCATGCTGTATAATGTTAGAATCAAACTAATTTCCTCACTTGTGAATTAGCCCTGATTAACAAATATGTTGTACATGTAGGACAGATGGGAATATCAAATCACTCCGGCTTTACCGTTGTGAATGAATATTTCACAATCTGCAAGAGTGGCGGTAGTGAAGTGAATAACACACTGGACCACCAATCCTGGGATCGCAAGATCGATCCCCTGCTTCTCCGGTCTTTCGGATGAGACTATAAAACAAGGTCCCATCTCCATATACCTAGTTGGTGGGATGATTAAACCTGAGTTCACTTACTCATTTCACATCTGCCCGCCAACATCATGTGTTAATCAGCAATAATTCATAGGTAAGGAAAAAACTGTTGTTTCTTAATTCAAAACTTTCAAAAAATATTTCCTTTATCAAAAAGTCAAGAAAATAAGCATTTGCAAAGATTTCCTATTTATAGTAAATGATATGATATTAAGGTGAGTAGGTTCACCTCTATGCTTTACCCATCCTTTCCACAAAGGGAAACAACTTCCATGACTTCATGTTTGCTTCCCTGGAGGAAACGCCCTTCTAAAATGGGGTCTACTCTAAAGGAAAGAATTGGCTCCTTTGGGAGCAAATTCTTTCCTTTAAGAATTGACCCCACTGTGAAGGGAGGCAAAAATATGGCAGTCATTTCCCCTGAAGGTGACCTTTTCACCTTAATAAATGGTCCCAGCACCTCTTCTACCAGCAACAAATTTTACATCATGATTATACTGTCAAAACCTGGGCCCAGTTGTTCAAAGCATCATTAGCTTAGGATTTGTTAAGTCTTCTATTACAAATAAAATCAAGAGTGCTCAGATTTTTGCTAATAAAACAAGAGGAGCTTACAAAAGCTCCTCACATTTTTAGCGAAAATTGGTGTTGCTTTTACGTACATTCGAAAGTTTAACATCTTGTTGACAGTGATGTCATTTGCTTTGAACAACTGGGCCCAGAAATGTGATCTAGCTTTGGTACACTATCTATCTCAAAAACAATCAGATGAATTATTCTATCCCAATCACAACCTTATTTGATTGGCCCCGAGACAACTTGCGGAATGTGCAAAGAGAGAATACGCAGATCAGCCTGGACATCTGCACAATCTGATCAGGTTCTTTCAGTTTTGGATATACAATCTATGAAAACCTAATCTATAAAGTGAAATGAGCTGTGACATGACAAAACCAACAAAGTGGCATGTGTGTCATGCAAAGACTTAGATTAGCCTGGGCATCTGCCCAGTCGAATCAGAGTCCGTGCGCTGCACTTCAAGGGTAGCTAAGGGTCTAACCTACCCCCATGCTGACAGCGAAGACTGATTAGACTGGGCGGATGGACAGACTGAGCTGAGTCTTCGCTAGGCGCACATGCTACTTTGTTGGTTTTGTTGTGTTGTGGCTCATTAATGTTTGATCAGTCCATGCAAATGTACAGCCTGACTTAAGGTGAATGTGCACACTTTCTGGGAAACAAATCTGCTATTTTCATTTCTGCATCCTTTTCAACGAGGGTCAACTCTTAAAGGAAAGAATTTTCTCTTCCAAGAGCAAATTTCTTCCTATAGGAGTAGACACTTTTATTGGTTCTTCACCCAGGAAAGCAAACGAAACGTCACAAAAGTTGTCTCCCTTTGATAAAATCGTGGAAAACATGGCTGTGTACCCATACACCTTAAGTATTTACTTTACGTGGGATACGAAATATTTTAGCCCTAACACGACAAAACCAAGGAAGTCGCCACAAAGACTCAGTTCAGCCTGGGCATCCACCGTCAGATCAGAGTCGTCAATGTCACCATGACCGTAGCTTAGAGCCTTAGCTACCCTTAAAGCACACAGCTTAGACTGTGATCAGATTGGGCAGATGTCCAGGCTGATCTTAGTCTTTGCTGGGCACTTATGCCACTTTGTTGGTTTTGTTGTGTCGCAGCTCATTTATAGTTTTTCTTCTTATATATACCTTTTCACTAATAAACACCCCTCACATTCTTTTCCATAAAAGCATGGCCAAAAATTCCACAAAAATGGCTTTAGGCCACCAAAAAATTATTGATCATGACCCAATTTATTTTCAAATAGCCATTTTTAGGACCTGAGCATAGCTACGTCCCCAGGGCATTTTTTAAAAGAGCAAGAGCTGTCACCAGACAGCATAGCTCGCCTTAACTGGCCCTTGACCATCATGAACACAAAGTTCTAAGAATGTAATCTAGACCTCCACAGTCAATTAGGAAGGTGATGCTGCTACCATGTAAAACTCTGGAGCAGTATCTGTCATCAGTCTGGGTATAACTTTCCATCTAGGCAGTGTGGAACTATAAACTGTCAGCCTGTGACCTTGACCTAAAGGTCAATGAGAGACGTGGGGTTGGTACTGTGTAAAACTCTGGACCAGCATCTAACAGAATTCTTAGTATGAACTGAATCCATCCTCGCACCAAGAAAACACTGTGCCTTTTGGGAACTTTTACAAAAAATTTAACAAAATATTTCTAAGTACATGACCTTGACCTCAGTCATCAAGGTGGTTGGGGTGGTATGCATAAAAATTTAGACCATTACCTAACATCTGTAGAAGCATAAAGGAAATCTATCAAAGGGTTATGGAGATTTAGCCAAGAACATCTAAAATTTCAATATAAAATTTCTAAGTCTGTGACCTTGACCTACAGGTCATGTGCAGGGGTGGGGATGGTGCTGAATAAAATTTTGGACCAATATCTATCATCCTACCAAATATAATTCAAAACAATCAAAGGGTATAGGAACTATGGGATCTTAAAAACTTTAACGTAAAACTTTAACATAAAATTTCTAAGTCTGTGACCTTGACCTATAGGTCATGACCAGGGGTGGGGATGGTGCAGAACAAAACTTTGGACCAACATCTATCATCATACTAGATATAATTCAAATCAATCAGAGTGTTTAGAAACTATGAGATCTTAAAACCTTTAACGTAAAACTTTAACATTTTGCTTACGCCACCAACGCCGACGCGGGGTGTAGTAAATAGCTCTCCTGAACTTCGTTCAGGCGAGCGAAAAAGGGTAGTTCCTTATTTATCTCTATCATTATGTCCACCAGCCTTTGGTATGAGCCTGAACTGTCCCTTTCTCTTGAGGGCTGAACTGTAATATAGTTGTTATTGCATTCAACATCTGTTGTTTCCCATGAACATCATTACTAATCAAAAACTTGAATGTCACATTTTTCAAATATTCCAAATTAGCACCTTCACGTGTTATACTTCTTTCCAACTTTCTTATCTCTTCTTTTAACCTGTCAATTTCTTCATGTAGTTGTTCTTGTTTCATAGTGGAAGACATCTGTAATTCCCTTAAGCCTACTTCTAATTCACGTTTTTGTTTACGTAAAGTTGTGATATCTACATCTTTACGTGCTTGTTCCTGAGCAAAGTAAAGTAGAGTCATTTCCCCTTGTCCAGCAGGGGGCGTTCTCAATAGTCTTTCAACAGCCTCATCTTCTGAATTCTGTCTCTCACATGAGGCACCTGCCATGTCCGGGTTACGGTACCTGGCTAAATAATCAGTTTCCAGTCTCTGAGTAGACGTGGCCCGCATGCTCTGGATTTCTCGGTCTTTTTCTGCCAACATAGAGACTGTCCTGTCACGCTGCTTCTTTATTTCATCTTCATACTCCTACAAAACATGCCAACATTTTGTAATTATCTTAAGGCTCCTACATGTATGGCAAAAAGTAATGGGAATAACAAGTGAACATACATACAATAAATCTAACAGCGGACTTTACAATACCTAAGCCTTCTATTATGAATTCAATGAGCAGTTAAATGTGCGAAACAATATTCGAGCCACATCATATGATTTCCAACAATGTGGTACTGATGACAAGCAAAGGCTCTGATCAGACTGCACAAAAGTGCAGTCTGATCAGTGCCTTCACTTGTCACATCAGCCTTCTTTGGAAAAGGTGGAAGCGAGAGAGCCAACAGTGAGGTCTCTGATTACCCTGTGTGGAACAGAAGGCTGATCTTAATATCACATGACAAAATTGCCACATTATTGGAAGTCACATGACGTGGCTCTTTTTAAGCTTCAGGGTAAACTGGTACACCTTAGGAAAAGTAACTCTACAGCTTTAATTTTTGCCTCCCTATAACAGAGGGTCAACTCTTAAAGGAAAGAGTTTGCTCCTGTAGGAGCAAATTCGTTCCTTAAGAGCATAAGGAAGCCAACAGGAAGACGTAAGGGCTGCATACCTTTGATAAAATGGCAAAAAAACATAAAGGTTTACCATATATATAATTCAATTTCCCATGAACCATAATGTTTCACTGGCATATTTTACGCTTAAATACATGTAACTCTATTTGTTCCATCAAAAATTGTAGTCTGTTTGCAAAATAATTGGAAATCATTTTTATGCTAAATGTATGGGGTTGAAGCAACATGAAATTTCGAAGTATACCAACAGTTTATATTTTTGGCCACTTTAATATGCAAAGTTACATCACAACTGACATAGTCCTTTAACCAGTCTATAATAATAATAATATACCCTAATATGCTTTAGTCCCCTTTCCGAAACCACGCTTACTTTAAACAGGTATCCATCAATCCCTCCATTCACTGTGAGGTAAAATCACAGACTTACTGTGGGATATTGAGCATGTGCGATTTTGTTTGTGGGAGTATGTCACATTCTTAGCTGTCGTCGCATTGGCCAGTGAGTGACTTTCTGGGTGTGGCTTAGAAAGGTGAATTATTAGGACACCTACACACCATTAATTAAATGGAAAAATTAATGGTTTTTAGGTGTCCCAATATTTAAGCACATTTAAGTACCTGTAACTGAGTATGATGTTCCCCCTCCAGCTGCGTCACTTCATGTTTATGCTTCTCCTGAACTGCCATCAACGTCTTTCGTAGATTCTCCTCTCGCTGTTTCATATGTTCTATCTCCTCGACATGCTGGCCGTTCTGTGTCCGTAACTTCTCTCTTAGTTCATTTAGATGTTCTTTAAGAACCTCCAGTTCTGTTGAACTTGGATTTTCCTGTAAATGAACATGAAGTACAGGGACCAGTTGTTCATAACTAAAACGTCATTAGTTAACGAGACATTAAATTTTCAAACTTACTGTGCACATAGCTGCTATCACTTTTTGCTGAAAAAATGTGAGGAGCTTTTGCAGTGCAAAAGCTCCTCTCATAATTTTAGCAAAAAATAATAGCATACTTGATTTCATGTATACCAGAAGGCTTGAGGAGTCTTGTCTAACAACTTCCTTATGCTAATAATGCTTTGAACAACTGGCCCCTGGTCATATATGCAGGAATTACCAGCATTTATGGTGTTTGCACACAGTTTATGGGTAGTACAATTAACTGAGGTAGCCTGATTGTAAGCATGTCAGACTTCCAATTATTTAAAAGACAGATGTTTGATCATTTTGTTTAGAACAGACTGTTTTTAAGATAGGTATGAGACTCAAAATGCAGTAGAACTGCACCAACAGTATCTGTGCCATCAGAAAAGACTAAGGCCAGCCTGCAAACTTGCATAGTCTAGTTGGAGCCTTTGCTGTGAATAAGGTAGAGTGTCTAGGCCTTAGGGCTATTTCAGATAGAAGTACCTCCCTGGGTGGGGCTGGAACTTTTTGTGAGGGGCACCACAAAGGACATTTTATTACATTCACAATATGAAATGATTGTCTTTTCGTCTCTTCAACCCACAACCATCAAAAGTTTAATGGTTTTTGGTCTTGCCCTAGGATGTAATTTTTTCCTAGAAAAAAACTTCCAGGGCAAGTAGTAAGAATCTAATGCCTAGCCTTGTTGTGAATAGAGAACTAATGGCGACTGATCTTACCTTCTTATTCTTGAGGACTGACTGGGCTCTCAGTCTATATCTTTCAAACTCATCTTTTAACTGTTCTAGTTCCTCCCTGTATTTTCTACACAGAGGCGATTCTTCTTCTCCATCTGCTTGTAACAGCAATTCTGGAAATGCAATTGCATGTACATGTATTTAAATGAGATTTCAGCAAAAAACAAGAATTCCATGGAAGGCTGCGTCACATCTGTCTGTGCATTGTCACAAAACAGAGCTTAACCAGAAAACTTGACACAAAGTTTATTCCGCCGCCGACACCGGAAAAGTAATACCCATGTCTCACTTTTGCCTCACAGGCAACTCTGTTATTTTCATTTTTGACTCCTTTCTCAATGAGAGTCACCTCAAATAAAAGCAAATCCCTTTTTTTAAAGGGCTGTCATGTCCACTGAAGCAAACAGGAAGTTCCAGGAATGCTGGTGTACCCATAAACTTTTAGGCACAGTGTGTTCAGTGGAGTTTGCTTTCTGAATGAAAGAGTTTCGTCATCCAGAGAAGCCAACAAGAAGTCAATATAGTTGTCTTCCTTTGTAAAAATGGTGAAAAAACATTGTCTACACTTCCATCTAAAGGTCCAAAAAGTTATCCCAGAATATCATTAATCAAATCTAAAATCTCTCATACACACACATAACTACACCTTCTTATCAGAAGCTCTGTGATAATATCAAAGCATTATCATAACTACCTTCGATATTAACTGGTCTCTCTGATTTCTCATTTACTATTTTAAGCTGTCCCTTCAGTTTAACAATTCTGTCCACAATTGTATTAACATCCAAAGACTCCAAATCATCTAGTCCATCATTGTTAGAACTAGCTGCTCTCGCCAGTGCCATATTCTCCATGTCCAGCTGATTGACTCGTTCTTTCAGTTTTTGAATATTCTGCTGATCGTGGAATCTTAGTCTCTCATAATTCCCAACACTCTCTGACAGTTCTGAAAGCTTGGTTTCCAGCTCAGATATTCTGGTTTCACTCTGCTGGTTGTAGAGTTTGGCCTTTTCCTCAGCATCTTGTACCCGACAGAGGTCTTGCTGTAACTGTAATCTATGCTGTGCCTATCAAACAAACATACAGTAAAAGTTTATTTGGCTAAAACATAATGTCTAATGAAATGATTGGAGTTGCCTGTGAATCAATACAAGATCAATGCATACAGATCATGTTTCAATTCACATTTGATAATACATGTACTCTATATTTTCTATTGGTATTTCACTCCATTTCACTGTCGAATGGATAATTTGGGACTTTAGGCCCAACAGCACTTCAGTCATACCAAGATGATAGGAGGGTGACAATGAAAGGCTGTGTGCAAAATAAGGCTAACTTATCAGTATTGAAAAACTTAACAACTGTATTTTGTCTTTAAGTCAAACAACATAAACATCATTTGAACATTGTGATGTCCAATCAAATCGCTCAGTTATCAAATCTGTTTGACGTCACCACATGCAGCCAACTATCCTTCATTGGTAGATAAAGACAGTATAAGAGTATTTAAAGTGTTCAGAATGAAAGATTTACCTTCAATTCTGCAGCTTCTTTCTGTAAGTCAAGCAACTTTGGGGAAGGTTGTTTCGCTTTCTCTTCAGTGACAATCAGTTCTGCCTTCAGACCTTGTATTTCATTGTTCAGCTCTTTAACCTGTCTGTCATATTTAGCACAGATATCTGGTATCAATCTTTCTTTCTCTTTCAAAGTGAACTGGACTTCATCCAACTGTAAATAAGAAAGGTTTATTTCATACTGCAGAGAAATGTAAAGTTGTTGGAGAGTTTCAAACTTCCATCAACTACTTTTATTAGCAAACAGTAAAACGGGTATAACATTTTTAGTTGCAATGTTGGCCAAAAAAAACTGTTTTTTCACTATAAAAACTGTGAGGAACTTTAGCAGTGCAAAAGCTAACTATTAGAGTCCAAAGGGTCAAGAGCTCAGCCATGCGTTTTGATTGGCTTCTGGCTATTGGTAAAGGTTACCTGTAAATGATTGACAGGTCTTATCAGCTGTGTCAGTGAAGTGTTTTCACAACTAAGTCTGTATGACACCAATAAAATTTAATCTGTTTATTCTGGGGTAATTGCATTAAACATAACTGCTTTCATTACTTTCACTGTTATTGTTATCATTATTGTTTTTATTATGCATAACAAAGTCTTTAGATACTCATTATAAATCTTGTAAAGATTTCAACAATAATAATAAATCTGCTTTGAACTCAGAAGTGAAAACAATCACAATAATTGTAATAATAATAATGATAATAATAATAATGATGATGATAATGAAATAAAAGATAAATAATAATGACTATTTTTCTTTTTATTTCAATAACTATTATTTTGATAACTATTACAATTTATTATGTCATCATTTTCATTACCTGTGCTTTCATTACTATTATTATTATTATCCTTATTATTATTATTATCATTTTATCATCAGTAATTTTATCATTCAATTATAATAAAATGATAGCAAAATTGTAAATGCATAACCAGTTAAATACCTGTTATCAACAGTATGGCTTAAGCTCCGCCCATTTATACTGCTCACCTACATTACCTAGGTAAAATCTGCTGGCCAGGTGGACGACTATCCCGGCCTTTAATTATACATGTACTAGAAGACTTGATGAATACTTGATAAACAACTTTGTTAACTTAATAACTATGCTTTCAACAAAATGGCCACTAGCTAAAAGGGTGTAAACACAACTTGCCTGTTGTTCTACTGTCTCTTTTGCTTCCCTCTCTTTAGCCACCAGTTTCTGAAGTTCTCTCAACATCACAACATGATCAGTCTGCTCCTTCTCTCTCTCTAACTGCTGGGCTCTAATCTTATTCTTCAGCTATAAAACATATTAACCCTTAATGCACCAAAAAGCAGACGACAAAATTTACGTCTGCAGAATTAAAAAAAATGTTTCGTCCAAGCAATATCATATTGAGAATTCAAACACTAGAGGCAAAAAGTGTAGATCCAGATGAGGTGGCTCATTATGAGCCACCTCATCTGGATCTCCACTGTTTGCAAATTCAACAATATTTATTTTTTGGCGCTTTATGGGTTAAGCTCTTATTTAACAGAGAATAAATTACTAACAGGCTTACCAGCAAGAAATTTGGGGACCACTGTACTCAAAAGTTGTCATTTGGGAAGGTAAATTGTCAATTATATACATGTAGTTGCAAATTTTGATTTACTGCAGCCCATCAGCGTAGTCATAAAATGCAATCTGCAACCATAAAACCTACCATTTATTTCCCTAAATGACAATTTTCAATACAGTTATCCCCACCCTAATGCACTTTTTCAAATTTTCACCTCTCAAAATGTTCTTCTTTGCACCCAAGGCAAGTGCTTTCAGCAACATAAAATCAGAAATCAGCCAATAAGAAGCGATGTTTTGTAATGACATCAGTTTCCACCAGTATATCACAGGATATAATGCAGCAAATTTTATACATTAACCAATCAGACATCGCAGTACATTCATAAATGTATCAGAGTGGTGTCCAATGTATGTTGTTGTTGAGTTGTGATTGAACGTCCCAGTAAACAATATTTCAGTCATATTGAGACATTGCCTCCGAATTTGTAGGACTTTTACTGGGCCCCAAGATAAATGATGATCAAGTCCTGCTATAGCCACTAGCAGCTCTGCTGCAGAGGCACCAGGCAGCCATCTCATTTGCAGGCCCTTGAGGGCCGGGGATGTCACACTACATGTACAACAGTGCTAACTCAGATAAGGCTGCACATTCATCATGTCAATATTCTCAGTGTGCAGCAGCAATCAACGGATTCTTAACTACCTACAACTGTGAACAGTATCATCAGTTTGCACAGATGCCAAAGCTGGTCTGATTTAAGATGTATAGGTACTTCTCCATGTTGTCCCACCGTTTCTACAAAGGGGACAAATTTTGTGACAACTTGTTTGATTTTTTGTTTGATGAAGCCCTTCCAAATGGGATCTACTCTTAAAGAATTTGCTCCTAGCGGAGCAAATCCCTTAAGAGTTGACCCCATCCCCAAACTGAGAAGGGAGACAAACATAACAATGCAACAGTTGCTTTCCCTAAAAGTGTACTCGTTCCCCTTAATGACAGTTCACACATGTTACAGGGCTCATTGTTCACAGATTACTCTAAACTACTAATACATTAATGCTGTTTACTTAGTTTTGGTTCAGAATCTATCTGTGACAGGTTCTTACTTTTCCTTCTTGGTGGCATACTACTTAAGGTTTTTGATAATATGGTCGATGTACCTGTTTTCGGGGTGCGCCAGA
Organism: Ctena decussata; assembly: GCA_963989385.1. NCBI lineage: Eukaryota > Metazoa > Mollusca > Bivalvia > Lucinida > Lucinidae > Ctena > Ctena decussata. The sequence continues at coordinate 71,467,664 of OZ022501.1, read as the reverse complement.
ATTCGGGGTATAATGATAGATTATACCGCTTTCTTGTCAGGGACCTCTAAAGATGATTACTTTTTGAAAACAGAAAGTGGAATCAGTATGTTTCATCATACACTAATTGACCCGCGACAGCACGTTAGTTGTGATGTCATCCATGACGTCATCGTTAGTGACCGTGGAAGCGGCCATATTGGAAACATTGTAAAACTTATGGAAAGTACCGACGAAGATGACACGGTGTTTTATTCAATTATGAACTTTTTTTCTAATAATTCAAAGATCGTTTCTACAGCCTTAAGAATTGCAGGTCTCATGAATCAGTTTTTATCATGAGGATCTGCAGCTGATGTATTTTAAAGGCGGCTGCTTTAACACACCCCGAAAACTGGGGCAGTTTCGGGGAGCAGATTCAGCTGAGCATCTGTGTGGAGTTGATCAAATATGTAAACAAGGCAACATGCGGACATGAAATGTAAGTTACAAATTACATAACACATATTTTTATGTACACTCTGACCATCAGTGTTTGATTTTTATTTATCAAACAGTTTTTATGTTGCGAGCAAATGTTAATACCCCGAAAACTGGTACAGCCACCATAATTTCCACCCTTCTTGATAAGGCCAGGAAGCGGAAAATTTGAAGTAAATAGTGATATTTATTAATTAATAGTACAAATGAGATACCTCAAGGTTCTGTGATTTAACCTCCTTTCCTTGTAATTCTAGCTTTTCCTCAAGAGCATCTATCTTGTTAGACAGCTGTTCATTCTCTTGCTGAAAAATGTCCAAAAACATAGAATTGGCATAGTGTGGAAAGGTAACTTACAGCATGTCCAAACAGGAAAGACTCAGATCAGACTGTGCATCTGCACAGTCTGATCAGAGCCTTTCCTTTTTTGTGTATACTATCTATGAATCCTGAAGACTCTAAAACAGAGACAAGTGAAGACACTGACTAGTTTTCAAAAACATGCAGTCTGATTTGAGTGTTCACTGTTCCCACATGGCATAAGGTCCTTTCTCACAGGATGAATACTCTGGTCCATGTGTTTCTTCATCTAAAAATATGAATTCAAGCTTTGCATCAGCAGTAAACCTTCTAAAATGTAACAATAGGTATTGGTAACATTTAAACAAATGAAATAGTCTGATACTCTCTAATGTAATCCTGAAACAAGAACTGTCACCAGACAGCATAGCTCTCCTGATCTGGCACTTGCCCACTATAAGCAAGAAGTTCTAAGGTGGTGAGTCTGATATTCAAGGTCAAGATCTCTGGAGCAGTATCTATAAATCAGTCTAAGGATAAACTATTTCTGAGGCCCATGCTGAAAGGGATACTACTCTTAAAGAAAATCATTAGCTCCATGCGTACCAAATTCTTTTGTGAGTAGCACTCCTTTCAAAAGTATACAGGAGCCTCTAAGTAACACCCTTTCAATTATGTTCTTTTGAGAGAAAAAAATTGCTAGGTTTCACAGAGAAAAATAGGAAGGGGCTGGTAGCTCTAAACATATGCTTTATTATTCTGATCTGCCTTATGGGCACTTTTTCACCCAACCCAGCTTACACTTACCTTCAATGCCTTCTTGTCAGAAACATAACTAGCTTCAAGCTTTGATTTTTCCTCTGTCAGTGTAAGGAGAGATGCCGATAATGTTTCAACCTGCTCTTGTAGCTGTGTTACCTCATCACCATCTGCCAAGTCTTCATTCTTGCTCTCATTGATCTGTAAATATCATGAAAATTCTAAAAATTGGGACATGCAAACTAAATATCCTAATTGTCCTAAAAAAGGAACAGTTTGGTAGTACAATGCAGTAATGCATCCAAAATTGTAGACAGAATGGCAAACAGTCTAGACCCAGATCTGACTACATAATAAAATCACAAAAGAGGAAATTCATTTTTTATAACTCCAACTCAAAACTATCCGCTATACTGAGTATCTAAAAATTGCCGCAAAGAAAATAGTTCCAAGTAGTTCCAGATTTCTGGTTCACACTGAGTATTTATCGAAGTATAAACACCATATTCTGTTAGCTTTTGGCAAATAATCAAATTGCACCATTACTATAAGAAACTTGAGTTGGAATTACGAAGTCACAAAAATTGTGTCATTTTGTAAAAATGGCAATAAAACCCTGTGGAGGAGTGCCCATATACTTTAATTGCTTACCTCTGACAAACCACTTGCATTCAAGGGATCTGCAATCTCCTTCCCTGAGACACTTCCTGTATCTGAGTCATGGTCTGACTCCCGGCCCCTATCACTGGCGGTGTCAGATGGAGGACCTTTACTATGGGAAACATCTAGAGTTCTCGATCTTGCCTTGGCAGCAGACAAAGCCTTAACGCTGGATTCAAGGGCTTCTTTTTCTTTTATAACACCTTTGTAAGCAGTCAGTACATCTGTAAAGTATATTTTATATGTACATGTAATACATTTTTACATACATAAACTAGCAATAAATGTGTACTTAACATTAATTGTTGGGAAAGATGCAGTTGAGGTTTTTTCGGTGGCACACCAATAACACCACAAAAATATCCTTAAATACATCTGCTCCAAAAGTTAATCTACTCTCTCTCTCTCTGTCAAGATTTCTGTAAAGATTTATAAACAGTTCATGCACATGCAAACTATGTTGATCTCATAAATCTTTGATCAGACAAGACCAAACTGGCTAAGTTGCAGCTGAGTTCACAGAGTTGCTATTGAAAAAGGCACATATGGTGGTATGGTCTGGCAAAACAGGCTCTATTCTCTATGCAGTTTGTGGGATCAGTTGAGGATGACTATCACTTCTTGCTGGGTTGCCTTGTCTACATGTCGCTAAGGGAAGAATTTGCACAAACGAAACGGTAATCTCAACTTGAAATTAGTGCAATTTCTCCAATTTCAGCATGATTTTTCTTCTTTTAATTATTTTATTTATTTATTCATTTCTTTTTTTTCAGTCTAATTTATTTTCTACAGAAGTGAAAATTGTATGCATTAATTTTCACAATTTTTGTGGTGGAGGAGTGCTGTCCATAGAAGGCACCTTGTCTCCCCTGTCTATGCATTGCCACTAAACAGAGGTAAACCAGAGAACTCAAAAGTTTACGCCATAGTCAACATTGATGCTGCTGGAAACGTGATACTTATGTCTGGCTTCTGATATATAGTTGCAGATGAGACAATTACTGGTAAATATTTTACCTCTTAATCTTGTTTCTCTCCTAAGTATCAGCTCCTGCTGCCTTTCAATGGTCTTTAGAAGCTCTGACCGAGGAGCTCGCTCCAGGTCTTTCCTATCCATTCCTGCCAACTGCCGAGGTTCACCTACTCAATATTCACTGTATTATTTCATGCCGGAAGACATCTGTAACAGATGCAAACTTTATATCCAGTTACTCTTAAAAATTACAGTCAAATTCTAAATATTGGGACAGATAGGTCTGAGCAAACAGTGCAGACCCCGATCAGACTGCTTTGCATTCCTTCTGCAGCTTTAGGTTGCATAACTGCTGTGTTAGTAATAACAACTGAGCCGTGACACAAGAAAACCAACAATGTGGCTGTGCGCCCAGTGCAGACTCAGATCAGCCTGGGCATCCGCCCAGTCAAATCAGTCTTTGCTGTAAGCATGGAGGTAGCTTAGACCCTTTGCTACCCTCTGAGAGCTTAGCAAAGAGTCTGAGCCAACTGGGCAGATGCCCAGGCTGATCTGAATCTGCGCTGGGTGCACAACCACTTTGTTGGTTTTGTCAAGTTGCGGCTCAATTATGTTGTCAACTGGAAGAATACAACACAACTGCCCTATTAGAGCCCTGGATTAGAGCCTTTTATTTGTCAATGCATATGGATAAACTCACAAAATAAATTGATTTACATTTGTCACTTAAAGTCTCCATAGTACTTCCAGCAAACACAAATCATCATAAAACCAGTACAGCCTTCAGAACTGCATGATGTTAAAATGGCTGATCTGCTTTTAAAATTTTTGTATCATATAATTTGGCAATTTTAGAGAGGTGCCGTAGTTGAAAGGTTAGAGTGGCTCAGCTATTGTGCAGAAAGTCACCGTAAGGTCGTGAGTTCGCGGCTCACTGTTGCCATACGATGCCTGGAAAACTCTCTCTGTCAACCCAGCAGTAAATTGGTACCTTTTTCGAATCAGGGAAGGATAAGGCAGCGAAAGGAGAGGGATGGGCACAGCCTATCATCAGCTGTGCCCAAAATACAGTGGGTCTCTAACCCCCACTGCCCCTATGGCCATTAGGCTATGGGAAACCTTTACCTTTATTTGGCAAAAGAAGAGGAACAAGGGTTTTGGAGAAAAAAAAATGATAAGTCTCTCATAAAAATATGGTTTTCGTTTCTGATGAACAATGGAGTTATGCAGCAGCAAAACAATGAGGGATCCTTGCCTCACATTATATTTTTACCATTTATTATAAGCCTGTACCTTGTATTTTACCTCCTGTTCCTTGTATTTTTACCATGACGATGATGATGTGATGAATTTTTTAAATCTTTTTGATAAGAAACTCAGGAGATTTTAATTTTTAAAGCCAGCTAATTAGGGTCCATAGAAATACCAGAACGCACCAAAACACCGGAACGCACCTGTAATTACCGGAACACACTATAAAATAGGGTTTTCCTTTACTTGTGTGTGGTTTTAGGCCTGGAATATTATTGTATGTCATTATTGAGAGGATAATAAATTAGGATTTCAATTTGATTTAGGAATTACAGAGAGAAAAAAGTTTACTAGTAATAATACTTTCCTGTTCACGAATAGAGACAGTGAGTGTATGTAAAGAAGAATTGTGTCTGTTCTGGTGTCAGCTTTTTGCTGGGTCAGGAATCATCATTAAGCGCTCTTTAATTATTCAAGGCATCATACAAGTAAAAGAAATGGTCTTGAATGCATTTTATGATCCTTGACACTGAAATGGAAAGTAGCACAGACTCAAGAAGTGTCCAACTGGCCACACAACGTTGAATCGTGAAATAGGGCTCAGATAATGCTTTTCACCAAATGAGCACTTCACACTTAACCCCAAAACCAATATCTGTATACGGGAAAACCCTATATTGATAGTGTGTTCCGGTAATTACAGGTGGGTTCCGGTGTTTTGGTGCGTTCCGGTATCTCTATGGACCGAGCTAATTATGATTATATACAATAACGAAACTGTAGTGAGAAGCTCTGAGCAATACTGCACCATAAAATATTTCATGCTGATAGAGCAAATGGAGCCTTTAAAAATTTGCATAAGATAGTAATCTCCTAATTTGAGGCAGGCTGTGTTGTGGCAAGTTAACAGCTATGAGGTAAGTTTTACAGTCTGAGAGAATACTCCTGACTTTCCACATGAAGAAGAACAGTGAGAGGCCAATTATTTTGGGTTGAGTTTTATTTATTTATTGGGGGTGGGGGGGAGATTTGATTGATTGATTTGTTACTCTACATCCACAGTAAACAGCTATGGTCATGTCGGGATGGTCAGTTAACCTAACCACACTATTCCTGGGCAGGCTTAATTCCCCTAAGCAGTTAACCAGTACTAAGTGCACACACTTTCGCAAGTATCAACTGACAACTGCCCTTCTTAAATCAGCTGAAGGAGAAACCAAAGTACGTGGCCAGACTGGGTATCGAACCCAGGACCTCTGACTTATAAGTCAAGTGCCCTACCGACTGCGATACGCAGCCCGGCAGGGGAGGGGAGAAGCCGAGAAGGGGACTGATTCTGCAAACCTTTAGCATGCTGAGGCTTTAAAAATTAAGAATACCTGTCTTCAAATCCCAATGAATTTGAAGTATGCCAAGAAGGATTTCAAAATATTAGCCTCAATCATCGAATTTACCGTTAATATGACAATTAATGTAATACCTGTTATTTTGATAAGCGTCTGAATGACACGGAGCACCTGTCAACGTTCAAACCTAAAATTACGCAAAACTGTCGAGAATGAATAAATAAATCACCGTGACAAATATAGAAACAACTAAAGTATGGATATACTCGATGAGAAAATATGCAGAAACGCTCACCAAAGGCTAAGTTTTCCTACTTTTCTCGCCAGCTGTCACGTCAAATTTTGCTCCCGGAAGTAATGTGAGGGCTTGTTGTTGTTGTTGTTTCTTAGAGTCCCGCCGTTGACTTAGCGGCGCACCCGTATAACCAGTAAAAGTAATTATTGATGATAAAAAGTTAACGTTTCCTACACCTGTGAATAATCCACCATCAATGAATGTAAATACATGTATACACATCCACACAACTAAAATGTAACTGTATAGTCCTCAATGTGAAATCCCTCAACCAAAGCGCTTTCCTGAGGTCAGTTGTTGAGTCTACTGAAGCTTAGGGAGACCTTGAATGGCCTTGCAGAGAGTTGTCAGATACCAAGTGGCCTGCTTGGTAGTCCTTGCTGCAATACTTAATAAATTGTTTTCTGATCAGCATGTTTTGAAATAAACCGTATGGCCGAATAAAATCCGAACTTAGTGTTGCGCAGCAGGAAAATTTTTACTTTGCCTTTGGCCTTTAGCATATATAGCTTAGTGTCATAGGGATCAGGAAATGTGTTTGGCAGTGATAAGTTGCAAATATTAATTAATTTCCTAGTGGTCTATCTACCTAGCTTCAATTTACATGATTTATGCAAGATTTTCATGTGGTCCTTGAACATTCAAAATCATAATGTTCAGCAAATTTTGGTAGGATGGCATCTCCAAGGCCAGCATGTTTTCTTTTCTCTACAAAGATGAATCTGGCAAGGAAGCACATCTGTTTCACCACTGATCCAAGTCATACAATGTTATCTCTGCCAAACTGGCTTTCGCTTTGTTAGTGCTGCGGTGGCTTGTGCAATCCTTGACTGGGAACCTCATCATCTGAGATAACCACTTCAAGGTTTCGGAAACTTAAGACCTTTCTCAAGTTATATCCTTTTATCTTGATCTCCCTTTGAATGTCATTGATGCTGATTGTCATCAGTATATAGTTTGTCTTCTTAGCACTATTAATTTTGCAAGACTTTACTACAGCTTCTAGTTCCTGCTCCTTCACAGCAAGAGCTTCAAATAAACCCTTCAATGTCATCAGCAAACCAAAACCTGGTTATTATTTCTGCCATGTGTGGTAGCCTTTCCATATCAAATTCTTCCAGAGGATATTAGAAACACTCAGTTGAAAATAGATGCCATACCCTGCCATTTTGGAGGGGGGGGGGGGTGTGTGTGGGAGGGGGGGGGAATTTATGAAGGCATGGTTCAGATTTCGCTGACACCGAAAGTACATGAACACACATCTAACATAGGATTCTGAGATTGAAGCTCTGTTCTGTAAAAAACAGGGTTACAGAAAAAATACTAGGGCATTAAAGAAATGAAGGCATATAGGGTCACAGAAATACAGCAAGAAATGAAAACAAGCACAGGACTCCAAAGCAAGATAACAAATAGTCACAGAAAGATTTCAAGCAATGGAAGCAGTCATAGAAAGATGAAATGACATGAAAGGTTTTGGAGACAAAAATCACAATTTTTTTTAAAGCTTTTAAGAAATTAAGATTACAAGAAATGATAAAAAGGTTTTGGAGATAAAAATCACAGGAATTTAAGACAAGAAATTAGACTGGGCCTGATGCTGCTTACTGCATTAGCCGTTGCTACTTTCTTTGTGCATGTTTCTTATCTTTTGTATTGTATGTTTTACTTTCATAGAATTTACACCTTATTTACAGTATGTCTAATTTTCATGTCATTGCTTGTAACTATGTATTATACAAATGTATGGGAAGGACCATAGAACTTAATGTGGTCCAACCCAGATTATTTGGCACTAAAATATGTTTAAACTAAAGAAGAAATCCAGACAATAAGTCAGAGACATACAATAAGACAAAGTTATACAAGACTATAAGAATTGGAAACAAACAGTCACAGAGACAAACTTTCATATGAAGACCAAAAGAAAAGGTGGCAAAAATTCCAGAAAGAAAACATTCAAGAAACATGGAGAGAAACTTGCACAAATAGTAACATGAAAACTACATGAAACAGAGACAGTCACTGAGACTACAAGAAAATTATTATAATAAATGGGGACAAATGGGTCATATTGACTTATATAACAAGAGCACAGACTGCTATGGACACTGAGAGGATCAAAGCATGATTATCACTATTCCAAAACGTTTAATGTTTCCCTTCTTAATGGAGGTAAACTCTTACAGGAAAGAATTTGCTCCCATAGGAGCCTATTTTGTCTTTAAGAGTAGACCCCTTTTCCAACGCCTTTTTCCTCCAGGTCATGCAGTTGTTTCCCGTTATAACAAAAATTCTGCTGAGCACTGTGTCTCACCTGTAAGGCACTGTCATAAAGAGGTCCATACTTCTTTCAGAGCTTAAGGACCTAACTTGACAAAAGTTTATGCCACTGCAGATGAAAGCACCATACCTACCCCAATAGGCTTAAGTATTGAAACACCTAAACCCATTAATTTTCCATTTGTCCCAAATGGAAAATTAAAGGTTTTAGGTGTCCCAATATTTAAGCACTTAAGGTATCTTGCTTCTGCTAGTCATATGTGAAACAAAAATGGTGGAAAAAACATGAGGCTGTATCTATTCACCTTAAAAAGCCACTGTGCACAAAATAATGATAAAATGACTTTCATTTTCCTTTTTCTACCACACAGGGTACATGTATAATCGATTCCGCCAATTTTCACTTCCTGCAGAATCTGTCCGTTATATTTGGCTTCCGCCGAGACTGTCTGCGAACTCTTGCTTCCTGCAAGGACTACTGTCCTCGAAAAACGGCTTCCTCCCGAGACTGTCCGCGTGATTATGCTTCCTACTGAGAGCCTTGGCAGGAAGCAGAATCACGCTGACAGTCTCTGCAGGAAGCCATTTATCATGTACAGAAGTCTCTGAAGCAAGAGTCCGCGGACAGTCTCGGCAGAAGTCAAATATGATGTACAGTCTCTGCAGGAAGCGAAAATAAGTGGAATCGATTATACCCTGTGTACCAGGTGTGGTCTGATTGAGTGATGGTGCTGGGTAGCTTTCAGAGCCGGGGGGAGGGTCAGGTGATTGTGCTGGGTAACTTTCAGAAATGGGGCGTCCTACTCCTAATTTGGATAATAGTAGGGCAAGGGCCTACTGTGCTTGCAGTAGGTGGAGGTTGTTTGGATATTTTTCCCCTGCCTATTTTCTCTTTTCTTTCTCCCTTTCTCTGGGAAACGGCCTGATACAGACTGAAATACTGTCTCAAAGAGCCGTTAAACCAAATACCCTAATGTGCTTAAATATTGGGACACCTAAAATCAGCAATTTTCTATTTGTCCCAATGGAAAATTAATGGGTTTTTAGGTGTCCCAATATCTAAGAAGTATTGGGCACCTAAAATTATTAATTTTCCATTTGTTTCAAATGGAAAATTAATGGTTTTTAGATGTCCCAATATTAAAGCACATTAAGATCCAACCAACCAACAACCAGTATTTTTCTATGCTCCTTTTCTCTCAAGGATTTAGATTCAACACAAAACTGTATATCATTTAAAGATATTTTATTCATTCATGAACAGTAACAGTCAAAACAAAATTCATAAACCTACACATGGGCCATTCACTTGCAACAGGTCCCTTATGATGTGTGATCACCAAAGACTCAGATCAGCTTGTTCAGCTGCAGTCTGATCAGAGCCACTGCTGTTTGCATGCACTATCTATCACTCTTCAGGAATCTACCGACGTAAGTCAGGAGTGGAAATGCTTCACTTTATGCAATTGACAAATGGAACAGGCCCAGAGGTTATAAAACTTGAGTACATTCTCAAACACAAAATAAAGCACACTGATTGGCTGCTTCCGAGCATATGCTCGGAAGAAGCCAATCAGCGTGCTTTATTTGGAGTTTGAGATTATTCTCAAGTTTTATAACCTCAAACCCAGGTTAACTTACAGTGACAATTGTAATAATCACAAACAGTTTAGGTAATTTTATGTTTTCCTTCTTCAGTTATCGGAATGGTCTGATCTGATCATTCAGAGCCTTTTTGCTTTAGCATTTCCGTCACAAAATCTTATTACAGAATATCTTTATTTCTGTCTGTTTATCCACTGCTCATATTAGAAGAAAATGAAAGACAGACAATAATAATAAAATAAAACATTCAAACTTTTACGAATACATTTTAAGGGGAACCGACTCTTGCCATTTTTATTTTTTGTCTCCCTTCTCAATGGGGATTAAGTTTTATAGGAATGAATTTGCTCCCTTGAGAGGAAATCCTTTTTTATTTTTTTTAGAGCAGACTCATTTTGAGCAAAAATGGTGGAAACACATGGCAACATAAGAATAACAGTTACTACAAAAGTTGTCATAGTTCTATGGTTATGTATTTTGCAAAACATGGAGTACTGCATTTTAATCATTTTAAAATTTGTATGTATTATTTTCAGCTGAAATACAACATCGTAGCAACTTTGATGTAACATTAAACAAAGCTGTATCAATGTTGATGCAACTTCACTGAAGTTACATCAACCATGAAACAACTCTGTTTCACCAAATTTGCATCAACACTGATACAACATTGTTTCACAGAAGTTGCATCAACACTGATACAACATTGTATCACAGAAGTTGCATCAACACTGATACAACATTGGTTCACAGAAGTTGCATCAACACTGATACAACATTGTCTCACAGAAGTTGCATCAACACTGATACAACATTGTCTCACTGAAGTTGCATCAACACTGATACAACATTGTTTCACTGAAGTTGCATCAAGACTGATACAACATTGTTTCAGGGATGTTGCATCAAGACTGAAACAACAATGTTTCACTGATGTTGCATCAACATCGAAGAAACACTGATTCACTGAAGCTGCATCAATACTGAACATTGTTTCACTGATGTTGCATCAGCATTGATACAACAAAATGCAATGGTAATTATTTCAAATGGGCATACAATATTGGCACATTGTATGCCCATTTCAAATAATTACATTGTAGTTATTTCAAATGGGCATACAATGTTGACACAACATTGTATGCCCATTTGAAATAATTACATTGCATTAATATAATTATTTTTAATTATTTATTTTTTAAGGCATATTACTAAAACAGAAAAGCCAAGCACATTGACTACGAAAAGATTTATAAGCACGTTTACCACAATATATAAATATATCCATGCAAAAAAAACTAAACTATACGGAATCTATTTAGACACAAAATATGATCAATATTATGCTACTAATGTAAATAATGACCTATCACATATTGTCTAAAGCATGCTATCATAATTTTAGTACCGTAACCCTTCCACATTTTGCAATTTGTCCTGTAGCTTGTGCCCTTGATGTATAATATTTAATATTGCCGTTTTATTGTGAATGCCTTAGCATTTGGACATCTTTACTTTTATCTTCTGTATTTACTTGGTAAGTAGATAGAGGTTCACCAGACAAAACAGCCCCAAAATTCTAGATCCATCTTCTAAGATGGATCTTGAGTTTTGGGATTGTTTTGGACGGGAATACCCTTCTCACAGCGAAATTGCACAATACTCATTTAGATATCTGGGGTCTTTCTGGAAAGAGGAACCTCTGTCTGAGTGGCCAGCTGACAAAACCAACAAAGTGGCATGTGCACCCAGCACAGACTTGGATCAGCCTAGGCATCCCCCAGTCTGAGCAGAGTCATTGCTGTTGGCATGAAGGTAGCAAAGACCCTTAGCTACCCTTCAAGCACACAGCAAAGACTCTGATCAGACTAGGCACATGCCCAGGCTGATCTAAATCTCCCCTTGGGGGCACATGCAATTTTGTTGGTTTTGTCATGTTGTGGCTGAATTATATAGTCAAATCTGTCTTAAGATGTCACTCTACACATATTAAGGTGTCTTTAACAACCACCTTTTTTGGGCCCCTTGAACCAAATTACAGTACTTAGGCAGCCAAGTTTTGGTTGTCTCCTTGGGTGACCCCTAAAGCAGGTCTGACTGTATTTGTAAAGTTTTCTTTATCCAATGCAGAACTGTAACAAAGCAAAATAAAACCACTTGCAAAGTATATGGGTTATTCAATACTCATACAACACACAATAGCTAATAACTAAAGTGAGGTAGTTGAAATTTTCATGAGATGTGCTACTGCTACTACTCACATTTCAAAGGAAAACCAAAGACAACCTATGGATGCTGCAAGGCTTGAAAACAGAAAATGAGCCACTCCACGACAAAACCAACAAATTAAAGTGGCATATGTGCCCAGCCATGACTCAGATTAGCCTGGGTATCCACCCAGTCTGATCAAGTTTTCCCTGTGTGCTTAAACCATAGCTAAGGTCCTAAACTACAGGTACCTCCATGCCAACTACGAAGACCATGATCAGACTGGGTGGATGCCAAGGCTGATCTGATTCCTGGAGTGCCCCACATGCCACTTTGTTGGTTTTGTCCTGTTGTGGATCATATGTTCATTAGCATTCAACCCTTACAGAATATTTACTAATAGGAAGATTTTGGCATCTTATTATACAATTCTTTTATACTGTCAGAATAAATCTGAATGTTAAATCTTTCAGCCCTTAGTCATTGCATGTAATTTATGACAGATCTCCAGCCCCATTCAATTTCTCTTTTTCACTCTGGGTTTACAAACTCACCAACAGCCATTCATACACAGAGGATGTCCCGTTGTAAGCAATTCCAATAGGTCTATACATGAGATATCAATATGTTCTAGCAAAGCAAGAACTTTTGTTTCATTTAATAAACTAATTACCCTATCCTTACAGTGCTATAGCTTGGTATTACCCTATCCAGAGCTCTAGATAAGAGGGGTATTTGATGATAATTGAGGGATAATTATTTTCATTTCTCATTGAAACCATATGTTGTGACCCCTCATCTGAACCGTCTTGTCGAGACGGTTCAGATGAGGGGTCACAACATATGTTTTTATACAGTATTAACAAAAATTATCCCTAATTATCATCAAATACTCCCTCTTATCTAGAGCTCTGCCTATCTGCTACATCTTCAAACATACCTACAACAGTAAATTTCCTAAACCTAAAATTTTGACAGCATAAACAATTTATACTTTCTTTTCATTTGAAATTGTAGAAATTATAATCAGCAATTGAAAGTGTAGGACCACAGTCTTGTATATAAGTGTACTTGAACACCACTACAACCCTAAAATTTCAAACAGTAAATGAGCCGTGACATAACAAAACCAACAAAGTTGCTTGTGCGCTCAGTGAAGACTCGGATCAGCCTGAGAATCCACCCTGTCAAATTCGGGTCTTCACTGTTGGCGTGGAGGTAACTTAGACCCTTAGCTATGCTTTAAGCACACAGCAAAGACTCAGATCAGCCTGGGCATCAGCCCTAGCTGATCTGAGTCTTTGCTGGGTGCATGTGCCACTTTGTTGGTTTTGTCGTGTTGTAGCTCAAATTATTAATGCCAGCATGAAACAGAATGATAAACACAAGGCATACAGACAAATGACCTTAGAATACAAGGGATGTAATAATTCAACATTGTTGGATGGTAAGTTCCATAAGTCTGATTTTTGTGTGAGTGTGTGTGCAGAAAAATAGTATGCTAAAGCAGCTTTTGCAGATGAGGAGTCTCAGAAGCTCAGTGGGTTTCGTGCTGGCCTGCTAACCTAGCGGTCCAGGGTTTGGTTCCTGCTAGTGGCAGAAATCTTTTACAACCATATATGGGGTTCCATTGCAAACAGCTTTCAATAACAACCTCCAATTGCGCTGAAAAGGACATAAAATCATCTAATTTTGCAGTAAAAAATATATAAGTATTTGCAAACTTCAGTGTTTGAAGTTTTAACATTAGGTCTACTGATGACATGTCAGTTTTGGAACAACAATGCCCTGATCTGTATTTAGGCAGATGTATTGCTTCTGAAGTCCATAGGTATGTTATGCAGGTATCTACTGTACTTAATACAAATATATATACTAACAGCACATAATAAATAATACAACAACTTTGCAAAAGAACTTCACCAAGCTAAACATAAATACAAGCACTTTATTTAAAATAAAACCTCTAAGCATTCTGATAGAACTATGCATAAGCAAAAAGAGAAGAATCTTTTCTAATGTAACATTTCTATTGTAATGTTTCTCCTGTCTGTTGATATTCAACGATTTAGACCTGGAACCGTATTCATAAAACGACTTAAGTGGTTGCTATGCTGTTGCTAAGGCTAAATTTCTTTGAAGGAGATTCCCTACAACTATGACATTTGCTCTGGAGGAACAGTCTTACAAAGACTGTTCCTCCAGACCAAATTTCATAGTTGTAGGGAATCTCCTTTATAGATATTTAGCCTTAGCAACCGCATAGCAACGACTCAAGTGGCTTTATGAATACGGCCCCAGAGTTTCTGTTGCCTCATTCCTAATAAAAACTCCAAAAATATGCATGAAAGACAAACGGTCTTTGGTTTCCCACATATCACCTTTTCTGATGATAATTTGAGATAATTTTTCTTATTTGTCAGTAAATACCTAAGTTGCATCCCCTAACTTGATCTTGAGGGTTCTAATGAGGAGTAACAACATATATTTTGATGGAGAAATCAGAAAAACTGTCCCCAATTATTACCAATCAATCCCACTTACTTCTCAATAAAAACATAAGTTGAGACCCCTCATTGGAACTGTTTCAAACTGAGACAGTTCTAATTAGTGGTAACAACATATGTCTCTATGAAGAACTGACAAATTTATTCTAAAATTCACCAATTAATCCTGTTCAAATAGCTCAGGCTCTGGTCAATGAGACTTTCTACCAAGAGACTTTCTACCACATTAATCGTATTAAATTTCCCAACCACATTAATCGTATTAAATTTCCCAGGGGTATTGCATTTTACGAAATGGAGGTGTTACTTATAGCCTAAACTGTGGTAAATGAGCCACTGCCAAAATACCTTCAATAAAAAGTACTGAGGTAATTGGTCAGAGAAAGCGACTCTACTATTTTGGCTTCCCTCCTCAGTAGGGGTCAACTCTTAAAGGAAAGAATTTGCTCCTCTAGGAGCAAATTCTTTCCTCTAAGAGTAGACCACATTTCAAAGAGTCACCTTATCCAGAGAAGCAAACAAAAATTCATGTAAGTTAATATAACAATATTTCTGGTAAAGAGACGGGGGTGTTTATTACAGCAGGGGCATTTATTAGGAGTAATATAGTATATATTTCCTTCTGTGCATGTGGACAAACTAAGACTTACCAACTCTGGTCTAACAATGAAGTAAGTTTAAAAATAAAACAACACATCATACATTCATATTGCACAAACATATCCAGGTAGCCATCTAATGCTACAGAATAGCACTTCTAAAGGCTAAAGCATGCAGCTCCATCTAAAAAGTTATAGATATTTATCATAATATAAAACACAGTATATCAATTCATATACTTCTCTGACTTGAATGATGTGCAATTATTGCATCACCAAACATGATAAGGTTTGTTTTTGATGACTGTTATCAGTATTTTAATCAGTTTGTTCACCATGAACCATAGAATCCTGCCTTCTTTGGTATTTAGCACATCAAAGGTATTAAAATCCTTTTTTCTATGCCTACTCAGATGATTCTCATTATGACAAAATCTTGTCTTCAACTTGAGCATGTATGTATTCTGGTCAGCATAGGCCCAGGTAAGGTGAGTACAGGCAACTCTCGATAGCTTGACCACTGATATCTCAAAGTACCCTTTTACAGTATAAATTACAGTGCTCCAGATAAGAGGGGGTAACAGAGATAATTAAAGGATAATTATCATTATTGCCCTACAAAAACATATTTTGTGACCCATCATTAGAACCGTTTCATCGAGACGGTTCTAATGAGGGGTCACAACATATGTTTTCATTGAGAAATAAGAAAAATTATCTTTGAATTATCCTCAATACCCCCTCTTATCTGGAGCTCTGATAACTTACAGTATACTTTGGACACATTTCATATTTCTTAAAATTTGAACTCCTGTTATCTCAAACTACTGATATCTTAAAGTAAATTTTCCGGTATCAGAAAATTTACTTTGAGATATCAGTAGTTGGGATGAACTTTGATATGTAGACAGTAGACTGTATTATGACGATGATTCCTGAAGGAGCAGTCTTATCAGGGTCTACACTATGCAATTACACCTGGGCCCGGTTGTTCAAAACTAACGACATCGTTAGTTAACAAGACGTTAAAATTTCAAATGTGAATATCTCAAATACACCAATATTTTTTGTTGAAAAAATGTGAGAAGCTTTTGCAAATTGCAAAAGCTTCTCACATTTTTTCAACAAAAATATCAGTGTATTTGGTATAAAGTCGTTAGGCTAACGATGCTTTGAACAACTGGGCCCTGGTGTTTTGAGGGGAAATAACCTGCATTTATCCACAGGAGTCTGACGCTTTGCCCTGCATGTATCATGTATCATGCACTAGCTAACCTGAAAACATCCCTAATACGTGAGATATGCTGCATGCTGAATATTCAGAATATAGCTTGGGCAAGTGTTTGTCTTGTATTTTGGGGTATTTTATGGGTGTATGCACCATGTCAAACACCTGTGATTTATCTTAGAACAAGTTTTCTCATGGTGTGACAAATAATTCTGAACTAATAAAAATTCGTAAGGGATTAACACTATTTAAATATACACACAATGTTTCTATGTCATTCAATAAATGAGTCACGTCATGTGATTTCCAACAAAGTGGCAATTTTGTCATGTGATATTCAGATCACCCTTCTCGTTTATACAGAGTAATCAGAGACCTCACTTTTGGCTCTATTGCTTGTGTCACTGCCATAGATAGCTGATGTGACAAGCAAAGGTTCTGAT
This sequence comes from Ctena decussata, assembly GCA_963989385.1. NCBI lineage: Eukaryota > Metazoa > Mollusca > Bivalvia > Lucinida > Lucinidae > Ctena > Ctena decussata. The sequence continues at coordinate 71,450,748 of OZ022501.1, read as the reverse complement.
CAGACTGCACTTATGTGCAGTCTGATCAGAGCCTTTGTTTGTCACCAATGCCACATTGTTGGAAATCACATGACGCCGCTCAAATGAAATTTTTAATCACATTTGCACTTGCATACTGGATAAAAGAGATCAGATAGTACATGCAACACAATAACATAGCATAAAAAACAATAATGCTCAATAAATAATAAATAGCACATACATGTACATAAATCAGAAGATGAAATGCGAATGCAAAAATGGTGCTTCATACAGTAAACAGCCATGACTAAGATCAGCCTCTGCAAGAGCAGAGGGTGTGCTTTTAGAGTCCTAACTTCAAGATTTCAACAAGACCTGTCTGCATACAGGATAGCTCGTCTGACAGAGTCTTGCTCAAGGAGCAGTCTGATCAGGGTTTACACTATTTGTCATCCCATTTGCATTTTTGGGCACATTTATACTGCACTGTAAAACCAAACTGTTCCAATTTTAGGACAATTATGCTAATTATTTTTGGTGTCCAAATATTTTGAATTTTTACAGTAAATCACTTGATACAGCAAGAATTAGGACCATATTTTTTCCTGTTTAAATTCTTAGGCCATACACCATACACTGACAATCAAAAACTAGTTCAGGTTATTGAACAATACGGCTATCATTTTGATCACTCAACTTTGTTCTTTCACTTTTCCCGACACAATTTTTAATGATAACACCTGACAAAAGTAAGTTATCAATACCTGCTTGATAACATATTTGTCTACAAATAAACACAACATTAAGGTGAATGGGTATACTTTCAGGGGAAACAACTCTACCAATTTCACTTTTGCCTCCCCTCTTAATAGGGGTCAACTTTGTGATGCTTTTTTGTGACATTTCCCTGTTCTAGATAATGAACTGGTCCAAATTCAAAGATGAAATCAGCCACGACACGACAAACCCATGAAAGTGGCATGAGTGCCCAGTGAAGACCCAGATAAGCCTGGACACCCCAAGTCTGATCAGAGTCTTCACTGTTGGCATAGCGGTAACTTAGACCCTAAGATACCCTCTAAGTGCACAACAAAGACTCTGGTCAGATGGGGCGGTTGTCGAGGCTTTCCTGAGCCTTTGCTGGACGCATTTGCCACTTTGTTTGTTTTGTCATGTCGCGGCTCAAAATAGTCATTATGAGACATTCAGGAGTGAGATGGTTAATGCCTGTGAACAAAACTAATTGGCAGAAACTTTTGGGTTCAATTTTGAGACTATTACAGACTGTATGCCTAAATGTCAACCTGGCCACAGTTTAAATTGTCATTCTTACCTCATAGCATACATACAACTGAATCATTTACACAAATTAATCCTTTTGCACTTTAAACTTTATGCAATAAATGGCTGAAAAACTGACACATTTTGCCAATGAAATATTTTTCATCTGACAGTGACCCTATTTATTTTTCTATGTTATTAACAATTTTATCTCTTTATATACCCTATTTCATGGAATATTTTTCTATCAACAGTACAAACACTTCAGTTTGTAAGCCTACCATTAATTTTTTCATTGTCACTCAGTGGACCAGTGGTCAGTAGGTCCAAGACAGCAATTCTGAGATGACCTGTGCTATTATTTACTATAAATATTTGTCCTCTGCTCATTAAATGTACCTGAATTTTGAAAAGCTAATAAAGTAGAATAAAGATGTTAGAAACAGTGCTAATCCTAATAAGGGTTCTCCTAAGGAGGAAGCTGATGAGGGTCTAAGATTTCTGATTGATTATTAAAGGTATATATTGTAATCTGCTCAGTACATGTACATGAATTTTGAAATGCCTTATTTTCAAAGTTTATAAAGCAGAAAAAATGCAGACTCTGAACAGACTGCTCCTTAGGAGCAGTTTGATCAGGGTCTACATTGTTTGCGCAAGACGTCTGCTGAATATTTTTAGTAAATACTGTCGCCTGCTTAGTACATGCACAGGAATTTTGAATGCCTTCTGCTGAATATTTTTGGTAAATATTGTCGTCTGCTCAGTACATGCACAGGAATTTGAATGCCTTATCTTCAAAGCAGAAACAAAGCAGACTCTGATCTGACTGCTCCTTAGGAACAGTCTGATCAGGGTCTACACTGTTTGCACAAGATTTCTGCTGAATATAAAAGGTATATATTGTTGTCTGCTCAGTACATGTACATGAATTTTGAAATGCCTAACTTCAAATGGAGCAGAAACAAGCAGCACTCTGATCAGGGTCTACACTGTTTGCACAGTATTTCTGCTGAATATTTTTGGTAAATAGTGTCATCTGCTTAGTCCATGTACATGAATTTGAAATGCCAAATCTTCAAATTAAAGTTCAAGAAGCAGATCTATATTCATGTATTCATATTTTCTCTGTCCCCTAAATGCTTCTTTTTAATGTCTTGAAACATTAAGATGAGATTCTGTAGCCCAAACAAATATCCCCTATCTGGCCCCTTGTGAACAGCCTTATCCTCTCTGAACCCTCGATGAGTGGAATGTGCAAAATCAATCATTCGCACGTCTACCTCTGTCTCATACAATGTCTGACATCCATGTGATGCCACATCCTGTTCAGAACAACACTTACTACATCCTGGAGTATTCTCGTTATCAGTTTTAATGTCAAAGTCCGTATTTGATCCCGGCTTAGCTTCACCTCCATACATGATCAAAAGTGAACTAGAGTAAAATCGGAATGAATCCTGACTCTCCACAACCTTATAAAGCTGCTGCAAATGGTCCACAATTGGATCTAGAAGTTCTAGCCTTAATTCATCACCATTGTTCAGAAAGAGTTCCAACGCCTCCTTGAAGCCATCCACTGTTAGTTTTCTGCCAAAATATTTATTCTGACACACAAACTTGCCTGATGTAGATTGGTACACCTGAAATAGCATAAAAATAAATGATCAGCAAAGTGTGAAAAGGTACCTTAAAGTATGTCCTCGCTGGAAAGTTTCAGATCAGCTTGCACATATGTAGACAGATCAGTCTTTCATTCATTCATGCACATGACATATGAACTCATGAAAGTTAACACTTAGTTTGCACAAATGCACAAACTAATTTATGTACAGTCAAGTTTTGATATCTCGAACACTCTTATATCAAAGGAAATAATACAAACACATTCCATATTCTTATTTACGTTTTAACTCCTGTTATCTCAAACTACTGATATCTCAAAGTACCTGAAAATTTACTTAGAGATATCAGCAGTTTTGAATGAACTTGACTGAACTTTGAGATATCAAGAGTTGACTGTATCTATGGTACAAACATGGACTTGGGTCCCTTTTTATGCAATACCAACTGTATCTTTTCGTGAAATGATGCACCAGAGCTCTGCATAAACTAAGAGTTTGCACACAGCAGCCTGGCATCAGAGTGAAATAATCCAGAGGCAGCTTGCTAGAGAAGAATCACAATCTGGGTTAGATTTGAACCTACAACCTCTGAAGTAAAAGTCATATTATTGCAAACTAAACCTTCTACATTTCTAAGCATTTTCCTTTTCCTTTCTGGATCTTTCCTCCCTCCCCAGAATCTTTCCTCCCTCCCCAGAATCCTTCCTCCCCTTCATAAAGGAATTTTACTCTCAAGATACCGTAATAAAAAATTCTAAATGAGCAGTGCCAGTCTAATCAGGGTCTTTAATGTTAGCCATTCCAGCTGCAGTTTTTCTGACCCATTACTGCATTGTATAACTGTTCCATTTTTAGGACAATTACGGTAATTACGGTAATTATTTTTGGTATCACAATTTTTAGAATTCTTATAGGTAATTCTTTTCAGATACAAAACAGCAACAATATATACCTGCATGCCAATAAGACGAACTCCTACTGCACCAGAGGTAGTGTTTGCACATTTCTTTGTCTGACTTTTGACCTTGGCCTCCGGGGCGTCATCCCCATGCTGTCTGGTTCCCATCTTGAGATCAAGAATACAAGGGTATTTAAATTGTGCTGCTACATTTTCTAGCAGTATAAATTCTAGAAGCAGTTAAGGAACAAGGAACTTTGAATCAGAAGAGTTTTACTTATGAATGTTTTCTTTGCTCTTAAAGGATCTAAACTTTTATCATTATTTACTATCACTGCAGCTGGATGTTGTGCCGTGTGGCGGCCGTAAAAAGTCTCCCCGCACTCATCTATAGTGCAGATTATATTTTCCTTTTGGTCCTTTGAGATCATGGAATATATTCTGAGAAGTCGGAAATGATCATACGTTTAGATTCATTTTCTAAACAAATTTGAAATATTTTGGTATTTTTCGACTTATATCAGTCTTTGAGACGACTGCCATGTTAAACCTGCAAATTTACTGTTTTTTTCCTCTGGCTCCTTGTGCCAGATTTAAAGGGTCACTGATGAGGCTTGAATAGCCGAAACCGCGGTATGGCCCAACTTCTTACTTATGAATGTTTTCTTTGCTCTTAAAGGATCTAAACTTTTATCATTATTTACTATCACTGCAGCTGGATGTTGTGCCGTGTGGCGGCCGTAAAAAGTCTCCCCGCACTCATCTATAGTGCAGATTATATTTTCCTTTTGGTCCTTTGAGATCATGGAATATACTGAGAAGTCAGAAATGATCATACGTTTAGATTCATTTTCTAAACAAATTTGAAATATTTTGGTATTTTTCGACTTATATCAGTCTTTGAGACGACTGCCATGTTAAACCTGCAAATTTACTGTTTTTTTCCTCTGGCTCCTTGTGCCAGATTTAAAGGGTCACTGATGAGGCTTGAATAGCCGAAACCGCGGTATGGCCCAACTTCTTACTTAAGAATGTTTTCTTTGCTCTTAAAGGATCTAAACTTTTATCATTATTTACTATCACTGCAGCTGGATGTTGTGCCGTGTGGCGGCCGTAAAAAGTCTCCCCGCACTCATCTATAGTGCAGATTATATTTTCCTTTTGGTCCTTTGAGATCATGGAATATATTCTGAGAAGTCAGAAATGATCATACGTTTAGATTCATTTTCTAAACAAATTTGAAATATTTTGGTATTTTTCGACTTATATCAGTCTTTGAGACGACTGCCATGTTAAACCTGCAAATTTACTGTTTTTTTCCTCTGGCTCCTTGTGCCAGATTTAAAGGGTCACTGATGAGGCTTGAATAGCCGAAACCGCGGTATGGCCCAACTTCTTACTTATGAATGTTTTCTTTGCTCTTAAAGGATCTAAACTTTTATCATTATTTTATAAAGCTTCTTAAGAGTGGTAGCATCATATTCAGCTCTTTTACGTTTATTCATAGGCAAAACAGATCTCTGTATGTGAGTTTGAATTTTACTGTGTAACATATGAGACAGAAATGCCTTAGGTAGCTAACAATGTCCACCTAGATCAAACTGGTACTCAGAGTTTGCACAGATTGCTAACAATTTACGAAACAATTCTTTAGGTGAATGGATATTCTTTCTGAATTGTATACCTTCAGGTTTTCCCTCTATATTAACGAAGGGAAACAACTTCTGTGACTTTCTGAAAGGGAAAACAAATTTGTAAATGGCGGAGAGTCTTCCCAAGACAATGTAACCATTTACCTTAATACATGTATTCAGATGTGCCACATCATGTGATTTCAAACAATGTGGCATTGGTGACAAGCTAATGCTCTGATCAGACTGCACTTTGGTGCAGTCTGATTAGAGCCTTTGCTTGTCACATCAGCCATCTATGTAATTGGCCCAAGCCATACAACTAACGGTGAGACCTCTACAGACCATGTGTAAATGATAATGATGATCTATATATCACATGAAAATACTGCCACATTGTTGGAATCACATGATGTGGCTCAGAAATGGCAACCACTTTCCTCTACATGCTAAAGGGACACAACACCACTTAGCCTTGTGAAAGGATACTATAGAGATCAGAGTCATTGTCCCTCCTCATCTTGGCCACCTGTTTCTTGTGACATTTCAAACTCCAGGGGTTAAGACTAGCAGCATTCTGGTCACTATGGTTATCGGGGGTGTGAAATACTCTTTCTGTCTGGGTACTTACTTCAATGCTACCACTACGTCTCAAACGTATACTGCAATATAAGAATGATATCGCCCTAATGTGCAGAGGTATTGCGACACCTAAAAACCATAAATTTTCCATTTGGGACAAATGGAAAATTAATGGTTTTAGGTGTCCCAATACTTTTGCACATTAGGGTATGCATGTACTGAGCTGCTGCACTACAAAATACAAGGGTTATGGCTGACAGCATTTATCAGGGATGTGAAATACTGTCTGGGCACTCAATTCACTTCCATTACTATGTCTCAAACATATACTGTTAATATAGAATTATTATGTCAATGTGTTTTTCAGGGACATGAAATATGGGTACTCACTTCAGTACTACTACTAGACATGAACTGTATTTTGTAACATAAACGTAACAAATTCAGTGGGGTTGTCAGAGGTGTGAAATGTTGCTGCTTCAACTGTTGTTGTGACTTGTTATTTCATATTATTATTATTTTTTTTTTTTTTTTTTTTTTTTTTATGGCAGTCAGTGGCTCTAATGAGCAGCCATATGGAAAATGAACAGAAACTAGAATTGTTTTTCTACGAAAAAACAGAATGTCTCCCCCCCTTTTTGATGTCAAAAGGATCAGTCATTAAGACGCCAAGGGAAAAACAATATGTTTCCCTACCCTGAAGCAGGGATTCATTATAAGTAAAAAGTATAAATGCAAGAGTTATAGTTGTTATGCTCTGCATGTCATGTAATGTTGACTGATATTCATATTTAGTTTTTGTCAAAAAATATAAATGCAAGAGTTACAGTGCTCTGCACGTCGTCTATTTATATGTTGACTGATATTTGTATGAAGTTTCATGAATATAGCTTAAACTGTTTTCAAGTTATAGAGCTTAGACGATTGAGACACGATTTTGTGAATGACAAAGTTCCAAGGGAAATAACTCAAATAGTATAAATGCTGTGCTCTGCAGGTTGTCTAGTGTTGACTGACATTTGTATGAAGTTTCGTGAATATAGCTTGTCCGGTTTTCAAGTAATAAAGCGATTGAGACACGATTTTGTGACTGACAAAGGTCCAAGGGAAATAACTCAAGAAGTATAAATGCAAGAGTTATGGTTCTTGCACTATGCAATTCTTCTAATGTTGATTGATATTTGTATGAAGTTTCGTGAATATAGCTTGAATGGTTTTCAAATTATAGAGCAGACACGACTGAGATACGATTTTGTGACTGACAAAGTTCTAAGGGAAATAACTCAAATAGTATAAATGCTAAAGTTATGGTTCTTGCATTCTGCATGTCGTCTGATGTTGATTGATATTTGTATGAACTTTCATGATTATAGCTTGAATGGTTTTAAAGTTATAGACGGACTCGTCTGAGACGCAATTTTGTGATGGACAAAGTTCCAAGGGAAATAACTCAAAAAGTATAAATGCCAGAGTGCACTCTGCACGTCGTCTGATGTTGATTGGTATTTGTATGAACTTTCATGAATATAGCTAGAATGGTTATAAAGTTATAGACGAACTCGACTGGGACACAATTTTGTGATGGACAAAGTTCCAAGGGAAATAATTTAAAAAGTATAAATGCCAGAGTTACCATTTGTGCACTCTGCACATCGCCTCATGTTGATTGATATTTGTATGAAGTTTCGTGAATAAAGCTTGAGCAGTTTTCAAGTTATAGAGCGGACACAATTGAAACACAATATTGTGATGGACTAAGTTCCAAGGGAAATAACTCAAAAAGTATAAATGCCAGAGTTACCATTCTTGTACTCTGCACGTCGTCTCATGTTGATTGATATTTATATGAAGTTTCGCGAATATAGCTTGAGCGGTTTTCAAGTTATAGAATGGACACGATTGAAACACAATTTTGTGATGGACTAAGTTCCAAGGGAAATAACTCAAAAAGTATAAATGCCAGAGTTACCATTCTTGCGCTCTGCACGTCCTCTCATGTTGACTGATATTTATATGAAGTTTCGCGAATATAGCTTGAGCGGTTTTCAAGTTATAGAGCGGACATGATTGAAACACAATTTTGTGATGGACTAAGTTTCAAGGGAAAAAACTCAAAAAGTATAAATGCCAGAGTTACCACTCTTGCACTCTGCACGTCGTCTCATGTTGATTGATATTTATATGAAGTTTCCCGAATATAGCTTGAGCGGTTTTCAAGTTATAGAACGGACACGATTGAAACACAATTTTGTGATGGACTAAGTTCCAAGGGAAATAACTCAAAAAGTATAAATGCCAGAGTTACCATTCTTGCGCTCTGCACGTCGTCTCATGTTGATTGATATTTATATGAAGTTTCGCGAATATAGCTTGAGCGGTTTTCAAGTTATAGAACGGACACAATTGAAACGCAATTTTGTGATGGACTAAGTTCCAAGGGAAATAACTCAAAAAGTATAAATGCCAGAGTTACCATTCTTGCACTCTGCACGTCGTCTCATGTTGATTAATATTTATATGAAGTTTCACGAATATAGCTTGAGCGGTTTTCAAGTTATAGAACGGACACGATTTGTGACAGCCGGACGGACGGACAGACAGACGCCCGGGGAAAAACAATATGTCTCCCGACCCTGAAGGGGGGAGACATAAATATATTTGAATTTAACAAAAAACATTTTTGTCACAAGTATAAATTACTTTCCATTCTTTGAAAACACTTCAAGGACTCTCTTTGTGTCTCATGGATAACAAAATTATTATAACTTTAAAATTTCTTCCCTGTATCATGTGTGGAGAAAATGCACTTTCTGTTTAGTCACTCCAACACAAATACATCTTTGTTTAGTCACTCCAACCAGGAGCTTATAATGTAAGTCCACTCACTCAATCTAATGACTCATAACAAAATCTCACTCATGAACATTTTGCACTCATGTGAGCAAAAAAATTGCCAAAACCACCAAAGCAAGTCTATTGATATGGCAGATAATAACTCTGGTGTCATTTAGCCCACTATCAGAGGGCAGAAATCTTGTATCCATAAACATACCATGCTAGATGATGCTCACATGATAAACTGCATCTTTCACTTGTCAAGGGGCAATGCTCCAATTTAGCCAATTATCTAGCCAAGATCTTATGGCAATAAACATGCACATACTTCGTAAGTTTGATTATGATTGCTCAAAAATGTAACCACTATTGTATTCAAAAGGTAGGTGGTGGGTAACAGACAAAAGATGATGGTCAACAGATGAATGGACCACAGACGGTGATTGATCACAACAGCTCAACGTGAGCCCTTTGTGTTCAGATGCAGTAAAATATCTAAGTAACTGGGTTTTCCAATTCTCTTTTTGTTACCTGTACATATCTGGCGCCGTACACTCCGCCTGTAGGCATTTAGAATTCATGACAGAACCAGCTGAAGTCTCCATCTCACTTTGGCTGGTGTCTGGGGAGGATTCCCTCTGAAATTTTGGGGACGACCTTTGACTCCCTGGTCTCTGGTCGGCACCTTCCTGTTGAGATCGATATCCTATTAAGGTGATATGGCCATCTTTGTCTTCATGCAACTCAACTTCTATAACACCTGGTTTAATCAGAGAATGGAAAACATTAATTTATTACCTCCCTTTAGGTGTAAAGGTACACCTCCATATTCTTCTATTTTTACAAAGGGGAACAACTTTCATGACTTCCTGTTTGCTTCCCTGGATGATGTAGCTCTTCCAAAATGGGCTCTACTCTTAAAGAAAAGAATTTGCTCCTAGATGGTACTCCTAGAGGAGCAAATTCTTTCCTGAAAGAGTTGAATGGAGATATAAAACTAAAACGAAAGAGTTTCTTTCTCTGAACGTGTGCCAAGTCACATGGACCAATAGAAAGTAACTAGTTGGTAAAAATAAGGAAATAGTTTCTACAGTCATGACCTATGGAATTGCAGCTTTCAGTCAGAATATATTTGAGCCAGTCTCTGTGAAAACCGGGCTTAATGACATAAGCATAAAAAATTAACTAACCACATCACTGAAAAGTATTAGCTTTTCTAAACATTTCCTAAAAATTTGAGATGGTAATTATTATTTATTACTGATATATCGACTTTAGAAGCACACAGGTAGTGCAGTTTCTTTATATGACGTTATTAACGTGATGCAAGTATGTTTGACGTCAACGTCACTACGTTTGTTTGAACGCGCTTTCTATGCTTATTACACAAAATAACTCGGATAAAAAGTGTGTTTGCTCATTTTCAATGCGTATTTTGATAGTACACACATGACAATTTGCATGACTTAACATTCCTTCTCAAATGATAGGTCTTTGTAATGGTATACCATCTGTTTTCAAGGCTTTGGGGTTACCGTGGAATAAGCGTTGTCATGGCAACATATGTCATATTTATGACTGGATTTTGTCTGAATTCATAGGCTTTCTCATACATCTCAACGCCTAAGGTATTTTCATGGAAATAGATGTCCGAAAAATCATTAATTTTGGTGTTTTTCATCCGTTCACAACATAATTATTACGTAATGTCATTAAGCCCGGTTTTCACAGAGAACGGCTCATTTATATACACAAAAGTTTTACCCAGTCGAAGTGGTATAATTCGGAAATTCCATAACATTGATTTCAATATAGAGGTTTTATGGAATTTCAATATTTTTGTCACAGAGGACACTTTAATGGCTTCTTTAGTGCTGACTCAGGAAATTGTATTTACTGAAGACCTTTAATGAACTAGATAAAAGGTCATTATCCTGACATGAACACCCAAAATGGGTTTGTCTTATGTTTAACCATGACCTTGATCTTCTTCCATGTTTACATAACTCAGGAATGTTTACATGCCTAGGTAGCTTGTAGTTCAGTGGTTAAAAATAACATTGTCATGTCCGTTGATTAGTACTACATCTGCATTAGTCTCTTGTTTGACCAATGATTCACTAGACAATCATAAAACTTCCGACAGAATCTACCTCTGCTAAAACCGTTCACATATGAGCTTGAGTCAACAGTCCTGCTCTAATTTATACTAGGTAGACTGAGACAAGAATTCCCCAGCTAGAATGTTGTGTCTCACAGTGCTCCAGATAAGAAGGGGTAACAAAGATAATTTAGGGATAATTATCCATATTTTTCCATAAAAACATATTTTGTGACCCATCACTAGAACCGTCTCGTCGAGACGGTTCTAATGAGGGGTCACAACATATGTTTTCGTTGAGAAATAAGAAAAATTATCTTCGAATTATCCTCAATACCCCCTCTTATCTGGAGCCCTCCCTTTCTGTGCACAGTGACACAGAGCTAAACCAGACTTGCCTCTGACAATGCCAACACCTATGTCTGGCTTTCTACTAATTGCAGGTGAACAAATAAACACCTAGTCCCTCTGCTTGGATGGCAATCACTCTAGATTTCACCCTAATGTGCTTAAGTATTGTGACACTTAAACCATTAATTTTCCATTTGGGACAAATGAAAAATTAAATGTTTTTATGTGTCCCAGTGCTTTAGCATATAAGGGTATGCAGGTCAGATGATTGGTGACTGCCAGTTTTTTGTATGTCCTGGCCTCAGTCAAACTCCTCTTGATTGCTATTGTCCGCCCAGATATTTATCAATATCAGCTCTTCTGGCCACAGCATCAACTGTAGCTACTGTTTGGTGTTTACAGGGTATTAATTGCAAGATGTGTGAGTCACTATAATGTACAGCTAGCAGGAAATATATGCAGCTGACCATGCGAGGGGTTACAGGTAAAAGGTGCTATCTGCATATTTTAACATTTTGAGAAAATCAAGTTTTAAACATTCACTGTAACATTAAAATTATAAGCAGTTGTTTTATTCACTTAATATTCTTGGATGTTTTACTATTGGCTTTACTTTATAAAATGCAATAGATTTCGTATGTTTTTCTTAACAAATATGCCCAAATTTGGCAAATTTTGCTGATAGCCCCTTTTACCTTTCACAAAACGTGTGCAAAATCTCTTGTAAAAGGGGCTATCTTCCAGATAGCCCCTTTTACCTTACACATACCTAGCTTTCTTTTGACAAAATAAGAGGTAAAAAGGAGTTATATAGTAGATAGCTCCTTTTACCTGGCACCTATCTAGCTTTCTTTCAGCAAGATAAAGTTGTGAAAGGAGTTATATAGCAGATGGCACCTTTTACCTGTCTAACTATTACTGCGTATCAGATAATAGTAAAGATGAATAAGGTACTATTTAGGAGATAACACATATTACTTGACATGTGGTTGCATTTCTTTAGACAAAAGTAAGTTAAAAGGCGCAATTTACTTGTTTAACTCTTTTAATTTTTATCTGCATATTCTTTAAAAGCAGATTCAGAGTTGCTTCACGTTATAATTGGGCTTTCGTGCATTGTAAAGTATCTGTTGATATATATGCAACCAGCGAGGACCCAGACCAGTCGCTGCCTTTGTGCCATCTGGTCAGGATTTACTTTAATCAATGTGATTGTCAATACTGTGCAGGCCAGCAGTGAACGGCCTGGCCAGGAGGTGGATGTGCAGACTAGTCTGGATCGCTGCTGTACAGTGTGGATCTCACTGTTTTCTGTTGGTCGCGGCCTAATTGTTTAGATTTAGTTTATCCAGCACAACAAAATACGTACTTTGAGAAGCCAGTTTTATACCTAATGTATGCAGGAAAGGTAGCAGTGTTACTATGCTACTGTTCTTATGACCACATTTAACTTCTAGCCTGCTGCATGTAACTATCAGCAGATGATATTTCCTATTTTTCCCATACATTATGTAGACATTTCATTCAAATTATCTCATTTTGATACAACACGCATGAAGTGTCCTGTTTTCCGGGTGAAAAATAAGAAAATACGCTTAAAATGCCATGTCCATTTAGCCCACAGCATTATCACCCAGTGAATTTATAAGGCCCATTTAAAGTTTCTTGGGGAATTAAAACTCAAGTCCATTTTCAATTTCATATTTCTAGTTTATTTTCTTCTCATCCGGTTACTCGATTGATTCCCACCTGGCAGTCCACATAAAACACTTAAAACTTAAGTCTCTATCAACTACATTTTGACTGTTTTGTTTTTGCACCAAGGAAATTAATATTTCAAACAATTTAATAAACTCTAAGACTTGTCAACTTTTAACTCTTCATTCTCCCTGCCAGAAACTAACTATGTCCTACTGTCCAGATTCTTCCTTCACTTCCATGATCTCTCCAGCCTCATGTCCAATCATTTCTCTCTCTAACCACCACATGACTAATTAACCTGTTCACACCTTTGTGTCAGTCTATCCTGATTGGTCACTTTCTACACAAGGTCACCATCTCTCTGTCACTCATTTCAGAACTGCACCCTCAAAGATCAAAAGAAATTAGCAAGTACTTAGAGATAATTCTGCCACTGAGTCTGCAGGACTACTTGCTGAAAATAGTTCCACCTGATTTCCCTAATGATCACTTAATGCTTTATGAATAATTCAGGTTAATCAAACATCTTGTCCCTTTCCTAATGACTTACACATATACATTTCTCATAACTCAGTAAAGCTGTCAAAGTGGCAAACATCATGGGACACAGCTGTTTTTAATAAACTTCACGAAATTAAACCTATCATTGGGAATAACCCTTCATTTATTCGAAGTTTAAGAAGAGAAGAAATTGTTATTGCTCGACTACGCATAGGCCATACAAGAATTACCCATACGTACTTACTAAATCGCGAAGAACAGCCTTTCTGTATAGTTTGTAACCAGCTCTTTACAGTTAAACATATTCTCATTGACTGTGTTGACTTTTCACAAAACAGAAGTAGATATTTTCGAGCTAATAACTTGATCCAACTGTTTCAGGATGTACCTGTTGACAGTATCTTGTCCTTTTTAAAAGATATTAACCTTTTTAACAAAATGTCAACCTTTTCTACATTTTTGTCATGTATTGCTTCCATGTTTATAATGCAAAGTTATTTTTATAAAGTGCCGTACCTTTCAGTTCTGTTTATATTTTAAGTAAGATGCAACCTTCATGACGCAAATGACCCTGTGGGTTGACGCGTCGTTAAATTTTAAATTATCATCATCATCATTAGTAAAGCTGTAGTTCAAATTCTCAAATATAACTAGATTCAAATAATATTAAATTCAAAAACTAAAATATTACAATTAAATTTCAATGACGGCAATTAAATTATCAGTAAAGCTGTAGTTCAAATTCTCAAATATAACTAGATTCAAATAATATTAAATTCAAAAACTAAAATATTACAATTAAATTTCAATGACGGCAATTAAAGTTATTAGTACTCTTTAATTGTCCTGGTGATAGCATGATAAAGGTAAAAATGTTATGCAGTTTTATTTTTAAAACGCATAGGTATCCAGCTGCTATGGATGAGGATAATTATGTAATACACAAATCAGTTTTCATCAGTTTCACAGTCACTCTCATTAACATCAGGCATTGGTAACCTGTCATCAGTTTTAGCATCAGCTGGTAGACCTTTATAGTATTGGTGGAAGCTTTCCGGTATTATCCTGTTTCTGCATAGAGATAACAGATCGTTTTTCTTAAGAGACAGAAATCGGCAACTTTGACGGGTAACGCTGCTGTAGCTCCATTTCCCTGCATACTGGACGTCCAGTCTTCTTCGTGTTGTTGATTTGAAATAGACTTTAGGAAACCCATCCTTCTCAAATGAATAATTAAAAAAGATGTTGTCCGGTGTTTCGTTCTTGATTTGTATCCATTTGACTGCTGACCAACTGATTCTTTGTCCTTTAATGTCGACTTTCATGTTCTTGTATTGATTTTTTGCCAACAGTTTGAAATCTCTGAAGTCACTGTACTTCATTGGTACCACAAGATAGGGATTCTGTCTTCTGGCAAAATTTACAACAGTTTCCCACTTGGATGGAACATACACTTTTGTCCTTTTCTTTGCAACTTCAATAGCAGCGTGAACTGAGTCACTTTCCATTTGGGAGTGGCTACTTTCAAAGAACTTATGGTTTATAACTTCAAGGTTTGGCAAGCTCATAAGAGTTTAATGAAGAGCAGCTTCAGTAAACTGGTTTTTATTTTGACCGCCACAAGTGTCTGAGTAGAGAGTTACTGTCTTAACTGGTGAAACTCCACTAGCAATAGAACTGATATAATAATACAAACATGTTCCAATATCACAAGAACCCCGTCCACCTTGGCTTTTGTCCCAGAGAAAGCATTGTACACTGCCACTTCCCAGATTGTATAATGAAATATTGTAATAGTAGTATTTCAATTCTCATATCGACGTTGCCCCCGCACCTCAGCGGATTGTAGCAGGATAATTTCCTTTTGTAGTGAAGATCCCCCACTAAACTGCATGGTACTGACAATACTGCTTGCAGAGCAAAAGTTGAAACGTGGTAACTTTTGTCAGTTTTAGCACGTGATTTGTCATTTGCTTTCTCACTTCTTGCCTCCTCTTTTCTACTCTGATGATCTTTAAACTTCTTTTCTATATCTAGTGTTACACTTTCAGCACTGTCTCTCTGTCTGTGTATAATAAATAAAGCTGAAATTCCTGCTAATATACATTTTTGCTGTACTTATCTCCAAGATATCACCTTTCACTAACATATGTTTTATATCAATATGTGGTAAAAGGGTCTAACTGCTTATTTTTCTCTGCAGGTAAAAGGTGCTATTTCTATATAGCTCCTTTTACCTCCAGCTCTTATTAAGGTTTACAGTTAATCATGAAAAGAAAAAGGTGCTAAATGCTATTTAGCACCTTTTTCTTTTCAATTTATTTAAGATATCACCTTTTACCTTTTCAATTTACATGACACTTGGAGATATCACTTTTTCTTTTTGGCAATTATTTTGTAAATAAAGAAGATACAGCAGACATCTTTTGACAGCAGATGCATTTGACCAAAATACTACCAAAAATGCAAAAATGTCAATTTTGCAAAAAAGTGCTGATAGCACCTTTTACCTGTAACCCCTCGCATGGTTCACAAAAATTTCCTGAGTGTAGTCTAAAGATACAGTAAGTATTTCTAAAACTCAGAGCTCTAGATAAGATGGCGTATTTGATGATAATTAAAGATAATTTTTCTTATTTCTCATCGAAACCATATGTTGTGACCCCTCAACTGAACCGTCTCGTCGAGACGGTTCAGATGAGGGGTCACAACATATGTTTTTATGCAGAATTAACAAAAATTATCCCTAATTATTACCAAATACGCCCTCTTATCTAGAGCTCTGAAACTATGATCTGTATTGTTTTGTACTTAGATCAGTAAAAGTATTTATGAAGCGCTGTTCGGCCAGAGAGCAACTGGAATACTCTTTCAGCAGAAAATGGGTACCTTTTTCGAATAAGGGAAGGATAAGGCAACAAAGTGAGAGGGTGGAACACTTCAGATGAGGAGATGATGGGTCGAAACCTATGTTTTCAATGAGAGAAAAAAAATCTCTAAGTTTCAAGCATTCTCATCTACAGCACTGATTTATAAACTGTTTGCTCCAATAACTTAGTGTTTATGGGCCCATAGTGGTTGACTCAAATTTGATATGGAACACATACACTTATAAAGTATGTTTGAACTTTAACTGTTGTTCTGTTCATCATGATTATTAAAAGAAATTGAATCACTCAAATCACGCTCGAAGGAACAAGTACTTAAATCATGAACTAAAATATAATATAATCAATATTCATGCGACCAACTTAACGCTTGAACTTTCTTGTAATAAGTATTTATAACAGTATACAGTAAATGCCTCAAGGGTGTTACATTTTAAAGAAAGGGGGCATTATCACGGAACTTCAAGTGCACTTATTAAAACATTTGCTACCAAAGTGCTTCTGGTATATTACGAGTGACCTTTGTGTAAAACCATTGTTAGGTCTGCAGTCTGTCACCTCACCACCCCATTTAGTGTCTAACAGGCCATGAGGATGACCATGTTATATGCTTTCTGGACCTACAGTAGGATTTTTTTCTGTCCTGACCGATGCCACTGTGGTAGTTTGAGCCATTTACCGCTTGCAGACCCTTCTACCCATATACATGTATATTGGAAGAGTCTATTTGTCATTCTAGGGATGCCTGGTCTATTTTTATCTGAATTTGCTGTATTTTTAATGAGGTCTGCAGCTATGTCCTTTTTATGGGACACTATTTAGCATTATCGGTTTATATATACTTTTCTGAAAAGAGTAGAAGTGGGCATTTATTTAAGCAAGATAGGTCATTTATTAGAATTAATACTGTACTTTGCATGTTTTTCTATTTCTAAGATGTTTTCTGTTTATCTGAAAAGAAACATGTAAAAGCCACACATCAGAACTGGCTCATCACAGGACATGTTTTGGTCCCTCAGTAGAACTGAGGAACCAAAACATCCCTCTATTAACTGCCTCATTGAGGGACATGTTCTGGTTTCTCAGTAGAACTGAGGGACCAAAACATGTCCCTCAATGAGATTCTCCTGAGAGACCAAAACATGTTTTGTTGACAAAGAAAGAAAGTAACAAAGTTCCGATAAAATGTCATCAGATTTCACCTACCTCTATAAGACGGAACAAAATCCTTTAGCTCTGAAGGCATAGTTTCATAGAACACATGCTCTCGCCGATCTAAAGGCTTACACAGTGTAGTCTCGTTGAACCTGAGCACGCAGGTATGACCTCCGACCTGGTGTATAAATGGCTGCAACTGTACAGGTTCACATTCTGAAGGGTCGTCACTGTCCATGCTCTGCTCAGGCATGGCTGGCTCTCTTGACGGCCCCGCTTCTATTATGGTATTTTTGTCATAACTGAAATGAAAACAAAAAACAACTTAAAAATCTACCATGTGCTTCAAAGTTTATCAGCGTTATGAGGCCATGGGAGCCTAGTGGGAACAGCCATACCATTTTTTTTTTCTTGACAAGCACTCTGTGCTGGCCTAGGGTGGATAGATGGCTGGCAGTTTTATGGCCTTTTCAACAGTATTGCAGTCTCAATGAGCTGATGGAAGGGCTTTGTCAAATGAATGAAACTCCATTTACAGCAAAAGTTCAACTCCAGCAGAGTTCCATTGCACACTGCCTTCCATTATAACCCTTCCATCATCCTGATATGACTGAGATACTGTTGAAAAGGACATAAAATTGCAAGTCATCCATCTAACAAGGTTCACTCTGTTACTGACCTCAGACCAACATGACAGAGATTAGAGGTAAGAAATAAACCAGCTGTTAATTTACAGTAACAAACCAGCAATAACCATCCCTGGTTAACTATGTACATACATGGGTTGTTAAAAAAACGAAAAAGAGCTGTTACGAAATGAAAAATAGTCATAGTTACCAAACGACCTGATGATCAGGGTTCGAAGTTATAAAACCTGAGAAAACCGGCTATGGTATTGGTGGGAAGACTCTGAAATGGATAGATTCTTTTCTCTGTTACAGGCAGCAGCGTGTGGTGGTAAATGGAGTTAAGTCGGATTGGGCCCCGGTTTTGTCGGGTGTCCCCCAGGGCACCGTGCTTGGACCACTGTTATTCTCGTTGTACATTAACGATATAATAGAAAATATTGACTCGGAATTAAGACTTTTTGCTGACGATTGTGTTTGCTATCGTGTAATCAGAGATATTGAAGACACGGTGAAACTTCAGGAGGATATAGATCGTTTAGGTTGTTGGGCAAGGAGTTGGGGCATGAGATTTCAACCTGTCAAATGCAACATAATGCAAATTACAAGGAAACGGATCAAGAAGATCAATGCTTCCTACACCTTAGAGGGAACGGTCCTCAATAATGTAGAAACTATCAAGTATCTCGGCATAACCATTACCAATGATTTGAAATGGAACACTCATGTCAGCAATATTTGCACAAAGGCTAATAGGACCCTCGGCTTCCTCAGGCGTAACTTGGCAGCATGTCCACAAGATGTTAAAGAGTCAGCATACAAGGGACTGGTGCGTCCAGTCCTGGAGTATGGCAGTTCAGTTTGGGACCCTCAGAGTATACTTCTCCAAGATGAACTTGAGAAGGTGCAGAAAAGGGCAGCTAGATTTGTAACGGGAAATTACACATATGAAACTGGGAGTATGACTGGCATTCTGGAGAAACTTAAGTGGGAATCCCTAAAAAAGAGAAGGAAAGATAGTAGACTCATAATGCTGTACAAAGGTCTGAGGGGTGCAGCCAGTATACCCATAAATGACCTTGTTCCCCCAAGTAGGCGTACCAGGAATCATCATTCCCTGGCATTTCAAACCCCATTGGCTGGGACTGACATTTACAAGTCCAGTTTCTTCCCCCAGACTATTAGAGATTGGAATTCCCTGGAAGATTCACTTATTTCTGCTGCTGAGGGTGCAGAGGATTCAGTTACTAAGTTTACTTCTCTTATAAGGGCTAGGGACTAGCTTCCCCGATAGACAGGTCCTGGTGAATGATTGTCCTTGGACGTATCACCAGTAAACAATTCTGATTCTGATTCTGAGAATAATTTCAAACTCAAAATAAAGCACACTGATTGGCTGCTTCCGAGCATGTGGGAAGTAGCCAATCAGTGTGCTTTATTTTGAGTTTGAGAATGTACTCCAATTTTATAACCTCGAACTTATAGTGACCCTTTTTGGTTTTGCCTTTTTTGTTTCATTACATCCTTGAAAACATTGTTATCCAGGTGTGATAACTGTGACAGAACTTCACCTCCTGATAAGTACTTTGCTACCATACGTGATGTACCCTTACAACCTCAATAAACTTTGAAACATTGTAATAGGACAATAACCCATAACAGGTAAGTTGATATCGATCATGAAATATTTCCTAAAAATATAAAAACACCACATACCAATGATATCATAAATTGCAAACCTTTGCCAGACAGTAATACAATATTATCAAAAACATGCATAAATTAGTGGGCGGATTATTTGGGTGCAAGGATCGTAACAAAGCCCAAGACAAATGGGGTTTTGATGACAGATCATTTAAGCCAAGGCACGACAAAACCAACAAAGTGGCACTAGCGCCCGGCGAAGACTCAATTCAGTTGGTTTTGTCAAGTTGCAGCTCATTTCTGTCGCACTAAATTCAGTATAGTTACATTTATATTCAATTCGTTCACCATAAAACATATGCTGTAATCCCTCACTCGCCTATATCTGGGGCTCTGAGTTTGGCCCATGCAGTGCTCCAGGTAAGAAGGGGTAACATGAATAATTTAGGGATAATTTTCCTTATTTCTCAATGAAAACTTAACATGGTGTGACCCCTCATTATGGTACCTTCTCGGAGAAACGGTTTTAATGAGGTGTCACAACCTATGTTTCTTGGGGGAAAAATAAGGAACAGTATCCCAAAATTATCCTTGTCACCCCTTCTTATCTGGAGTACTGCCATCGATAAATGAGTGGGTGGATCATTTGTGATAGATTTCCTTTTTCATGATTTATATTTTCTATTTTCCTCCACTGGCTACACAGCTATGTTTTAATCATATCATGTTTTACTTTCGATTCAGGATGGGTAACAGAGACGTATCTCTGCCTGTTCTGACTGCACTTCATCAAAATACTTTTCTTATGCCAAAACTATTTGCAAATGTGGTATTTTGCTATACTCTTTAGGTGATGCTTACAATATCGGTCAATGTCATGATACATGTACTGTAGTAAAGATGCTTAAAACTAAGTATTAAGTTGCAAAACTTTAGACTACTGCCTTCAAATTAATCCCAAAATGATATGGCCCTCCTTAAGCTGTAGCTACCTGCATGATACAATTTACGAGTACACTTAGCACTATTATACACTTTTACCCACAGCCAGTCTGAGGAGGTGCTCCAGAGTAACAAAAATTAAGTTATGAAAAATTTCTTTGCAATCAACTGAAGGAAAAATAACTATTGATAAACATTAAAGACTACTTCTGATTATAATTGATTCTGAATATAAACATTCTATCCACATTTCAAGTACAAACTAAGTATCCACCTGTCTTAGATCTGGTATATGGATTATCAATACCATAATTACTCAAAACATTAACCCTTAAATTGCCAAAAATTTATCTAAAATGTTTCATTCGAGCTGTATCATACTCAGAATTCAAAGACAAGCGGGCAAACAGCGTAGATCCTGATGAGGCGGCTCATCATGAGCCGCATCATCTGGATCTACGCTGTTTGCAAATTTAACTATTAAAAAAAAAATTCAGTTTTGGTGCTTCAAGTTTTAGTGACATTATGGTATATGGATTATCAATAAGACTGAACAGCTGTTTATTACATTAATGAAGGTCATTTGAGACACCCCATGTAAAAATGTGCCTTTTGGCATACAATAACAAAGATTCAGATCAGCATGAAGCCAAGAACTTCTGTGCAGTATGATCACAGAGCTAGCTTTTCACCATATGAATCTCTTGCGATCTTGATGCAATTACAGAACGATGATCAGACTGCAAAGGAAAGTTCAGCGGCATGGCCTGAGTCTACTGTTTGACAATGGCATAAACAGATTTTCTCACAGTTCATCTCAATTTAAAGCTATTTGTATACTATCCATGATAAATAATCAACAGTGCCATATCTACAGTGCACACTTGGGCTCATTATGATGGATAGATGACAAGTTTACGCGTTTACGTCCTTTTCAACTGTATTTCAGTCATATCAGAATGATGGGAGGGTGATTATTAAAGACTCTGTGCAATGTAGCCACATTTAGTCTCAGACAAGCTATAGCCTTTGGCGGGACTCAAACCCAGAACCTTGTAATCAAAAGGTGGGCACGTTTATTAAACCACTCAGGCCGGGCCGGGTAGCGCAATCGGTAGGGCACCTGACTCGTAAGTCAGAGGTCCTGGGTTTGAATCCCGGTCTGGCCACATACTTTCGTTTCTCCTTCCACTTGTGATTCAAGAAGGGCAGTATTGTCAGTTACTGGCGAAAGTATGTGCACTTAGTACTGGTTAACCGCTTAGGAGGTCTAAGCCGGCCCAGGAATAGTGTGGTTAGGTTAACTGACCGTCCCACACGACTTTAGTTGTTTACCGTAGACATTAAGCATCAAATCAACAAAAAAAATAAACCACTCAGCCATGCTGACATTCACTGACACACTAACATCTTTGAGTGAGTGAGTATACTCAGGTTTAACGTCCCAACAACACGAAGGTAATATGAGGAGGGAAACTCAATTTAAAGTCTCATCTGAACAAGAGGCCCAAATGGGCCTGATATCGCTCACCTGGCTTTTGTGCAACGGTACCATTCTGATACAAAATTGGTCCAATTCCAGAGATTTTCACATTTTGCTACTTTTAGTAACAGAGGCCAACTTGTCTGGTCTTTATATATTTACTTTTGAAACACCTCAATGCAAGAATCATTTTGCCACAAATTTCAACAAATTCCATTCAGGGGTTACTGAGATATTGTCAGTTTCATGTTTTGTGCTATTTTTAGTAACGGCAGATGGCGACCATCTTAGAATGCCAAAATGCAAAAAAATTGAAACGCTTTCATGCAAGGACCATTTTGACACAAAATTGGTCCAGTTCCGTTGTAATTTTCTAATTTTCATATTTTGCTATTTTAAAGGTAGGTTCCTGGACTAGCGATAACAATTATGTCCACAAAATAATTTCGTCTTTTTCTGAGCAGTATTGAATTCTCTTATTCTTCTAAATTTGTTGCTACTGAGAAACTCGTCAGATGTTGAAGAAAATAGTCGTTTTCTCTTTTGTTTTATTTTCTTTCGTTGGAATTCCAGTTCTAAAAATAACTATGTTTATTATGTCTATAAGTGCTCGATTTCTGATGGCATTCTTCAAAGGTCAATTTTCCCTTGCCGTGAGCTCTCCTAGAGGTCCTGGCATGGCGGATGGGTTAAAACTATCCCAAAATGCAATGCAGCATGACGTCAGCTGCGTTATCTATTTTTGGCGCGAACTATAAATAGCGCTAACTGGTGTGCGAAGCAGAGTTAGGAAATCCCTTGCAAAACAACTTTTCTAATATTTTTTTGTTTACACTTTTTAGTGAAACTTATTCATTCCCTTTTATAAGTGCTTTCCAACAACTTGGATGAAAGATCATCAAAATTATGATGCATTCCACAGTACAGGAACCTACCTTTAAGTAACAGAGGCCAACTTGACAGGTCAATATTTGTTAATTTTTTAAACACGTCAAAGCAAGAATCATTTTGCCACAAATTTCGTCTCAATCGCTTCAGCGGTTAATGAGATGTTGTCATTTTCATGTTTTGTGCTATTTTTAGTAATGGCAAATGGCCGCCATCTTGGAATGCCAAAATGCAGAAAATCGAAAAAAGCTTAATGAAAGGACCATTCTGACAGAAAATTAGTCCAATTTCACTGAGATTTTCTTATTTTCACATTTTTCTATTTTTAGTAACAAAGGCCATTAAAACTTGTCTATATTTAGTTACTTTTGAAACATCTCAATGCAAAAATCATTTAGACACAAATTTCGTCAAAATCTATTCAGCGGTTGCTGAGATATTGTCATTTTCATGTTTTGTGCTATTTTTAGTAACGGCAGATGGTGGCAATCTTGGAATGCCAAATTGCAATTAATCGAAATGGCTTCATGTAAGGAACATTCTGACACAAAATTGGTCCAATTCCATTCAAGGGTTCTTCACTAATTGTCATTTTATGTTTGTGCTATTTTTAGTAACGGCAGATGTCGGCAATCTTGGAAAGCCAAATTGCAATTAATCAAAACGGCTTCATGCAAGGAACATTCTGACACAAAATTGGTCGAATTCCATACAAGGGTTCTTGAGTAATTGTCATTTTTATGTTTGTGCTATTTTTAGTAACACCGGATGGCGGCCATCTTGGAAAGCCAAATTGCAATTTATCGAAACGGCTTCATGCAAGGAACATTCTGACACAAAATTGGTCGAATTCCATTCAAGGGTTCTTGAGAAATTTTCATTTTTATGTTTGTGCTATTTTTAGTAACGGCCCCCATGGTGGCCATCTTGGATAATCAACTGGCACAAAATTGGAATAATTCCTTTCAAGGACCATTTCTGACCAAATCTGACCACAATTGATTGAGTTTTCTTGAGATACTGACATTTGAGCAAAATCGGTCTTGTAAACGCTAAGTAGGTCACTGTGACCTAATTCCGCTATAGATTTTTTTCATTTTTACAATTTTTAATCCCAAGGTCCCATTAATGTTCCACGCAAACTTTCAACCAAATATACCAAATGGTTCAGGAGGAGAAGTTGATTTTGTTGTTTTTGCTATTTTTAGTAACGGTGGCCATCTTGGATTATTAACCTGACCCAATTTTACAATTTTGCAACCCTGCAGTCTGGTCATGCTCCATGTGAAATTTGAGACCCATGGGTGCAGTGGTTTTAGAGAAGAAGTTGTTTGAAGTCCTTTGAATAAGTCGTTTTTTGACATTGGCATTTGAGCAAAATTACACTTGTAAACAGAAAGTAGGTCACTGTGACAAAATTCCGCTACAGATATTTTTCATTTTTACAATTTTGAATACCAACGTTTCACTGATGTTCCATGCCAAAATTCAGACAAATATACCCAGTGGTTCTGGAGAAGAAGTTTATTTTGTTGTTTTTGCTATTTTTAGTAACGGCGGCCATCTTGGATTTTCAACCTGACCCAATTTTACAATTCTGAGACCCTGGAGCCAGGTCATGCTCCATGTGAAATTTGAGAACCATGGGACCAGTAGTTTTACAGAAGAAGATGTTTGACTATTTGTTTTTAGGTGTTGACGGACGACGCACGACGCACGCCGGACGCATTGGTATGACAATAGCTCACTATGGCCCTTCGGGCCAGGTGAGCTAAAAACCGGTGAAGTGGGGTGTCAAACCTGTGACCCCTGGATTGATTGCCAAGGATGTAACAACTTGACCACTGCGGCTCCAGTGCTCCAGATGAGAAGGGGTAACAGAGATAATTTAGGGATAATTATCCATATTTCTCCATAAAAACATATTTTGTAGCCCATCATTAGAACCGTCTCATCGAGACGGTTCTAATGAGGGGTCACAATATATGTTTTGGATGAGAAATAATAAAAATTATCTTTAAATTATCCTCAATACCCCCCCCCCCCCCCCCCCCCCCCCCCCCCTTATCTGGAGCTCTGGGCTCCCACCATTTTCGAAAGTGGATGGATGGATGGATGGATGGATGGATGGATGGATGGCTGACTTGCCATTTTATGTCCTTTTCAACAGTATTTCAGTTATATCAGGACGATGGGAGGGTGATGATGGAAGGCTGTGTGCAATGGAACTACGTTTTCTCTTCGAAAATGGACACATATATAAAATATTTTTATTAAACTGTTGGCCAAAAAATGGGTTTTACACTGTTTGCCCAAGAACTGCTGTCCAAACCTGTAGGCAAAATACAGTATATTGCCAATTAAGATAATATCATCATTGATGAATGATGTAAGACTTAAGCATTTCTGTAGGAGTAATGACTCTGGGGGATTACTAGTACATATCTACATATCTTCCATTTCATGAATGAAAGTTTCTTAATGGCAAATCAATCATTACTGAGTCATTTAGAGCTAACATCAACAAGTCAGCAGGTCCAAGATATTTATGTGGGTTTCATCTGTTTCTGTATTTTGTCTGTTCTTTGAAGCTGTATGTCAGCAGAGCCTCTCAACAACATACCAGTACATTTTATTTCAAGGAGAAACAGAAAACTACATGTATTCCAGAATTTCATCATTCCGAAAGCCATGCCTGCTTAAAACAGGTACATGCCTCATAAAATCATGGACTTACATAAGACAGTCAACACATGCAATTTTGTTTGTGGGACTGTCTTGTGCATTAATTGGCCAGAGATAGTTAAAAATCACAATAAATAAAGGTATATGAGTATACCTCCATGTTTTCCATCAGTTTTACAAAGAGGAACTTTTATGAATTTCTGTTGGTTTCTCTGGAGAATGTAACTCTTCCGATACTCTGCAAGGAAAGAAATTGCTCCTACCTTTATGAGTTGACCCCATCTGAGAAGGGAGGCACAAAAAAAGAAAATAATAGAATTACTTCAGCTGAGAGTATACCCATTCACTTAAAATTTTGGTAGAGACTGATTTTACTTCTCTTTCTACGTAAAACGCAACTCCCCTGTGCATTTGTACATGAGATGACAGAATTTTGTGAGATTTCTGGCAAAGAATGGAGCATATGTCAAACTCTTGCCCAAACAAAAAGTTCCTGCTACGTTCAAAATTTCAATGAAAATGTCTACAAACTGATACACAAACAGATGCACAGACAGCGGAATAAACTGACAGAAAGAGGACAACAACACACTTTATGCTGAAGGTATAACAAGTTTTTGAAGGATCAGCCTGGAAAATGGTACCCAGAATTCTCTGGAACACTGCTTCTTATCTGCCTGTCATCAAGTCAACACAAAAAAGCTGGTAAACTGCTTACAAATTTAATTTAAAACCAGAAAACTTTACAAAAGATCATGCCGTCACAGCCCCCAGAATAGTAGGATAAAGTCAGGTAAATTCGGACAGCGGGTAAATTCGGACAGTGACATTGTTTCCTTTATATGTCAGTTTTTTGGAATTAAAACAAAATTAACTGGGCAAACAGTGAAAATCCTGATGAGACGGCTTATTATGAGCCGTCTCATCTGGATTTTCACTGTGTGCAATGGTATGTCCAAAAGTACCCACTGTCCTAAGTTACCCGACTTTACCATAATGCCTATACATGTATCTTGCTTTCTGCCAATTGCCGGCAAGACAAACATTTATGATCATGGGCAAAAAAAAATACCTGGAAATCTCTCATATTGGAGAAATAATTAAGCAATTGTATCCCACTATTATCACTAACTCACACATTTATTGTCAGCCCAATGTCAACCATACACCTACAAATCTGTGTCAGAACTGATCAATATTTTTAACAAATATAATTTTATTATATAGGTCACAATATCAATTTCTGATATTCATGATTAAAGCTTTTACTTCTTTCAAGGTCAATAGCCTTTCAAACGAGGGGATATCAAAATGTTTTGAGCCTCACTTTCTCTTTCCATTTGGATAGTACAATGCACCTCACCTTGTGCATGTACATCAATGTCTTAGCTACTGATTCCAAGTTGGACCATACCTGGTATTCACACCCGGTAGGCGGCAATCGAAAACGTTCTCAACAATCGATTAATGCGGATCAAATATTTTTAGAAACAGTGTTTTTGATTGCAAATTGGTGACAATTTGCAATTGAGAACGCTGTTTCTAACGGTTTTTGATCTTCGATTGCAAGAGCCGTGTGATACTGATGGCTGCAATCATTAAGTCACAGCATTTTTTGGATGAGACATACCTCCCGTGAGAATGGACAGATTCTGCTTCACCACAGGGTATAATCGATTCCGCTAATTTTCGCTTCCTGCAGAGACTGCACATCATATTTGGCTTCTGCCGAGACTGTCCACGAACTCTTGCTTCCTGCCGAGACTTCTGTACATGATAAATGGCTTCCTGCAGAGACTGTCCGCATGATTCTGCTTCCTGCCGAGGCTCTCGGCAGGAAGCAGAATCCCGCGGACAGTCTCGGCAGGAAACCATTTTTCGAGTACAGTAGTCTCTGCAGGAAGCAAGAGTTCACGGACAGTCTCGGCGGAAGCCAAATATGATGTAGTCTCTGCAGGAAGCGAAAATTAGCAGAATTGATTATACCCTGTGTTCACCTGGACAATGTGAAAGTCCAAATCAGCCAAGTTGTGATGAAAGCTGTGCACATGTATGCCTCACCCACCCTATTCTCCAGACCTACAGCGCTCTAGATAAGAGTGATTTGATGATAATTGAGGGATGATTTTTATTATTTCTCATCAAAACCATATGTTGTGACCCCTCTTCTGAACCGTCTCGTTGAGACGGTTCAGATGAGGGGTCACAACATGATTTTATCCATAATTAACAAAAGTTATCCCTAATTATCACCAAATACTTCCTCTTATCTTAAGGCTCTGGACCTAGTCCCCACATTTTCACTTCTTTCCCAGACTGAAAAACACCTTCAAGCTGGAGATCTGCAGATAATGATGAGCTGATTGCTGCTGCAGAGGGCTAGCTAGGGGAGTTGTTGGGTTTTACCCATCCGATATCAATGAAATATTAGATGGAACAAGTGTGTGGAGTCTGAAGGGTACTATGTTGAAAAATAAAGCAGAATAAATAAAAATATCTGGCTCTTTCAGTGTGAGGCTCAAAACATTTTGATATCCCCTCTTATCAAGAAGAAAGTTGACAAATCTCAGTCATCTATTAACCCATGACAAAAATTATACTTTTTTAATTATTCAATATTCAGAACGGCAATTGAACTTAGTGCTCTTGATGGATAGACAGTTGGATGGATATGGATGCATGATTTATGGATTCACATTTCAATCATATAGAAACACTGGAAGACTGATAATGAAAGGATGTGTTTAACTTAGCCCTACTTACAGATGGAAAGGATTCAGCTTCCAGAGGATACAAACACAGGCAGTTAACAGGCCAACGTTTAACCCAATGAGCTACAAGGGCTCCTAGATAGAAGGATTAACTCAAATTATTACTGCTAATTTTTCTCATTTCTCAACACAAACCTATGCTGTGACCACTATAATTGGAACATCATGTCATCCACATTTCCCAGCAAAGACCTCTGTGTTTTGACCCCTAATTAGAACATCTTCACAGGGTATAATCGATTCCGCCAATTTTCGCTTCCTGCAGAGACTGTACATCATATCTGGCTTCTGCCGAGACTGTCTGCGAACTCTTGCTTCCGGCAGAGACTTCTGTACATGATAAATGGCTTCCTGCCGAGACTGTCCGCATGACTCTGCTTCCTGCCGAGGCCGAGTCTGTCCGCGAACTCTTGCTTTCGGCAGAGACTTCTGTACATGATAAATGGCTTCCTGCCGAGACTGTCCGCGTGATTCTGCTTCCTGCCGAGGCTCTCAGCAGGAAGCAGAGTCACGCGGACAGTCTCGGCAGGAAGCCATTCCTCGAGGACAGTAGTCTCTGCAGGAAGCAAGAGTTCGCGGACAGTCTCGGCGGAAGCCAAATATGATGGACAGTCTCTGCAGGAAGCGAAAATTGGCGGAATCAATTATACCCTGTGATCTTGTTATCCATATAAATATTCCACAGAATGGGAGTGTCTCCTGTCTGCTCACTGTAACAAAACAGAGCAAAACCAGGGCCCGGTTGTTCGAAACTAACGACATCCTTAGTTAACGTTTCGTTAAAATATCAAAAGTTAATATCCCAAATACCGGTTGTTCGAAACTAACGACGTCCTTAGTTAACGTTTCGTTAAAATATCAAATGTTAATATCCCAAATACACCAAAATTTTTTGTTGAAAAACAGTGAGAAGCTTTTGCATTGCAAAAGCTTCTCACTGTTTTTCAGCAAAAAATATCAGTGTATTGGGTCATAAAGTCATAAAACACTTAACCAGTTGACCTCTTAACGAGCTCTTTAGGCTAACGATGCTTTGAACAACTGGGCCCAGATATCTTAATTTTGACACAAAGAACAATGAGAACACCAGAAAAGAAATACCTATGTCTCACTTCAGCCAGTTCCAGGCAAAGTGTGACCCCTGATTAGAACCGTCTTAACAAGATGATTCTTAAGAGTGGTCACAATGGAACTTTTATGAGCAATGGGAAAAATTATCTATGCATTATGCTGCAAATGCCACGTCACTATACCCAGCAGGCACATGACGCTGAAATGATGTTGTACTGACTGCGATGCGACGTAATGACGTCGCATCAACATCAGTGCGACGTCATTTTGATGTCATGTGCCCGCTGGGATTAAGCATTCTCTTCAATTACTTACAAATCCATTTGTCAAAAGCTATTACAAACAGGGCTTATAAAAATCAGACCTGCCCTTCAGATAAGAAGGGGTAACAGGAATAATTAAGGGATGATTTTCCATATTTCTCCATAAAACATATTTTGTGACCTATCATTAGAACTATCTTGCCAAGACAGCTCTAATGAGTGGTCACAACATACATTTTTGTTCATAAAAAAGGAAAAATATCCTTTAATTATGCCTGTTACCCTTCTTATCCGGCAATCTGTCAGACTGCTCTTTAGTCCAAAGGAACAGGTGTATGTGGGTCAACACTGTAACATTCAAATCCATCAGATATGTCTATATACAGAGAAAATATCCGATTTCTTATTCTACTTCACCGAAGGAACACCAAAAGTTATGTTTTCAAAATTGTCATACCCACGAGTGAAAACTCCGCTTTTCGTGTTCATGATCATGAGTGAAAAAAATCTTGATCTTACATTTTAACATGCAGGCCATAAACAAGAGGCCCAAATGGGCCTGATATTGCTCACCTGGCTATTGTGCAACGGAACCATTCTGATACAAAATTGGTCCAATTCCACTGAGAATTTCTCATTTTCACATTTTGCTACTTTTAGTAACAGAGGCCAACTTGCCTGGTCTTTATATATTTACTTTTGAAACACCTCAATGCAAGAATCATTTTGCCACATATTTCATCAAAATCCATTCAGGGGTTACTGACATATTGCCAGTTTCATGTTTTGTGCTATTTTTAGTAACGGCAGATGGCGGCCATCTTGGATTGCTAAAATGCAAAAAATCGAAAAGCCTTCATGCAAGGACCATTTTGACACAAATTTGTTCCAATTCCATTGAGATTTTCTGATTTTCACATTTTTCTATTTCTAGTAACAGAGGCCAATATGACTGGTCTTACAGTTAGATATTTTTGAAACATCTATATGCAAGAATCATTTTGACACAAATTTCGTCAAAATCCATTCAGCGGTTACTGAGATATTGTCATTTTCAGGTTTTGTGCTATTTTTAGTAATGGCAAATGGTGGCCATCTTGGAATGCCAAAAATGCAAAAAATCGAAAAAGCTTAATGAAAGGACCATTCTGACACAAAATTAATCCAACTCCATTGAGATTTTCTAATTTTCACATTTTTCTATTTTTAGTAACAGAGGCCAATATGAATGGTCTACTGATAGATATTTTTGAAACATCTTAATGCAAGAATCATTTTGACACAAATTTTGTCAAAATCCATTCAGCGGTTACTGAGATATTGTCATTTTCATGTTTTGTGCTATTTTTAGTAACGGCAGATGGCGGCCATCTTGGAATGCCAAATTGCAATTTATCAAAACGACTTCATGGAAGGAACATTCTGACACAAAATTGGTCCAATTCCATTCAAGGGTTCTTGAGTAATTGTCATTTTTATGTTTGTGCTATTTTTAGTAACACCAGATGGCGGCCATCTTGAAATGCCAAATTGCAATTAATCCAAACGGCTTCATGCAAGGAACATTCTGACACAAAATTGGTCCAATTCCATTCAAGGGTTCTTGAGTAATTGTCATTTTTATGTTTGTGCTATTTTTGTAACGGCCCCCATGGTGGCCATCTTGGATAGTCAGCTGGCACAAAATTGAAATAATTCCATTCAAGATCCAATTCTGACCAAATCTGGTCAGAATTTGTAGCATTTTCTTTAGATATTGACATTTGAGCAAAATTGGCCTTGTAAACGCTAAGTAGGTCACTGTGACCTAATTCCGCTATAGATTTTTTTTATTTTTACAATTTTTAATACCAAGGTCCCACTTATGTTCCATGCAAACTTTCAACCAAATATACCACATGGTTCTGGAGAAGAAGTTGATTTTGTTGTTTTTGCTATTTTTAGTAACAGCAGCCATCTTGGATTCTTGACCTGACCCAATTTTACAATTTTGAAACCCTGCAGTCTGGTCATGCTCCATGTGAAATTTGAAATCCATGGGCTCAGTGGTTTTAGAGAAGAAGTTGTTTGAAGTTGTTTAAATAGGTCATTTTTTGACATTGGCATTTGAGCAAAATTACACATGTAAACAGAAAGTAGGTCACTGTGACAAAACTCCGCTACAGATTTTTTTCATTTTTACAATTTTGAATACCAAGGTTTCACTGATGTTCCACGCCAAAATTCAGACAAATATACCCAGTGGTTCTGGAGAAGAAGTTTATTTTGTTGTTTTTGCTATTTTTAGTAACGGTGGCCATCTTGGATTTTCAACCTGACCCAATTTTACAATTCTAAGACCCTGGAGTCAGGTCATGCTCCATGTGAAATTTGAGAACCATGGGACCAGTAGTTTCACAGAAGAAGATGTTTGAATAATTGTTTTTAGGTGTTGACGGACAAATTCCGTGACGACGCACTACGCACGACGCACGCCGGACGCATTGGTATGACAATAGCTCACTATGGCCCTTCGGGCCAGGTGAGCTAAAAACTCTAAATCACTTCTACAATAAGAAGCTTCTGTGACATATTTTCTTTATCTATTGCAACAATATTATAATTTATTCATTTACTGTGTTAATTTGGGTAACAAGAAACTCTGCAGAATGCTATGTCTCGCCCGAGATTGAGCCATTTTATAATGTATAGCCATATAAACAGTGATTAAGAGGGTTACCTGGGTATAACTCAAAATCACCTAACCATGATATATACATATCATAGTTCTCAAGCAGTAAAGCAAAATCACTCAACCATGAAATATAGGTCATTCATAGTATCACAATGATCTATTAACCTGAGCATGATGTATATGTCAAAATTAGTGGACCCTGAAATATGTTGCATATATACAGTCCAATGGTTACTCCAACCTGTATTAGGCAAGCACCTAAGGGATAGTCAAAATCTGCTTGCTGAAGACAGGTGCTTGCTTGATACAGGTACATTTCAATGTATTGCCTGTTTTGGGAACTGAATACATGCTTGCTTCATACAGGTTGATTGCTTAATAGATGTGGCCACTTGTACCTACAAAAGTATTAGGTCATTCCAAGTGTTAGATTGAACCACTGGCTCAAGATAAAAGGCAAAATCACAGAATCATGAAATATATGTCATGGTGACAAAAAAATAAATATGAGGTCATTCATATCACAATGTACATTTTGTATTAATCAAAGTATGATGCATATACAATAAATAGTGTTAAAGATATAAAGTAAAATCACTTAACCATGAAATATAGGCCACAGTGACCTACAAATTGTATGAGGTCATTTGTAGTTTATTAGTGACCCTTTAAACAGGACAGCTGCATCAGCTGAACAAAACTGATAGTATATGAGTCCCAAATGCTGCATAACAGGTTCAATGTCCTGAGCCATATGGGAGAAGATTTTACCATATGAATTATGGGCATGATGGACAGCTTGGTCAGTTGATCAGGACCCTTTAACCCTATTGCACTCAGAATGGCCAAAACTCCATAGAGTTTTGGCTGTTCTGAGTGCAATAGGGTTAAGCAAACTATGCAAACTATTCCCGGACAGATGAAAGTTCCATATGTCATTTTTCTTCAATCAGCTCAGTTGCTTTGTTTGGCAGAGATTACGAAGCTGCTGAAATATGAATCACCTAAGGTAAAAAAATGACTTTATTTCCTGTAATCCTCAAGTACCACAGGGTATAATCGATTCCGCCAATTTTCGCTTCCTGCAGAGACTGTCCATCATACTGGCTTCCACTGAGACTGTCAGCGAACTCTTGCTTCCTGCAGAGACTACTGTCCTCGTAAAATGGCTTCCTGCTGAGACTGTCCACGTGAATCTGCTTCCTGCCGAGAGCCTCGGCAGGAAGCAGAATCACATGGACAGTCTCGGCAGGAAGCAGAATCACGCGGACAGTCTCAGCAGGAAGCCATTTATCATGTAGAGAAGTCTTGGCAGGAAGCAAGAGTTCGTGGACAATCCCGGCGGAAGCCAAGTATGATGTACAGTCTCTGCAGGAAGCGAAAATTAGCGGAATCGATTATACCCTGTGATTACAAAGCTGCTGAAATATGAGTCACCTAAGGTAAAAAAATTACCTTATTTCTGATACTTGTAATTCTGTAATCCTCAAGTACTAATAACTCTTGAATTGATTATTATACCTAAGTCTTCAAAAGTATGTTATGGCATTTTCTTATATAAACACTCCGAGAAGCAAATTTGAAATTGCTGTAAACAAGGTTAAGGTCATCATTGGAACAAAATCTGATAGAACTGCAGTGCCAAATGCTTTTTACAAAGTTTCAAGGCTATCAAAATTTTTGCTCCAATGCACAAGATTTATAACAATTAATTTCCATGAACTTTTATCTTCTAGCAAGCACCAGAAAGCAATTCATTTGAGCTTGCTGTTTACCCAGATCAAGTTCAACCTATCTTGGTAGTAGTTGATATGCTACATACCAAGTTTCAAGGCCATCAGGCAATTTGTTCTGGAGAAGAAGATTTCTATAGGCTTTTACCGGCATGACTGCCACGTTGGTCATGAGTCCTGGACCATTTGAACAAATTCTCGTTTCCTAAACCCCCTGGAGGATCTGTATAAATTTTAGTTACACTTGGCATAGTGGCTTTGGAGGAGATTTTTGATCTGCATCCCCACAGTTTGCTCAAATATCCAGGATAAATATCATGTACAGGGAACACCAAATGCTGTGGTTCACAGGCTTATCTCAGTCTTTCTTGGTCATTCACAAACCATTGATTAGACCACGTAAGGTTTTCTCACAATAAAACTCATTTGAGCCGTGATATGACAAAACCAACAAATAGGTATGTGTGGCCAGAGAAGACTCAAATCAGACTGGGCATTCACCCAATCTGATCAGTGTCTTTGCTGTCGGCATGAAGGTACGAAACTTAGTCTCTTAGCTACCCTTTCGAATGCCCAGTGAAAACTCTGATCAGGCTGGGCAGATGCCCAGGCTGATCTGAGTCTTCACTGAGCGCACACACAACCTTGTTGGTTAAGTCACGTCGCAGCTCTTTTTTGCTGAGACAGCGTCTGATGGATAATGATTTTCTCCGAGGACAATATCCAATAGTTATTATGCCTAATCACCTGATCATCACAACACAGTGGTGTGGTTTGTCGTAAGTTCAGAAAACCAATATAATTAGCCGCTAGTGACATTTCATTCCATAATTGTTACAAACTGTTTCAAATAAGCAATTACAAATACAATAGAACAACAAGTCTTGTTTGGTTCAAGTACCAAAATACCATGCCTGGTAAACCTGCAATTCAATTCACTACGATATTCCAAAAACTATGCCTACTTTAAACAGGTATGTCCCACTCATACATGTATATATCCAAACCTAGCATGCTGCCTGAACCACTCTTTGTTTCTTAAATGCCCCACTCATACATGTATCTAAATTCCAAACCTAGCAAGTTGCCTGAATGAACAACACTCAGAGACTCCATATTTGGAGTCCTTTAGTCCTATCTTTTACCTTGGACTTCAATTTATTCAACTGATTTTATTCCAGAAAGTGATGCTGAGACTTCTGTTTTCAAAGTCATTGGAGAATCCAGGTACTAATAAGCCAGAGGAATATGAGCCTGCTCTTATCACAGGGTATAATCGATTCCGCCCATTTTCGCTTCCTGCAGAGACTGTCCGTCATATTTGGCTTCCGCCGAGACTGTCCGCGAACTCTTGCTTCCTGCCGAGACTTCTGTACATGATAAATGGCTTCCTGCAGAGACTGTCCACGTGATTCTGCTTCCTGCCGAGGCTCTCGGCAGGAAGCAGAATCACGCGGACAGTCTCAGCAGGAAGCAATTATTCAAGGACAGTAGTCTCTGCAGGAAGCAAGAGTTCGCGGACAGTCTCGGCGGAAGCCAAATATGATGGACAGTCTCTGCAGGAAGCGAAAATTGGCGGAATCGATTATACCCTGTGTTTTATAGTGAATGAAAAGATACCTACCTCAGAACAATATACCGTACCTCTCTCATCTGTGCATCCCTCCCCTCCCCAACCCTTTCCCACTTTGTTGTATAATGGTACCAATACAATGAGAGTCATAACCATCTCACAATATTTTCTTTACTATACCTCAAAGTAACCTGGCGAGAGTTGCTTAACGAAAGTGCTATAAAAAAGCGCTCTGTAGTGCTTTGCCAGCACTATGCAACGATTTTGCTTTCAAAAAGCGATTTTCTGTAGCAGTGCGTTGCACAATGAAATTTGCCTAGTTTTAAACACATGCAAACCAAGTGCTACCGAGCGCTTTGCCTGTGCAACGATACGTTACAAAAAAGGGCTTTGCGAGGCAGCTCCGGGGATGCCACGTAGCGCTACAAAGCGCTTTTTTGTATCATACCGTTGCATTGCCAATTTCTAGCGAGCGCTACGTAACGCTAGCGTTAAGCAACTCGCCCCAGGTTTACAAGTTTTATTTTATCATATACAACATTATACAATCTGTTTAAAAACAGTGAAAACCCAAAAAAGCCTGCAAATACATATAGCAGTGAATACTCTGGGAAGACTGCAAGGAATATTCACAAACCACATGCCTGCAGGCTGACTGGCTTCGACATGTCAGAATCTTTTCTATATTTGGATATTTGGCTAAAATCAAAATAATGAAAAATCACTAAAATGTCATAGAAGACTCAAATCAACCTAGTCTGACTACAGACCCTATGTTCAATATATCCCCTGCAAAGGAACATTGGAATCTGACCACCAGAGTAATATACAGATTCCACCGGAGCCAGGCTAAAATCAACCCTGCAAGCTGACTTTGGTGACTCAGTGTCTTCAGGAACATTTTTTCATGACCCAGCCCTCATATATACTGACACAAATAAGAAACGTCCGCTTCACAATTGTGTCTATGAATTCCAAATGCACACAGACATTTCATTCAAATGTTTTGTTTCAATAACGTTGATTATTCAACAATGGTGTGCGCTGAACGGAAATCCGTTAAATGAACATCAGCGACAATGACAATATCACAAGCGCCAGTACCCAAATTTCGAAAGTCACAAAACCAGTATCTCGTGTGTTCTTCCAATCTAAACTATCACAGCTAATCCTAGCATCACTGTGCAGACACGCTGCTGAGATTTTATGGGTGCTGGATGCATTCTAACTTGTCACAACCACTGGCATAAATCTGTCACGTAAAGTGACGTCACGAAACGTCGATCATGACTGTGCCTAGATTCACGCACACATTACCTTGTTGGTCCATCAGTTTGGAAGTCAACGACATAGGACTGCTTCAGAATTCATTTCTAGCCATCAATAGCTTTGAAAGCAGTATCATTAAGCATTGCAAAAATTTGGTTACAAAATTACTTGATTACTTTTCTGTAAGAGGTGGGGTAATAAAACCGGTTTTTAGTGCACCGGGATTTCAGATTTCAGACTTAATCTTTATTTTCTGATATGTTGTCATTATTGTACAAACGTATAGTCAATTGAAACAAAAACGGTGTCAAAATGATGAACGGTTATGGAGATACACAAGTTCTAAAATCGTTATTAATTTAATTAAAAGGGAGATAATTTTATAAATGGAAGACTTTGGGCTGCTTTCTTGTTCATGTAATAAGCGGGTTTTGTTTTTAAAAGTTGTTTTTTCGTTTCTTGATGTTTTTAACCTTTGTTTTACGCAAACCATTTCAGTTTTTGATAAATAAAATGCTGCTGAGAATGAAAAATGGTGTTTTGACATTAGATTCGATAAATCTTGTGGCTACGGAGAAAAATTAAAATGGTTGCAACTTTATGTGTGCCAGACGATTGGGACACATTTTGTTTTATTTTTTATGGCTACAACTTTACTGGTTTAAAAAGATACAGAACCTTAGAACAGTAAGAAAACGGACGTTTCTTTTTTGTGTCAGTATACATGTAGGTTATCATGGCATGTATCTGTCTGATCTACTACCCTCTTGTTGGTTCAGTTTGCTGTCTACTTCCAGAGCACCAGGAAAGACAAGTTTTGAGGTCAAAAGTTCTGCTGGTAACTTCTAATCCCCTATAACATATGTTGTGGGGTCATAATAGAACTGCCTCATAGAGGCAGTTCTAATATAAACCAACAACATACGTTCTGTGTAAAATAAGGCAAAATTCTTTAGAGCAATTTCAATCCTCGAAATTTTGCTTTACCTGGAGCCATGAATACTTCAAAAACTTCTGACTATGCCAAAAATTCCACAGCACAGCATGGTGGTTCCTTGGGGAATGTTTTAGTACTTACTATAAACATATATGCCAAACTTTTCTGGACATCAATCAGTTCCTGAGATTTCTGATATACATGTATTTTAAGTCTTAAAGAGAGTCTGATGATAATTAGGATATGCACAATAATGCATCAGCCATTTGCAATTAACCATGCTCTCTCCCACAGGATAAAGTGGAAAATAACAAATAAAAAGTGTATGGCATTGACTTTTCTATCATCCCCTCAGTACAGGGAAATACTGGGGCTGTGATTGCTTAAAATAGCAGCTTGCTTATGATAAAAATTCTAAAAGAAAACAAGAGACAAGTATTATGCAAGTCCCTGAAGTGCAGAGATTTACTGTCTTTGGATGGCAAAGCACCAGATCCAGTCCTAAATTTATCGGGCATAGTTTAAACCTTGGAATTATGGAGAACAGTCACCCCAGGAAATACACACACAAAAAATTCTTAAAAGAAGACGTGAAACCGTACACATTTGCACTGTGTTTTGGAGCAATGTTAGTTGTGAACTAGAGGCACCAGTCATGCTGCATTATAATGCAGTGCTCCAGATAACTTAAGAAGGGGTAACAGAGATAATTTAGGGATGATTATGCATATTTCTCCATAAAAACATATTTTGCGACCCCTCATTAGAACCGTCTCATTGAGACGGTTCTAATGAGGGGTCACAACCCTCATTGAGACGGTTCTAATGAGGGGTCACAACA
Source organism: Ctena decussata (assembly GCA_963989385.1). Classification (NCBI taxonomy): domain Eukaryota; kingdom Metazoa; phylum Mollusca; class Bivalvia; order Lucinida; family Lucinidae; genus Ctena; species Ctena decussata. The sequence goes on along the minus strand of OZ022501.1, from coordinate 71,411,838 downwards.
TATGTTTTCATTGAGAAATAAGAAAAATTACCTTCAAATTAACCTCAGTACCCCCTCTTATCTGGAGCTCTGATTATTGTGCCTGCTAATATATTTGCAATCAGGATATGGGATCAGACAGCTTCCCTCCTCCCACGCTTCAGTCTGACACTACGAGTTGCATGTTCACTGCAGCATCCTCTGATCTCTGATCAACATCTGAGATAAGACAAAACATGTCTGACCTACCGGTATTTATAAATGTGCAGGTGGTCACTGTTTTTTACCAAATACATGTAAGTGTCTTATTCCGCTACCCTTTTTACACTATGTAATCATGTAGGCCCTGTCCAGAATGTGTAACTTGCACTGGTTGCCAGTTTTTGCATGGTGCTTTTTTTAAAAATATTAGATCAGTCATTAAGCTGTTCACCCCCAAAACGATGAAACTGAGGTTCACATCTTTGTATTTTGACAGTTCCATTATTTAACACAGGGTATGTGGCAAGAGCTTTAACTCTGATGCAGTGAGAAGGAGCAAACTCTCTGGTGCTGCATTTGGGAACAGTACCAGGGGCCCAGTCGCCAATGGCCTCTAAAGATTTTGGCCTGGGTCCCTGAGATTTAAGAGAAAAAATGCTTATAAGCTTAAAGTCAAATTCTGTTTTTGGCAGTCTGGGTTCCTAAACAAAAATACTTATAGCCTTCGTCTTTATCACTGCAGTTTCTCTTGTAAAACTAAAATGAGCCGCGACACGAGAAAACCAACAATGTGGTCATGCGTCCAGCGCAGACTCAGATCAGCCTGGGCATCCGCCCAGACTGATCAGAGTCTTCGCTGTCCGCATGGAAGTAGCTTAGACCCTTAGCTACCCTTTAAGCGCTTAGTGAATAGTCTGATCGGACTAGGTGGATGCTCAGGCTGATCTGAGTCTGCGCTGGACGCTCGACCACATTGTTGGTTTTCTCGTGTCGCGGCTCAAATATACTTGATAAGCACATTGGCATAAGGTCAGTTCTAACACACTAGTCATTTCTAATCACAGTCTTCCACCCATGGATAATGAAAGGACTTACTGTCCAAAAGAGGCCTGCTACAGGGCTGGAACTGCGAGAAGAAGCAGTCAGTTAAAACCCTAGTCCCTTAAAACTGACTTTGAGGTTATTTTATTATTGGCTGACAGTCTGACTCTCTATCACAGGGGTACAGTTCATATACCAAACACCAACCTTGAATCAAGGCAGCTGAAACCTGATTTTCCTGCCAAGACCAAAAAAACAAGAATTCTGCGGAATGCGGTGTCTATCCTGTCAGTGCGTATGACCTAAACGTGAAAAATCGACAAAGTTTACGCCGCCGCCACCGACCACACCGGAAAAGCAAAACATAAGTCTCCCCTCTGCTTCGCAGGCGAGACAAAAAAACTGACTCACACTGGGTGGATATTAATATATAGATTTATTTTGGCAATGAGGCACTTAAATGGGCAGGTGCATTCTGTCTAGGTGGACACACAATGAATCTGCGTCCTATTCCCTTTCAGCCAGGTCGTTTCGGCCCAATTTCAAGGGTGGGCCGTTTCGGCCCAATTTCAAAGGTGGGTCGTTTTGGCCCGCCTTTAGGGGTGTATTACGTGGGTCATCCAAAAAGTTCTGTCACTGGCTTATATCTCTAAGACAAAAAGTGCTATTCACCTAAAATAAAACCATTCAAAAACCTGGTTTTTTATCACGAAGCTGTAAAAAACTGATTCTTGTATCAATGACATAACATTCACAATCTGCTTCAAAAGAAGTGTACCCTCACTCTACTGGCAAATTAGTAGATGCAACTCCTGCAGTAATCAATGAAGGGATGTCTATTATCGCTGCCCGGTGCCTACAATATCTCAGGTGCTAATAAACACAACGAAAAAATCTCCAAGTGATTCTGTCCATTTTAAAGAGTTTACAGCATTTCGTAACCTCAACTTTATGCAACCAACGCCATAGGAAAATCGACTAGGTCATGTTCTAAGTTCAAAAGCTTCATAAACGTACAATATTTCAAATTCTGAAGCATATCTTTACTGCAGTAGATCATGACAATGTGTTCTCAATTAAAATTTCAGAAAAGATCCATAAAATGAAGGCACAGTGCGTCCTTGAAAATCACGTGACTGTGTATTTCACCATATTTCATATATCAATATTTTGCATCGCATATAATAGACAGAAGTCGCTGATTTTTATGTAGTGTCCCACAAAATGCAACGGACAGCAACCCTGAAATTTTTCAGAATCCTGCAATATGTAATTGTATCAGTGTAGAGATAAAAGATTGTTCTTTTGATTGTTGCAAACCGTGGTATGCTATCGAGTCTGTGAGCAAAATTATGGGTCCAGTGACAGAACTTTTTGGACGATCCTCGTATTTCAGGGGTCAACCTAGAGCTTTCAGACAGGGAGAAGTTTTGCGACATTTTCTGGACTTTAGGGAGAAGTTTTGGCCCTAATGTTTTATTTCCCTATATGTTCTATACATTTTTACTTCTCCCTCAGCTCAAAATAGGGAGAAGTGAGCCAGGGAGACTATTTCTCCCAAATCGCCTTCCAGGCTGAGCCTGTTATTTGTGAAAACAGGTAAGGTATAAGGTTGATTTTATCCTAATACCTGTTTATTTTGCTTTTTATTCAACTTATTACAAAAAGAAATAATTTTTACAGCTTTAAAATAATTATCCTTAGCAAACAAGGTAGTGTATACATTCTAAAAACTGTCAATTAAAGAACACATGTAATTTTTAATTGGCAACTGATATAAAGATAATCAGCCATCAAAGGAAAATCAGGATAGATAGATGGATAGATGTAAAATTGATTTATGATTAGAATAAATGAGTTAAAACATGAGGCTATATAAATTCTGTTGAAAAACACATTTTATTAGCTATTAAAACTAAATGAAACATCGGGCCGAAATGAACCACCAATATTAGGCCGAAACGACCCACCCCTGAAATTGGACCGAAACGACCTAGGCCGAAATGAGCTGACCGAAAGGGAATAGGACAGAAACAACCCGCGGGCGAACGGGAATAGGATTGAAACGACCTGTTACCAACACAACATTCAAACATTTTTGGAAGTGGCTGCTGACAACCGGTTGTCACCAGCCTCACAGGCTGCTGACACCAGCCTCACTGGCTGCTGACAACCGGTTGTCACTAGCCCCACAGGCTGCTGACAACCACTTACAAACAGTTACTATAAATCCTGTTATTTTCAGATAATGATATTAGTTTCATGGTATTACTATTATATCATGAAATTTGTTGATATTTGTTTTCACTCTGATCAAGTTTTAAGTTGATTGTAGAAAGCAAGAAACTATTAAACAAATCAGATGTAAATGTCTGTGTGTTTTTTTATTATCTACATTATTGTTGTCTGGAAGTCATTGAGTTATTCATACAAATAGTTAAAAGAATTATGCATCACATGCACACAAATTATACATTTACCCAGGTAGCAAATGAACTGGGGCTAGCAAATTGAGAGATACTTTCTACCAGAGCAAGGATTCTGATTGGTTAAGATTTTCTGTTAAGATAACTGATACCTCTGTAATAAGATAAACAGGCCTGGGGAGGAACCTAAGGTCAAATTGCCTGTTGCAGAAAATTTGCCTTTCGATATAGAACTTGCGTGCACACAAAGGGAAAAGGTATAAACATGAAGAAGTGTGTGAATGTCATTTGAAACTTGCAGATCTTATTCCACAGTTTCTAAAGGCAAACCCTGTAACCTTAATGCATTACCCAAGGTTGGTAGATAGAGTTACATATACAGCGAGACTGGTCGAGTCTTATCTTCCATAAATGAAATGCCAGACTGCCTTTTCTCAGGACAGGGTCCTAATTGTTTAGTTTATGGGGCAGTATAAACCCATTAAGATGCCACTTTAGCATTTCTGACATAAATAATGGTTTCTACATCAGAATTTCACAGATACTAATCACCAATGATATAGCAGAATTTAGCCTCTACTGGTAGAAGCATGTCTCTACAGGCCAAAATGCAACTTGCTAGCCCCTGTTCATTAGCTACCTGATTTACCTTGATGGAAAAAAGGTTTTACATAAATATTCCAGTTACCATTACATGATCTTCCCTAGAGGTATATTCTTGCTGTTCAGTGAAGCAATTTGTTTATTTACTGATTCTATCCACTAGGAAAAATAAACTACAAATACATAATGTCAGTACAAGTTTAACTACATAATCATGGAGGCAATTGTGAAAACAGAATTAGCACATAAGACTTCAGAGAAAATTGTCGGTGGTATTTTGAAATTTGAGTTTGTTCCCTTACAAAGTATGATCTGAGTTACTTCCCTCCGAAAATCTATTTTTAGAAGATATCTCTTCTCCATATTTTTGCTTTTTTATTTGCAGATATTTTTTTGTTGTGATTCATATGTAGCTTGATTTAAAGCAAAAACCTATTGAGAATTACCTGTGATGTTTTAACAATGAACCAATTCTTCATGTCCTTTAATTTAAATGCGTATAAAATTATTAGCCGGTTGTCAGCAGCCTCACAGGCTAGTGACAACCAGTTGTCTCTAGCCTGTGAGGCTGCTGACAACCGGTTGATATTCCAGTTACCATTACATGCTCTTCCCTATATTTATATTCTTGCTGTTCAGTAAAATTATTAGCCAGTTATCAACAGCCTGTGACAACCGGTTGTCACTAGCCTCACAGGCTGCTGACAACCAGTTACTATAAATCCTATTGTTTTCAAATAATAAAACTCAAGATATTTAAAAAATATTAGTTTCATGGTATTACTATTATATCATGACATTTGTTGATATTTGTTTCCACTCTGATCAAGTTTTAAGGTGATAGTAGAAAGCAAGGAACTATCACAGCGACATCAGTTTCGGAGCCCTTAAGATCAAAATCAACTTCTTTAATGCATATGCAGCAAGGCTGGCCCAAGAACATATCTTAAGTCCTCTGTAATGTTTAGCCTACCATTTCACATGCATTCATGAAATATTGCATAGAATTAAAATCAGGGGTTTGTATTTGAGGGGACTACCTATTTTCACTTAACATTCTAGCGCGGTATGTGTTTCAGAGCCCTTTTTAAAACGTTGAAATTACTCTTTATTTGATTTGCTGAGGAGAAAATATGGATATCAAGAGTAAGCATATTGCTGTTGACACCATATAATAAAGGGTATCGATCATCGACATCAACCAATCCTATTTGAGATGGTGGTAATAATTTCAGATTGTATGCCAAACTTTGAGCAATGACAGCCTTTTTTCAAAGTTGTCAACCCCCTATGCCTCAAAATGGAAATTTCTACAAAGTTCCAAATTTCAGTGTTCAAGATTGATATGCACATTGTGTTACAACTGAACCTGATGACAAACTGCAAAAAAAAAAAAAATTTGATGTTAACAACTCAGATTATAAACAAAAACAATACAACCTACCGTTACTTACAGGTACTGCTAAACACTTCTTTTGGATATAAGGACCCTCTTGTCAAAAACATTTTTGAAAAGTTCTAACATATTTTCAGTGAACCTCAACTATTGCATGATATTAAAGTTAATAAGCATACCATTAACTGACAGTAAGTTTCTCTTATAAAATTTTGCCAGTTTCAAAAAATTCAGCGTCACAACAACCATAACAAAAGTGCTATAAGAAAACTGACTATTTAAAGCACATCATGTCTTGGTTTTTAAATTATTTTCCCCAAATGATAGTTTTGGTCATTCTTTATTATGCTGACAAACAAGACCCTCTGCAGAATACAGATGTCAATAAATTTCCTCAGTGCTTATGCTCTACCGTGTACAATTTATGATTATAGTTAGGGCTCTGAAACACATACCGCGCGGAAACACATGCCGGGACGATATTAACAGTTTTTCCCCCAGACTGAAATAGGGGCAGGGTGGTGCCATCTTTTTTGTTCATATGTGATACAGTAATCTAGAGAGCCTAGGCTACCCATACAGCATCCAGCCTAGACTTTGATCAGAAGGCAGAAGAGTGGCCCAATAATTATATAGAAAAGACAAAAAAGGAAACGAAAAAAAAACAATAAAACGCACCCCACCCACCTGAATCAGCTGTTTCTATTAGCAGTGCACGGTTAAAAACACGGATGAATCCAGACGATGCGTACAGTGAATCTATATTATTATAAAAAATCAAGTAAAATCCTTTGTATTACAGGAAACCATTCATCAACAAAGTCTTTAAATACCTAGTTAACATCAAATTTACAATTCTAGATGTTTATTTTTCCTCTTCGAAATGTTGATCGACTTCTTTTGGGTAAAACTTTGTACCGAACTAAGCTTTGATGCGGTCATACTAAATTCCGCAAGGTACCGGACATAACTAGCACAAGGTAGACGCAAGGTCTAGCCATATGAATCCGTACGTGAGAATACGTTGAGAATACCTGTACGGCTAAGTTCTGGGGGATATAACGTGTGACAAAATTTTATGTCATCCTGCACGTAATCCTCACGAGGGGGTGTTGCAGTACAACTAGATAGATAGAATAAGCTGCCTGGTTATTATGAGTGTACCAAAAAGACAAATGCCTATCCTTTGTTGTCTATTTTTCGATAGTCTCAGACAGCTCCTGTCGCCTGTCACAACCGACAATCAGTACCTGTTACACTTTTATTCACTGTATACTAATTTGCATTGGCGCGCATCCAGTCCTGCACGTAATATTCGCCAGGGGGTGTTGCAGTATCAACAGATGAATAGTACAGGTCTCCACCTCATGCCTTCATAGATTTCAAAAAGCATTTGACAGGGTATCGCATGAAGCCTTATGGACCACCATACAGAAGTACACTATGAATGCAAATCGAGTTTACGCACCTCTGTGTCAAAGCAATAAGTGCAGTATAGATGAATGGCAGCACAGCAGAATATTTCAGAACAAAGGTTAAAGCCTTCTTTCACCATCTCCAACATTTGTCTCGAAACGATTATGTCTGAACATGATGGAAAGGGTAGCACAGTCGGCAGAACTGTTACTAATCTACGGTTTGCCGATGACATTGACGCTTTTGCTGATGAAAGTCTAGACAAAACTTGCACAAGGTATAAAATGGAGATAAGTGCTGAAAAGACTAAACCGATGACAAACGAACATAAGAACAAGTAACATTAAGGAACCATGACAGAAGTGCCACATTGGAATGGACAATGATAGATTGCTGAGGCGGGGTGGTATGGCAAGCCAAGGGCACAATAAGTCTACAAACATAGGTTTGTAAATTACAAACACGGGTTTTTACTCAAACCTATGTTTGAAAATCACTATCATAGGTTTATGGTTTTCTATCATGAGTTTTACAACCTCTACCAAAGATTTCAGAATCTGACATTTTAAAACTCGTGATTTAATCTTCAAACATAAGTTTGGACAAAATTATGGTTGCCAAGTGCATAATAAGTCTACAAACACAGGTTTATAAATTTCAATCATGGGTTTCGAGTTCAAGCATAGGTTTTTAATTTACAATCATAGATTTTCTGAAACCCATGATAAAGATTTTAAAACCCATGATAGAAAACCATAAACCTATGATACTGATTTTCAAACATAGGTTTGAGTAGAAACCCGTGTTTGTAATTTTAAAAAAAAAACCTATGTTTGTAGACTTATTGTGCACTTAGCAAGCATAGTTTGTTGCGAACATAGGTTAGAAGGTTATATCACTGGTTTTAGAATGTCTTTCTTAAAACCTATGATAGAACTTTACAAACCTATGTGAGAGAATTTCAAACCTGGGTTAGAAGTTCAAACATAGGTTTGTAATTTTCAAACCTATGTTTGTAGACTTATTGTGCACTTGGCTTGCTGTAGGGTGGGGCTTAAACTCGTTTTACTGGGTCCAACCCCTCGCCCTCTGCTTCTGCAGTGGTTCGACACATTAGTTTCAAATTGTTGTTTGGTGTCTCATAAAGGTTCTCTAACTCATCATTGAATCATCACAGGAAACTGACGAATAAACACGGATAAGACCTATGATGACTCAAAGATGAGGGATCTACAGAAACAACGTATTGCGACACCGTGTCAAACAAGACCACTGAAATACTGGAGCAAAAGAAAATTACCAGTTGAACCCTGAATGACCAAGCAACAGACACCTGTGGTGTTCCAACGACATTGCAAGGTTATGGGATAGAATAGACTAGATTTAAAACGTTCACATTTATATTTTATGTCTTCTTCCGTGTTTTCAATCTAGCATATTATAAAGTTTTAAAATGATAGAAATTATATTTTAGGTTTTATTTTATAAACATTTCGAATACCTTATTCCCAACCATATGGCTAAATAAGTATAAACTTATTGAAATAAAACTGCGTTCAGTAATTATATCCAAATTTGGACGTCTTTTTATTTTCAGTTGGTCCCTTTAAGTCAGTTAAAAAGTCTGCAAACGCTATTGGAAAGATAATATACAAATTAAGTCGAAGATTTAATTAAGTATTAAAGCATACTGTAATTTTATGCACCATGAACTACACCAATATCATCTAAAAAACTGCCCTACGGTTAGCCATGCCCTCCCCTGATTGGCTAGCCATCCGTGTAGAATCAACGCTTCCCGTAGGTGCCAATACGGAAAATTTCATTGCCACCCGTACGGACAAGTACTGCTAGCAACTGCCTTTAAAATTTCTAGGTGCGGGTACCTGGATAATCAGTCGGTCGTTACAGTGGTAAACGTTTTTCGTTGTGGGATACACGGTGGGGTTTTACCCATTATTTGTATTTCACGGTTGGGAACGTGTTAAATGTCACATGTGAATATTTTGCAATCTTGGCTATGACAACATGTTTCTTTTTAACCGGATGACACATAATAATTCGTTTCACGTAAAAGTCATAATAATGATGTCGATTTGCACATAATTTCACTTTTCGTTTTGCTGTTTTTTTTAATTTTTTTGTCACTGTCAGCTTTTTTTCTATTAGGCTAGGCCTAACTTTTTTCGAATTTTCGGCCACTTGGCCTTTTTCAAGAAACAAATTCAATTTATATAGACAACTACATGACTATGCCACCATCCTGGAAAGTTGTTATGATACTGTCTCATAACAACTTTCCAGAATTACGCCATGTAGTTGTCTATATAAATTGAATTTGTTTCTTGAAAAAGGCCAAGTGGCCGAAAATTCGAAAAAGAGTGACTGGTGAAATAAATTAACAGAATTTAATTCCCTGTGGAATATTTTATCCAAGAGTAAACTGTTTACTTTAATAGTTTACGTTTTCTTCATTTTGTGATGAATAATTCGAATATAGAAAAATATCTTTAGCTTATGGCATAGTCTATAATTAAAAAACAGTCATATATACTTTTCTGCTTTGACACATGCTCCTCTCCACCTGACCACCACTTTTGTTTTTTTCAAAGGCGGTTCCTGTTGGCGGGGCGGGGGCGTTGGTGGGGAGGATGGGATAGGGGAACGTGCGTAGTACTTAGCACCCAGAAGCCAGAGCATTTTAACTGATTAAGGATAATTTGTATGCAAAGAAAGAGAGAAAAATTATAATATAATTATGATAATACTAATTAAAAAAAAACATCACAGAGATCTATGTCATAAACTAAAACAAAACAAAAAATAATAAAATGCGTAGGACGCAAAACCGGGCGTCTGGTTAGGGTCTACACTATTTGAAAAAAATTCTCTTTAAAATAGATTAAAGGTATACTCCCTCGTATTTCATTACGAAATAATCACAAAATTATGAAGCTGGTTAGTTGTATGCCACATAATTAAGATGTGTTAAAAAAATCTTCATCTAAAACATCTTTGTTACGGAGGCAGAGACGATATATCAATGCGTACCGTTCTTGAATATTCACGAATATTTTGTCGTCATAAATTGATTGACTCCCACCGGCGTTTCTGCAAGCATGTTTTGAATTTTTATGATTGGTGGAGTAAATAACTAAACAATAGCACTAACCTCTAATCTGTGCACGTGAGTTGTTTTCAGCCAATAACTGTCTAAAGTTGAGTAAAGAAAGGGCTTAAAATTATTCATGATATAACTTTAACCTGATTAACTATGATTGCTGGGCGTATCAAGTCTTCAGTTTTGGCGGGAATGGTGACCCGCTATTGCCGCTCTTTTTGTGTATTTCCTTAAATTCTCCTATTTTCAGTGACCATCACAAATCATAAATTTGGCAGATAAATGCACTTTTAATAGCAATCATTATCATGCCCAGAATATAATGTTTTGTGAAAAAATCAAAATTTAATAGAAATATTGTGGGTGTAAATCTTTAAGATTTATATACATAAACTAAGCCGACACCCCTTAACTGACATATGAACTCACCTGTTTGATAAGGATAGAATAGTCCACTGGGCATAAGTGAGTTAAGCTGCCATCACACTAACTCTTGCTCTTATGTCATATAACTTGACATGGGGCCGTATTCATAAAACGACTTTTAAAAAGTGGTTGCTATGCTGTTGCTAAAGCTAAATTTCTTTGAAGGAGATTCCTTACAACTATGAAATTTGATCTTGAGGAACAGTCTGAAAAAGACTGTTCCTCCAGACCAAATCTCATAGTTGTAGGGAATCTTCTTTATAGATATTTAGCCTTAGCAACAGCATAGCAACGACTTAAGTGGCTTTATAAATACGGCCCCATAGCTATAAATACACGATTTTGTCTGTTTGTCTGTCTGACTAACGGTAACCAACTGATGCTTCAGTTCTAGTCCTGGGACAAAGAATGCGACTCGGAAAAAAAACGAACGAGGAAAAGAAGCATTATGTCACAGAAATGCACCACAACGTAGCCTAATTTCTTTTGTTTTCTTTTTAACAGTTTTAGTAAACGAATGTTCTGATTTAAGAGCGGGATAGTATATACATGGACGTATAGTGTATGGTATAGTGTCTTTTACACGTTGATGTTTCCCAGGTGGCTCAGCGGGACGTATTCATAGTTGCACACTCCTGGCACCGTGCGCCCGTCTTTTGGTTAGTATCCACTTGGCATTGTCTTATTATTTTTGGTTTAAACTAGTTCTGTACCAAAACATCATGTTTTTTCATTTTTTTCATCGGATGTTATATGTCAAAAACATTTCATTATTGCACTTTTACCATTAATGTAGATCTACAAAGAGATACAAATAGTACAAGCTTAGGGACTGGAGCGGAAGCTAAATACTTATCGAGTTCCTCTCCCTTATGTTGTTGTTGAAGCTATATATATACAACAGAAACCATATTCGTTTTCTGTTTGAGAATGAACATATGATAAAACAAGTAAATTCATTGAATTTATATCCCACGCCGAAATGGCTGATTTGCTTATGGCTTATTTACAGTTTGATAAAATTTTGTTCACTGGTTACTTAGTTATGACGGAAGCTGTGGACTTTAAATCAAGGGGCAATAACCCATATGCATAAGTGAGGCCATTCTAAACAACTTGCTTCAGTAGCATCTTGCTGTGATGATACATATTTATATCACGTTTCAAGAAATTTTGTTCATTTGCAACTTAGTTATGGTTTAATTGTGTATTTTAAATCAAATCAAGGACAGTAACTCATGCATTACTGATGCCATGACAAAACTTGAAGTTAACTGTTATGTTATGATGATACATAATTGTTTTAAGTTTCGTGAAATTCCGTTTACTGGTTATTTAGTTATGACTCAATTTATCTATTTTAAAGCAGTTCACGGGCATTAACTCATGCATTACTGAAGCAAGTCCAACAAAACTTAACATGCACCATGCTGTTACAATAATACATATTTAGTATAAGTTTCATAGAATTCCATTCATTGATTACTTAGTTATGGCTAAATTTGTTGATTTTAAATTGATTCAAGAGCAATAACTCATGCAATACTGATGTAATCTTACAAAGCTTTATGTGCACAACTGTTTAATAGTGATACACATTTATTTTAAGTTTCATGAAATTCTGACAATTGGTTACTTAGTTATGGCTCATTTTATCATTTTGAAAGCAATTCAATGGCAATAACTCAGGCACTACTGAAGCCAGTGTGACGAAACTTCATGTTCACCAGGATCTTATAGTGATATACATTTATTATAAGTTTCATGAAATTCTTATAATTGGTTACTTAGTTATGGCTCATTTTATCATTTTGAATGCTATTGAAGGGCAATAACTCACGCACTACTGAAGCCAGTGTGACGAAACTTCACGTGCATCAGCGCCTTATAGTGATATACACTTATTATAAGTTTCATGAAATTCCGTTCAATGGTTGCTTAGTTATGGCTCCGGACGGACGGACGGATGGAAAGACGGATGGACAGAAGGAGCAATAACTCATGCACTACTGAGGCCAGTGTGACGAAAGTTCACGTGCATCAGCGTGTTATAGTGATATACAATTATTATAAGTTTCATGAAATTCCGTTCAATGGTTATTTAGTGATGGTTCTGGACGGACGGAAGGACGGACGGACATGGAGAAAACTATATCCCTCCGCCTTCGGTGGGGGATAAAAAACAACTAAGTGGTGTGCTGTCAATTTTGGGAACCTCTTCCTGTCACTTCTCATTACCTCAGCGTAATGTAATCAAAGTATCGAGCAATATTCAAGCACGGTCATGTGCACAAGCCAGTGGCGGCCCATATTTGTGAACTCGTCGTATATCATCATTCCATGGGTAGGATCGTGTATGATGCAAAGGAAAAGCTGTGTATGCTTCAAGTGAAAAGTCGTGTATGCTGCTATTGAAAAGCCGTGTATGCTGCTATTGAAATGCCGTGTATGCTGCTATTGAAAAGCCGCGTATGGTGCCAAGGAACAGTGAAGGCTTTGTTAAGTTGCATTTCCTGTTGGGGAACCAAAACAAGATCGCTGACGATAATTATACATATGACGTTGGTAAAGCGTTGCGTGTTGCTGGTGATTTATGGAAGCTCCGATTATCATACATATCCCAGCAGGCACAATTCGTTGATGACGTTTAATCAACGTTGATTCAATATTGTTTCAACGTTGTGTGCCTGCTGGGGTGACATTCTACTGCATACCCTTTTTTCACTGGGTTCTGGATCAAATGGAGTGATGTATGTCTTGCCATACACTTGGCATAAAAAAGTACCAAAAACGTTGAAGATTTTTTATGATTAAACAATGGGCTCGAAAAGCATGAACAATTGAGCAGCGACACGACAAAACCAACAATGTGGTTGTGCGCCCAGCGCAGACTCAGATCAGTCTGGGCATCCACCCGGTTTGATCAGACTCTTCGTTAAGTGCTCAAAGGGTAGCTAAGGGTCAAAGCTACCTCCATGCGGACAGCAAAGGCTCTGATCAGACTGGGCGGATGCCCAGGCTGTTCTTAGTCTGCGCTGGGCGCACAATCACATTGTTGGTTTTGTCATGTCAGGGCTCAATTATTATGTTCTTCACGAACAGTGAATATAGCCATATACCAGCATTTGAGTCCGTGCAGCCTTTATCAATATTCGTCAGTATTGAAGATCTTTCCCAGCGGGTACATGACATCAAAATGACGCCATACCGACGTCCATGCGACGTCATTACGTCGCATCGACGTTAGTACGATTTAATGTACCTGCTGGGTTGACTTGCGCCGCGCATTCGCATTAGGGTCTACAAATTATAAATAAAGATACCCAGGACAAACAACAACCGACCCAAGACAACTGAAAATGAAGAAGAAGTAAAAAACTAAAACGACAAAACAGAGCAGTGCATTTTTGATACCAGATAGAGAGGAACTGTTAAAAAAAATCACCAACACCAAAAGCCACATAAAGCGTATATTTTAAACTGTTCACCACATAAAACATGTTACAATCCCGAAAGGCTCACAACGTAGAATCAATATTGAATCAACTTTGATACAACGTCATGACATGGTGCCTCTGACTGATCAGAGTCTACAGACTCGCCAGTTTCCCAGACACAGAAATGATCATGAGACCACCAAGCAGGCATACAACTTTAAATCAACATTGAATCAACGTTGATTCAACGTCATGACGTTGACTCAAAGTTGATTCAATGTTGATTTACGTTGTGTGCCCAGTAGGCGGGAGGATTATGATTAGACTGTGTGGTGACACAGGCTGATCTGGGTATTCCCAGTTCACGAACACCATATGGCATCTTTTCATACACTGGCACGGCCGGCACAGTAATGGTCTCGTTGATCATAAACGCTGGCGCAGAACTGCTTTGTTAAGCAGTACAAACCTAGATATTAGATAGGTGGAAAAGGAGTCCTGGCCCCGAGGTTATAAAACTTTTTTCATGCTCAACTCAGCTGAGCAAGAAATTTTACCTGCTGATAAATAGCAAACTATTGATAAGTACAGTTGTTTTCTTGCTCAGTTTAGCTGAGTATAATATTTTCTCTGCTTATGAATATGAAAATGCCAACAATAGTTGGCATTTTCAAATTTATCAGCAGAGAAAATTTCATGCTCAGCTGAGTTGAGCACGAAAAATGTTTTATAACCTCGGGGCCTGGTCCCGAGGTTCTAACACTTTTTTCGTGCTCAACTCAGCTGAACATGAAAACTTCTCAGCTGATAAATATGTTAATGCCAAGTAGTGTTGACATTTTCTTATTCATTTGCAAAGAAAATTTCATACTCAGCTAAATTAAGCAAGAAAACAACTTTACTTATCAATAATTTATCAGCAGGTAAAAGTTCATGCTCAGCTGAGTTGAGCATGAAAAAAGTTTTAAAACCTTGGGACCTGATCAGGCTCCACGCTGTTCTCCAGCAGGCACACAACGTTGAATCAACAGTAATTCAACGTTGAATAAACACAGAATCAAAGTTGATTCAACGTCATTACGTTGAATCACTGTTGATTCGGCATTAATTCCGCCGCAATATTAATTCCTTTTTTATCAAATACGCGTAATTATTAGAAAAAATATGTCAAATATTGTCATCCCTGAAGTAAAATTTAGATAAAATCAGAAAAAGGACTGCTTAAGTTAAAACTAAACCTCGAGGCACTATTCAAATTGAAAACCTAATTAAAAATCTCTCAGATAAAATGAGCCACGACAAAACAAAACCAACAAAGTGGTTATGCGCCCACCGCAGACTTATATCACCATGGGCATCC
Source organism: Ctena decussata (assembly GCA_963989385.1). Taxonomy (NCBI): domain Eukaryota; kingdom Metazoa; phylum Mollusca; class Bivalvia; order Lucinida; family Lucinidae; genus Ctena; species Ctena decussata. Next base: position 71,396,651 of record OZ022501.1, on the reverse strand, counting down.
ACCCAGTCTGATCAGAGTCTTGGCTGTCCACATGAAGGTAACTTAGACCCTCAGCTGCCCTTTAAGCGCACAGCAAAGACTCTGCTATTGTATCCTTATCAAACAGACTGGGTGGATGCCCAGGCTGATCTGAATCTGTGCTTTGCGCACAACCACCTTGTTTGTTTTCTCGTGTTGCGGCTCACACACACTCGTATGTGCTATATACACCCGAGAACGTTTTCGGCAAAGAGCCAGACCCGAGACCTGATGGATGGGGTCTGTCTTTCTCGCAGGATGTCGCGGGCTCGATACCCATGAGTGGTCCATGTCCGATCGATTTTCCCAGTCCAAATAGACTAGGAAATACGCACTATGACCCGAGTTGGAAAAATGGTATCAGAGTGATGGTCGCGGTGACTGCGGTGTCCCTGAACTGTTGGTGTTCGCCTAATCAAACCAGCGATACAGCTTTTAGAATTGATTGCAATATTTTGGTTCATGTGCTTTTTGTGCCATATATATTTTTACGAAACAATGTACAATACAAAGCATCATCAGACGATGTGTAATGCACAAGAACCATAGCTCTACAAAGATTATGGCCCTTTGAAATTTTGAGTTAGAAAATTGTGTCCACTCTTTAGCTTTATTGCCCTTGAAGGTATTTTCACGAAGTATCTGTCAGAGAGTAGCTTTTCTCCCCTAGTAGTCCCCCCCCCCCCCCCCCCCCCCCCCGGAAAAATGACTATGAATTTTCCATAGTAGAATTTCCCACCGGAAAAATGGCTATATAGTAGAATTTCCCCCCGGAAATATGACTATATAGCCAATTTTCCCTGGGGAAAATCTACTATACGTGTTTTTGTCCTCCATAGTGTATTTTCCCCCTGGTAATATGATTGCAGAATACGCGCTACATAGTGGAATTTGCTCCTTCTCAAATTATGTTTTGAGGTTCATAACTAAAACATAAATATGAGTATCTGTCCGTAAAATGTTGATGGATAACGGATGCTAGAACCGCATGCATGTGTCCATCAGTCTATCTTATTTTTGGTAGGAATTTTGCTTTTCCATGTTAGCCAAAAACGGATATGAGTGAACGTGGTTGTGTGCACAAATTTTTATAATTTTGTGTTTGTAAAAGCGTTCATCTTTGATTTTTTGGAATTAATCACGTTTATTACCTCCCTTGAAGTACATATACATTTCTTATGCGATTAATTCCGTAAACTGTCTCTGTTCCATTCCGTTCCGTTCCGCAAAATACCAATAGCCATACAAAATTCACTAGTAGCCAATTTCCCGGCGGGGGGGAAAGGACTATGGGGGAAAGTGGCTCTATGAGGTCCGGACAATCCACTATATAGCCGTCTTTCCTATAGCCATTTTTCCGGGGGGGGGGGGGAGGGAGAAAGGGGGAAAAACCACTCTCTGACAGCATCATTGTCAGACAATGTGCAGAGAAACAAGAACAGTATCTGCACCTTCATTCTTGAAGGTATCATGGCTCTTTGTACATGTAGTTTTGAGTATATAAACCGTGTCCGCTCTGAAACTTGAAAACCCTTGAAGATATTTTCACAAAACTTTGTACCAATATGAAGATGGACGGACACACGTAGCCAGGTGTGTGCAACTATGGATTCGTTCCGCTGAGCCACCTGGGGAACAACGTAAAACATCATCAGAAGATGTGGAGAGCACAAAAACCATAACTCCACCTACATTTTGATGGAATTAGGGAAAGCATGTCCACAACCTAACTTTAACTTGTGTGAAGACATTTCTATATAAGATTTGATACTAGTATTAACCATATCAGATATATGCAGTACTATTTGAATATTTTCGTGAGACTTCACATACATGACCAAAGAGACAGAATCTTTGTTACAGACATAATTTTTCTTCAGTCTATGAGCATCCACACCAGGGCTATGTATATCCATGAATATATATACAAAATAGACTCGGACAGACATTTTTCTGAAACCGTTTGCTCTAAATGACTGACTTTAAAAAAGCCTCCCGTTATTACAAAAATTGTATATGTACAGCTGGAGATAGAGGCATTAGGAGCGGGGTGTCATGGATGGTTTAGATGAGAGGTCGGGGAGGCGAAGACGTCTGTTTTATGTTTCAAAACAAACTTCTAGTTAAAAAATGAACTTGTCCAGTTCAAGGATAGAAGAGTCTATTCAGAATCTTTGGGACATGAATTGCGCAGGGACAGAAACGCAATCTACCAGGACACAAGAGACCTTCCTTTGACTCGGTCAGCGACTGCGAACTTTGTCATGTCGCGGCTCTAATGTAGGTTTGTTTAGATCATGGTTTGAGACATCAGTTTTTCGAAACCTGGTTTTGGACAAGTAGAACAGAGGATTGAAATGTGAAACGTAGGACTGAAGAGTTAACCCATTGCACTCTGGGTATTTTTTGTCCTCTGCTGAGATTGTCGTCTGCATAACAAATCAAGAATATTTTGACAATATTGGTCTAACCAACTCTTGTAGAAATGATGTCTAGGCAGCAAACAGTTTGGATCTCAGATCAGGCCCCACGCTTGTGGGGCCTGATCTGGATCCAAACTGTTTGCCTAGATACCCCTAAAGGGTATCCCGAATGGAATGGGTTAAAACATAAATAAATATGCCACAGGCGCAATAAATTTATGTTAAACCAAATCTGGGCCCATGTTCACAATTTCCTAACCTTAAGGAAGTCGATGTCGTTTGGTAACTATGACTTTTTCGTTTTGTAACAGTCTTTTTCGTTTTTCGTTTCGTAACATTCTTGAAAACATAGTTAACCAGGTGTGGTTATCAGGTATAACATGAGTCTGCTTAGCGCACCATAATCACGCCTGGTAAACTATCACAGGTACCTCCGCGGAGGTACCGATAAAATGTTGTGACAGGCACCCGGAGCTACCTGTGACGGACCAAAAATAAACAAAAAAACGGTAGGTATTCGTCTTTTTTGATAAAATACATTATAACCAGGGAGTTTATTGAAAATCAAAGAATGCTATTCGACCCTTATATACATTAAGTTTTGTCACACAGTATATCCCCGGGAACTTTACATATATACAGAAGATACGACTTTTTTAGGCTTTAAGGCCAGTCGAAAGTACTCAAAACAAGAACAAATCGGTTGTTTTAGGTCCTAAATGCACATTTCTTGCATAAGAAGCTGTTGATCTGGTTTCACTGACGTAAAGTAAACCTCCTTACCCAAATATAAATGCCGATAAACTCCAAATAAGGCTGGATTGGTAAAAAAGCAACTGGATGTGCCAGTGACGGAATGGAGGTGCCTGTGATGTAAGAAAATATAGCGAAAATCCGAAGATTTATAGCGGTTGCAAATATTGATATTCTACATCTCTAGACCACTGCCTTGAAAGAATCGTTCATTCAACGTCGCAATTTAATCTATCATAATGCGAATGTCAAGCATAGTATTGTTATAAAACGTGAACTTATACAATCAGATTCTACATCCTGCTCTCAAAACCAAGATGGAAGTAAGTATACGTTGACAATAGTTCATAAAAGACACGCATGGTAAACCGAATAAAGAGCTCTTTCCCAGACATGTGGAAATTCACCTACCCCAAATGAAAACAACGCTAACTTCTGTTTTACCTATTTTATATTTTAAATTACAAAACAAACCAGAAAGCAAAGTGGGCAGCTGTACAGGACCTCACTGCCAGAAGACTACAGACAAGCGGACATAAGAACACGTAACATTGATGCGTCACAACAGCAACAGAAATCCAAAATCAAAAGCAGATGATGATCATCTCGAAGAGTTATTGTCCGTTTAGTTTCCATATCTGTTAGTCAAACACTGACGAGTTGTTCGTAGCTGTTGAAAATTTACTGCCTAATTCAGTGTTAGAAAAGTTATGAAATGCGCTTAAATAAGAGGCAGCGTTTTTGTGAATGGTGATGACTGCCTGTTAGTCATTCCAAATCGTTAGAAATTGTCGAGGTCACATGCCATGCTAGCTACTCGAAACGTTTGCACAAACAACGTTTCAGAAGATGACTTTTATGTAGTAAAAGTGCTCTTTTGCTACCAAATTTGATATGTAGCGGTTATTCGGAGACTTTGAATTACACGTTATTTACAGTAAGATTCCGATCACTTCAATATACTAAAAGGTGTAATATTGAGAACATGTCACCTGCCGATGATGTTATCTGTAGGCCTTACAGATGTATTTGGATTCTAGCGACAACAATTCAAAACTACCCAGACTGAATCACTTGTAGCACCTATCACTCCAGTTAACACAAAGTTAACACATACAGCGAGCGTCATACGGCACGTGCGAGCGACACATATTAGGTACCAAAAGGATCAACACTATAGATACCTGTACGTGTATGCCTGTTGACGGGTATCGATAATTTTGACAATTTGACACGTCATACGTGTAGCTGGCATGACGTGTGACCTCGACAATTTCTGACAAGTTGGAATGACTCACAGCCAGCACCTTCCGATCACAGTCATCACCAGTCACAAAATGTTGACTCTTATTTAAGCGCACAGTTCATAACGATTCTAACACTGAATTAGACAGTTAATTTTCAGCAAGTATGTGAAATTTGTCAATGTTTGACTAACAGAAGCGGAAACAAATTGGGCAATAACTCTTTGAGATGGTGTTTTAGAAATTTTAACATGGAATTTCATGATATACGCATTATGATAGCTTAATGGGACGTTGAATGAATGATTCTTTCCAGGCAGTGGTTTAGAGAAGATGTCAATAGTTCCAGCTGCAATAACTATTCAGATTTTCACTATATTTGCTTACATCACAGGCACCTCCACACCATTGCAGGCACCTCCAGCTGTTGTTTTGAAAAATCAGGCCTTATTTATAGTCAATCGACATTTATATTTGAGCAAGGAGGTTACCTTAACACCAGTGTGCCGAGAAAAACAGATTCGTATGCAAGATCACTGCATTTAAGACAAAAAACGGCCGAATTCTTTATGTTTTGAGTACTGTGGGCTGACATCAAAGCCACTTCAAAAGTCGTATCTTTGGTTAATATGGAAAGTTCAGGGGGATATAATGTGTGACAAAACTTTATGTCTATAAGGGTCGAATAGCACTTTTTGATTTTTAATAAACTCCCTGGTTATTTTATATTTTGTCAAAAAAGAGGAATACCTACCGTTTATTGTCATATTTTGGACAGTCACAGGCAGCTCCATGTGCCTGTCACAACTTTTTATCGGTACCTCCGCCGGAGGTACCTGTGATAGTTTACCAGGCGTGATAATAGATGCCAGCCGGAACCAATTTAGAGGCCGTTCAGGTCCAAAACAGATGCCAGGACCAGTAAAGATACAAGACCACTTTAGATGATGTACACCCATAAGTCGGGGTCCAGGTTCACAATCATTCTTAAAGTTAAAGACCACGTTTAAGTTAAGATGGAAAATTTCGCTCCTAGAAAATCCACATTTAAATCATATTGAAAATCGAAGTATTTGCGTGATCCCTCTGACAATTGTCATGGAAAGATAATGCGAAAGAAAAATCAAATACATTTAGTTTTTGTAAGCTTCATTCATACGTGGAATTTTAGAGCTTAGCTTGAAGTTCATTCTTAAGTTCAAGGAATGATTGTGAACCTGTGCCCTGAACTTTAAATCAGGTTAGATCTGATTCACAATTCACATCAGTACTTCCAGGTACGTCCTAACCTGCAAGTTTCAGATAACTCTCCACTGGGCACACAACGCTGAATCAACATTGATTCACCACTGATTCAACGTCATGACGTAGAATCAACGTTAATTTCAAGTTTATTCAACCTTGAATGCCTCCTGGGTTTGAAGATATAGCATAGTAGCATGCGTTTTTTTTTTATCTTACTTCAAATGTGAAATGTGAATTAGTTGAAAATGCCTTCCCTATGTGAAAAATTATGAACTGTAACCATACAAGGAAGAGTTTGACTAATTTGTCATGGCTCTGATCATGGCGGCCGGTGCTGATATTGGCTATCTCTCTTGTTTTTCTACAAATTTTCGACCACTTTTCCGAGTTCACGTTGAAATAAACATGGCAAAGCCATACCTAACAGTGTTTTGTTACGGCCTTGTTTATGATTACAAAAGCGTTTCCATGAAATATTTTCACAGTAACTTCGAAATGGCCCATTTAAACATTTGACAATATATCTTAAGAGCATTTTTTGAGAAAAGGAATTTTAAACCAAGAAATAAAATAACTTTTATAAAACGCGGTCCGCGGCCGAAATCGCCTTATTGGATAGAATTAATTTGCTCTGACGTCACTAGCGCGTGCACGAATCAGAAAAATACCTAGGTATCGTCATATGACTGTAAGGCGTGGTGTCGACTTTTCTGTTGGCTGACGTTAGTGTTCATTTACATTTTCAATTTCGATACTATATTTTAATTAAAAAATACATGAAACTGAAACACTTTTTCTGAATTTTTATAATGAATTTAGAAATGATTATATGAGCCGCGACACGACAAAATCAACAAAGTGGTTGTGCGCCCAGCACAGACTCAGATCAGCCTGGGCATCCGCCCAGTCCGATCAGACTCTTCACTAAGCGCTCAAACGGTATCTAAGGGTCTAAGCTACCCCCATGCGGACAGCGAAGACTCTGATCAGACTGGGCGGATGAACAGGCTGTTCTGAGTCTGCGCTGGGCGCACGACCACATTGTTGGTTTTGTCGTGTCGCGGCTCATTTTAATTAAAAAATACATGAAACTGAAACATTTCTTCTGAATTTTTATAATGAATTTAGAAATGATCATATATTAGCTAACGAAATTAGTTAAATTGTTTATTTTGGAAATTGTGAAAAAACTGAGGGAGTATACTTTTAATTGCTACGGAAACATAACCTTAGTACTGCTTCTATGCCAGGTTGCGTTATCGGAGTGGATGTATTCCATGGCCAAATCTGTAAGCTTGCCGAGAAAATAGTAGAAAATGAAGTAGAAGGCATTATCGTTTATATTTGACAATTGACCTGACTCAGGCTGACCCCAGCAGGCACATGACATCGTAATGACGTCGTACTGACGCATCGACGTCACTATGACGTCGTTTCAACGTCATAGGCTATCTCGGACGGAGCACCTGATGCAAACTAAAACGCTGAGGGTTTATTGTCATTCGCCGTGTTTTGCTAAAATACCCAAGACGTGCATTATAATTTAACTTTTTACAGCTGATTACATCAGAGCCGCAGAAATATTATTTAGAGAGCCGATGGCCCCTATTATGTAGTTATCCTTGCACATGCTAGATCTAGTCTGGGCATGCGCAGTATACATGTTTCTTAAAAATGCTAGTCTCCAGCAGGCTCATGACGTCGAAATGGCGTCGCACTGATGTCGATGCGACGTGATGACGTCGCATCGACGTCAGTACGACGTCATTTGATATCATGTGCCCGCTGGGCCTGGGCTTGAATAGTTGACATGTAACATATTTGGGGACACTTCCAAGTTTTCACGCCATTTTTGCATTTTGCAAAGGGGAATAACTTGTGATTTCGTGTTTGCTTCCCTGGACGACGAGACCATTCAAAAAATGGGTCTACTCTTATAGAAAAATCATTGCTCTTTTTAGGAGCAAATTCTTTCATTGAAGAGTCGATCCCGTTGAAAATACAGGCAACTTGAATAAAAATGGCAGAATTGCTTTTTAGAAAAGGGAATGCATTCACCCTTAGAATGGGATATGCCCTGTGTACACGTGCTTTAAGAATGCACAGTTTACACGTTCCTTACGAATGCACTATTTACATGTGCCTTAAGACTGCACAGTCAACACGTGCCTTAGAAATGCACAGTCTACATGTGTCTTAAATACACAGTTTACTTTATAAGGGCGCGTTTACACGACCAAAGTTTCTATGACAAAGTAGGTTTGTCACAGAAAAATTTGCTCGTGTAAATGCCAAAATATGACAATGTTTCTTTGACAAATAAATATGTTAAAGTTACTTTGATAAATTAAATTTGTCCGTGTAAACGGGGAACTTTGCTAAAGATTATGTAACAAAGAACATTGCTACAAGCGTGGAAAATGTGACAAAGATTTTGTTTCATCGCTGCAGGTAACTTTGACGAATAATATTTGGTCGTGTGAACACTGCAGCAAATATTTCATTGCCAAAGTTTATGTTACAAAGATTCTATGGCACATTTTCTTTAACAAATAATTTGCTCCGTGTAAACGCAAAATGTTTGTCATACTTTCTTTGTTAAAGTTTCTGTAACATAGAAACTTTGCTCGTGTAAACGCGCCCTAAATTGCTCATATAAATGGCTCAGATAATATGAGCCGCGACACGAGAAAGCCAACAAAGTGGTTGTGCGCTTAGCGCAGACTCAGATCAGCCTGGGCATCCGCCCAGTCTGACCAGAGTCTTCGCTGTCCGCATGGCGGTAGCTTAGGCCCTTATCTACCATTTGAGCACTTAGCTAAGAGTGTGGTCAAATTGTGCGGATGTCCAGGCTGATCTGAGTCTGCGCTGGACGCACAACCATATTGTTGGTTTTCTCGTGTCGCGGCTCATATGTTGGCAAGACTTTCAGTGTATTTCAGTTATCAGTAATTCCAAGAAAACCTACGACCAATTTGCGTGAAAAGCTTTTCATTATATGGTCTGTAATACTGTTGAAGCCGTGTTCTTGTAACATTTGACATTACAGGATGAGGCCGCCCTTTATTACTTGTCATACATGCCTCATTTCCATGTTTCCTCAAACAATAAAACTTTTTCACCGGATTGTACACAAAATGCTCGTCAGAAATAAAAGGCCTTAAACCTAAAAACTTTTCCACCTTTTGTAATTCTTCCGCTGGGTTTTTCACGAAGTTATCACCATCAACAACGTGAATATTATCAATTCCATATGCTGCTATCCATGGTTCGAGACGATCGATGTATCTTGATTGTCGAAATAAAACGGATGCTTTGATAGTGAATGGTCTGTTGTGGTCCATAATAGAGGCTATCATCGAGTCAAAAGTATACGATTTCTTTTCAACACCAATTGCCTTTCTGTGTACATAATGTGACATCGATCTTTCCACTGGTTCTTTCACAATTGCGACTAGTTTAATATCGGGAATAACATGAAATGTTTTTTCGACCGTTCCCCGTGTAGAAAGTTTTTCCAGTCTAAATTTTCCGCGGGGTGTGCACGGTTTTCCTTTTGTGTATGCTTTTACACTAGTTGTTTTTCTCTCTTTGTCAAATAGTTTATAATTCGCCCATGCACTTGCAACATATATCTGAGGATGGGCTCCTAGATACGATTTCAGTGTTACTGTTCCACATTTCTCATAACCTATGATCAAAATATCTGGCAGCTTCCTGCAGCCAAGAATCTTCCTATAATCTATCTTCCGTTTATCTGTCACTATAAAATTATGTTCCTGGTGTACTTCGTGGCTTTCATTCATATATTTTAGCTCCTCTTGTATTTCATAGCTTTCATCATTCTGCTGTCGCTCTTCTGCATCGAAACTTTCATGAATATGTGTTTCTTCCTCAGAGGTAATGTCGCTTAATAAATTGAATCCATTGTCGTATAACCATGAATTTGTCGACACAGCAACAGCTCTGTCGGGTGCAAGGTAAGCTCTTTGATAGAGTTTGGAAACTTTTTGCTGCAGTATTAATGTAAATACACATGCGATCAACATTAGAAGAAAACTTTTCCCGATCGAGCAGTGCATCACTATCTTTCGGCTTTCTCAAATGTGACTGTCCAAATTATATTGAATTAATACACCAAATTAAGGAACAGTGAATTTATTTTGACAGTCGCATATCATCATAACAATCAAAATGTACATTTGCCCAAAGGAATTACTTTAGTTCTATAATTGCAATTACTATAAAATAGAGTAACTATGGAAGCCCATTTATTGCAATGGGATGGTTCAAGTTTTTGCATACTTCCATTTTTCCAACTCCCATTTCGCCTCTTGTCAAATTTAATTCGTAAGTGAGGATATTTTGTTAATAATTTCCATAGACAGTTTTAAAAGGTGAACTAGTATGTTGTTATTTTGCAATTTTCCGTGTATACACGCAATACTGATTTTCACTACGTAGGCCTGTTTGATGTTTCTTTACCGGTCAACATCTCAAACTCGCTCCCTATATGGCGCTAGCATATTTTACGGCATACCGTGAAAGTAACACCACGTGACTTCCAGCGAGTAGATTGAGCCACATCATGTGACTTCCAACCAATGTGGCACTTTTGTCATGTGATATTCAGATCATTCTTATTGTTTACATCGAGTCTGTAGATGCCTCACTGTTGGCTGTATGGTTTGGGCCGGATCCATGGGTGGCTGTTGTGACAAGTGAAGACTCTGATCAGGCTGCACTAAAGTGCAGTCTGATCAGAACCTTTACTTGTCACCAATGCCACAGTGTTGTGGCTCAATTATTTTGTTATTACTGGCCCGGTGAAAAATAATTAAACAAACAAGCATCTGTTTGACACAAATATTACTCAAAACTACACATCCAAGACACCTCTACACTGAAAAAGTAACTAAGTCATTCAATGGCCCGAAACATAATGTATGGCACGATTTAGCGATCCATAGGTACCATCAATTTTAAATAGAACCATAAAATGAAATGAACCGCGACACGACAAAACCAACAATGTGGGCGTGCGCCCAGCGCAGACTCAGATCAGCCTGGGCATCCGCCCAGTCTGATCAGAGTCTTCGTTGTCCGCATGAAGGTAGCTTAGACCCTTAGCTACCATTTGAGCACTTAACAAAGAGTCTGATCAAACTGGGCGGATGTCCAGGTTGATCTGAGTCTGCCCAGGGCGCAGAAACCACATTGTTGGTTTTCTCGTGTCGCGGCTCAAATTTTACACAAAACTGATATCCAGTTCAAAGGAGAATGCTACCGACTGCCTCGAAAAAGCAAAATAAGTACATAAACCCGCCGAACCTGGGAAAAGCGGCTGTTAAATCATTCATCAAACTGACCAAAGTGAATGATTTTATTTGCTTTTGATATTCATTAGGGGAGAAAGTTTAAAAGAAGAATTAAATAAGCATTTATGCTCCCGTCCATTGCTTGTTGCATGTTTATATTGTAATCATGTACAGTTTATGATACAATAGATAGGTTTACACTAAAGTTTAAAGGTTCAAAAGAGAAGATATACTTTTTTTACTAATATAAATATTGTCATTACCTTTTTTTCAACTGGTCATAACATGCGTATCCATTATCTTGCTTAATATGCTTTGCTAACCAATTTTAAACTCAGTTTTCCGTACCTTTGATGCAGAAATCGCACCAAATGAACATTTTTTTTCAATTGCAAAATCACAAAATATTAGCGTGAATCTGGGTAGTCCAAAAAAAAAAAAAAACATAAAAAACTGATAAGTTGTCAACCGTCAAGTATCTTTTTTCCTGCTCAGTATATTCCACTGCCAGGTTGTTTAACGCCGGAGTAAAAAAAAATCAGAATACATCGGAACTAGCGTATGCGTTGTGATTGAGCTGCGCTCGAATAGGACATCACCAACCCGTGCAACATGTGCATCACTACATGGCATGCGAAGTCGAATCGATATTTTTATTGGCCAGTAGGAGAAACGTAATTTGCATTTTTAATCAGCAGATTATTATTAATTCATAATTATGATTACGTCATTCTGTCAAAACTTTTACAGTTTATTTTCGAATATAACATTTAATTCTGAAACCGAGCCAATGTTTAAGGCTTTTTATTTTTGCGCATGACCCTAATAGCTAGCCATACAACTGCAATTATCTTGCTTACAATTAGGAAATTTTCATCAAAAATTTTGATAATCAGTGGTCTTATCGCACTTAATACCAATTCTCTGTAAGCACCAGACTTTTTGTATAGAGGGCCGGAAACGCAAGGTCGGAAGTTCTTTTTCAAACTTTCTCCCTTTTTTTGTTGTCACACAAAAACAAGTAATTCACACTTCGTTTGTTCATTTACCATCTCGTTGCCATGGTAACCGCGTTTTTCTGTTTTTGCAGAAAAAATGCAAAAATATTCAACAGAAATTCACACTTTCTGTCTTTGTATATTCCTAGAATAGGCTAGGTTTCATCAGAAACTCTTTAAATCTAAAAACTAGGGACTTATGTTATTAATGTGAAACATCAAAACATTTTTCTTCTAATGTCTTTGGTATATCTACTGTACAGCCAATGTGGGTGGGGTAACCAGGTATTGCAAAACACTATTTTTAGGCATTTTTAATCATCATGTTTAAAAAACGCACACTTCTGTGACACATTTGCATACTTTAACGTCAAACAGGAGGCTTTCTATTTTCAGAAAATGAAAAAAACTGAGTGGGGCAAAGCTGACGTCAGACCGTAACCATGGAAACAAGTCATACCCCATGCAAGAAAGTAAAAACGGAAGGTTATACTATTACCACAGATTTGCAACAAAATTAAATGCATTGCAGCTATAACTAGTGATCCTTCTCCTATTGAAATGTGTATTCTACTTGATTTGGTGGAATTTTGACATCTTAAGGGTTGCGAGGGCTATTTATAGGCATTAAAAGGGCCCAAAAAGGGGCAAAAATGGTAAAAAATACCATATATATCACTCATTCTCACTATGAATCAACAAAAGACAACACTTATTACTTTTATATTTGTGAGGAAAATACCAGTTTGACATATACTGATAGAAAACATGACAATGGAGAGCCCTAACTTTCCAGGGATTGAGTCTATAGGGGCCCAAAAGGGGTATGTTTGAGAATATTTTACCAACATAATCACCATTTTTCACAATGGAACACATTACAGCATTTAAAATAATGAAATTGTTTGCACAGAAAGAGCAGGCTTATTTATGTTGCAGGTAAATTTGCCACCGGGGATGGGGAGGAGTGGGTGGGCCCATTTCCTATTGATTTAAGGGGCTCTGAAAAGGGACAAAAATGGTCAAAATTAACACAAATCACTAATCCTGTCTACGGACCAACATAAAACAAAACAGTTTACTTTCAAATTTGTAATGGAAATTTAAGTTTGACACAGACTGATATAAAATATGGCAATGGGCGCCTTACATCTCCGGGTTTGGAGTCCCAAAGGGCCCAAAAGGAGTCCCAAGGGGCCCGAAAAGAGAACAATGGAAAATATTTGCCATAAATAATGAACATGCTTCACAGAGAAACACCCTACAGCATTTGTCATGTTAAAATAAGCAGAGGAAAAATATGTTTATGTTTGCTACTAGCGAATTTGCAATAAGGGATAAGAAACCAAATTTAAACCCATTTAAGGGTCCCAAAAAGGGGCCAAACTGGTAAAAAATTGCCTCATATCACTTAACCTCTCTTCGAATAAATAAAATGCAACACTGGTTCCTTTTAAATTGTTATGAAAATATTAGTTTGACATATAGTAACAGAAAACATTGCAAAGGGCAGCCCGATTTCTCCTGGCTGAGTCTATAGGGGCCCCGAAAGGGGTACATTTAATGAAATTCACCCAACATAATGATCATTCTTCTTATTGTACACACTACAGCATTTGTCATTATGAAATAGATTGAGAAAAGCACAGCCTCGGCACAGTCTTATATATGCCATTGGTAAAGTTGCAATCATGGGACTGGGAGCCCTGGTTTTATCAATGTAAGGGGTTCAAAAGGGGCAAAGATGGTCAAAATTTAAAAACAAGAATCAATATTTCTTTCCACAGACTGACTAACAACAGACAATACTGGTTACTTTTAAATTTGTTATGAAAATAAGTTTGACACATGTTGATAAAAAACATGGCAATTTGGTGCCTTACATTTCTAGGTTTGGAGTCTTAGGGGCCGAAAAGGGAAAAATTCGAAAATATTTGCCCAAAATAATGGCTATTCTTCACAGAGGAGCAAACTGAAGCATTTGTCATGTTAGAATCAGTAGCCAAAAAAGGAGGCTTATATATGCCGTTAGTTAACATGGAATAATAATAATATAAAAATAAACATGGCTTTAGGTCTTTGAATCCCTATTTTTCATTAGTCACTGCGACAAATCTCTGTTCTTCATTGGTCACGCGAAACAACACACCACCACACAACAGAAAAAAACATTGTGCTCTAAGACGGGGGTTTCCCTTACAATCCCAAAAATCTAGACCTACCATATTTTATTGGAGGGAAAACCTGATCTTGTTCTACACTTTACCGTCTTATACCTGAATATAATTACATCATGTGCGAAAAGCGATCTGGCTATAATTCTTCAATATTTGGTTATATCCCTGTAGCATTACTTTTGATCAGGACCACCTAAGATTCAGGGTTAGGCTCATAGGTAGGACTTAGCCATTTGTTGTATAGTTTTGTGTTATACATCAGAGCCTAATGATACTTGACCAGGTTAATTTCATGCTTGTTTACATCATATGGATGGTGCTGCTTACAAAAGGTCAAGGTCAAGGACTTTGAATTTTGTATATGTATAACATTTGCAGTGTAGTTTTGTGTTAAAGTATGCTTTCATTAGGCGGTGGCACTGGGTTGGGGCATATGTGAGCCCCTGCTCACTTGCTAAGAAGTGGTAACAAGTATAATTAAGGGAAATTTTTCCTTATTTTTCCATAATGGAAAGGGTGACCCCTCATTAGAACCCCCTCATTAGATTTGTCTCGCTGAGCCTGAGACGGTTCTAATAAGGGTTCAAAACCTGTGCTTTCATTGAGAAATATGGAAAAATATCTTTGAATTATCCCCGTTACCCTTGGATATATGGATAAATAATGAACTTTCTTAGTTCTGACAATTAACCGTCCAGACTGAAAACAGACTGTGCAGGCCGTGCATAGCTGCAACAGCTGTTTTGGGGGAGGTAAATCGTCGGTTTATTGGCCGCAAACCGTTTTTTTCCCTTCTGCTGGCATGTCGCCTTGTATTGAAATTTCGACCATGAAACCTACAAACCTACAATTTACCTCCCAAAATGAAAATTTTGAGTACAGTTACACACTAAATTTACAAAATCTTTTATTCGAAATTTGCGTAAAATCAAGATGAATATTAGGTATCTATAGATTGAACATGGATATCCCAATTTGACCTCATTTATCCCGTAAATACGTAAATAGAGAGTAAAGTCAAAACTTGCAGCCTTTACCACCTTTATTAACCGGCCTTTTTATTGGGAGGGGGGGGGGCGCAGAAGACCGTGTGTTGGATGTACATGCATTTTTCCCTGGGGTCCTTTTTCTATAGTAGATACAAGTGCAGTATCAGACAGCATAAAATGAATAAGTTAGAACAGACCGAAACTGAAAACTCAATGTGACTAGATACACTTGCAGGGGCGGCAACTCTGCCATTTTGCGTCTTGCCGCCATCTCAATGGGGACCAACTCCTGAAGGAAAATATTTGCTCCCCATGGAGCTAAGCTCAGCCTCCAAAAGGGAATCTCACACTGGAAGGGAAGCAAACAGGAAGTCCCATGAGGCCAGGGAAGTGAAGAGGAAATATCAAAAGTTGCTCCACGTTGTAGAATTGCTGGAAAACATGGATGTGCATCCATTCATCCTCAAAACAAAAATTATATCTGCATGAAAACTTCTTCGACAGAGACACATAACACGTCACAAGTGTATTAGAACAGATCAAGATGAAAACTTCTAACGGAAAGAGTTTGCCTTCCTTGGGGCATAGCCCAACCTTCAAGAGCGAATTCTATAATGGAAAGGAAGCAAACGGAAAGTCTTGTAAGACGAGGGAAGTAAACAGGAAGACCCAAAAATTATTCCCCTTTGTAAAATGGCAAAAAAACATGGATGTTTATCCATTCCCCCTCAATTATTGCATCTGCATCAAAACTTCCTCGCCACAGACACATAACACGTAACGAATATATCTAACAGACCAAAACTGAAAACTCAAGGCTACAAGATACACTGGCAGGGGGAGGCAACTGTGCCATTTTCTGTCTTTTCTCCATTCTCAATGGGGATCAACTCCTGAAGGAAAGAACTTGCCTTCTTTGGGGCAAATTCCAATCCTACAACGGCAAGGAAGCAAACAGTAAGTCCCATAAGGTCAGGGAAGTAAACAGGAAGTCTGTCTCAAAAGTTGCCTCCCTTTTGTAAAATGGCTGAAAAAATAAGATGTTTATCAATTCATCCTCAATTATTGTACCTGCATCAAAACTTCCACCACAAAGACACATGACGCAGCTCTTTGATCCACAGATAGCCCTAAGCTGCCTCCTTCATATCCAATATCCGGGATATTTATGATTCATTTCAAGGACATTCAAACAGAACTCATACCCCATGCTTGCAAGCATGACTTAACCCCTCATGTTTTAAGGACAGCCGAAAAAATTGACTTGTGGGAAACTATACTTCTTTATTTAGATATTCTATTTTGAGGATTGCTTTTCTTCATAATCACATTTGATTTTTTACTGATTCATTGAAAATTTGTATCTGAATAATTGCACATTTTGAAATAATGACTTTCTCCAGTGGGCTGGCAGAAAAGAAACTAAAAAAAATAAAAAAATGAAATAAAATAATAATAATAAATAAATAAAAAAAAAAAAAGATAAAAAAAAGAGATAAAAATAAATAGGTAAAAAAAAATAAGAAAAAAAGAAAAAATGCTCAGATCTTTGTAATCCTTTCTATTTGAGATTTATAGTCTTCGAAATAAACTCCATCGCTTAATGAATGGTAAGAGCAAGAGTACGTTGTCCAATAGTTCTCATGTTTGCAGCTGCCGTACAAGCTACATTGTATAGAAGGATTTGCAAGGAGTGTATTATATGACTGTTTTTTTTTTTTTTTTTTGTGTATGTGTTTTTTTTTCAGCGCAGGCTTTGTATTTGTCCATTATAAGACTATGGCAAAAACATAGTGGCTAAGAAGGTTTTTCACTGAATTACTTTCTCTGGAATGAAGCATATTTAGAATCGAAATTTGTTATTCACGCTATTTGTGCCATGCTTTTGTAACAGTCGTGTTAAACATAGGCATAGAAATGGCTAAAGGATAAGATCTACGGAAAACCAGCTTTACACATTTTCGAAAAGCTAATAATGTGTCACTGTCTGCATAAAATACTTTACTATTAATACCAACATCTCGATTTGTTTCTTTAAGAAAAAATGAAAAAATGCATCCCGTTTTTTTTTCTTTTTTTTTTTTTTCACTTCTTCTACATTCTCACATGAGTAACCTCTTTTAGGCCCCTTTACTGAATTTAAGTATGGCATATTTTATATTAAAATATATTAGGCTTGTACTTTAACAACCAGTTTTAACGCCGCAAATGTAGTACTTTGTTTCAGTGTGAAGAAATTAAAAAATCTACAATATTTGTTGTTTATTTTTAGCGAATTTCAAATTTACCACTTTCTGGGTCCCTATATACTCCATACCCAGGGATTAAGGGCTACCTATATTGCCATATCTTCTATCAACATATGTCAATCTAATATTTCATAACAAATTTAAAAGTGACCAGTGTCGTCTTTTGTTGTTTTGTAGAGAGAACGAGTGATATGTGGCAAATTTGACCATTTTGCCCCTTTTTGAGCCCCTTAAATTATCATAAATAGGGATCCCAGCCGCTTGATTGCAAGTTTACTTGTTGCATATACATGTATAGGGCCTTTGTTTCAACATATTTCACCTTGACAAATGCTGTAGTGCGCTTTATTGTGAAGAACGACCATTATTTTGGGTGTTTATTTTCAAATTAACCCCTTTTCGGCCCCTATAATCTCCATACCTGGGGATTTTGGACTCCTTTTTGCCATATTTTCTATCAGTATATGTCAAAGTTATTTTGTTATGTCAAATTAAAAAGCAGTCAGTGCTGTCTTTTGCATATTGATAAGGAGAATAAGTGATATGTGGTAAATTTGACCATTTTTCCCCTTTTCGAGCCCCTTAAATTTTCATAAATAGGGCTCCCAGCCCCCTGAGTGCAAGTTTACTGGTGGCATATATAAGGCTGTTTTTTGTTGTTGTTTTTTTCAACCTATTTTTATCTTGGCTAATGCTGTAGTGTGTTCCAGTGTGAAAAATGATTATTATTTTGGATGAACGTTTTCAAATTTACCCCTTTTTGGGCCCCTATAGTCTCCATACCTAGAGATGTAGGGCTCCCTAATGCCATATTTTCTATCAGTTTATGTCAAACTAATAATTTCATAACAAATTTAAAAGTAACCCATGTTGTCTTTTTGTTGATTCCTAGAGACAATGAGTGAGGTACGTTAATTTTGACCATGTTTTTGCCCCTTTTTGGGCCCTTTAAATGAATATAAATGGGATTTTGAACCCTTAAGGTGTCAAACCCTCACCAATTCAGATAGAATTAATATTTCTACAGCATTTGGACCAGTAATTATAGCTGCAGTGCATTTAATTTGATTATAATAGTGTTGTTTCAGTATGAGCTTCTGTTTTCACTTTTTGCATGGGGTATGATTTGTTGCCATGGTTACGGCCTGAAGTCAGCTTTGCCCCACTCTGTTTTTTTCATTTTCCAAAAATTAAAAGTCTCCTCTTTTAGGTTAAAATATGCAAAGGTGTCATAGAAGTGTGCGTTTTTTAAAAGTGATGCTTAAAAATGCCTAAAAACTGTGTTTTGCGATACCTAGTTACCCCACCCACCTTTGAGGACCAGTAGATATGCCAAAATATTCGAACAAAGTTTTTTTGATACTTTATGTTAATTACATAAGTCTCTACTTTGTAGATTTAAAGAGTTTTTGATCAAGCCTTGACTATTCTTGGTGATATACAAGAACGAAAAACGCAAATTTCTATTGAATTTTTTGCATTTTTTCTGCAAAAACAGAAAAATGTGGTTACCATGGCAACGAGATGACAAACGAAAAAATGAGGTGCCAATTATTTGTTTTTGTCTGACTACAAACAAAGTGAGAAAGTTTGAAGAAGAACTTCCGACCTTGCGTTTCTTGAAAAGTCTGGTGCTTACAGAGAATTGGTATTAAAATCTAAAACTCTAAACATTGGTGAAGTTAGGCTTGAGCGAACAACGTAGACCCATATCAGACTGCTCACGGAGCAGCCTGATATGTGTCTACAATGTTTTAGTTTCTTCAACATTCTTTATTGTTTTTCTTTGTTCAATGTTTCCTGATTTAGCAAGTATACATGGCTGAGAGTGATTCAAAAGTAAGGAGGAAAATTCTCAGGAACTGGCGCGATTCAATCTTCAATCCCAGATCCCACAAAAGACACCATGTGGGAAAAAGACAACACAAAATTAACCACCAGCGGCAGCCATATGAGCAGCCATTTCCCATGTAGGTGGTCACCAGGCTAGCCTTAACATCACAAGCAATATATCAATAGCTGATATACCAACAAAATACATGTACACATAAAACAACCAAGAAGAACAAAAAAAGTGCCACCTTGGGACGGCCAGTAATGAAATAAGTTGGGGGCTTACCGGTTTGTGGTCGACCAACTGTCGCCCTTGGTTCACCAGACATTTAGTTGTCCAACCCAACCAATAAAAAATACACAAAAACCCACACAACATACCAAACACCATCAATTTTTTTTATTTTAGGACTAGCCTTTACACCCACACACACACACACACACACACACACACACACACACACACACACACACACACAGACAAAGCAATTAACAACACACAAAACAACGAAGAAGAACCAAAGCAGCAGTGCCGCCTTGGGACGGCCAGCAATGTAATTACTTGAGGCGTAACCGGTTTGCGGTCGAGCCCTTGGATCTGTTTTTAATTAGGTTCATCAGACACTTAATAGTTATTCGGTTTGCGTGGAAGATTCCTAGCTCATTGGTGTAATATCTCAGGAACATAGACTAAGATAAAACAAACATGAGGACTCACAGAATTAGCAAAACTGAAATTCCGGAGCAGAGGAAACCGTCCAGTTAAACCACGGTGGGCGCGACCCAAGACGTTCCGGAACGGGTGTCAGGCACCAACCGTCTTGTTACTTTTAAGTTATGTTTAGGCTGGTCAGAGGCCCGACCCGTCGTCGTGCAATCGAAGAGGTAAGCAAAGCTGTAAACCTTGATTGGGTTAACCACCAAGCATGCATTTTGTCGCAAACCATCTTTATTATAACCAATCTTTTATATCGAATTATCATCTTCTAGTTATCTTCATTATTTTTTTACCAATTATTTTTCAAACTTTATACACCAAGTCGCCATAAAATTCAGATTTTGAAAGGCCTTGCAGAATACATATTGCTATCACGGTATGTCTTACTGTATATACTAAGCATATTCCAACACACAAGAAATTAGTAATTCAAAAGAACGCTTTTATAATGATACCTATGGAACTATAAATAACTAGAAATATTTTTCAGAGAAAAAAAGATATACCCCCACCAGCCCATTCCCATCCTCTCTAACCCCCGTTAGTGTGTTCCCACCCATTTGTTTCATTATCCTCAAACTTTCCTATATTGACATAATCTATCAAGTTTGGTCAGAAGTTTTCGATACATTCAAGAACATAAATTCCAAAGGTTTAGATATGCGAAAATCAAGAGGGACCTACGATGTTGGACCAACACTGCGCAAAACAGCGGCTCCATTAAATTAAATTGAGCCACGACACGAGAAAACCAATAAAGTCGTTGTGTGCCCAGCACAGACTCAAATTAGCCTGTGTCTGATCAGACTCTTAAGCTACCTCAATGCGGACAGCGAAGACTCTGATCAGCCTGGGCGGATGCCCAGGCTGATCCGAGTCTGCGCTGGGCGCACAACTACTTTGTTGGTTTTGTCGTGTTGCGGCTCATTATTGTTGATAGTTAAACATAGATTTACAATTTTACTATCAAAATAACCACATACCCTGGAAAATGGAAGGAAACTAAGGTGAACCCATTACAAAAAGGCAGTTCCAAATAATGATCCAAATAAATTTAGATCCGTTTCTATCTTGCCTGTGCTTTCAAAACTTATAGACAACCATATACACGGCATGTTTCTAAGTTTCCTAGAGTTTCACAAATTATTGTATATAACTAGGTCAGAATTTGGAACAAAGCACTCCTGTGAGACAGCTCTAGTTTCCCATGACTGATGTCTTTCAAAATTTATAGACAACCATATACACGGCATGTTTCTAAGTTTCCTAGAGTTTCACAAATTATTGTATATAACTAGGTCAGAATTTGGAACAAAGCACTCCTGTGAGACAGCTCTAGTTCCCATGACTGATGTACGGCTGAAAGCCCTAGATAGCGGGGGTTTGGTTGGTCTAATCCTTATTGATTTTCGCGAAGCATTTGATCCTGTAGAGTATGAAAAAGATTAACATTTTAAAAATGATTCAATATGCATTAAAATAGTTTACTTCGTATCATAGAAATAGAAAATACGAAGTTTCTTTCGATAATAATTCGTCAGATCAAAGGCAAATAAACACGGTGTCCCTCGGGGATCTATTTTGGGGCATCTCCTATTTTTTTCTCTTTATCAATTATTTTCCTTTTCATACTGATGTCTTTACAGATCTAGATGCAGATGATTCAAGTCTCTATGATGTCAACAGAGCCTCGGTTACAAAATGCACAAAGTTTTTTACCCAGTGAATTGGTGTAAAATTACTGGTATGTGGTATGGAAATTAATACTAAAATGTTAGAAACCAGAAGACAAAAAGATCAAGAATAAATGATAATTTGCAAGTATCACTCAATGATATGCCTCTGTCGGTAGTTCAAAGAAAAAAGTACAAAAGTATACAAATTGATAATAATCTTTCATAGACACAGCATGTCAGTAAAATGTCAAAAGCTATCCACAAATGTTTGGGGTTTGTCCAAGATTAAAAGCTACTTATCTTTTAAACTCGGGAATCATTTTTAACCCTCATATTGTCTATGAAAACATTATTTGGGAATATAATGTGTTAAGTGAATGAAAAGTTAAACTCATCAGGATTTTTATTTATTTATTATTATTTTTCTAACTTGTACATTTGTCATATATATATAATGTGCGTGCGCATGCGTGCGTGTGTGTGTGTGTGTGTGCTCCAGATGGGAGAGAGTAATAGAGATAATTTAGGAAAATTTTCCAAAAGCAAGCAGGAAAATTCTAAGGAAATGACACAATCCAGTCTCAGATCCCACCCAAGACACCATGTGGAAAAAGTCTACACAAAATTAGACACTACAAAAGGCATCACCAGCGACAGCCAGTTGAATAGCCATTTCCCATGTAGGTAGTCACCAGGCTAGCCTTAACAGACATAGCAACAATAACATAAAACAACCAAGAAGAACCAAAACGGGGGTGGGGGCGCCTTGGGACGGCCAAATTTCTGCATGGGGCATATGTTGTGATCCCTCCTTATAATTATCTTGCCAAGACAGTTCTGACTATCTGCTGACAGGGTTAAGATATGTGTCTGCGTAAGAGGTGGATGGGGTTGTGTCCGAATTGTCCTCACAACCCCACCTTATCTGGAGCTATGAACACAAATATATGTATTATATGTGTATTTTTTCTTTTTGTTCGTTTTTCTTTCATTTTTTTTTTTGACTTTCATACATTTTAATGCCATTTAAACCCATTTGTCATATGTCATTTTTATATACCTTAACTTCAGGTTTTCTAAATATGGAATTTGCCTTTGAATGGAGGTTGCATGGGGGTTGTTGGTATACGGATAGATTACTTGATCACAGCTTTTTGGCTGTGGGGTTTGGCGAAGGGCCTGATATTTGATAGAGGGGTAAGTCATTTGCTGCATTATGTGTCGAAGGGTTGTGTTGTAGAGTTTGGTTTTGAGAGGATATGCTATGTTTTATGTCAAATATTCATAAAACCAGTCCAACGTGTCCTCTTAAGATGCATTATCGCTGATAGGTAGCATTAAAACAAATACTGTTTTAATGCTACCTATCAGCATTATAAATATAAGAAGAATATGACTTGCGTAGGAGGTATTTTTCCATATCTGAGCTGCAACACGAGAAAGCCAAAAAAAGTGGCATAGGGTAACTCGCCCTTAAGTCGAACTTGCCCTTAAGTCGAACAATTTAAACATTAACGTTTCAACTTGGTAGGTCATTACCTGCTAAGATACCAGACGTTACAATAATGTATGAACAATATGCATAAAAGACTCCCAAATATAAAGCTCCCATTACTATACGACTAGCAGTCGTCGCAATTCATCCCTCTCAAGCTGTTTCTAAATTTCATAATTTTGATTTTTATAAATTTTGTAAAATACTTAATATTATGTAGCTAAAAGGGCCTTAGTTCATGAAATTTAACATTTTTATTAACCTAATCCATGGCTTCTCAATGATTGAAAAGATAACTATTTATTGGTCAAAATAAGTAAAATTAACAAAAAATTTCACGATTAACACAAACCTATGCTTCGTCATTGAGTCGAACACCGATTCGCCCTAAAGTCGAACACGGGCATATAGTTTCAGAGATGATTTACTCACTGGATCACTAGCAAATACATTCAGTCACAGACTAATTGCACAAATACATCACCATCTTTTCTTTTATGCACGCAGTAAGAGTGGACGCTTATCATAAACGAAATACCACACATGTAATTGAGCCCCTTAAACGAATGTTTTTCTACATGCACCAGGAGTCACAGGGTGGATTTATCTGCATTTACGTACATAGCTGTGCGTCTCATTATCTCCTAAAGCGTGCTTTAAAATGACATCAAACAAAAATAATCTAAAACTATGTAATTTAAAAAATGCGGATTTTCTGGATATCACAGACACTACATGAGGTTGTCCTATAATGGCTGGATCAGTATATCTGTTCGAGTCAGGGGCAAGTCTGTTCGACTTAAGGGCTAGTTTGGGTAGGCGGATAAAACCCCTTATTATTCCCTTATTTCACAAAGTATGGCTAAACGGTTGCAGCGTTTTGGCACTTGGAAAGCTGCGTTAGCTCTTGCATGACCCCAACACGATGTGGGTCAATAGCCAGGGTCTCTAAGAGCAAGACAATGCAAAAGGTGTTCGACTCAAGGGCGAACTACCCTATGCGCCTAGAAAAAAACTAAGATCAGCCTGGGCATCCGCCAAGTCTGATCAGAGTCTTCCCTGTCCGCATAGAGGTACCCCAGGCTGATCTGAGTCTGCGCTGGGCGCACAACCACTTTGGTGGGTTTCTCGTGTCGTGGCTAATTTGGAGAATCGTGTGTTACATGGTTGGTACTTGGTTATTTGTTCATATACATAAATATTTCAGGGACGCAAGGGAGATTAGAATCGTACTTATTGTTTTACCCTTTTTAAATTAAGTATTTGTTATTATTGTTATTATTGTTACTATTATTATCATTATTATTATCATTATTATTATTATTATTACTTGCAAGAGCAGTAAATCAGGTTTCAAATTTTCCAAACCTAGTTTTGGAGAGCTATTTTCTTATACCACGGTTTAAACGTTCAAACCTAAGTTTGAAAATAACCACTCATTGAAATTCTTTAACCAGGCCCCTCGTTTACACCCATTTTTTGCATTTCCAAAGGAAAATAACTTTTGTGACTTTCTGTTTGCTTCCCTGGACGACGAATAAGAGTCTACTCATAAACAAAAAATATGCCACTTTTCAGGAACAAACTCTAACATTGAAGAAAACATCCCGTTGAAAAAGCGGCAATATAAAACTGGCAAAATTGCTTCCTCCGAAACCCTATGATTTGGGCATGCACAGTTTAGGTTTGCCTAAAGAATGCACAGTCTACATGTGCCTTAACACCTGCAGGACCAATGCACAATTAACAGGTACCTTAATTATGGGTTTTATAAATGGCTCAGACAATATTGGCAAGACTTTCAGTGTACTTCAATTATCAGTAATTCCAAGAAAATCTGCGACCAATTTGCGTGAATAGCTTCTCATTATATGGTCTGTAATACTGTTGAAGCCTTGTTCTTGTAACATTTAACATAACAGGATGAGGCCGCCCTTTATCACTTGTCATACATGCCTCATTTCCATCTTTCTTCAAACAATAAAATCTTTTCATCGGATTGTAAACAAAATGTTCGTCAGAAATAAAAGGTTTTAAACCTAGAAACTTTTCCACCTTTTGTAATTCATCCGCTGGGGCTTTCACGAAGTTATCACCATCAACAACATGAATGTTATCAATTCCGTAAGCTGCTATCCATGGTTCTAGACGATCGATGTATCTTGATTGTCGAAATAAAACGGATGCTTTGATAGTGAATGGTCCGTTGTGGTCCATTATAGAAGCTATCATCGAGTCAAAAGTATACGATTTCTTTTCAACACCAGTTGCCTTCCTGTGTACATAATGTGACATTGATCGTTCCACCGGTTCTTTCACAATCGCGATTAGTTTAATATCGGGAGTAACATTAACTGTTTTTTCGACAGTTCCACGTGTAGAAAGCTTTTCCAGTCTAAATTTTCCACGGGGTGTGCACGGTTTTCCTTTTGTGTATTCTAGTACACTTGTGCTACTCTCTTTGTCAAATAGTTTATAGTTCGCCAATTCACTTGCAACATATATCTGAGGATGAACACCTAGATATGATTTCAGAGTTACTGTTCCACATTTCTCATAACCAATTATTAAAATATCTGGCAGCTTCCTACAGCCAAGAATCTTCGTAAAATCTATCTTCCTTTTAGCTGACACTTTAAAATCACGTTCCTGGTGTACTTCGTGGCTTTCATATATATATATTTGTTCGTCTTGTATTTCGTTGCTTTCATCATTCTGCTGTTGCTCTTCTGCTTTGTAACTTCCATGTATATGTTTTTCTTCCTCAGAGCTAATGTTGTTTAATATTTTGAATCCACCGCCGTATAACAATAATTTTGTGGCAACAGCTCTGTCGGGTATAATGTAAACTCTTTGATAGAGTTTAAAAACTTTTTGCTGCAATATTAATGTGACCATACATGCAAGCAACATTAACAGAAAAGATTTTCCAATCGAGCAGCGCATCACTATCTTTCGGTGTTGTTTAAAACATACTGAGTCAAATTTTTACACCAAATTTAGGAAGACTTTATTTTGACAGTCGCATATCATCATAACAATCCAAATGTACATTTTTCAGATCAAAGGAACAACTTATGTTCTATAATTGCAATTATTTTAAAATAGAGTAACTATGGAAGCCCATTTATTGCAACGGGGTGGTTCAAGTTTTTGCATACTTTCCCAACTTCTGTTTCGCCTACTGTCAAATTTAATTTGTAAATGAGAACATTCTTCCGATATTTTGTTTATGATTTCCATAAACATTTTAAATGGTGAACTATGTGGCTGTAGTGTGTTGTTATTTTGCCATTTCTCCGTGTAAACGTAATACAAACTCTAAGTAAGTAGGCCCAGTTGATTTTTCTTTACCAGTAAACATTTCAAACTCTCTTCTTTAAGGCATGGTACTAGCAAATTTTATTACATATATTACTAAATACAGTGACAAATATCTTGGAAACGCTGTCCAGTATGGCTCGCGATTCCTTTCCCTATATGAGCCACGACACGACAAAACCAACAAAGTGGTTGTGCGGCCAGCGCAGACTCAGATCAGCCTGGGCATCCGCCCAGTCTGATCAGAGTCTTCGCCCGCCCAGTCTGATCAGAGTCTTCGCTGTCCGCATGAAAGTAGCTTAGACCCTTAGCTACCTTTTAAGTGATTAGGGAAGACTCTGATCAGACTGGGTGGATGCCCAGGCTGATCTGAGTCGGCGCTGGGCGCACAACCACAATGTTGGTTTTGTCGTGTCGCGGCTCATATAAAGCCCGCTCGTGCAGATCCATATTGGCTCGCTCGTGCATTAGTTCTCTCATTCAAAATCAAGATAGAGGAATGCCCTGTTAGTGTCTTGTGCAACTGAATTTATTGCTATAGAGGAGAAAACAACCACATATCAAAGACAGTTTGCAGAGAAATCGAAAAATCTATATAGAATCACTAATAACCAACAAACGAACGTTTTACACTCGAACAGTGGTAAATGAATTGAATTGCAGATTGTAAGTATTCTATAACAGTTATTAGTATTTGATATTGTTATTTTTTTTCTCTCTTTATAATACTTTGCTTTTTTACGAAACCGTTTTGTCTTTGTATTTCTTACTTTGTTTGAGAACGGCTATGTTCTGACGTCATGTTTATTAGAAATACGCCAGCTCGGCGGCGAATCAATCGAGCTGACCTATCAGTTGTTTCAATGAGTATAAAGATTTAGGAGAAAGTACAGAATACATGTAATAAAAGGTTACGCCATGTATAGTGTCGTATTGTCAGGCATATCGGCCCGGCAGCTCCATATTGGCCCTCAGATCTAAAGGCCCTCGGGCAAATATGGAGCTATCTGGGCCGATATTCCTGACAACGCGACACTACACATGTTATAGCCATTATATATGACATAACATAACATAACATGACATAACATAATTTTATTCAGACTTAAGCATGTACAGCTCATCGTCATTTAAACATATATACAATGCGTGAAACAATGTTCTAATCCATCTGGCACAGACGTTAGATCAGGACTGAATAAACGTTGATTCAACGTTTAAACGTTCAATCAACGTTGATTCAACGCCGACTCCAAGGTGTGTACCTGCTGGAAAGAGAGTGATAGAAAAAGCTTCTTATCAGATATTGTGTATCAGCTAAACATATATGCATTTCAAAGTATACAATGAATTATACAGTCTCATTTAACAAACTATTTCTTAATTTGAATGCCTTTATAATATACAGAGCAAGATTATTTAAGGTTTTGCGGTTCGTAGAATTCATTAAAGCCACAAACTTAATTACACTAGGCCTGGCATAATAATATTTTTGTATACATTGCTTTCTAATCTCTTTATATGCTGGACAAATAATTGTGAAATGAAATTCATCTTCGAGATCATTTTTATTACACAATACACATTTTGTCTCTAACCGTTCAATGTTTCTGTGTCGACCTACTTCAATATTCAAATGATGTGACGAAAGACGTAATTTTGCTATCGCGTTTCGGAATTTTTTATTTCTTACAATTAAAAGATAAGGTGAAATTTCAAAAGTCGTTTTCATCTCTCTATATATACCAAGTGATGAAGATAAATCTATACTCTGTTTCCAATCTGTAATATGAATATCCCTTAACCTACAATGAAAAATAGGCATAAATTTCTTAATGTTGACTGATTCCGGGTATAGCCAAACATCTGGGAAACCACTATGTTGTAATAAGTATTTAACCTTCGAAGACCAGCTCAATATATTTGGATTCCTTTCTACTTCATTGCGCAACATTAAATTTAATGTATTTAATATACAATTCTCACTTTTGATGGCATGTAAATTCAACCAATATTTGATGATTCTTACTTGGCGACCTATAAATAATGGAAAACGACCAAATTCTGCAGCTAGTGATAAATTATTTGTAGACATTTTAACGTTAATCAGCCATTTGCAAAATTTTCTGTGTACTCTTTCAATATTTTGTGCTGTAGAAAATCCCCACACCTCGCAACCATAATTCAGAATAGATAGTACAAAGGAATCAAAAAGATTAAACATGACATTAATAGGTACATGTACCTGCATTGTCTTTGTGATTGCAAAAAGAGCGTTCATTGATTTTAGCGCCTTTCCTACCAATGTATTTGTTGCCTTAATAAAAGCCCCGCCACTAGATAACACAATCCCCAAATAATTAAAGCTATTTACAATTTCAATCGTTTCGCCTGCATATGTCCACTTTTCATGTCTACTCAAAATGCCCCCTTTTCTAAAAACAACAATTTTAGTTTTATCTATGTTAACAGTAAGATCCCATTTTTTACAATATGATTCAAAATTATCAAGTGATAACTGAAGTCCCTCGATTGACTCAGAAAAAATAACTGTATCATCCGCAAACATCAACAGGTACATTGACAACTGCTCCAACGTAAGGCTTGCATCTGGGTTTTGTTCCATATATGACTCAAGGTCATTAACAAAAAGAGAGAATAAAAAAGGGGAGAGTACCTCTCCCTGCAATAAGCCCACATCAGATTTGAAAAAGTCGGAAATCGTATTAAAATTTTTTACACACGATTTTACATCTGAATATATAGATCTTATTATATCGAACAATTTTATGGCATACCCTGAAAGTAACACCACGGGACTTCCAGAGGGTAAATTATCATGTCATTACTGGTCTGGCGTAAGATAATATGATATGAGCCGCGACACGAGAAAACCAACAAAGTGGTTGTGCGCCCAACGCAGACTCAGATCAGCCTAGGCATCCGCCCAGTCTGATCAGAGTCTTCGCTGTCCGCATGGAGGTAGCCTAGGCACTTAGCTTCCCTTTGGGCACTTAACGAAGAGTCTGATCAAACTGGGTGGATGCCCAGGCTGATCTGAGTCTGCGAGGGGCGCACAACCATATTGTTGGTTTTCTCGTGTCGCGGCTCAAATATGATATAAACTAGCACCTGTTGGACACAGCACAGCTGTTACTTAAAACTTCAAATCCTACACATCTCTGCAGTCTGATCAGAGCCTTTGCTTGTCACCAAGGTCACATTGTTGTTGCTCATTTCTCTTTTCATTACTGGCCTGGTGAAAAATAATTTTATACAAACAAGCATCTGTTTGACACAAATGTTACTTAAAACTACAAATCCAAGATACCTCTACACTGAAAAAGCAACTGTCATTAAATGGTCCGAAAACAAAATGTATGGCAACGTTGTCCAGGATTTAGCGACTTATGGGTACTATCAGTTCCAAATAACACCATAAAATCGAATTCTACACAGAACTGGTCTCGAAAATGCTATAAATTACCTTGAAAATAAAATCCAATGAAAGCAAAAGCTGTACCCGCTGAACCGGCTAAGTCGGCTGTGAAATCAAGAATGAAACTGACGAAAGTTAAATTTCTATTTGCTTTTAATATTTATCAGGGGGACTTTTTGTAAAATAAGCAATCGACATAGGTGTAATGGAATTAAAAAAAATATATTTTTTTTACAAATTTGCTCATATAAATATTGTCCTTATCTTTTTCACTACTGTCTGAAAACACATATCCATCTTCTTGCTAAATATGCCTTATTAACCAATTTTAAACTCAGTTTTCCGTACTTTTGATGCGGAAACGACCGTCTAACTATATGGAGTTTTGACTTGAAACGGACCATAAATATACATTTAGCAATAAATAAATAAATAAACGGGAAAGAAACTTGACGGTTTCAAGTTTTTATGTTTGTTTTTTTTTTGTTTTTTTTGTTGTTGTTGTTTTTTTCTTCGTTTTTTGAGTTTTGCGAAATCTCACATATGGGGTATTCATTTTATTCAGTATATGTATTGCTGACGATGAAGGTAATGAGCATGTTGTATGTTTGTGTCTGAATAAATTCCTTTTGACTTGACTTGCTGTTGCAGTCCCATTATTTTTTCATTCGACTGAACTACGTAGTAGAATGTTTACTACAATTACATATGTTTGCTTGTTTTGCACGTACGCAGGTTTGCATTAGTAACTTTAATGGCAATTATAGACATCCAAAAATCATGCATTGGTTTTCAATTTTTGAACTGCTGTCATAATAATTTGCGTCTTTGTATTTGGATTCGTGCTTTGATTGATTGATTTGTGGCTTAACGTCCACGGTAAACAACTATGGTCATGTCGGGACGGTCAGTTAACCTAACCACACTATTCCTGGGCAGGCTTAGTCCTAAGCGGTCAGCCAGTACTAAGTGCACATACTTTCGCCTGTAACTGACAACTGCCCTTCTTGAATCAGCGGAAGGAGAAACGAAAGTATGTGGCCAGACCGGGTATCGAACCCAGGACCTCTGACTTATGAGTCAGGTGCCATACCGATTGCGCTACGCGGCCCGGCTTTTTGCATTGAATCCAGGAAGCTGGACATTCGATTATAGTTGCTAAAGTTTTTAGTCTCACAAACCGTTTTCAGTAAATTGGGCATGTTTCTGACAGAAGAGGTATTGACTCTATATGCATGATACATTATTGTCAACATTGTTTGGATATTGTTTCCATAAGAGAAGATTGTTACGTATTCACTTCAAAATTAAAATTTGTCTGAGTTTTCGATATTGCTTTTCTCCAAAACTTGTCATTTGTTTTTCAATTTTCATTTTGCCCCCCCCCCGGCCTTTTTACAAATAGGTTTTAGCATTGTCAAATTTTGCAAGTGACCTGAAATTTACCAGAATCGCT
Organism: Ctena decussata; assembly: GCA_963989385.1. NCBI lineage: Eukaryota > Metazoa > Mollusca > Bivalvia > Lucinida > Lucinidae > Ctena > Ctena decussata. Next base: position 71,365,299 of record OZ022501.1, on the reverse strand, counting down.
TCAACTGATTATTTGTTCCATTGCAAATCACTAACCCAAAAACTGATATGAGCCGCGACACGAGAAAACCAACAATGTGGTTGTGCGCCCAGCGCAGACTCAGATCAGCCTGGGCATCCGCCCAGTCTGATCAGAGTCTTCGCTGTCCGCATGGAGGTAGCTTAAACCCTTAGCTACCCTTTGGCCTCTTAGCAAAGGCTCTGATTGGACTGGGCGGATGCCCAGGCTGATCTGAGTCTACGCTGGGCGCACAACCACATTGTTGGTTTTCTCGTGTCGCGGCTCATATGTTGTCGAACGGCAAATTTCCTTTTTCGCTCATTATAGTTCACTGCCTGGTTGTTTTACGCAGGAGAAGAAACGGAATACGTCGGAACTGGCGGATGCGTCGTTACTGGTCAAACGACTGTACATGTCATCGCGGGCTGCGCTCAAACAGGACATCGATATCATGTGCAACTGGACATGCGACGTCAAGGAGGAACGTAATTTGCATTTAATCTGAATGTTTTTTAATAAATATTTTAATGGATAACGTCATTTTGTCGAAAGTCTTAAAGATTATTCTAAAATATGATATATGCACATTATCTAACGAATTTTTGTACAAGCATTTAATTCTGAAATCATAAAAAGAACAAAAAAAAGACAATGTTAATGATAATTTATTCTTGCGCATGACCCTAATGGCTAGCCGTACTGCTGCAATTATCTTTTTCTTCAAAAACGTCTACATTGTTCAGCAAGTATATATTGTTTAAAGCGTTCCAATACATATTGCGATCACGGCATGTCTTACTGTAACAAAAGTCAATTATATCAATTATATCAGTTATATTATATTATGAAAAAAAAAGATTCAAAAGAAAGCTTTATAATTGTACATAAGAATCTATGAATAAGTAGCTCTGTTTGTGTGTGTGCGCGCTTTTAATATCTATATACTTTTTAAAATTTAAATTACGTTTTCCTGTTGAGAATAATAAACGCAAATATATTAGGTGATTCAGCAATAAAGTTTAATTTATAATTATTTAAATTCTGAAGAGTTACGTCAACTAATACTTGTAATGATAACTCAGTGCAGGGTTAGACTAGTTCCTTCCGTTAGACACTTTACGTCACTAGAGGGCTACAAGTTCAAAGACAAGTAACGGGTGCCACAATCTTGAGTAGAGTTTCCTACTCCTAGCTTTGCGCATGCGTGAAACATTTGAATTGCAACGATGAAAATTTAATCAATGGTTTATTTAAGGAATGAATGTTATTTTTTTAACGTTTACTGAAGTATAAACTACATCGGGTCACGAGCAAAGTAAGTGAACCCCGAAGGGGTTTACGTAAACTTTGCTCGAGACCCGATGTAGTTTATACTTCAGTAAACGTTTAAAAAATAACATTCATTCCTTATATTTATATTATTAAACGATGCTTTTGATCAATAAAAAGATAAACAAAATTAAGAAATACATATATAAAGATTGTTTAAAAAACATTACCGGCCGAATTTAGCAATAGTTTGGAACAGCCGCATTGTCACTGCCTACCAGTAAATTCCACCTCCTGCTGTAGATTTCGCGTGCAAGTAGGCGTAGCGAGCTGTCACTCAATGTTTACTAGCCATTCAAGTACATGGAATGTTGTAGATTTCACGTGCTAGTTAGTGAGATGAGCTGTCACTCTGAAGCGCGTGATACAATGTAATTATTGACTTTTAAACAACACTGACGCCCGCATCACTTAATTGGGTTAACAGAGAGCTCTACACTGATAATGTAAATATATCAGTAACAATATCAGTCACATGTAACTTCAAATGAATAATCAAATACACGCTGAAGCAAATTACATAAATGTTTTGGGCAGTGACTCATCTTCAAGTGTATTTCCCAGTGTTGTGAGCTATAAATAGGTATTAAACGTCAGCAATGGCGGTAGGCGTTACTTAAGGAATGAATGTTATTTTTTCATCGTTTACTGAAGTATAAACTACATCGGGTCACGAGCAAAGTAAGTGAACCCCGAAGGGGTTTACGTAAACTTTGCTCGTGACCCGATGTAGTTTATACTTCAGTAAACGTTTAAAAAATAACATTCATTCCTTATATTTATATTATTAAACGATGCTTTTGATCAATAAAAAGGTAAACAAAAATAAGAAATACATATATATGAATCGTTTTAAAAATATTGCCGGTCGAATTTTGCAAAAGTTTGGAACAGCCGCATTGTCACTGCCTACCAGTAAATTCCACCTCCTGCTGTAGATTTCACGTGGAAGTAGGCGTAGCGAGCTGTCACTCAATGTTTACCAGCCATTCAAGTACATGGCATGTTGTAGATTTCACGTGCTAGTTAGTGAGATGAGCTGTCACTTTAAAGCGCGTGACACAATGTAATTATTGACTTGTAAACAAAATTGACTCCCGCATCACTTAATTGGGTTAACAGAGAGCTCTGCACTGAAAATGTAAATATTTGTCTTTGAACATGTAGCCCTCTAGCGGCGTAAAGGGAAGGAGTCTAGGTGCATGGTCTAATCGGAACTCTCCGGCTGTTCTGTAATATGTTGGGATTGGCCGAGCGGTGTTCTGAATGTGCAAGGTCTAGACTCATTGTAGCAGTGATCGACAGAACCAGCAAGCATATAATGTTGATTCTAATGACAGTGTGTTTATAGAAGCAATGAATGGAAGGATGTAGAAGCAATGAATGGAAGGATAGATAACTTGCGATTTTACGTCTTTTTTGTCGAAGACATAATAAGATTACTATGATTCGAGTTCGGCTGAACTACTCGGGTACACTATAGTAACTTGGGGTATCGGGTTAACAGTATGACCTCGTTGATGCCAAAGCTCAAGTACAGTAAGACTTTCAGCTACGGACTTTAAGTTTCAACGACTTATTCCAAAGATATGGTGGGACTAATATAGGCAGGTGGAGCTTACAACTCATTGCCTGATCACACCTCTATTTTGGGTCCATGTCTGTGTATCTTAAAATATTTCGGAATCGTCAATGTTTGTTTGATTTACGAGTTCGAACATGATTTAGGTACATTGACCACTTTTACATAAAACTTATTGCCTGATCACACCTCTATTTTGGGCCCATGTCTGTGTATCTTAAAATATTTCGGAATCGTCAATGTTTGTATGATTTACGAGTTCGGACATGATTTAGGTACATTGACCACTTTTACTTTAGTTTATTTTTGGTAGAATGGTTTTGCCATACTACTGCCTCAACAGAAAAAAGAGGGGCTATTGTCCTAGGGTAATTCTTTGGGGTATCGCTGTAGACCTGACATTTACGATAAGGAGAGCTGTGCGGTGCTCTTAGAGTAAGAGTCCTCTATAAGCATGTATCTCAGTTGGGTCAGACATTTACGTTTGTCATGATACACGGCACTGGAGTGTATCTTGAATAAGATGATTAAATAGGTCTGCTCCAAGCGAGCCTCCGGGGATGGCTGCTCCAGCTCCTCGAGCATATCACCACTTGTTGTGTTGCGCAATCGCCTACAGGTCCACCTAGCTGCTGCTCTCTAGACGTGCTCAACCTGCTAAGTCTGAGTATAAAGATGAGGATGTCAAATAGATGGTGTACTCAAGTTTAGGTTTAACCAGTAGCCTTTTTTCACCTAAGTGCAAAGGATAATTTGGGTCGCAAAATTTCTAGGGTCCTGATTGCCTTTGTTGTAAACTCTGAGATAAGTCGTTCCCCAAATAAAGTGGGCTGCTAGAAACATTTGCTAATTCATTCATTCGTGTTTGTAGATCCCTCCTCTTTCAGAAGAAGCGCGTATAAACGTGTGAAGTCTTTGTTTATTAACTTAGCATCCCACATGCTTGTAATGAGAAGTGTCACATCGCTTACCAGAGTCTCCCTGTATACTAGCCTCCAGTTGGTGCTTCCATTCTACGTCATACACGCAAGTCCGACCAAATCCTGATAATTTACTTGAAATAAATATTGTTTAAACAAATGCTTGTTGTTGTGCTCTAAACATTTTCGATGTTCCGTTGTACAAATACGAGTCGTGCTCCTTTTTTAGAAGTTCGGGTCCTGTTCCCGTGTGATGTTATTCCGTATCAAGGGTTAGGTCTAGATCACCATGACATTGTTGATTGAGAGCTTCCTTTCAGCGTGTTTGTTTAGCTTAAAGATCATGTTTTGACTGAACAGTATTGAAGGCAGTTTAGGTTCCCCCTATATATTAGTCTCCTGTTGGTGGTTGCAGTCTGCGTCAAGAATAGCAATAACTGCACAATCTTCTAAGAGGTGTTCTCATGAAGGCGGTTTTACTGGTTGGTTCCGGTATTTACAGGTACCGCATTCCTGACATCGTTTATTTAGAGCTTTCGGTCTTTAGCGTTCTCGTTTAGCTTTTAACACCATGACTTTGACTGATTACTGTAGAATGCAACCGTGTCATGACACGGTCGCAATAAAACCGGCTCGGTGCAAGTATGTTGTCGCAAATTTTTGAAATCCAATCAGACGTTGTTTTTTTTCGGCTCTAGCCGTCTAACCTTAGTATTGACCTACATTTTAAGAACTTCATTTTCCAATATATGATACCCGGGAATTCGATATAAATAGCTTACTTTCGCTTTCTCTTTCTCCTTTCAGTTTCATTTGACTGTTGGCCTATAAACCGTGTCGTGATGAACCTAGATATTTCGGTTCAAATCGCTTTTTGCCAAAGAACACATTTTGCCTGTTATTATGTCGCCCATGTAAAATATAAAACCAAGAAGATAACTTGGCTCAGAAATAGAAGACGAAATTAAGACACTTTTAAGGTTGTATGTGGGGCGGTGAGCCAACCAATCCTTATTGTTATGTGCAACACAGACAGACCCCAATCAAAATGCAACAGCATTTCCGAAATCGAAACCCCGACACCAACAACAAATATGCATATCAACATGCACATCCGTACAATCTGATCAGCACATTCGATATCTTACATTTACCTGACTCATACTTATTACAATACACACTTCTATTTAATCTAGGCCGATTATCTTTTTATAGCCCCAAACTTCGAAGAAGTTGAGGGGGCATATTGGTTTGGGCCTGACCGTCCGTCCGTCCGTACGTAACACCTCATTTTCTCAAGAACCGTAACTGCTAGGGCCTTGATATTTCATAGGTGGGTAGACTATTAAAAACTAGAGGACACATATTTTTTTTCTTGTCCATCAGCCTTGTACTTGCAGAGTTACGCCCCTTTTTTTTTAAAAATTAAATGAAAGTTTGTTCCCAAAATTCTTGGAATACCGTTGAGCTAGGATGCTCATATTTGGCATACTGCTAGGGCCTCAGGTGTAGATCACCTGATTAACTTTTGGGCAAATTCCTTGAAGAAATGACTGAATTATGCCCCTTTATTGAATTTGGCATTTTTCCAACTTTTGAACCGTTTGACCTAGGACCCTAATTTTTTGTGTACTATTAGTATTTGAGGTGCTGATCATTCTGATGCTAGTCGCGTTTTGATGCATTCATTATGGACAGAGTTATTCCCCTTTTCTCATCTGTATAAAACCTAATTACGGGTGGTCCATTTTTCAAGAACAATAACTGTTGAGGCCTTGATATTTATAAAATGGGTAGTCCATAAAAAATGAGCAAACCTGTATTTTTCTTCTTTTCTGTCTGCCATGTATTTACAGAATTATTTCCTTTTATCAAAAAAATGCATGAAACTTTGTTCCCAAAATCCTGGGAATACCGTTTGAGCTAGGATGCTCATATTTGGCATACTTCCAGGGGCTAATCACCTGATTAACTTTTGGGCAAATTCCGTGACAAAATCAGCAAGTTATGCTAGACTTCTAAAGTTTGACACCTTTAGTGGCAAGCATATGGTTGGGGGCATAGTGTTTCACAAACACACTTTCTAGTTTAAAGATATTTCTTGTTTCAATTTTATGGTGGCTGGTTTGTGCCATTTCGTCTTTTTGTCTTTTCGCCGTGAAAAGACGCCACGCGAAAAGACGAAAAGACAAAATAACGCCATGCGAAAAGACGAAAAGACGAAACCCTCCGAAAAACGAAAAAGATGCCGTGCGAAAAGACGCCATTTGAAACTCTTAATTTGTCGTCTTTTCGCGTGGCGTCTTTTCGTCTTTTCGCATGGCGTTATTTCATCTTTTCGTCGTTTCGTGTGGCGTTATTTCGTCTTTTCGCGTGGTGTTATTTCTTCTTTTCGTCTTTTCGCATGGCGTCTTTTCGTCTTTTCCGTGCGAAAAGACGAAATAACGCCATGCGAAAAGACGAAAAGATGAAATAACGCCACGCAAAAAGACGAAAAGACGCCAGGCGAAAAGACGAAATAACGACACACAAATACCCTTCTATTGACACAGTATCCGAACTACATGAACCATCTCTTCCGGTTTTCATACTGCGGCGTTGAATCGAGTGTACAAACGTTCGCTTATAACCAGTAGTCGGAAATCATTATGTTTTGAGATTTTATCCGGAATCTGCTGCGTCATTTATAGCTACTCAGCTTCGAAAATGTAAAGAGGTAAGTTTAATATAATTTGCTCTTCGGTCTTTTACTTTATTACCCTGTACAATGTTGTGTATGGGTGGGTAGTAATTGGTACAGTATTCAAATCGCCCTTGGCATGATTCTTAAACCATTTTGAGCATTTTCTTACATGTTTTATAAAAAATCTTTAGAATAAACGGAAGGCGTTATCAATGTACAGTTTGTTAGTTTTGATAAAAGAATGATAGCTAGGTTTTGCACGACACAAACTCGTGTTAAATCAAGCTGTTCGGAAAAAAAAAATCTGCGACGGCAAGGAGTTTTTCATTGTACAGGGCAATAAAATAAAAGACCGAAGAGAAAATTATATTGAACTTACCTCTTTACATTTTCGAAGCTGAATAACTATAAATGACGCAGCAGATTCCATATAAAAACTCAAAACATAATGATTTCCGGCTACTGGTTATAAGCGAATTTGGTACTCTCGATTCAACGCTATGAAAACCGGAAGAGATGGTACAGTGCGTTCGGATACTGTGATTGATAACTGTATTGATTCCTAATACTAAGACAGTTTGTGTGAGTAAACAATATAGACTCATATCAGACTACTGCAAACGCAGCTACAGAAGCAGTCTGATCACAGAATTTGCCACTGAAATGCTTTTTAAGGTGGACGATCCCGCAAGAACTCTGTTCTTGCTTGTTTAAAAAACAAACAGAGTTATTGTTCATCATCAAATCGACTAACTGTGGAGTAAATACAGTTATAATATACACTTACAATATCTACCGTAAAGATCCTAAGTTTTCGGGCACATAGGTCTGTACAAACAGTGAAAACTGAGATCAGACTGTTCCTTAGGAACCAGAATGATCAAGATCTTCACAGTTTCCATTCCATCTGCGCATTTTTGTCGACATTACTCTATGGTAGAACCGAATAACAGGAAAATAAATAATAGGGCAAGGACCGGCTGTGCTTGCAGCAGGTGCAGAATTTGGGCAGTCTGTTTTGGGGATATTTTGAACTTAAACATTGTTTTTCTAGGAAACGAAACGGTGAAATGTTTGTTTTTTTGTTTTATTCTTTAACATACGACGTAAGTTTTACTAAAATAATACGCATAAGCATGCCCCATCGATTGATAATATTTTTCATGACGTTTTTCATGAAATTCAATTTTCTTGCATTTTTTCAAAGAATGTAAAAATATACGTATTAACAAGAAAACTGCAATTTTTTGTTATGAGTTTGTTTCAAATATCATATATTACAGATTATATGATTTGCTGAAGTGAAAGTGCATTCATGTGGTAGAGATATGAATTTTAATGGAAAATGTTTAAAAATAATATGTAGAAATACAAAATATTGTTTTTTAGGAAAACAAAACGGTGAAAATTGTTTTTTTCTTACCCAAATGTTTTATAGCTCTTTGGGTTATTTAGATGGTATAATGGTTTGAATGCCCCGCCAATATTTCTATTCAGTATTCGTCTACCTTAATATATCTTTTTGACAGCTAAAAATTGTAAGGATAGACTATAAAATTAACGTGCTCTGGGGTCGGCAACATTTTTGGTCAGTATGGTATCGTTTAGATAGAATAACAGATTTGTGCCTTGTTGACTAAGATCAAACACAGATATAATCAAGATAATCAGTGTCAAGCAGCAGTCTTATGAAAATTAGAAGGGATTTGCCACTGAAACTCTATTTTATCCGACGGAAAAATAAAACTTGTTAAAAGTGAAACGGATAGTTATAAGTATTAGTATGGGGTCGGCAATAATTACAGTTATTGATTAAATAATCTGGGGGTTGGGGCCATGTTGACTTAAAAATTAGCACATTGAGGAACATAGGCAGACCTAGTACATTGTTATCGCAAGCATTTTTGAGAAATACCGTCAAACCTGTCTTAAGGGGTCACCCAACGGAAGGACAAAAAAGTGGCTACTTAAGACAGGTGACCCCTTAATACATTTCATTTGCACTGTATTTTGGTTCAAAGGACAAAGAAAAGGTGGCTGCTTAAGACAGGTGATCCCTTAATAGAGGTGACCACATAAGCAGGTTTGACTGTATAGCTGACCATAAGCAGGTTTGACTGTATAGCTGAATGTATGCTGGGCCGCGTAGCGCAATCAGTAGGGCACCTGACTCATAAGTCAGAGGTTCTGGGTTTGATACCCGGTCTGGCCACATACTTTCGTTTCTCCTTCCGCTGATTCAAGAAGGGCAGTTGTCAGTTACTGGCGAAAGTATGTGCACTTAGTACTGGTTAACCGCTTAGGAGGTCTAAGCCTGCCCAGGAATAGTGTGGTTAGGTTAAATGACCGTCCCGACATGACCATAGATATTTACTGCGGACGTTAAGCAATAAATCAATCAATCAGTCAATAGCTGAATGTATACACCTCCAAGAAAGATCTCTCTAATATTGAACATTCTGTCCCCTTCTGTCATATTTACAAACGGGAACAACTTTTGTGACATTCTCTTTGCTTCCCAAGATAGGAAAGTGAAGCAAACAGAAAGTTAGATTCTTAAATAGGTCTTCTCTTCAAGGAAAGAATTTGCTCCTAGAGGACCAAATTCTACTTTCAAGAGCTGACCCTCCTTAAGAAAGGAGGCAAAAATGCAAACTTGCTTCCCCTGAGAGTGGTCCCGTTTACCTTTAGCACAGATGCAAATATGTTGAAGCCTGTGTCTCCATGCATCCTACGTAAAAATAACCGTTTTTCTTTTTTTTTTTAAATTTGAACAAGTAGATTCTAATATATCGAGCTGTATCATAACATACGCCGAATGGTTACCAATGCAGAGTCTGACCAGACCACTGTTTTCCTAGGACACATATGTCCTAGGATTTAGGATCATAATGGTAACATGGTCCAAATCTATTACTTAATGCTAGCACCTAATCTACTACTTAATGCATTTTCTGAGTAAACTGTGTTACAATATTGTTCCAACTGAGAGATTGAGAGAATTCATTTGGGTAAAACGTCCCACCAATGCTAAGGTCATATGAAGACATGACCTCGCGGTTTAGAGTCGCATCTGAAGGACCACTGAAGCGAGTGTGTGTGTGTGTGTGTGTGTGTGTGTGTGTGTGTGTGTGGGACTGACTGCAACCGCTGGTCTAATCTAGTCTATCCCATTATCTTGTGAGGTCGTAGGGGCACCACAGATGACTCTACAACACTCCTTTTCCACCTAGATCTGTCTTCAGCTGCCCTAGTTGAGCTTGCAAAATCCATCTCTGTCGTTTAAAGAAGACTTGAAGAGGAAGTAACGGTAGTTGTGCCCCTTTGGAAGGGGTCACATTTTCAATATAAAATTCTTATATATTGGGACACATATGCGAAAGCCAAAGAGAAGTCTAATCAGGCTCTGCTCTGTCTGCGATTGGCACGTCTTTAGAAAACTATAAACTTGTTCAAATGTTGGGTTAGCTGCAGTTAAATGTATGTCAAATTAGGGAAAACACTGTATCATTATTTTTTCATATCATAACACTTACAGAGAAGTGCAACAATGTTTCAATGTTTGTATAGACACCTTCGTCTTCCATAGTTTGAGAGAGATTACATGGTCAACAAGTGGTTAATCTTTCAGGCAGTTTAAGATCAAAATTAAGATAGGATGAAACTTGTTTGGAGTATTTTACTCCAAAACATTAGGACGGCTCATTTTCTTTTCTGCCCGTTCAGTAGAAATACCATAATGACTTCTTTCCTCATAGTTTGGTAATGTTTTTAAAAGAACAGTTTAGCGGCAAAAACTGCAAACCGTGATTAGTACACTTCTTTATAGATTGCATTCTGATCAGGGTCTACACAGTTTAAAAAAGAAACACCTGTCTAAGTATTCAAAGTATTAACTGCATTTAGAATAGGATTTATTGATACATCTTAATGCAAAACATGTGATGCGAATAGACGAAAAGACGCCATGCGAAAAGACGAAGTAACGCCACGCGAAAAGACGAAAAGACGAAATAACGTCACGCGAAAAGACGAAATAACGCCATGCGAAAAGACGAAATAACGCCATGCGAAAAGACGAAAAGATGCCAGGCGAAAAGACGAAAAGACGCCACGCGAAAAGACGACAAATTAACAGTTTCAAATGGCGTTTTTTCGCTTGGCGTTTTTTCGTCTTTTCGCGCTGAAGTTTCGTCTTTTCGCGTGGCGGGTTTCGTCTTTTTGTCTTTCGCATGGCGTTATTTCGTCTTTTCGTCTTTTCGCCTGGCGTTTTTTCGTCCTTTCGTCTTTTCGCATGGCGTCTTTTCGTCTTTTCGCGTGGCGTCTTTTCGCGGCGAAAAGACGAAATGGCACAAACCAGCCACCATACAATTTCGTTAGTGCAATGTTGAAGAATTGATTAAATGTTTATTAAACACAGCGTGCACAGTTGGAGACTTTTTGACGTAACTGGCGTGACTCGAGAAATCGTTCTTTCTTTCGTTGACGGTTGCTCGGTTCCTTTTTCTTTGTCTCTTGACACATTATGTGATAGTCCGAAATGACTTGTCCTTCTGTTGCTCACTAAAAGAATTTGCTCCTATGGCGGCAACTTCTTTTTCTGCCCTATTGGGAAGGGGTTGGATCTGGAAAAATAGATGTTTTGCTTATGACGCGACAAAATCAATGCCCGTGATATGGCTTTGGTCATCATGTCTTAAGATTCCATTGTTTGATGTTTTGCATCAGTTCCCTTCTCCACTGGTTGGGAGCGTACAGTACATGTGCACCGTTGTCCGATGTGTATAGTGGGCAAATCTTTGTCCGTTGTTATGACCTTCAGGATGTGTTTGTGTGAAATGTGTTTTCTTTTATTATTTGGATGTAAACCACTTGGTAAGAGTGTTTTCTCTATTTATGTTTTCCATTATGGTCATCTTTGGAGATGGCTAGATGTTGCTTTCTCTGCTCTAAATTCGTATTTTCATCTGCAAATCACTGGTGTTTGTAATCAGATCACGTCACGTGTAACCAGAAAATCGGCCGAGTTAGCGTTTTAATTCGAAAAAAATGTTAGTTAGTCCCTTTTTAAGATAGATTAATGATCTATTAAGAGATTTACCCATGATAAGTATCCTTTAAGTATGGGACGAATCCACAAGACAAGCAAAGCTGAGCATCCCCAAATTTTTCTGACTGTATGGGATGTCTCACTGACAATCGGTTTTACGACCCACGATACAGAATAGTGTTTGACCCTTCTTTTGTTTTCTTTGAAAATAATTGCCCTTACCTAGCATGATATCTAACAAGATTAATTAATCCTGAACCTAAATACACCATAAAATATTTCTAAAGAAAACACGGTTGTTTCATATATAATTGATGACAAAATTTGAAGAAATGTCACCGGCGCAGATTTCGAAATCGAAAGTAGAGTAGTGATTTTCTCAAATTAAATGTGAAAATAAAGCATATCATAACAATTTACAGAAAATTAAGGTGACATGTCGAAAAGATCTGTATTAAGGCTTGTCGAGCAAGCTGTTCTGCCTACACTCAATGATTTTAAAACACAAAAATAAACAATTTTGAAACTTACCCGACATATTGGGACAAAGATGCGTCCACTATACAGATCGGGACAACCGGTCACTTGTACTGTACGCTCCCACCCAGTGTTCTCATCTGATTGGTCAAAACAGAATGCGCTTATTTTGGCATACAGGTAAAATCTGTTTTGTCGATATCTATGCAGTGAACTCTCGTTGTCTCAAACACCGATATCTTAAAGTATCTGCTTTTCTCAAAGCCAGATTGAGATACTTTTTGCTTGAGTTTAACTTTTTTTATCGCATACTAACATTAACCCAAAGTAAAATTTCTTGTTTCTTCGATTTTGAGACAGCGATGTCGGCTGTATATTATCTCATAAGTATTAGCTCTTTCGCCATATTGAACAGGCTGATGACAGCGTCGATTTGGATGGGCTGACGTCATGAGCCGCCCCCATCTGGATCTCCGCTGTTATTAGCTTGTCATATATGTTACATATTGGGAGGTGAAAGAGCTAAACGGTCTCCCGGGATAGATAACTAACTAAAAAAATGGAATCTACAATTAAGGTCTCCGCAATGGGCGCACGGCATGGAGTCAACTCAGAGCTCCTCTTTTACTGTATTCAACTGGCTTGTTTGTATAAAATCACTGTAATATTTCACGACGCCAATGCCATAATCATTATTGTATGAATGTTATTATTGATTCTCTTGTTGTTTACATGTAAACCAGAGATTGTCAAAAATAAACTTGTAAACTTGTATTTTATTATAAGCCCCTGCGTTGGAAAAATTGCTCAAGAAACATCTTTTTGGGGTCGTGGGCTAAAAAAATTTGGTGCACTATTTTCGGAGATCGAAGATCCTTTTCAGTTAGCCAGCTCTGCATTTTCACACTGTCCTTCAGTTCAGTTCAGTTCAGTTCAATTCTCTTATCGACGTTACCCAAGTGGTTCAACGGTACGTAACCATAGTTGCACACACTTGGCGCCGTTTGTCCGTCCAATGTCATTCAGTCTGTAATTGTGTCGTCGGTCAGTGCTGCCCAACCAGTATTTATGCATAGATGTTTGCCTGCTGCGGCTCCAAGTTAGGTTCGATCCGGAAAAGGAGGCGCGCGCCACATGAAAGCCACCCCAGCGGAAGATCCAGGGAAACACAGGCCTACCCCGCCGGCAGAGGAGGAGCACAGCGAAACCCAGGTCCCAACGAGAGAACACGCAGGCGTTCCCTAGGTTTTATGAATGGGACCTGTTGGGGTCCCATATTACTTACAGCCCTTAAATTTTCCCTCCCCCGTATCCAAGTAATTTGGTTCCAGGTGGAGGTCCCTTATTCTGACCTTACCCTTAGGTGGGGATGGACGCCGTTACAAGTAGGGACCTTTTCAGGTACCTTTGGGGTAGTTGCACTTCAGTTACTTCAATCGAGTAATTTGCCAAGTTATGAGTGCAACTTTAAGTTTGAATTTTGAGCTCCCCCGTCAAAAGTGAGCATCTAGCGTGGTGCCGGCTTTAGTTTGCTAGCACCTCGCTCATTAATCATTTGTGACCCTAAGGAACACTGAAAAGAGCATAGAAGAATTGGGAATGGCTTAAAGTTATTTGCATAGGGGTGGGTCTCGCCCTGTATGGTCAAGCATATAAAAAAGTGTGGCTGTTATATATCAATAAGTTAATGGGCCGTTAGTAAGTTTTATTGTCCTTGATGATTGCGTCGGCAATTATAATTGAGCCGCGACACGAGAAAACCAACAAAGTGGTTGTGCGCCCAGCGGAGACTCTGATCAGCATTGGCATTCGCCCAGTCTGATCAGACTTTTCGCTAAGCGCTTAAAGGGTAGCTAAAGGTCTAAGCTACCTCCATGCGGACAGCGAAGACTCTGATCAGACTGGGCGGATGCCCAGGCTGATCTGAGTCTGCGCTGGGCGCACAACCACATTGTTGGTTTTCTATTATATCGTTTCTCATCTCTTTCCGCTAGTTATTGGTCTCCGCAAGTTATTGGTCTCTAGTCTAGCCTAGTCTATCCCATAACCTTGGCAGTCGTAGGGGCACCACATAGACTTTACAACAATCCTTCTCCGCCTAGTCCTGTCTACAGCTGCCCTAGCTGAGCTAGTAAAGTCCATCCCTGTCCACTCCTCAATATTGTCTTTTCACCTCTTCTTCTGTCTGCCCAGGCCGATCTGAGTCTGCGCTGGGCGCACAACCACATTGTTGGTTTTCTATTACATCGTTTCTCATCTCTTTCCGCTAGTTATTGGTCTCCGCAAGTTATTGGTCTCTAGTCTAGCCTAGTCTATCCCATAACTTTGGCAGTCGTAGGGGTACCACAGATGACTTTACAACAATCCCCCACCCAGTCCTGTCTTCAGCTGCCCTAGTTGAGCTAGCAAAGTCCATCCTGTCCACTCCTCAATATTGTCTTTTCACCTCTTCTTCTGTCTACCTCTTCATCTTTTACCTTTCACTGTGCCCTGCAGAATTGTCTTTACTAAGCCAGACGATCTTGAGACGTGGCCAAACCACCTCAGTTTTCGTTTCTTGACCAAGGTCAGGAGTTCGTCATATTCTCCAATAAATGGCTGCTTGGAACTTTGTGCGAACTTCCTCGTTAGTTACAGGGTCCTTGCACGAGATGTTCAGTAACTTTCGATAAGGCCTGCGTTCTTTTCTCTAACTCTGCTGTCAAGGTCCATGATTCACAGGCATACAGAAATACGGTTATTTGTACAACATATTAAAACTTAAAATACCCTTTTAACTACAATGCCGCATAAGTTCCAAATATTGGGAAACACAATGCTGAGAAAACAGTGCAGACCCAGGTCTCTTATCAGGGTCTTCACTGTTTGGCATTCCATCTTCATATTTTTGGACGCATTACTGCATTGTTAAACCAAACTGTTCTATTTTTAGGCAATTACGGTAGTTATTTCCGTTGTCCCAATTTTTATTTTTATTACAATCTTTGCGGTAATAGCTGGTCATTGAGGTATTTCTATTGTTCGTATGACAGTACATGTTGGGAAGTTTATAGGCAACTAGACTTTGGCAATTAAAGGAGCTATTGTTACTAAGTACATGTATGTATTTTGAAAGTTTGCGTGAAAGATATATTTTCTATAGCGTTTTTGTTAAGAAACATTTGGACATTTGGAAACCCGACATAAATAAAATTAAGCAAGAAAATTGATGGACTAACGCCAGGCTCTTGAATGAATTGTTGGAAATAACACAGCTTAAAAAAGTAGACGACAAAATTTACGTCTGCGAAATTTCAAAAATTGTTTCGTCCAAAGCTATATTATATTGAGAATTCAAAGACTAGAGAGCAGACATTATAGATCAAGATGAGGCGGCTCATCATGAGCCACCTCATCTGAATCTAAGCTGTTTGCAAATTCAATGATTTTCATTTTTATCATTTTAAGCATAAATCAAATTCTGCAAGATGATTTTTTGACAATACATATATAGACTGCTTACTGAGTGATGAAATACTTTCTTCGAAGAAAAATGAGAAAATCATTCCATCTTTTAGTTTATTTATTTATCATTTTTGCTGTTCTGTGGATATTAGTGTTGCTATATGTTAAGGACGAAGTCCCAACCTTAAAAGGAAGTGACCTTATACGGCAGTTACAAAATGATGTTAAGGTCAAGAAACCTGGTAAACAGACGCTTGTACAAGATATACACAAAATCCAGACTTCAATAAAAATCAAAATGTCTAACAAAGTGGATATTGAGGAAGGAAATGCAATTTCAAAAGGCAGTGCTCTGAAAGATGTCTCAGTTTCAAGAGTGAGTATCGAAGACGGTATTAAAAGTGGACGTAACAGGACCAAACCTTGTAGGCTTCTACCCGATATTATGATAATTGGATTTGAAAAGTGTGGAACAATGACGCTAAGGTCATATTTGGGAACTCATCCAGAGATATTCATCTCCAAATCTAATCTTACTATTCCATATTTCAATGCAGTCAATTACATGTATATTAGTTTAGAGGAGTTTACCAAAAACATGTCTTGTACACCAGCCGGAAAATTTCGACTTGAAAAGATCGCTACCCCAGGACTAGCTGAAAAGGCTTATGAGGCGGTTCCTGACATTAAATTATTGGCAATTGTACGAGAACCCGTGGACAGAGCGATGTCGCACCATGTTCATCGTATTGCTAGAGAGAAAGAAAACAGCCTCGACTTTGACTCTGTTGTGAAGTCAATAATGGACGATGGAAAACCTCGAGGGTCAGTTTTATTTCGACAGTCGACGTATATAGATCGTCTAGAACAGTGGATAGAGACTTACGGAGTGGAGAAAATATATACTTTGGATGGAGACAATTTTATTAAAAACCCAGCACTTGAGTTAAAGAATGTAGAAAAGTTTTTAGGTTTAACGCCATACTTCTCTGAAGAGCATTTTGAGTACAACCCGATAAAAAAGTTCTACTGTATAAAAGTTCAGGGATACAACTCTTGCATGAACAGAGATAAAGGGCGACCACACCCGGTTATGTCAAACACTACCAGAAAAATACTACAAGACTACTTTAGGCCTTTCAATGACAAATTTTTTCGAACAATAGGGCGCAATTTTTCCTGGAACTATTAAGCAGGCACTGTTTAGAGACATTGCCAGTTTAGACGCAAGTGAAGATAACCCAGGAAATTACCTGTTTGATATAAGCCGCGAAGAGTCTGATCAGACTGGGCGGATGCCCAGGCTGATCTGAGTCTGCGCTGGGTGCACAACTACTTTGTTCGTTTCCTCGTGTCGCGGCTCAATATAGAAGGTTTGAGTTGCAATAGGATTGTATATGAAACCCTGTTCATTTAAAACGTTGAGTAAAAGCCCTGGTGTTTTCTTTGAGATAGGGGAGAGTCGGGTAACTTCGGACAGCGGGTAAATTCGGACACTGACATTGTTTCCTTAAAATGTCAAGTGTTTGGAACTAAAACAAAAATTAACTGGCCAAACAGAGAAAATCCTGATGAGACGGCTCATAATGAGCCGTCTCATCTGGATTTTCACTGTTTGCAATTGTATGTCCGAATTTACCCGCCTGTCCGAAGTTACCCGACTCTCCCCTAGTTCAGTTCTCTTACAGTCATATACAGTCAACTCTCGATATCTCGAACACCGATATCTCAAAGTATCCTCTGATACCAAAGAATACATTTCCTATTTTTATTTACATTTCAACTCCTGTTATCTCAAACTACTGTATCTCAAAGTAAATTTTCTGGTACCAGAAAATTTACTTTGAGATATCAGTAGTTTGTGCTAAGTTCGACTTCGAGATATCGAGAGTTGACTGTATATGTTTTACATTTTTCACAAAAAATCGGAGTTTGCTTCCAATTTAGCATTCATACCGCCTATGAATGAACGCTTTCTCCTATCCTTTCTAGAGTAAAGTTTCGTTTTTCAAAATATCCATTGTTTCAACTCATTCATTTATGGCAAAAACAAATCCGATATATAATACAAATTCTTGCTATTACCGTTAAACGGTAATTTTACATCAATGGCAAATTAATTCCCAATTTGCTCTAATTTCTGGCCTATGACAGTTTTCGGAAGCATCCTGTCCTTTCTACGGTAAAGTTTCGCTTTTCAAAATATCTTTCACTTTCAAACATTGTTTCAATTAATTCAATAATGGCAAAACCAAATCCTTGATATAATACAAATTATTGCTGTTACCGTTAAAGGGTAATTTTACATTAATGGCAAATTAATTTCCAATTTGCTCTAATTTCTGGCCTGTGAGAGTTTTCGGAAGTGTCCTGTTCTTTCTAGGGTAAAGTTTCGCTTTTCAAAATATCTGTCACTTTCAAACATTGTTTCAATTAATTCAATAATGGCAAAACCAAATCCTTGATATAATACAAATTATTGCTGTTACCGTTAAAGGGTAATTTTACATTAATGGCAAATTAATTTCCAATTTGCTCTAATTTCTGGCCTGTGAGAGTTTTCAGAAGCGTCCTGTACTTTCTAGGGTAAAGTTTCGCTTTTCAAAATAGCCTTCACTTTCAAACATTGTTTCAACTAATTCATTAATGGCAAAACAAATCCTTGATATAATACAAATTCTTGCTATTACCGTTAAACGGCAATTTTACATTAATGGCAAATAAATTTCCAATTTGCTCTAATTTCTGGCCTATGAGAGTTTTCAGAAGCGTCCTGTCCTTTCTAGGGTAAAGTTTCGCTTTTCAAAATGGCCTTCACTTTCAAACATTGTTTCAATTAATTCATTAATGGCAAAACAAATTCTTTATAAAATACAAATTCTGGTTGTTACCGTTAAACCATAATTTTACATTAATGGCAAATTAATTTCCAATTTGCTCTAATTTCTGGCCTATGAAAGATTATCAGAAACGTCTTGCACGGAAAATACGCGAATATCACTATTTTGTACGGGTTTGGAAATCAAGGGGTGCAAATATTCAGGTCATAAATCATATCAATTTTTTACTCTTCTTTTCTTTTCCTTAATTGCGGTTTTATTGTTGGCGATTCAGTTGTACACTGTAAAAAATACTGTAGAATTTACGGTAGAATAACTGGAAACCAGCTGCCAGTCCTTTTCCCGTTATTCTTACGGGCGTTTGCCTGTAAGACATTGTTGGAAATCACGAAATGGAAGTTTTATGTTAACTGGACGCACTCGAAAATTACTTTGTATTGTTGAAGGTCTATCTCGCCAAAACGACACCTGCTCTGTTCTGTCCCACTCGGCTTGATGATTCCTGCAATTTTTACGGGCGCCCGTAAAAATAACGGTAAAAGGACTGGCAGCTGGTTGCCAGTTATTTTACCGTAAAATCTACGGATTTTTTTACATTGAATTCGTTTTCGGCCATATACGACTATATTATAAAATTCACTGTGGTTAATCTTACGGGCCAAAACTTGTCAGGCTAGTGATTTGGTATTGAGCCGCGACAAGAGAAAACCAACCAAGTGGTTGTGCGTCCAGCGCAGACTCAGATCAGCCTTGGCATTCGCTCATTCTGAAAAGTGTCTTCGCTGGCCACATGGAGGTAGCTTAGACCCATAGCTATCATTAAAGCTCTAAGCGAAGACTCTGATCACACTGGGCGGATGCCCAGGCTGATCTGAGTATGCGCTGGGCGCACACGCACTTGGTTGGTTTTCTAGTGTCGCGGCTCAAGTTCTGCCATGCTCTGTCTTTTTCATGATACATTTTGAGATCCCTACTCTGTAAAAAGACTTCCGTAGATTTTACGGTAGAATACCTGGCAAGCAGCTGCCAGTCCGTTTCCCGTTATTTTTACCGGCTCCCGTAAACATTGGCGGAATCATCACGCAGAGTAGGGTAGAATAAGACAGGTGTTGTTTTAGTCATATAGCCCTTCAACACTATAAAGGTATTTTCAGAAACGGTCAGAACTCTACCATATCGAGATTTCAAAAAATGTTCTACAGGCATATGCCTGTAAAAATAACGGGAAATGGACTGGCAGCTGGTGGCCAGGTATTCTACCGTAAAATGTACGGATTTTTTTTTTATTATAATCCACTCTTGTATATCGAATATTTTACTTAGTTGAGATATCTAAAACATATTATGGACATCCCACAATATTTTTAGATATCTCTGCCACTATAGTGTTTTTCCTTTTTTCTCGAGTAGGGTTGGTGTGAGGGGTTCAATTTGAACTCTTAGAGGAAAGAAATTGCTATACTGGAAACAAAGTCTTTCCTTTAAGACTAAACCCAATTCTGGAAAGGATTTTTTGTCCAATGAAGGGAATATAGGAAGTCATAAAAGTTTTACCCCTAGCTTTGACAAAAAAGGGTGTAAAGCGTGGTCCATTACCATACGCCTGAATAAAATTTGTCAAGACATTTATTTGTCTCATATATTGACTGTCAAAACACGTTGAACAAACTCAAAACATGGTTATATATCAAATACTCAAGTTATCGTATGAGATAAAAAGTCCTATGTAGGATTAAAAGTCCTATGGTGTAGATGAAAGTCATATGACTTAGGAGATGACGAGTCTTACATAGAAGATAAACTATCCAATGTAGGAGGTTTAATTAGATGGCACTAGGACTTCGCAATAGGTGTTCATGCATACAAGCTTCTTTTCCTGCTGTAATGCTCAGTCAACTTAACCCTTAAAGCGCCAAAAATGAAAATAGTTAAATTTGCAAATAGTGTAGATCCAGATGAGGTGGCTCATAAGGAGCCACCTCAACTGGATCTACACTGTTTGCCCTCTAGTGGCCTCTAGTCTTTGAATTCTAAATATGATATAACTTGGATGAATCATTATTTGAAATTCTGCAGACGTAAATTATGTCGTCTGCTTCTTGACGCGGCATTAAGGGTTAAAAACATGCTTTGACACAATTTGCTTTTTATAGTTCATTTGTCCAACTGCAGCATATTGTTTCACGTTTTAATATAAAATGAAGATGGTACGAGGGTCATCCAAGAAGTCTTGCAAACGCCGCCATTACTACTTTATTAATTGAGGTAGGGTAATCAAATTATACCATAAACAGCTTATGCATAAAATACACATATGTGCTAAAAATCATACATGTGACATTTCTTTCTTAGAAATGGGAAAGTTTTAAATACAAAGGTGTATGGGATACCGGCGGTGAAATTGCACGCACACGACGTCTTTTACAAGATGTGAGGGGAAGAAAATTCCTGCATAAATGTTTATAATTCTTTCAAAATTCAAGAATTCATGTTTAAAGGTAATCGCCTTAGATTTAAGAACTCAGATAAGAGACATTTATCATTTCACATTTCCAAACAAATGTGGTTGCTAGGCAACAAGAGAATATTACAGAATTTTAGCAAACTTCTAGTTTTTGACGTTTGCCTCTGGTTTCTAAAGGCTGCAAACGATATTAAACAAGGCTCGAAGCTTATATTTTCTTTAATATCTACATTTCAGCATCTCGGGACTATTATTTGATAACAAATTAATGGCAGTTTAGGAAACACATTATCTGCTGTGAAAGCCACTTCTTCATATACTCATTTTACATGATATTTTAGCTGCCCGAAAAACATGGTGATCTCTCTTGGAACAATAATGATATCTTGACTGACGGCAATATCTAAACCTTGGTACCGTGTACATACTTCAGTATCATTTTCCGTATCGCCCAGCAATTTTCAGAAATTTACAAGCGTTCTGAACTAAGCTAAGGGATCTGAAACAGACAACTAGAAGCCACCGCCGCACCCATTATGGTAGTATTCTTCAGTTGCCTAGCAACGCCATTTGCAAGATCATGGCGATTCTGGAAATCGTTGACTGGAAAGAATGGAAGATGCAATGTAGGAATGTGAACTACTTGATTCGTTTTTAATTACCATTTGTCCGAAACTTGGCCGTTTGCAGGACTTATTGGATGACCCTCGTACTACCTAAAATTCTAAGAATAAGGGCATATCAGTATAGGTGAAAGCAAATAGAGCTGACCAAGATGTCTGCTCCTAAAGGAAAGGTCTGATCAGAGTCTATACTATTTGCCATTCCAACCGTATCTTTTGAACGCAGTAGTGCATTTTAAACCAGACTGTTTAGTCCGTGGGCCCGGAGAGGTCACCATGCACCCTCAGGATCCTCCATGAGTGGTGTCATTTTGTTCAGAGACCGGTTTGGATAAGAAGCAAGATATCCTTGGATGGACATGTCATTTTGACGTTTTTTTTCAAAACGGCCACCATGAGCCAGGTAAAAACTGCTATATATGTAAATTCACATTTTATCTGAAAGACAATTTTTGTACCGAATCCACACTTTCAAGTCACAAGAGAAATCCTTACAGGATTATCACTGCCTTCTGGGTCCTGAAATTTTGTTAATTATTTCTTGTATATGATATCGGCGATATTGAGTGAGGAATATCAGGTATTCTTTATCAAATCAACTTACTAGAGAATCAACTGATGGTAATGTGCACAACCCGTGGTGAATGTAGAATAATCAGTTTCTGGTGCCAGAAGGAATGTATGGAAATGAAATTGGTCATTTCTTGTAGAATGATGCATATTTTTATCAAACTTCACCATGTGGTTAAGAGTTATGAGCAATTTCACTCACTGACTACAGCGGAAAGACAAACAGACTGATGGACTTGCACAGCGATTAAAGTGCACACCTGTGGGTCGTGCAATACTGTTTAGACTTTCGTCACCGTTTTGCATGCCGGTGGCTGGACAATGTTAAAATACATAAGTAAACAAAATTTGAACCATATATATACCACGGGGTTCAAGACTTATGAGCATTTTCACTACTTGACCGTAAATTTTCAACTTGTGCTCAGCAAAGCCTCGTCCATCAAAAAAGACGGTTATGCATGCGAGTCGTTAGATAATGTTGACATGTATAAGTATGCAAAATTTTATCTAAATATAGAATGCGGTTCAAGAGTTATTAGCGTTTTCGCTAACTGATAACGGACGGACGGACGGACTCACACAAAGCCTCGTCTATCAAAAAGGACGGTTATGCATGCGAGTCGCTAGATAATGTTGACATTTATAAGTATGCAAAATTTTATCAAAATATAGAATGCGGTTCAAGAATTATAAGCGTTTTCACTAACTGATAACGGACGGACGGACTCACACAGAGCCTCGTCCATCAAAAAAGACGGTTATGCATGCGAGTCGTTTGATAATGTTGACATGTATAAGTATGCAAAATTTTATCAAAATATAGAATGCGGTTCAAGAGTTATAAGCGTTTTCGCTAACTGATAACGGACGGACGGACGGACTCACACAGTGATTATAGAGCAAACCTGCGGGTTGTGCAATAAACGAGAAATCTATCCTATCTGAGCCACAGGGACTCGGGTCATTCGGTTTGTCTCTTTGATCCACTGAAAATACGTATCGGGATGTACCGGGTGGTTATTTATGCTACGTTTACATTATGTTCCCGGCGGCCACGGCAGCCACGTTTGCGCGAAACGTAGGGCACCGTGGTATTTTGGCCATTTTTTCCTCCGTATTCAAGTTTTGTTAGATCCTGCTAAGTTCTCTTACGGTCTATCACGGTGTCCGTGATGGGCCGTGGAGGGGGAAAGGGGCTGCTTAAAGGTGCACTACGGTTTGGCCAGCGGTCTATCACGTATACCAGTACGTTCCCTCCAGGCCTGTCACGTTCTGGTTGGGTCCCTCACGTTTCTCACGTTCTGATCAAGGTCTGACGCGTTTTTCACGTTCGATCAAGGTTTCTACGGCCGAAACGGCAACGCCGGGCAGTTTTGGAACACGTTTGTGCCCACGGTGTAAAAAGAAGGCCTCCCAAGCAACAGGAATCATTGTATCTTGATACTTCGACGAGACATCGTGAATACCCAAGATGAAGACGATTTTGTGTTTGCATGTATACTGGGTGCATACATCCAGTCCGGGGACTGGGTCAGTAGCAGCTGCACGCCCGACTTCATCTGGCAGCGGTGAACGGCGAGGACATCCAGGTTCCGTTGCTGGTAGTGGTGATGCAGGACGGGAGGTGTGTGTGTGGAGGGGGAACTTCCTACGTCTTGGCTTCTTCGGTGGCATAGTTTGGCATTCATTCTTCACAGGTTGGTCTTCTCTGTTCGTATTGTAGATACAGTAATGTGTCAATGACTGTTCAAACTCGAATAAAGCGCCCCTTTTGGGCTTGGCTTTTTTTTTACTCTATCTCCTAGACCGCGCCCGCCGTGTCAGACCGTAGAATAACGCAACCCTCCGTAGAACGCCGGCCTGTAAACCGTCACAAGCCGAGACGCGTCGTGACTGAACGCGACGAAACGGCTTATGTACGCCTTAGCTTGCCGTGAAAACCGTGACAAAACGTGGTAAAACGGGACAAAACGCGCAGCAACAGTTAAGCAACCGTGACAAAACGCGCACTAAACGCAGCAAGACGTGACAGGAACTTGAAAGGACCGTCAGGTGCCGGGGTATACACATGTTTCCCGTTCCACTACGGACCCCTTCAAGTTTTATTACGGTCTGTAACGGACTGTCACGTTTTATTGCATTAAACTAGAAGATTAAAAAAAAAAAAAAAAAAAAAAAAAAAAAAAAATTTTGCCCATTTTATGGCAGCCTCAAATGACGGGTCCATCTCTGGATATCAAGTATCAACATCATAATTCACAATCCAAACGGGCTTCTGAACAATATGATACCATTCAATGGCGGGGATGCATAATGACCCTTCCGGGCATGTTCCATTTTAGGACAATTAAAGTAATTATCTAAGATGTCCGAATTTTTAGAATTTTTACGGTAAGATGGAAATAATTGATATGAGCCGCGACACGATAAAACGTACAAAGTGGTTGTGCGCACAGCGCAGACTCAGATCTGCCTGGGCATCCACCAAATCTGACCAGACTCTTCGTTCAGTGCTCAAAGGGTAGCTAAGGGTCTAATTTACCTCCATGCGGACAGCGAAGACTCTGATCAGGCTGGGCGGATGCCCAGGCTGATCCGAGTCTGCGCGCGGCGCACAACCACATTGTTGGTTTTGTCGTGTCGCGGCTCATATTACCATCAAATCTCATTTATAAATAACACCAAAACTGAGTTAAAGTTTGATAAACTGACTTTATCTATTTGATTAAAAAAATACAAAATCAAAATCGTTTCATGACATCAGAGCCGCGAAACGACAAAATCAACAAAGTGGCATGTACGCCTAGCGAAGACTCAGATCAGCCTGGGCATCCGCCCAGTTTGATCAGAGTCTTCGCTGTCCGCATGGAGCTAGCTTATACTCTAAGCTACCTTTTAATCTTATGAACCCTTTTTGATACTATTCAATCTTTGATACCGACTAGTGGAGCAAACTTGATGGGCTATCTTTCAAGGGGGTGGTCTACGGAGTGTAACATTTGTTTTTATATATCAAAATGATCGACTGGGTCTCTAGTTACTAAATTCAGCGTTTGCCACCTTGGCAAACATTGCATAACTCTTTAGTGGCCAGTTATTTACGTTACCCCTTTAAGTTTTGAATAGCAAAAATATTTATTGATGTCAATAAGAAATGTATTTAAACTATATAAATGTATCAAATCTAAATATTTTCTGTAAGAACAGTTAATATGCTATAAATAAGGCCGCTCAGAAAACAGTTCAGAACTTTGGTGTTGTTATTTTCGTTACAATATAACATGTACCCCTTGAAAATTCAAAATTGGAACTTAAGTTGTTGCATTTTACAAAGACTCTATTACAAAAAGGCCCAAAATGATCATTTTTACTTACTATTCAATTGGCCCCTTTCAGTGCGTTTCTAGCAAAAAAACAAATATGAGACCTCTAGCTTTTATACTTTGTCAACCACGTCCTGTGGAACAGTAACACCTATTCCCTGTTTTGGGCTGAAAAGTCATTTTTCGTATAATTGTTCGTACAAAAATGGCTAATAATCAATTTAAACTTGACAAATCGGGGCCTTTTGCAAAAAGATCGTGTTAACCATGATATAACACAATAGCTTAAAAATTATTTTTGACCGTTACAACACATTTTAGCCAGAGTAACGTACTCAACAGATTTAAAAGTTTGCGTAAAGCGTCTGTCATTCACGTCAGGAAAACATTCTTTTCAAATACTGACTTTGAAACAACTCAGTTGTGATAAATATGTTTGTTGTTTATCATTAAATGCAATAATAAATAAATGTTTGCATAGTAGTCGCCTACACAGACGGAAAAAAGTGTTATTTACATGACATGCAAGCTCAGATTGCCCCGATGTCAAATGAAGCCTTCATGAGTTAATCTGTACAC
Organism: Ctena decussata; assembly: GCA_963989385.1. Lineage (NCBI taxonomy): Eukaryota > Metazoa > Mollusca > Bivalvia > Lucinida > Lucinidae > Ctena > Ctena decussata. Next base: position 71,339,412 of record OZ022501.1, on the reverse strand, counting down.
GATTAATTTTCATTAATATCCAAATAACTTTAAAAGTTTAAACAAAACCATAAAATATCAAATAACTTATAATAACTTACAGTTTTGTATTCAGAAAGGTAACGTTTGTAACATTTGAAATAAAAACTCCCCGAGATTAAATATTGCTACTGCCAAATATGCGTAACCTTTATTATTTTGAGTAAAAAAAAAACATTTTTAGAACGGCCGGTTTATATCAACTAATGTAACTCATCATTGACAGCCCCAAGGTGGAACATCAGTTCTAGTGTATCTATATCATAGTTTGTGTTGTCCACTTATCTGTCGTCTTCGAAAACTCGATTTGTTCCATATGTATATTTGCCATCATTCTGGTGTATAACTGGCATATATGGAAAAGGAAAGAAAATAGACGAAAAATTTTGTATGCCTAATTTTGTTGGTTTGAGGCTAGCTTTGTACCCATGAACTTGTAAGGGGCTGCATGTTTATCTCGCCAGCTGCTAGTATCGTCTTAATACTTGTCTTATAGCTTTATGCAGCTATTTCCAGTTTGGTATCGAGGTAGAATTGTTGCGCAGATAACATTAATTCCTGCTCATTGCCCCTATACTCTAAATTACCTTTTCTATTAAAAAAAAAACAATGTATAAACCCAAAGTTGCCTTGTAGCATATATTTTAACCAAAGTAACGTACATAACAGGTTAAAAAGTATGTGTAGTTTTTTCCTACTGCAGCTACAGTAAAGTACCGTTGGGCTACTGTGGAAAGCTTCCTCTTACTTCATCATATTGAAAATTATGTTTGGAATCGCCTGGGCTCAATTTGAGTCAGTTAAGCTGAAGCTGGCGTTAGGGACACCTTATTGCATTATATCAAACAGAAAATATCATTAAAAATCGAAAATATCATTAAAAATCATGAATCTAATCTGACAAATCGTTTACATTTGAATGTTGTATATGTTACCCTTTTCATTACCAAACCAAGTAGTCAAAGTAAGTGAATTATCATTGACTCAATTAAAAAGACATTTTGATAATGATTTAAAAGTAATAACAATATGTCATAATCATCTTATCCGTGCCTCCAGGCAATATCATCCGATTTTAAAAGGAATCAGTTAAACTGAGTCTGCTATGTTCTTTCTCGTGTGTGTTCCTCGCTTCAACATGATCTTCTGGCAAGTCGTATTAATGTGAAAGGACATACCTCAGTTTTTTACTGCAATTTGTTAGAAAGAAACAATATTTATTTCCGTAGATGTTTCCTATTCGCTTATGAGAAAGCTATAACCTTTCCAAAAATGGTCTACTCTTAAAGGAAACATTTTTTAACAGCAGCAAATTCTTGTTAAAAGTTTTTCCCATTAAGAAAGGAGGCCAAAGTAAAATTGGCAGAATAACTTACGTGAAATTGTATCCTTCAACTTAAATTCTAAGACTAATAAAAACTTAATTTAATTCTGAAGTTCTAACACTGATAAAAACTTAATTACATTCTGAAGGATGAGTCTCTGGAAGCAAGGGATGTATCACAAAAAATAACAGCAACCTCGGTTTAACCAAGGAATGTAGTGTTGCTACACTGCCAATGCCACCTAGCACCAGCTATTTCCTTTTTCAAACTGACTCAGAAAGAGCCCAGATGATTCCAAATGACCACAACATGAAGTACAAGGAAGCAATTTACCTTAGCCACATGCCACTTTACACTTGCAGCAGTGGTGTAAAACAAACTATTATATTCGTTACTTCGTTTTAAATATATTCTATACGGCCAAAAGTAATTAAACTATAGCTTCATATATTGTTTTAATAGGAAAAGGTCATTACAGGCAAAGAAGTGTAAAAGGGCAACGATCAGAAACTGATTCAACTACTGCCACAAGCCTCCCACAACACCAAACTAAAAATAGTAACATAAAGCATACAACAAGTACTCAAACGATACTAGTGGGTAGCAAACTATATGTGCGCCCATTCCGTGCAGATGTCCACAACTTAGCTTTCATCAAGCATACCCAGGCACACAAAATGTACATTTTCACCTTCTTTCTTTCTGTTTTTTATATATATCAGAATGATGGCGAATAAACAGACAAAACAAATCAATTTTTCGAAAATTACAGATAAGTGGCCAACACAAACTATAACATCGTTACACAACAACGGATGCATCGCCGTGGAAATGTCACTGATAAATTACACAGGGTGGGTTTAAACCAGTCTAAAGTGCCGTTTTAAAAATATTTTTATCAAAACTAATGAGATTTAGGCATATTTTCAGTAACAATACATAATCTCAGTGATTGTTTTCAAATAATGGTTACAAACGTTACCTTTCTTGGCACAAAACAGTAAGTTCTGATTAGTAAATTTCTTATGGTCTGATATTTTTAATGTCATTTGGATATTAATGGAAAAAATAAAAGTGTTCTATGGGTAGATTAATTCACGAAGGTTTTCTTTTCTAGTTTTATGACAATCTCATCTTTGCATGTCATGTAAATAACACTGTTTGCTGCCCGATTAGTTTATTAAACAATGCAAAGATTTCATTTTACAATAGATAATATACATATATGTCACAACTACGTTGTTTAAAACAGAATTTGAAAAGAAATTGTTTGTTTTTTTCTGGCAGGAATGATAGACGCTTTACGCAAACATTTAAATCTGTTAAGTACGTTACTCTGGCTAAAATGTGTTGTAAGTTCAAAAATATTTTTTAAACTATTGTGTTATGTAATGGTTGGTTAACATGATCTTTTTGCAAAAAGTCGCACTTTGTCAAGTTTAAATTGGTTGTTAGCCATTTTTTGTACGAACAATTATACGAAAAATGACTTTCAGCCAAAAACAGGTAAAAGGAGTAACTGTTCAACAGAAGGTGGTGGACAAAGTATAAAAGCTAGAGGTCTCATATTTGTTCTGCTAGAAACGCACTGAAAGGGGTCAATTGAATAGTAACTAAAAATGATCATTTTGGGCCTCATTGTAATAGAGTCTTTGTAAAATGCAACAACTTAAGTTCCAATTTTAAATTTTCAAGGGGTACATGTTATATTGTAACGAAAATAACAACACCAAAGTTCTGAACTGTTTTTTGAGCAGCCTAATTTAAAGCATATGAACTGTTTTTACGGAAAATATTTAGATTTGATACATTTGTATAGTTTAAACACATTTCTTATTGACATCAATAAATATTTTTGATATTCAAAACTTATAGGGATAACGTAAATAACTGGCCACCACAGAGTTATGCAAGGTTTGCCAAGGTGGCAAACGCTGAATTCGATAACTAGAGACCCAGACAATCATTTTGATATATAAAAACAAATGTTACACTCCGTAGACCACTATCTTCCTTTTCTAGGCCACTTATGCAATCAAATTTGCTCCACTAGACTGCTTTATTAAAATTAAGACATTACAGTATGCTTTTCTCTGGCTTTCGTCACCAGATGTTATCAGGGTCAATAATGAGGCTGGAATAGCCGAAACTTTGAAGTATAGCCCATTTTCCTTCTTCTGAATTTGTTCTCTGCTCTTGAAGGAACTATTTTAGATTTTAATTTGGCCTGTTTCATACAAAAACGTAGTAGGTAATTCAATTTATTGATGACCAAATCATACAATTCATAGCTGACAATTTCTAAATTGAATAGTTGAGTAAACTTTTCAAGCTAAATTTTAGAACTCAGATGACACCACAGAATACAGCATTACGGGATAGAAATCTAATAATAGAAACAGGATATTTACTTTTAATACAATACAATAAAGATATTGTATAGATATTGTATTTACTTTTAATCCGGTTTTCGACAAAGCAAGTCCATATGATGACCTCAGGTGACATACTACAAGAATTAGTGACGTTTAATCCCTAAAAATAGCACTCATTCATTTGTACCACTTGGGTACGCCAAAAGAAATGAAAAATTTGCGTATAGGGTAAAAACACACACACACGCACCAGCAGAGGACCAACGGTCCTATATCGCTCACCTGAGCACTTATATGTTATGCGGAATAACCTTGAAGTTGCCATAGCAACAAAACCACATGGGCAGCAACAATGAATAAATACCATCTCGTAAACTAAACAGGCCTATACAGCCTCCTCTCTTTATGGAGAATCAACAAACAACCGAAACTCATTCTCATAAACTAGGCCATGAGCCAGATATGGTTTACCTCCCCCTCAGGGAGAATTTTGTAGACCATACTTTTCTTAAAGCCCTGCATCTTAGAAGTATTTTGCAGCATGTTAGCCCTCTGGCGAGTGGGGCTTAAGCTGTAACAGCCTATTACAATCGTTACCCATTAAAACATAAACATAAAATAAAAATTATCAAAAATTATACAAAAAAATAGAAGTCACTTTCCTATGTTTAAAATTATAGTAGAGTCTAATAGAACAATCCAGTAGCTAAAAGTTATGATGTTTGACAGGTCACTTTAGCCTACATGGTGTCATATACGTGACATTTGTCTTTACACTCCATTATAATTGCTGTTTCCATCCAAAATACTTTCTTTTTGTAAGTTACTCCTTTACTATTAGACCATATGTTTGTTACTGTATTAAAGACAATTTATTGATCTTTTCAGATCTGCAAAAATTATTATCCTATTTTGTATTCTTTGGGAGAAATAGGATGTTTAAACAGTACCCCCTTATAAATATTCCATATTACAATTATCGCTTTCTGTATAATTCAAGTGCTTGAACTACACTGTATGAATTAAAAACAACAGTAAAAGGTAATATTGAATATGCCAGCCTATCTAAACAGCAAGGAACAGTTCCACAATATCTTTAACACATTTTAGTCGGCCATAATAATCGATTATATACGTTACCGAGGGCTGTTTTTGTTAAACACATATAATTTGACGATAGAATCATTTTATTTTCGTTGGTAGCAGTTTCTTTATAAAAGAATCTTTTAATATAAAAGAAAAAATGCATTCTGGTTTATTTTCTATGATAAGTCATTACTAGTAGTAACGTAAATAACATTAACATTTAAAATATTTCATTATAATACCTTTAATCAGTTTTTCCCACTGTCACATGAAAAACAATAACATATATAAGTCTGGGTGTTCTTATGATATATTGTGTACTTGGACCTAGCAACACTCCTCTCAGTTATTACTTTTAGGGGTTCATGAGGTGTATTTTATACGTGATTAAATACAGTATACTACAAATTGTAATGTTAAGGACATTGACATATTCTGCACATGTAAAACGTTTTTTTTTTTGCTGGCAACTTTGTTATTATATAAAAAATTAAAGTATTTCAAAATGGCATTGCCCAGTTTGTTTCTTTTACAATTTGTACATTTGAGTTCTAAAGACAGTGACATACGTGAAATGTTGTTATATACAACTTAAAAAAAATAAACAAAATACCACATCAGAAAAGATAAAAAGGATAAAGCCGCAGCTAAGCCAGCATAGATTTTGCATATAGAGCTCGAATAAAATGATATACAATCAGTTTGATAACATTAAAAGCTAAGCGCTTTTGACGTGTTTAGTATAAAATGATAAAATAATCAGTAATTAACAATGCAAATGGAGTACCACCTTGTTTATTGACAGGATTTGATATAGTTTTTACGTGCATACTGAAAAACTATAAAGCAGAACAGTAAACCTGAAGTTTGAAGACTTAAGCCAAATACAGTTCTGCATCAAAGCTAATGTAGATATTTGCTGGCAGCGTATACTTACTTTTGTAAGACTATCGTATATTTTACGTTACCAAGGGAAACAACATTGCTGAGTTACAGTTGAGAAACAAACTTTTGAAAATAATTAATGGTAGTGTCAATACATTGCTTTATTTAGTTCATTTATGTAACTAACAATAATGTGTCAACCAGAAGTTTGGGAGAATAGTATCAGAAACATTTAATACAGAAAAGAGACACTGGCAGTTTACTAGCATACTGTAGCAATCTATAAATGCTATGTTTAAGATGATCCATATTTCTATGCTTTTGTGTCTTTCTCTTTAAAGTCTAACTACTTTCGATTATCTCTTAAAAAACCTAAATACATTCAACCATCTATTAAAGCATCTATTCACCAAAGAACAGAAAGATACGTTTAGTTGGACAAAAATGTTTTTTTCCAGGGACAGTGTTCCAGTAGCTCTGCACACATAATGAAATGGCAAATGAAAATGACAGAATATATTAATGTTGGTCCTCGCTGTTCAGATATCTATGAGCAAATCTTAGTTGTTCTCCTTCAGAATGTATTCGCCTACACTGTAGTTATGCTTTGCAGTATAATATTTAGAAAAAAAAGAAAAGAAAAGAAAGACCGAACAAGTAACGTATACAACTTATTCATTGCGAGTTTGCGCGTTCCCACTGTTATGGATTCTTCATTTCCGATATCATAAACTAGCAATACAGTATTTCTAAAGAGCAAATGATCAAAAAATAGAAACAGTGCATACCTATACATGCCAAGGAAAGGTTAACCTAAATAACTTACTGCATTTGATCTCTGTGACCTTGTATTACCATACTGTTTACTTTTAGCGATAAATATGGTTGAAAACTACTTATTTATGATATCTTACTGCTTATCTTATCATCTTTGTCCAAATATGTTGAATATTGTTAGGGAATACAGCATTTTGGCAATATCCAAACAACAATTTTAGTTGCTTACATATTGAAAAATTGTCTGACTGAAATTTGTATTACGTAACACCTTTGGTCCTTGATAGTAACAACAAGTGGGAATAAAACCATCGGGTTTGCAAAATTACCAGACCAGTTAAATATTTGTAATCAACATAATGAAAAATAGAACTCCTGAACAAGCTGATGACAGAATGATGTATGCGTTATAAAGTATGTCACTTTCTATCAGCCTTAAATTTTCACATTGTTAATAGTTTGGAATGTATTTGGTGACCGGGTGCTGCATAAACAGATTACGTAGATCACAAATTAACATGTAAGTTATGATCACGGGAGCCACACATATTTGCTAACCTATGTAAAGCAGTTACTGTGCAAAGAGGCTCGTGGCTGACGATTCGACTGACAGCATAGCAAAAATGGTGTTTATCTCTATTGGGAGAGTTGGTACTGCTTTTGATTGCCTCGGCTGGCAGTCACAGTTGTATATTTGTATGTAGGGTAATTGAATGGCTCAGCCAACAGCACAGGTAGCGAAATTGGTTTTATCCCCATCATGACGAGAACCTAAATATTAATCAGTTGCGGCATAAATCAACTCTTACTTATTTCATTCTATGCATAAAATTAAAAAAAAATCATTTTTATGAAGTCACTTTTAAGTGAAATTGAATTGAAGGAAATGTCAAACTGCTTCAGCTATAACAATCCATGTGCGTCTTGCTGAGTTCTTGTGTATTTCAAAGAGCTATCTGACTACCAGTGGTAATATAATACTACAGCATTGAATAATTCATATTGCCCGGAAACTAAATTTTTGATAACAGATGACTCACAAATCTTATGCCCCGACATATTACAATTATGTAACGTAACGTTATTGTTAGATTGCTTTTTAAATATACACTCTCCGATGTTTTTTTATAGTTTGAGGACACATAACATTGGCGTCTCTTCATATTTACATATACAACAGTGTCTACTTAAGACATAATACAGATAACATTAAAAATGAAATGCAGCTGATGTTGGCTTTCTTAGCTTTTCTCGTCATTTTGTAGGTTAAATTCTTCAAAAATAAGTTTCTGTCCTCATTTAATTTATCCACTGTTAACTGCTGCCTAACTTATCTTAGCTGGCATGAATAAAAAAAGATTGATGGAGCACGTATAAACTTCAGTCCACCAATTCAGCAATTTAGTCTGGTTGTTTTTCCCCCCGTATTTTTGTTGTGGTTATATACGTTACATATTTATCGTGACTGCTGACGAGTTTTGTAAGACTTTAGTTTGTTTGTTTCTATACTAGACTATTGAAACAGTCATATATATGACAATTATTTTTCTCCTCACTTCAGTTCTTACAATTTGCTCCTTATATTACATGTATTTAGACACTGAATGGAGAAAAACGTCAAATACAATGTAAACTAGGTTATACAGGTTAGTCAACTTATGCTTGACAATGTCAATTACTTTGAAACAGCGATTTATATACTAGCAGACAAAACCCGACATTACTAACATGTGTATACCAATGTGTATTTTCTATTATATTATTCTATTATAACGTGAATATGTAAATTTGGGTAGTGTAATTAACGTTAACGTTACACGTTAATGCCCCTACGTACAGAGGGCTAACATGTGTCATTTTGTTTCGTATATAATGTAGTTTTAGAAAATCATTGTGTCCAAAATTCCCCCTTAGGGGAGGGGGGTCTATGGTCAGCTCAAGGTCTAAACACCCTGGTATTTACCTTTAGAATGACTTTACATGGCATAAACATATTAACTTTGTGGAAAGAAAAGTCATGGAAAAGAATATTAAAATATAATGCGTATGCTTAAATTTGAAACACAGAAAGTCACTCGTAATAATTTTCTTTACTTTTATTAGACCTCTTTTAAAATATGCAAGCATGGTTTGAGACAACTGGACACAATATGATAAAGTAGAACTTGACAAAATACAGAATGATTCATTGAGAATAGTTACTGGAACTACCAAATTGAAACTGGTTTTTAATACAAGCTCATTATGAAGATACGCAATGGGAAACAAATGCATGTTACAGCCTACTTTAAAAAATAAACTGATATAATATTGTCAATTACCTCTAGTATATTCAATCAAAATGTCAACTGACAACATAGATTAAGTCGGTTACAGATTTAAAAACTGATACAAAAATGGCCGCTATTGGTCACACGTCAGTAAGTCACAAAAAAAACTGTTTGAAACACTGGCGAGACAACACAGACAACAGGGAACTAAATGACCTGAGAATAATTATTTGTTTGAGAAAATCTGAAGTTTCTGTTGAAAGAATTTCAGTTTGTAATGTTATTGAAAATATGGCAGAGCATGGCATACATTGTTTGCCATGCTCCGGAACAAATGACGTCATGATTATATGTTATATATGTTATTATAAGAGTTCATATATTTATGATTACGTGACGTCATCAAGACGCCATTCTGCCAAGGTACTAAGCACAACAGTTAGTAATTCCATAGTTGCTATGGTAACAGATCTATGGCATCTTCTCACTTAAAATTCAAGAGGAACATGGCATACATTGTATGCCATGCTCCTCTCAAATTATAAGTGAGATCCTACCTGAATTCATTCAATGGAAAAGTGTGACTTTTTCAAACCTGTAATCCATTCTCAAGTCATTTATTCCGCTTACACGTGTATCATACACCTTAACAGGGCTCTTATTGGTGTCTCTACAGTTTTTTTTTGTCCGTTTATAAGCCTAAAACTTACGACGTGGTCCAACTTACTGATCAAACCAATGCGCCTGATACGGCTTCGTGCCCACGGACCTTTGGGGCCGTATTTATAAAACAACTTAAGTGGTTGCTATGCTGTTGCTACGGCTGAACTTTTATGAAGGAGATTCCCTACAACTATGAAATTTGCTCAGGAGGAACAGTCTGAAAAAGACTGTTCCTCCAGAGCAAATTTCATAGTCGTAGGGAACCTCCTTCATAGAAATTTGGCCTTAGCAACAGCTTAGCAACCACTTAAGTCGTTTTAAAAATGTGGCCCCTGGTAGATTTAATAAACTGGAATACACTAACTTGTTTAAATTCTATAGCTTGCCGTTGCAAAAGTACCATTTTCATATGACCCAGTCTGTCGCACTCCCGGGGGTGGTGGTCTGGCGATGGTACTGGTTAGAACTTCCAGTGCCGGGGCGTCCTTCTTATTTGGATAAAAGTAGGGCAAGGGCCTACTGTGCTTGCAGAAAGTGTGGGCGGGGGTTGTTTGGATATTTTTCTCTCATCTATCATTTCTCTTTTCTTCCTCCCTCTCTCTGGGAGACGGTCCGATATAGACTGAAATACTGTCTCAAAGGGCGGGTAAAACCCAAAACAACCAACCAACTATCACTCTCCCCAGATTTACTTCCAAATCGTGGAGTTAATTATGTGTAATTGGTATGTGTACTTATCAGATTCTAACAATAGTTTGTCGGGGAAAGTGAAGTATTGTGATTGTTACAGCCAAATCCGCTTAAGACTGGTGGTGTACCAGTACACACTGTTTCTTAAATCAGTTATATCGAAATCGTAAGAACTTGCGCTTTATATGTTTTTGTACAGTTTGTGTAAAGGATATATTTTCTATAGTGGTTTATTGGAAGAAATGTTCCATTTTGAAACCTGAAACAAATGAATTTTTACTAAATTAAGCAAGAAAGTTAACGGAACGTGCTGGGAAAAGAAATGCTTGTCTGTGATGTTTTTTGGAAGGAACTTTTAGTTTATCTGTAACTTGAAAGGGCGAGGTCAAACTTAAAAAAAACGGTTTGTCCAAGCTATATCATATCAGGAGGTCAGACAGTGAAAATTCGGCTGAGGCGGCTCATTATATTATGAGCCTCAGTATATGCGCCACCTCATCTGGATCTAGGCTGTTAGCGCTTTAGCTGTTAATGGAATAGTGTCGGTATTATAATAATTATGATGTGCCAGTTTTATAAGAAATGTTGCATCTGGAAACTTAAATGAATTAAGCGAGAGGAATATGATAAAACTGCTAACCGAGTGATGAATAGAATAAGAAAACGATTACTTCCGTTACAAAGTTTACTTATCATCTTAGCTGTACTGGTGATAATACTCTTGCTTTTTGGTCAGAATAGAGTGCCAACTTTTAAAGGAAGTGACCTTATACGGCAGTTACAAAATGATGATATCGTCAAGAATCCTGTTGACCAGACGCTTGTACAAGGTACGCACAAAACCCAGGCTGTAACAGAAATTAAAAAGTCTAACAATCTGAATATTGTGAAAGGATATGCAATTTCAGAAGGCAGTGCTCTGCATGGTGTCCCAGTTTCAAAAGGAGTGAGCATCGATGATGGTATTAAAAGTGGACGTAACAGGACCAAACCTTGTAGGCTTCTACCTGATATTCTGATAATTGGATTTGAAAAGTGTGGTACAATGGCGCTAAGGTCATATTTGGGAACACATCCAGAGATATTCATTTCAAAATCTAATTTAAGTATTCCATATTTCAATGCAGTAAATTATACTAGTTTAGAGAAGTTTACCAAGAACATGTCATGTACACCAGCCGGAAAAATGCGACTGGAAAAGATCGCTACCACAGGACTAGCTGAAAAGGCTTATGAGGCGGTTCCTGACATTAAATTATTGGCAATTGTACGAGAACCCGTGGATAGAGTGATGTCGCACCATGTTCATCGTATTGCTAGAGAGAAAGAAAACAGCCTCGACTTTGACTCTGTTGTGAAGTCAATAATGGACGATGGAAAACCTTTACCTATCACAGAGTCAGTTTTATTTCGCCAGTCGACGTATATAGATCGTCTAGAACAGTGGATACAGACTTACGGAGTGGATAAAATATATACTTTGGATGGAGACAATTTTATCAAAAACCCAGTAATTGAGTTAAAGAATGTAGAAAAGTTTTTAGGTATCACGCCATTCTTTTCGGAAGAGCATTTTGAGTATAACCCGATAAAAAAGTTCTACTGTATAAAAGTTCAAGGACACAATATTTGCATGGACAGTAACAAAGGGAGGCCACACCCGGTTATGTCAAATACTACTAGAAAAAGACTACAAAATTACTTCCGGCCTTTCAATGGCAAACTTTTCCAAACAATAGGGCGCAATTTTTCCTGGAACTATTAAACATGTACAGGGGCCGTATTCATAAAACGACTTAAGTGGTTGCTATGCTGTTGCTAAGGCAAAATTACTTTTAAGGAGATTCCCTACAACTATGAAATTTGGTCTGGAGGAACAGTCTTACAAAGACTGTTCCTCCAGACCAAATTCATAGAGATTCCCTACAACTATGAAATTTGGTCTGGAGGAACAGTCTTACAAAGACTGTTCCTCCAGACCAAATTTCATAGTTGTAGGGAATCTCCTTTATAGAAATTTAGCCTTAGCAACCGCATAGCAACGACTTAAGTGGCTTTATGAATACGGCCCCTGTTTAGAGAGCACAGTGCTTGAGTCATTGCCAGCTTTATACTAAAGAGGCGGTAATTCGACAAAAATTACTTGTTGGATATACTGTTCATATATAATTAAACCACGACACGAGAAAATCAACAAAGTGGTACTGCGCCAAGCGCAGACTCAGATCAGCCTGGGCATCCGCCCAGTCTGATAAGACTCTTCCCTGTAGTAATTGAGGGTCTAAACTAACTCCATACGAACACGGAAGGCTCTGATCAGACTGGGCGGATGTAACATTGTTGCTTTTGTCGTGTCGTGGATCAATTGCTTGCGTTGCAAATGCATAGATTTACGATACAGATCAAGACTTTCAAAGCTTAGTGGTTTGACTCGGCCGAACTTTTTAGATCGATCATCGGTTTATGTAAATGATCGGTGATCGAGTAAACATCGATTAATGAAATTGTTAGAAGCCTATTGAAAATAAATAAGTTAGCATTTTTTGTTATGCTGTTTTATAAAAAGACAAAACGGTAGTTGTAAACGATACCATTTTGTTGTGAGTTGTCTCGCCGATGGTGACATTTGCAAGGGCCTACACCTTAAAAACGCATTAAAGCCAACCAAAGTGGATGTTTTCAGTTTGGAAATTATGAAGACTTTAAATATCAACAAGACTTGAGAGTTCAAAAGAAGGTTTTTCGCTGATGCGAAATTGAGGTTCTGTTCTGTTTCAATTCTCCTAACGATGTTCCCCAAGTGGCTTAGCGGATCGTTACCATAGTTGCACCCCATAGTCCTCTATGTATTGCTATATGTCATGTGACCTGCTATATTGTCACTTGAATGGTGCTCTATCAATATACAATAATAATCTAACCCAGCGATTATCATTAATTCTTGTACTCGCTTCTATGTCAAAACATGCCCTACTTTTTGTTAGCAGTATATATCACAGAATACTGCATTGCGGGATAGAAATCTAATAAGGGTAACAGAGTTTAATAAGACTTAAAGGAAAACACTCACTAAAATGCATGTTGAACTCTATTCTATTCTATTCTATCCCATAACCTTACTAGGTCGTTGGGGCACCACAGCTGACTTCAAAACAATCCCTTTCCACCTTGTCCTGTCTTCAGCTGCCCTAGTTGAGCTGGCAAAGTCCATTCCAGTCCACTCCTTGATATTGTCTTCCCACCTCTTCTTCTGTCTACCTCTTCTTCTTTTTCCTTTCACTGTGCCCTGAAGAATTGTCTTTGCTAAACCAGAAGACCTTGAGACGTGGCCAAACCACCTTAGTTTCCGTTTCTTGACCAGCGTCAGGAGTTCATCATATTCTCCAATGGCTGCTTGGATCTTCCTGCGAACCTCCTCATTGGTTATATGGTCCTTGTACGAAATGTTCAGTAACCTTCGGTAGCATCTCATCTCAAAGGCCTGCGTTCTTTTCTCTAACTCTGCTGTCAAGGTCCATGATTCACAGGCATACAGAAATATGGAAATGACAAGGGAGCGCATAAGTGTCACCTTTGATCCAAGAGATATGTTGTTATCTCTCCAAATTGGTTTCAGCTTGGCAAGAGCTGAAGTGGCTTGTGCTATCCTTGAGAGAACCTCCTGTTTTGAGCCATCATCTGAGACAACTGCTCCAAGGTATTTGAAGCTGCTTACAGTACCCTGCTTCTGACCCTTTACCTTGATCTCCCTCTGGATGCCATCTGCGCTGTTTGTCATCAGTTTGGTCTTCTCAGCACTGATCTCCATCTTATACCTTGTGCAGGTCTGGTCGAGACTTTCAACTAGAGCTTCTAGTTCCTGCTCTTCCTCAGCAAGAGCGTCTATGTCATCGGCAAACCGCAGGTTGGTAATATTTCTGCCCCCTATGCTAACCTTTCCATCAAGTTCTTCCAGAGCATCGGACATGATCCGTTCGAGAAAAATGTTGAAGAGGGTGGGTGACAGAAGACATCCTTGTCTTACTCCAACTGTTGTTCTGAACCATTCTCCTGTGCTGCCATTCATCAGGACTGCACTTGTAGCCTTGTCGTATAGCTGCTCAATGGTGCGAACTAGGTTTGCATTGATATTGTACTTCCTCATGGTGGCCCATAAGGCTGCATGCCATACCCTGTCAAAGGCTTTTTTGAAATCAATGAAGACATGGTACAGATTCTGCTGATGTTGGGGATACTTTTCACACAGGATTCTAAGGTTGAAGATCTGTTCTGTGGTGCTCCTTCCTGCTCGGAACCCAGCCTGTTCCTCAGCGATTATCTCTTCGGCTTGTGGCTTAAGCCTGTTCAAGATAACTTTCAGCATGACTTTGCTTGAATGACTGATGAGGCTGATGGTTCTGTAGTTCTGGCAGAGCTGTAGGTTGCCCTTTTTAGGGAGAGTAATAATCAGCGACTGAGTCCATGGGGTAGGCCATTCTCCTGTTCTCCAGATCCTGTTACAGATATCTGTTAAAACATCAATCATGGTCTCCCCTCCAGCTTGAACAAGTTCTGCTGGTATATTATCAACTCCGGCAGATTTTCCCTTCTTCAGCGCTGCTACTGCAATCTCAACTTCCTCACGAAGGATCAGTTGTTGATCTTCATCTGGGGGCTGACTGCAGTCCAGAGCCGTATTGTCACCATCAGTCTCATGGTTGTATAATTCTGAGCAATATTCTGTCCATCTGCTGAGAATCTCTTGTTCTTCTGTAAGGCATTTCCCAGACTTGTCCTGGATAGTTGTGGATCTACCTTGTTTCTCTGAAGTTAGATCCTTCACCAGCTGGTATGCTTTCTTGCTGTTGTTTTTGTTCAGGCAAGTTTCGATCTCCTCGCACTGACTAGCTATCCAGTCCTCCTTCGCTTTCTTCACTGCCTTCTGAATCCTCTTGTTTGCTTCCCTGTATTCTTCTGCTCCTCCTGCTTCATACCTCTTCTTCTTCAAATTTCTCCTCTCATCACAGAGGTCGAGAACATCTCTAGTGACCCATGGCTTTTTCCTGCGACGTTCCTTCCCAAGTATCTCACTGGCTGCATCAGTCACATGTTGAACTCAAAAGATTCTAATACAACACGAAATTTGCCGAAAAGTTCATGAAAATCGGATTTGAAATAAGAAAGATATGACAAGTTAAAGATATTAAAATGTTGAGCTGGGAACCAGCAAATCTGTGCGTTAATGACGTCATAAACTCACAGTCCAAAATGAAAATCCTAAATAACTTTAACTTTTATTTTTCTACCGAATGATATCTGTGAGGGTTCAAACCCGGCCAGCGACATGCTAAATAGCTTTAGTTTGAAACAAACTGTAGATAAATGAAATGCATACATGTATATTTTACTTCATAAAGAAACAATCAAAACCAAATAATACTGTAAAAGTAAGCAATTTTTGCTCTTGTTCTAGACTTGAATATTTACCACGTGACAGGAACTTCCAAAATGGCGGCTTTGATTTTTTTTTTTTTTGTAAATTTTCATATCTTTCATATTTTCATGAAATTTTCACCAAATTTAATCGCTAATCAAGATCTATAATTTGAAGTCTGTTCATATTTAAGTGAGTGTTTTCCTTTAAAAAAGATGTTTTAAGTACTTTAATTTTACACAATAAATAAGAAGTTTTTAATCCGATCATGAGTATTATGATCTCAGAGGATAAAGTCGAGTCGCTTAATCCCGAAGGCTTAATTCCAAACAACAACAACCATGTTCAAAGTACCACTACGGCATGCCACGAGAAAAGGTGCGATATATGAGCCACGACATAAATAGCCTGTGCGCCCAGCAAAGACTCAGATCAGCCTGGGCATCCGCCCAGTCTGACCAGACTCTTCGCTATGCATCGTCTATGGGTCTAAGCTAGCTCCACGCGGACAGCAAAGACTCAGCCCAGGCTGATCTGACTCTTCGCTGGGCGTAAATGCCACTTTGTTGGTTTTGTCGTGTCGCGGCTCAAATATATTTGCTGATATCGTAAAAGTTACAAAAATTAGGACTCCTAAAATGATTACCGTAATAGTCCTTAAATATAGTACTGTAAAACGCTTATTTTTGGCGGTTATTAAATTTTGGCGGTTATTGCGGTTAAGGCAAAGAGCGCTAAATTACAAGTGCGCCAAAATTATATAGATTTAATACATAAACACAACTTAACGGAGGTTCAGATAAAAACAGTATATGATGAGTATTTAGACTTTTTTAATACCTTTTCATTTAACTATACATTGAGCCATCCCATTAGAATCGCCTCGATGAGGCGATTCTAATAGATGCCACAATGTATAGTTAAATGGAAAAGTAAGAAAAGTTGGCAGTCTGATCTTGGTCTGCACTTTTTGCTCAGACCAATATTTAGATACTTTTACGGTAATTTGCTCAATCCTTTTTCTCGGATACGTCTTAGCTTCATTAAGATATTCATATAGCCTCGTGTGAATGAAAATATATGCCACATTTTCATTGCCAAATTTATATGGTAAACTTTATTTGACAAACAAAATTTGTCATAGAAATGAACACAGAAAACTCAGCCAATAATCAAATCAGTTTGATTTTGAAGGAAAAGAAACTTTGCTCGTGTGAACGAAGCTTAAAGCAATTCAATTTGGAGTCTGTATCACACTACGTTCCTACGAGCAAAGTTTCTTCATCACAGATAGTTTGACAAACATATTGGGTTCACACAGAGCAATTTATTTTTCACAGAAATATGAAACAAAGAATCTTTGTCAAATAAACTTTGGCAATGAAATATTTGCAGCAGTGTTCACACGAACAAAGATTTCTTGTCAAAGTTACCCGGACAAATAAACTTTACCCGTGGGAAATGGCCAACAATTCCTCATTTTCTTTGTTAAATATTCTCAAAGTACTTTCTTTTTCAAAATCAAATTGATTTTATTATGAGCAAAGTTTGTGTGTGTGTGTGTGTGTTCATCACATAGCTAGTTTCTTTGTTACATACGCTATGAAAAATTTTCTGTTCACACGGACAAATTTTGTTTGTCAAATAAACTTTACTATATAAATTTGGCAATGAAAATGTGGCATATACATGTATTTTCATACACGCAAGCATAGTTTTCTAAACCAAACCTACTTGTCACAGAAACTTTGCCCCTGTGAACGAAGCTTTCGTCCTGATATAATGATCTGAGTCTTTGAGCCACCACAGGTCGCCCGCCAGCATGCCAAATATTTAGATCCTGACTTCAAACCGTTCTCCAAATATTTGGTTCTCAAGGTTTTGATTGTCTAAAATGCCTAAGCTGGTAAAAGGAGCACAGTTCTGGGTGTGCTCAACAGTTAACCAGGTCATCTTTACCTTCATTTTTAACCTTTTGCAAAATACAGATATTTTGTTTACAAGGTTGCTCCCGTATGAAATGCCTAACTGCATAACTTAACCAAATAGTTATGTAATATATTTAGCAGTTAGCCAGGTTATCCGTAATTCACATTGAAACAGGATGCCGGTTATCATAAGACTAGCTGAAGGGTTTCTCCAAATATATAGTTTATTCACGATGTTGTTTCTTACTAAGCTGCATAAGTAAGGAGGAAAATTCTCAGGAACTGACACAATTCAATCCCACATCCCACCCAAGACACCACGTGGGAAAGAGACAACACAAAATTAGTCAGCACTGTAGGCAACACCAGCGGCAGCCATGTGAACAGCCATTTCCCATGTAGGTGGTCAACGGGCTAGCCTGAACATCATAAACAATATATCAATAACAGACATCGCAACTAATAACGCATAAAACAACCAAGAATCAAAACAGAACTGTCGCCTTAAGACGGCCAGTAATGAAATTACTGTGGGCGAGGGTGGGGGCATAACCGGTTTGTGGTCGACCAAACAATTAAGTCTGAAGAAGGGCCATAGCACAATCAGAAAGTTAAAAAATGTGCTCGAACGTTACTGAAACAGGTCATCCCCATCCAGGTGCAAGTTCTGGATTCATTTCCTTGAGGTCCATCGTTATGAGAATAAGAACAGCAACAACTTAAGCCCAAACACTGTATTAAATACCACGAGGACTCGAAATATTTTTTTTAGCAAAGAAGCTTTTAGTCCGAAAAAGGGGCGTAACTCTGCAACGGCATATCCAACGGGAAAGGAAGCAGGGGTCAGCTTACTTTGCATGTCTCTTAGACACTACCTTAAACCTTGAGGTGAAGCGAAGAGATGGACAGACGAGTGGACAGACAAGACCAAACTAATATGCCTCCCTCAACGTTTTTGAAGCTAGAGACATAAAAATGGAAACTTTATTGGCTTTTAATTTTTTTCAATAAATCAAAATCTAAAATAAGCAGACAACAAAAGTTTCTTCTGCAAAATTAAAAAGAAACTGTTTCGTTATTGAGAAATCAAAGACTAGAGAGAAGATAGTGTAGATATATACATGATGTATTGACTACAAATTATGTAACATTATTTATTGGTTATAAAATATTGTTTAAACCAATGATCAAAGCGGGAAAATTTCTGGTCCAAGTATGGGAAAGTACTTGGGTAGTCAGCTTTATACATGTACCAAGTAACAAAACAGGAAGGCTACGCTGGAGCCATGATTGTGATAGTTTTCAGGGAAGTGATACATAGCTCTCAGATTTAGTATATATAATTTACTGATGAGAGTCTTCACTGTGCCCATACAGGGTAGCCAAGGGTCTATGATAGCTCCATGCAGACAGCAAAGACTCTGATCAGACTGGGCGGATGCCGAGGCTGACCTGAGTCTTCGCTGCTTGCACTTTCCACTTTGTTGGGGCTCATGTGTAAAATCTGTAGGGGCTCATATTTTGGGGCTTATATGTAAAATCGCTTTGTTGGGGCTCATATGACGTAAAATCTGTTGGGGCTCATATGTAAAATCTTTGTTGGGGCTCATATGTAAAATCTTTTCCAATTTGAAGTTGTCTGCAGTTATCAGTATTATAAAACATGTTCCAATCTTTAGTCCATTTGACTGCTCCAGTGGACTGCTCTGTCGAGACTTTGCTATAATTCATTTTTTCTACGGTATGTCAGGGTAAAACCATCGAAGTTCGGACGGACAGGGAATATTACGGACGATTTCCGATATGCTCCAACAGATCCTTTATGTAAATAGTAGCTAAATGAACTGGAAACCAGCTTATTGGGTAAACAGCAGAACTGAAACCAACAAGAAATATCTTTAAAAAAAGATATAAGACGAAGTGAAAGAAGACAAAGTTGTGAAAATTTCACCTCAAAGTTCATAAATCTCGCTAAAGAATGTATACCCTGCAAAGAAGTTACCATAAGACCAAACGAAACCTTGGTATGATTCTGAGATAAGAACTGCTTC
Source organism: Ctena decussata (assembly GCA_963989385.1). Classification (NCBI taxonomy): domain Eukaryota; kingdom Metazoa; phylum Mollusca; class Bivalvia; order Lucinida; family Lucinidae; genus Ctena; species Ctena decussata. The sequence continues at coordinate 71,319,931 of OZ022501.1, read as the reverse complement.
AAGAAAACGTGATAGGTTAAGAAATAAGGCTGCAAAATCTGGTAGTAACCAAGATTGGCAAAATTATAAGAAAATAAGAAATAAAGTTAATACATGTAATTTAAAAACTCATGCAAAAGAACAGTTTTATAACAATATTGAAACGACTATTATTGAAGCAAAGAATACTAATCCAAAACAGTACTGGAAACTCGTTAAATATTTTGTAAAATCAAATAAAGGTGCTGAAGTAATACCGCCACTTAAAACTATTTCTGATTCTGGAGAAGAAGTTTACTCTTTTTCAGATCTTGAAAAAGCTAACACGTTAAATGACTATTTCGAATCAATTTCTAATATTAATGAAGCTAATACTGAACTCCCTAATTTCGTTCCAAAAACAGCTAATTCTTTAGATAATATTCACATAGAAGAGTCGGAAATTAAAGACATTATTAGAGTTCTTGAAGTAAATAAGGCCTGTGGTCATGATCTGATCAGTCATAAAATGCTTAAAATGACTTGCGAAACTGTTGTCAAACCTTTACATATTTTGATAAATAAATCTCTTGCTGAATGTACATTTCCGTCCCTATGGAAAGAGGCCATTGTAATGCCTTTATTTAAAAAAGGGTCATCGGATACACCCTCTAATTATAGACCAATTTCATTGATTAGCACAGTTGGGAAATTAATGGAACGAGTTGTTTACAAACACTTATTTAACTTTTTTAACAGTAACAATCTTATCTTTAAATTGCAGTCTGGATTTTTACCAAGCCATTCCTCAGTATTCCAACTTATTGACATCTATAATCAAATTTGTCAAAGTTTTGACTCTAAACAGTATACATGCATGGTCTTTTGTGATATATCAAAAGCCTTTGACAGGGTATGGCATAAAGGCCTTCTTTTCAAATTAGAACAAAATGGTATTAAAGGGGATCTTTTAAAATGGATTTCAGACTATCTTTCCGGAAGAAGTCAAAAAGTCTTTGTAGGGTCATCAATGTCAGATTCTAAAATGTTATCTGCAGGGGTTCCACAAGGTTCTGTACTTGGGCCTTTGCTATTCTTGATCTATGTAAATGATATCGTGGAACATTTGGTAAGCATAAGTCGTCTCTTTGCTGATGATACATCTTTATCGTTCACATCACCTAATATACATGATATTGAAGGAATCCTGAATCATGACTTGAGAATTATTACAGTTTGGGCAAAACAGTGGTTAGTAGATTTCAACCCAAACAAAACAGAAGCTATTTTATTTTGTACTACTGATGTAAATAATCCAAAACTGTACTTTGATCAAGTTCCTGTTAATTTTGTAGATGATCATAAACATTTAGGACTTACTCTCAGTCATGATGGTAAATGGCATACCCATATCAACAATATTTTAACGTCTGCTGCAAAAATGTTAGGAGTTATGCGAAGTTTGAAGTTTAAGCTAAATCGTAAAACACTGAATCAGCTTTATTTTTCATACTTGAGGCCTCTGGTCGAGTACGCATCTATCGTATGGGATGGCTGCACAATGTATGAGAAAGAACGACTTGAACGATTTCAATATGAAGCTGCTCGAATAGTCACCGGGTTAACCCGCTCAGTTTCAATAGACAACTTAATGAGCGAAATCGGGTGGCTACCTTTATCTGACCGTCGTCAGTTTCAGAAGTTAGTTACCATGTATAAAATTTTTAATGGTACTGCCCCGGAATATCTTTGTAGCCTGTTGCCTCCTCTTGTTACTGAAAGAACTGTTTACAACTTAAGAAACGCCGAAAATATAAGTATTATGAATAGAAGAACTGAATTATTTGCAAAATCTTTTATTCCTTCTGGTACACTCTTGTGGAACAATTTACCTCTTGAAATTCGATCTGAAACTTCAGTGAATTCATTTAAACTTAAACTAAAACAGCATATTTATATTTCTCCGCAAATTCCCAAATTTTTCATCCAGGGTAAGAGAACTGAATCTGTATTCCACTGTCGAATAAGGAACAAATGTAGCAACCTTAACAACGACCTTTATCAAAACCATCTAAAAGATTCTCCTCTTTGTGACTGTGGGATCAGTATTGAAGATGCTGAACATTATTTCTTTAGATGTGAAAGGTATAGTAATGAAAGAGTGACCTTATTTCGCGCGACTAGAAAATTTCATCCTCTAGGAGTTCGTTTCATATTATATGGTTCTGATGCATTTTCCGAAAAAGATAATGTTATCTTCTTCGGTCACGTGCACCAGTATATCAAAAATACAAAACGTTTTACTAGTTAATCTGTCACATAAACCTGGCTGCTCCTCAGTATCTTAAAGACATGCTTATCTTCCAGGATAATATCAGGTATATATCTAATGATCTGAATGTAATTATATATTTTTTTTCAGCTGAATGAAGCTTCAAGAAACCTGAGTGTATTTAGTAATAGAAGAATCGTTTCGAGGGCACAGAAGGGCCAGTTTCCCACCCCACCCCTACCCACCTGTCCCCACCTACTCACCTTTCTCTTATGAGTTGGCCTGCCAGTAACCTCATGTTCCTACAGTTTTAGTGTTCTGGTCCTGATGGGATTTGTCAGCTCTTATTAAACTTTTCTTGATTTAACACTTACTATATCATATAATAGCTGTTACTGTTATCTGGCTGGATGCTGCTTGCTGCATTAGTTGTTGCTTTTTTTTCACTTTTTTTTACTTCTTTACATTTCATAGCCATCCCATTGTGTGTTTACGTTATATAGAATTCACACCTTACTTTAATGTGTGTATTAATCTTCATGTCATTGCCTATAACTTTGTATTTTACATATGTACGGGGAGGGCCGTAATTAATGTTGTTAGAACTTGTGGCCCAACCCAATTGCTGTACAGATTATTTGGCAATAAAATATGTTTAAACTAAAGAAGACATATTTGAAACAAATAATATATATTTTTTTTTATATCTGTTGAAATAAGAAACTGGCTGCAAGCAAGGTTTCAGAATACGTCCCGCAAAATTATCTGCACTCAATGTTTTAAATACACTATACGACTTTAATAATTAAAATGTAAAAAAGGACCAAAATCTAATGGGGTATCTATGAGAAATTTTTAATGTGATTGAAAAAATTCCAAGTTCAAAACCCTGTCGCTATGTCATAATAACAAAATAAAAATTGGCTAAGTTCAAAATGCTGTAAATATGTCTGATATTATTATTGAATAGCAGTATCCCTATGTTGGGGTTATCCACTATGGCGAGAAACCAGACTGGTCCGTAAATTATTGACATTCTTCGGTACATTCCGGTATTCTTCCGATGATACGGTACTGTGTTTTACCCGGTTCAGTACAGCCGGGTGCGTAAATTTACCGGAACGGACCGGAATGGACTGAATTACCGGAACGGACCCGTTTTCCCCTATCTTCAGTAGATATATTAAATAACTCTTATTTAATATTAATACATATTCTGTATGCCATCTAGCGCAAATCAATTAGAGATATTAGTCAAAATACTCTTTGAGTATTTTGCGCCATGGGCAGGCCTCTTAATACCCCACGCATATGCGTTTCATCTTAAAATCATATAATCTTATATAAAAATCTGGTTATCTTTCTTCCAAGACTTGGAGCGAATGAAAAACACAAAAATTCCCGAATTTTTGTTCCATAGTATCATGACCAACATTTCAGCCATAGAAAATATGTAGAGCTATTGTGTTTCAGCTTTAAATTGAAACATTGCAGTGGTCTAAATGTATAGAGGGAAACTTTGTATATCGATTGTACAGTTAGCACCATTATCATGTTTCAATAAGTCGTCAATTTATCTGACGGGCAGACATTTGTCAAAGTTTCGCCAATAGTCCTTATCAGATATTGTCAAATCAAAATCAGGGTTTGCAAGTTAAGATGATACATGTTAGTCATAGGTAGGGCCTTGAATTAATCTGCGCGTGTAGATTGTATCAAAATATCTCAAAAATCGGCTGGAAATATGAATAATAAGGGTCCGTTCCGGTCCGACCCGGTAATTAGGTCCGTTCCGGTAAATTTACGCACCGAGTACAGCCTTACTACTTTTTTACTACGAAAGACTTTTCGCACCATAGAATCTTTTTTTCTCAAGCCATCGGCATTTGCGTTTCTCGCGTTCTGCTTAACTCTATCAATCATTACAGCGTTAAAGTGAAAAACATATTTAAAACTAAATGCAAAGTGCAAATAATAACATTTTTAATGTAACTAAATCTTCTGACAGGTGAATAACAATTCCATGACATATGCGCTCTTCCATACAGAGATCAAGTCAAGTTTTGGCGGCAACGATGATTTTATTAGACTTCGTCTAATAATAAGATGTTAGGAGCGATCTTTTTCACTGGGACCTTGAAAAGTTGATAATCGCCAAAAAATGAACATGAGGGACGACTGCCACAGATCAGGCTGACTAGTACTCCTACTTCAAACTTCTTCATCAATAAATCTCTTCCTGAATGTGCTATTATACGCTAAATTTGTCTTAAAAACACAACACTCTAAAGAACGTTTGCCTTTTTTTGGTCCAAGATGGGGAAAAATGATGTGTCCGAATTTCTCGTAAAATAAATTTAATTACGGACACCACTCTTTACTTGTTCTCTGTTGATAAAAACCTCCTTCACAGGAGGACTGTCCTAGTCTGTTGAGTCTGTTTCAGTGCAAACTGGTGTTGCTCCGTGTTGTCTGTGGGATCTTTGAGCTTCTGGAAACAACTATAGATAGTTTGGAAATATTTCTGTTTACTATGGCAGATTTTCAAGTTGGACAGCAGCAAGAAGTACTAGTACCCCAATTTCCCACCCCTTTTAAACCAGAGTTTATTCCATACTAATAATGAATTAAATGTTATCAAAAACCTAATGAATATTGTTCATTAGCTGCCTGAAGCTATCCTATCCTGAATTATTAATCTTCCCCTTATCCACCGTATTTGCAAAGTTAAAGTGTATACATCTTCAAATTAACACAGACTGGGTGACCATAGGCTTTCCCATCACTCTGACCCATCTTATCCCCCTTTTCTCTCCCACATTTCCATCCTCTGTTGTCCTTCAACCCCCGTTTTCTTATTTTATCTTCTTTTATTAGTTTTATCCTCTTCTTTCCTTGGTCCCACCTCTAACCATTTGTCTCGAGTTCTTGATTCCCACTCTACCAGCTAGAGTGCCCAGTCGCTGTATCGTATCAAGGGACCTGACACATGTTAGGGTGATACAGTGACCTTAATACATATATAAGTCACTGGGTGATACAATATAAAACTGGTGGTGTCATATTAGCCACAACATTCGAAATTGTAATTTAATTTATACTTATTAGGTGTATAATGGATTTTTTAGGTGTAAGGCCTAACATTTTTAAAAATAATTCACTGTCCGAATTTTCCCTTCCACTGTCCGTACTTCCCTGTTTTCACCCCTTCAGTTCTCATATCGACGTTGCCCCCGCACCTCAGCGGAACGAATCCATAGCCGCAGTGTTTTCATCCTGAGCCATTTATGAGTTTTATTTGAATACAACCATGTGGTTAACCAATAGAAATCACGCTTATTACATCACTCGGATATTTCTACTAGTAAAGTGACCGTCATTGATTCTTTCACGTCACGGTGAAAGTCAGATAACAGACATGAAGAGGATGACGGGGTTGGGCGTGGAATTCATTCAGGCAGAACCAGAATTCAAGAAAGATTCATTTGTGAGATATTTAGAGAAACCTTCATACTGGAGCCAGTTAAGATCATCCAAGAGTAGGACAAGTGAGCAGCAGGATCATGGGAAAGAAGTAGTTCAAAGCTTGATAGCAGAGACTCCTGATAAAGCCATCCTCTGTTTTACAGATGGCTCTTGCATCTCAAATCCTGGTCAATGTGGAGCTGGAGCTGTGATCTACTTACCAGAGGGTGAACAAGAGATACATATTACAAGACCAGTTGCTGCTTTCGGTTCTATCTTACTTGGAGAATTGGTTGCCGTTTTGTCAGTTACAGAACACTTCACTACCTTTACATACCAGCCTTCCTTTGTTCGATTGTTTTGTGACAGTCAATCAGCTGTTGGTATCCTGACCCTTAATTGGTCAACGGATAAGTATCAGGATGTCATAAACAAGATTACGTGTAATATTACAGACCTACATACCAGAGGGTGGACAACTGATATAAAGTGGACTCCTGGACACAGTGACATTACAGGTAATGAAGTTGCTGATAGGCTGACGAAAGCAGCAGCATCAGAAACTAAGCAGCTGGGAGAGGAAACCAGTGCTGTTACCATACAGGACATAAAGAGGCATGCCAGAATTACAGCTTAACTAAAATGGCAAGATAGATGGGACATCGGTGAGACTGGAAGAGAACTCTACATCTGTAAACCCAATTTAAATACAAAAACAAGACTTGACTTTCCAGACAATAATACTTTCAAGCAGATTCTGCAGTTAAGGACTGGTATCTGTATCTTAAACGAATACGGACACAAGCTTGGGCAGGTTGATACAGAACTTTGTGTTTGTGGGTGTGTGGAACCAGTGGAGCATTACTTATTTGAGTGCCCCCAGTATGAAGATGCCAGATTACAACTACTTACAAATCTCAGAAATCAGCTTGGTCTACAGAATCTCCAGAAGTATACGTTATTAGGATATGATGGCCATTCTGAAGTTGCAAACTGGAGAGAGATCACATTACTAGAGCTTGGGAAATACATCACAAACAGTGGAAGATTTGACTTCAAAGCTATCAGAATCAGAATCAGAATTGTTAACTGGTAATACGTCCAAGGACAATCACTCACCAGGACCTGTGAATCAGGGAAGCTAGTCCCTAGTCCTTATAAGAAAACTAAACTTAGTAACTGAATCCTCTGCACCCTCAGCAGCAGAAATAAGTGAATCTTCCAGGGAATTCCAATTTCTAATAGTCTGGGGGAAGAAACTGGACTTGTAAATGTCAGTCCCAGCCAATGAGGTATGAAATGTCAGGGAATGATGATTCCTGGTACGCCTACTTTGGGGAAACAAGGTCATTTATGGGTATACTGGCTGCACCCCTCAGACCTTTGTAAAGCATTATGAGTCTACTATCTTTCCTTCTCTTTGTCAGGGATTCCCACTTAAGTTTCTCCAGAATGTCAGTCATACTCCCAGTTTCATATGTGTAATTTCCCGTTACAAAGCTATTGTAAACTAGACTAGACTTTACATAATCCTGCATCCCAATCTTTTGCAATATTATTGCACAGTTGAGAAAATTGCCAGTGAGCCAGTATACAACAGAGTACAACTACAGTCGAGCCCATTTCAGCCTGTAACGGCTTAGGATAGAAGACACGGTGAGGGAATGTATGGTAAACAGTCGTGTTCGGCTGAGGTGTTCAAAAGCGTCCGAAATTCAATGGTTTTACCATACTGTGTGGTATAACTTGAAGTCCTCAACAGAAAGTTTCATGAGCACCTCCCAGCGTCAGATAGATTAGAAAGGGTTGTTTCTGGGGAACACCAATGAGTGGCTGCTTAAGGCAGGTGTCCCTTAGAGGTTAAGTTGACCTGTATTTTGGATTAAGGGTTTCAGGACAGAGACGTTTGACCCACTAATAGAGGTACCACTAAAGCACATATTTCTACCAACGAAAAATGTCTCCTCTCCAGCCTAAAACCTGTAACGCTCAAGAACGCACTTATCCCCCTACTTCAATAATGATTTTTGTTTTCCAGCGTTCTAAATTCTGGTTCTTCTTTAAAACGATTACGAATGGTGTTTTCATCAGAAACTATAGAACAGAAGTTCACCGATAGCTCGGGAAGAGAGCCTCGCAGTGGTCGGTGGAATTGCAGGGAAGGTGCAAGGTTTTATCTGTAAGTCATAAAACGGGTACCAATAAATTTTGACAGCTGGCGGGAAAGACTTGAAAACAGAGTCCTGTCAAATTCAACGGTATCTGCAGTATTGCAGTCCCTTCCGACAAATGGTAGGCATTTCATCTATTATGAGATTGATACTAAAACTTTGAGAGTGAAAAGAATCAGAACTTGACTTGATTCGATAATAAGGTAAGATTGACCAATGAAATAAAGTTTCCTTTTAAAAGGAAAGGCTTGCCAACTTAGCGCTCATGCAGTTCAATGTTTGTGGTTTATGGTTTGTGGTCTTGGGAGATGGTATCTTACTGGAGACACTTTCTTCATTTAAAAACGTCCACAACTGTAATAACAATGAGGTTACGCTACATTCTGGTTGTTCTGACAATCATATGATAACCTTCAGGAAAAAGGTCAATTTTTGTATTAGACACTAGCTGCTATTGAAAAATATTTCATAAAAGCATTTAGAAATAAGGATTTTCGTATTCTGTTATGTATTGTTATATAAGAAATTTTAGGACATTAGAAGATTTACTGGGAGTTTCGTCCTGTTTTCTTTTGCGAACTAAGCAGAACTGTGTTTGTACTTTGGAGCAAATGGACTACGCATAACTGGTGAAGTGTAATGAAAATAGTCCAAAGGGTATTCAAGTTACAGAGTGGACAACAAAATGTTAATGGGCGTACTAACATACGGACAGAGACAGATGGACGGGAATTTGATTGCTATATTCCCTGAGCCATTCGGTTAGGACAAAGTTATGTTCATTATTAGATCGTCAAGTCTTGATGTTGAAAAAATACATCTTACATTGGAAAAGTTCTTTTACAAGTCCCTTACACATAAGATGATATATGGTTCATGACTGCTGATATGAGAAGGAAATAGTGGAAGTAGTTCGTCCTACTAGCCTCATTTGTGACAGATTGGTAGGAAAAAAATCTTGCCGTCCGCAACAATGGCTATTATTAAAAGGGGAAACAACTTTAATGACTGTTTGTCTCATTGAAAGTTTCTGTTGAAGAAAAGCTGACTACCACTGAGAGGAGGTTATAATGAAAATGATAGTTCCTTCCCAAACAGTTGCCATAGATCGTCTGCAAATATTCAGCTTATTCTTTTTAGTATATTGTCATCACTGAGTTCAGTTATAAGTACTGGTTGAGCATGTGGTATGTTGTTGTTGTGTTATTGTTTTACGTGCACGGTAAACAGCTACAAGGACAGTCGGTTAATTTAACTACAATCTTAGCCATCCTAAGCGCTCAACTATTACTAAGTGCACTAACTTTCGCCAGTAACTGACAGCTGCCCTTCTTGACTCAGCGGAAGCGGAAACGAGAGTAAGTGGCCGGACTGAATATTGAACCCGGGACCTCTGTTTTTTAGTTAGACGCACCACTGACTGCACTATGCGGCCCAGCAAGTCTGCGGTATAGAGTATAACTGGTAATTAGTAATGATTACAAGTCAATGTATTTTTGTTGCTTCCACAGGATGTTTGTTTTCAGAATCTAGCGTGTTGTCCTTGGTCATCACATAATTTGTCATTATATAGGGATTTAATGCAAAAGAAAAAAGAAGTCTTCTATATTTTAGTAGTAATTATTTTGTTGTTGTTTTATTGTCCACGATAAACATGCAGCTATGATCATGTCGGGACGGTCTGTTATCCTAACCACACTATTCCTGGGCAGGCTTAGACCTCCTAAGCGGTTAGCCAGTACTAAGTGCACATACTTTCAACAGTAACTGACAACTGCCCTTCTAGAATCAGCGAAAGGAAAAACGAAAGTATGTGGCCGGACCGAGTATCGAACCCGGGACCTCTGGCTCTTGAGTCAAAATGCGCTACCGATTGCGCTACGCTGCCTTGACCCTCTAAATTTTATTAACTTTTATTCAAAAAGGAAGGTAACTGTTAAAATTGCATAGGCCTAGAAAAGGATGATGTGATGGCAACTGTAAGATACTGATATTTTCCCACACATGTTGTGTTTCTTGAATTGAATTTTTTTCAATAAGACACTTACATTAAACTGAATAACATTGTACGTTTCTGAAAAAATTAGAAACTGAATTTCAATGTATGCTAATGAAAAAATAAGAAATAGTATCTAGTAAATACGATCAAACACCTTGTCTGTAAAACCAGTAAATGCTTTTAAATAAGGCTGTTGGCACAGACCCTGATCAGACTGTTCCAACCAGTAGTCTATTTGGATATACACTCTACACTGTTTGTACAGGCATAACAACTATTGTTGAAATATTTCAGTCCAAGTTTACAAACTCCAGAGTCCAAAGTCCAGGTTTTACAAAGCCTGAAATCCAGGTTTTACACAGCCTGAAGTCCAGGGTCCAAAGTCCAGAGTCCAAGTCCAGTCCATTTTTTACGTAATGCCCGCGAATTGCGCATGTCGTTATTTGACCTTATTTGACAGTGGACAATCAAGAAATATTCAAACACACCGGATAAATAAATAAAAAAAAATAACTCATGTTTTCAGTAAGGCAAAAGATGCTAGACATGTTCGATTATTTGGTGTGCCAGATTGTGGCGTGTCGTTATGTTTCGGTGCTTAGGTAAAAGAAACAGTCAAACGAAGTTGCGCCCTGTAGACGCTCTCCATATATTGGTTCTCCACTTGCAATTTTGAACCATTCTCGAAGCTGGGAACAAATCAGCGTCTTCCGCTGGAGTGCGCATGACAGGAAGTCTTAACCTGTCTGAATATATGGCTCTCCGCCGAAGCGGCAAGCCAAAAATTAAAAAATACAGGTCACTCAGGAATCAAATTGAGAATCAGTCTCAGAATTGTTCAAGGACAATCATTCACCAGGAAATATGTTAGTGAATGGGTATAAACATAGGGGTATAAATACCACTAGCACTTCACTGTGGAAGAGTGGTTAGAGTGGTTAACTGGAGGCCCCCTGTGCAGGGAGAGACAACCCATGTGCAGGTTAAAGATCCCTTCTATAGCTACATGGCTACAAGAAGGTTCATCCTGCAAAATTGGAGTGTACATCGTACACCTGCTGATAATCCTCGAGAAGGGTGTAGCAGTATACGAAGAAAAAGAAAGAAAATCTTTGTTGGTAGTTAAGCAACGGTCTGCTTTGTTAGTATGCCGTTACGTTCCGCTACGCTTCACTACGACAGAGTACACAACCGCCATCTGCAAGAGGTCTACTTGGTTAGTATAAATAATTGTAGGCTGGGGCCCAACAAGTCATTTTCTGTATCCACCAATCAAATTGCATGAACATGGCTGGCATAGTCGCTCTGTGCAGTCACTTCAGTGCCTCAGTGGTGTCAGACACTAGCTGTCAGAAGTGTTGGAACGAGGTCACACGAGACTACTTCCTGTTAGTTGAGAAAGGGAGAGCAGCTGTGAGGTGACTGCGGTCATAGTGACAAATCAGAGTTCCTCTGGCCCGTTCAAGAAAAAGGAGGGAATAGTATAGTGAATAGCTATAAATACAAGTGCTACATACATGTGATGAACTCCCGATGACCATGTGGGAGATTTGGATTTCATTTCAGGGAGATTGAGCTCTCCATCAGGGAGACTTTTTGACGGCAACTTTGGTGCGTCGTTTCACATACTGTACTGTATTTTTTCCTTATTTTAAAACAGACCCCCCCCCCCCCCCCCCACACACACACACACACCCACACACAAAAAAAAATCAAACTCCTTTCTTTAATTATTATAATTATTCATTTATTATTATATTACTGTTATTTGTATCATTATTTTGGTATCTGTCTGGCACAGAATCTAGCTTTTGCAAAAGGGTATACTTGAGATTTCATACAGATTTGCCTCCCTTGAAATTTCTATTTTCAGTTCATCTACTTATCTTCTTTCATAAACAATAAGTTTTGTTTAAAGGTATTCAGAGCTGTAAAAACTGATAAAAATGTATATAACAATGTTCAAATTCTGTTTTTCACACAAACTATACCCATGCACAAGATAGAAATATCAAAACTTTCATGCGTCACTTTTACACTATTAATAATCAAAGTTGCCGGCATATATAATATATAATTTGCACTTCGGGGAAAAAATACCTTACGGAGTGAGCGACAAGTTAAGACACCGATCAGCCTGCACCTCTGTGCAGTCTCAACAGAGTTTTGCATCTATTGTCTATGCGTCTTAGGGAATCTAAGCAGTGAAAACGAGTCTCCGACTGTACTGCGCATGTTTATTTTTTGTAGTTGTGAAACAGGGCTATCGGCTTCTTTTCACGTGACATATCTTCCTAAATACATTCGTTGGTTAACACAGCTATGTGTTTTCACGGGTCAGTGAGTTTATTAGTGACCTGAATAATGGGATTAATGTCAACAGACATGATTTGTTTGTTTATTGCACAGTTGCACAGTCAAAACAATATTTGATGCTGTGAATACACATGTGGATATCTCCGTACTGGCAGGGAAAAAGGGCATGGCGTTGGAAAAGGGGTATCAGAAAAAAATTATGAAGGGAAAACTCAGCATCCGGGAGATTCTGAAGACTTTCCGGGAGCGCGGGAGATGGCCTTCATTTCCGGGAGACTCCCGGATGATCCAGGAGACATCACATGTATGGTGCTAGTCAGTCCCACTGTGGAAGCTAGCAGGCACTAATGATGACGTGGTTAGAGTGGTAAGGCCTTCGTTGCGAGTAAAGCAATGATCTGGTTGGTTAGCACTGTCTGGATGACCCAATAGGCTGAAAGGCCACAAACTTATTACTTTGCCAGTGTGATGGAGTTTTATGCAGTGCAAGTTATAAACAGTGCAAACCACACTCCCATAGCAGCCTTCAAATCAAGTTCACAGACTTATTACTTTTCCAGTGTGATGGGCAAGCATATATTCACCAGTTCAGGTGAGCTATGCTGTCAGGCAACAGCTTTTAGATTTCCATATAGTTTGCCTTAAATTGACTCTTAATATTGAGAATTCTAGCAACTCTACATTTTCTTTCTGCTTCCCTTCTCAATGGGTATCAACTCTTAAGGGAAAGAATTTGTTCCTCAAGGAGCAAATTCTTTCCTTTAAGAGTAGACCCTGTTTTGAAGGGTTTTATCATCCAGGAAATCAAAGTCTAACTGGTGGCAGTAATTAGGTAAAATCTGAAATATATCCTCAGGGAAAAGACCCTGATCGGACTGCCTCTGCTCGTTTAAACAGTTCTCTTGGTCAGTCATCTGTGCATATGTATATTAATTACCCAGTGGGCACACAAAGTTAAAACGATTTTGAATCTACATTGATTCAACATCATGAGCTTGAATCAATGTTGATTCAACAAATTTACAATGTTTCAACTTTAAGAGCCATCACTTTGCTGGGGGATTAGTTTTCTGTCCCAGTACTGCGGGTTAATTATTAGAATTTAATCACTTTGTTGAGGCATCCATTGGCTGCCCCATTGTTAATGGTCATTACAAAACCAGGGTTAATGGAGTAAATAGGTGTGATAATAAAAGGTCCTGTTACTTAAGACTTTTACACCCTAACATAATAAGATGCAATAATTCTAGATTGTCCACATAGATATCATACCTGACTACCCCCAGACCTCCAAAATACAGAGCTTCAGATAAGGATGGTACATCAGTAATGTTAGGGGCATGGTTGCGAGACATTTCTAAGTAATATTTAGAGAATTGACTGTATGAGTTTATGATATAACCTTCGAGGAGGTGGAGCACAGGAGATTGTGGTTAAAAGTTTTATGATGCTGTCAGAAGAGCTATCCTGTACACCTTTACTCATCAAAAGCATATTGTTATAACCCCTAGCTAACAAAGAAATGAGCAAACATTTAATGCCCATATTTCTGATCAGGGTCTACACTGTTTGAGTTAAATATTGAAATTTTGAAAGATAGGTAAGTAAAAATAAGATATACTAGACACCCCTTAAACTGAAAATGGGCTAATCTATAGAGCTAGATAGAAGAATCCATTCTTGATAAATGGGTTAACTACTAACAGAGAAATGAACAAAAAAAATCCCAAAAATTTTGTCCCCAAAAGTTACACTTAATTTTGAGCTCAGATAATGGAAAAAAGTACAATTCTTGTATTGCCACCAATTTGTGAGGAACATTATAATTATCCTATATATTGGGACACCTTATTAATGCTCATACAATATTTCCTTCATTATTAGATGATGGTTTTCCCGATTCAAAACAGTCTGAAAGATCTAGTTCTGTCTATGACGGATCTAGATCTTTGGGATTGTTTTGGAAGCTAAAACCCCATTTATTGCTGAATCATGCAACAGTTTTACATATGTGTGGTAATTTTGGAATAGTAGACTATGATCTTATAACTGAAGAAATAGGGTAATTATCTAGAAAAGTCAGTGCCGATTGTCCAGCAACAAGTGAAGACATTACTGACACAGTTGCAGATAATGCAGACCCTGACCAGGCCAGGGTTTACTCAGTGAGGTTTTTGCATAATATTTGGGGTCATTACAGCAGATTCCCTCAGGTGTGTCTAAATTATACAGTCTCCTAAATTCAATACCATAAAAATTCTCAAGATTGGGTCACTTAAAATAATTTACCGTAATTGTCCTAAAATGGAAGAGATTGGTTTTTACATACCATTAATGTGTCCAAAAGATGCAGTTGGAAAGGCAAACAGTGTTGATCCTGCTTTAGGAGCAGTCTGATCTGGGTCTGCACTGTTTGGTCACGGTTCTCTGTCCCAATAATTTTTTACCATTTTTACAATATCTGAATTATACAGTCCTCTGTATTCAATAATCTGTTCTTTGGTTGTTTATTTTGTAATACTTTGTCATCTTTTACAGTGTGTTGTATAGCTACAGGCCACTTTGGACTGTGCAGAGAATGGATATACAGGTACTGAGGTAAAATATATCACTCTTTATATTCTGGCCATATTTCTTTTACTTGAAACAGAATCATTTTTTTTTTCAAGAATCAGAAATACGGTAAAAACTCTATATATTGGGCCAGTTAGGTCTGAGCAAATAGTGCAAACCCAGATCAGACTGCTCCTCAAGGAGCAGTGTGATCAGGGTTTACACTATTTGCCATCCAATTTGCATGTTTTGGACACATTATTCCCAATATTTAGAATATTTAGAATTTTTTACGATATTTTTTTTAGGGGGAGGGGTGCAGCTTTTGAGGATGATGATGAGCTGACTACTGCTGTGGAGGGCTGGGACCAAAATTTACTGATCGGGTATCACTGACTGGCAAACTAGATGGAACAAGTGTGTGGAGTTGGAAGGGGTCTACATTTAAAAAATAAAGCAGTATAAATCTAAATATTTTGCTCTTCCTGTGTGAGGCTCCGAACTTTTTGATATCCCCTGGTTGGCTAATAATGAAAAAATCTTGCGCAAGTACAGTCAACTCCCAATATCTCGAACACTGATATCTCAAAGTATATTCTAAAATCAAAGAATTTATATCTTTTTTACATATCAACTCTTGTAATCTTAAACTACTGATATCTCATGTACCAGAAAATTTACTTTGAGATATCAGTAGTTTGGACTGAAGTTCCAATTCGAGATATCGAGAGCTGAATGTAGCTACATTTCTCTATGAATCTTCTTGAAACTTACAGGCATTATTGATGGCTTTATGATCTTGGACAAGTATGAATTCGGGCAAGCTCAAATAATTCATAATAGATTTATGGGCCCTTGAAATTTCCATTGACTTACAATGAGGAAAAGCTTGTCCACGTGTAAGAGGCTACAATTTAATTATCAAATTATCTTTATTTTTTTCAAAAATATATATAAGAATATACAATTATTATTAAATGATAAACAATTAATAAACAGGATCTGATTGGAAGCAGTAAGACTATAGAGCCCATTTCCTCACAATTATCTTGTTTAAACTTTATTAATGAGTATAAATTTTATTCCCCTGTTTAGGACAGAGTTATGGCCCCTTGCTTATACTGCTAAAAGGCTTATAAGAATGATAGAAACTACAGTTTTCAGTGGATCTTGAAACTCGCACTGAAATGCATTACAAGTAGACCTCAAATGAGTTGAATGACCCAAATGTGACTCTTGAAATTTCCATTGACTTAAATGAGTAAAAGCTTGTCTGCTATAAAAAAATATATGAGCTGCGACACGAGAAAACCAACAATGTGGTTGTGCGCCCAGCGCAGACTCAGCTCAGCCTGGGCATCTGCCCAGTCTGATAAGAGTCTTCGCTGTCAGCACGGAGGTAGCTTACTACCAGTAAACCCTTAGCTACCTTTTAAGCACTTAACAAAGAGTCTGACCAGATTGGGTGGATGCCCAGGCTGATCTGAGTCTGCGCTGGGCGCACAACCACATTGTTGGTTTTCTCGTGTCACGGCTCATATACAGTTATGTGTCACCTTAGGATGTCTTCTTGTATGTTGCACACATTGTACCCTTGACCTATATTTCATGCTCTGTTGACTCTACCCATTATTGGATCTCTCATTTCTCTCAAACTGTAATACCTACAGGCTACAATCAGGAAACCTGCTATAAAGTATTATTTTAGGATGATGTTCTTAGATGTTGCACATATTGTACCCTTGACCTATATTTCATGCTCTGTTGACTCTTCCCATTGTTGGATCTCTTATTTCTCTCAAACTGTAATACCTACAGGCAACCATGCCGTGTACATGCTCTTAGAGAATTGACCCCGACCGACCCGACTTACTGCTATATAAACTCTGGTTAAGGGCCGTATACACTATCATTTTTTCTTGTACAACTTTATTGTACAAGAAAAAATGTCATTTAATTTGATCGTGTATACAGCAGAAAATGATCAGTTTTCTTATTGTACAAGAAAAACTGATGAATAGAAACTCGTCCTATTTTCAGTGACAACTTATCAAACTTGCCATCAAAAAGCCAATCAAAAGCAAGAGAATTTGTAGCAGCAGCATTGTAAACAAAAGCACATGGCCACTATTTGGCGGGGAAATATACTCAAAGAAGATTTCAGTGCCAACAAACAATGGCAGATATTATTTGGACAGACATGGTTACATCAAGACTCATTGACCTAATAGAAGGAAATGAGATATTTTCATTTTGGCGCTTTAAGAGACATGTAAACAAGATTTCAAATAGAACATGCATTGTTTTACACAATTTGTTGTCAAGATACTTTCATATTCATGTTGTGATTGTACAATAAATATTTCTTCACCACGGGCATTTTTTAATTAGATAAAAGTTCAGGAGTATACAAACACAAACTGTTGTTGTTCTGATACAAATAACTTCCAGCAATACAAACAAGTAAATGTATTGCTAGAGTACTTTATTACAACAAGAACTGCAGAATGCTATGTAGCGCCCTCCCTGCACACTCATAGTGGCAGAGATCAAAGAGAAAATATGTGAAATATCCAAGAAGACCATCTTATGATGATACTTTATGTCAGGCTTCATGACTGCAGAGTCGTCAGAGCATGAAATATAGGTCAAGGGAACAATATGTACAACATCTAAGAACCTTATCCAAAGATAATACTTTATAGCAGGTTTCCTGATCATGATGTGTACATCCTCTTAGAGAAAAATAACCTAAAATTTATGCCTAACTGATAATCAGACCATATGTTTTCGCCATCCCCTAATTATCTGGACACTGCAGGTATCAGCTAAACAAGCGCTGTGAACTACTTTTGCCATTATCTCTGGTTCCCGGTTAATAATACAGGTAATTCAAGCATATAGTATTTTTATCAGCGGTGCTACTGAAACCTGATTCACGGTATTAGTGCGCAGATTAAAGAACTCTCTCATAAAATACTCTAGAAAATCGCATATTAAATGATTTGTCTACTATTATTCTAAATACAGTCAGTGTGTTTGAAGACATATTTTTGAATAATCACACGAAAATAAGTTTGCAATACAACTGGAACTATTTGTTTATAAAGGCTGTAAAAGAGGGAATACTGTTTCGCTGGTTCCCGTGCCATTACAAAATTGTTATATTACAAAACGCTTAAAATTTAACGTAGAAATCTGTTCAAAACGCCTAAACAACATAACTTTTAACGAGGATTTCAATTTTTTTCTAGTTAATATCAAGATTAGGATGCGGGATAGTCATGTTTTACTTTTAACTAGAGAAAATCGGTTAACAGCGTTATCTTCACCACCTGGGGCACTGCTGGGAAGTTGCATAATTCTGTATCATTTATTGGTATACCGGAGGATTATACAACCAGTTTCATTGGAAACATGTGAAATCGATACCCCGAGTAACGGGCCGTATACACTATCATTTTTTCTTGTACAACTTTATTGTACAATCACAACATGAATATGAAAGTATCTTGACAACAAATTGTGTAAAACAATGCATGTTCTATTTGAAATCTTGTTTACATGTCTCTTAAAGCGCCAAAACGAAAATAGTTGAATTTGCAAACAGCGAGCCACCTCAGATGGGTCTCCATCTTTTGTCCATTAGTGTAGGAACAGTTTTTGAAATTTTGCAGACATAAATTTTGTCATCTTCTTTTTGGCACTCTAAGGGTTAAAGCATGTCTACTGCATTTGCTCTGAAATTTTATGAGTGATTATGATCAGTGACTCTGAATGGGAAAAAATGGTAAGAAATTGTGAAAATGTGGCTGATACTGTTAATTCATGTAAAGTGCCCTAAAAACAGTTGATAAATTTACATCTGCAGAATTTCATAAAACTTTTCATCCAAGCTATATCATGTTGAGAAATCAAAAACTAGAGGGCAAACAGCATAGATCCAGATGAGGTGGCTCATCATGAGCCATCTCATCTGGATCTATGCTGTTTGCAAATTCAACTATTTTCCGGTTTATGGTGCTTTTAGGGTTAAAGCCGATCTTCTACTTTTGCTCTGAAAATATGACATGTTGACTGATACTTTTATCTCTTAAGCACCAAAAAACGCAGAGGACAAAATTTATGTCTGTTAAAGTTGAAAAAAACATTTTGTCCATTTAGCTAGATCATATTGAGAATTCAAAGACTGGAGGGCAGACTGTATTGATGCAGAAGAGGAGGCTCATTATTGGGGGCCTCATCTGGATCTACCCAGTTTGCAAACTCAACTATTTTCAGTTTTTTGGGGAGCTTGCTAAACTGCCATCAGATTTTACATACGAGATTTGAACCAAAATTAAGATTTGCCCCTGTCTGTCTGTCCACCCATCCGTCTGTCCGTCTGTTCATCACATTTTATCGTATAGAGTTTGTGTCCATCCATCTGTCCATTCGTTTGTCACACTTTATGGTATAGAGTTTGTGTAATCAACTCCTCCCACAGTTTCAGTGGATCTTTGCAAACTTTGCATGCATGTTGTGGACATATTGAAGATATGCATGTGGATTTTTGATGGAGCTAGCATAAATTTTGACAGAATATCGGCCTTTTGAACTTAGTCATTTTCGGCAAATTTTTGCATTGTAGGGTATGGAGTTTGTGTAATCAACTCCTCCAACAGTTTTCTATGGATCTTTTTCAAACCCTGCGTACATGCCTTAGACATATTGAAGATGTGCATGTGGATTTTTGTTGGAGCTAGAATTAATTTTGAAAGAATTACTGCCTTTTGAACTTAGTCATTTTAGGCAAATTTTGCATTGTAGGGTATGGATTTTGTGTAATCAACTCCACCCCCCCCCCCCCCCCCCCCCCCCCCCCAGTTTTCAATGGATCCTTTTTAAACCTTGCATACATGCTGTGAACATATTGAAGATGTGCATGTGGGTTTCTGTTGGAGCTAGCTTTAATTTTGACAGAATTACGGCCTTTCTAACTTAGTCATTTTAGGCATATATTTGCTTGTAGGGTAAGTACTTTGTTTGGTCAACTCCTCCCACAATTTTCAGCCGCTGTTTTTCAGACATTGTAAACTTGTTGTGGACATGATGAAGACGTGCATGTTGGGTTGTTTATAAAAAAAAAGTTTAACGGAATTATGGTCTTTTAAACATAGTCATTTTGGGCTACATTTTTGCACTATAGGGTATGAAGTTTGTGTAAAGTGTTCAGTGGATTCATTGTAGATGGTGTTTGCGCTTAAAAGGTGCTTTAGGGATGTTCACATGTCCTGTGACAGGCACAGCACGGGGGCATCATTAGTGTCTTACAGACACAATTTTCTAGTTTTGTTACAGCAAACCTAAAAAACTACCTAAAAATAGTTCCAAACTGACAAACATATCGCTCAAATTCGCATTAAGCCATTGCAGTCCTGTATATTATGCGGTTTAATAATAGTGAATGAATAAATATAACCATAGAAACCTTTATTTTTAAATTTATATATATTTTTTATTATTATTTATCGGCGGAAGATTACAAAAGAAATATTAAAACGGGCCAAACTTATGACGTTGGGTAAAATGTGCGACCCAAGCCGTAAAAAAATGTGTATTCGTAGAAATGCAAGCTTAGCTTTTGAAAAGCTTGAGCTGTTTAGAAGTGGTTTTTCTTTTTATATATATTTCAGTTTAGATAGCAATCAAGACTAGAAGCCAATAGATATCAGGCAAGCACCCCCATCAGAACTCTCTGTACTTTGATTTAGTTTTGGTGCTTTAAGTATTAAAGCAAAAATTGATAAACAGTATTTAAATTTTTCAGGTGCTGAATGGTTAGGAGAGTAGTTGGGTACTGATTGAGAATGGCACCAAGTCCAGAGCCTTTTCTCAGTACTCCTGTGGCAATGATACCAAGTCCTGGGGTCACATCCCAGACTGTGAACATCTCAGGTGGTGGTATTGGTTTAGATACTCCAGGTAAAGTTTACCAAGTGGGCAAACAGTGTCAAATTGATATTATTTCAACATACTTTTAAAATTCTAAATATTTTGATGCATGAAATAATTACTGTGATTGCAGAGCTCTAGATAAGAGGGCGTATTTGGTGATAATTAGGGATAATTTTTGTTAATTCTGCATAAAAACATATGTTGTGACCCCTCATCTGAACCGTCTCTACGAGATGGTTCAGATGAGGGGTCACAACATATAGTTTGGATGAGAAATAAGAAAAATTATCCTTAATTATCATCAAATACACCCTCTTATCTAGAGCTCTGTGATTATCCTAAAAATGAGAGAGATTGGTTTCCTACAATGCAGGAGGGTGTCCAAAAGATGCAGATTGAATGGCCAGCAGTGCAGACCCAGCTCAGACTGTTCCATTGGGACAGTCTGGTCTTGATCTGCATCGTTTGCTTAGACCTTTTGACCCAATATTCAGAATTTTTACGGTAAGCACATTTTTTGCACCAACGTTGATGCGAGGTCATTTTGACATAATTATTGGAATTCAAATTTTTAGCTACCAGTTTCAATGACTTCTTCAAAACTTACCTGATTTAGCAAGGTGCTATATAGGAGTCAGGTTTTCCATCATTCAATCCATCCATCCGTCCACTCTTGCATTGACCCTAGGTCAATTACTGGACTCCTTATATGTCCATAAAAATAGGGAAAAGTATCCCTAAATTATCCCTGTTCCCCTTTTTGCCTCATGACACTTTTGTTTTATTTTCAGCCATTAATGGTGTAACTGAGATGGAAAATGAGGAAAATCTTGTGGCATGGATAGTAATCTGTGTGTTAGTTGTTGTCCTGGGACTTGGTCTAGCCACATTACAATACTTCTGGTAGGTGTTACAACAAGGGAGAGCATGCCAAATCTCCCGGAATGAGAAAATGACACAAAAGGTCACTTGATATCACCTTAACTCCTTAAGCACCAAAAAAGCAGACTACAAAATTTATGTCTGCAAAAACTGAAAAATTTCTTGTCCAAGACATTTCATATTGAGAATTCAAAGACTAGAGGGCAAACAGTGTAGATCTATATGAGATGGCTCATCAGGATCTACACTGTTAGCAAATTTTGCTAATTTTGTCACTGGGGCTTAAAGGCCCCATTGCTCTATCAGCATGAAAAAATTTATCATGACGTATCACTGCAAGCTTCTCACTATAGTTTCGTAACTGTAAAACACCGTGATTAGCCTGCTTTTAAAAAATAAAACATCATTGAGTTTCATATACAAATCGTTTGAAAACTTATTCTCGTCATTTTAGTTGGCAACTAAAATGACCTACTTTCGATTTCATAAAATGGTAAAAATACAATGTACAGGTGTGGCGTCCCAATCACTATCCCGCCCATGTTTATATTGCATTCATAGACGGGAAACCAGAACAGGAACTTGTATTTTGTGGAGAGATTTTTTATTTTTCAAAAAGTTTTCTCTACTTATTGCCAGCTACATGACTTAATATATGCACAACAACCCACATTGTATGATCAAATGTGAAGGTTAAACAGCTTTTTACAATGATTTGAGTTTAGGCAATTTTACCGCTGATAGGACTATGGAGACTTTAAAGAATTAATGCCAAATAGTTCAGAAAACAAATACCAGACTGAAAAAGTATAAATATATCATGTTGTCAGATACATTTGTCAGGTACCATCAATTTTATTCTTTCATAAGCTCACCTGAGCCAACTGCTCAAGGGAATTTATAATAGGATAGACAGACTCCTCTGTCTGTCGTTGCTCATTCGTCCACATTGTGGAACAACTTTACCTCTGAAACCACTGAGCCAATTGTACTCATATTCAACATACAGCCTCCAGGACTTGCAGGAACAAAATATTATTCAAATAGTCTGAGTCACATGACCACCAAGCCCATATACGATAGAAACCTTTAAAAATCTTCTTCTCTAGGAAAGAACCTGGTCCATCAAATCCACTGAGATGTATTGCAGTAATGAAGATTTTGTTTCAACTTTAAGCTTAGAAAATAACTTGGCCATACATACTTATACACTCCTTTACACTCCATATAATTTCAGCCAACATTGAGAAGCAGCATATGTACTGTTAGATGAGCTTTTGAGCATAAAAATTGCAGTATGCATTTTTATAACATAGGTTTTGGCCCTCTGTGGAACTACCTTAATGAGGAGTTCTAATGAGGGGTTACAACATATATATTTACTTGTTAGTTGTTTATCCCCTTTTTAAGAGTGTAACCAACTAACAAGAATTTATTGATTCTTCCTAAGAAGAAACCAGGGATTTAATAAAATACATATTTATTATGAAATGCCAGGTGTGTCAAATACTAGCTCATCAGGTGGGGGTGGGGGCTGTCAGCTCTGCAATGCCCTTGGTTCATAAATTAAAATGCCACAGTGAGTTTATATACTCAGTGATCTTTTGAGGGATTTGCTCTAACTGTTGCCAAAAATCTCATGGAAATCTATCAGCACTTATAATGATATAAAAAAGCTTGCTAGCATAATAAAGTCCTAAATATTTGGCCAATAAAGTCCTCTGTGAAAATGCTTTTTTAATGACTGATTCTATCAGTCATTCAATGCTGTCACAAGCGTATTTTGGAAAGTGGCTTTCACAGCTGTATTCTTCCGCTCAGAAATGTAGTGAGCGTAAGCTCATTTCGCTAAAAAAAACGTCTGGAATTGAAAATAAGTTTCGTATGAAGTTAAAATGAGAACTTATATAACGTATTCTTGTGCAGGTATAATTATTTATGTAGTTCTGTAAAATGATAAGTATCCAACTAATGACATCTGCGGTCAAAAAATATAACGAATACAAACTGAATAATATTAGAATTCAATCCGCCAGTTACCGTATTCGCCCCCTTCAAGCGGCTCTTATACTTTATTAAGTAAAATAAATTAGCTGCCGCTGGAGAAAACTGTTTTAAGTTGTAAACTTGCCTACAACAGTATTCCGAGCACAACAATCATTGCAGAGAATGTAATGTAAAAGGAATTCTGTAGGTTTATCCACATCTCTCGCATTGGACATCATACGGTAACTGTGTGTTTATCGTGGCTATTTCTAGAATTGCCATGTTGTAAACATTGGAGTGGAAGCCCTCGTAGTCTATAGGTAATGCGAAATACCGCAAACACTGAGCACTTAAAAGTCAGTGAAAAGCAGTAACCTTTGTCAGATTCAGGAATTACTAGTGTACTAGAGACAGAATTTTGTCAGGAGCATGAAGTGATTTGCGCTAAATGGCTTATTGTTTATATTATTAGAGCTGGCCCATATACATGTACAAGTAAAAAGGCTGAATTTTGAAATTATTTTTCAATCTAGAGCCAACGTAGCATAACTATATCTGATAGAATCTGTCATTACAGGGCCATTGGCCCTTTGATAATAGGTTGGTGTGTGTGTGTGTGTGTGTTTGGGGGGTGGGGATAGACAGGAAGGGGCTACCTCTCTTTCAACTGTACTAAACTGCATCCCTTTACAGTCATGACTCATCATTTAATGTCTGTCATCAAGCTTTTCTCTCTAGTAACTTAATAACTGATTTGTAATTACAAGTTTCTTCGCTTTAGTCAGAAGCTGCAAACATTTAAGATGGATTAAATTAATCAGGAAATATATTTTTTTTTTATTTTTCAGTTTATGGTATCATTTCTATTAATATAACTTCAATATGAGCCTTTTAATTTTCTTTATGAGATTTAAGCTAAAACATAACTTTTGGCATTTAATTCTATAGAATATGTATTTCTTCATGCCCCTTTCCCCTCCTCCCATCTCAGCCACAGGCCAATCATAAAAAGTATTTTGTTTGCAGTTGCCTATTAACTAGGATTTTTGGAGAGTACTTAGGTAGGTAGGCTTTCTTTTTAATCCCTGCAAACTATGAAAACAACAAAAACAAATAATAGTTCTACAAAAAATGTCACACACAGTTACAGTTCAAGTTCAAGTTCAAGAGTTTATTGAGCATAAACAGTATATGTTTATCGCCCATACAACTTGGGCGGTTACATATGTACATTGTACATACAATTGCATTTTAAACAATAGGAATAGAGAAGAGCATGAGAAAGCATTCAATACAATAACAAAAACAATATCCAAATTTTCGAAAAATTGCCTATTTACATTAAACAGTGTCACGTCTCGCAGTTGCCATGTATACATATTTAGCAAGTTTTTTTAACACAGAAGTTTGGGATGATGTCATCAAATTTAAAAATTTTCGGTGAGTAGGCCAGTTATTATAATACCTGGGTAAAATGTTTATTCTTAAGTCTCTATGAAATGGACATACAAGTAAAACAGTAATTACCCATAATACTAAGATAACAGCATCCTACATTTTGAACATATCTATATCACCCACAAATGGAGTACCCAAAATGTGCAGGTATTAAGGAAAATTTGCTGACCCAGATCAGACTGCTCCTGGGTCTACACTGCTTGCTCAGACCTGTTTGTCTTACTATGCAGGTTGATCACGGTAAATGTGCCGTTAAATAAAAAAAATAGATCTAGGGTGTCCCAAGTGGCCATCTTTATTTTTTTTTTTGGGGGGGGGGGGGGGGGAGGGCGGGGGGAGGGAGGGGTAAGGTGAATTTTGGTGTGTAGGTAAGCAGTTGCTATCTACCCACCAAAAGTGCAGGGTCCAGACTCAAGGGAGAAGGTGAATTTTGGTGGGTAGGTAGGCAGTTGCTATCTTCCCACCAAAAGTGCAGGGCCCAGACTCTTTTTTTGGAAATTTTGGGTGGAGCCAGGTTATTATTTTTTTCACTGATTTTTGAGGCCAGATTATTTTTTGAAATCCCCTTATGAGCTGATTTATTTTTTACTTGCATATTTTTTCTTCCAAAGACAGGGATTTTTTTCCGAAAAATATACCCCCCCCCCAATCCCTCACTCCCCCCCCCCCCCCCCCCCCCCGAAGAATATCAAATGGTCGGTCCCTTAGGGCCTAGCGGGACAGGGTTTTGGCAGATTTATGAGGAAGGACAAGCTGTCTCTTGTACTTTTTGTTGGATGACTTCTGAAATGGTACGTGTGTGTTGAGGGGGTACGTGGGGGGGGGGGGGGGGGGGGGGGGGGGGGGGGGGTGGCGTCGTTCAGGACAGAATTCTTTAGAAGAGCGAGTGGTCTCAGAATGTGGGGCGCGTTATCTTGGGGGAAGTTGTCTGGGGGAGTTTTCTTAGAATCTGGGGCGAGTTGTCACCTGAAGATGGGGCGACATGTCTTGTGGCTTTTTCGTTTGTCAAACTTTGTGGTTGACCAGTGTGTTTGTTTTGCTTTCTCTCGTTCTCGGCGTGTAGCCTAAATTCAGAAGCCCAAAAAATCGCAGGCAGACAGACTAACGCAAAATCTTAATAAATTCACAGTATGCTAAATGATTACAAGCTTTACTATACCATAAATGGAGAAACAGTTGGTCTCCTCAAGTCGATCCAGCTGAAAAAATGGCTGTGTGTTGACGAACGCACGTGCCATGTATACGTAAAAATGATCAACTTCATTATCGATTTTCAAACTAAATAGACTTTCTCCCGAAGATATACCACGCTAAAAGACGGTCGAATGTATGTACTACGGTTCAGTTATAATGGCATCTAATTTGGTTTTTGGGACAATTTTCTTTGCAAAATAAGTTTGGGGTACTTTCGTAGGGTTTTACTTTTCTGAAAAACGGTTGTCAAACTGTGATCGTTGTTTTGGGTGTGCAAACTGCATTGAGGTACCGATATGCGTCTGATTTCAATAACAAAACATCAAATTTCATTCTGATCTGGTCCGTTGGAAAATTATGACTGCATATCTTATCAAACGAGCATTATTTTGGGACTGTTTCTGTTCAAAATTTCCCGCCATTTTTTTCCGGCGAAAAAAAGGGATTATTTCTTTGTGCGTAGACGACCGCTCAGAAAATGATTTACTCAAATGTGATGAGTCTGCGTTCCAACTGGAAATAAATGAAATACACCCAACTCCTGATGTCTGAAATTCAAAGTTCATATCAAACTGCTGATATCTCAAAGTAAATTTTCTGCCAGAAAATTTACTTTGAGATACTAGTAGTTTGAGATAACTGGAGTTGAAATATAAAGAAAAACAGGAAACATGTCCAAATTGTTTTCTTTGATATAAGAGGGTACTTTGAGATATCAGTGTTTGAGATAATGAGAGTCAACAGTACTGTTGAAAGGGCATTAAAACCCAAATCATCTAGCCGTCCATCTTCTTTGTGTATTTTAGGGATACATACCATTCCCGTGAAAATTCTACTGAGAGAAAATTACAGGCAGCTGAGAAAAAAAGAAGTAAGTTTTTTAAAGTTTCATATTCAGATCATATTGCATACTGTGCTACTCAGGGTTGCCACAGCCAGGGAAAGACATCTGAAAAATAAATTTTTGTCCAAGTCAGAATTTTTCGAGGTCAGGAAAAAAAGACGGGGAATTTTATGTTTGGTCAGGAAAAATTTGGAAGAGACTTGAAAAGTCAGAGAATTTGAAAATCAATGGCTAGTTTACAGCAGTCTTCAAAAAATAAACTCATTTTTTCTTAAGAAAGGAAAATTACCATATTAATCCTAATAAGCGTCCCTGCTGTAATGCCCCCTGCCTCTTTTCAGAAAACAGTGTTATATCAATTTGCATGAATTCTTCTTTGCTTCTATGGATGAGGTAGCTCTAGAAATGGGATCTACTCTTAAAGGAAAGAATTTGCTCCTAGAGGAGCAAATTCTTAACTTTAAGAGTTGACCCCTACTGAGAAGGGAGGCAAAAAATAGTAGGGTGCTTCCTCTCAAAGTATACCTATTACATTAGTACTGTTTATTAGAGATGTTTTGGCTGTGGCTGATTCACTACACTTTGGGATCTAAATAACATCCCCCCCCCCTTTCGTATAATGCAATGCACCTGGGGCATTTAATAGGATTAATACAGTACTTTCAGGAAAGATTGTGTTCACCCCTCCTCACTGGTGGCTACTCTTAAAGGAGAGAGTTGGCTTCCCCAGTGAAGCACTCTTAAAGCAGAATTGGCTCCTAGTGTGAGCAATTTATTTAATTTAATGGCCTGTGATACCTTTATTACTTTCAATGAATGGATGGATGATTTGTGATTTTATGTCCCTTTTTTACAGTATTTCAGTCATATCAGGACAATGGGTGGGTGATAATTAGGCTGTGTGCAGTGTAACCCCATTTACGATTTAAAAGATTCCAGCCTACAGGGGAGCCCGAACCCGAGACCGCAAGATTAGCAGACCAGCACTTAACCTACAGAGCTACCTGGTCTCAAGGTTATAAAACTTTTTTCATGCTCATCTCAGCTAAGCATGAAATTTTACATGCTAAAAAATAGCAAATTACTGATAAGTACAGTTGTTTTCTTGCTCAGTTTAGCTGAGTTTGAAATTTTCTCTGCTTATGAATATGAAAATGCCAACATTAGTAGGCATTTTCATATCTATCAGAAGAGAATACTTCATGCACAGCTGAGTTGAGCACAAAAAAAGTTTTATAACCTTGGGGCCAGGGTTCCTTTATTACTTTATTAGTAAAGATAATAATTGACTTTTTTGATCTATTAAAGGGATACTGGAAAGCATTTGAAAAAAAAAATCGGGAAAAAGTCAGGGAAATTTGAAGTGAAGAACAAGTAGCAACCTTGGCTGCTAGTAATTAAGAGAATCAGAATCAAGTTACAATTATTAACAGGATGTACAGCATAAGTTTCTATGAATAAGTTGTGGGAAGAGAATCAGCTATTTTAAATTGTCACTGGCTTTCACTCTGTTGCTTGAGCACGACTTGGTTCATGTGAGAAAGCTGAGTTCTGCTCAAGGTCAGATAGTTTTCTATGGGCACTCCAATTTTCACTCATCTTTGGATAGTAGAGGTATCCATGGAAGAGCAAAATACATGATAATGTAACTGCTCCAAATTCTAAAGTAGATTTAACTTTGGAGTTGTGTCCCTTATAGCAGCTCTTGCTCTAACTTGTTATGCCGTTCAGTTTGGCTAGCAATATAGAACATCTGATAGAACAAAATGGATAATCCTGTCGAGAATCAATGCCTGAAGCAGGGCTTGAGTTATGGGGATTATCTGGGGGTAATTTTTGTTAATTATCCATAAAAAACAGTTTGTGACCCCATATCGGAATGGTGTCACTGAGATGGTTCTAATAAGGGGGTCACAGCTGTCTTCAGGGTTCTAATGAGGGGTGACAACATGTTTTTGGAGTGAGACAGTATCATAATATTCATATTTATGGAAAAATGATTAAGTCATCCCAGAATTATCATGATATACAATGTAATCATTTATCTCCAGCTCTAGGATCCTTTTTCAAATTTAAAGTGGGGAGTGTTCATTACAAAGAATTATTAAAGGAAAACACTCACTTAAATATACTATGCACAATAAATATAGCAATTTTTTTGTATGTGTCAGATCCACCATATTAGGATTTTATTGTCAATTTACTGCATAAAGATACAAAGGCAGATCATTCGAGATGGTGTGGCAGGTAAAAGATTCAAGATTGTTAAATTGTAGCGTTCGAACTACCGTGTGACGTCAGATTTTATAACCATTGTGTCTGAAGGACATTTTTGATAATGCACAAAAGCCAAAACCATAATGAGGCGGCTGGTTTGCTGTTAAAATAAAGGAAAACGCTCTTAAACATTTGAATATGCTACGAGTATGAGGTTTACAAAATTCGGAAATTTGACGTTTTCCCTTGTTTTTACGTTATCGTCTTAAAAAGTTGTTTCTAATCGGTATTTCTTAAATCCCTTTCGAGTGTATGATTCTTTGGTATCTACCAATATGATAACGTAAACAATTCGGAAAGAAAATTCTTCCCGGTTACTGAGCATAAGTCAAAAGTCTCAGACTAACGTCATCATTTTCTCACAGTTACGTTATACTTCAGTGAAAAAATTTCACAATTAAATTAATCATGGTATGACCTTTAATTTCAGCCTATTTTTAGCTCACCAGAGCCGAAGGCTCCGGGGGAGCTTATAGTATAGGCAGTTGTCCGTCGTCGTCGTCGTCGTCGTCTGTCGTCTGTCCGTCAACACTTTTAAACGACATCTCCTCTGAAGCCACTAGGCCGATTGGGCCCAAATTTCATTTGTAGCATTTTTTGGCTGGGGGATTGAAAGTTTGTGTTTTTTATGAAAATCTGCCTTTTAGTTTGGTTGCCATGGCAACTTAGACTTCCCATAGACTTATAATGGGGAAAATTGAAAAATGGCATTTACTGCAAAGCCATTGCAGATATGTTGACAAAACTTTTATAGAAATGTCCCTTGAGAAGTCTTCTATCAGCTATATGTTTTTTGACCAACTGCTCCTTTTATTGGTTGCCATGGAAACCAAAACGCAAAAAAATGGAAACTAAATACTTAAAAATGGCATTTACTGCCAAACCATTGCAGATATGTTGACAAAACTTGTATAGAAATGTTCCTCGAGAAGTCTTCTATCAGCTATACGTTTTTTGACCAACTGCTCCTTTTATTGGTTGCCATGGAAACCAAAATGCAAAAAAATGAAAAAGAACAACTTAAAAATTATCTCCTCTGAAGCCACTGGGCTGATAAAGCCCAGATTTCATCTGTAGTATCCTTAGGCTGGGGGATTGATAGTTTGTGTTTTTTATGAAAATCGGCTCTTTAGTTTGGTTGCTTTGGCAACTTAGAGTTGCATTGACTTATAATGGGGAAAATTGAAAAATGGCATTTACTGCCAAGCCATTGCAGATATGTTGACAAAACTTTTATAGAAATATTCTTTGAGAAGTCTTCTTTCAGCTATATGTTTTTTTGGCCCACTGCTCCTTTTATTGGTTGCCATGGAAACCAAAATGCAAAAAAATTTGAAAAAATACTTAATACATTTTCTCCTATGAAGCCACTGGGCCGATAATGCCCAGATTTCATCTGTAGTATCCGTAGGCTTCTTTCGTTTGGTTGCTATGGCAAATTAGAGTTGCATTGACTTACGATGAGGAAACTTAAAAAATGGCATTTACTGCAATCAAAATATGGAAAATAGTTACATATTTTGTTATCAACTCAACAGACTCACTGTCAGACTGAGACTTTGTAGATGTATATTTTGTATTAGCCTGTACAAATGAGCCCATACAAATTTGATAGCAATTTTGAGCTAGAGATCTGGTGAGCTTTGTGGCCCGTGGGCCTCTTGTTTTATCGTGTTTTTCTTCTGCATTGAACTGAAGCACCCGTGAATCATTGCACATTGGACGGAATTATAACGTTTTAACGTCAATTGCGCATGCTAAGATTCGTCCATTGTTAAGCTTAACCATATCTTTTACACATTCAATAGCTTTGACAAGAAAACTGGGCATGAAAATGATGCGAAAGACCGTACAAAAAAACACATGCTTGCCATGTTTATGTTGCTTTTCAATGGGTGCGAATTTCGGCTAATGACTCCTTCTGTGCTAATCGCTTTCCCCCAATATTGTTAGCTCGTCTGAGCACGAAGTGCTCAGGGTGACTTTTAGGATACCGTGATGTCCGTCGTCCGTCGTACGTGTGGACGTCCGTCCGGACGGACGTCCGTCAACTTTTGCTTGTGTACACTCTAGCGGGCACAGTTTTGATCCAATCTTTCTGAAACTTTGTCAGAATGTTTATCTCTATAAAATCTAGACCAAGTTCGAAACTGGGTCATGTGGGGTCAAAAACTAGGTCACTAGGTCAAATCTTAGAAAAACCTTGTGTACGCTCTTGAAGGCACAGTTTTCATCCAAAGTTCATGAAACTTGGTCAGAATGTTTATCGTTATAATATCTAGGACAAGTTCGAAACTGGGTCACGTCAGGTCAAAAACTAGGTCACTAGGTCAAATCATAGAAAAACCTTGTGTACGCTCTGGAGGACATAGTTTTGATCCAATCTTCATGAAACTTTGTCAGAACGTTTATCTCCATAAACTCTAGGCCAAGTTCGAAACTGGGTCATGTCGGATCAAAAACTAGGTCACTAGGTCAAATCTTAGAAAAACCTTGTGTACACTCTAGAGGGCACAGTTTTGATCCAATCTTTCTGAAAATTTGTCAGAATGTTTATCTCTATAAAATCTAGACCAAGTTCGAAACTGGGTCATGTCAGTACAAAAACTATGTCACTAGGTCAAATCTTAGAAAAACTTTGTGTACGGTCTTGAAGGCACAGTTTTCATCCAAAGTTCATGAAACTTTGTCAGAATGTTTATCTTTATAATATCTAGGACAAGTTCGAAACTGGGTCATGTCAGGTCAAAAACTAGGTCACTAGGTCAAATCATAGAAAAACCTTGTGTACGCTCTGGAGGACACAGTTTTGATCCAGTCTTCATGAAACTTTGTCAGAATGTTTATCTCCATTGACTCAATGCCAAGTTTGAAACTGGTCATGTCAAGTCGAAAACTAGGTCACTAGGTTGATTCTTAGAAAAACCTTAGGCACAGTTTTGATCCGAAGTTCATGAAACTTTGTCAGAATGTTTATCCTAATAATATCTAGAACAAATTTGAAACTGGGTCATGTCGGATCAAAAACTAGGTCACTAGGTCAAATCATAGAAAAACCTTGTGTACGCTCTAGAGGACACAGTTTTGATCCATCTTTATGAAACATTGTCAGAATGTTTATCTCCATTAAGTCTAGGCCAAGTTTGAAACTGGGTCATGTCGGGTCAAAAACTAGGTCACTAGGTCAAATTTTAGAAAAACCTTGTGTACGCTCCAGAAGGCACAGCTTTTATCCAAAGTTCATGAAACTTTGTCAGGATGTTTATCTCCTTAATATGTAGGACAAGTTTGAAACTGGGTCATGTTGGTCAAAAACTAGGTCACTAGGTCAAATCTTAGAAAAACCTTGTGTACACTCTAGAAGGCATAGTTTTGATCCAAAGTTCATGAAACTTTGTCAGAATGTTTATCCTTATAATATCTAGAATAAACTTGAAACAGAGTCATTTCGGGTCAAAAACTAGGTCACTAGGTCAAATCAAAGAAAAACCTTGTGTACGCTCTAGAGGACACAGTTTTGATCCAATCTTTCTGAAACTTTGTCAGAATGTTTATATCCATAAAATGTAGGCCGAGTTTGAAACTGGGTCATGTCGGGTCAAAAGCAACATGTAGGTTACTAGGTCAAATCTTAGAAAAACCTTGTGTACGCTCTAGAAGGCACAGTTTTGATCCAAAGTTCATGAAACTTTGTCAGAATGTTTATCCTCATAATATATAGGACAAGTTTGAAACTGGGTCATAGCGTGTCAAAAGCTAGGTCACTAGGTCAAATCTTAGAAAAACTTTGTGTACACCCTCCAGGGCACAGTTTTGATCCAATCTTCATGACACTCTCTCAGAATGTTTATCTTCAAGAAATCTAGGTTAAGTTTGAAAGTGGGTTGCGTCAGGTCAAAAACTAGGTCAAATATAAGAACAACCTTGTATACGCTTCAGAGGGCACAGTTTTGATCCAATCTCAATGAAACTTTGTCAGAATGTTTATTCTTACAAAATCTAGGCCAAGTTTGAAACTGGGTTATGGCGGGTCAAAAACTAGGTCAAATATAGGAAAACTTTATGTACGCTCTAGAGGTCACAGTTTTGATCCAAACCTAATGAAATTTTGTCAGAATGTTTAACCTCACAATATCTAGGCCAAGTTTGAAACTGGGTCATGTCGGGTCAAAAACTAGGTCAGATCTTAGAATAACCTTGTGTACGCTCTAGAGGACACAGTTTTGATCCAATCTTTTTGAAACTTTGTCATAATGTTTATCATCACAATATTTAGGCCAAGTTTGAAAGTAGATCATGTCGGTTCAAAAACTAGGTCACTAGGTCAAATCTTAGAAAAACCTTGTGTACACTCTAGAGGGCACAGTTTTGATCCAATCTTCATAAACCTTTGTCAGAATGTTTATCCTCACAATATCCAGGCCAAGTTTGAAACTGGGTCATGTCAGGTCAAAAACTAGGTCACGAGGTCAAATCTTAGAAAAACTTTGTGCACACCCTAGAGGGCACAGTTTTGATCCAATCTTCATGAAACTTTGTCAGAATGTTTATCTCCATAAAATCTAGGTCAAATTTGAAACTGGGTCATGTCGGGTTAAAAGCTAGGTCACTAGGTCAAATCTAAATTAAGTTATGCTGCAAGAATCAGAACTAACATTGCAATGATTCCAGCCACAAACTCCTTGGAATACATTAGTTTCACCACAGTCAGATAATGATGCTACCATTCTATCCTCTGTCACAGTTTGCCTAGTTCTGTCTAGTTAAAATCCATCAAAGGAACTCAACATGAACGGGAACTTTTCAGAGAAGCGACTCTGCCATTTTCAGCTCACCTGAGCCTTACAGTATCTTGTTAGCTGCCTCATCCATAAACATTTTCAAACATCTCTGAAACCACTGGGCAGACTAAACTCAAATTGCATATGGAGCCTGCACATGGGTCAAAGGATTGAAAGTTCTTCAAATGATCTTGGTCAGATGACCAAGGTGGCCGCCATGCCCATGTATGGTAAAAACTCTTATAAATCTTCACCAGAGCCAGTGAACTGATTAATGCTCAGGTGAGCGATTCAGGGCCACCATGACCCTCTTGTTTTTAAAGATGGCTTCTGTAATCCCATGGTATCTTAAGCCCCAAATACGGTTCCCTTCAATGCAATTTAATTTGCTCAATGTTGCACTTCAGTAATGAGAAAAATTGCAAAATATAAAAAATTTGCTAAAAAATTTATTTTGCATAGTATATGAACACACTTCAGATTATAGATCTTGATTAGCAATTAAATTTGGTGAAAATTTCATGAAAATCGGACTTAGAATAAGAAAGATATGGAGATTTTTAAAAATCAAAATGGCGGTCTTGGAGGCCGCCATTTTAGAAGTCCCTGTCACGTAATAAATATTTAAATCTAGAATATGAGCATAAATTGCTTACTTTTACAGTATTATTCAGTTTTAATTGTTTCTTTATGAAGTAAAATATAGATTTATGCATTTCATTTTTCTACAGTTTGTTTCAAATTAAATTAAAGCTATTTAGGATTTTCATTTTTGACTGTGAGTTTATGACCTCAATGACCCACAGATTTGCTGGTTCCCAGCTCAACATTTTAATATCTTTAAATTATCATATCTATCTTTCTAAATTTTGAGCAAATTTCATGTTTTATTAAAATCTTTTATTTGAGTCCAACATGCATTTTAGTGAGTGTTTTCCTTTAAGTGTAAGTATGGTATTTAGCATACCCCTTTTAGGACTGGGTAAAATCATTCAACTAAAACCCTGGCTTAAGGTGAATGGGTACACTTTCAGGGGAAGCAACTTTTCCATTTTCATTTTTGCCTCCGTTTTCAGTGGGAGTCAACTCTTAAAGGAAAGAATATTCTTTCCTGTAAGAGTTGACCCCTCCCATTGAGAAGGTTATCCAAATATGAAAATAGCAGGAGTTGATTCCCATGAAAATATTAACTCAATTACACTATTTATTAGTCTCTTTAAGTGCAAATTAAATACACCTGTGTTGCACAACATGTTGAAAAATATATATTTCAGATATCATGGATACTGACTGTAAGTGTATGAATGTGCATCCTGGGGTCAGCTCTGAAGCAAGTGCTGTATTTATTTGACTATAAGACAGGCTTTTTTCTCTCCAAAAGGATCCCCCTCCCCTCCAAAGAAACCCAAAAAGTTTTGATCTGTAGTCTTTAAAAAAACAACAAAAAATATTAGATCCGTCTTACAAGTTTTGGGTTTGTTTTGCATGGGGAAAACCCATGTGAAGCAAAGTTAATACATATTTTTATTTTTTTTTGTGGGGGGTGGGGGGGGAGGGAGGGGGGGGTAACATCCTGTCTTATTGCCTAATAATTATGACGTAGATATGTGCATGTTTGTGAAAGGGGGTATATCAGAGCCTTGAAAATTCTCTCCCCCTTATAATTTGTCATTGCCAATACCCCCCGCATGGCTTGGTAGTTACAATTTTCCAAAGTTTGCAAGTGCAAGAGCTTTAATTACTGCTTTCATACCACATGCTACTGTGATTTAGTTGTGTCAGAATGCTGTTTTTGCACTGCTTTTCATGTCAACTGTATATGGTAAAGGGCTTAAAATTTTGAACAGCCATAAATCAAGTAATTTCACTAGAATTTTAGGGGTACAGAAAACAGTACAAGCATGCTTGTTTGTCCAACTCTGTAGCCCAAAAATTTCTAAACACGGGAATATTATTACAGCCAGCTTATTACAACAAGGAACCCAAAACATAAATTTCATTACATTGAGTAACAAAAAGTAATCAGTAGTGTATTATAGGCAAAATGGACTTTGTGTTAGAAAGTTGGAAATTTTAGAAATACACATTTTGTAAAACTATCACTTTTCAAAATTTTATGGACATTTCTGAAATTAATTTTCGGCAATGATTTTTTTTAATGGATTAAGTTTCAAAGCATCATTTACCATTTGATAAATCTAATTACTTTTCATAAATGCCCCCTCTCTATCACCCTTATTCTTTGAAAAAATGGCCAAATTTTCACCAAAATTGGAAATAGACATTTCTAGCCCACATTTTGTTAAATGTCATTTATACGATTTGTAGTTGCAGTCCGGGCTTTTCTTAGTTACATAATTTGAGTTGTTGCATGATAAAACCTGTCGTCATGTGTTGGAAGTGTGAGTTTGTTGTTTGCCCTTGCTGCAAGGGACATTCTTTCCAAGCACAGCTCAGCCGAAAAATTTCTGTGAAAGTAATTCAATAAACCAACATGCATAGCCGTAGAATTATAAATATTATATGAATAGTCATCTCAGCGGAAGCAAGGTCGCAGGGCTTTAGGAAAACAGGACTGTATCATGATAATTTTGATATAATTTTTCTTATTTCCCTATAAAAAAAACCCATAGGATATGGCCCCTCATCAGGACTGCCTCATTGAGGTAGTCCTGATGAGGGGCCACAGCCTATGTTATTGAGAACGAACAGAAATTATTGCAAAATTATCGTCAACTGCTTTACTTATCTGAAGCCCTATGGTGGTGTTATGTTGATTGAGAGGCCTTTGTCATATATAAATATTTAATAGCATTTGCAACTTTCAAGATACCACCTCAAGTTCTCAAAGGAATAAAGTGATATTGGGTATGTCAAGGGAAACCGTATTTTACTTCTGCTATTGGACTGGGAGATATATTATAGAGAAAAAGAGACAGTTATGTATGAGTTATGTCCCCTTGATTTCCGAAAAAGTGTATTCACGTATTTGTCTTGGTCAAGGTGGTATAACGTCACTTTGTTGAATTTTGATTGTTGCGAAAATTATATCAAGGTCCAGCCATTTTATACTTTTATGCAATCTTTGTTGATACCATTCTTTTTATGGATGATAAAGCTATGACCATGTGACCAGCATAAAACCCCCTTAATTTTCATTTCATCATTTCAATGTTAGCACACAAAGCAAGTTTAAACTTTCCAAAATATCTTTTGTCACAATGTCAGCTGAACTTATGATTGACAGAAGAGCATCAGCATGAACCATAACTCCAGTAAACTGAAATATTTGATAGTAATTGTATGGTATCATGCTGCTCTAGCATGCTGCAACTCAGGTGAGAGATCCCAGCGGGCACATGATGTTGAAATGACGTCACACTGACGTTGATGTGACGTGTTCACATCGCATCAACATCAGTACAACAATTGTAATCTTTACTTTCCACTTTTTAGGCTCCTCAGGTTCTCATAGATGATATAGCAAAAGGAGAAAACCAACAAAGTGGCATGTTCGCCCATCAAAGACTCAGATCAGCCCAGGCATCAGCCAAGTCTGATCAGAGACTTTGCTGTCTGCATGGAGCTAGCTTAGACCCTTAACTACCCTTTAAGTGCACAGCAAAGACTGATCAGGCTGGGTGGATGCCCAGGCTGATCTGAGTCTTCGCTTGGCACATATGCCACTATGGTGGTTTTGTCGTGTCACGGCTAATATGTGAAAATGGAAGACTCAGATCAAACTGTGTGGATGCTTACGCTGATCTCAGTCTTGCTTTTTAGCACATACTGTCAGGTACCCTTTCACAGCACCAGTCGTAAGTTTGCCAGTGAAGTCTGGTAGACTTTCTCTTGACATATAGAATACGCTGAGAAAAATATTCCGGATTATCGTGTTAATGTCTTTACACACTCGCAGTATATTAATGAATTACTGAGCTCCCCGGGGGTTCCATGACACTGGATTTTAGTGTAAATCCTGTTTCTCTTGCCAGAGAGCTGGTGGGAATTTGTCAGAAAACTAACTTAGGCCGTCAGAGTTTCAGATGCTGTAAATTTTGGGGTGAACTATATATGTTTGTTTCTCCTCAAAAACGTGTTTTGTTTTGAATATTTGTTTCACAAAATATTTTGTGGATTTTCTTAAAATTAGAAATGAGAAAACTACTATAAATAAGGAAATATTTGTTACAGTTTTATTTTCATGAAACTTTGCCAACGCAAAGTTTCATGAAAATAATATGTCACAAAATGTTGACAGCCTTTAATGATCTTTCCAGAGAGCATTATAAGAATAGTCAGTGCAAATTATTCCTTTAATACTGATTATGCTCCTGGTGTACGAAGTATGGGGTTTTGTATGGGGTCTTTTCAGTCCTCTGTGTTTGTTTGTTCATTCTTTGATGCAGTCATTTGTACGTGGAAAAACCCCGTCTTATAACCAAATAGAGACAGGATATCACCAGATTCTTCATCTATCTGGGTCCAGTTATTCAGAGACTTGTTAGCTTAACAAAGTCGTTGGTTGAGGGTTCGTTAAGTCTCGCAGTACTCACAAAAACAATAGGGTAATATTTTTGCTGAGAAATTGTGAGGAGCTTTTGCAGTGCAAAAGCTGCTCACAATTTTCAGCAAAAAAGGGTGATGTTTTTGCTTAATATTATAATACGTACATTTGAAATTTTAATGACTTCGTGACTAACGACATTGTTAGCTTTGAACAAATTGGCCCTGGTATGTAAAATGAAGAAGGAAACTATTTATAGGTTAACTCAGTACGATGACATTGAGGCTATAATTCATAATTGGAAACTGAATTCATAGGACTTCTTTTCTGCATTTCAAAGTTTGCTTGTATTGGGTTATTTTCAGTATTAAGCTTGCACTGCTTGTACAAAAGTGCAAGAAGAGCTGTTGCACTGATGTTTTCATGGGTCAGTCTGTGTTGGCATTGCTTGTACAAAAGTGCAAGAAGAGCTGTTGCACTGATGTTTTCATGGGTCAGTCTGTGTTGGCATTGCTTGTACAAAAGTGCAAGAAGAGCTGTTGCACTGATGTTTTCATGGGTCAGTCTGTGTTGGCATTGCTTGTACAAAAAGTGCAAGAAGAGCTGTTGCACTGATGTTTTCATGGGTCAGTCTGTGTTGGCATTGCTTGTACAAAAGTGCAAGAAGAGCTGTTGCACTGATGTTTTCATGGGTCAGTCTGTGTTGGCATTGCTTGTACAAAAGTGCAAGAAGAGCTGTTGCACTGATGTTTTCATGGGTCAGTCTGTGTTGGCATTACTTGTACAAAAGTGCAAGAAGAGCTGTTGCACTGATGTTTTCATGGGTCAGTCTGTGTTGGCATTGCTTGTACAAAAAGTGCAAGAAGAGCTGTTGCACTGATGTTTTCATGGGTCAGTCTGTGTTGGCATTGCTTGTACAAAAGTGCAAGAAGAGCTGTTGCACTGATGTTTTCATGGGTCAGTCTGTGTTGGCATTGCTTGTACAAAAAGTGCAAGAAGAGCTGTTGCACTGATGTTTTCATGGGTCAGTCTATGTTGGCATTGCTTGTATAAAAAGTGCAAGAAGAGCTGTTGCACTGATGTTTTCATGGGTCAGTCTGTGTTGACATTGCTTGTACAAAAAGTGCAAGAAGAGCTGTTGCACTGATATTTTCATGGGTCAGTCTATGTTGGCATTGCTTGTACAAAAAGTGCAAGAAGAGCTGTTGCACTGATGTTGTCATGGGTCAGTCTATGTTGGCATTGCTTGTACAAAAAGTGCAAGGAGAGCTGTTGCACTGATGTTTTCATGGGTCAGTCTATGTTGGCATTGCTTGTATAAAAAGTGCAAGGAGAGCTGTTGCACTGATGTTTTCATGGGTCAGTCTGTGTTGACATTGCTTGTACAAAAAGTGCAAGAAGAGCTGTTGCACTGATGTTTTCATGGGTCAGTCTGTGTTGGCATTGCTTGTATAAAAAGTGCAAGGAGAGCTGTTGCACTGATGTTTTCATGGGTCAGTCTATGTTGGCATTGCTTGTATAAAAAGTGCAAGAAGAGCTGTTGCACTGATGTTTTCATGGGTCAGTCTGTGTTGGCATTGCTTGTACAAAAAGTGCAAGAAGAGCTGTTGCACTGATATTTTCATGGGTCAGTCTGTGTTTGCATTGCTTGTATAAAAAGTGCAAGGAGAGCTGTTGCACTGATGTTTTCCTGGGTCAGTCTGTGTTGGCTGTTAAAGTATCTAGTTACCATTTACATTTGAGGCAAATACATTTTCAGGTGAGCTGTCCTGTCCCACCTCAGGTCTCGTACTTATATCAGTCATGGAATTTGTATATGCACGTATCTTGTCCACTCAATAACTCCTTTTACTGTTTGCCATATTTTAACAAAACTTAATATAAGGTTGTGTATACTATTAAGACAATGTCATGAACAAGAATGACAGCTCTGGCTTAACTTACTTCCTGAATTATTTGCCATTGCATAAGTTTCTTGTTCACACTTTAACTTTTTACAATTGAAATATTTTAATGACACTTAATAGTAATGTATACATGTATATTGTAGAGGCGATGTATCGAGAGCTAGAATGGTAAATCTGGGTTACTATTTTCTGCATTATCTCCCTTCTTCAACCATTTGAAATATTTTAGTGGAACTTAATCGTAATGTATACACATATATTGTCAAGGCGATGTATGCAGGACTATAGAATGGTAAATCTGGGTTTAATATTTTCTGAATTATCTCCCTTTTCAACCATTTGAAATATTTTAGTGGAACTTAATCATAATGTATACACATATATTCTCAAGGCGATGTATGCAGGGCTATAGAATGGTAAATCTGGGTTACATATTTTTCTGAATTATCTCCCTTGTTCAGTTTTGGCATTTTCAACTTCTGAACTGCTTCACCTAGGAAGGTGCTTTTTGGTTTGCTGATGATATTTGATAAGTATTTTTTTTTTGGTAAAAATGAGGTTACTCTGCATTCATTAAATACAAAGTTATTGCCCCTGTTCTTCTGTCTGTCCATCTGTTGAAGATCTGGGCCCAGTTGTTTAAAGCATCATTTGCCTAACAAGCTCATTAAGAGGCCAACTCGTTAAGTGGTTTACGACTTTATAATCAAATTCACAGATCTTTTTGTTGAAAAAATTTGAAAAGCTTTTGCAGTGCAAAAGCTTCTCACATTTTCTCAGCAAAAAATAATGGCAAATTTGAGATATTAATGTTTGAAATTTTAATGAAACGTTAACTAACAACGTCCTTAGTTTTAAACAACCGGGCCGTGTTTTGTGGATGAATATGGTAGCAAGTTAAAATATCTGAGCACATAAATGGACTTTTACATTGTCGCCTTGGCGTTGTCATTCCAAACACTGAAGAATGAATCAGAAATGGAAAATTGGATGAACTGTACTGAAATACTGCTCTTATTGGAATATAATTAGGTTTCAAAGAGGAATAATTCAGCTTTTGATTTATTAAATATCTGAAATCATATAAAACAATCCCTTGATTGTGTTTTCAGTGGGTGATATTAATATTAAGTCAGAAATTGAGTGCCATTTTATCAAATTAGTGCTGATTGGAATTCTGTAATTTGATTGGTTAGTTATTTCTGGTGGTTTGTTGACTGGTTTAACAGCAGAGTGTTTAAAACTATACACACATGGGGAGGGCCTGGCCAAGTGGATTGAGTGTTCGCCTTTCATGGAGGGGTTTGTGGGTTCAACATTCAACAGGCACAGGGTTTAATTGATTCCGCTAATGTTCGCTTCCTGCAGAGACTGTACATCATAATTGGCTTCTGCTGAGACTGTCCACAATCTCTTGCTTCCTGCTGAGACTTCTGTACATGATAAATTGCTTCCTGCAGAGACTGTCCGTGTGATTCTGCTTCCTGCAGAGGCTCTCGGCAGGAAACAGAGTCACGCGGACAGTCTCCGCAGGAAGCCATTTTGAGGACAGTAGTCCCTGCAGGAAGCAAGAGTTCGCGGACAGTCTTGGCAGAAGCAAAATATCACGGACAGTCTCTGCAGGAAGGGAAAATTGGCGGACTGGTTTATACCCTGTGACAGGCAGCACTTGTGCTATCAAAAATTCCATCATTTCAATGGATCTGGAAATCTGCTCCCAGATATGCCTGAGCTGGAAAAAGTTGTGTCATGGTGGCAGTTGGATATTTGTAGCTTTGTCTTGCATGGTTTAATGCATTTCTGGGCTTCTGCAATGGCCAGGCTCCTACATACATGGACAACTGGTTAAGGGATTGTTGTATCATGGCTAAATCTGACATTGAAAACATGGATTATTTTATAGCCCAATTTTCACTGTGCAATTTAATTGTTAGGCTTGACATGATAGAAACAGTCATTGGCTGAATACTGCTTTCAGATGGCTTGACTTGATAGAAACAGCCATGGCTGGATTTTGCTTTCAGATGGCTTGACATGATAGAAACAGCCATTGGCTGAATTTTGCTTTCAGGTGGCTTGACATGACAGAAACACTGCCATTGCTAAAGTTTGCTTTCAGATGGCTTGACATGATAGAAATAGCCATGGCTGAATTTTGCTTTCAGAGCTTGACATGATAGAAACAGCCATTGGCTGAATTTTGCTTTCAGATGGCTTGACATGATAGAAACACTGCCATGGGAGAATTTTACTTTCAGATGGCTTGACGTGATAGAAACAGCCATTGGCTGAATTTTGCTTTCAGATGGCTTGACATGATAAAAACAGGCATTGGCTGAATTTTACTTTCAGATGGCTTGACATGATAGAAACAGCCATTGGCTAAATATTGCTTTCAGATGGCTTGACATGATAGAAACAGCCATTGGCTGAATTTTACTTTCAGATGGCTCAATATGATAGAAACAGCCATGGCTGAGTTTTGCTTTCAGATTCTGTTTTCATTTTGTTGAATTCCAGCATATTGTTTGATCCATGTTATTGACATTTTAAGAGGAAACTTGCACATGTTGAGAAATTAAACATGACTTTAATTTGGCATTGATTGCCGTCCTCACTGTGTTGCAACAAATATAAAGCGAAATTGACGCAATCACCTGAAATATGGAGACACTTTGACTATATTATGGTAAGCACCATAAATAAAAATAGTTTACGTTAATTTGCAGCAGTGTAGATTCAGAAGAGGTAGCTCATCATAAGCCACCTCATCTAGATCCACAATGTTTGCTCTCTAGTCTTTAAATTCTAAATATGATATAGCTTGGATGATATAGTTTTTGAAAGTTTGCAAATGTAAATTAAGGGTGGTTTTAGGGTTAACCAATTACCGTAGTTATTGTGAAATAGTAACAAGCTGATTTTACAATCAAAACATTAGAAACATTACAATGCATCAAAATATTTTCTTTGGAATGGCAAACAGTGCAGACGTTGATCAGACAACTGTTCCTTACCCCTTGAAGCGCCGAAAAAATTTACTTCTGCAAAAAAAAAAAAATGCTTCATTCAGCGATATGAAACTGACAGTTCAAAGAAAAGAGGGCAGACAGTGTAGATCCAGATTCCAGATGAGGAAGTGGCTCATAAGAGCCCTTTCAGCTGGATCTGTACTGTCTGCAAGATCAACTATTCTCATTGTTTGCACATTTTAAAAGTGCTGGAGGCAGTCTGATGTAGAACTACACTGTCTGCCAAGGCATTTCTGTTTCAATACTTACGTTACAGTATGATGTTACAAATAAAGTGAAATTAATTCAGCATTTTATTGCCCAGTGATTCATGAGGTCATTTGGAGCAGAATTTCATGCTGTTGCATAATGAATGAATGAAAAAGGAGCTATTTGAAAATTACGTTATTCTGCAGAATGCCAGAATGTTTCCCAAGTGAGTAGTCGAGTGTGAGTGAATTCTTGAACATATTATTTGAGTGAATTTTGTTATTGCTCCAAAAAGTACATGTATGTTGAAGCTTCTCATAAGTTAATTAATCTATTCTATTCTATCCCATAACCTTACTAGGTCGTTGGGGCACCACAGCTGACTTCAAAACAATCCCTTTCCACCTTGTCCTGTCTTCAGCTGCCCTAGCTGAGCTGGCAAAATCCATTCCAGTCCACTCCTTGATATTGTCTTCCCACCTCTTCTTCTGTCTACCTCTTCACAGGGTATAATCGATTCCGCTAATTTTCGCTTCCTGCAGAGACTGTACATCATATTTGGCTTCCGCCGAGACTGTCCGCGAACTCTTGCTTCCTGCCGAGACTTCTGTACATGATAAATGGCTTCCTGCAGAGACTGTCCGCGTGATTCTGCTTCCTGCCGAGGCTCTCGGCAGGAAGCAGAATCACGCGGACAGTCTCGGCAGGAAGCCAATTTTCGAGGACAGTTGTCTCTGCAGGAAGCAAGAGTTTGCGGACAGTCTCGGCAGAAGCCAAATATGATGTACAGTCTCTGCAGGAAGCGAAAATTGGCGGAATCGATTATACCCTGTGCTCTTCTTCTTAGTTAATTATTATGATGCCTGATAATTCATTTTCAATATTTTTCAATGGAACCTTTTGATATGTGACTAGGTTTACATCTAGAAAGTAGTGACTGGTGACTCAGGCCTGGGTCCTCGTCGTGGTAAAGCCGGAGTTTTCCAGTCA
Organism: Ctena decussata; assembly: GCA_963989385.1. Classification (NCBI taxonomy): domain Eukaryota; kingdom Metazoa; phylum Mollusca; class Bivalvia; order Lucinida; family Lucinidae; genus Ctena; species Ctena decussata. Next base: position 71,275,213 of record OZ022501.1, on the reverse strand, counting down.
CTCCGAATTCTAGATTTACATCTAGGTTGCAACAGATTAGTTTACATCATGTGAATGATGGTGCTGGCCATAAGTGAAGGTTGCAGACTTTAAAATTGTAACATATAATATTATATGTTAATTGGCAGTGGCCTTGGCTGGGGTATACATGAGCCTCTGCTCAATTGCTTTAGTTAATGTGTAATCATGCAATAGTAATCAGCTGTAATTAATTACACTTCTTTTTGTAATTATGTATAATGTGTAATTGAAAGATGTACTGTTTTACTTGTAATTAATTAAAACACCCAAATCATGGATTTGGGTGTTTTAATAAATTACAAGTAAACCACTGATGTAATCTACAAATTTAACAATTAAATTGCATTTCAATTACATTGTAGATTTTCACGAGAGACAGCTTATTTTAGCCAAATCAGGACTATGAATGTTTTTTGCCAATTAATAGCAAAAGCCTATTCAAATCAAACTGATTACATGGTGAAGAGAGAAAATTAAGAATAGCTAATAAATGCCTAGAATCAATTAGAGAGTCATTGTCTCAGAATTTGCTGAGTCAAGGTTTGAAAGAAACACCAATTTAAAATGCAGATAATTGATTATCCAATTGTATAAAATTGTCATTGTGACGGTTTTGTATAAGACAAATGACTAAATTCAGCAAACAAAAACTGGTCTTTCTAGGTCTTTGAGAGTAACAATGAATAAATCCCAAATGGTTCTAGAGAAACAATGAAATAGATGGATGGATCACTTTTGATTTTAAGTCCTTTTCAACATTATTTCAGTCATATCAGGACAGTGGAAGGGTGATAATGACAGGCTGTAAGCAATGGAACCCCATTTATGATTTAAAAGATTTCAGCCTCCAGGAATTGATATTTTTTTAATACCTACAACTGCAATCAAGAGACTCGGTTGCTCCAATATCTATCATACATGATATTGGAGCAAGGGTCTCTTGATGGCAGTTGCAGGTAGACTTGCTACTGCAAGTGAGTCTCTCAATTACAGTTGGAGGTATACTTGCTACTGCAAGTGAGTCTCTTAATTACAGTTGCAGGTATACTTGCTACTGCAAGTGAGTCTCTTGATTACAGTTGCAGGTATACATGCTACTGCAAGTGAGTCTCTTGATTACAGTTGCAGGTATACATGCTACTGCAAGTGAGTCTCTTGATTACAGTTGCAGGTATACTTGCTACTGCAAGTGAGTCTCTTGATTACAGTTGCAGATATACTTGCTACTGCAAGTGAGTCTCTTGATTACAGTTGTGGGTATACTTGCTACTGCAAGTGAGTCTCTTGACTACAGTTGCAGGTATACTTGCTACTGCAAGTGAGTCTCTTGATTACAGTTGTGGGTATACTTGCTACTGCAATTGAGTCGGTTACGCACCACAATTAATCCAGTCCATGGACTTCAGTGTTAATTCTAATCATTTTAGATACTTACAAAATGGAGCATATCCCAAATTCATCGTCGCCTTCTGTCTCAGTCTTTAGGGCAAGCAAACTCGAACTGATCCTGGGTGCTCTGGCCATACCTTCACCACCATCTCTTTGCATCACATGTAAACATTTGAGTCAGGGGTCATTTGGTGTACTTTCAAGGCTGCCAGTCTTGAGAAACCCCCTAGGTTGTTTCCTCCTTCTGGCACACAAAATAGGTCCACTTTTATTAGGTTAAAACATCATGGATTGTAGTCCCTGAGCTCCAGCTCCACCTGAAACAGACAGAACATTCATATATCTTATAACTCTCACATGCCATACACTCAAATCAGGATCTTTCATGTTTCTTAGGAACTATTTTACACCGTACCAAGCCACTCTGACGTCAATGGTAGTGCGCCACCAGTCTCTTGATTACAGTTGCGGGTATACTTGTTACTGCAAGTGAGTCTCTTGATTACAGTTGCAGGTATACTTGCTACTGCAAGTGAGTCTCTTGATTACAGTTGTGGGTATACTTGCTACTGCAAGTGAGTCTCTTGATTACAGTTGTGGGTATACTTGCTACTGCAAGTGAGTCTCTTGATTACAGTTGTGGGTATACTTGCTACTGCAAGTGAGTCTCTTGATTACAGTTGCAGGTATACTTGCTATATACTGCAAGTAAAATTTAAAAAGTGAAATAGAATGTGTTCGAAGGTGGAAGAATATAGATCTACATGAGTCTGAGTCTTAACTGTTTGTATGCACATGCACTACAAGGTTAGCACCTGTTTTACATGTTGCGACACAAAAATACATCCTAGATCGAGTTGTAAGTTCATAGCAAGTTCACTGCTGTACCAGTATGGTTGCCATTGTTTGTCCACCTTCCAGGAAGCGCTACATCCATCAAGAAAAAGCACAAGGGACCAACAAAAAGTATTGTATGGCATGCCCAAGAAGGATATTCCCAAATCAGCCCTTGCCTTTGTGCCTTTTACTCAAGGTCTTCATCTTCCACTTAATAGACAACAGCGGCTAGCCATGATTATGTGGCATGGGTGCACATTCTGGTCCAAGCCTCCACGGGTGACAATAAGCTTCAAAAAGTACCTTTTCATGGCTACTGTCTCCTGATTTTCTGTCACAATACCCCAGGGCAATCTCAGTTGAAGAGGCTATTCCAAGATTCCTGAGATTTTGTCCTTTGTCAGACATGGCTTAATTAACAATGGTGCTACCATATTTGCTTCAGATATCAAGTTATCTCACCCATTGTTAAGGAGATTGGGTACACAGCCATGTATTCAACCATTTCTGCAGAGGAAGAAACTTTTGTGACTTTCTGTTCCCTTCCCATGGGCAACAAAACCTTTCCAAAACAGGGTCCACTGTTAAAGCACAGAATTTGGTCTAAGGAGGAGCAAACTCTTTTGAGCTGACTTCCGTCAAGAAAAGAGGTAAAAAAGAAAGTGGTGTAGAGTTGCTAACCCAAAAAGTATACTCATAAAACTTAATTGGACTTTGCGGTCTTGAGAATTGAATAAATCTGGAGCTGTTGGTAAAAAGTTATAAACCCTGATTAGGCTACTCTTACAATTTTTACTTAGACAAGCTGTAAGAATATTCAGGATGAATATGGTACTAAAGTCTGATTGATCAGAAGAATCATTGTGCTGGAATTATTTTTCAAGTATTTTTAGCTCATGTAAGCCGAAGGCTCCAGGAGAGCTTCTAGGACAGGTGGGCTCCCTCGTCTGTCTTCCTATGTCATCTGTCCACAATTTTAAATGACTTCTCATCTGAAACCACTGAGCTGATTCTAACCAAACTTCATATTGAGCCTCCAGGGGCAAGGAGAATGAAAGTTTGTTAAATGTTCTAGGTCACTTGACCAACATGGCCGCCATGCCCATTTATGGTAAAAACCATTAAAAATCCTCTTCTCCAGAACCAATAGACTGGTGGCCTTGAAACTTGGTATTTAGTATTGGGCACTTGAGTGCTACCAAGATTGCTCAAATGATGACCTTGGGTTGACCTCGATCTTTTACACAGCAATGTCAATTTTCACAGCAATGTCAAATTTGCTTTTTTGTTGCTTTTATATGAAAAAATGTTAGAACATAAGGTTTTATATTAAGTATTGAAAATTTTAGCTTAAAAATTGGTAGATACAATCACCTTAATGTGCACTTGAAGATTTCTGAGTACAAGAGGTCAAGGTTATTATTTTACCTTTGACACAAGTCTCTCATATTTTCACAATTCAAACATCTCCTCAAAAGCCACTGGGTATATTCTTAAATTTCATATAGAGCATCCGGGTTTGAGGAAACAAAAGTTGTTTCAAATTGTCCAGGTAATATGACCAATATGGCCCCAACATCCATATATGGTAAAAACCTTTAAAAACCTTCTTTTCCAGAACCAATTGACTGATGGCCTTAAAACTTGGTATGTAGCATCAGATACAAGTTCTACCGAGGTTATTCAGTGATGACCATTTCCATGGTTTGTCTGTTTTTGTTGAGGTTTTACTGTCTTAGGAGAGAGTCAGGTAAATTCGGACAGTGACATTGTTTCCTTTATATGTCAGTTGTTTGGCACTAAAACAAAAATAACTGACCAAACAGTGAAAATCCTGATGAGATGGCTCATTATGAGCTGTCTAATCTGGATTTTCACTGTTTGCAATGGTATATCCAAATTTACCTCCATGTCCGAAGTTACCCGACTCTCCCCTATAAATATCCATTTACTTTTCAAGATCTTGAAAGTTGGCCCAACTACATGCAGCAAAAAGACACTTCTGACTTCTTTCACAGGGTATAAACCAGTCCGCCAATTTTCGCTTCCTGCAGAGACTGTCCATCATATTTGGCATCGCCGAGACTGTCCGCGATCTCTTGCTTCCTGCCAAGACTTCTGTACATGATAAATGGCTTCCTGCAGAGACTGTCCGGGTAATTCTGCTTCCTGCTGAGGCTGTCGGCAGAAAGAGTCACGCGGACAGTCTGGGCAGGAAGCCATTTTTTCGAGGACAGTAGTCCCTGCATGAAGAAAGAGTTCACAGACAGTCTCAGCGGAAGCCAGATATGACGGACAGTCTCTGCAGGAAGCGAAAATTGGCGGACTGGTTTATACCCTGTGTCTTTTGTCATAGATTTTTCCTGACTCACTTGGGAGCGATCTTCAATGATCTATCATTCTGTTAGAGACTGTTGTGAAAGGGATATTTAGCTGTACAATTTGTGGGAATGGTAGCAATTTAAACTCCTTCAGATTGTCTTTAGTGTCAAATTTGTTGGTTCTGGCAAAAAAAAAAGAAAAAAGAAGAGAATGATGAAGTTGAGCAAACTTTTGTGGTTAAGTATTCAAAATTAACAGTAGGGCTGAAAATTCTGAATAGAATAGAAAATGTAACAAATATAGTATATTTTAAATTAACAACAGGACTGAAAATTCTGAATGTAACAAAATCTAATATAGTTTTTACTATACCAGAGGAGTTTATGAAGCAAATGCAGAAAATTTGAAGTGCACAATGTGCACTGATGCTCTCAAATATGGTACCATTTTATAGTTTGTGAAAAGAACTGAAATATGAGGAGGGTGCACTTTGTTATTTATGTGCATGCTTGCACGTGAGAATTCTGTGGAGACTTGTTCTTTGCAGAGAATTAGCTATGGGAGGTTTTGGTTTCATACAAAATGCAACATTATTGATCCTTTCATGGAAATATGCTTTAGCACTTAAAATAAAAAAAAGTTAAATTTGCAAAAAGCATAGATCCAGATGAGATGGCTCATATTGAGCCACCTCATCTGGATCTACACTGTTTTCCATCTAGTCATAAAGTCCTCGATAGCTTGGACAAAAATAAATTTCATGCAATTTTGCAGAGCCAAATTTTGTGTCCGCTTTTTTAGAGCTTTAATGGTGTAGCATGGTTTTCTGAAGGAAAAAAGGCATTTAATTGGGTCAGTAAAGCCATAGAATGTCCTTGGAGATGTCTGCCCAGAAAGTTAAAGGAGATAATTGTATTAGCCGGTTTTATTACCAAAATTATTGTTGATATTAGGGCATTTTGACCAAATATAGGAATCAAGATGAATAGGTACACTATTAGGGGAAGCAACTCTGCCATTTTCAGTTTTTACCTCCCTTCCCAAATGGGTTCATCTGTTTTGTTCAGCAGCCAATATTAAGAAGCCTGTACTACATACTATAGACTGGCATCAGTCTATTAAATGATAATATGACAAAAAATGCCAAAAAAATCACAATAAACTAATGATGATACTAATTTTACATGTTCTGATAGCTGAATTTAATACTGTTTGTATGTCCTCGGACTGGGTATCCGGTCTTAAAAGGGTTAAAAGTTAGTGTAAATGCTGTTTATTTCTAGTTTATGCAGTTGTTTATAGATTACAAATAGAACACAATAGCAAAGGATCTGAACTGCAGAAGCCAGGGGCTTACGTAGTTAGTTCATTTTGTAGATTCAACTACCCAGGGATGCGTAAAACATATTGATGATGAAATGGCAAAACTAATGTATACTCTAGTCAGACCTGACTGGGGATTCTGGTCTGTACTGTTTGTTCAGCCCTTCTTGTCAATTTAGGGGCATCTTGAAATTGCTTGGACATCATGGACTTCTACAAATTATAATCTTGCTTGATCACAGCTGATGACAATCATAACAAAATTGCTGGTCTCAAGCGCAGTTTTAAGTTGCATATCACAGATTTAAGTTCTCTTTGACCTGATGAACAGGGCAGACAGAGTTTTACCTGTCTGTGAATGAGGTTCCAGACCCAGGCATCAACACCATTTCAGTAAGCAATTAACTGAAGCCTTTCAATGTTCCCACCAAGTTTCATAACAATCCTATGTATTGGGATGGAACTGCATGGGTAAACAGAGCAGACCCAGACAAGACTGCAGTCTTATCTGGGTCTTCATTGTTTGCCATTCATTCAAAGGTTTATGAAACACCTCCATACAAGACAAAGTACGTTTGTGAAAATTGGAAGATTGAAGGGCCACTATAGAATCCGAAAGGCAAGCCAGAAAGTGTCAGAATGTATAGGATTATTACAGTATCATCTGCAATCAATAGGCTCATTGTTAATTATTAATTTAATAGCAACACAACAGATGACCTTATGGCATGTGGATAAACAGTGAAGACTCAGATCAGTTTAGATATCTTGGCGGTCTGATTGAAGTTGTCATTGTTTGCATAAACAGTATATGGATCCTAATGAATCGGAATAATTGACAGCGAGGACTCTGAGCTAGCACCTGGCTCTACAAGAGGTCTGTCCTTTCCATTCACATAGTATAAGGTACCGTTTCTGATGTCCCAGCACAATTATTAATTCATTTATAAAGGTAACAATGCTCAGGAAAGAAATGTAACAATTGAATAACTCGGCAATTTCATGGCTGTCAGTGGCACAAAGGTATTAGGCTTAAGCTTAATGGTTTCATCTAATAACTTTGGTAAACAAGTGGTGACAAGCAACTGAAAAGTGCATGAAACTGGAACAGAAGAATTAATCTTTTATTCTTGTGAAAATGCAGATCAGGTCTTTTCATCCATTTGTCCAGTGTTCATTTTTTTGAGTGAAGATTCAGAAAAAGGTTATACATACATTTACCTCTGTTCTAGACATACGAGTCCAAACTTGGTATACCATACACTTCCACTGGATAAATGGAGCTGTTTGATATATGTTGGTTGTCTGTCTGTCCATGCACCTGTATTTGCTTTAAGATTTCATGTTAAGATTGTGGGATTTGCCAGTTGTAAATGTGAGTCTCAGTTACCGGCTCCCATAGCTCAGTGGTAGAGCGTCCGCTTCAGGAACAGGAGGGCATGAGTTTTAATCCTGGCCACCCCATATCAAAGGCATAAAAAATTGTACTAGGAGCTTGTTTGGCTGAGATGCTCGCCTATCTAGGATAGTCCTAGGAAGATAAAGATAAGTCATCAGGTAGGTATAATTTGTTGCTGGATGCCTTGTTTGTCGCAAGAAAAGCTCTACAGAGCTTAATATGTTGTCTGTTTCTAATATGCTACGTTAAATGAAGCTTCTTTATCTTTTTATCTAGTCACTTGCTGAAGAATGGAATGGCAGGTACACCCTGTTGCTCCAGTTCTCATTATGATGATGGTCTTCAAGAGGCTCTGAGTAGACTCATCTATGGCTGCATCTCCTGGCACCTAGTCTGCCCATGGCAGTTACACCTACCAAATAGACCTGTCTGAGCCCCACTCATAATGCCACTTTAAAGTCACCTGATAGTGTGTACCAGACCACTGCAGCGAGAACTTAACATGTGATATAGTCCCTCAAACAAAATCCACGTGTTGATAATGTCCCACAGTGGTGTCCATGATTTTACCTTGCAGCTAATGAAGAGATGCACACCTGTGTAACCTGTTCCATTCGGGATACACCTGTAGGGGTATCTCGGCAAACAGTTTGGATCCAGATCAGGCCCCACAAACTGTTTGCTGCCTAGACATCATTTCTACAAGAGTTAGATAGACCAATACTGTCAAAATATTTTTGATGCAGACAACAATTACAGCAGATGGCAAAAAATACCCAGAATGCAATGGATTAAAGTAGGCATAGCTTCGGAAAGGTGACTTAGCCCTTTGTATAAGGATACAAATGCCCGAGGGAGCATTGCAGACCAAGATCGCATTGCATGTCAGAGCGGTCTGCACGCCAAAGCAGTCTGATCTGGGTATGCAGTGTTTGCCAGCAATTAACGAGGTGTGACACAACAAAACCAACAAAGCATTTGCGCCCATCCAAGACTCAGATCAGCCTGGCAGTTGCCCAGTCTGATCAGAGTCTTTGCTGTGTACTTAAAGGGCACTAGCTCCTTTCAGACAGAGAAGACTCTTATCAGACTGGGCGGATGCCCAGGCTGATCTGAGCTTTCCCTGGGCACATATGCCACTTTGTTGGTGTTGTCTTGTTTGCAGCTCATTTTATCCATCATCCCTTTACAGTAAACATGGACATGTCCAAATTCGGAGAGAGATAAGTCCACTGGGGAAATGGAATAATAATGGTACTCAATACACATTGTTTCCTGTTATTTGGAATTAATTCCTGTCCGCAGAGACGGCTTTTGTATTTACTACAGCAGCTTCAACTGGCAAAATCAATTTTAAACTTTCAGCCGTTAACCTGCTAACATTATGAGTAAATAATGTTAGACTATTGTTATTCATTGGCCACTGTCATGATTGATTTTTTTCCGATTTTTCTCCGAAAATCATGACACTAGCTGATTAGTTCGCTGATACTGTGGACATGTGCTCTTTAGCGGGAAGCAGCGCTTTCTCTAATTTTGTTCAATTTCGCTGGATATTTTTTATCAGATAGTCTGAGTTACAGTGTAGCTATTCTTGGTCTAAATGAGATGTGTCGTGAATAAAGGTGATTTGTGGTATGTGCAAACAGTGACGACTCTGATCAGACTGCACATCTGTGCAGTCTGATCAGAGCCTTCACTGTTTGCATCTTAATCAATCAGCCAAAAGAAATCTATACATAAAAATGAAGACTGCTGTGACTGTGTGGATTATTTGCAGGCTAATTCTAGCCTGCACTGTCCTTACAGGGTGAAATACAGTTTCTTGTGGTGGGGTACCTTTTCAGATGAATGTTAGTTTAATGAGAAGTTCCTTGTTTCCTGAAGCAGAATAATCTGAAACTGAATAATTCAAATTTCATGTGCTTTGGAATAAAATTCTGTGGTAAAGATGACATTTGAATAACATGAGGATTATATTTTTATGCACTTGCTAGCTCAAACAGTAATTGATAAGGAAAACTGTAAGCTGTTATATTAGTTCCGTTTTATTGGATTTCTGGAATAAAAAGTGAAGTTATGTTCCATTGTAATTTGTTTTTGAACTGAATCGATTTTTTTTTCTTCATTAATGTAAACAGTTGTTTAAATTATGGAAACTTCAACAATTTCTTTATGAACCGAATGCTTTGTTTTTTATTTAGACTACTTAGCAGCATCGTTAGCTTAACAAAATTGGTAGTCGAAGATTTGTTAAGTCTTACAGTACTTTAAAAATTAATTGCTGTAATATTTTTTGCTGAAAAATAGTGATGAACTATAGCACTGCAAAAGCTTCTCACAATTTTTTTGCCAAAAAATGTCAGCACTTTTGTGTATAAAATGTTTGAAATTTTATTGTTTCGTTAACTAACAACATGAATAGTTCTATAACAACTGGGCCCTAATTTGTGTGTGCAGGCATTTTTGTTAGACTGTTTAAGGTAAACATGGTATTAAAGGTGAATAGGTACACTTTCAGGGGAAGCAGCTCACAATTCTCATTTTTGCCTCCCCTCTCAGTAGGGGTCAACTCTTAAAGGAATGATTATGCTCCTTTAGGAGCAAATCTTTCCTTTCAGAGTAGACAACCACCATTTTTGGAAGGGCTAGGTCGTCCAGGAAGCAAACAGGAAGTCACAAAAGTTGTCCCCCATAGTAAAAGTAGGGGAACAACATGGAGGACGCCCATACTCATTAAAAGTGCTGAAACTTGAACATCAACATTTTAACCCCTTCCCCCTGTACAAGATAAGAGATTGTTGACTAGTTTGTTGCAGCTGACATCAACATTTTAACCCCTTCCCCCTGTACAAGATAAGAGATTGTTGACTAGTTTGTTGCAGCTGACATTAAGCAAAAGTTGCTGTCTTTGATCAGAAAAAGGTATGCCTAAAAGAAAAGAAAAAGAATCTTTCATCTGTTCTTACGTAATAGCTCTCATTAGGCATTTAGCCCCAAAGGTAACTATTGGACATCAAAACATTTGAGCGGTGTCACAACAAAACCTGCAAAGTGGCATGTGCACCCAGTGAAGACTCAGCATCTGCCCAGTCTGTTCGGAGTCTTCACTGTCAGCATGGAGGTAGCTTAGACCCTTAGCTACCCTTTAAGGGCTAAGCGAAGACTCTGATCAGACTGGGCAGATGCCCAGGCTGATCTGAGTCTGCGCTGAGCACACAACGACTTTGTTGGTTTTCTCTTTGCGACTCATTTAAACGCAGGAAGGATTTATCTGTCTGTGACTGCAGGACAGACTCCTATGCATTAATCTTTGTTCTACCTTACAAGGAACTATTTTCAGGTTCCCTTCAATTTGCAAAGATTCCAGAGTCTTGTTATTACCTTTATGGTTTATTTGGTTCAGCTTTATTCTGTTTCAGGTAGCGTATTTCTACCTTACGAGGAACTGTGTATTTCTACCTTACAAGGAACTATTTTCAGACTCCCTTCAATTTGCAAAGATTCCAGAGTCTTGTTATTACCTTTATGGGTTATTTGGTTCAGCATTATTTATACCAAACAAAAAAAGAAACACACAAAGTAAGATTTTACTGTTTAATTTACCTTTTAAAGCCTGATTAGAAAATGTCTATAAATCCGTATATCTGATCAAATCTTGTTCAAACTTCATCATTGCGTAGATGAGTATCTGTACCTTCCATATGCATGAAAAATAAGCATTTATGAAATCGTTGACAGAGATTTCCATGCGCTTGTTCAAGCTTACTGTCTGCATGGACTGTAGAGTATAAATGTGTATTTGGATATTGTAAGTGAGTTTTGCTTGTGTTTTAAACGTCAAAATACGTCAGCAAACTGTCGCTGCTTTGCGTCAAGAATAGAATGCGATTCCTCAGCATTCGATTTGGACTATCATCAGTTCTATGCGCGGAAGATGTACAGAATGCATACGAACCAAGGGAGGTCACACCTCTTATTGAAAACTGTGACATTGAAAATTGACCCCTACCTTGTTCAGAGACCCATCACAAAGTACTGAATTGACACAATTAAATCAAATTTTCGAGTTAAAATGTCCGATTGTCTACCTCTAATACTATATGAATCATTTTCTTAAATTCTTTGTAATTTCTAAGAAAATATCAAAATATTACTCTGTGCGTTTCTTTTTTTGTTTGGTATAGTTAGTGTATTTCTACCATACAAGGAACTGTGTATTTCTACCTTACAAGGAACTATTTTCAGACTCTCTTCAATTTGCAAAGATTCCAGAGTCTTGTTATTTCCTTTATGGGTTATTTGGTTCAGCTGCATTTAGTTAGCGTATTTCTAGCGTATTAATTACATACCAGAGAGATAGTTCGGCCAGAGGGCTGTTACAACAACAACATATTTCTACCTTACAAGGAACTGTGTATTCCTACCTTACAAGGAACTATTTTCAGGCTCCCTTCAATTTGCAAAGATTCCAGACTGTTGTTATTTCCTTTATGGGTTATTTGGTTCAGCTGTATTTAGTTAGCATATTCATGTATATATTCCGACACTCAGCTTTTTGACAAGTAGGCAGGTACGCTTATCAATTCATGTTTTATAGATCTGTTGACAAACCGTTTAGACCCAGATCAGACTGCTCCTAAGGAGCAGTCTTTAGGAGCAGTCTGATAAGGGTCTGCACTGCTTGTTGAACAGTCTGATCAGCAGCGGCGATGTTTGCCAAGGCATAACTGCCCAAATATGTAGATGAAATTCTCTAGTTATTGATATGAGCATAAAATTGCAGTTGAATATAGTTCGCTTTTAAAGCTATTGAAGCTAGTACTGATCACGCCAAGCAAATTATGTTTTATCGCTTAAGCTGCGATTGATCACCAGGAGAAGCCTGCACATCACTGAAGTCTGGTCTTTGGATTTTGCCATTTTCTGTACAAATTCAACAGCATTTAAACTTTGTGCATTTGAAGTTTGATATCTTTTGATGTCTCAGAAAGCATGAATGCAGGCTCCAGTTTGGGTATCCAAAAACTGGGTATTACAATAAAACACATTTTTGCTTGACCAGTCCCTTATAACAGCAGATGAAATATTTTCCTGATAAAAGCATTAATCCAAATGGCATGTACATGTTCTGTGCTGTATTTGTGGTAATTTGCTGTCTTTTATGGCAAAAAAATGCCACCATTCTGACATTGTTAGCAGAGCTTCAGTAAGATGGCTTTTCAACCCTTAATTAAAGTGTCAAAAAAGCAGATGACAAAATTTTTGGCCTTTTAATGTAGAAATGAATATTTGCTCCCAGAAAAAAACATAAAAATAAGTTGTGTCATTTCAAGAGATTTTGTTAAATTTAAGTATGCTGTATTTGTCCAGTTGTGTTTGTTTAATGAGACGATAGTCCCAGGGTACAAAACCATATAAGGAATGTTATCACGGTGTGTATTACGTTTAGCGTGGATAATGCACAGTTTTTGGTGGTTTGATAAAGCGCACGCCACCACCAATGTTCAGTGAACTGCAGCTGTCATCCTGATACCGCATTTTCCAGCTCAGAGCAAACTGCAATGGGTGCAGATTTCCTAGTCTGTTGGATCAGCAAAAGCGATCAGACATTGTGCCACCAATGGGAATTGAACCTGCAATAGGTGAACACCCTGAGCCAAGTGTAAAAAATAGTTTATTTGCAGTTGCCAACCTAGGATTTTTTTGAGGGTAGGTAGGTCTGCTTTTTTCTTCTCTTTTTTTTTTAAATTCCTGCAAACTTTGAAAACAACAAATATTGGTACTACATAAAATGTCACATTGTTACACTAATTGCCCATAATACTAATTATAACAGCATCCTACATTTTAGCATACCTATTTCACCCACAAATGGTGTACCCAAAATGCGCAGGTACTAAGGCAAAAAGTGCAGACCCAGATCAGACTGCTCCTGGGAGCATAGATGGTGGTATAGCTGAATAAATCTCTAGACTTATATCTATCATCATACCAAGTATGAACCAAATCACTCATAGCTTTGAAAATAAGAGCTCTAACAAAACTTAAACATCAAATTTCAAAGTCTGTGGCCTTGACCATAAGACCATGGGCATCGGCATGGTATTGCTCAATGAAACTTTGCACCTGTATCTGTTATCATGCAAAATATGAACCATATCCGTCATTTGACTTGGAAAATATGAGCATTTTAAAATCTTTAATGTAAAATTTTATTGTAAAATTTCAAAGTATGTGACCTTGACCTTAAAGGTAGGTTCTTGTACTTTGGAATGCATCATAATTTTGATGATTTTTTATCCAAGCTGTTGGAAAGCACTTATAAAGAGGAAATGAATAAGTTTCACTAAAACGTGTAAATAAAAAAACTGTAGAAAAGTCGTTTTGCAAGGGATTTCCTAACTCTGCTTCGCACACCAGTTAGCGCTATTTTTAGTTCGCGCCAAAAATAGATAACATAGCTGACTTCATGCTGCATTGCATTTCGGGATAGTTTTAATCCATCCGCCATGCCAGGACCTCTGGAAGAGCTCACGGCAAGAGAAAATTAACCGTTCGCAAATGACATCAGAAACTGCGGACTTGTAGACATATATACATATTTATTTTTAGAACTGGAATTCCAACAAAAGAAAATAAACCAAACGGAAAACGACTATTTTCTACAACCTCTGACGATTTTCTCAGTAGTAACAGTTTCAGAAAAATAAGAGAATTCAATACTACCCGGAAAAAGACAAAATGATTTTGTGAACACACTTGTTATCGCTAGGCCAGGAACCTACCTTTAAGACCATGGGCTATGCAGGGGTATTGCTGAAAGAAACTTAGGACCTATATCTATCATCATACCAAATATGAATTAAATCCAGCATATGATTTGGGAAATATAAGCTCTTGAAAAAACAAATATACTCCAATGCCAAGGCTGACACCAATGCCAATGCTGACGCTGACACCAGGGATGGGAAAAAGATAATGATAGAGTTGCTTTCCCTGAAAGTATATCAATTCACCTTACAGAAAAATTATTCAGGTATTATTCCACCTGTAATCTTAACCTTTGTTGTTAGACATACTGTATTAATCTTGTTGAACGCTTTGGAGGCTTTGCATTTTCGGAAATGGGGCTTTATTTAGAGCATTTAGGGAATCAGCCACTGCCAAAATACTTTGGATCAAGAGGATTAAGGCGAATGGGTATACTCTCAGATGAGGTTATTCTACTGCTTTCCTTTTTTATGCCTCCCTTCTTGATAGGGTTCCGCTCTTAAAGGAAAGAATTTTCTCTGGAAGGAGCAAATTCTTTTCCTTGAAGAGTGGACCCTATTTTGAATAGCTACATCCTCCAGAGAAGCAAACAGGAATTCATGTTGTTCCCCTTTGTAAAACTGATAGAAAACAAAGAAGTTGGCAAGTCAATGCAAAAAAATTTTTGGAAAAGAGGCAGGGACCGTTTATTTGTGCAGGGGCATTTATTAGGATTAAGATGGTATGGAATGTATGGTAGTCTTGTTTTCAGCTCGAGATAAGTCAAGATTTGAAGGATAATACTCGTCTTGTTTTCTGATTTCTCGACAAAAATACCATATTGCATGCAGAATCCTATTAGAAGCACCTTGCCTGAGGTGATTCTAATAAGATACCTTATATGGTTTTTGTCGAGAAACATTGGAAAACTGTTGAAACAGTCAGTATGAGCTTTAGTGTGAGATAAATCCTTAAAGCGCCAAAAAGAAAATAGCTTCATTGGCCAACAGTGTAGATCAAGATGAGGCGGCTCATAATGAGCCGCCTCATCTGGATTTACACTGTTTGCTTCTCTAAATTGTTGTCTTTGAATTCTCGATATATTAGCTTGGATGAAACACGTTTTGAAATTTTGCAGACATAAATTTTGTCAACTGCTTTGTTTTGGTGCTTCAAAGGATATAAGATGATACTTGTGGTAGAATTTTCTTAATTCTCCAGAAGAAACACCTTGTTGAGGAAGCATATGTTTTAGAAACATGAAAAATGATTCTGGAATTATCGTCAGATAAGCTCAAATATCTGTCTTACGTGGAGCTCTGTCCGTCTAAAAGAGAATGGATTAAACGCCATGAAAAATTTATAGACGGGAAATGTCATATTCCGAGGAATTGCCGTACTTCATGTTCCTAATTATTGATGAACCGAGGATCATCTGACATGTGATAGTTTCTACATACGTTTGCCGAGATTTTCAGATTGGAGTTATTGGAAATTCTGTTTACCAGAGCTCTAGATAAGAGGGCGTATTTGGTGATAATTAGGGATAATTTTTGTTAATTCTGCATAAAAACATATGTTGTGACCCCTCATCTGAACCGTCTCGACGAGACGGTTCAGATGAGGGGTCACAACATATGGTTTCGATGAGAAATAAGAAAAATTATCCTTAATCATCATCAAATACGCCCTCTTATCTAGAGCTCTGGTTTACGTTGTGATAAAGTGGATACACAGTGTGGCTTTATTTTAACTGCTTGAAATTCTAATTGTGTTGAATTTAAGGTGTTAAAGCGTGGAAATTTTGGGGTACGTTGAATATATTTTGGCTTCATCAAGGGGAAATGTGTTATGTGGCATATGCTGATAGGGAATACTCAGATTATCTTGTGAGTGCAAAACAATTTAAGTCATATGTTTGAAGGCTGAAAATAGCAGTTTTGATTTTGTTTTGTGAACATTACAGCAGACTGTTACAGGAAATACCAAAACATAACATATTATAACCCCGGAGAAAATACTCAATGGATTCCACTGTAATTTTGACTGGAATCTTGGTGGAATTTCCAGTGGAAGTCAGCGATAAAATTAGATGACTTTACCAGTGACTTTCCATTTGGTATTCCAGAGGAAAGCCACTGAAAATTTCAATGTAAAACACCTAATTTTACCACAGAAAACCACTGGTATTCCACTGGAAATACCAGCATATCCCAGTGGTATTCCATTGAAATCCAGTGGCTTTTTGCAGAAATTCCAGTGGTATGCCTCTGAAATTCAACTGTCATTCCAGTGGTATTTCATTGGAATTCCCCTGTTATTTATTCCACTGGAATAACACAAACTCTTTGGAATACCACTGGAATTTTCAATGAAATCCATCTGCATCCTTATGATTCTGCTATTATAGCTTTTATACTTTATAGTAACATTGAAAAAATTCTGTTTAGCTCTTGAATGATGCTTTTTATCTGTACTACATACTGTTTTGTAACATCTATAATATGATTCTCAACAGTAAGTTTCACAAATCAAGGATGACAAAGTTGAAAAGAAAACTTACAGTAGAAACACAAGTGGGTGGGGTGATTAACTTTACCAGCAATTTTAGTTTTCCTCTTATTTTCTCTACATGAAATAATTAACAGCATCTTAGCTGCAGATCTGATACTGCTGAATTCATAAAGAATGCTTAGAAAAATTTCAAACAGCTAAAACAAACATACAACAGCATACCTGTCAACTCTCCCGCATAAATCGTGAGTCTCCCGATTTTTGGACCCTTTCCCGATCTCCGGATCGTATTTCAAAAATAACCCAATTCTCCCGCTTTTCAGATAACCTCCGGATTTCTATTTTCATCGCTAAAATTAATAATCAAAGCGATTTTTATCATTTGTTTCTTCGCGTGTTTATAGTTTTTCAAGGTGAAGGTCAGACTCACTTCCGCTTGGACTCGCGAATTTCCGATTCATTCCGGTAGTTTTCGCCAGTTGCAAGCGGTCATTATAGGAGGTAGTCCTACAGAGGCAGGATTTGCAGAAAGAGGAATCGGGAAATTCCGTGACCGGTCGCACGCAACAATTAAAAATAGATTGTTACACTTGGTTCTCGGTTTCATTCCGATTACATATTATAGTCAGTGAATTTGGAAAACCAGAAAATGTTTATTTCCTGCAGCAAAAAACACAGGAAAAACGCGAAAAATGAGAGAAAAATCAAGCGTCTCCTATCAATATACGCAAGGGATTGAGTTTCCATGCATACAGAAAAGCGAGAAGAGAGTCATTTCTACACATAGTGCTTGTTGCGAGAGACAATGGTGGTAAGAACGATCATAGAAAGCACTGGAATCGGCGAAGGCTAACAACCCTATTTCGATTGGGACATATTGAGGCTTAATTTCTATATAGCATTAATCAGTCATAATTGAATTATGCTCATGATGCTATAAGATTTTAATATTGTTACAATGATAAAGAATTTTAAGGATTAAGTGTTTCTCCATTTTTAGACTAAATGCATTGTTTTGAAAGATAAAGTTATCTCTTGAAACAAGAACGCTTTGTAAGCCTTCTTTAACATGAGAAAAAAGTCTCCCCCATGGAAATATTAAGTGATTTTCTCCGCGCGCTTAGTCGTCAAAAAAAGTGGTCCAAAATGTCGGTTCGCGCGCTGTCTCCCCCATGAAAATTTCTGAAAGTTGACAGGTATGCAACAGTAGATAATTTGATTTCTTACCATCAACAGATTTTGGCGCAAAATGAGTGACCTCTTTGTTTTTAAAGGGAGATCATTCTCATCATACTTCCTGTGTCCAGTGGAATTCAAATACCAGTGGATTCCACTGGAATTTGATATCTTAGATACAAAATGAAATTGGATCCTTATGTTCTGTTATGTACATAAATGTTAATTATTCTTGTCATGATTATTATTAGTTTTAATGTGCTACAAAATTCTACAAAATGTAGACTGTATAGTAGCTATTGAAGTCTGATACTGGCACACTTAATACTGGTATATATATTTGATTTCTAAAAGGCTGTGGGCACCAGAGATCAAGGTCATTGTTTGAACTTTGTTCAAGGTCACTAATGTTTTTATTTGTGAATAGCTTCCAATAAAAATATCTTGGCCAACTGAAGCCAAACTTCATCCTGATGTCAGTGGTACTTTTACAGTGTATTAGAAAACCACTAGTCTAGAAATTTTATTTATAAGAAAATAACTAGAAATATGATTATCACAGATGTGTCATCATGAAATCAAATCAGTCGTCATGACATATTTAAAGCCTTATGTAATTCCAGTAAAACTTAATTAGTGTAATAGTGTAAAAGGTCACTGGTATATATAGTTTATGAATTATACCATCACAGTTACAGTGGAAATTTGTTTTAATTCCAGTAAAACTCTACTGGTGGCAAAGATTACTGGGATTATGTAATTGATCTGTATAGTCTTTGAAAAATGACAGTGGTAACTTGTTGTTTTTCCAGTGCAACTCTGCCAGTGGAAAAACACTGGTGTTTTATTAAGGATACCAGTGGAACAACAGTGAAATGACAGTGGAAATTTTTATGCCAATTATTTACAGTGGAATTCCTATGAATGTATTGGAATTCAGTGGATGCCATTGGAATACTCTGGTATACCACTCGCTTTCCAGATAAATTTTCTATGGGGAATATCTTTGTATGGTGAGTAAAGCCGCAATTTTCCATGGATCAGATTATTTGACTGCTTTCAACTCCATTGTAAAGGCCTGCAAAAGTATAGGTTCCCATGCTTAAAACCTTCTATAATAATCCACTCTGTGAGATAACTGATTTTTAATCGAATATTAAAAACCTTCACTTCTAGTAGCTTTATTAATTTAAATTGTCAGAAGTGTTACTTAAATTTTGTCCTTCCCATTATTTGGACTTATATCTCAGATTGCAGTTACTTTCTTGCCAAAATTTCTGTTAGTAGAAATAATTGTTAAGGTCATATTCAAAAGTTTTAAAAAAAAGAGAGGAAAATTCTAGGACAAAACAACTCTAGGCAGGCATGTATGTTGTCTTGGATTTGAACCAAATCATATTATATTACCTCTTTACCATCATGTCCCGGAGGAGTTGGCAATTTACACCCCATATCTTTATTACTTTCAGACCCATCATTTATTCATCAAGACAAAGTCATTTTTAGGTCAATGTGTCTAATTAAGGGCTCCTTTGACTTTGAGGAGCCCACATTTGGTCACACTGACCTACAACAACAAAAAAAAAAAAAAAAGGAACAAGAAAAACTATAACATGAAATGTCATGTTATATTGGGCGTTTGATTTTACTTCTCAGTTTATGCAGGTTTATAAAAGTAAATGTCGCAATGATTGTTGAAATGAAACTTGAATCTCATTGCAGACTGATGAGGCTTCTTCCGTGTTGTTTTCGACCCCAACAAATTACCTTACTTCGATATAGCCACGCAAAAAACTTTAGTTTTTGGATGTATTAAATTTGTTAAAAATGACCACAGTAACATATCTTTGATCAGAAGATTTGTAAGCTAGTGCAGAATACTAGGCTAACACAATTTTTGACTTAAGACTTGCATTTTAAGAAAAATTAAAAATAAATAAAACTGAGTAACCTTTTGTTCATTTTCTCTATTTTCTCTATATACTAATATTAAAGAATGATGCATGGTCATGTAAATCAGAACAATATTGACCGCGTTTAATGTAGACTAAAAGATATGCAAAAAGACCTTAGTGCAGCTAAATTGAACTATATGGACCTAACACCTTTAATTCAAAATAAAAATGCAAGGAAGGCAATAAAAATCGAAAAGTATCGATGTCCTACGATAGCCCAATTACCTCTCTTGTTTCACAATTCTGAATTTCGAATTCTGAATTCCAAAATTCGTAGTACAAACTGAGTGATAAATTAAGATGAATGAGATTTATGTTAGTTGAAATGCAAATAACAATTGGTTTTAGGCCCGATTTCACGTCACAGTTATAACTCGTATTAACCAGTCCGTGGTCTATTTTACCGTAAGGCGCAATGTAAAATTTTGGTGTTCCGAATGCTAATCCATGTACTAAGTTTAACGTGAAATCGGGCCTTAGTATATAAAAATCTGAATTAAATACTTTCACTAGAAAAAACAATGAACTATGTGAATATGCTGATCATTGTCGCGTGCAAAGGGACCTTCTATATCTAGTATAGGTATATAATATATCATATAAGAATCTTATATACTATATAAGATATCTAGTATAGGTATATAAGATGTCTTATTTGACTTTTCCATAAGACGCAACACAATATATGTTATCTGTTATAGCATTTAAGATGTCTTGTATCACATATAAGATATCCTGTTTTGTAAATCAGATATCGATATCAGATATGCTATCTTATATAGGATGTGAGATATCTTATTTAAATATATAACATATCTGATATATCAGATATCTGATTTATTATATAAGATATCTTACATGCTATATAAGATATCTAATATATAAGATATCTGATATATTATATAAGATATCTTATATGAAAAATTAAATAAGATGATAACTCATATCCTATATAAAATATCTTATTTTCTTTATAAGATATATCCTGTATCAGATATCTTATAGAGGATATAAGATTTCTTATATGTTATATATCTTATATGTTATATTAGATATCTTAACTGGAATATTAGATATCTAATATACTATTTAAGATATCTACTATGCATTATGATTAGTAAAATGGCTTGCCATAGATATCACTATACAGATTTGGATATATATCAAAAAGTAAAGTGGATATGATTTTTTTTTTGATATCACAAATTCGATTTTTGTTTGATATCACTTATTTGATTTGGCGATATCAGTAATCTGAGTTTGTGATATCACTAATTCGTACAAAATCGAAATTGTGATATCACAATGTCGACTTTGTGATACCACTATTTCAAGTATGTGATATCACATGTGGTATCACATTATTTTCTGATTTCACTAACTGTTATGTGCTATCACTGACTCACCTGAGTGTCATAAACCATGTGTTATATTATGTTTACTAAATCGATTTAGTGAAATCACAAAATCGTTTTTGTAATATCGATTTCTTGATATCACTAGTTAGGAACGAATTACTGACCACAAACTCGATAGATATAGTGATATCATAAAATCGATTAAGTGATATCACAAAATCGAATGTGACATCACTAAATAGATATTGTGATATACAAAATCGAATTAGTGATATCACAAAGTAGCTGTGATCTCGTGTCATCACAAAATCAATTTTGTGATATCACTTTTTCTATTTTGTGGTATCACTAATAGGATTTTATGATATCACTCAATCGTACATATTTTGTGATATCACTTTTTCGATTTTATGGTATCTAGAAACATGTCAATGAACATCAGTCTAATTTTTACCGGCTTAAATACATTCACTGCACTACCTAGAACCATTTCATTGAACATTTGTCTAATACCTACCCACTCAGACACATTCATCTCACCACCTGGAAACACATCGATGAAAACCAGTCAAATAACTATACCGCACTCCCTCTAAACATGTCAATTAATAATTAATATATGTCTGATACGTACTTGCTCAGATACACTAACCGCACTGCTAGCCGCAATGCCTACGAACATTTCAAAGAACACTTGTCTGATAGCAGCCTGCTCAAACACAATCACCCCACTACCTAGAAACATATTGACGAACACCGGTCTGATTCCTACTTGGTTAGACATGATCACTTCACTACCAAGAAAAATTTTGATGTACACCGGTCTGAATTTTACCTCTTTAGACAATTCACTGCACTACTTAAAAACATGTCAATGACTGGTGCTCATCAACATGTTTCTAGGTAGTACACTGAGTTTGTCAAAGCAGGTAGGAATCAGTCAATTAATATATGTCTGATACGTACTTGCTCAGATACACCCACCGCACTTCCTTGAAACATTTTGAAGAACACTTGTCCGATACCGACCTGCTCCAACACAATCACTCCGCTATCTTAAAACATGCCGAAGAAGAATGGTTTGATTCCTACTTGCTTAGACATGATCACTTCACTACCAAGAAACATGTCGAACACCAGTTTTATTTTACCTCTTTAGACAATTCACTGCACTACTTAGCAAAATGTCGATGACTGGTGTTCATCAACATGTTACTAGGTAGTGCGCTGAGTTTGTCAAAGCAGGTAGGAATCTGTCAGTTAATATATGTCTGATATGTACTTGCTCAGATACACTCACCGCACTACCTAGAAACATTCTGAAGAACACTTATCTGATCCTGGCATGCTCGGACACAATCAGCCCACTACCTAGAAACATGTCAATGAACACCGGTCTGATTCCTACCTGCTTATATATAATCACCGCATTACCTAGAAACATGTCAATGAACACCAGTCTGATTTTACCCTCTTTAGACAATTCACTGCACTACCTAAAAACATGTCGATGACTGGTGTTCATTGACATGTTTCTAGGTAATGCGGTGAATTTGTCTAAGCAGGTAGGAAACAGACCGATGTTCATCAACATGTTTTAAGGTAGGATGGTGAAGTTATTAGACCGGTGTTCATCAGATTGTTTCTAAGTAGTGGGGTCAGTGTGTCTGAGAAGATAGGTTTCAAACAAGTGTTCATCCAAATAGTTCTAGTTCAGTGAGTGTGTCAAAGCAGTTAAGATAAGGAATCAGACCGGTGTTCATTGACATGTTTCTAGGTAGTGCGGTGAGTGTGTCTGAGTAGACCGGTATTCATCGATAAGTTTCTGGGTAATACAGGATGCATCTCTAAGCAGGTAGGAATCAGACCGGTGTTCATAGGTGTTATGCCGGTGTTAAGTGAGTCTGTCTCTGAAATCACCAATATACCCCAAAACAACTCTTTCAACATCAGGATGATTCAAAAGTGTAGCTAGTTTGGCCAGATGAGACCTTTATATAATATTTACCTTGTACCCCATCCTGTTAATAATGAAGTTTTGAACCAAGTGTGGATGGATTGCAACTTAATAGTTTCATACTGAAAGAGCTTTTACTCTTGTTTCAAACGGTACAATATAGTAACTATGCCTGTAAATATGAATACAATATTAGGTATACTTTTCTAATAATATATAAAACAAAAGAAAAACTAATGTAACTGTCTGGATTATCCTCCTCGGACTTAGCTCAAACCGCAGTATTGGTGACATTTACTTCCGCTTACACTGACAAATCCTTGCGTTTCGTTTTTTTAGGCTGAGAAATCTGTTTGTCTTTTCAATAAATTCACGAACTAAACATTAAAGTTAAAGCCAGTGAGAATCACGAGTGTACAGTCTTATGTATCAGATTTTGTATTCAGATTCGTTCTTTCGTTTTGATACGGTGATCTCTCAATGAAATCTAAATGAATATGGGTCGAAACGTCCTGAGACGAATCGTCCCGGGTTTTTGGCCTGTTTGGGACGAAACGTCCTGGGACGAAACGTCCCTGGCGCGAAACGTCCCGATACGGTCTCGAATATCTAGGTCACGGCTTAAATTTTGTTATTCGAGCTCAAATTCAACAATTAAATTCATCTTTCATGGACTGAATTATTATTTTTGATCATTAATAATTTAGCGGTATCAAGGTCGATTGAATATTGAGATAACGTTGTTCAAATCTCGTAACGATGTTCACTAGGAAAATACGGAGATATTTCACCAGCTAGGTGGTCGACTGAAGTACTCTTCCAATCGGAATACACATACGCTCAAATAATCATCGTTTACTTTCCTTCCACTGTGCATATTAGTCTAGAAATATCTGTTATCGTCTTTTATATAAATTTATGTATTACATGGAAATACTCAGGTCTTAAACTTCTTATATACGTTGACAAAATACCTAGCTACTTTGTACATAATCATTCCGCGATGTAAACCGGCCAGAAGAAATATTGGTTCCAAGTCTACTTACATTTAAATGAAGAGGGGAACCTAACATTAACTGGGTCAATATTGACGTAACAACTCGTAACGTCGATTTCTGAATTCAATGGGACTCATTAACTACTAGTTAGACTAACTCTATAATAGAACTTCTAGGCTTAGAAACTATACATGACTTCTGTTTTTCTTAACTTCTATGCCCAGAAAAAAGAGCATTCATTTTTTGTCGCACCTGCTTTAGCAAGGAACGATATAGGAGTCACTTTTCCGTCCGTCCGTCAGTCCGTATGTCTGTCCATCCACAATTACATTGACCCTAGCGTTCGTGTCCATTATTCTCAATCTATGATACCTACAGTCATCAAACATGGTATAAAGTTTCTTCTTAGAATGGTCTCGAGGAACCTTGCACTTATTTTGACCTATGACCTATTTTTAATGCTCTAATGACTTCGTAAAATTTTATGCCAAAAATTATGTCGACCCTAATGACAATTACGTCAACCCTAGCGTTCGTGTCCATTATTCTCAATCGATGATACCTACATTCATCAAACATGGTATAAAGTTTCTTCTTAGAATGGTCTGGAGGAACCTTGCACTTATTTTGACTTTTGACCTATTTTTCATGCTCTAATGACTTTGTAAAATTTTATGCCAAAAATTATGCCGACCCTAGTGTTTAAGTCCATTTCTCTCCATCTATGATACCAGCAATCTTCAAACCTGGTATAAAGTTTTTTCTAAGAATGGTCTGGAAGATTGTTGACCTTTTTGACCTTTTACCTATATTTTATGCTCTGCTGACTTAGTAAAATTTTTCGTCAAAAATTACGTCAACCCTAGCATGCTGGTCCATTTCTCTCAATTTATAATACCTACAGTCATCAAACCTGGTATAAAGTTTCTACTTAGGTTGATCTAGGGGATTGTTGACTTAGTTTGACCTGCTCTGCTGACTTTGTAAAATTTTACTTACAAAATTAAATCGATCCTATCGTTTAAGTCCATTTCTCTCTGACAATCTATGAGGTCTAGAATCATCAAACCTGGTATAAAGTTTCATCGTAGAATGGACTTGAGGATTAATGCATGTTTCAGCCCTTGACATATATTTCACGTGCTACTGATTTTGTAAAATTTCACATCCAAAGTTATGTCAGCCTTAGGGTTTAAGTCCATCTCTCTTAAAATACAGTAGGTGTAATCATCAAACCTGGCTTGAAGATTCTTCTGGGATGCTGCTATTATTTGTACCCTTGAACTTTATATCATGCTCTGTTGACTTTGGAAATTTTATGTCAACTTGGCATCCATGATTATAAGGACAAGAGCATTCAAGTCCATTTCTCACTAACTATACCACCTACAATCATCAGACAAGGCATAAAATGTTTTCTTATGATGGTGTCCTCGATTGTTTGGCTACTTTATACCTTTAACCTATATTTTTAACTCTGTTGACTGTACAGCTTTATGTATAGAACTACATCTTTTCTAGTTTGTTAGTCCAATTTGCTCAAATTTTTACATAAATTTATCAAACCTAGTGTACACTGTCCTCTAACCATGGTATCTACTACTGAGAAAGCATAAGGCAGGTGCGACATAGCATTCCGCGGAATTCTTGTTCTTAACTTTTCTTTCTTTATCTTACATGCATAACAGAAATGGCTGAGTTAAAGATTGGTTCCTTAAATTTCAAACGTATCATAATTTTGCTGAGTTTTATTCTTAATTGTCGGAAAGCACTTGCAACAAGAAAATTTATAAGTTTCACTAAAAAGTATAAAGATAGCTGGTTATGCAAGGGGATTCCTAAATTCTGCTTCGCACACCTGGTGAGTTTAAACACAATTATAGTTTTAGTGCCAAGAATTGACAAAGTGGCTGACGTCATGCTGCATCACATTTTGGGGTCGTGTTTACCCATCCACCATGCCGAAACCTTCAGGAGCTATGAATAGAGAAAGATTGACTTGTGGAGAATGACATCAGAAGACACATACTTATGGACATGGGACAAATATATTTTAGAACTGAAATTCCAACCAATTGTTTGTAGAAAGAAAATAAACATGAGAAAAAAGAAAATTTTCAGCAAAATCCGCCAGTAATGGCAGCAATATTAGCGTTGTGTTTGGTCAAGGTCTGCACAGTGTTTTCTGTTTGCAGCCCCAAGGTTTGCTGCTGTAAGAACAAAAAAATCTGAACAAATAAATAAAAAAAAAAATAATTGAAATAAACAAAATAAAGGAAAGAAAAAATACGAAAAAAAAAATATTTCTTAGACTATTGCATTTTAATTGTTTTTAGCCTGCTATATATGCATTAGGAGTTTTAAATGTCAGTCTTTTAAAATTAAATATTGGGAAAGGTTTCAGATTTGCAAACAAATAAATAAAAACATTATGAAATTTTACAGTTATTGCAGCTGAGGCTCAAAATGAAACTCTTGTCTCAACTTTTTTTGCCGTTCAGAAATTTCCATCGTGCTAAAAGACAAACCATATTCATGTACCGTATTTTCTCCAATAAGGCACCTCCACAAGTGAGAGCACTGCCTGCCATTTTGTCCCGAAATATTTCTCTTTTCTTGCTTACTTGTTTGCTTCAAACTACCATAATGTGCATAAGTATTGGGACACCTAAATTAATTTTCCATATGTCCTGGAAAATTATTTATTTAGGCACATTATAGTATTTTTCTTTTCAGTTTTGATTATTACTAGGGCTTAGTTGTTCAATGACATCATTAGTTGATACAGTTATAATGCTGTAAATTCAGGGTGTTACATACAGGTTCAAGCCCTGCTGGATTCGGAAATCTTTTCAATCATATTTTCCGAACGTATTTTATACAAAAACTATCATTTGCCAAAAGAATGTGAGGAGCTGTTTCTGTGCCAATGCTCCTTACATTTTTTCTGCGAAAAATATCAGCATACTTGATTTTATATGCGTTAAGAAACATAAACTAATAATGCTTTAAACAACGGGACCTAGATGTACTACCAAATTTTATAAGGGAAATTATTATCAAAAATGGTGGGCCCAGCTAGCTATATTTTAACCCTTTGTAGACTGGAATCCTGTTTTGGGGACGTAATTATGCAAACAGTGCAGACACAAATCAGATGCCGCAGAACGCGGCATCTGATTAGGGTCAGTGCTGTTTGCTAATACAGGAATTTATATATGCAAAATACAGTAAAAGTGGAAACATTCACTAGAAACCCCTAAAGCTAGAAATGGACTCATCCATTAAATAAGGATAGGCAAGTCCACTTGTTAATAAAGGGTTAAGGTGAATGGGAACACTTCCAATGAATTTGTACCCCGTCATGTGGACATTCTTCAGACGGAAAGAATTTGCTCCATTAATTCTTTCCTTTAAGAGTAGACCTCATTTGGGACTTACAAAAGTTGTTTCCATCTCTATAAATGGTGCAAAAACAGGAGTTGTACCCATCCATTAACCTAAATTAGGGCACGCCATAATCCAGTAACTTGTGCCATGTGCGCTTTTTAGGGAAAATATCATAATAATTAAGAGATTTTCAATATTTTGGCTTGCAGAGTCTGGTCTTTTATGAATTATTAATGAGAGATTGAAAATCATTCACTTTTTCACACTGTGGACCCTTTTATTGTTTACATATACTTGTCATGAAAAGAAATGCACCATTTCAATTATTGAAAAATTTATTGGAGTATTTCTAGTGAAATAAGATCATGAAACTTTTGGAGGAGATCCAGTAGCTCAGTAGGTTAAGCACTTGCCTGTTGATCTAGGGATCCCAGGTTCGGGCCCTGCTGGATGTGGAAATCTTTTCAGTCATACTTTTAGCTGGGTTCCATTGCACACAGCCTTTCATTATCATCCACCCATCATCCTGATATGATTGAAACACTGTTAAAAAGGACGTAAAATTGCAAGTCATCTATCCATCCATAACATTCTTTTAACCCTATTGCACTCAGAACGGCCAAAACTCTATGGAGTTTTGGCCGTTCTGAGTGCAGTAGGGTTAAGGTGAATGAGTATATACTTACAGGTGAAGCAGCTCTGCCATTTGAAGTTTGCCTCCCTTGTCAGTAGGGGTCAGGTCTTAAAGAAAAGAACTTGCTCCTTTTGAGCAGATTCTTTCCCTTAGGAGTAGACATCTTATTGGAAGGGTTTTATCATGAAGAGAAGCAAACAAGAATTCACAAGAGTTTTTTAAAAAGTGCAAGAAAAAAGACCCAAAACAAGGCAATTTACTGATACCTTCTATTTGGAATATTATATTGAAATTTGAGAATTTAAAATGTGGCTACTTTTTCTGTTAAGTATATTTAAAGGGAAATCAACCAGAAAGAAAGCAGTCAGCCTGACTGCAGACAGTCAGTCAGTAGACCCACTTAGAAAAACCCATAATGTCATATTAGGGAAGCTTAACATTGACAGCTGAATGGTCAGCAGTTCAGACCCAAATCAGACTGTTTCAGTTATCTTGACCATTGGAGATGGTGAACATTTAAAAAAACAAACAAAAAACAACAACAACAAAAAAACAAAAACAAAAAACCCCAGCACATTCAGATTAAAATTTACTTGGTAAAGATTCTTGTAGCCTAGTTGCCATAGGGGCAGTGGGGATTAATATAGAATCACTGTATCTTGGCCACAGCATCTACAAGGCGGAGCCCAATAATTCCTGATGCGAAAAAGGTACCCATTTACTGCTGGGTTGAGAGAGAGAATTTTTCTTTTCACACGCTGGCTGAGTGGCATTCAAACCCACAACCTTTTGCACCATAACTGAGCCTCTCTAACCCTCTGTTGCTTTCTTCCTATTGTGGCCTTAAAAAAACTATAGGCAATAGTTATATACAAAAATGATATACTTAAACAGACATGCCCTCTCCATACTGATTCTGTTAAAGCTAGTAGCTTTAGTAGAAAGTTATATGTTTCCAATTTACACTTAATTCAGTTTTCTAGCTTTCTTATGTCCGTTTGCTGTTATAATTATATTATAATCACATTACAGTTGTCAGTTACTGGCGAAAGTATGTGCACTTAGTACTGGTTAACCGCTTAGGAGGTCTAAGCCTGCCCAGGAATAGTGTGGTTAGGTAAAACTGGCCGTCCCGACATGACCTTAGTTGTTTACCGTGGACGTTAAGCATCAAATCAACCAACCAACCAACATTACTGTAATTAGTAATTACATTACAATAATTAGTAATGGAATTATCCTATTACTGGGACACCTGTTCCACTTACTGTAATTTTTTCCATGGATTTCAACATATTTAGGAGGCTGGATACCCATTCAGGGGAGGCAACTCAGCCATTTTGATTTTTAGCTACCATCTCAATGGGCCCGGTCAACTCTTAAAGGAAAGAATTTGCTTCTACAGGAGCAAATTCTTTCCTTTAAGAGTAGACCCCTTTTTGGAAGCTTTTCATTGCTCAAGGAAACAAAAAGGAAGTCACAAAACTTGTCTCCCTTTTTGAAAATGGTAGAAACATGGAGGTGTATCTGTAGGCCTTGAATGACTATTGGATGATGGGTCATTAATAAGGTGTTTATGGAATGGAAACATTTGTGGAATAGAAACAGTGAAGATCCTGATAGAAAGCACAGTAGAGTCTCAGATCAGTATCTTATCTGGGTCTGCACTATTTGTTCAGTAGGTAAAGGTTTCTTATAGTCTAGTGACCATAGGGGCAGTAGGGATTAGATGCCTGCCATATTTTGGGCACAGCATACGAAAGACGGAACCCATTCCTTTCCTTTCACTGCCTAAAACCCCTCCTTGATTTCAAAAAGGTGTTCATATACTGCTGGGTTGACAGACAGTTTTCCAGTTGCTGGCTGGCCAATGATTTGAACTTCCTTGCTGATGATTTCTGCAGCATAACCAAGCATCTCTGACCACTGGATTATGCAGCTCTCTATTTATTCCTAATAATGCAAAATCTGTTGTCACAGTGTTTGGTTTACAAGATCTTCTGTGACATTTCAAAAATTGATTTTCAAGATAGGCTCATTTGTTGTCAACACAATGCCTTGACGTAAGAATCCGACATAAAGCACTGTTTTGCTACAAAACCAAATAAAATAGCTCCGGAGATACTAATCTGCTTTGCTAAGCCGTTTCAGATAAGCTTTGTTAAACGTGTATGTGAAAACGATCATGCAGAATTGCTAAATCTGTCTGATCCGAAACATATTAGCAGTGTCGAGCAAAAGAGAGCTTTAATAGCTGCCATAATATAAGTAATATTCTTGAAATATTCCTGTTTGCGTCTCTGATGGAAGAAGCCCCTCAACCAGAAGGGTCTACTCTTAAAGGAAAAAATTTTGCTCCTAGAGGAGCAAATTATTTTCCTTTTAGAGTTGACCCTCATTGAGAAGGGAGGCGAAAAATGAAAATGGCAGAGTTGCTTTCCCTGAAAGTATACCTATTCACCTTAAGAGCAGTCTGTTGTGGATTAACCCATTCCATTCTGGGTATCTGGGCAAACAGTTTGGATCCAGATCAGGCCACACAAACGTTTGGCCTGATCTGAGATCCAAACTGTTTACTGCCTAGACATTATTAGTTCACCTGAGCCGAAGGCTCAGAGGTGAGCTTATAGGATGGGAGTCGAGCCGTCGTCCGTCCGTGGGTGCGTGCATGCGTGGGTGGGTGCGTCAACACTTTCAAACATAAATATCTCAGAGACCAGTGGGCCGATAGCAATCAAATTTTATCCGAAGCATCATTTGGGTAGGGGAAAGGCTGCATTAGGTTTTGGTGCTGATCAGCTCAGAACTCTGGTTTCCATGGCAACAGATAGCCCCCATAGGGTTATAATGGGGAAAATGGGGTCATCATGTTTTCTCGACTGTTTTTGATTAGATCCTTATCATACAGGCCAACCTCGATAACTCGAATTCTAAGGGAATGGAAAAACACTTCGAGGTTTCCGAAGTTCGAGATAAGCAAATAGTGATGTCTCCCAAATTCATATACTACTGACTATTGTTCGATTGGTTAAAAGTAAAATTCTTTGTCATTCACTTTATTTGACGTTTTTACCAATATGCAAAAGAAAAAAAAATGCCTTGCCGTAGAATGTCTACCAAAAATGGTCCGTTTTTGCTCATTCCTTCTTTTCAACGATCATTTTCTGAATACAACTTTTGACTTCGACACAAGCAGTGGTAAAACTAATGGAAAACTTAGTAACGAAAATGAAAATCACTTCGATATAGCCGAGTTTTCGAGATAAGCGAGATCGACACAAACGAGGTTTACATACAATAACACATAGGGGATAATGTTTGGGAATGGAACATCACTTCGACACAGGTGGTGTTTTCGAGATAAGCAAGTTTGACATATCGAAGTTGGCCTGTACTTGCAGGTAATGATGATATACATAAGAGCTTGGATGAGTTCGAAATTTGGCCCGATTCAAGCACAGACTACGGAGTTAGCTGCCCTTGAGCGTTTGAAAAAAATCCCATAGGGTTAGAATGGGGAAAATGTCGTCATCACGTTTTCTCAATTGTTTTTGCTTAGATCCTTATCATACTTGCAGGTAATGATGATATACATAAGAGCTTGGATGAGTTCAAAATTTGGCTGGATTTGAGCACAGACTACGGAGTTAGCTGCCCTTGAGCGTTTGAAAAAAATCCCATAGTGTTATAATGGAGAAAACAACGTCATCACATATTTTTAGAAAAACTTTGTCATCGCTCTATTGCCTACATTTCTCAACGGATTTTAAAATAACTTCACACAAATGTAGGGCATGACAATATCTCGAGCAAGTTCGACTTTCAGGATGCTGCGCCCAAGGTCAAGGTCACTGTGGCTATTTTTAGAAAAACTTTGTCAGCGCTCTAGCACCTACATTTCTATGCAGATTTTAAAATAACTTCACACAAATGTAGGGCATGACAATATCTCGAGCAAGTTCGACTTTCAGGATGCTGCGCCCAAGGTCAAGGTCACTGGCTATTTTTAGAAAAACTTTGTCAGCGCTCTAGCACCTACATTTCTATGCAGATTTTAAAATAACTTCACACAAATGTAGGGCATGACAATATCTCGAGCAAGTTTGAGTTTCAGGATGCTGCACCTAAGGTGTAGGTCACTGTGGCTATTTTTAGCTCACCTGAGCCGAAGGCTCAGAGGTGAGCTTAAAGGATGGGAGTCGAGCCGTCGTCCGTGCGTGCGTGCGTGGGTGCGTCAACACTTTCAAACATAAATATCTCAAAGACCAGTAGGCCGATGGCAATCAAATTTTATCTGAAGCATCATTTGGGTGGGGGAAAGGCTGCTTTAGGTTTTGGTGCCGATCAGCTCTGAACTCTGGTTTCCATGGCAACAGATAGCCCCCATAGGGTTATAATGGGGAAAATGGGGTCATCATGTTTTCTCGACTGTTTTTGATTAGATCCTTATCATACTTGCAGGTAATGATGACATACACAAGAGCTTGGATGAGTTCGAAATTTGGCCCGATATCGAGCACAGACTACGGAGTTAGCTGCCCTTGAGCGTTTGAAAAAAATCCCATAGGGTTATAATGGGGAAAATGGCGTCATCACGTTTTCTCAACTGTTTTTGCTTAGATCCTTATCATACTTGCAGGTAATGATGACATACATAAGAGCTTGGATGAGTTCGAAATTTGGCTGGATTTGAGCACAGACTATGGAGTTAGCTGCCCTTGAGCGTTTGAAAAAATCCCATAGTCTTATAATGGAGAAAACAACGTCATCACATTTTCATTTTTCATCGGATCCTCTTCATACTTGCAGGTCATGAGGATATGCATAAAAGCTTGGATTTGTTAGCATTTCGGCTAGATCCCACTACTGACTATGGAGTACCTGCCCTGAGCATCCAAAAAATCAATGTCGCCACTTTTTCTTGGTTTCTACTGATCTGATCCTTTTCAAACTTGCAGGTAATGAGGAAATGCATAATATCTTAAACAAGTTCAAATTTTGGCCAGATCAGCCCAACCACTATGAAGTTAGCTGCCCTTGACAGCTCTGTCTATTGTGCTCTTGATCGGATACTTTTTAAACTTGCATATATTAAATGAGGGCATACATAATGTTTTGGATGAGTTTAATTTTCAGCCTGATTGGACCGCTGACTGTGGAGTTAGCTGCCATTGAGCATCTTAAATATCCCTATAGGTTTACAATGTCTCTCAGGTGAGCAATTGTTGCCCTTTGGGCTACTTGTTCCTTCAAGAGTTAGACCAATATTGTCAAAATATTCTTGATTTTTGATGTAGACGACAATTTCAGTGGACGACAAAAAATACCCAGAATGCAATGGATGAATACTGTTTGCTAGTCAACCAAAAATGTTTGACACATTAATAGATGGTTAAATGTTAATTTCTTCAAATTTAAGTTTATAACAGTAAATATATGCTGAAGATGTCCGGATATTTAGGATAATTTCCTAGAAATTCTGTATATGGAAGCTCTAATAGCGTGCTTCTGTTTTTATGGGCAATAAATTATGAGACAAAGCCATTTTTATACAGAACTGGGACGATAAAAATCTTATTATATAAAAAGCATTAAATGTATTAATTCTGTCAGTGGTGTTAAGTTTCATACATTATTTTATCGGGTCTATGAAAATTCAAAAGACTGAACAATGATCGTTTATTCTGCTGGTACTATTTTATTAGTCCAGGTATTTGATTAGTACAGTTATACCATGAATATTTGAAATCTCATCCATTTCAGTGAAACAAACTCAAAGCAAATTAAAACATTGTCTATAACTATTTTGCATAGTGTGAGTAAGTGAGCTGCAAGTATTGTACTATTTTGCATTGTCATTCTGTAAGATGATGGATGGATGGATGACTTGCGATTTTACATCCTTTTTAACAGTATTTCAGTAATATTAGGACAATGGGTGGGTGATAATGAAAGGGTATTTGCAGTGGTACCCGTTTACGATAGAAAAAGATTCCTGCCTCCAGCGGCTCTAGAACCTTGAATCGCTAGATCAGTAGGCCAGCGCTTAACCAATTGAGCTACCTGGGCTCCCATTTTGTAAGACCGGTGACTTAATATTGACTGATCAGAAATTGGTCTGACTGCTATAGTATCTAGTCATTTTGGCATTGCCATTTGGTGTAACCAGTGCCCCTCAAGTATTTTAAGGTCTGCCAGCTAAACCTCTGGAGTTAGAAGAAAAAAAAGAATAATTGAATAAAATAAGAAAAAAAAAATAGGTAGAAAGTGTCAGAAATAATTTGCAAGTTATAAAATTACTCTACAAAAAGTACAAAAATTAAGACTGGAATCAGAGCTCCAGATAAGAGTGGGTATTGAGGATAATTCAAAGATAATTTTTCTTATTTCTCAACGAAAATATATGTTGTGACCCCTCATTAGAACCGTCTCGATGAGACGGTTCTAATGATGGGTCACAAAATATGATTTAATCGAGAAATATGGATAATTATCCCTAAATTATCTTTGTTACCCCTTCTTATCTGGAGCACTGTGGAATGTTGAAGATGGGAGAAGTGAGATGTTGATTAAGTTGTTTAAGACACCTAATTTGTAGTCTAAACAGATAGGTGAAGTTTATAAGTCTTAATAAGGATTGAGAAGTCTGAGTCTGGTCTTAATTAATTGTAGACAATAAATGAGACGTGCCATGTCTTAGTTCATTTGCGAATAAGGTAAATCAAGAAATATTTGTGAAAGTTTTACTTTCATGGACACTTTCATTTGCAAAGAACCGTTGCATGAGATTTGGGGCTCAAAAACTTTTTGAAAAATTCCTTTATCTGAGAGTGGTGAAAAACAAAAGTATGGCTGAAAATAAAGTGTTATAGAACAATGCAGTTCTAAGGTCACAGGTGCCATATATTATAAAAAAAAAAATAAAAAAAAAAAAATACAGCATGTAAGGAAACTATTTCCCTGACCTGGATGTTTAGTTTGGTTTAAACATATTTATTTCGAAAAATCTATGATTGTACAACATATATTGTGACAATATCTATATAAGGATACGAACGGAAGCAAAATGCTTATATAGTTCTTCTCCTTAAATATAAATATGTTTAGTTTGCAGACAGTACATTTTCCCGTACAGACCCATAGTGTTTCAACTAGTGAATAAATAATTAAAATGATTGGCATTTCACTGCCTCAGACAGTCATTAGAGAAGCTAATACTTGATTTGAAGAGTTCCAGTCTTGTACTTTCTTTAATCTTGTGTTTGATTTTTCTTTGGAAACAGGCTATTGAGATAATAAATGAGCCGCAACACAAGAAAACCAACAGTGTGGTTGTGTGCCCAGCGAAAAACTCAGATCAGCCTGGGCAGTAGCCAAGTATGATCAGACTCTTTGTTAAGTGCTCAAAGGGTAGCTAACTGTCTAAGCTACCTCCATGCAGACATTGAAGACTCTGATCAGACTGGGCGAATGCCCAGGCTGATCTGAGTCTGCGCTGGACGCACAACCACATTGTTGGTTTTGTCCTGTCGCGGCTCAAATATTTTTGATAGAGAATAAAAACTCTGCATGGTCAGTAGTTTGCAATGTATGCAGCATATTTGTATTAAGGGCTCTGGGGTATCTCCAAGACCCACTTGTGACAGTGGCACCCAACAACCCATCTATGCTTCTCATTTTGGTAAAATCATCTTGATAACATAATGTTCTTTTCTAGTTATCCCCTCTGTGAATATAGTTCAAAGCCAAGAAGTCAGCTCCTCTCAGCATATGGACACAAGGCTATTTGAATAGCCTTGTGTCCATATGCTGGGAAAGAGCTGACTTCTTGGCCTCTGTGAAAATAGCCTTGTGTCCATATGCTGGGAAAGAGGTGACCTCTTGGCCTCCGTAAAAATAGCCTTGTGTCCATATACTGGGAAAGAGGAGACTTCTTGTCCTCTGTGAAAATAGCCTTGTGTCCATATGCTGGGAAAGACTTCTTGGCCTCTGTGAAAATAGCCTTGTGCCCATATGCTGGGAAAGAGGTGACTTCTTGGCCTCAGTGAAAATAACCCATGGTCCATGTGCTGGGAAAGAGGTGACTTCTTGGCCTCAGTGACAATAGCCTTGTGTCCATATACTGGGAAAGAGGAGACTTCTTGTCCTCTGTGAAAATAGGTTGTGTCCATATGCTGGGAAAAAGATGACTTCTTGGCCTCTGTGAAAATAGCCTTGTGTCCATATGCTGGGAAAGAGGTGCTTCCTGGCCTCAGTGAAAATAGGTTGTGTCCTTATGCTGGGAAAGAGATGTCTTCTTGGCCTCTGTGAAAATAGCCTTGTGTCCATATGCTGGGAAAGAGGTGTCTTCTTGGCCTCTGGGAAAATAGCCTTGTGTCCATATGCCAGGAAAGAGGTGACTTCTTTTGTAAAAATAGCCTTGTGTCCATTTGCTGGGAAAGAGGTGACTTCTTGGCCTCTGTAAAAATAGCCTTGTGTCCATTTGCTGGGAAACAGGTGACATCTTGGCTCTGAACTATATTTACGGAGGGGATAACTTTAAAAGAACATTATGTTATCTGGATGATTTTACCAAACTACTAAAATGAGATGCATAGATGTATTGTTGGGTGCCACTGTCACAAGTTTAATACCGTATACAAGGTAATTTTCACTGTGTTCCATTTTTCGCGGTTTTTCGCTGTCACTTAGTGACCACGAATATTAAAATCGCGAATAATTTCCTGTTTCTTACAAAGTGTCTTACAGTGTTCATATATTTTGTTTCTGTTTGCTTTGATAATTGCTGGTACCTTTCACTTGAGCCAGTTCTTTCATTAAACTGCGGCAGGCCTGCCGCAGGTTAATGAATGAACTTACTCAAGTAAAAAAAGAAGTAGTTTGGCTTTTCGTGCATGTTGCTAACCGCGAAAATTAGAAATCGCGAAAATTAATGTTCATGTTTTCGACCCTTAACCGCCCCGAGAAAATTACCGCATATATGGTAATTAGTCAAAGACTAAAAGAAAGCTGACAAACATTGACAATAGTAAATCACCACAAAAGTGCCGTCTTGGAAATTGATCAGTTATAAATTATTGTGGGGCATAAAATTGCGATGGGGTTTGACTAATACTCTGTTTAGACGATACCTGTTTCGATTCGGAACAGATTGCTCCGCAATAAGGTAATCCGACGCGAACCCACTTGTCTGTTTAGACTTTACCGTTTTCGATTCGGTGCAAGTTACTTCGTAGTAAAGTAAATGCAGCATGCTCAAATGTTAACATGACCTAAACATGCCCGAGGTCAGTACAAAAATAAATTTTAATGCGGATTCGCTTCGGTTTGCTGTTTAGACACGACTTTTTATCCGGAGTAAAAGTTAATTCGGATTCGATCCGAGGTACTCTGAAGGATTAGTTTACTCCAATTTAGTTTTTAAATCGAATTAGATTTGCTAGTGTAAACAGTTAATTCGAAGCGAATTCGGATTCGATTCGGATTAAAACTCTAGTCTAAACAGGGTATAAGAAAGTAAAAAGAAAGAAAAAGGAAGTAGAGAGAACAAGAATGGGTGAAATAGGTTTGCAGTGGCCATTTCTGATGCTTTTATTTTAAATAGATCTCTAGGGTTAGGAGAATATTTTAAGATGATTTTGAAAAAAATTGTGATTTTTAAGAAAAGGAAAACAAAATGACAACAAAAAAACAAAACAATTAACGATATCATAAGGCAATTCTAATGAGTGACCCCAATCTATCAATAGAAAAATTGATCAGAGAGATCAAGAAATTCTTGCTTTATCGAGAACTCTGCCATAAGCCCAGATCTTGTCAGAAGTTAATCATTATTTATACACAATTTGCATGTGACCTGACGGCAATAACTCAAGCTTTGCATTTGCGGTGTCAAGCAATAATTAGACTGATGAGAAACTCATTTAAATCTTGTATAATGATATTAGATTGTTTCTTCTATTTCTCAAATTCACACCTTTTCTAGGATGTCAACGCATATAGTGGCAAAAACGAAAGTGGCAGCATTTATCTAGAGCCGCCTCATCCAGGTCTATTCTGTTTGCCCTCTAGTCTTAGAATTCTCAATATGGTAAACTTTTTTTTAAAATTTTATGCATGTGAATTTTGTTATCTGCAGTTTGGGTGCTTTAATGGTTACCCTAATAGACTTTTTTAGCGTCCTGTTTGCTTAACTTGTTCAAAATGGCGGCCAATATTTGTAGTTAATTTTTCTTTCTTATAATCCTGGTGCACATTTCAAGGACTTACTAAATATTGAAGGAAACAAAATAAATGGTTAGACATCAAAGAAAAGCTGCTTATAGTCACAGAAAGATAGAGAACCTTGAAAGATTCTATACCATTTTCAACTTTTGTAAACAATCAGACAAAGGGATCAGCCACAAAAAACATGTGCGCTTATAGTTACATTATGTCTCAGAAATGATGATATGTGCCGCGACGTGACAAAACCAACATTGTGGTCGTGCGTCCAGCGCAGACTCAGATCAGCCTGGGCATCCGCCCAGTCTGATCAGAGTCTTCGCTTTCCGCATGAAGGTAGCTTAGTCCCTCAGCTACCCTTCAAGCGCTTAGCAAAGAGTCTGATCAGACTGGGTGAATGCCCAGGCTGATCTGAGTCTGCGCTGGGCGCACAACCACATTGTTGGTTTTCTCGTGTCGCGGCTCATATGTGCTTATTGGGGCATGTGGGCTACTAAGATTGAATAGGGTAATGAATCAGAGATAGAGAGGAATTTTTCTGAGCAGGTTCCTAGCAGAGTCTTCTGTCTTTTGATTTGGCTGAGTCGAGTATTTTGAAAAAAAAGGGTATTGGACAATCGTTCTGAGATACAATGGCAAAAGATATGTCGTTTGCTTAGACTTTTTTCCACCTCAGGAACAACCCAAAAGTCTGACTCCTTCATGAGCAAAGAACATTGTTCTAACATATGGATTTGGGACAAATGGAAGGTGTTTCATTACACAAGCACAATGGGGTATATTTTTTGTTGAAAATCTGGAAAAAAAAACAAAAAAAACATTCTTTTGACTGAAAGGAGCCTTTATAGAAATCTGTTATTCTTAAAGCCTGTAATTCTGTTTTGCCCACTGCAGGTCAAAATTTAGGAAATTTGCTCTTTTACTATGTTTCTTAATGAACAATATAGAGAGGATTAGATAGCAGATAATGTAGACCCATATCAGACTGTTCTTTTAGCTGATATGGATTCTGACTGTTTGCAAATATAAGCCACAACATGACAAAGCCAACAAAGTGGCGTGTGTGCCATGCAAAAACTCATATCAGCATGGGCATAAAGCGAAGATCCTGAGTCTTCATGTGGCCCACTGGCCACTTTGTTTGTTGTGTTTAGGCTCAAATATCAGTGTTTTTACCTACAGCTGGTTATAAGTTTGTTGGAACAAAAATTTGCCTAAACAGACCAAAAAGCTAATAGTGTGATTTCAAAGAGATTTTTAGCTAGTGAGCTGACATTAAGGAAATGCCAAAAAGGACATATGCTTTTATGAGGAATGCGATTTTAAGCTATATTGTAAGCTGTGAGCCGATTGGAAGTTAGGAATAACTAAACTAGTAGTTTTGTTGGTATTGTGCAGCATGGCAACAGTTAGTTTTACAAGCTAGAAGTTGATATGAGCTAAAGAGCTACGAGCAAGAATGTAATATGAGCTAAAGATGATCTAAAGAGCTACGAGCAAGAAGTTAATATGAGCTAAAGAGCTGATAAAAAAGTGGTTAAAAAACAGGAAATAAAGGAAAGAAAATGGATTATTGTAAGGACATGTTTAGCATGGAAGCAGTCCTCACCAACAGGATAACTGAAGAAATATTGAACTAGTGTGTTTAAGGAGCAGCAATTGTTGCAATATGGGAGCTATATAACTTCCATGAGGAAGGAGAGCTATTTATAACTGAACATATTTTTGTGTTTTTGAAGCTGAAATATACGATCATGGTACTGTGAGCAAGGACGTACAACATGGAAGCATTTGCTTTCATGAACTGTGGACCATTATGATGTAAAAAGAGACTATGAGCTAATGACATGTGCAGTTTTCTCA
The DNA here is from genome assembly GCA_963989385.1 of Ctena decussata. Classification (NCBI taxonomy): domain Eukaryota; kingdom Metazoa; phylum Mollusca; class Bivalvia; order Lucinida; family Lucinidae; genus Ctena; species Ctena decussata. The sequence goes on along the minus strand of OZ022501.1, from coordinate 71,235,100 downwards.
AAGGATTAATATCAATGAGCAGAAGAAGCCACTCCAAAGATTTTGGTAAATATCAGCCTTTGCATTCCCACACCAGGTAGGCGGCACTTGAAAACGCTCCTGCAACTGACGATGCGGATAAAAACTGTTAGAAACAGTTTTTTCGATTGCAAATTGTCACCAATTTGCAATCAAAAATGCTGATTCTAACGGTTTTTGATCCCCGTTCATCGATTGCAAGAGGGTTTTCGATTGCCGCCTACCCGGTGTGATCAACCTACTTTGCATTGTCTGTATTGTGAATAATGTGTAGTTTTGTGGTCAAGACATTGTGGACTCCGAAGTGTCATGGCATCTTTATATTATCCATGTTGCCTTGAAATTTATAAATTCTTTACATTGTCCTCAGTGCCTTAATTGACAACTTTTTTAAGTACTTTATATTACCCACATTGCCTAACTGTATTTGATAAATCATATTCTCAGTGTCTATAATGATTCATATTGTCCATAGTGTCTTAACACTCTGTGTAACTGTGCTTGTTACATGTTGTTTTCTCTTTGCTTGCATGTCAATTTACACTCTTTGTTATTAGTGCACCTGAGCTGAAGATTTACAAGGTTAGCTTATATACACTCTTTGTTATTAGTGCACCTGAGCTGAAGAGTTACAAGGTTAGCTTATATACACTCTTTGTTATTAGTGCACCTGAGCTGAAGATTTACAAGATTAGCTTATATACAATCTTTGTTACTAGTGCACCTGAGCTGAAGATTTACATGAGCTTATATACAATCTTTGTTACTAGTGCACCTGAGCTGAAGATTTACATGGTTAGCCTATAGTTTGACCATGATCCACTGTCATTCAGTTGTTCAGTGTGTGCCTGTCATCCATCCACATTTTCAAAAAGAATATCTCCTATGGCAGTTGGCCAATCTTGATAAAAATTCATTTGTAGTTTGTTGGGATGGGGGATTGACTACAAACGTTTGGGTGCAGGTATGTTTAAAAGAGGCTCCGTAGTCGAGAGGTTAGAGTGACTGGGTTATGGTGCAGAATTTAGTTGCCGGAAGGTCGTGAGTTCGCGGCTCACCATCGCCATCCGATGACTGGAAAACTCTGTCAACCCAGCAGTAAATGGGTACCTTTTTAGCTCGCCTGAACGAAAAGTTCAGGAAGAGCTATTGTTGTCACCACGGCGTCGGCGTCAGCGTCCGCGTCCGCGTCCGCGTCCACGTCCGTGTCAGCGTCGGCGTTCGAATTGGATGTTTTGGTTAAAGTTTTTTAAAGACCTATATCTCCTTAACCCATGGATGGATTCTTTTGATACTTGCACTGTAGCTAGATCTTGGTCTAAGGTTTAACAGGGTACCACCCCCACCCCACTCTGTGACCTTGATGTCAAGGTCATGGACTTAGAAAATTGGTGTTTTTTTTGGACTGGATGTTTTGGTTAAAGTTTTATAAAGCCCAATATCTCCTGAACCCATGGATGGATTCCTTTGATACTTGCACTAAAGTTAGATATTGGTCTAAAGTTTTCGAAGGTACTACCCCTACCCCCCTCTGTGACCTTGATGTCAAGGTCATGAACTTAGAATATTGTCTTTTTATTGATTGGATGTTTTGGTTAAAGTTTTTTAAAGACACATATCTCCTGAACCCAGAGATGAATTCTTTTTATATTTGCTCTGTAGTTAGATCTACAGAGTACTACCCCAACCCCGCTCAGTGATCTTGATGTCAAGGTCAGGGACTTAGGAAATTTTTGTCTTTTTTAAAGTTTTGTAATTGCATACTGATTCATAATGCTTTGCAGAGATTTAGTTTATACTTGAACTGATGTTAGACTCTTTTTTGAGTTTTTACAAAACACCTTATACTTACCCCACTGGGTGACCTTGAAGTCAAGGTCATCAACTTAGAATTTTGTTTTAAAGAGTTTGGTTAAAGTTTTATATTTATGAAGACATAATTTCACAGTGCCACGATGATGGACTCAGTTGATACTAATACTTGGGCTGATGTTAGATAATGGTTCAGGGTTTTGATACATACTAGCGCCGCCCCCCCCCCCCCCCCCCCCCCCCCCCCCCCCCCCCCTCCCACACACACACACACACGTCAGTTTTTTTACCTCAAGCTCATGGACTTTGAAATTTCATTTCATTTTTTAATTTTAATTTTATTTTAAGACTTATTTCTGAGATAGCTTTTGTGTTTTCATTTTGGACATGCTTGCACGAAGTTTTATGCATAGCAGAACATAGCCCCCCCCCACCCCCCCACCCCCACCCGTCAGTTTTTTTTGTTTTTTTTTTACCTCAAGCTCATGGACTTTGAAATTTCATTTCATTTTTTTTTATTCTAATTTTATTTCAAGACTTATTTCTGAGATAGCTTTTGTTTATAAATGTGTTTTCATTATGGACATGCTTGCATGAAGTTTTATGCATAGCAGTCCACACCACCATAGCGGCTGAGTGATGGGCAAGCACCAATTCAGGCGAGCTATGCTGTCAGGCGACAGCTCTTGTTTGAATCAGGGAAGGATAAGGCAGCGAAAGGAGAGAGATGGGCTCCGCCTTTCATCAACTGTGCCCAAGATACAGTGGGTCTCTAACCCCCACTGCCCCTACGGCTATTAGGCTATGGGAACCCTTTACCTTTATCTTTTATGTTTAAAAGTGTGGTTGCTATGGTAACCAGAAGGTCCCATAGATTGTCAATGGGGAAAATGATGTCCATTAGGCAAAGCACCTTCATATATACCGTAATGACCCTAAATATTCGGACAGACAGGTCTGTGCAAACATTGTATACCCAGATCAAACTGCTCCTTCAGGAGCAGTTTGATCAGGGTCTACAACAAATGCCAGTCATTGAGCATCATTTGGATGCATTAATATGTGTAAAATCCACTTTCTAAGAATTTTGGAACAATAATTGTCCAACTTTTGTATGTCTGAAATTTTAGGGTCATCACAGTAAAATGAGAGCTGTTGTAATCATCCCAGTTGTCCCTGCTCCACTACCATTTGTGTCACACTGCATCTAAGTTTTATATATTAAGTTTTTCAGAAGCATATATCTCAGCTGCTGAGTCTCTCGTCAGAAAGCATTCAAATTTGCATCATGGGCCTGGCAGATTTCAGTTGGTTGTTGGTTTTGGGTTTAATAGCTCTTTGAGACAGTATTTCAGTCTACAGAGAGCGTTCTACCAGAGAGAGGGAGAAAGAAAAGAGATACGATAGGCGTGAGAGATAATATCCAACTAACCCTCACCCACACATACTTCAAGCACAGTAGGCCCTTGCCGTTCTATTATCCAGATTAGTGGATTGCCCCAGCACTGAAAGTTACCCAGCACCATCAGCCGACTGCAGCCACTCCAGTGCCTGGGAAGGGTTTCAGTACTGGCTTTGTGTTCATGCCCTGGGGTTGGGCGAGAAATCAAAATCTAGAGCACCTCTGGAAGCTAGATGCTTTCCTTTTAAAACACAGTATACCATAGATCAGACAGCCTTATAACATTATTCACAGTTCCAAAAACCACGCCTACTTTGAACCCGATTAATGCCTAGCGCCCCAAAAAAGGGATAAAGGCAAACAGTGCAGACCCAGATCAGATGACGCAAACATGGCGTCTGATCAGGGTCTACACTTTTTGCATGTGACAAATGGGTATATTTCCGCAAAATAAAACAAAAAAGTCGAAAAATAAACTAAACCTGCCACCCCTTAAATGACAAATAGACTAGTCCAATATATATAGATAGAAGAGTCCACTAGGCATTAATGGGTTAAACAGGTATACACCCCTTCGTTGACTGTAAGGTAAAATCACAGACTTTTGTGGGACATTGAACACGTGCGATTTTTGTTTGTGAGATTGTCACATCCTAAGTTGTCATTCTATTGGCCAGTTATACACTATCAGGTGAATTTGAGTGACATTCTGGGTGTGGCTCGGAATTATGTATTGCCTTCAGTGTCATGAGGTAAAGATCACTATTACCTATATTTCATGGTTCAGTGATCGTGCCTATCTTTATTATTTGATAAATGAATGCCATACTTTGGATAGTTGTATGTTCTGCATGACACCAGGGTTGACTTCATATTATTAGCTCACCTGAGCCAAAGGCTCAGAGGTGAGCTTATAGGATGGGAGTCGAGCCGTCGTCCGTCCGTGGGTCCGTGGGTGCGTACGTGCGTCAACACTTTCAAACATAAATATCTCAGAGACCAGTGGGCCGATCGCAATCAAATTTTATCTGAAGCATCATTTGGGTGGGGGAAAGGGTGCATTAGGTTTTGGTGCTGATCAGCTCAGAACTCTGGTTTCCATGGCAACAGATAGCCCCCATAGGGTTATAATGGGGAAAACGGCGTCATCACTTTTTCTCAACTTTTTTTGATTAGATCCTTATCATACTTGCAGGTAATGATGACATACACAAGAGCTTGGATGAGTTCGAAATTTGGCCAGATTCGAGCACAGACTACGGAGTTAGCTGCCCTTGAGCGTTTGAAAAAAATCCCATAGGGTTATAATGGGGAAAATGGCGTCATCACGTTTTCTCAACTGTTTTTGCTTGGATCCTTATCATACTTGCAGGTAATGATGACATACATAAGAGCTTGGATGAGTTCGAAATTTGGCCGGATTCGAGCACAGACTATGGAGTTAGCTGCCCTTGGGCGTTTGAAAAAAATCCCATAGTGTTATAATGGAGAAAACAACGTCATCACATATTTTGAGAAAAACTTTGTCATCGCTCTATTGCCTACATTTCTCAACGGATTTTGAAATAACTTCACACAAATGCAGGGCATGACAATATCTCGAGCAAGTTCGACTTTCAGGATGCTGCGCCCAAGGTGAAGGTCACTGTGACTATTTTTAGAAAAACTTTGTCAGCACTCTAGCACCTACATTTCTCAGCAGATTTTAAAATAACTTCACACAAATGTAGGGCATGACAATATCTCGAGCAAGTTCGACTTTCAGGATGCTGCGCCCAAGGTCAAGGTCACTGTGGCTATTTTTAGAAAAACTTTGTCAGCGCTCTAACACCTACATTTCTCAGCAGATTTTAAAATAACTTCACACAAATGTAGGGCATGACAATATCTCGAGCAAGTTTGACTTTCAGGGTGCTGCACCCAAGGTCAAGGTCACTGTGGCTACTTTTAGAAAAACTTTGTCATCGCTCTATCACCTACATTTCTCAACAGATTCTAAAATAAATTCACACAAATGTAGGGCCTGACAGTATCTCGAGCAAGTTTGACTTTCAGGGTGCTGCAATCAAGGTTTTTGATTAGATCCTTATCATACTTGCAGGTAATGATGACATACATAAGAGCTTGGATGAGTTGGAAATTTGGCCAGATTCGAGCACAGACTACTAGCGATGAGCCTGGTGTCCATCCGTCCGTCTGTCTGTCCGTCCGTCTGCCGTCCGTCCGTCCGTCCGTAAACATTTTCTTGTCCGCTCTATATCTTGAATACCCTTTGGAATATTTTCATGATACTTCACAGTTATGTAGAACAGGTCATGACGATGTGTCGCGTACAAGAATGGTAACTCTTGCTATTGTACTTTTTGAGTTATTTCCCCTTTGGTGAGTTTTTTGGCAGATTCGTGTCCGCTCTGTAACTTGAATACCCTTTGGAATATTTTCATGATACTTCACAGATATGTAGAACAGGTCATGACGATGTGTCGCGAACAAGAATGACAACTCTTGCAATCTTACTTTTTGAGTTATTTCCCCTTGATGTTTTTAGGTGTGATTTTTTGGCAGATTCGTGTCCGCTCTATAACTTTGATACCTTTTAGAATATTTTCATAATACTTCAAAGATATGTAGAACAGGTCATGACAATGTGTCGGGTACAAGAATGACAACTCTTGCTTTCTTACTTTTTGAGTTATTTCCCCTTGAAAGTTTAAGGTATGGTTTCGTGTCCGCTCTATAACTTGAATACTTTTTGAAATATTTTCATGTTACTTCACAGATATATAGAACAGGTCATGACGGTGTGTCGCGAACAAGAATGACAACTCTTGCTTTCTTACTTTTTGAGTTATTTCCCCTTGATGGTTTTAGGTATTATTTCGTGTCCGCTCTATAACTTGAATACCTTATAGAATATTTTCATAATACTTCACAAATATGTAGAACGGGCCATGACGATGTGTCGCGAGCAAGAATGACAACTCTTGCTTTCTTACTTTTTGAGTTATTTCCCCTTGATTGTTTTAGGTGTGTTTTTGTGTCCGCTCTATAACTTTAATACCTTTTAGAATATTTTCATAATACTTCACAGATATGTAGAACAGGTCATGAGGATGTGTCGCGAACAAGAATGCCAACTCTTACTTTCATACTTTTTGAGTTATTTCCCCTTGATCGTTTTAGGTGTGGTTTCGTGTCTGCTCTATAACTTGAATACCTTTTGAAATATTTTCATGATACATCACAGATATATAGACAGGTCATGATGATGTGTCGTGAACAAGAATGACAACTCTTGCTTTCTTACTTTTTGAGTTATTTCCCCTTGATGGTTTTAGGTATTATTTCGTGTCCGCTCTATAACTTGAATACCTTTCAAAATTTTTTCATGATACTTCACAAATATGTAGAACGGGTCATGACGATGTGTAGCGAGCATGAATGGCAACTCTTGCTTTCTTACTTTTTGAGTTAATTCCCTTTGATGATTTTAGGTGTCCGCTTCATAGCTTGAATACCTGTTGAAATATTTTCATGATACTTCACAGATATGAAGAACAGGTCATGACAATTTGTCCCGTACATGAATGACAACTCTTGCATTCATACTTCATGAATAATTTCCCTTTGGTAGTTTGAGCTGCTGTTTGAGTCTCTGCTCCATATCTGTATAACCCTGGCCTACTCCACAATTTTAATAGCCTTATACCTTTTAGAATATTGATGAACATGCTGTGATATCTTATCAGTGTTCCTATAACTCTCTCTGATCCCTCCACCCCCCCCCCCCCCCCCCCCCCCCCCAAAAAAAAAAAAAAAAAAAATAAATTTTTTTTTCCAGATTTGGATTCTTTGTCCAAATTCACTTACTAGAGAGCTCAAAATTAGGTTTGTAGGGCTTGTAGTTTAGAAGTTATTCACACATTTTGAAAGTTTAATGTATCATATGCTATATATTTATGTATATGGTGGCTGTTTGAGATATTACTTCTTTTTAGCAGTCAAGCATACTATTGTAGTCTGAGTGTTAGATAATCATGCATCTGTTAAACAGATAATGTCAATCAGAAGCATATAAGTATGACAATATATTACTTATATGTGTTTTGAAGTGCACCTTTTTTACCAAGACCCATGGGGGTCTTCGGTCGGGGGATTTGCCATCTCCTCTGATGGCTATTTTTCTTGGTTTCAGGCCAACCGCTACGAAGTTTGCTGCCCTTGACAGCTCTGTGTATTGTGCTTTTGATCAGATACTTTTTATACGCCCGTTTTGAAAAAACGGTCGTATTATGTCATGGCGCTGTCCGTCCGTCCGTCCGTCCGTCCGTCTGTCCGTCCGTCCGTCCATCCGTAAACATTCTTGTGCGCGCCATAACTCATTAACCGTTTGGGATATATTCATGATATTTGGTAGGAATATGTATTAGGTTGGGGGAACGTGTCGCATACAAAAATGGTTGCTCCCCCTTCCTTAGTTTCCAAGTTATGCCCCTTTGATTAATTTTTTACCTGCAAGTCTTGTGCGCGCCATAACTAGATAACTGTATGGGATATCATAATGAAACTTCATAGCAATGTGTATGAAGTCCCAACAATGTGTCGCGTACAACATTGGTTGCTCTCCCTTTCTTCGTTTTAGAGTTACATCCCTTTCATTAGTTCTTGTTGACTATTTTTGTGTATACTTACATTGTGCATACCATAACTTGGTAATTGTTTGGAATATCATGATGAAACTTTATAACAATGTGCATGATCACAAGACAGTGTGTCTCATATAAGAATGATTGCTCCCCCTTTCTTAATTTTGGAGTAACCTCCCTTTGATTAGTATATTTTAGGCATTTCTCATTCACTCCATATCTCCTTTAACTTTTGAAATATTAGAATGAAACTTTGTAGGAATGTGTATAATGTGGTAATGTATCCTGAGCAAGAACCACAACTCTGGCTTACTTACTGAATTACCTGCCCTTGCATAAATATCAACATTTCAACTGTTTAAAATATTGTTTTGATGTCAAGGGAATGTAATGGAACCAAGAATGTTGTATCTAGTATATTTAGTTTATCTCCCTTGACTTAGTATACTAACAGTATATTTAAATAATGTTGAATTCATTCATTATGGAGTGGTTGCCCCAGTTTGTCTGTCTGTCTATCCTTTTGTAAACAGTATTGTTCATCCTGTAACTCCTTTATGACATTTAAACGGGCGTATTATGCGCCGCTTGCGAAGCCCTTGTTAAACTTGCATATATTAAATGAGGGCATACATAATGTTTTGGATGAGTTTAATTTTCAGCCTGATTGGACCACTGACTGTGGAGTTAGCTGCCCTTGAGCATCTTAAATATCCCTATAGGTTTACAATGTCTCTCAGGTGAGCAGTTGTTGCCCTTTGGGCTACTTGTATGGAGGTTGGGGTGACTTACATTTCATGCTCTAGATTACTACATGTTTAATTGAAAAGACAACTATAATTGTTGGCATTTGGTGCAGATTCTTATCAGAGTTCTTCAGAGCTGCCTAGCCTGAACTGGCCCGGAGGTTATAAAACTTTTTTCAAGCTCAACTCAGCTGAGCATGAAATTTTACCTGCTAATAAATAGCAAATTACTGCTAAGTACAGCTGTTTTTTTGCTCAGTTTAGCTGAGCATGGAATTTCCTCTGCTTATGAATATGAAAATGCCAACATTAGTTGGCATTTTCATATTTATCAGCAGAGAAAATTTCATACTCAGCTTATGAACATTAGTTGGCATTTTCATGTTTATCAGCAGAGGAAATTTCATGCTCAGCTGAGCTGAGCACAAAAAAAGTTTTATAACCTCGGGGCCTGTCTAAAGCGCTTGCTTTAAGTTGAAACATGCTAGAATACTGCTGCATTTCAAGCATTAGTCTTGGATCTTTACTACTCTGGATTGTTTTCCAGAAACATGATTCTATTCTATTCTATTCTATCCCATAACCTTACTAGGTCGTTGGGGCACCACAGCTGACTTCAAAACAATCCCTTTCCACCTTGTCCTGTCTTCAGCTGCCCTAGTTGAGCTGGCAAAATCCATTCCAGTCCACTCCTTGATATTGTCTTCCCACCTCTTCTTCTGTCTACCTCTTCTTCTTTTTCCTTTCACTGTGCCCTGAAGAATTGTCTTTGCTAAACCAGAAGACCTTGAGACGTGGCCAAACCACCTTAGTTTCCGTTTCTTGACCAGCGTCAGGAGTTCATCATATTCTCCAATGGCTGCTTGGATCTTGCTGCGAACCTCCTCATTGGTTATATGGTCCTTGTACGAAATGTTCAGTAACCTCCGGTAGCATCTCATCTCAAAGGCCTGCGTTCTTTTCTCTAACTCTGCTGTCAAGGTCCATGATTCACAGGCATACAGAAATATGGAAATGACAAGGGAGCGCATAAGTGTCACCTTTGATCCAAGAGATATGTTGTTATCTCTCCAAATTGGTTTCAGCTTGGCAAGAGCTGAAGTGGCTTGTGCTATCCTTGAGAGAACCTCCTGTTTTGAGCCATCATCTGAGACAACTGCTCCAAGGTATTTGAAGCTGCTTACAGTACCCAGCTTCTGCCCCTTTACCTTGATCTCCCTCTGGATGCCATCTGCGCTGTTTGTCATCAGTTTGGTCTTCTCAGCACTGATCTCCATCTTATACCTTGTGCAGGTCTGATCGAGACTTTCAACTAGAGCTTCTAGTTCCTGCTCTTCCTCAGCAAGAGCGTCTATGTCATCGGCAAACCACAGGTTGGAAATATTTCTGCCGCCTATCCTAACCTTTCCGTCATGTTCTTCCAGAGCATCAGACATGATCCGTTCGAGAAAAATGTTGAAGAGGGTGGGTGACAGAAGACATCCTTGTCTTACTCCAACTGTTGTTCTGAACCATTCTCCTGTGCTGCCATTTATCAGGACTGCACTTGTATCCTTGTCATATAGCTGCTCAATGGTGCGAACTAGGTTTGCATTGATATTGTACTTCCTCATGGTGGCCCATAAGGCTGCATGTCATACCCTGTCAAAGGCTTTTTTGAAATCAATGAAGACATGGTACAGATTCTGCTGATGTTGGAGATACTTTTCACACAGGATTCTAAGGTTGAAGATCTGTTCTGTGGTGCTCCTTCCTGCTCGGAACCCAGCCTGTTCCTCAGCGATTATCTCTTCGGCTTGTGGCTTAAGCCTGTTCAAGATAACTTTCAGCATGACTTTGCTTGAATGACTGATGAGGCTGATGGTTCTGTAGTTCTGGCAGAGCTGTAGGTTGCCCTTTTTAGGGAGAGTAATAATCAGCGACTGAGTCCATGGGGTAGGCCATTCTCCTGTTCTCCAGATCCTGTTACAGATATCTGTTAAAACATCAATCATGGTCTCCCCTCCAGCTTGAAGAAGTTCTGCTGGTATATTATCAACTCCGGCAGATTTTCCCTTCTTCAGTGCTGCTACTGCAATCTCAACTTCCTCATGAAGGATCGGTTGTTGATTTTCTTCTGCGGGCTGACTGCAGTCCAGAACCGTATTGTCACCATCAGTCTCATGGTTGTATAATTCTGAGCAATATTCTGTCGATCTGCTGAGAATCTCTTGTTCTTCTGTAAGGCATTTCCGAGACTTGTCCTGGATAGTTGTGGATCTACCCTGTTTCTCTGAAGTTAGATCCTTCACCAGCTGGTATGCTTTCTTGCTGTTGTTTTTGTTCAGGCAAGTTTCGATCTCTTCGCACTGACTAGCTATCCAGTCCTCCTTTGCTTTCTTTACTGCCTTCTGAATCCTCTGGTTTGCTTCCCTGTATTCTTCTGCTCCTCCTGCTTCATACCTCTTCTTCTTCAAATTTCTCCTCTCATTACAGAGGTCGAGAACATCTCTAGTGACCCATGGCTTTTTCCTGCGACGTTCCTTCCCAAGTATCTCACTGGCTGCATCAGTCACTACTGTATTGTAGGTGGTAATCATGGTATCTATGTCCATGTCATCATCCCTCAGACCAATGAGTGGTGCAAATTTTCCACCTATTGTTGCTTGAAAAGTGCATGCCACCTCTGGGTCCCTTAGCTTCTCAAGATCAAACTTCGGTTTTGGCTGGGTTGGCTTTCTAGCCATCTTGAGACGAAACATGATAAATGTTTTATAGATTCATATTTTCTATAAAACCTGCATTGAAGTGCCTTGGTTTCAATATTTTTCCTCCTTCTTTAAATGAGATGCATCTTTGGGTGTGATTAGCTGGTGCAAAAACATTTAAATAACTGTTGACGACAATTTGATGACAATTCTCTGCAAAACCAGATATAAACTATATCAAATGGCGTTAGAAAGAAAACGCATGTTGTTGTTATAGCAACATTTATAAGTGCTTTTACCCTTGATATTGGAACCATAGGCAATTATTGGCATTTGTGGGGAAACGAGAACATTTCAATTTTTAGCTTCAGTCTTTTTGTTACAAAATTACTGTAGGCCTGTCAAACAGTGCATACTGATCAGACTGCTCCTTAGGAGCAGTCTGATCTGGTCTGCACTGTTTGCACATGCAGTTCTGTCCGAATATTTTTTTCGGAATTACGGTACCTCAAGATCTCAATTATAGCGAGAGGCTGAAACTAGTCTTCATTCTGTCGTTAAGGTGAACTAATTAACTTCGTGTCTCCCAGTGTAATGGTGTGATTTTACTGCATAGAAATGTTCAAAGATGGAAAATGTCAGAAGTAAAATTACCGTACTTGGTATAAATATTTAAAGAGCCTGTGAGAGGGGCTTGCACAAGGATATTTTTAGCTCACCTGAGCCTTTAGGCTCAGGGTGAGCTATTGTGATCACCAAGTGTCCGTCGTCCGTCGTGCGTCGTGCGTCGTCCGTCGTCAACAATTTGCTTTAAATGACATCTTCTATGAAACCGCTTGGCCTAGGGCTTTGATATTTGGTATGAAGCATTGTCTAGTGGACCTCTACCAAGTTTGTTCAAATGGTGGCCCCAGGGTCCAAAATGGCCCTGGGGCAGGGGGTCTTGGGTTCGAAACTAAAAAATACTTAAAAATCTTCTTCTCTAGAACCGCTTGGCTCAGATGCTTGAAATTTGGTATGTAACATTGCCTAGTGGTCCTCTACCAAGTTTGTTCAAATGGTGACCCCAGGGTCCAAAATGGCCCTGGGGCAGGGGGTCTTGGGTTTGAAACCAAAAGATACTTAAAAATCTTCTTCTCCAGAACTGCTTGGCTCAGAGGCTTGAAATTTTGTATGAAGCATTGTCTAGTGGTTCTCTACCAGGTTTGTTCAAATGGTGGCCCCAGGGTCCAAAATGGCCCTGGGGCAGGGGGTCTTGGGTTCGAAACTAAAAATACTTAAAAATCTTCTTCTCCAGAACTGCTTGGCTCAGATGCTTGAAACTTGGTATGTAACATTGCCTAGTGGTCCTCTACCAAGTTTGTTCAAATGGTGGCTCCGGGGTCAAAAATGGCCTTGCGGCAGGGGGTCTTGGGTTTGAAACTAAAAGATACTTAAAAATCTTCTTCTCCAGAATTGCTTGGCTCAGAGGCTTGAAATTTGGTATGAAGCATTGTCTAGTGGTGCTCTACCAAGTTTGTTCATATGGTGGCCCCAGGGTCCAAAATGGCCCTGGGGCAGGGGGTCTTGGGTTCGAAACTTAAAAATACTTAAAAATCTTCTTCTCCAGAACTGCTTGGCTTAGATGCTTGAAATTTGGTATGGAACATTGCCTAGTGGTCCTTTACCAACTTTATTTAAATGGTGGCCCCAGGGTCCAAATTGGCCCTGGGGCAGGGGGTTGGGTTTCGGAACTAAAAAATACTTAAAAATCATCTACTTCAGAACCGCAAGGCTCAGCTGCTTGAAATTTGGTATGTAGCATTGTCTAGTGGTCCTCTACCAAATTTGTTCAAATGGTGGCCCCAGGGTCCAAAATGGCTCTGGGGCAGGGGTTCTTTGGTTCGAAACTAAAAATACTTAAAAATCTTCTTCACCAGAACTGCTTGCCTCAGATGCTTGAAATTAGGTATGTTACATTGCCTAGTGGCCTCTACCAAGTTTGTTCAAATGGTGGCCCCAGGGCCCAAAATGGCCCCGGGGCAGGGAGTCCCAGGTTTGAACCATAGAAATACATAGAAAAATTAAAAAAAATCATCTACATCAGAACCGCAAGGCTCAGATGCTTGACATTTGGTATGTAGCTTTGCCTAGTGGTCTTTTACCAAGTTTGTTCAAATGATGACCCCAGGGTCTACAATGGCCCCACCCTAGGGGGTCCTGGGTTTGAACCATAGAAAAATATTCAAAAATCTTCTTCTTCAGAACCACTTGGCTCAGATGCTTGAATTTTAGTATGTAGCATTGCCTAGTGGTCCTTTACCAAAATTATTCAAATGATGGCCACAGGGTCCAAAATGGCCCTGCCCCAGGGGGTCCAGGGTTTGAACCATAGCAATACATAGAAAATATTCAAAAATCTTCTTCAAAACCATTTGAAAGTGGTTGCAAACTATCAGGTTTGTTAAATGGTGACCCTTGTTTGACCTTTAACCTTTTTGGTCAGGTGAGCGATTCAGGGCCTCTTGGCCCTCTTGTTTTCTTTACCTCTATTGCCAATTTTACATGTCACATACTGCAAAAACGGAAAATCTCAGAAGTAAAATTACCGTATTTGGTATAAATGTTTAAAGAGCCTGTGAGAGGGGTTTGAGTGAGGATGTTTTTTTCTTTACCTCTTTTGCCAATTTTGCATGTCACATAATGCAAGAGCTCCTCACATTTCACTGGCAAAAATGGCAGTGTTTTTGCATTCCCTGGTACCATGCAGTTGGAAATGTAACATCTTGCTAATTAACAATGTTGTTGAGTTTTGAACAGTTCAACCACAATATAGGCTTTAGTGCACCAGGAATTAAGGAATTTAAGTGGGGTTGGAAGAACAACACCTGTCTGACTGAATGTTGAAACTAAAAGTGGTATATTACAAAGATCGGAAGTCCCAATGCGTAAGTCGTAGACACATAAATTGACAAATCAGGAATATTCAGATGCACAGACACTGACCTCTCTACAGAGGTGTGATCAGGTGCTCACAATAGTATCACCTGCCTACTATAGTACACCCTCCATGTGTATGTATGAGGAATCTATTAACACTTGTAGCCCAGTTTTCATGCACCTCCATATTAAATATTGATTGGTGTTTCCTTGTAATTGAAAGAAGTTCAAGCAAATTAATTGTTATCTTGGGAATTAATTGATATTGCTTGGGGCTCAAGCTTCAGTGTTCACAGGAATGGCCATGTAAGACTGTTTGTCAAAACTGCATTCTTGTTTTAGTGCTAACTTTTTAAGCCTGTGAGAAAACGTCTGTGATGGCACTCTATACATAATGTTGAAATAGTATCAGAATTGATGAGATGTCATGACATGGCCTTGTCATTGATAAGATATTCTTTCAGTCTCTTAATTGTGCCCACTAAAAAAAAAAAAGATAAAGGTTACCCATAGCCTAGTGGTAGTAGGGCACTGGGAGTTAGAGGTTAACTATATCTTGGGCACAGTATATTTGAAAGGCAGAGCCCATCCTGCTCTTGTGGCTGCCTAATTCTTCTTTGATTAAAAAAATAATAGGTACCCCATTTACTGCTGGTTGGCAATGAGAGTTTTCCAGTTGCCAGCTGACCTAACAGCGGTTGAGACCCACAGCCTTTTGCAACATAACCTAATCACTCTTCCATATGTCTCTCTCTCTCTCTGCATTGAGGCAAAAAAGAAATGACTGTGGGTTTACCATATTTACAAAAAAAAGCTGGGACTAGTTCTGTTTCTTTCTCCATAAAAAAAATGGGCATAAAATTCTACCAAATGCTGGGGCATTTATTAAGATGATCCATTTGGGTAAGGCGTACATAATAGAAGCTGCATATTTCCAAAGCAAAAGAGTGCTTATTTGATATCCTTTCAGCCCCATCCTTGCATCCATTGTGCATGTCAGTATGACTAGGTGTTTCCATCTGAATGTTGTGCCTGCATCTGCATAGTTGAATGTTTCAGCTATGGTTTTAAAGTCAAGTTTCAGTATGGTGCACCACATTGACTTCTGACAGACATTGTTAGGATGTTGATTGTCTTCTGACTGACATTGTTAGGATGTTGATTGTCTTCTGACAGACATTGTTAGGATGTTGATTGTCTTCTGACAGACATTGTAAGGATGTTGATTGTCTTCTGACAGACATTGTTAGGATGTTCGTTGTCTTCTGTCACAGACATTGTTGGGTTGTTGATTGTCTTCTGACAGACATTGTTAGGATGTAAACTTTATTTATTTTACATCGATTGCATTGAAAGCGCAATGTGAACTTATTTAAAATCTCTGGATGGCACAGATGTTGGCATGTTTGTGGTCCTATACTTAGGATGTTGATTGTCTTCTGACAGCTACTGTTAGGATGTTGATTGTCTTCTGACAGTTATTGTTAGGATGTTGATTGTCTTCTGACAGTTATTGTTAGGATGTCAGTTGTCTTCTTACAGTTATTGTTAGGATGTTGATTGTCTTCTGACAGTTATTGTTAGGATGTCAGTTGTCTTCTGACAGTTATTGTTAAGATGTTGATTGTATTCTGACACTTATTGTTAGGTTGTTGATTGTCTTTTAACAGCTATTGTTAGGATGTTGAATGTCTTCTGACAGTTATTGTAAGGATGTTGATTGTCTTCTGACAGATATTGTTAGAATGTTGAATGTCTTCTGACAGTTATTGTTAGGATGTTGATTGTCTTCTGACAGTTATTGTTAGGATGTTGATTGTCTTCTGCCAGTTACTGTTAGGATGCTGATTGTCTTCTGACAGTTGTTGTTAGAATGTTGATTGTCTTCTGACAGTTACTGTTAGGATGTTGATTGTCTTCGGACAGATACTGTTAGGATGTTGATTGTCTTCTTACAGTTATTGTTAGGATGTTGATTGTCTTCTGACAGTTATTGTTAGGATGTCAGTTGTCTTCTTACAGTTATTGTTAGGATGTTGATTGTCTTCTGACAGTTATTGTTAGGATGTCAGTTGTCTTCTGACAGTTATTGTTAAGATGTTGATTGTATTCTGACACTTATTGTTAGGTTGTTGATTGTCTTTTAACAGCTATTGTTAGGATGTTGAATGTCTTCTGACAGTTATTGTTAGGATGTTGATTGTCTTCTGACAGATATTGTTAGAATGTTGATTGTCTTCTGACTGTTATTGTTAGGATGTTGATTGTCTTCTGACAGATATTGTTATGATTTTGGTTGTCTTCTGGCAGTTATTGTTAGGATGTTGATTGTCTTTTAACAGCTATTGTTAGGTTATTGATTGTCTTCTGGCAGTTATTGTTAGGATGTTGATTGTCTTCTGACAGTTATATTTTTAAGATGTTGATTGTCTTCTGAGAGTTATTGTTAGGATGTTGATTGTCTTCTGACAGTTATTGTTAGGATGTTGATTGTCTTCTGACAGTTATTGTTAGGATGTTGATTGTTTTCTGACAGTTATATTTTTAAGATGTTGATTGTCTTCTGACAGTTATTGTTAGGATTTTGATTGTCTTCTGACAGTTATTGTTAGGATGTTGATTGTCTTCCTACAGATATTGTAAGAATGTTGATTGTCTTCTGACAGTTTGTTTTAGGATGTTGATTGTCTTCTGACAGTTATTTTACGATGTTGATTGTCTTCTGACAGTTATTGTTAGGATGTTGATTGTCTTCTGACAGTTTGTTTTAGGATGTTGATTGTCTTCTGACAGTTATTTTACGATGTTGATTGTCTTCTGACAGTTATTGTTAGGTATTGATTGTCTTTTAACAGCTATTGTTAGGATGTTGAATGTCTTCTGACAGTTACTTATTGGTAGGATGTTGATTGTCTTCTGGCAGATATTGTTAGGATGTTGATTGTCTTCTGACTGTTATTGTTAGGATGTTGATTGTCTTCTGACAGTTATTGTTAGGTATTGATTGTCTTTTAACAGCTATTGTTAGGATGTTGAATGTCTTCTGACAGTTAATTATTGGTAGGATGTTGATTGTCTTCTGGCAGATATTGTTAGGATGTTGATTGTCTTCTGACTGTTATTGTTAGGATGTTGATTGTCTTCTGGCAGTTATTGTTAGGATGTTGATTGTCTTTTAACAGCTATTGTTAGGTTATCGATTGTCTTCTGACAGTTATTGTTAGGATGTTGATTGTCTTCTGACAGTTATATTTTTAGGATGTTGATTGTCTTCTGACAGTTATATTTTTAGGATTTTGATTGTCTTCTGACAGTTATTGTTAGGATGTTGATTGTCTTCTGACAGTTATTGTTAGGATGTTGATTGTCTTCCTACAGATATTGTAAGAATGTTGATTGTCTTCTGACAGTTTGTTTTAGGATGTTGATTGTCTTCTGACAGTTATTTTACGATGTTGATTGTCTTCTGACAGTTATTGTTAGGATGTTGATTGTCTTCTGACAGTTTGTTTTAGGATGTTGATTGTCTTCTGACAGTTATTTTACGATGTTGATTGTCTTCTGACAGTTATTGTTAGGTATTGATTGTCTTTTAACAGCTATTGTTAGGATGTTGAATGTCTTCTGACAGTTACTTATTGGTAGGATGTTGATTGTCTTCTGGCAGATATTGTTAGGATGTTGATTGTCTTCTGACTGTTATTGTTAGGATGTTGATTGTCTTCTGACAGTTATTGTTAGGTATTGATTGTCTTTTAACAGCTATTGTTAGGATGTTGAATGTCTTCTGACAGTTACTTATTGGTAGGATGTTGATTGTCTTCTGGCAGATATTGTTAGGATGTTGATTGTCTTCTGACTGTTATTGTTAGGATGTTGATTGTCTTCTGGCAGTTATTGTTAGGATGTTGATTGTCTTTTAACAGCTATTGTTAGGTTATCGATTGTCTTCTGACAGTTATTGTTAGGATGTTGATTGTCTTCTGACAGTTATATTTTTAGGATGTTGATTGTCTTCTGACAGTTATATTTTTAGGATGTTGATTGTCTTCTGACAGTTATTGTTAGGATGTTGATTGTCTTCTGCCAGTTACTGTTAGGATGCTGATTGTCTTCTGACAGTTGTTGTTAGAATGTTGATTGTCTTCTGACAGTTACTGTTAGGATGTTGATTGTCTTCGGACAGATACTGTTAGGATGTTGATTGTCTTCTTACAGTTATTGTTAGGATGTTGATTGTCTTCTGACAGTTATTGTTAGGATGTCAGTTGTCTTCTTACAGTTATTGTTAGGATGTTGATTGTCTTCTGACAGTTATTGTTAGGATGTCAGTTGTCTTCTGACAGTTATTGTTAAGATGTTGATTGTATTCTGACACTTATTGTTAGGTTGTTGATTGTCTTTTAACAGCTATTGTTAGGATGTTGAATGTCTTCTGACAGTTATTGTTAGGATGTTGATTGTCTTCTGACAGATATTGTTAGAATGTTGATTGTCTTCTGACTGTTATTGTTAGGATGTTGATTGTCTTCTGCCAGATATTGTTATGATTTTGGTTGTCTTCTGGCAGTTATTGTTAGGATGTTGATTGTCTTTTAACAGCTATTGTTAGGTTATTGATTGTCTTCTGGCAGTTATTGTTAGGATGTTGATTGTCTTCTGACAGTTATATTTTTAAGATGTTGATTGTCTTCTGAGAGTTATTGTTAGGATGTTGATTGTCTTCTGACAGTTATTGTTAGGATGTTGATTGTCTTCTGACAGTTATTGTTAGGATGTTGATTGTTTTCTGACAGTTATATTTTTAAGATGTTGATTGTCTTCTGACAGTTATTGTTAGGATTTTGATTGTCTTCTGACAGTTATTGTTAGGATGTTGATTGTCTTCCTACAGATATTGTAAGAATGTTGATTGTCTTCTGACAGTTTGTTTTAGGATGTTGATTGTCTTCTGACAGTTATTTTACGATGTTGATTGTCTTCTGACAGTTATTGTTAGGATGTTGATTGTCTTCTGACAGTTTGTTTTAGGATGTTGATTGTCTTCTGACAGTTATTTTACGATGTTGATTGTCTTCTGACAGTTATTGTTAGGTATTGATTGTCTTTTAACAGCTATTGTTAGGATGTTGAATGTCTTCTGACAGTTACTTATTGGTAGGATGTTGATTGTCTTCTGGCAGATATTGTTAGGATGTTGATTGTCTTCTGACTGTTATTGTTAGGATGTTGATTGTCTTCTGACAGTTATTGTTAGGTATTGATTGTCTTTTAACAGCTATTGTTAGGATGTTGAATGTCTTCTGACAGTTACTTATTGGTAGGATGTTGATTGTCTTCTGGCAGATATTGTTAGGATGTTGATTGTCTTCTGACTGTTATTGTTAGGATGTTGATTGTCTTCTGGCAGTTATTGTTAGGATGTTGATTGTCTTTTAACAGCTATTGTTAGGTTATCGATTGTCTTCTGACAGTTATTGTTAGGATGTTGATTGTCTTCTGACAGTTATATTTTTAGGATGTTGATTGTCTTCTGACAGTTATATTTTTAGGATTTTGATTGTCTTCTGACAGTTATTGTTAGGATGTTGATTGTCTTCTGACAGTTATTGTTAGGATGTTGATTGTTTTTGACAGTTATATTTTTAAGATGTTGATTGTCTTCTGACAGTTATTGTTAGGATTTTGATTGTCTTCTGACAGTTATTGTTAGGATGTTGATTGTCTTCTGACAGTTTGTTTTAGGATGTTGATTGTCTTCTGGCAGTTATTGTTAGGATGTTGATTGTCTTCTGACAGTTATATTTTTAAGATGTTGATTGTCTTCTGAGAGTTATTGTTAGGATGTTGATTGTCTTCTGACAGTTATTGTTAGGATGTTGATTGTCTTCTGACAGTTATTGTTAGGATGTTGATTGTTTTCTGACAGTTATATTTTTAGGATTTTGATTGTCTTCTGACAGTTATTGTTAGGATTTTGATTGTCTTCTGACAGTTATTGTTAGGATGTTGATTGTCTTCCTACAGATATTGTTAGAATGTTGATTGTCTTCTGACAGTTTGTTTTAGGATGTTGATTGTCTTCTGACAGTTATTTTAAGATGTTGATTGTCTTCTGACAGTTATTGTTAGGATGTTGATTGTCTTCTGGCAGTTATTGTTAGGATGTTGATTGTCTTCCTCTCACCACAATGAGTGTCTCTTGCTCTAAAAATTTTCCAGCCCTGGTTCTCGATACTTGGTGACAGCCTGCCTTCAGGAACGTTAGGAGACCTGGTAGTTCAGTAGGCTAAGCGCTGGCCTGCTGATCTAGCGGTTCCAGGTTCAATCCCCACTTGAGGCGAGAATCTTTTCAAATTTGAAAGGGGTTCCATTGCACACAGCCTTTTATTATCACCCTGCCATTGTCCTGATATGACAGCAATACTGTTGAAAAGGATGTAAAATCAACAGTCATCCATCTATCCATTCATCCATTTAGGAGCAATTTGGGTAATTTTGAAAGGCTAAAGATGAGATGGATCTAGATTTTTGGTGTTATTTTGGGTTATTAAATAGATCTAGATTTTTGGTGTTATATTGGGTTATTAAATAGATCTAGATTTTTGGTGTTTTGAAAAGGGTAAAAACCATGTCTTTTACCTAATAAATGTGCTATATGTTTGTAAAAGTAGCTAAGAAATTCATCCAAAGAATATCTATGCACTTATGGTTGTGACAGAAGATTTCTTGATACTTGGTGACAGTGTGCCTTCAGGAACCTTGTGAGAAATAGCAGAATGGAAATCCTTTGATAAATCAAGAAAATATTGTTCTGCAGCTAATAGAATCAGAAGAATTATGTCATTGGTTTTATTTGATTAATTTTGGTGTAATGGCATAAAGGAAGGTAACAGGCTTGGAACTTGGTGATGAGTTTTGTCGTTTAATGGTGCAGCAGCATGATACTTCCCTTCGTTTTACTGTAGTCTCTTAACACTTTAAGTATCAGAGACGGAAATAGCAGAATTTGCAACCAGTGTAGATCCTGATGAGGCGGCTCATAATGAGCCGCCTCATGTTGATCTACACTGTTTGCCCTCTAGTCTTTGAATTCTCAATATGAAATGTCTTGGACATGGCATTTTTTGAATTTTTGCAGATGTAAATTTTGTTGTCTGCTTTTTGGTGCTTAAAGAGTTAAATAAGTGCACATGCTCTGATACAAGTACGATAGGATAGTTAGGTTCTGTGTAGATGTATATAATATTTATTTGATTATGTGACATTTTTTTTCCATAAAACTCCTAAAAATCCAGATTGTTTTTATAAGACAGATCTAGATTTTGGGATTGTTTGGAAAGGAAAAAGCTATTTTATAACAGAAAGTCAGAAGACTGATTTTAGATACTCGAGATCATTCGAAAGGGGAACATCTCCATCTTATAGCCGAATAAATAATGTATCAATCATGTTAGAATTGTGTTTTTGTTAGCAGTTTTCTAGAACACAAGTCCTTGATTACCATAGAAAGTACATGTAGGTGGTTTAAACTATTTTGCTGATTTAGATCATGTGCTTGTATACTTTTGCTCTTTTGTTGAGCTTCTGAATAATTTTTCTGCAAAAAGACAGTTGGATAGCTTACAGTATTTGGACTACTTATATGAGCAAGTATTGTAGAGCCATCTGGTAGCTTTTAATAATTAATGTGTCCCAACTAATAAAGGCACAAAATTATTTAATTTTTTCTGAAATT
The DNA here is from genome assembly GCA_963989385.1 of Ctena decussata. Classification (NCBI taxonomy): domain Eukaryota; kingdom Metazoa; phylum Mollusca; class Bivalvia; order Lucinida; family Lucinidae; genus Ctena; species Ctena decussata. The sequence goes on along the minus strand of OZ022501.1, from coordinate 71,213,132 downwards.
CTAGTATGTCCCATTTATCATAATCAACTAATTATATATATTTTCACCCAAATAGCAGGTGTCTCAGTAATTCTGGTCATGTCCCAATCAATAAAGACACAAAAGTATTTAAATTTTTTTGAAATCTTAGTATGTTCCATTTATTATTATCATTTAATTAATTACTTCCACCAAAACATAAGGTGTCCCAATACATCTGATGTCCTAATATTTAGAATTATTACGGTAGCATACAAAGAAAGAAATCTGTAAAATAACGAACATGCCAAAATTAAGCAGTTTACAGCAAATATGGTAGATTTCCAATCTTTTTCTCATTTCTCATCACAATTTATAAAAGATGAGTTTGAACTGATGCGCTCCATTACAGAGTGTCAGAATGACAAAAGTTCAGGAGCTAATTTGTCTCCGACAGACTGATTGATTTCACTGATGCTGTAAAGCTACTGTCAGTATCTTATTTCTCAAAATGTCAGATCCGAAAGCTCACCGAATTAGGGTGAACGAAAATGAGAATCTGTTGTCCTATACCTTAAAAATATAAATATAAGGACAGTGAGATAGATCTGAGCAAACAGTGCAGACCCAGATCAGACTGCTCCTGAAGGAGCAGCCTGATTAGGGTCTACACTATCTGCCACTCCATCTGCATCTATTAGAAGCATTACTGGATTGAAAACCTAAACTGTTTATTTTTTGGGAATTTGCGAAAATAGTTTTTAGGTGTCCCAGTTTTTAGAAATTTTACGGTAATGTCTAATCTGGGCTGCTGAAGGTGTTTGACATATCAGATAAGACCAGGCTTTTGCTTACATATTTTTCTGACAAAGTGGTTGGATGCCTGAACTGTCTTTCATGTATATTGGCTATAGATATATATGTTCTTGCATACAGGTTTGAGGCCGTTCTTAAACGGAACAAAATGCATGTTGAGATCGTGCTGCTTGAACATTTATTTAAGCTTGCTAAAGCCTCGTTCACATGACCAAAGTTTCTTCGTCATAGAAACTTTTAACAAAGAAAGTTTGCCAAACATTTTGTGTTCACATGAAGCAAATTATTTGTTTAAGAAAAATGTGGCATAGAATCTTTGTTGAATAACCTTTGGCAAGGAAATATTTGCTGCTGTGTTCACATGATCAAACATTGTTCGCCAAAGTTACCTGGACAAATAAACTTTGCTTGTGTGAACGGCCACTCATGCCACATTTTCTTTGTTAAATATACTTTGTTCAAAATCAAACTGATTTGATTATGAGCAAAGTTTTCTGTGTTCATCTCCATAGCTAGTTTCTTTGTTACATATTCTGTGGCAAATTTTCTGTTCACGTACTGAGACAAATTTTGTTTGTCATATAAACTTTACCATACAAATTTGGCAATGAAAATGTGGCATGTTTTTTTGTTCACACAAGCAAGTTTTTGCTATGCCAAACCTACTTTGTCACAGAAGCTTTCCCCTTGTAAACGAAGCTTTATTCACCTTCCCAGCAAAAACATAGCTGCCTTAAATTTTGTCGTTTGCTTTATGGCGCTTTAAGGACAAAATGCTTTGGCTGATTGGGATCTCTGCAAATTGCACTCTAAGGCTTCTTTGCTAATAGCCTGGCATAATTCTGCATGACACAAAAAATTATTTTGCCATAAAATGACAAAGCTTGAACATTGTCCTCTGGGGGCCTATCAACATTACAAATAAAGTGCCAGTCATCAGTTTTATATCGGGTTTATATTTTAAAAGTGATATGTCAGCATGACATTTTCTTGACAGTGTATGGATGCATTTGGTGCACCACAAGGAGGATATGAAAGAACAAAAAATTTTTACAGTTGCTGTAAAAAGTGGTCAAAAAATAAAGTTTTAATACTCCAGAATTTCCATTGAAATTTGTTGCTTCAACTGCCAATAATTGATACCAAGTTTATTTTCTGTGTGAGGTGTTGCTGTTAAAAAGTGTTTATATTATGAAATTATCAAAGGGTAATTTGCGGCACAAAAAATCCAAAAAGTAACACATCATTATCGAAAATGCATTTAGGTCTGAAGGTACTTCAATGCACTGAGAGTAATGATCTATCAATAACTTTTTCCACTTGTTCACAAATACCCAAGCTGAGGGTGTCAGCTGGTTTCTGCTTAAACAAGACTTGCCAAACTCCAGAACATCAAAATGGTTGCTCCTCTGGACTATGGTAGAATGTTACAGATTGTTACTGTAGCTGTTAGTATACATTTAAAAAAGTAGGGGAAAAACCTGATTTTAGAAAGTGAAGGTGAATATGAGCTTTAAAGTCAAAGATCTGTAAGGCAAGGGCTTAAAGATTCAACCCCAACATGTGATTACCAGACTGCCATTGCTCTTCACCATATCAGAAGCTCTGAGATGGGGCACTCAGGTATCCGTATGAAGAGTAAACCCTTTAATGCATTTACAATTTGGGCATAACAATATAGCTCTTTGGCTTGATTTTAAATGTACATATTTTTCTTTGTCACTAAGTCCTGTTTTCTATACAAACAGTGCAGCCGTTGGTCAGATGCAGCATTTAGCTGCATCTGATCAAGGGCTGCACTGTTGGCAAGGGTCCCTGTTAGAGGGCACCAAGCATTTATGGGTTAGATCTAAATCCTTGGAATGAAAAGGTAATGAAGCAAGCAAATAAAAATCAAATAAGATCTTTTTTCCTTACAGGTAATTTTGTTTACATCAACCTGTCAGCGAAATGGCTGATAAGCATGTCTTATTCTAAGCTTGACAGCTGAGCCCCACCTTGTGATATGGTGCCTTAAGGTAAATGGGTAAACTTTTCAGGGGAAGCAACTCTGCCATTTTCATTTGTTGCCTCCCTTCCCAATGGGGGGTGGGGGGGGGGGGTCAACTTACAGGTGAACAGCAAAGACTCAGATCAGTCCACATTATTTACAGAAGAACTTCAGTGGCTCAAACAGGCTTGAGGACATGAAAATTAGTTCCAGCCAAAGTTAGTTCTAGCCATTCGGGGTTATCTCTATAAATTGACCTCTAGGGACCCAGAAATGAGTTCTGGTCAGGCAGGGTTAACAAGCCATTAGGGTTAGAGCCAATGAAGTTCCAGTCTGTATTTGTAAACTCATCAGAGCATTAATTTCTTGCACACACTATATATCACAATGGGTAGGATACAATTTGCAATAAAAAAAGCTGTTTCTAATGTTTTTTTTATCCACGTTGGTCGACTGCATAAGCATTTTTGATTGCCACCTACCCAGTGTGTGTATGGACCCTGAAGAATTTACTGGCACAAAAAAGAAGGCTGCAGCCACACTGCACAGATACACAGACTAGTATGAGTCTTCACTGTTTGCCATCATCTTAAGATTTTTAGCTCACCTGAGCCGAAGGCTCAGAGGTGAGCTTATAGGATGGTAGTCGAGCCGTCGTCCGTCCGTCCGTGGGTGCGTGGGTGGGTGCGTGGGTGCGTCAACACTTTCAAACATAAATATCTCAGAGACCAGTTGGCCGATCGCAATCAAATTTTATCTGAAGCATCATTTGGGTAGGGGAAAGGTTGCATTAGCTTTTGGTGCAGATCAGCTCAGAACTCTGGTTTCCATGGCAACAGATAGCCCCCATAGGGTTATAATGGGGAAAACGGCGTCATCACATTTTCTCGACTGTTTTTGATTAGATCCTTATCATACTTGCAGGTAATGACGACATACACAAGAGCTTGGATGAGTTCGAAATTTGGTCGGATTCGAGCACAGACTACGGAGTTAGCTGCCCTTGAGCGTTTGAAAAAAATCCCATAGGGTTATAATGGGGAAAATGGCGTCATCATGTTTTCTCAACTGTTTTTGCTTAGATCCTTATCATACTTGCAGGTAATGATGACATACATAAGAGCTTGGATGAGTTTGAAATTTGGTCGAATTCGAGCACAGACTACGGAGTTAGCTGCCCTTGAGCGTTTGAAAAAAATCCCATAGTGTTATAATGGAGAAAACGTCGTCACATATTTTTAGAAAAACTTTGTCATCGCTCTATTGCCTACATTTCTCAACGGATTTTAAAATAACTTCACACAAATGTAGGGCGTGACAATATCTCGAGCAAGTTCGACTTTCAGGATGCTGCGTCCAAGGTCAAGGTCACTGTTGCTAATTTTAGAAAAACTTTGTCAGCGCTCTAGCACCTACATTTCTCAATGGATTTTAAAATAACTTCACACAAATGTAGGGCATGACAATATCTCAAGCAAGTTTGACTTTCAGGGTGCTGTGCCCAAGGTCAAGGTCACTGTGGCTATTTTTAGAAAAACTTGGGTATCGCTCTAGCGCCTACATTTCTCAATGGATTTTGAAATAACTTCACACAAATGTAGGGCATGACAATATCTCGAGCAAGTTCGACTTTCAGGGTGCTGCGCCCAAGGTCAAGGTCACTGTGGCTATTTTAGAAAAACTTTGTCATCGCTCTAAGGCCTACATTTCTCAACGGATTTTGAAATAACTTCACACAAATGTAGGGCCTGACAATATCTCGAGCAAATTTGACTTTCAGGGTGCTGCGCCCAAGGTCAAGGTCACTGTGGCTATTTTTAGAAAAACTTTGTCATCACTCTAGCGCCTACATTTCTCAATGGATTTTGAAATAACTTCACACAAATGTAGGGCATGACAATATCTCAAGCAAGTTTGACTTTCAGGGTGCTGCACCCAAGGTCAAGGTCACTGGCTAATTTTAGAAAAACTTTGTCATCGCTCTAGCACCTACATTTCTCCATGGATTTTGAAATAGCTTCACACAAATGTAGGGTATGACAATATCTCGAGCAAGTTCGACTTTCAGGGTGCTGCACCCAAGGTCAAGGTCACTGTGGCTAATTTTAGAAAAACTTTGTCATGGCTCTAGCACCTACATTTCTCCATGGATTTTGAAATAGCTTCACACAAATGTAGGGTATGACAATATCTCGAGCAAGTTCGACTTTCAGGGTGCTGCGCCCAAGGTCAAGGTCACTGTGGCTTTTTAGCTCACCTGAGCCAAAGGCTCAGAGGTGAGCTTATAGGATGGGAGTCGAGCCGTCGTCTGTCCGTGCGTGGGTGGGTGCGTCAGCACTTTCAAACATAAATATCTCAGAAACCAGTTGGCCGATCGCAATCATATTTTATCTGAAGCATCATTTGGGTGGGGAAAAGGCTGCATTAGGTTTTGGTGCCAATCAGCTCAGAACTCTGGTTTCCATGGCAACAGATAGCCCCCATAGGGTTATAATGGGGAAAATGGCGTCATCACGTTTTCTCAACTGTTTTTGATTAGATCCTTATCATACTTGCAGGTAATGATGACATACACACGAGCTTGGATGAGTTCGAAATTTGGCCGGATTCGAGCATAGACTACGGAGTTAGCTGCCCTTGAGCGTTTGAAAAAAATCCCATAGGGTTATAATGGGGAAAATGGCGTCATCACGTTTTCTCACTTGTTTTTGCTTAGATACTTATCATACTTGCAGGTAATGATGACATACATAAGAGCTTGGATGAGTTCAAAATTTGGCCGGATTTGAGCACAGACTACGGAGTTAGCTGCCCTTGAGCGTTTGAAAAAAATCCCATAGTGTTATAATGGAGAAAACAACATCTTCACATATTTTTAGAAAAACTTTGTCATCGCTCTATTGCCTACATTTCTCGACGGATTTTAAAATAACTTCACACAAATGTAGGGCATGACAATATCTAGATCAAGTTCAACTTTCAGGATGCTGCGCCCAAGGTCAAGGTCACTGTGGCTATTTTTAGAAAAACTTTCGTCAGCGCTCTAGCACCTACATTTCTCAGCAGATTTTAAAATAACTTCACACAAATGTAGGGCATGACAATATCTCGAGCAAGTTTGACTTTCAGGATGCTGCACCCAAGGTCAAGGTCACTGTGGCTATTTTTAGAAAAACTTGGGTATCGCTCTAGCGCCTACATTTCTCAACGGATTTTAAATCAACTTCACACAAATGTAGGGCATGACAATATCTCAAACAAGTTTGACTTCCAGGGTGCTGTGCCCAAGGTCAAGGTCACTGTGGCTATTTTTAGAAAAACTTTGTCAGCGCTCTAGCACCTACATTTCTCCATGGATTTTAAAATAAATTCACACAAATGTAGGGCATGACAATATCTCAAGCAAGTTTGACTTTCAGGGTGCTGTGCCCAAGGTCAAGGTCACTGTGGCTATTTTTAGAAAAGCTTTGTCATCGCCCTAGCACCTTCATTTCTCCATGGATTTTGAAATAACTTCACACAAATGTAGGGTATGACAATATCTCAAGCAAATTCGACTTTCAGGATGCCATGCCCAAGGTCAAGGTCACTGTGGCTTTTTTTAGAAAAACTTTGTCATCGCTCTAGCACCTGCATTTCTCAACGGATTTTAAAATAAATTCACACAAATGTAGGGCATGACAATATCTCGAGCAAGTTTGACTTTCAGGGTGCTGCAGTCAAGGTTTTTGATTAGATCCATATCATACTTGCAGGTAATGATGACATACGTAAGAGCTTGGATGAGTTCGAAATTTGGCCGGATTTGAGCACAGACTACGGAGTTAGCTGCCCTTGAGCGTTTGAAAAAAATCCAATAGTCTTATAATGGAGAAAACAACGTCATCACATTTTCATTTTTCTTTGGATCCTCTTTATACTTGCAGGTAATGAGGATATGCATAAAAGCTTGGATTAGTTAGCATTTCGGCTAGATCCCACCACTGACTATGGAGTACCTGCCCTGAGCATCCAAAAAATCAATGTCGCCACTTTTTCTTGGTTTCTACTGATCTGATCCTTTTCAGACTTGCAGGTAATGAGGAAATGCATAATATCTTAAACAAGTTCAAATTTTGGCCAGATCAGGCCAACCACTACGAAGTTAGCTGCCCTTGAGCGTTTGAAAAAAATCCCATAGTGTTATAATGGAGAAAACAACATATCAGGCCAAGATCAGGCCAACCACTACGAAGTTAGCTGCCCTTGACAGCTCTGTCTATTGTGCCTTTGATCGGATACTTTTTAAACTTGCATATATTAAATGAAGGCATACATGTACATAATGTTTTGGATGAGTTTAATTTTCAGCCTGATTGGACCACTGACTGTGGAGTTAGCTGCCCTTGAGCATCTTAAATATCCCTATAGGTTTACAATGTCTCTCAGGTGAGCAATTGTTGCCCTTTGGGCTACTTGTTTTTACCCGTATTACAAAGGGCAACAACTTCTTTCCAACCATAAACTGGGTTCCATTGCACAGTGTCAGCCTTTCAGTTTCATCCTCTCATTGTCCTGATATGACTGAAATACTGTTTAAAAGGATGCAAAATTGCAGTCCATCTATCCATCTTGTTCGAACCATTTCTAAAATGTGGTCTACTCTTTAAAGGAAAGAATTTGCTCCAAGAGGAGCAAATTCTTTCCTTTAAAAGTTGACCTCTTTTGAGAAGGGAGGCAAAAATGAAAATGGCTCAATAGCTTCCCTTGAAAGCACACCCATTCACCTTCAGCAACCATTTTGCATGACGCAGCTCATCTGAGTCTAGGTTGTTTGCGACATGCCAAGAAGTCCGTTTTCTTGAGAAATGGCCTAATTATGTAAGAAAGGAAAAGACAGTAATAGGATCAAATCAGATTGTAATTTAGTGTTTTTGGCAAGAAATTGGTAAACTGGCAACATTAAAGAAATTATAGCAGACATAAATAAAATGGGTCAGAAAAAAAGCGCTTAATTGTTGATGCATAGCTACAGTTTAGCTAATAGCTTTTGCGCAATTTTTTTTGTAACCCATTTTACTTATGGTGGTGGGCTTATAACAGTTTAAATGAAGAAAAAACAAAATCAGAAATAAATACTTCTGACACAGTGCACCTGCAGAGGCAGATCCCATACCAGGAGATATTAGCAGAGGTTAAAAACTTTAAACTTATATTATCTGAGGCGTGTGAGTTTGAATCAGTGTGCTGGTTGTGAGTTTTGCATTTTTTTTACTTTTCTTTGGATCATGTCATCCTGATCAAAGTCTTCCATGACAGCATGAAATAACTGAAATACTGCTGAAAGGGCTGTAAAGTTGCGAATAGTTTACAGAGCCCTAGATAAGAGGGAGTATTTGGTGATAATCAGGGATAATTTTTGTTAATTCTTGATAAAAACATATGTTGTGACCCCTCATCTGAACCGTCTCGTCGAGACGGTTCAGATGAGGGGTCACAACATATGGTTTCGATGAGAAATAAAGAAAATTATCCCTCAATTATCATCAAATACCCCTCTTATCTAGAGCTCTGGTTTATCTGTGCATTCTCTTGATGATTGCCAATGAAGTTACGTCATAGAATAAAAAGTATGCAACAAAGCTGTTGTTGCAGTGCTGTTGTCTACATCAACTGTCAAACCTGTCGGCACCTGTTATTTCATTCCTTTACCTGTGTTTGTAATTAGCGGGCTTTTTATAGGTTTTCTTAAGGTAATCTATCTCCAGGCTACTGTAATAACCCAAAGCTACTGTAATAACCCTAGCAATTTGAACACTGTTTCTAGCTACTGTAATAACCACAGTTACATCTGAACCATTTACTGTTTTATTTACATAGTGAAATCTTCTCTCTTCAAATTTGGACTTGTCCCTGAAGTAGCAACCCGATTAACTTGGACAAAGTGTATGCATTGAAATCTTAACCCACTTAAGGCATGTGACTTCAAAATGACTTTGTATTGATGTCGATGCAACATCATTACCTTGCCCTGACTTCAATGCAATTCATTACAATGTCAGGTTCATGGTAGGTTCTGTCTTTGAACTTTGACTCGTCGGGCTTCTCATATCTATAGATTTAGGAAATGGCAAACAGTGCAGACCTTGATCAGACTGCTTGGAGCAGTCTGATCTTGATCTGCACTGTTTGCTAAGCCATTTCTATCAGACTCAACTGGTTTTACGGTAGTTATTATTACCTGGTTTTCTCAGGGGTCTGTTTATGTAATTTATAATGAAATCAGTTTTAGGTGTCTGATGGGAGAAATCAACTTTTGATGATGGCATAATATACGTGGGAAATGGAGAAAATGCTGTTTTCTCTTTTATATATGAAGATGTCTGACTTTCAAATTGTTGGTTTATTAAGTTTTTAGGGTGCCTTTGCAATTAATGCAAAGGAGAGCTTATGCTATACCCCCAGCATTGTAGTCTAAGTATGTGTTATGGTTAGCATTACTGTTAGCGCCAGTGTCCTTGTCAGGGTCTGTGATCAGGTTAACCAATGTAAAGAATTGCCTTAAAATCAAGTTCAACTCGATCTATATATCTGTAGAATTTTCTTGAATTTTCTTCAGGTTTTTGCCATAATGTCATTGTACATATATAAAGAACTGCAGAATAAATATATGAGATTAAAATAGCACTGGATGGATCATAATAAAAGAGTGACCCCATTGTTTCATAGATCACACATCTGGGACATTAAGTACACAGTGGTATTTTCTGTGCACTGTGCATGCTGTAATTTTAGTTGCTAGAATGTTGCACTTTTTACTCCAAGTCTGATTTGCAAGACCATGGGAACATTGTAGGCTTTTGGACCAGCCTGGTTTTTATAAACTGCACAATGATATAATAAGCATTCATCAAAATTTAATGTCTACCTGATATGTAGACTAGCTTTCTTAGAAATACACTGATAAAAGAGGTGGCTCTGATAAGACTTTGAGGTGTGAAGGCTGGTCTGGGCCCTGTAAACAATATGGCAACTGTTTAGTTTTTCCATGACTAGAAGCTTAGTAATAGTCTTTACCCTGTCAAAATCAACTATTCAGACACAAATGCTTGAGCAAAAATGCAGATACAGATCAGACTCTCCTTGGCAGAGCAGTCTGATTTGGGTCTGCACTTTTTGCCTACTCTAAAGTTTTCTAGCCAGACAAACTTTTTGATGTTTTGAATTTTCAAATTCAAATATGGAGACCAAATGCACAAATGGCTGATGTGTCAAAGCTGGATCCATATAATAGGGAGTATTTGATAATAATTAAGGATAATTTTTGATAATTCTGCATAGAAACATATGTTGTGACCCCTCATCTGAACCGTCTCAACGAGACGGTTCAGATGAGGGGTCACAACATAAGGTTTCAGTGAGAAATAAGAAAAATTATCCCTCAATTATCATCAAATACTCCCTCTTATCTAGAGCTGTGTACACTGTCCGAATAATCAGGGCAAGTACAGTAGTTTGCTTTCTGTTATTGTAATTGCTTTTGTACTTTTATATCAGTATGCTACTTTCCTTGGAATTAGTTTTGTTTTGTGTAATTGGATTACGTAATATTAGCTGGAATTGTTCGTCAATTTTAATTTGAATTGTTTCACTGCTATGGAAATTAATGGAAAAAAATGCTATGGAAATAATTATTTTATTTTACATACATGTTTTGTGTTACGTTGTGATGTGATTGAGTTTCACTTGGAATAACAGTTTTTACTTGGTGAAATTAAATTGTCTTTGGATTTCCCAAGATATTGTTTGTAATAAGATAATCTGACTTTGATTAGAAAGAAAATCCAAAAGATATTGGAATTTCATATTATTGCTGACAGCGATTATAGCTTCAAATTTATATTAAAGTTGCCATTTTTGTAAGGCTTTGAAATGTGTTTCTCTTGACACTATTTCTTTTAGAACAGTGTTGAAAATGGATGAATCAGGGACAAAGAATTAACTCCTCTCAATCCCAACCCCCATGCCCGCACTTCCCCTATTTCCTGCCAGAAAAGTAATACAGAGTATGTAAAAGTAAAAAAAACAAACAGCTCTGCACAGATAGAGTTCTTATGGTTGTGTCTGATTTGGCAGGCATAATATTTTCTGGAGCAATCCCCGCAGGCACATGAAGTTGTATTGACGTCGAAGCGACGTCATCACGTCGCATTGACATCAACACAACGTCATTTCAACGTCATGTGCCCACTGGGATTGTTTTTCCTTTATTTCTTTCATAATGTTTGGACAGCGTGGCAATGTAAATTATCTTAATCAAAGATTCAACTGCTTTAAGCTATCAAATTTTTATATGAGCCGTTCTCTGTGAAAACCGGGCTTAATGACATTACGTAATTATTACGTTCTGAATGGGTGAAAAACATCAAAATTAATGATTTTTCGGACCTCTATTTATTTCCATGAAAATACCTTAGGTGTTGAGATATAACAGAAAGCTCATGAATTTAGACAAAGTCCAGTCGTAAATACCACATATGTTGCCATGACAACGCTTGTTCCACGGTAACCCCAAAGCCTTGAAAACAGATGGTATACCATCATAAAGACCTATCATTTGAGAAAGAATGTTAAAGGTAGGTTCCTGTGGTCGAGATACAAATTCTGTTAAAAATTTTTTTTGTCGATTTTTGATTATTATTTCAATGCTTCTATTATCCTGAATCGGTTGCTGCCAAGAAAATCGCCAGGTTTTATCGAAAATCGTCGTTTTGCTCTTGTTTATCCTCTTTGCGTCAACAACCCCTTGCCTATAAATAATTCTGTCACATGGCCGTAAGTGCGCGACCTCTGACATCATTATCCACAGGAATTCATATACACAAAAATGGCTGCCTTGTCATCCTTCGCAGTAAGTGTTTTATTTAGGCCGAGATCTGTCCGATCTGATATAAATCGTTCTTGACGGAATAGAACTATGACAATATTTATGTATTGATACCAAACAAGCATCGTTTTAGGTCCAGAAAAGTCTTATTTGGCACTTCAAAGATTTCAATCGACGAAGACCTGCTAGGGGTCGTTTCAAAACTTTCAGTGATAGTGCTTATCTACCATAAAAGCATAAATATTTGGACCCAGAAATAGAGTCAGATCAGACTGCTTCTGAAACAAGGTGCACAATGTTGCTAGAAGGAGCAGTTTGATAAGGGTCTTGCCAGAAGGAGCAGTCTGATCAGGGTCTACCTTATTTTTAAATTCTATCTAAATGCTGCAGTTGATTTAAACATATTTTTTTCACTTCTTACAGAATTTTTAGAATATTTATACAATATCAACTTGTGATTTCACATCCTTTTGAACAGTATTTCAGTCATATCACACAGCATTCCCATATATCCCATGCAGAGGGTTTTTATCTCCAATTTTGCCATTTTCTGGTGAGCCTTCAGAGTTTTGCTTTATTTTTGCCAAAAATATCATCCAAAATATGTTCAGTGGGATGGAGAAAAACCAAACATGCAAAAATGGGCAGTACAAAAACTGTCATTGAGTTTGGAGAATTAATTTTGGCAAAATTTGGCTATAAATGAGATATTTTACATTGTACCCCCCCCCCCCCCCCCCCCCAAAAAAAAAAAAATGGTGTTCCCTGTATGATGTGTACATTTGAGGTACAAAAACAAATTGCAATGAACCCCTAGTTTCAATCACAGGTACCTGAAGCAAACATAAGAATTTGTGAATATATTCCAAATATGAGATAAAAATAAAAATTAAAAAAAATAAAAACTGGTAAAGGTTTTAATAATATATCCTTTATCATTTTTTTTTAATTTTCTATTTATTTATCTTTTGTGGTGTGTGTGTGTGTGTGGGGGGGGACCCTGTATCAAGTTGATAGGAGGTTGATATTGAAAGGTTGTTATTGAAAGGTAATGGGGGAGGTCTGGTGGTGCACGTAACTTCCAGTGCAGGGGCATCCGACTGATTTGGGTAATAGTAGGGCAAGGGCCTACTGTGCTTGGCTTGCAGTAGGTACGGGTGGGGATGTTTTGACTTTTTTTTCTCTTGTCTGTTTGTTCTTGAATTTTTTCTCCCTCTATCTGGGAGATCGCCCGATATAGACTGAAAAACTGTCTCAAAGGGCTGTTAAGCCCAAAACAACTAACTAACTATTAAAAGGTTGTGTGCAAGGGAACCCTGTTTCTAAATGAAAAGATTTTTGTCTCCAGCAAGGATCAAATCCAGAACCACTAGATCAACAGACAGGGGCTTAGCCAAATGAGCTAGCAGATCTCCTACAGAAGTCTGAAATTCTGTTAATGGATCTTGCAGGAGTAGCATTTAAACTGTAGTCCATCAGAAAAGTTTAACCAAGAGCATATTGTAGGGGTTAATGGGTACACATGGGAATCACCTCTGCCAGTCTCATTTTGCATCCCTTCTCAGTTGTGGGTGGGGGTGGGGGTAAAATCACTAAAATTTTAGTGGAATTCCAGTGACCAATTAAGACTAGCTCACTGAAATTCCAGTGACAAAGATGGTTAAAAATGAATGCATGCACTGCATGCATTACCCAGTGATTTTTTTCTCTATATAAGTGGTGCCCATAAAAGGCACCAGTCCCAATTCAAAGTAGTATCTTTTTTCCCAACTGCAAGTTGAAAAATTCTCAATTGCAGGAATTTCTACAAGCATAAATTTACTTGCTTGCTTGGAGAACTAGCAGATATATATAGCTATAATTGAATTTAAACATTATATATTCAGTTTCATGTCCCCTATCTCACCACTTGAGCCAATTAAGGTGTTTCTGAAATTCCAAATTTAAAGAAAATACGACGCGATTTTTCCCAATTCTGTGGGCACCGGCACCATTCCCAAAATAGTGAAAAAAATCACTGTTACCTGACATGCATATTTTCATACACATGCAGAGTCCCAAACATGTATGCACAAATGTATTGTCCCTGAAAATAGTATCAAAATTTCAGTGAAATTCTCTTAAATTACACTGAAATACCAATGATGAAATGGGGAGCAAATTCTTGGGTGGGGAGCAAATTCTATTATTAACTGATGGAGTGGGCAATAGGAGGTAATGGATTATGGGTGATCTAGAATGTGATTGTTCCATATTTTTGTGGTCCTCATGTGTAATTGAGGTTGCCTGGATTATATAGAATTACGCCATATGGTCTCCGAGACGACGGTAGCTAAATTCTGTTGGGAGGGAGATAGTTGGGGTAGAAAATTCTTTTATCGCCTAGAACTGTAGTCTTTGTTCTAAACATTATCTTGGTTTTCTTGGTTCCGAGATATATTACATAATTTAAGTTTTAAGGGGTCTGTATGTTCATGGGAAATTTGTTAGTGTTCCAATATTTTTAAAATTTAGGAAATGGGGATATGACCATAGCTAAATTCTGTTGGAGGGGAGGTAGGTGGGGTAGGAAATTCTTTTGGAGCCTAGAACTGTAGCAATTGTTCTACACCTTATCTTGGTTTAGTTGGTTTCAAAATATATTACATGATTTAAGTTTTAAGGGTCTGTATGTTCATGGGTTAGTGTTCCAATATTTTGGAGTATGGAGATTATTATCAATGGACAAAGAGGCCAGTAGCTGATTTCTTATTGTGAATTGTTGGGAGAGGAGGGCAGTTTCTATTTGGTGTTTCTAGGGAGGAAATGTGTTGAACTTTATAATGGTTCAGTTGGTTTCCATGGAAGTAAGTCTGGGTGTCAGATTAAAGTGGTTGGATACACATTATACATTTTAACCCTTATTGTCAATAGACAAAAATTATTTACATGACTCTACGGGAAGTCCAGTTGTGGTCATATAGATGGGATTTGGAGCATTTACTAGGTTGGGCGTTTTGTCACGAGCATTGTACTTGATAGGGGTTTGGTTTGGGTCCAGGGGTTTTGGGAAATGGGGTGGGTAGGTGATTAGCAACAAGGCTCGAATTAGGGAAAATTTGGGGGATTTTTTCCTTTATGGTATTGGAATCTATATCCTGGCAATCGATATTGGTTTTGTCCAGGTATTCGAAGACTGCCTTCTGTATTGTATTTGCATGTTTCTTTGGGGGAGACAGAAGCAATCTCAGGTCTATTGTGTGAAAGCCTAACTTGAATATGGTGGATTCTAGGACTCGCCTAGGTCTGGGCCTCAGAGTCAGAGAAGATATGGTCAAGATCTTCTGCGTCATTGCAGTGGTTGCATAGGCCAGACTGGTTGCCTTAGTGATGGCAGCCTAGCCCGCAGTGTCCTTATCTTAGTCGGGAATAGACTATGTTGAAACATCTATTGGGACTATATACGCCACATTGAGTTTTACCTTTGGTTGGACAAAATGGAAGGTGCGACCCTTGGTCAATTGGGATTGCCATTCTTTGGTTACTGCTTCATTTATTAGGGGATAAACTTCCATTTTTGAGGGTCTAGTATGGTCGTAAGTGCCAGTGGTCATAGCTTCCCTTGCCGCCACAGTGGCCATTTTATTGCTGTCAATTCCTACATGGACAGGGGTCCATTCCATGGAAATGTTAAAATTTACGATGGCAGCTAGATTGAGTAGAGATGAGATTTTGTTTATTTTATCGGGTCTCGTTTTTGATTTACCCGATTGCAGTGCCTGTACAGAGCTAAGGGAGTCAGTGAGGATAACTGAGTTTGGGATCCTACTTTCAAGGATCCAAAATATGGAATGTTCAATGGCTATCAGTTCAGTGGTGAAGACCGATAGGACTGGAACCACTGAGCCAATTGTAACCAAATTTCATATATAGCCTCCAGGGCTTGGGGAACAAAATTGGGTCACATGACCAACATGGCAGCCATACCCATATATGGTAAAAACCTTAAAAAAATCTTGTTCTCCAGAACCAACAGGCCAATGGCCTTGAAACTTGGTATGTAGCATTGGGTATGTGTGTAACTTACAGGATTTTTTAAATTATGACCTTCGGTTGACCTTCACCTTTTTTACGGCAAGGTCAAATTTGCTTTCTGATGCTTTAATATGGGAAATGCTAGAACATAATATATCTTGGACTGTTGAAGATTTTGGGCTAAACTCGGTGTATATTATCATCTAAATGAGTACATGAAGATTTATGAGTACAAGAGGTCAAGGTCATTCTTTGACCAGGACTCTCATATTTTGACAATTTCTATCAGCTCCACAAAAGCCATTGTGCATATTGTAACCAAATTTCATTATAGAGCCTCCAGGAGCTGAAAAAATTTGTTTAAACGGTCCATGTCACATGACCAGCATGGCCTCTAAGCCCATATATGGTGAAAACGTTGAAAAATCGTCTCCAGACCAGATGGTCTTGAAACTTGGTATGTCACAGTGAGTACTTGAGTAATACCAAGACTGTTCAAATGACCTCTGATTGACCTTGACCATTTTTACTGCATGGTCTAAGACAAGAAATCTAGAAGACAAGTTTTCATAGAAAGTTTTTGAACAATTTGGCCCAAGATTGTTAAAAGGTTGATCTTTGGTTGACTCTGACATTTTTTTATTGCAAGGTGAAATTGCTTTCTGGTACTTTTATATGGAAAACATGCTTAAAATAAGAGTTCATGGAAATTGTAGGAAAGTTTATTGCAGAAGTTAATAGATATAGTCAAATAAATGAGTACATGAACATTGTTTAGCAATAGAGGCCAAGGTCATTTTTAGGCCAGATTAATTTTGTAAACCCCATTATGAGCCAGGTTATTTTTCTTGCATATCCAAAGACAGGGATTTTTTCTTTTATAAATATACCAGCCCCCCCCCCCCCCCCCCAAGAATATCAAATGGTCGGTCCCTTACGCCAACAGTCAACTTTCATCAAAATCCCGGGTGTATTTATATTGGCCAATGAAATACTGAAAATGTAGGTCAATACTAAGGTCATACAGCTAAAGCCGAAAAAATCCGTAGTTGAATCAAACACGGACACCACCATTCTTCCGTAGGGGCGGTGATTTCAAATTCGTTTTTACAAAGTGTAGTCAGATTATTTCATAAGATCGTTAATGTCATTTGTTATGTATATAGAATACATACAGGCAAAATTAATATAATTCAACATCCTGTTGATAGTTTGCTTATTGAAATGAAATCAGACTTACTCAAAATCACTTTCGATGTATACCGTAAATGGAATGCGCCATTACAACGCTGTGTTGAGATCACCCCCAAACACCATTGGAGCTGCCTAGCAACTCCGACGAGCCTTTTATAGAATTAAATCCACTTTTAACATTTTCCATTTATCAATAGCGACGCCTGTATTGACTGCCTTTATCCACCGTTGCTTGTGATAGGCGATTCGACGGCGCTATTTTCTGTACTCGTACGGTGTCGTAAGTCGCCGCATGGCGGATGGGTAAACACCATCCCATAATGCAATGCAGAATGACGTCAGCCACGCAATGCTTAGTGGCGCGAAATCTAAAATAGTGCTAACTGGTGTGCGAAGCACAGTTAGAAAATCCCTCTTAAAACGACTTATCAAATATTCTTCACTTGATACTTTGAAGTGAAACTTAACAATTTCCTTGAAACAAATGCTTATCGACCATTTAGAAAAAAAATCGGCAAAACTGTGATGTATATGACACAACAGGAACCTACCTTTAAGTCATGCAAATTGTCATATGTGTACTATGATATACACATTGAAAATGAGTAAACACACTTTTTGTCCAAGTTATTTTGTGTAACAAGCACAGAAAGCGCGTTCAAACAAACGTAGTGACGTTGACGTCAAAACATACATGCATGACATTAATAACATCACATAAAGAAACTGCACTACCTGTTAGCTTCTAAAGTCTATATCTCAGTAATAAATAATGGTAACCATCTCAAATTTTCAGGACATGTTTAGAAAAGTTAGCACTTTTCAGTGGAGCAGTTAGTTAATTTTTTGTTCTTATGTCATTATAATAAGCCCGGTTTTCACAGAGACTGGCTCATATAAATTTGATTTTCGTAAATCTTATACTTTGCCAAGAATATTTTTTTCATGGACTCCTGTTATGTAAAATAGACCCAACAAAGATAGGCATATGTTTCATTGTTTGCTTAAGGTAGACGAATACTGAATAGAAATATTGGCGGGGCATTCAAACCATTATACCGTCTAAATAACCCAAAGAGCTATAAAATATTTGGGTAAGAAAAAAACAATTTTCACCGTTTTGTTTTCCTAAAAAACAATATTTTGTATTTCTACATACTTTTTTTTACACATTTTCCATTAAAATTCATATCTATAGCACATGAATGCACTTTCATTTCAGCAAATCATATAGTCTGTAATATAGGATATTTGAAACAAACTGATAACAAAAAATTGCAGTTTTCTTGTTAATAAGTATATTTTTACATTCTTTGAAAAAATGCAAGAAAATTGAATTTCATGAAAAACGTCATGAAAAATATCATCAATCGATGGGGCATGCTTATGCATATTATTTTAGTAAAACTTACATCGTATGTTAAAGAATAAAACAAAAAAACAAACATTTCACCGTTTCGTTTACTAGAAAAACAATGTTTAAGTTCAAAATATCCCCAAAACAGACTGCCCAAATTCTGCACCTGCTGCAAGCACCGCCGATCCTTGCCCTATTATTTATTTTCCTGTTATTCGGTTCTACCATAGAGTAATGTCGACAAAAATGCGCAGATGGAATGGAAACTTTGAAGATCTTGATCATTCTGGTTCCTAAGGAACAGTCTGATCTCAGTTTCCACTGTTTGTACAGACCTATGTGCCCGAAAACTTAGGATCTTTACGGTAGATATTGTAAGTGTATATTATAACTGTATATACTCCACAGTTAGTCGATTTGATGATGAACAATAACTCTGTTTGTTTTTTAAACAAGCAAGAACAGAGTTCTTCCGGGATCGTCCACCTTAAGTTTGGAAATTCATTTTAAGAGTATGTTTTAATGGTTTAAGCACAAAAAAGCAGACAACAACACAATTTCAAAAAATGTTTTCATATTGAGAAGTCAGTATGAGTAAGTAGTGGGCTTACAGTGTAAATCTAGATGAAGCAGCTGATGATCAGGATTTCCTCATCAAGATTTACCGTAGTAATCCTAATAGTTGCCCCTGCTCTAATAAACCCCTCCTGCCTCTACCTGAAAACAATGTCGTATTTTCTTGCATAAATTCCAGTTTACTTCTTTGGATGATGTAGCTCTTCCAAATAGGGTCTATTTTCCCTTAAGAGTTGACCCCTACTGAGGCAGGAGGCAAAATAGTAGAGTTTCTTCCTCTGAAAGTATACCCATACACCTTTATACTGTTTTTTAGAGGTATTTGGGCAGTGGCTGATCCAGTAAACTGCAAGTTCCCTTGGCGTTTAGTAGGATTAATACAGTATTTCCATTTTTGGTTCTTTAATGTTAACTTAATCATACAAATTACAGAATTGTTTCCGAATTTCGAATTTCGCAGACTTTACATTAGATATTTATCAATAAAACTATTGTCAGAAGCATTTATGCCTTTGCTTGTAAGCGTCAAGTACTGCATTGTGCATAAAAAGAGAACAATTGGAATAATATTAGGTGATTAATGTACCCCACAAGAATAATTGAGCTTAATAATGTATACATATAAGTGGTAATAAATTTCAGTTATAGACTATTTATGTGGGCTGTCTAGACATTACTTTTTCATGCTTGGTCGTCTGGAACTTCCTCAAGACTCTCATAAATTTCCCTGAAACAATTCTCAGACACCAAAATAAGAAAGGGGACACTAACTTTATTTTGGAAACAAACTTATACTTTGAAGTCTGCGAAGTTGTCACTTTCAAAGTACCACAATTTCAGAGGGGTCATTTTGAAGATTTCAACATATCTCGTATTAATTACTTCATCAGCCTGTATACTTCTTTTGCCATGAAAGTCTTGTTGTATCACAGGCAGACACACTTTTGCAAAAAGAAATGCAGTTTAAGTATTTTAGTAAATATAAGCTGTAACCAGTGCCTGCAGCTGGTAAGTCAAAATCATTTAGGTCTTCATTATGCTAAGACCAGCATTCCAGAAATTCTGTGCGACCTGCAGATTTTAACATAATTCTGACTTCAAATGGCCTTGTTGCCACTAGGTTACAGAATGCTTTCAGGCTTCTCTGAGCTTCAGCCTCCAGATATCATCAGTACATGTACCTCATCACTTAATGTCACAAGCCATGGTAAATGGATTATCTTAGGTGAAAATGACCTACTTTCTTGAATCCTTTAACACAGGGTATAATCGATTCCGCCAATTTTCGCTTCCTGCAGAGACTGTCCATCATATTTGGCTTCCACCGAGACTGTCCGCGAACTCTTGCTTCCTGCAGAGACTACTGCCCTCGAAAAAGCCTCAGCAGGAAGCAGAATCACGTGGACAGTCTCTGCAGGAAGCCATTTATCATGTACAGAAGACTCAACAGGAAGCAAGAGTTCGCGGACAGTCTCGGCGGAAGCCAAATATGATTTACAGTCTCTGCAGGAAGCGAAAATTAGCGGAATCGATTATACCCTGTGTTTAAGAGCTAGCTGACCCCTTGTTGAAAGTGTTTCATCATTCAGGAAGCAAACAGGGGAAGTCACAAATGTTGAATTG
Organism: Ctena decussata; assembly: GCA_963989385.1. Lineage (NCBI taxonomy): Eukaryota > Metazoa > Mollusca > Bivalvia > Lucinida > Lucinidae > Ctena > Ctena decussata. The sequence continues at coordinate 71,192,738 of OZ022501.1, read as the reverse complement.
CATCGAAAAAAAAAAAGGAAGGCCAGAGCTCTATCTTAGATAAGAGGGAGTATTTGAAGATAATTAAGAATAATTTTTCTTATTTCTCATCAAAACCATATGTTGTGACCCCTCATCTGAACCGTCTCGTCGAGACGGTTCAGATGAGGGGTCACAACATATGAATTTATGCAGAATTAACAAAAATTATCCATAATTATCACTCAGTACTCCCTCTTATCTAGAGCTCTGAAGGCTGAAAAATTGGCATACACCCAGTTTCCTTAAATCTAGACCTGGAAAGAAAGAAAAAAAAATATAGAAACGTAAACCTCTGAAAATGTCCGAGGTCAAAAATGTTAGATGCTAAAGTTGTAACACTTAGGAGACATTACTGTATTGTACAAGGTGTTTAGTTGTGGAATAAAGGATTTAATTGTCAGTTTCTAGCAAACTTGAGATGTATCTGAAGTATGAGTGACTCTTGTGGAACAGAGCCTAATAGATCTGAACGTTTGAACTCTTGTGATAGTGCCTCTTGCGCAGGGAATTCTTCTTCAAAATGTTTGCTGAGAAAAGACGAACTTAAAAATGACATATATAATACAATAACATTTATACTGAACCAGCTGGTAAATATTTCTTCTGATCTTGACTCTTCTTCAGAGAAGGAAGAAAAAGCTATTGCCGCAATCAAGAAAGAACCTATTCAAGTTGACCAGTTCTTACAGAGACTTAGACAGAAGAAACTGGATAAATACCTGAATTTCGAAGTCAGGGTGAGTAGATTTTGTTCGTTTTGTTGTGAAATAAAATGTTATCATGCAATGCTCATGATGGGTAACAGGAATAACAAGGGTTAATTTCCCTATTTCTCAATTAATGCATACATTGTGACCTCATGTTAGAACCGTTTCAACGAGACGGTTTTAATGAGCGGTCACAGTGTATGTTTTCATTGAGAAATAAGAAAAATTAGTTTCAGAATTTTTCTTATTTCTCAATGTTTTTAGTCAGCTCTGAATCCAGATGTAGTGTCAGGTGTATTGTCAGGTAAAATGCTATTATCGTGTCAAGAAAAATGTTAAAATGTTTGATTCACTGACAGTTGGATTGCATGCAAATGAGCATTATGTGGACAGGGAAAAAATATATTAGCATGTGCATTTGTGCAGTTTGATCAGAGCTTCAAAGTCCATCAGGCTTTGCCATAGATTTTAAATGTGTACTTAAGGACAGAAGTTTTGCACGGATGTTTAAGAAACATCCGTGCAGAACTTTGTCCTTAAGTATATTTGCATTTGCCACAAAATCATCTTTTATCTGATATACCTCAGTATTTTCAGGACATTGCACTTCTTGCGGAAAAGAGACATTCACATCACTGTAACTCAAGTCGTGTCTGGCCTTGACTAAAGACAGCTTTGGCTTGTAAGTGTTACAAGCATAATGGCATGCACACAACTTGTTCACAACAGAATGTGGCTTATTTTTGTTTTAACCGATTTTTGTTGTCAGTTCAGAAAGTACCCATAGTTCATGTGTATTTTTACTGTAACTAAAAATTCTAAATGAACACCCAAAATTATTACTGTAATTGTCCCTAAAATGGAACTGTTACAATATATTTTACAATGAAGAAATGCAGCCAAAAGAAGTAGATGGAATGGCAAACTGTGAAGACCTGATCTGGGTCTGTACTGTATAGTAGGACATACCTGGCCCAATACAGTAGAACTTCAATGGCTCGAACAGGCTTGGGGACCATGACAATTAGTTCCACCCAAAGGTAGTTCCAGTCATCCAGGGTTAGTTTCTATATAAACTGAACTCCAGGGACCAAAGAACGAGTTCTAGCCAAGCATGGTAAACGTGCCATCAGGGTTCGAGCCGCTGAAGTTTTACTGTACATGGCCGTCGGAACAGGGGCGGCAGGGGAGGCGACCGCCGCCCCAAAATTTTCGGCAAGAATATGATTCTGCTTAGCTTTAGAATGAAAGAAGAGAGCAAAATAAAAGAAAAGGACCCTTTCACACCTCACACATCGCAATTTTGTAAAGTCACAACAGGTGTCATGCTAGTTCACGCTTTAAAAATTGTCTGCAGGCGTAAAGGATTAACGACGAAAGATGTAAACGGGTGTTAAAGAAGACTCACTTTCGCACCCGATTATCACATTGTGATTATTAAGATAAAACGTGTTTATTTATATAAAAAATGGCCAATTGTACAAATTATGAATAGGGCAAGTCGGATGCCAAGACCAAATGCAATTAAATCACGTGAAAATATATCTTACAACATGTGCGAGTAGGAGTCATGCAGATCAATCTGCGCATCTGTGCAGCCTGGCCAGACTCTTCCCTTTTCGCTTATACCATGTATGAAACTTGGAGCATTTTAATTGTGAAAAGTATGAACTCTGGTCAGTCTGATCTTATGCGCAAATTGTTTTTAATATCATCAATACTTAAATGATAAGATACCTTTTCAAACAACACCACCCAATTGATTACTGACTCGTACTGCCTGAAACAATGAGTCTGTTCAAACATATACTTAGATTCTTAAGGAGCCCCGGTAGCTCAGTTTAAAATCGCAAGTCATTCATCCATCCATCCAACAGAGTCTTCATTTACTTTCGAACTAGCCCACTTAGATTTTAAGTGTATTCAGTATTTCCTATAGATCTGGGGATCGCGGGTTAGAACCCCAGTCACGACAGATTCATTTTCACTGACTTCTGACAGCACTGATACCGGACTGGCCCAGTGTTGCGTTTTATATTGCCAAGGAGGTAGTAAGTGAGGCAGTGTCCACAAAGGCTACGAAGGGCACTCTGGCAAGCTGAGCACTAACATTCTGTACAGGCATGTCCTTCGCACAATTTTAATGTCCAAGACGTGTAGTCAAACGGACAACTAGACAAAATAAGCGTGTTAACACTGAGTTTCAAAGTTTATGCTGCTAACCTTCAAAATTCGTACGTCGCTTTTTATGTTGAAGGGTTAGTGGAGGTGGGGGTGGGGTGGGGGTTGAGGCTGAAAAAGGTATTAAAAATCCGCCTCCCCAATGTCAAAATCGTTCCGACGCCCCTGCTGTATGTACTTATTTACAAACACTGTATTTAATCAGTTAAACAAGTATCTTAAGTAGCTGTTGTTGAGCTGGGTTCTTGAGGGAGCGATACAGGACCTCATGGTCCTCTTGTTACCTTTATATAATGTACAGGAAAAATTAGTATTTTCAGTTTTGGAAGTATGGAACTTCCTTAGCAAGGCAGGTTTTGATGAGGGCTCACAATGTATTTAGACAGGAGCATCAACAAAATTATCTCAGGAGCCTGACCAAAATTTTCTCAGAATTACATGTGTCTTCAGATATTGCCCTTATCTGGAGTTCTGGGCTTTCCTACTGGGTGACATATCCAAACTCAGGATTGCATGCTGATAATAGAATGCTAACTCCTGAAATTAATGGATTATTGAATGAATGTAATATAATTTGCCTGTAGACCACACATGGATATTTGGATTAAAGTGACTTTTTCCTTGCCTGCACTCTTGGGGAGTCATTACCATAAAAGTTCTAAAAATTGGGACACCTGAAATAATTACCACAACTGTTCCAAAAATTGAACAGTTTGTTTTTTGTTGCACTTGCTCTAGCAAGTTCCACTTTAGATTTCTGGTTTTTCTGTATGTCTGTCAGTCATTGCATCAGTCCATCCACAATTTGCATTGACCCTAGCGTTAAAGCCATTTCTATCCTGAACCAGTAGCTGGAACTCACTGCTTGCATGGATATATCATTGAGATAGTCTCAAGAGTGTACTTTGTTTTGGTGACCTTGACCCCATTTTGAAGGTCACAGGATGACTTAATCTCCATACATGTTATGTAGACCTTAGCATTAAATCTGTCTTTATCTTGAACCAAAGGCTGGAACTCCACCAAGCTCAAGACCAGAACAAAAATTGTAGTCTAATGTATGTAAGGCTATTTATGGCAGTTTTCAAATTTTCGTGGAATCTTAGCGTCTACAACGTTTACTTTCTCTAGACGATTTAACGGGTCAGGGACAGACATAACTGTAACATCTCAAAGACCTGTGACTTTTGTATTGAGTACATGTGACAATATAACGGTAGAGAGACACCGGGCAGCCCATTGATGATGTAATCAGTAGCCGGAAGTGTCAATCAATTTCTGCGCTTGAAAAGATGTGTAAGCTGCTTTGACTGGCTGACAAATTCGGATCTTCTTCCTTTATTAGATTAATGTGTTGAAAATCAAACCTATGAATTAATGTCAATGGTGGATGAATCATGATTTTACGCCCTTTTTAACAGCCATATCAGGACGATGGGTTGGTTATAATGAAAGGCTGTTTATGACTGAAAAGATACCCGCTTCCAACGCGTCTCGAGCCCGGGATTTATGTACGAATGCAGAGTCTAGTCCCAGACTAGGCAGCTCGTTAATTTCCCGTCGTCCCTTTTACCGACGCGTAAAAGGGTGTTAGGGCATATGCGGGCATTGGTGACTCAGACCAACCTGTGTTTTGTGCACAACAGCTAGGGAATTACTGTTAGCCTGACGACTCTCACGTGTGTTACCGGGGTGGTTGGGTGGTGCAATGGCGCTGGGTATAACTATCCGATTCCGTGGCCGGGCCGGGTAGCGCAATCGGTAGGGCACCTGACTCTTAAGTCAGAGGTCCTGGGTTCGAATCCCGGTCTAGCCACATACTTTCGTTTCTCCTTCCGCTGATTCAAGAAGGGCAGTTGTCAGTTACTGGCGAAAGTATGTGCACTTAGTACTGGTTAACCGCTTAGGAGGTCTAAGCCTGCCCAGGAATAGTGTGGTTAGGTTAACTGACCGTCCCGACATGACCTTAGTTGTTTACCGTGGACGTTAAGCATCAAATCAACAACAACAACAACAACCGTGGCGTCCCACTGATTTGGTAATGGTGGGGTTAGGGCCTACTGTGCTTGCAGTAGGTGCGGGTGGGGCTGTTTGGACATTTTTTCTCTCGCTATCACATATCTCTTCTTTCTCCCTTTCTTTTGGAGACGGCCCGATATAGACTGAAATACTGTCTCGAAGGGCCGTTAAACTCAAAACAACCAACCAACGTGTGTTACCACAGTTACAGACTTTTGGACTGCACAGTTTTCTAGTGATTTGTGTGTCACGCCGTAGTCCATTTGTTAGAGCGCCTAGCTATCGCACAGAAAGTCGCGGCTCCGAAACCCGGCCCGGACAATGACTGAAAAATTTTGTCAACCCAGCAGTAAAAGATTAACCTCTTGATGCATGACTGTATGCATATTAGCTGATGACCTCGACTATGGACAACACAGTCGCAATATGATAGGCCTGGGCTGAAAATGCAGACATGCCATCACGGTATGCAGCCCGGCGTTCACATCTGTGTAAAGTGATCAAACTGAATCCTCACTTTTATTGCCCAGAATCATATTATCTAAGCAATCAGACTGCGCGGAGGCGCAGGCTGATCTTTACCTTCCCTATTCACCCCATTTGTTTTAAGGTTCAGTTTCAGGTGATGTTATGCCCAGTGTTGCTTCGTCTTATTATTATGGTTTCTTTACACTAACTTACAGTGTTTGATTTCATTTGCATACCTGCCAAGTTTCACGATTTGTGCGTGACCCTCACGAATTTGGACCCCTCCCACGACCTCACGATCGTATTTTGAAAAATAGCCATAACTCACGCCTACTTTGCTTGCTCACGATTTCACTTTAAACAGGAGAATACAAAAAAAAATGTCTTTTTTGGCGCTCACTCGATCGTCAAAAATATGTTTTCTCTCATTTTCCGCTACATTCGGACAATCTCGGTCACCGAATCTATATTTATCTCCAGGAAAATTCGTCACCTTGTCTAAATATAGGTAAAGGTAAAGGTTTCCGATAGTCTTAAAATAGCATGGGTATAAATAACGAGTATTCGATAGCGATGAGAGGCGAAAACGACCAAATGTGTACTTCCGTTTTTATGTAGATGAAATATTGACGACTTGTAAACGCTGGAGAAAAAGAAAGGTTGATAAATCAAAGTACCAAAATGGATGGGAGATCGACTTTACCTGGGTTAGGAAGGTTGAAAAGAGCAACAGCTTTGCGTTTTGTAATCTTTGCCAAAGGCATTTCAGTGTTTCCCACGCCGGAAAAAACGATGTATAAAACACAGATCTTCACAGTCGATATTTAAAAACGTAAAACTTTTGCAATCAGTATCTTATTTTGTTATTACCAAGACAGCCCAAGATGTTGTCAGAGCTGAAACTCTCTTTAGCAACTTCATTGCAGAACATAACTTGCTATTTTTGATAGCAGATCACTTTAATAAACTCAATGAATAAAATTTTAGCAAATAAGAATACTTGATGTTTACCTTCATTTAAGTACTACCTACTGATCCTACTCCTCCCCTCTGCCATCCCCAATGTCTAGTTTCACATAAAGAGAAAAAAAAAATGACACAAAATCTCACTCTTTTCCTTTGTCGATGGGTTTCTCCGCGAATGAACTAACGCAGAAGAGGGGGCTAAACCGAGGCTTCGCGTGCAGTCTCACTCTTTTGTTAATTGAAAACTTGGCAGGTATGCATTTGAACAGCTCTTTCCCAAACAGGCGGTCATCAAAAACAACAGTAACATTTATTTTTACCTACTTTCTATTATAAATCACACACACACACACACACACACACACACACACACACACACACACACACACACACACACACAGAGAGAGAGAGAGAGAGAGAGAGAGAGAGCAATGTGGGCAGCTTTACAGGTGCCCATATTGCTAGAAGACCACAGACAAGCGGACCTAAGAACACGTAAAATTGAAGAACCACAACGGAAGAACCGCCTTGGAACGGTCAGTAAGTGTTCTTTGCACACAACAAAAGAACTAGACTTCAAATCCATTTGGGAAGAGCCGTATTGTCTGGATTCACATTATTTGGCCAGTTTGTTTTGGTTAAGAGTTGGTCTTGTAATATTGTATATGTATTTGATCAAACGTTAGAAGTGAAATGGATACAAAGTATGTCCCGTATTGGTCGATATCGGGAACGACCTGTCTTAAGGTGAATGGGCACACTTTTCGGGGAAGCAACACTGCCATTTTCATTTTTACATCCCTTTCTGAAGCTAGTGAAATATGTTTGTGTTCTCAAAGAATTGAGGTTGGGAAGAATTCAAAACCGCGAATGCATTCGGCTAAACCAGAAAACTTGCCGAAAGAGTTATGTGACCGACGACGAAGCCGTCTATGTTTTATGGTTCACTTCTGCCAGTCGAAGACCAGACACAACTGAAGATTTGATTTATTTAGGTCACTGAGTACACTTTATTCCCTTTTCAATTTCGCCACCGGGTCAAATTTTAAAGGAAAGAACTTGATCCTTAAACAGCCAATTTTTGCATAAAGAAGAAACACATTTAAGAAGCGTTTCATCACCTAAGGCAGCAAAGAAGTTGTCAACACTGAATAAAGCTTATAGCATCGCAAAGGTCTCCAGTAATTAGAATTAGTTCTTTTTTTTTACCTTACATTAAGTACATTGTGCTAATCCGAGTCTTCTCTGGCGTCATTGTGGATATTCTTTATTTTGACACTAACAAGCCACGTCGATTAGTTGTTTCAAGAGGCAATTATCAATTTTGATTAACTTTATTAATATTAGCAGTAGTAGTAGTAGTAGTATTTCTCCACAAAACAGCTGCTAATTCACTCTCTATGAAAACACATGTCGTGGTATCTCAGACAAATCTAGTGATTCCTCAACGTATGTTTTGTAAAAATGAAATAAATTACCTCAGAATTACTATTATTTATTACAGGTCTAAAATCTACAAATGATAGCACGTCTTAATACTAAATTAATGCAAATTTTTAATGGGCAGTTTGAAGTAGAGGCTGTACCTTTATGCCTTTGATCGTTTGAAGATTACAGGTTCTTTGATGTTTTCAATTGATATTTTTCATTCAAGATCTATTTTCTTCGGGTAGTAAATATGATTGAAACACTTGACCGCCAACAGATTTCCTAATCTAGATATCTACAATAAATGTTGACTTTGGTTGTGATTATTTGAAGAGTCGGATGTAAATTTCTTATGACACAATTATGCAAGGCTTCATTTTAAAAAATGCCTTGAATTATTTTTTTTCATGGTTACTTAATCTTTGGTGTGAAAAATTTCTTGCGGAAAGGTATGAGAAGCATCCCTCGCTTTTGCGTACTGATATTTCAATAGATTGTTCATGCGAATGGAGGAGGCTCCGATCAGACTGCGCGAATGGCCAGGCTGATCTGAGTCTTTGCCGTTCGCACTTTCCGTAGTACAGTTGAAATTATACACTCCGCGATTTCAGAAGAGTTTCTGAATGAACACTTTTCGACAATAATGTTTGAAACAATCTCATCAACGAACAAAATACGAATAATATGTCCTTTTCATATTTTTAGACAGAGCAATGTCGGGAAAGTCACGTGCTACTTGTGAATGACAAGGTTATTTTTTTTTTTTTGTAAAACCACTAACGATTGACTAAAGCTTTTGTTTCATCTACCCGTTACCTGTCTGAGAAAACCAACAATGTGGTTGTGCACCAAGCACAGACTCAGATCAGCCTGGGCATCCGCCAAGTCTGATCAGACTCTTTGCTAAGCGCTTAAAAGGTAGCTAAGGGTCTAAGCTACCTCCATGCGGACAGCGAAGACTCTGATCACACTGGGTGGATGCTGAGGCTGATCTGAGTCTGCGCTGACCGCACAACCACTTTGTTGGTTTTGTCGTGTCGTGGCTCATTATTATTATCAGTCTGTGTATTACCAGAAACTGTATTTTGCTTGCAGAAACAAAGCTGGATAGAATACACATTTTTCATTAAAAGGATTAAAATTGGAAATAACAACAAAAATATAATAATAAGTCTTAGGTGATAGTAACTGTTGCGGAGTGTTTCCATGTTACAATTACGCATGCACTATGTCATGAAAAAACCTGTCCTCAGGGTTTCTGACCTGGTAAGACACACTCTACCCTGCTTAGACACAGCGACCAGCCAAAGGCTTGTAATTTGAAATTAAGAAACTAAGGAGATTATTCTATATATGCAGTGAACAATAGAGGCACCGATCAGCCTGCGTGGATGCGCAGCTGATCTGGGACTTATAATCTCCCATATGCAAAAAGCAGGTTTTCTTATGAGAAATTACTTCTAAGGAGATCCTATAAACAGCTAGCTTATCTCATTTTAATGACTTGCCACATTCATGACTGACCGCTCTGCTTTGATATCATTAGATAAGGTTGTATAGGAGTCTGGAGAAATTGACCAATCAGCTAAATTTTTGCATAAAGACCTGAAATTATACTTCAAAGCTCTATGTGATGTGCTACTTGTCCTTACCCATTCACTGCTAAACTATCACCGCCCTTTTAAACCACCAGGAACTCTGCAATTTTCTATTAAATAATAATAATAATAATAATAATAATAACAATGCCTTTTCTCATTTTATAGCGCATTATTTATGCAGTCGGGCTTGACTGCTTATCCTTTTTCACTATTATTATTCTATTGATTTCACTGTATGTTGAAGAGCATTGCCACGTGTTTGGTGATTTATGTGTTAATAATACCGCTGACAGATACCGTTAAGTTTGTGACAAGACGGTTTGCTTTGAAGCTAAAATACCGTTGTACACCTGCACTTTAGTAGCAGAGAAAACCGTTATCCTGTCTAATACAGTCTAAAAAGAGAAACATTTCAGACAGTCAGATTTTTCGATTAAATGAAAATTGCCATATGGCTGTTTAAGGACGGGGAACAAACATGTTAAATGAAGCCCATTGTGTCAGGAGTAATGTTGAAAAACCATGATCTCATGATCTTTTGTGGCAAAGACTGTGTTATAACTTAACTCTTAATGCGCCAAAAAGCAGACGACAAAATTTACGTCTGCAGAATTTCAAAAAATGTCTCATCCAAGCAATATCTTATTGAGAATTCAAACACTAGAGGGCAAACAGTGTGGATTCAGATGAGGTGGCTCATTATGAGCCACCTCATCTGGATCTGCACTGTTTGCGAATTCAACAATTTTAATTTTTGATGCTTTAAGGGTTAATTGCAGATTGCATGGTAGTATTTTAGAACTCCTGTCCTAGGAGTTCTTGCCTGGCAATAATGTGACAAAACTCATTATTAAGAAAGAAAGCCTATTTCATTATTATCAAGATATATGACTTTTAGGACTGAACCACTGACTTTGACTCTAACCTAGTATGTCATATGTTATCACCCATTTCTTCATTTAATTGTTATTTTATTCCTACCATTTTCTTCCCTGTTATATTGTTATTCATTTTTCACAGCCCCAAAGGAAATGCTATAAAATCCTGTATGTTAGAAGAACAGTTCTTCTAGAGTTCTTATAAATAATATCAGGTCTACTCATATGAGCCATTTCATCAATGAACCTGTCTGAGTTTTAGACATATATCAGTTGCAAATGCTTAGACTGGTCTGCAAATACTATGACCGGTCTGCAAATACTCTGACCGGTTTAAAGCACATTTTAGCCAAACAATAATATGTTATTGTAGATTTCAGAAAGCAAATTGAGCATGCCCTGCCCAGACTGCACTGTGTGCAGTCTGGTCAGGGCCTGCACAGTATGCTTTGCATTATGTAGAGTTTGCTTTGCATTATGTAGAGTTTGCTTTGCATTATGACCGGTTTTCTTGTGACCGGTTTATATTGTTGCCGGTTCAGTGACATGCAATAATCTTTCATTAGCCAGGATATAATGGACTTTACAGTAACGCAGATTGACAATAGGCTTTTTTCGCAAGACATAAATCCCTTAAGGCTTGGCAAATAATAATTGTGAGCTGATTTGTGTTTTTAATATAAGAGCGACGTCATGAAGCAGCCTGGCTTCTGGCATACCGTTTTGATATTTGCTGTATTTTGTGGTCACTTTGATGCCCTGAAAATTGAAAGAGGGAAATACTTTCTGATATCTGACCATGTATCTTTGCAGACATGGCATCCATATATGCTGCTCCTGTTTGCTTTGAAGAATTTGGTTATGCCTAATTTCATTTACCATTTTGATACAACCTGTAGCATGGCCAGTTATTGCCAATACATTAGGAAATATTTCCCTCAGTCAAAGATGAATACAGTAGTAATAATAAAGATAAGCATTGCATGTATCAATGTTTTTGAGTTAAATTTATAATTTCCCTTGTTATCCCCCGCCGAAGGTGGAGGGATATAGTTGTGTCCATGTCCGTCTGTCCGTTCTTCTTTCCATCCATCCTGAGCCATAACTAAGTAACCACTGAACGGAATTTCATGAAACTTGTAACAAATATATATCACTATAAGGCGATCATGCACATGAAGTTTCATTGGACTGGCTTCAGTGATGCATTAGTTATTGCCCTTGAATTGATTTGAAACCGACAAAATGAGCCATAACCAAGTAACCAATTATCCGAATTTCATGAAACTTGATATAAATGTGTATCACCATAAAATAGTTGGGCATATAAAGTTTTGTCAGAATGGCATCTGTAGTGCATGAGTTATTCCCCTTGAAATTAATGTATGAACGATCTGGACTAAATTTGCTGTAAATAATATAGTAGAATGGAATGAAATTTTTTTTTGGTAAAATAACAAATGATATTAATTTTTGGTGCTTTTAATTGGTGAGTGTGAAAAATAAAAATGAAAAAAAAAATTATTGCTTATATTTTTAGCTCACCTGGCCCGAAGGGCCATAGTGAGCTATTGTCATACCAATAAGTCCGTCGTGCGTCGTCACACAATTTGTCCGTCAACACCTGAAAACAAATATTCAAACATCTTCTTCTGTAAAACTACTGGTCCCATGGTTCTCAAATTTCACATGGAGCATGACCTGACTCCAGGGTCTCAGAATTGTAAAATTGGGTTAGGTTGAAAATCCAAGATGGCTGCCGTTACTAAAAATAGCAAAAACAACAAAATAAACTTCTTCTCCAGAACCACTGGGTATATTTGTCTGAATTTTGGCATGGAACATCAGTGAAATGTTTGTATTCAAAATTCTAAAAATGAAAAAATCTGTAGCGGAGTTTTGTCACAGTGACCTACTTTCTGTTTACAAGTGTAATTTTGCTCATATGCCAATGTCAAAAAACGACTTATTCAAACGACTTCAAACAACTTCTTCTCTAAAACCACTGCACTCATGGGTCTCAAATTTCACATGGAGCATGACCAGACTGCAGGGTTTCAAAATTGTAAAATTGGGTCAGGTCAAGAATCCAAGATGGCCACCGTTACTAAAAATAGCAAAAACAACAAAATCAACTTCTCATCCAGAACCATTCGGTATATTTGGTTGAAAGTTTGCGTGGAACATTAATGGGACCTTGGGATTAGAAATTGTAAAAATGAAAAAAATCTATAGCGGAATTAGGTCACAGTGACCTACTTAGCGTTTACAAGACCAATTTTGCTCAAATGTCAGTATCTCAAGAAAAGGCAATCGATTGTGGTCAGATTTGGTCAGAAATGGTCCTTGAAAGGAATTATTTCAATTTTGTGCCAGTTGACTATCCAAGATGGCCACCATGGGGGCTGTTACTAAAAATAGCACAAACATAAAAATGAAAATTACTCAAGAACCCTTGAATGGAATTCGACCAATTTTGTGTCTGAATGTTCCTTGCATAAAGCCGTTTCGATAAATTGTAATTTGGCTTTCCAAGATGGCCGACATCTGCCGTTACTAAAAATAGCACAAACATAAAAATGACAATTACTCAAGAACCCTTGTATGGAATTCGACCAATTTTGTGTCAGAATGTTCCTTGCATGAAGCCGTTTCGATTAATTGCAATTTGGCTTTCCAAGATGGCCGACATCTGCCATTACTAAAAATAGCGCAAACATAAAATGACAATTAGTCAAGAACCCTTGAATGGAATTGGACCAATTTTGTGTCAGAATGTTCCTTACATGAAGCCATTTCGATTAATTGCAATTTGGCACTCCAAGATGGCCACCATCTGCTGTTACTAAAAATAGCACAAAACACGACAATGACAATATCTCAGCAACCGCTGAATAGATTTTGACGAAATTTGTGTCTAAATGATTTTTGCATTGAGATGTTTCAAAAGTAACTAAATATAGACAAGTTTTAATTGCCTTTGTTACTTAAAATAGAAAAATGTGAAAATAAGAAAATCTCAGTGAAATTGGACTAATTTTCTGTCAGAATGGTCCTTTCATTAAGCTTTTTCGATTTTCTGCATTTTGGCATTCCAAGATGGCCACCCTTTGCCGTTACTAAAAATAGCACAAAACATGAAAATGACAACATCTCATTAACAGCTGAAGCAATTGAGACGGAATTTGTGGCAAAATGATTCTTGCTTTGATGTGTTTCAAAAATTAACAAATATTGACCTGTCAAGTTGGCCTCTGTTACTTAAAATAGCAAAATATGAAAATTAGAAAATTACAATGGAACTGGACCAATTTTGTGTCAAAAAGGTCCTTGCATGAAAGCTTTTCAATTTTTTGCATTTTGGCATTCTAAGATGGTCGCCATCTGCCGTTACTAAAAATAGCACAAAACATGAAACTGACATATCTCAGTAACCCCTGAATGGAATTTGTTGAAATTTGTGGCAAAATGATTCTTGCATTGAGGTGTTTCAAAAGTAAATATATAAAGACCAGACAATTTGGCCTCTGTTACTAAAAGTAGCAAAATGTGAAAATCTCTGGAATTTGACCAATTTTGTATCAGAATGGTCCCGTTGCACAAAAGCCAGGTGAGCGATATCAGGCCCAATTGGGCCTCTTGTTGACCCCATACCACAAAAATTTGAACCTGCAAAAATTAACCCATATGAGCCGCGACACAAGAAAACCAACAATGTGGTTGTGCGCCCAGCGCAGACTCAGAGCAGCCTGGGCATCCGCCCAGTCTGATCAGAGTCTTCGCTGTCCGCATACAGGTAGCTTAGTCCCTTGGCTACCCTTTAAGTGCTAAATAAAGAGTCTGATCAGACTGGGCAAATGTCCAGGCTGATCTGAGTCTGCGCTGGGCGCACGACCACATTGTTGGTTTTCCTGTGTCGCGGCTCATATACAGTATGTTACTCAACTTTTAGTCATGACTCCTTTCAAAATCAAATTTCCCAGGGCTGTAGATAAGAGGGAGTATCTGATGATAATAAGGGATAATTTTTGTTAATTCTGCATAAAAACATATGTTGTGACCCCTCATCTGAACCGTCTCGTCGAGACAGTTCAGATGAGGGGGCACAACATATGGTTTTAATGAGAAATAAGAAGAATTATCCTTAATTATCCTCAAATACGCCCTCTTATCTAGAGCTCTGATTTCCCAGTTACTGACATGTCCATAATATGTCGGGGATGATTGGCCTTTGACCCTTTATTCATAGCATATTTAGCTTTAGTCTTCAGGTACCCATAAAATCAAGGGCACTTATTTCTGTTGCCAAAAAATGTGAGGAGCTTTTGCAGTGCAAACGTTCATCACATTGTTTTGAAAAAATAGTAAAAGGCATTGATTTAGCATACAGTACGTTTGAAAATGTAACACCTTACTGGTGGGCCCTGTTGTTCAAGGACCTGACTCGATAGTGAAATGGTCATAGCTCCACAATACCATAGCACCATAGCATCTTGGAAGAGCACCGTTGCTGTTTTGACATTCTTTTTTAAAGAAGCCAAGCATAAAATATATTTATTTGGGTATAAGACTGGGTTCCGCCTCCAAAAAGACACAAAGTTTTGTATTAAAGCTGCTATAAGAAGTTTTTTTCCTTTTCAAAACATTACCCAAAAAATCAGTCCTATCTTAAGGGTAAAAATGCATTCTTAAAACAGGCACTTCCATAATACTTGTCCGTTTACGTTTTGGGATATGAAATTTGGGCCCCTTAAGACAGATTTTTATGGCTTATATATGTGGCCTTTGAAGACAGGTTTGACCGTAGATGCATTTTGTAAGATGGATGAAGATTTTGTTGATTGTTTTGCAGGGGAAAAAAACAGTCTTAGCTGAGTGGAATGATATAGTGCAAAGTTCTTGCCATCAGTCAGTGAAAGAAATCAGAGTAAATAACTTAGCGTAACTGGGTTATGGTCTTCTCGTGAGACTGGACCGAGCCTTTCATATGTTTCATTAAACCAAATTTGCCCCTCGCTTTGCACTAATGAAATGTGACAATGCTTTTAGAAACAAACCAGAGAGACTTCCCTAGGGTGGGCATCTGTAAACTGGAGCTATAAAGTTTCCTGGAATGTCAGAAAATGTGTTGAGAAATAGAGTTTGTAGAGTGAAATGATGACAAGTTCTAGAAAAAATGTCACCTGAGTTCACACACCAACATTTCGGCAAGGAGGGTGCAGATGATGTTCTAGTAAGCAAGTTGGTTGAAGTCTACTAAAATGGAACAACGGTGTTGCTTCATTAGCAACAAATGGTGGAAATGATAAATTTGATTATATATAGCACCAACACTGACTTTTATTTTTCTTCTTTTGAAACAGTCTTTTTCATATACTGTAGAACTTTGAAACAGTCTTTTTCCGTATTCAGTAGAACTTCAGTGGCTCAAACCCTGATGGCTTGTTAGCTCTTCCTGGCTAGAATTCCTGCCTGGGTCCCTAGAGGTCACTTTATATAGAAAGTAACCCTGGATGGCTAGAACTACCCTCGGCTGGAACTAATTTTCATGGTCCCAAGCCTGTTTGAGCCACTGAAGTTCTACTGTATATGTTCATTTACACCACTTAGCATAATTGAGCCACGGCACGAGGAAACTAACAAAGTGGTTGTGCGCCAGGCGCAGACTCATATCAGCCTGGGCATCTGTTGTTAAAACTGTTGACTGAATGGCTAACAGTGCCGACCTTGATTAGAATGCTCTTCTAGGAGCAGTCTGATCAAGTTCTGGACTGTTTGCATGGCTATAGGCCTATCTAGCTTTTTACAGAAATATTAACTTCATGAAATGAGCTGCAACACGACCAAACCAACAAAGTGATTGTGCGCCCAGCCCAGACTCAGATCAGCCTGGGCATTCACCCAGTCTGATCAGAGTCTTCGCTGTCTGCATGGAGATAGCTCTGACCCTTAGCTACACTTTAAGCACTTAGCGATTAGTCTGGATGGATGCCCAGGTCGATCTTAGTCTGCGCTTGGCACACAACCACTTTGTTGGTTTTGTCGTGTCGCGGCTCATTAATGTTGATCTATTTTCAGGCTATTGTGCGTAATCAGGAAGAGTTTTCCTGTATGATTGCCACCCAGGCCGAGAACATTCCCAGAAATATTTGCCAAGATGTGCTTCCATGTAAGTTGCCACAAAATACAGGAGCCAGTCAAAAACGCTTACATCTGTTAATGTATGATGTAGTGGGCGGGCGTAACTATTGTTGTGAGAACTTGTGGCCCAACCCCATTGCTTGTCACTTATAGCATTAAAATATGCTTAAACTAACACTTACAGTTAGAAAGCAGCTAAGCTTTAACTTACACTATCCCCAGTCATAACTTACACTATGCAGTAGGACGAGTACCCGAGTTCAGATCGGGTAGACCATTTACCCGGTTACAAATTTATTACCCATTACTTGACTGCTGATTATCATGCAATGTATAAATATTCTATTTCATAAGAATTCCAAGCAAACAGAACAAGCTTAGTGTGACTGCTTTGTATAAATTGCATTCATTGCCAAACCGTTTTTAGCTCGCCTGAACGAAGCACTACCCCTGGCGTCGGCGTTAGCAACGGTGGCGGCATTGGCGTTAGCAAAATGTTAAAGTTTTACGTTACGTTGTTTTAGGTGATGGGCAAGGTGCTGTCAGGCGAGCTATCCTGTCCTGGTTTTGTTGAATATTGCACCAGGGAGATTTCTACATTTTCATACCCTTCCCAGGCACATGTGTGCAAATGACAGATACCTTACTTACCATTTGATCTAAACGTATATTTTCTAATTGTAGACATGCTCAGAATGCTATGGTAATGGGTGCACTACAAAAGCTTCTCACATTTTTCAACAAAAATATCAGTGTCTCTATTTACAAAGTTGTAGAACACTTAACAAGTTGACCTCTTAATGAGTTTGTCAGGCTAACATTGCTTTGAACAACTGGGCCCAGATTGTACAGAATGTGCAAGCACTGTTTGCGCTTTTATATGGCACATTTGACAGAAATACTATAGCAAGGGGGCTAAAACCAGAAGTCATCCATCGGTTTATTCCATGGATGGTTTGTATGATTAGAATTGCCGATCTAAGATCGATTATTCATAAGTGCTATATGGTTCCTTATTCTAAGGGCATTGCTGAAATATTTCTTTACATTTATTTCAGATGACCATTCCTGTGTGATACTCAGAGGCCCTCCAGAGGAATATGATTCAGAATATATCAATGCCAGCTTTATAGAGGTAAATACTGTTAAAATTTTAAAATTCTAATAACTCCTATTTCTTATTCCGTCAGAAAAAATTCAGACATACAAACATTGGAGAAAAGTCCAGGGAAAATACCATTATTTTATGATACTACTTTTTCTCAGTGATAAAATAGGGTAAATAGAATCACTGACTGCTAAGTATATGAGCCGCAACACAAGAAAACCAACAAAGTGGCATGTGCACCCAGTGAAGACTCAGATCAGCCTGGGCAGCCATCCGGCCTGATTAGAGTCTTCACTATGTGCCTAAAAGGTACCTTAGCTAGCTCCATGTGACCAGCGAAGACTTTGGTCAGACTGGGCGAATGCCCAGGCTGATCTGAGTCTTCGCTGGACGCACATGTCACTTTGTTGGTCTTGCCATGTCGCGTCTCATATTTTCTTGAAGATCCCTATTCAGTCGTCCACCTTAGACCTTGACCTATGTTGTATGGTTCACTTGCTGCATACTTCTCCTTACCTGTTTGGTTTAAAATCATGATACTTGGTTGTTATTCTGCTGTTCTGCAAAGGGGAACAACTTTTGTGATTTCCTGTCTGGCAGAGTTACTTCCCTTTAAAGAGTACCCATTCACCTCAATGCTATGGAATCAGTCATAGAGAGATCGGTCTTTGTCATTGTCAAAAGAGACTAGATTAATCATCAATAAAGATCTAGCCAGAATACCACTACTTTGCTTGAGGGAGAGTCATAGAAATTTGTAATTTGTTCTACAAGGGTTATATCAAAAGTTCTGAACATCAGATGATCTAAGGTTTCTGTTTCCATTGGGTATACATGTTCATAGAAGATTTTAGCATGATTTCTCTCAGAAAACAAGAGATGAAAGGCTTTGCCCAAGGAGTTTAATAAATCTAGAAATATAGGGCCAAAAGAAAAAATGTCTTGTTTCTGGTTATGTCTCCAAAATTTTTAGGGTCGGTAGATAGGCAAACTTTTTTTTTATAAAAACTTTTTTGTATGCAAAATGTATAAAAATAGACTTTATCCCATAAGGCGATAAAAAAGTTTGAGTAGGCCCCATAAACATAGGGTCGGTAGTAGGGGTGTAACAATACATTGGACTATTGATATATCGCAATAGTGACACCGGCAATAGTCACTATCGATAGGGAAAGCTGCAATGTCAATACTATCGGCAATAGTGTTTCCAATATCGCAATAGTTTCAATAGTTTCTTGACATGCATCTTTTTCTTGAAGGAAGTATCTTTAACTAAAAGAATAATAGGAAAGGATGTGTTTTTTAGTTTGTATTGGATTTCAAAGAATGGAAAATATAACATTTTCTTGTATTTTGTTGTCATGTTGTGCACATTGTGAAATGACAGTCATTAAAAATGCTTTTTAGCCACAAACAAACAAGATTTTATACATAAAAGCAGAATTTCTCGATAAGAATGCTGTCTCCAATAGTTATTGCAATGCATTGCAATAGTAACCTGCAATAGTAATAGTATTGCAATAGGGATTTCTGCAATAGAATAGTATTGCAATAGTTATTTTGGCCTGCAATAGTCACCCCTAGTCGGTAGATTAACTGGAAACGAGAGATTTTTTTTTTTTTTGCCTAAGGGCATGTAGACAAGATTCTGTCTATCATATGAAAAATATCACATTCAATGTGCACTTCAAGATTGCCATTCATAAACATGATTTCATTTTAAACCTGGACAGACAACGTTTTGCCCCCCCATGCAAGTGATAATACTTCAATAGATTCTTTGTTTTCATGTATGACAGCATTGCTCTCCCAAATGCAATGTTATATGATGAAAAGAACCTGGTAATGCAGGCTGTGAAACACTGGCTTACTGCACTAACAGTATAGTGTTTAGATCCAGCTGGTGATTGAATTCTTCACACCATAAATGGGGTTAAACTTGTAAAATACTATGTTTGTGAACCACCACAGAAATTTTAAGGGCATGGGTTATGCATATGAGCCGCGACACAAGAAAACCATCAAAGTGGTTGTGCCCCAAGCGCAGACTCAGATCAGCCTGGGCATCCACCAAGTCTGATCAGACTCTTTGTTCACCGCTTGAAGGCTAGCTAAGAGTCCAAGCTACCTCAATGCAGACAGCGAAGACTCTGATCAGACTGGGCGGATGCCCAGGCTGATCTGATTCTGCACTGGGTGCACAGCCACTTTGTTGGTTTTCTCGTGTCACGGGTCATGTGTAAAACCAGTGGAATCCCTCTGGTAATTTATTGCTGGCCACAAGGGAGTACACCATTTTCACCTTTGTTCCAAAGGATACATTGTTATCTCTCCAAATTGGCTTCAGCTTTGTGAGAGCTGCAGTGGCTTGTGCAACCTTTTAGAGAACCTCTTGTTTTGAGACATCTTCTAAAACAATTTCTCCAAGGTATTTGAATCTTCTAACAGTACCCAACTTCTGTCCTTTGACCTTGATCTCTGCCTAGATGCCACTGGCACTGTTTCTCATGGGGTTGGTCTTTTCAGCACTTACATCTCCATTGTATACCTTGTGTAGGTTTTGTTGAGACTTTCAACTAGGGCTTCTAATTTCTGCTCTTCTTCAGCTAGAGCATCAATGTCATCGGCAAGCCACAAACTGGTAATAGTTCTGCTGCCTATGCTAGGGTAGAGTTGGGTAACTTCGGACAGGGGGTAAATTCGGATATACCATTGCAAACAGTGAAAATCCAGATGAGACTGCTCATCAGGATTTTCACTGTTTGGCCAGTTATTTTTGTTTTAGTTTCAAACATCTGACATATAAAGGAAACAATATCACTGTCCGAATAACAGTTTACCCGCTGTCCCAAGCTACCCGACTCTCCCCTAACTATTCCATCAGTTCATCCAGAACATCAGACACAACCCTTTCAAAGTATTTCTTTGTAACTCAGACGAAAACTTGAGTGTTGTTTTGACTGTCATTGAGAGAATAGAAGTAATCAAGCTAATTTAGAATTACTGTTCACTTATGGGAATAAGTTGTGGGTGGATTTAGATTAATTGAATTGTCAGAATTCCCAACAATAGATTATTCCTCCATATAAAGTGTTCATCAATTCAAACTCTAAAATTGTGAGAGCATTGAACTGAGAAAGCAATAAAATCTGTACTCTCATCCCAACTATTTACCATAAATAAAGTGAAATTAACTTGAAAAGAGAGTTTCAGTAAACATTGTTGTGTAGATTTCTCTTACATGGGTACTTTGAGGTTTTCGTCAGTAGAATAGTCTTTCCTTGAAACGGAGGAAGTCCTTATAGCTCAGGGGTAGATTATCACTGGCCTGCTAAGCTAGCACCCCAGGTTGGTTCTGGCTGGAGGCGGATTTATTTCCAGCCATAAACAGGGTTCCATTACATAACTGTGTCCATTTACGTTTGAGCAAATCCATTTGCTCAAACTGGCTCTATGATTTTGGATAAGACGTTTGTTGGTTCAAAATTTGGATTAATATCTCTGCAGGAAATATACTGTACTTTAGTTAACTGATGAGTAATAATTAGAATTAGATCTAATCCATTTTGTCCAAAATTTGGATAAACCAAATAGCCTGGGATAAGAAAACACCCTGCCTATGCCTTATACTGTATGAAAATACATGGCCGAAAATTTTATCCAAAATTTGGATAAGCGACTGTGCAGGCAATACAATGCAGCGTATAAACAGACTGAAATACATTAAATTTTATTTTATCCAAAATTTGGATAAAACCAAACTAGCTGGGAGAAACAAACACCCTGTCTTGCCCCACACATTATGCAAACACACGGCCAAAATTTTTATCCAAAATTTGGATAAGCAGGAAATGCAGTACAACGAATACGCAGAAATAGTTTTATTCAAAATTTGGATAAAAACAAACTAGCTGGGAAAAGCAAAACCCCTGTCTTAAAATACGCTGTTCAAAAACACAGTTGTAAGTTTTATCCAAAATTTGGATAAAACTTTTAGTTAAAATACGCAGTGAATGTCATCGAAGTTTTATCCATAATTCGGATAAACCACATTATGGTTATTGCAAAAAAATACCATGAACAAAACTATGTCGAAATTCAGACGAATAAAATGTATAAGAATCTTATTTGAAAAAAAATAACGTCTTTGTACACTTATTTGTCATTTAATCAATTAGTATAACTGTCAGAAAACAACTGTTTCTAAGTGTTTCAGCAAAATATTTTTATCGAAAAGGTGTTTGATTTATTTTAGTGTTATTATTTCATTTTTATTTATTTATTTTTATTAGTTTTTTTTTGGTTCGATTTAGATGCTACGCGAAAAGTTGCTCGCAAAAACATGACAACTTATGTTTCATCTTTATTATACTGAGTACATTGTAACTGATTAATGACGCAGTTAGATAATAGAGAATAAGTATGTATGCATAAGACATACATAAGACATGCATCGGTAGTCAGGTTTTGTTTTCAGTGAACGGAAATGGGATTTAAATCGTAAACGTGCATATGAAATAAATTCTATTTTCATCATTCAAAGTATTTGTATTTAGATTTCTCTACAATTTTTTTTTTTACTGAGTCCTTAGAATACGTTATAAATGCATGCCAAAGTCCATTATATATATTTTTTTAAGTTGAATCACATTAAATTAGAATGCAGCACTTTTGATTTGGTTTTTTTTTTCTGTTTTTCTTTTCTTCTTCTTTCGTTGTGTTGTGTGATCTGAAATGACAAAACATACGTGTTAATGACTGACAATATGTGTTTATGTTATTTATAAAGGACCTCTGACAGTAATAATGTTAATTTGCCTATAAAATAAGTCAAAATTAAATTTTTGATATACCCAAGAATTTTTCTTGAAATTTGTTGCTCTCAACTTCCCCTAA
Source organism: Ctena decussata (assembly GCA_963989385.1). Taxonomy (NCBI): domain Eukaryota; kingdom Metazoa; phylum Mollusca; class Bivalvia; order Lucinida; family Lucinidae; genus Ctena; species Ctena decussata. The sequence continues at coordinate 71,170,324 of OZ022501.1, read as the reverse complement.
CTGGCTATGAATTTAATTTCTGATTTTTTAGTACGTGGACTTCAATTCTGGTTGAAAAAGCCAAATTTTATAATTAAACCTAATCGAAACAGGAAAAGTTTTCTAAAGATACCCCCCCCCCCCTGTGCCTCAGCTAGCCACTTTGCATGTATGAGTGTACTATCATAATACACATTATATGTGAGTGGCTTGCTGAGGCACGTGGGGGGGGGGGCGAGATAGTCTACAGCTGAAAAACTGAAAAAGTGGGTAGGGTACTTACACCCTTTATATCTACAAATAGGCTAAAGTCCTTATTATTGAAAACATATTGCATACTATCAGTAACAGTAGTGTGTAATTTAGTTTTAGCATAGTTATCAATTAAAATTTCGATATATTAGAAATCCCAAAAATGGACTTATTTTCAGAGTCTGAAACATTCACGTACCCCCTCTTGATGAAATTGGTTAAAGTTAGTCTAGATGCCTGATAATTTTTCAAAATCACTGTTAAAATGCCTTTATAGTACACAGGCCTACATATTGATGCCAAATTTTTCAACTTTTGCTGCCCGAGGAAGGTGCAATAATTTGTCGAATAATAGGCAAATATGCATTGATACTGTCAGAGGTCCTTTTCTTTATGCACACTCTGAGTCTCGGAGTCCGGTACCGGACTCTTAGGCGCTCATCCGAGGATTGTCTCCGGGTCCAGCATGTCTCAATACGGGTAATATATGTCTCAAATGGAAAGAAATACACAGTAATCGTTAAATTCTTATTAGATTTTGATCTTTTCTACGTATATCGCCATTTGTACAAGCGGTATTACGGTATGACCAAAGGTCATACTAAACTAACCAAAACTGAAATGAATTACAAAGCGGGATCACAGTAATTGTTGGTACTGTAAATAATAATTTATTGTTCTTATTTTTATTTTAGTTATTTATTTATCATATTTTAATATATTTGTTTATTTGTCTGTCTATTTGTTTAACAGTGGCGAGGTATTGTGTTTTCCAAATGGCCGTCCGTGTGTTCGCCCGTCCGTTGCACGTATGTTGCATGAAAGTGAAATTGTGAATAAAATATGTTTAACTATGTAAAGTAACAACCGCTAATTAACATACTACCGGACCCCGAGCCATTCTTAACAGGCGAGGCAACGGGTCAGGTACCGGACGCCGAGACTGGCAGGCTAGGGATCCGGTACCGGACCCCGAGACACTGCTTTTCTTTAAAATGGCCAGATCGGATGAAGCGGTTTCCTAGCCACGACTATGGCCTCTCCCGGCTGCCTAGGCATCGCTCGGGGGGTGCGCGAAGTGGGGAAAGTAAAACAAAGTGGACATAATGGCTAACATTAATAATAACAACCCCACACGTGTTGGCGCAGTCCGATCCTACACCTACATCGGAGGCAGAGTATTAGAAAAAAGACAGACATACGAACCATTATATTACAGACATTCACAGACTAGACTCGACGAGCGGTTGCATAACGACGCGCGCCAACATGTCGCCACCCTACCTGGCCCTGTCTGGTGGTCTGGCCTGGCTGTGGGACGGCAGGCGACTGTGAATTACAGGTTTGGGCGAGAGCCAGATCGGATGAAGCGGTTCCCTTGCCACGACTATGACCTCTCCCGGCTGCCTAGGCATCGCTCGGGGGTGCGCGAAGTGGGGAAAGTAAAACAAAGAGGACATAATGGCTAATAGTAATAATAATAAACCCTACACGTGTTAGCGCTGTCCGATCCTACACCTACACCTCGGAGGCAGAGTACTAGAAAAAAGACAGACATACGAACCATTATATTACAGACATTTACAGACTAGACTCGACGAGCGGTGGCATAGTGTTCAGCGAACTCAAAATGATGTGCGGAGCCGGTCACATGCTAGGTGGGGCTCCTTCCCAATCACTTGCTGGCCGGCTCTGAGTAACATCCAGGATATAAAAGTCTCTAACGCATGTGCCACCGACCGCCGAGCCAATAGCAGACTAGACATAATCGTACACTACAGTAAACAGACGTACAGAGAGGCGCGCAGTGGAGGTGGATCAAAAGCTCTTATACATTCTCGGACATTACCGAAAATCCCAATCAAATCCGAAGCCCGAAACAGAAAATACAGCATCCAACATTTTTAGACCACAAAATTTGGTGCGCGTTATTAATATTTATTTTACAACAAAAATCAATATCGCGAGCTCTCACGGCTTAATGGCATTTCACGGGAAGCTCAGGTGTGGAAGCACGAGATAATTCAACAAAAGCGCAACTGGCCAATTATAAGGTCAATGAGCTCCACTGCGAGTTTCTAACATACAACTTACCGTGTGCATCGGAAGTGTCTGGGCGGTTTATAAAGGTAGGGCTTAATATGAACTCGTCCATCCTTGTAAATGGACTAGTCTGGAAGGCGGGTAGGATAGCATATCACTGAGTCGGCACGTAAGGAGCGTCTGATCAGGGTCTACGTGTGACAGGAAGAGAACCGCCCGGACTTTTTTGGGGAGCACAACGACGACTTACATTTAAGCCAGATCAAGGGAAAACGTTTAATATGCAGTCGTATCAAGAAAAAAGGCAAAAAAAAAAAAACAAAAAAAAAAACATAAGTATTACTTTCATGGAATTTGTTGAATTTAGGAATTTTAGGAATTTAGTTAGGATCACAGAGCGAAATTGCAACTCCGAAATTAATAAATCATCACAGGCACTCGAATGAAGAAAGAAGAAGAAGTATTACAGCATAAAATGAATTTAGGAATTTAGTAAATTATATTAGGAATTTAGAGTAATATAGGGAATTAGTAATCTACATCAGACGCTAAACCCTACCAAAATAGAAAGAGACAACAAAAGGCAAACATTAGTATGGGTTAAAGTTCTTTCAAAAATTTCTTTATAAACCCCTTTTTGTAACGAAGCATAAATTTCAAAATACAATAATAGAACAAATAAATACATAAATCGCTTAAATATGGGTTGGCCCCCTTCCCACTACCTGCAGGGAGGGGGGTGTGCCAATTATAAATGTGGACGACTCCACTCCGCAGGCGGGGGGGGGGGGGGAAATGATGCATAGACTATTTTTTGAATAAAAAAGCGACAAAAAATGGAAATTCCGTCCTTTAACTCGGAAAATCCTCTCGGGGGGGGGGGGGGGGGGGGGGGGGGGGCCGATGGTGGGCTTCATAAGGGTTAGTAATTATTCCCCGGGTGTATAAGGAATGGAACCATCCCCCTTAGAATGTGGACGAGACCATTATCCGGGAATGGGGGGGGGGGTTGGGCTTCGCGCGGCTAGACCCTGTCGCGACGTGACCGTAAACATAGAAATCCATCATTATATTGGACAAAAGTGTTACACGCGGCGCGCGCGGGAGACGGTGCGCGTGCCCTCTCAATGAGGAAAGGGCAAGGGAGGTAATCCCATCGGTGCCCCGACGGGGGGAGACGCCTCGGCTATTTCGCAATCGAAAAAAGAACAGAGGGGAAGAAAGATGTGCCATGAAAAGGCTGACGCATGAGGGGCCAAAACATAGGTGAGCAACACATATTATATTTCAATAAGACTAGGGTAAAATAACCTACACACCTAGGCATCTAAATTGGTATTTTTGCAACAAAATGAGTAACAGGAATTTAAGCAATAACCAATTAAGGACCGTCCTTGTCTCTCTGGGTAATGACTCTCCGCCAGTCTTACCTTAGCATGCCTGTTAAAGTTACGGCGCGGCAGCGAAACTACGATGGATGCAGGACACAACAACGGTGGAGACATCCCAGAAGAAGAGGATGGAGACGGACAGACGGACAGATACGCAATCACAAACATAAACACACAAACACGCACGCAAGCCGGCATACACGCAAACACGCATGCACGCAAAAAATAACAAGTACACGCACATTGTGCTAGCACAAAATAAGTAGGCACACACACACGCAAAACATACTAACAACCAAACTTGATGCTCTGCCACCCCTGGGTGAGGCGTGTTTTTAATAGCGACAGCCCTATGGTGGCATCATCATACTCACAAGAAAACTTACTAACGGCCCATCAACATATCAATATTATATACCTAACTAACTGGGGTTAGTATATAACAGCCACATCTTTATTATATATGCTTGACCATACAGTGCGAGACCCATCCCTATGCAAAAAAAACTTTAAGCCATTCCCAACTAATTTCTGCTCTTTTTAATATCCTTTAGGATCATAAATGATTAATGAGCAAGGCGCTAGCATCCTAAAGCCGGCAACACGCTAGATGCTCACTTTTGACGGGGGACTTCAAAATTCAAACTTAATGTTGCACTCATCACTTGGCAAAATTACTCGACCAAAATAACTGAAGTGCAACAGCCCTAAAGGTACCAGAAAAGGTCCCTACCTGTGACTGCGTCAATCCCCACCTAAGGGTAAGGTCAGAATAAGGGACCTCCATCCGGAACCAAATTACTTGGATACGGGGGAGGGTTAAAATTAAGGGCTGTAAGTAATATGGGACCCCAACAGGTCCCATCCTTGAAACATAAGGAACGCCTGCGTGTTCTCTCGTTGGGACCTGGGTTTCGGTGTGCTCCTCCTCTGCGGGCGGGGTTGGCCTGTGTTTCCCTGGACTTTCCGCTGGGGTGGCTTTCATGTGGCGCGCGCCTCCTTCTCCGGACAGAACCTGACTTGGAGCCGTAGAAGGCAAACATCTATGCATAAATACTGGTTAGGCAGAACTGACCGACGAGACATTTACAGACTGAATGACATTGGACGGACACACGGCGCCAAATGTGTGCAACTATGGTTACGTACCGTTGAGCCACTTGGGTAACGTCGATACGAGAATTGAACAGAACAGAACAGAACAGAAAATGGCAGATCATATCAAAACTAAACACAAGTACAAGCACTGGATCATACCAAATGAAGTTCTTTTGAAAATACGTTACGTTCTGGTGACGTGGGTTGTAAGGTTTCTGAATGACCACTGTCTGGTTTGATTTACCATGCGTGTGTTTCGTGAACTTTGGCAGTTTTTGTATGTACTTTTTGCGTTTCAACCCCACATTTTCGTCAAGATTTTCAAAACGAACGCCTAGTGATGGAACGCACAAGAATAGCTTTAAAAGACTGTAGTTAACATTTTAGTTTAAGTGCCGAAACTGTACTAAACCCATTGGTGCATAACATTGAAAAGATAGTAATAATAATAATAATAATAAATGATAATAAAGACTTTATTTTCAGTGGGTGACACAATTAGTTACAAGCTACTCTTATTTGAGGCCCACTTAAAAATATGTACAAATCAAAAGATCTATCAAATACAAATATACAACAGACACTGGTCAGCGAAACCAAACATTTACTGTTTCAGGCCTCATGACTCAAGAAAAAAAAAAGCACTGGCAGCAATCAGTACTACCGTAAAATTCTAAATATTGGGACACCAAAAATAATCGCCGCAACTGTCCCAAACACGGAACAGCCTGGTTTTACAAAGCGGTAGCCAAAAGATTCAGGCGGAATAGCAAACTCTGTAGACACTGATCAGACTGCTCCTCTAGGATAGCCTGATAGGAGTCTACACTGTCCGCTCAGACCTATCTATCCCAATACATAGAATTTTTTATGGTATAACGGAATGAAAAGAAAGAAGCCCAATCAAGTAGCCTACCCTACCCGAAAACGAAAAGCAAAAACGAGCCCCGGTTTCTGGGTATCTTCAAAAAAAACAACAAAAAAAAAAACAACGGGTCACTTTAAATGTACATAAAAGTAAATCGATCATATGCCATATGTACGCTCAAAAACAATCACACAAAATATGAATTTACATAGTTTTACAATATATGCGCTACGCAACATCTGACGGTACCCTTGCAAGGGGAAGTCTGATCACAATCAACGCTGTTTTTCCATTCCACTGGCATCTGTTGGGCGCATTGCAGCACTTTAAAATATATATAACTTTACATTTTTTTCGAGTAATTTTTGTAATTAGTTTTGGTGTCCCAATGTTTATTATAATTTTGGTACCAAATATACGGAATACCAGACCACGCTTTCAGCTGCACTGCTCAGCGTCAGTTACACTTCAGAGTCGTTTAAAATGCTATAATTTTACAATCTATGTTGTTATAGGCGGTTCATTGACAGACTAAAAACAATGCCATGAAAATTAGCGAATTATCCCATTGGTCGGACCTAGAAAGACCTATTACACTCCCAGTTATGGCCTGCCATCCAAAATGTGGCTATTTAGCAAATTCTTCGTGATTTTTATCACTGATTAATCTGTCTCTGGGTAATTAATTGCATATTAGATGTTTGCAGGGTACGAAAGATCTGTACCATGTTTTAACTTTGATAAGAGATAATTTTCTTATAACACATATGAAAAATTTTCTAGAGAAACAAAGTTGTGTTTGTACGAATATATAATTTAATCCGTATCATCATAAACGCATTGTGCAGGGCCTAATTTGACACCATTTTGCGTTTTCTGGCTCTACCTTCGCTTTGCGCAAGTCCCTCAAAGCCAGTCCCTCTTTGTTTTCAAGTCTTTCAACAATCGTCATACCAAAACGTCCAGCAGTCGTCGTCGTCTTTATTTATTTACCATTTATAGAGTCGAACTATCTAAAGCGATTTGATTTCTTTTCATTACTGGCAATGCAACTACGCATCAGAGAAACAATAAATGGGATCCTTGTCTTACATTTTATTACCATCTATTTAACGCGTTCACCTTGTATTTATCTTCATGTACATTGTAGTTTTACCATGTCATAAAGTTTGTGAAATCGAAAAATAGGTCATTGAAGTCTTTTTTTTTTATAATTAATCAAGAACGGTTTAATGTTTTAAAGCCGGTGTCTGCCTAGGATAGCTTGCGCACATGCGCAGTCTGGTATGTAGACTAGCTCCTTGTCTGATACTAATGATTTTTACAGCCCTGCTAAGGCAATAATTTTTCCTGGCCGCATGGGTAAAATTGTACTCAAAGAAAAACTTCAGACAGAATCCGCAATTAAGCATGTAGCAATATATCAATCCGTCAAAAATGATTTCGCAGAACTGAAAGTAATCACAGTTTATTTATCAATAAGATCCGCCTCCTTTCAGCCAGTAGCAAACTGCAGAAGCCTGACAGACTGCGCATATGCTGACGATGGTCTGGGCATGCGCACATTTTATGTCTCGAGAGATATTCCCCGGACATAGCTCATATTGAAAATCAAGATAAACTTGCGCATCTGCCCAGTCCGAAATCACAACCCATATATCCTACTGCCATATGCTGTACCAATTTCGCTCAGGCTAGTGGAATGATCCTTGTTTTCTTCTTTCCACGGACAGAGAGAGAGAGAATTTCGCTCAGGCAAATGGAATGATTCGTCTTTCCAGAGAGAGAAGGAGAGAGAGAGAGAGAGAGATAGTGAGGGAAAGATACTGCATATAGAAACATATGTCTTTGCTTTGTAGAGGTATTTTATCAGACTTCCCTTGAATGACGTAACTCTTCCAAAATGGAGTCTACTCTTAAAGGAAATCTTCTCTAAGAATATAAGAGTTGAATCATATTGAAAAGGGAGACAAAAACAAAAGTGCCAGAGTTTCAATCCCTGAAATTGTACCCACTCACCTTAAGATAAAACAAATCGCCTTCCTATAGCTAATTACGTCTTGGGACATAAAACTCATTTTTTAATCTGGCAGATTCCAGATGTTCATGCTTTTCAACACTTTTACCGGTCAATTGTGTGTCAGTCTGGGTCAAGTTTAAATGTCATATCTGATATTGTAATGTCACCTTTTATCAATTCCCGACTTATTATTACAAGCGTAATTCCATTCCCACCGATAAAGCTTTTGCAAATAAATAACCAAAATATGTCGATGCTATTTGACTCGTATGCATGTAAAACGCATTGTGCAAACTTTCTGTTTTGAGTTAAAAAAAGAAAGAAAAAAATAATGGTGATGAAGTTATCACAAAACTCTTGAGAGTTGCTAAACCAAAATTTTGCATGGGCAACTTTCCTATTCAGGCCTTGCATAAGCGGTTTGAATTAACATGAATTATTTTGTGGAAAATCGTTCTTTTCCTCCATTAATATTGCGTTAAGTTCTTACAGGACAAGGTGTGGTTGGGTTCGGCGATGGTGCTGTCCCTACTGTGTCTTATAAACGTCCCGAAGAGAGTCTGATGTACACATTTATACATACACTAAAATTTGACAATCTCGTGTTAAGATAAAAAAAAACTGTACTCATACGTATGCGAAATGTTTGTCGTACACCAACCTATTCGCAATCAACTTGCGCACGTGAAGACTGAGTTGTATCGTTCTTTGTTGGACGAACTGTGATGCCTCAAACAGATTTCGCATATGCACAAGCTATCCTAGACATGCACAGTTTTATATTATGAATGTAAAAAGATCATATCATGATTAATGATAAAAATATACGTAATACATGTAAGGGAATTTAACTAAGAAATAGATTAGCTCTAGCAGTGAATTGTTGAGTAATAATGCACTGCTTGGAGGTCAGTTGTGAAGTAGAGCATATCACGAGAGCGGAGCGCGAATGATATATCTACTTACAACAGACCGACAAACAGTGAATTATTACACAACAATTCAATCCTAGAGCTGAACTATCTTGATTCTAACACTAAAAAACGCTGCAAAAGTATTCTTTTCATTCAAATTCTCTCAACCTTCTTGCCAGCGCGTTAATGCTCCCGCCAATTTTCTTAACTGTATTTAAGATAAATGTACATTTTTAAGGCGAATTTAGAAAGAAAAAGAGACATAACACCGTCTAACGTCTCAAAACGTCACAAAATGACATCAGTATCGCTAGTGACGTCAGTAGTTAGACTCACGTGCTCCGAAACAGCGAATCGTTGCAGAATAAAGCACAGGAACTTTCCATTGCTTTCATAGGCGCACTGTGATAGAATAAGAACCAAAATAAGAAAAACGTATAACATGACTTTATTTTATAATGCAGGCGGATTGTTTGGTATACTTATGCGTGTTGCCGGGCATTGGTTATTAGCTCGCCTGGACGAAGTCCAGGAAGAGCTATTGCACAACCCCCGACGTCGGCATCGGCGTCGGAGTCGGCGGCGGCGTCCGCATTTACGCTAAAAGTTTTAAGAGCTTATATTTTCTAAATTATTTGATGGATCTGGTTCCTATTTGGTATGATGATAGACATAGGTCCAAATTTTCTTTCAGCAATACTCTTGCCCAAGCCTATGATCTCAAAGTCAGAGCGTCATGGGAACAGAAAGCTTCTGATCACACTGGACAGAAACAAAGGCTGATGTGAGATTTTGCTGGGCCTATATGCCACTTCTTGTCATGTCGTGGCTCATATTTGGTATAAGCACATTGACCAAATATACTCTAACATTTTCTACTTGCTGTCAGAATAAGTACTTCACTTTACTATTTAAAACAAGAGGACCATGAGGCCCTAAATCGCTCATCTGAGCGAAAAAGTTAAAGGTCAAACAAGGGTCATCTTTTGAACAAACCTGATAGTTTGCAACCATTTCCAAATTTTGAATATTTTCCTATGTATTGCTATGGTTCAAACCCATTGAACAAACTTGGTAAAGGACCAATAGACAATGCTACATACTAAATTTCAAGCATCTGAGCCAAGTGGTTCTGAAGAAGAAGATTTTTGAATATTTTTCTATGTTTTCTATGTTTCAAACACACGACTCCCTACCGCGAGGTCATTTTAAACCCTGGGGCCATCATTTGTATAAAGTGGATAAACGACTACAAGGCAATGCTACATACCAAATTTCAAGCATCTGAGCCAAGTGGTTCTGAAAGTGAAGATTTTTTTAATATTTTCTCTATGTATTTCTATGGTTCAATCTCATGACCTCTGGGGTGGGGCCATTTAGACCCTGGGGTCATCATTTGAACAAACTTGGTAAAGTACTACTAGGCAATGCCACGTACCAAATTTCAAGCATCTGAGCCAAGTGATTCTGAAAAAGAAGGGTTTTTTTTCCATACTTTTCTATGTATTTATATGGTTCAAACTTAGGACACCCTGCCGTGGGGCTATTGTGGACCCTGGGGCCACCATTAGAACAAACATGGTAAAGGACTATTAGGCAATGCTACATACCGAATTTCAAGCATCTGAGCCTTGCGGCTCTGAAGAAGAAGATTTTTGAATATTTGTCTATGGTTCAAACCTCGGACTCCATGCCATTGGGCCATTTTGGACCCTGGGTCCATTATTTGAACAAGCTTGATATAAGATTATTAGGCAATGCTACATAAAAAAATTCAAGCAACTAAGCCAAATGGTTCTGAACAAGAAGATTATTTAATATTTTTCTATGTATTTCTATGGTTCAATCCCATGGCCCCTGGGCCGGGACCATTTTAGACCCTGGGGCCATCATTTGAACAAACTTGGCAAAAGACCACTAGGCAATACTACAAACAGAATTTCAATCACCTGCACCGAGTGGTTCTTCAGAAGAAGATTTCTAAGTATATTTGAATTTCGAACCTAAGACCCCCCGGGCCTTTTTGGACCACAGGGCCAGTGTTTGAACAAAACTTGGTAGAGGTCCACTAGACAATGCTTCATAACAAATATCAAAGCCCTAGGCCTAGTGGTTCCAGAGAAGATGTCATTTAAAGCAAATTGACACACGACGCACGACGGACGACGGACGACGGACACCGACTGATCACAATAGCTCACCCTGAGCCTATATGGCTCATGTGAGCTAAAAAGCGCAAGAAATTTTCAAAATTTAAATTTTCAATTCTATTCTCTATTTTATAATTACGAAAGCAAACACAATAGTTACCTATCAATAAATTTCCTCAAGTTATATTATTAACCACAGTGAAATACAAGTTTTCGCCACCTGCTGAGAAATTTGAAATTCCTTTTCTGCTGCGCATGCGCCGTTTATAAACATGCGCAATCAATGGTTGGCGCATCAAGCGGCCAAATTAAAAAAATCGTGTCAGTGTTTTGAATTATTGTGAGAAATGTTGTCTGAGAAAAACATCTTTTTGGATAGTTAACTAGATTATTGTGATAAAACAATTAAAACTGTTAATGACATCGTGTCGCTCATGTCATCGTCTCGTATGGTAAGTAACACAATGTTTATTTTTATTCTTTCCTTCGTATTTAAACGTTGAATACATTATCATCATTGTGCTAGAATTATTCGCGCTACTTGTTTCTGTGTGCAAAATGTAGAATATTGTTTGTCTGATTAGAACAGCCTCACTGAGACAGTTAAAATGAGTTACCACAATAAATATTTTTGAGCTGTGAGTAGAAGACGTGTGCCCCTTATAACCCTTTGTCTGTTATTTTTATAGGTAAATGCATAGAAAATCCAAGCTGCAGAAGTGATATTGTCCTACGCGTGATACTGGATTGCGATGAAGATTTGTGACGCAGCGTATGATGATTTCGTGTCTCATACTGTATCGCCCGTGTAAACGTCACAGATGGTAAGTAACACAATGTGTTTTTCTGTTCTTTGTTGTTTTTCCCTTTTATATTGTGCATAAACGATGAAAAACTCATGATTGTGCTAGCATGCTTTTGTTACGGCGCTTGTAGATGATAATTAATGATATTTTACTTGTTTCTGCTCGCTACATGTAAAAGGAATTAGAACAGTCTCAACGAGTCTGTTCAAATAAGTAACCACGATTTTTAGCAGTGTGCAGAAAACGAATGCCCCTTATAACCCTAGCTCAATTGATATTACACGTTAATGCATGGACTTATCAAAATATAGCTAATATAGTCATTTGGTTATGGTTTGGAATTCAGGCGAGAAAAGCGATATTCGTCGTTCTAGTACGCTTTTTCACTAATTTAAAGACTGCTGGTAATTGATGCAGAGAGGACAAAAAATAATAATGAATAGATAAAAGGTGAACAAAATGAATCCGTGCAAAACTAGTTAATCGACAATTTTTAACTCCCTTTCTGTAAATAATTCTTAAATGGGGTGGTCAAAAGATTGAACCTGTTTGGGAGCTCTAGATTGCTGTCTTATCCCATCGAATTATTGTTACAGTATGTGTTGTAATTGAAATAAAACATTGTTTACACCCAAGGCCACAGTATGAAAAGCAGGCTCCGCCCTCAAACTATCAATCGTGGTTAATTCAAAATCATTTCAGATTTGGATACATCTTTTTCACTGAAACATTAAACCATTATTTTTTCAAAATAATTTCAGTGGAAGTTGAATTCTTCTTCTTCTACATATACACTGATTTAACTGTTCTTACGGATGCTTTCAACACCCTGAAGTTTAAATGTATTGTGCAGATTTCTAGCTAGTCAAGAAGAAAAAAATGACAGTTTGAATGTTTACCTTTGACCAAGTCATGTGATTTAAACAGTAGCTATGCTACTGTCCTGGTGAACCCTATTAGTCTCTTTGACAGAGAGAGCCCAGTAACTTCTATTAAGCCACACCCTCATATTCATTGTATGGCCTACATGAAACTGGGCCTTAAACTAAACCGAAAAAGAACAATAAATATACGGTATACGCAATATTATTTTCTTGGCGAGAGGCTTAATGAGCATTTTTTCACAGAAAATAATTAAGGTGAGTGAAACCCAAACACATTTGCTGGGGTACGCTTCCGATACTTTAGCTCCGCCCACTGACTTCATCACACGACGAACGCTGAAAAATCGAATTTTAATTTATATATTTACACTTTATTTTTAGACTCTTTTTAAACTTCATTTTACTGGGTCCCAAATGAACGCAATATGGAGGATTTATGGGAACATTACAGCGATTAACAATTATAACAATCGCAGGGGTCTGGTTATGCTTCGTACTTAATGTACTGAATATGTGATTACATAGCACTAATGTCTAAATCATAGCGATTTACTCATGGCACGTTGTCTGTTTCATTTCCCAAACACGACGAATTTAAGTTGCAATACAGACATGTTCAAGTGATTTGTTACAACATTTCAAGAAAATCATTTTTGTGGAAAAAAATTACGCGAGGTTGTTAGTTTAAACGGTTTTTTATTCAACATGTAGACATACACAATCAATACATACAAGAATAATATGAAATGATTCGATAACAAGCTAACTAGCTAATAAACATCGTCGGCTACTTAACATGTATTTGCAATGACATATTAGTGCATAAGATTTCTAAGCAACAGACAATCAAGACACGTTTATATGAACATATACATCATTGTATTAGGACTGAAAAGTTTTGATGTGAGAACAGCATTCAATAAAAATCAATCGAACCATATTTAAGATATAAGCTTTGTAAGAGAGAGAGAGAGAGAGAGAGAGAGAGAGAGAGAAACAACAGATGTTTCAATTCATTTCCGTTGTCTGAACCGCTTCCCGACAAAAATGTACCATCAGCGTAGCAAAATACTTGGTTTCGTAGTTGCAGATAATTTGGACAATCGTACAGATAATGTTTTACTGTTTCTGTTCGACCACAACAAGAACACGTTGAACGCGAGGTTGTTAACTTGGCTGTCCCATGTTAGGCTTGAAAAAGGGGCTCGGTAAAGTTAGCAGAACGAAAATTCTGCAGAAAATTCTGCAGAAGATTCTGCAGAATTTTCTGCAGAAAAAGTGGTAAAGTTAGTGAAATGAATATTCTGCAAAATTTTCTGCAGAATTTTCTGCAGAAAAAGTGGTAAAGTTAGCGAAATGGATATTCTTCAAAATTTTCTGCAAAATTTTCTGCAGAAAAAGTGGTACATGTAAGGATAGCGAACTGAAAATTCTGCAGAATTTAGCAATTTTTATTTCTTTGTTTTGTCAATTACGGACCACAAAATGTGAGTGCGCACCGATTACCGCACTACCCTATTTCATATGAGAACCGAGATATTCACAAAAATTGCACAGTTTCTTCTGCTGGAAAGTAGCAGAACGACATTAAAGAAACCCGTAGTAAGCAAAGTTTAATTTCCATGTTCTGTCATCTGGAGGCCACAAAATATGAGTGAGCACCGTTTACCGCACCACTATATCTCATATGTGGACCGAAATATTCACAAAAATCGCATATTTTCTTCGGCTGGAAAGTAGCAGAACGAAATTTCAGAAACCCTTTGTGAGCAAAATTTGATGTCTATGTTCTGTTATCTGGAGGCCACAAAATGTGAGTGAGCGCCGTTTACCGCACTACTCTATCTCATAAAACGACCGAGATATTCACAGAATCGCATATTTTCTTCTGCTGGAAAGTAGCAGAACGAAATTTAAAAAATATCTTTGTTAGCAAAGATTAATTTCTGTGTTCTGTCATCTGGTGGCCACAAAATGTGAGTGAGCGCCGTTTTCCGCACTACTCTATCTCATAAATGGACCGAGATATTCTCAAAAATCGCATATTTTCTTCTGCTGGAAATTAGCATAACGAAATTTCAGAAACCCTTTGTTAGCAAAGATTGATTTGTATGTTCTGACATCTGGTGGCCACAAAATGTGAGTGAGCGCCGTTTACCGCACTACTATTCTCATAAGTGGACCGAGATATTCACAAAAATCGCATATTTTCTTCTGCTGGAAAGTAGCAGAACGAAATTTCAGAAACCTTTTGTGAGCAAAGTTTGATTTCTATGTTCTGATATCTGGTGGCCACAAAAAGTGAGTAAGCGCCGTTTACCGCACTACTCTATCTAATAAGTGGACCGAGGTATTCACAAAAATCGCATATTTTCTTATACTGGAAATTAGCAGAACGAAATTTCAGAAACCCTTTGTTAACAAAGGCTGATTTTATGTTCTGTTATCTGGTGGCCACAAACTGTGAGTGAGTGCCGTTTACCGCACTACTCTATCTCATAAGTGGACCGAGATATTCACAAAAATCGCATATTTTCTACTGCTGGAAAGTAGCAGAACGAAATTTAAGAAACTCTTTGTTAGCAAAGAATAATTTCTGTGTTCTGTCATCTGGTGGCCACAAAAAGTGCGTGAGCGCCATTTACCGCACTACTCTATGTCATAAGTGGACCGCGATATTCACAAAAATCGCATATTTTCTTATGCTGGAAAGTAGCAGAACGAAATTTCAGAAACCCTTTGTTAGCAAAGATTAATTTCTATGTTCTGTCATCTGGTGGCCACAAAATGTGAGTGAGCGCCGTTTACCGCACTACTCTTTCTCATAAATGGACCGTGATATTCACAAAAATCGCATATTTTCTTCTGCTGGAAAGTAGCGAAACGAAATTTCAGAAACCCTTTGTTAGCAAAGATCGATTTCTATGTTCTGTCATCTGAAGGCAACACAATGTGAGTGAGCGCCGTTTACCGCACTACTCTATCTCATAAAACGACCGAGATATTCACAGAATCGCATATTTTCTTCTGCTGGAAAGTAGCAGAACGAAATTTAAAAAAACTCTTTGTTAGCAAAGATTAATTTCTGTGTTCTGTCATCTGGTGGCCACACAATGTGAGTGAGCGCCGTTTACCGCACTCCTCTATCTCATAAGTGCACCGAGATATTCACAAAAATCGCATATTTTCTTCTGCTGGAAAGTAGCAGAACGAAATTTCAGAAACCCTTTGTCAGCAAAGTTTGTTTTCTATGTTCGGTCATCTACAGGCCACAAAATGTGAGTGAGCATCGTTTTCCGCACTTATCTATCTTAAAATCGGACCAAGATATTCACAAAAATCGCATATTTTCTTCTGCTGGAAAGTAGCATAACGGGATTTCAGAAACCCGTTGTTAGCATAGTTTGATTTCTATGTTCTGTCATCTGGAGGCCACAAAATGTGAGTGAGCGCCGTTTACCGCACTACTCTATCTCATAAATGGACCGAGATATTAAAAAAATCGCATCTTTTCTTCTGCTGGAAAGTAGCAGAACAAAATTTCAGAAACCCTTTGTTAGCAAAGATTGATTTCTATGTTCTGTCATCTGGTGGCCACAAAATGTGAGTGAGCGCCGTTTACCGCACTACTCTATCTCATAAGTAGTGCGGTAAACGGTGCTCACTCATATTTTGTGGCCTCCAGATGACAGAACACGGAAATTAAACTTTGCTTACAACGGGTTTCTTTAGTGTCGTTCTGCTATTTTCCAGCGGAAGAAACTATGCATTTTTTGTTAATATCTAGGTTCTCATCTAAAATAGGGTAGTGCGGTAATCGGTGCGCACTAACATTTTGTGGTCCGTAGTTGACAAAACAAAGAAATAAAAATTGCTAAATTCTGTAGAATTTTCAATTCGCTATCTTTACCACTTTTTCTGCAGAAAATTTTGCAGAAAATTTTGCAGAATATCCATTTCGCTAACTTTACCACTTTTTCTGCAGAAAATTTTGCAGAATATTCATTTCGCTAACTTTACCACTTTTTCTGCAGAAAATTCTGCAGAATCTTCTGCAGAATTTTCGTTCTGCTAACTTTACCGAGCCGGCCTTTTTTGAAAAAGGCCTACAACTGTCACTGCTTTTTCCCGCATTCACTAACATTTAAAACACCATGCGCAGATAAGCAATGCCATCAACAATATTAAAATTTAATATGCATAAGATGTAAGATACCGTTCCTATTTTAAACTATTTCGCCAAAAGAAAATATCAATTCATTTGTCTCTGGAATTAGTTTCGACACGTGGATGTGTTAACATAACCTGTCAGCTAGCAGCATGTACTTGCAATATTGCTCTCTGGGGAGAAGCGGAGGGGCATGCAGATTATATACTTAGTTTTAGTAATGTTGCGCACTGTAAATACCTTAAAATTGGGACACCATGAGCAACATCTCTTAAAATTTGAACGAATTGATTGCACTGTGTGGTAATGTTCCTATTATGTCCTGGCGGAAAGGCAAATGGTGTAGACCCTGAACAGGCTGCTCCTGATAGGGTTCTGTCTACACTATTTGTTCAGACATGTCCGCCCAAAAATTCAAGATAAAAACTAGTCTCCAAGATTCCGCCTCATGTTTTATACCATGCCCTCCTAGGAGGGCTGGGTGTCAATTTATCAACAAACATGTAAATTTGTTACCTCGATACTCGCTTTTTATCCCCCGACCGAAAGGCTCCGAGGATAAAGCGATGAGCCTGGCGTCCCTCCTTCCATCCGTAAACATTTTCTTGTCCGCTCAAAATCTTGAGCACCCTTTGGAATATTTTCATGATACTTCAAAATTATGTAGAACAGGTCATGACGATGTGTCGCGAACAAGAATGATAACTCTTGCTATTGTACTTTATGAGTTATCTCTCCTTTGGTGATTTTTTGGCAGATTCGTGTCCGCTCTGAAACTTGACAACGCTATGAAATAATAACATGGTACTTCATATGTATGTAGAACAGGTCATGATAATGTGTCGCGAACAAGATTGACAACTCTTGCTTTCTAACTTTTTGAGTTATTTCCCCTTGATGGTTTAAGGTGTGATTTCGTGTCCCCTCTATAACTTTAATACCTTTAAAAAATATTTTCATGATACTTCACAGATATGTAGAACAAGTCATGCCGATGTGTAGCGAACAAGAATGACAACTCTTGCTTTTTACCTTTTTGAGTTATTTGCCCTTGATGGTTTTAGGTGTGATCTCGCGTCCGCTCTATAACATTAATACATAATGAAATATTTTCATGATACTTCATAGATATGTAGCACAGGTCATGACGATGTGTCGCAAACAAGAATGGCAGCTCTTGCTTTTTCACTTTTAAAGTTACTTCACCTCTATGCTTTATGTGTGATTCCGTGTCCGCTCTATAACTTGAATACCCTTTAAAATATTTTCATGATACTTCTCAGATATGTAGAACTAAGCATGACGATATGTCGCGAATAAGAATGACAACGCTTGCTTTCTTACTTTTTGTTATTCCCCTTGATGGTTTAAGGTGTCCACTCTATAAGTTGAATACCCTTTGAAATAGTTTCATGATACTTCACAGATATGCAGAACAGGTCATAACGATCTTTCTCGTACATGAATGATACTCTTGCATTCACACTTTCCAAGTTATTTCCCTTTAGAAGTTTGAGCTGCAGTTGGTGCCTCTGCTCCGTATCTGTATTACCCTGGCCCGATCCATAATTTTAGAACCCGTACACCAGTTGTGTGCGATAACAGAAGACTCATGTTAGCCTGTGCCGCTGCGTAAGTCAGTTTGCGTTAAAAATATAAAGGACGTAAGATCACGGTAAACATATACATTTTCACATTGAGAAAGAAATTCAGAACGCCAAAACATATGAATGATCAATGTGACGAAAGAAAGTGCGTTTCAGCGTTGCACAACCTCTGTTTAGGCCAGCAGTTTATTGATCCTTATGAATATGGATCCTTATTAACATAGTAAAGACCAGCGAACATCAATGTCTCTGATGTTCGCTTATGCAATAAGCGGAAGGTAATCAATGGCAGTTTGATATTTCGGTGATAGATATTTTTCCCCTGATGCGTTTTGCAGCACACGGCCATTTGCACTCTACGGGGCCACTTATGCGCTGATAGCATTTCTCCAGATCTTGCGGTTACATCAAAGATGAAATTAAAAACCTGTGAAATTGGTAGCCCATTTAATGAAATGAGCCGCGACGTGACAAAACCAACAATGTGGTTGTGCGCCCAGCGCAGACTCAGATCAGCCTGGGCATCCGCCCAATCTGATCAGAGTCTTCGCTGTCCGCATGGAGGTAGCTAAGACCCTTAGCTATCCTTTGAGCATTTAACGAAGAGTCTGGTCAAAATGGGCGGTCGTCCAGACTGATCTGAGTCTGCTTAGGGCGCACAACCACATTGTTGGTTTTGTCACGCCGAGGCTCAAATTACCTGTTCTTACAGGCATAATATAATATATGGAGGAGTCTCGTTAGAGGGTGATTAAAAGCACTTCAGAAACAATCAAATCAGCATATTTAATGTCTTATATTTCTAGCAGACCACATGTTTCAGATGATGTAAAATGTACCAGCAGTTGAACTTATGAAGGTCATTGAAACGTCATAGTCAAAATCTATGTTTTCGTATCGGTTATAAGTTATTAAGCGATTTCTTCACAATTTAGAAATTACTTAATGAGTTCTAACCGGCTTAGACTGCTGTCAGTTTTCTTGAAAAATGTCCATTACTGGCTCTATTGCTTGTCTCTAGAGACTGCATCAAAGATCAATGCTCTTTTGCACAAAAGATCTTTATTTTCCCTGCTCTATTTATCCATTCACATTTTAGTTTTTTTGAAGTGTAGATCATACTGCTGTTTTGAGTTTCAAATTGATAATAATAATAATAATAATAATAATGATAATAAATAAATAAATAAATACCAAGTAGACGGTTTAAAGAGAATTCGTATTCTTGTGGAGTTTCAGATGACACTTGTGTTAATTAGTTACCATTCTAGTGAGAAGAAAATTATTCTAGTAAAGATGATTAAAAGATAATACTAGAAATGAGAATGAAAGAATGCACTAGCAAACATAATTTTACTGGATAGGAACATGTGACCTAAAAGACATAGATCAGACTGCATGCGTTTAGTAATTGCTTGCAGTCTGCTTAAAACTCTCTGCTTTTTTACACAGATAAAACTTTTTTTCGTGCTGTTAGATATTTTATATATGAAAAAAAGTTCTAATGTTGTTAATTTATTGTATTTAAGGTATTGTTGTAACTGAATGCTTTTATGCTTTGTATTGGTTCCCCATTTCTATTGATCTGTCAGGGGTCTTTTTCTGCTAATTACCTTGTGATTTAATAGAAAAAGAAATAACAGACCATATATAATTCAATGGACATTAAGATTACAAGGGCCATTTTCTCAGACAGGTTGAAGGGAAAGTTTTATTACTTTCATTCAGTCAGAAGTTTCATTGCTGATTTATGTCTTAAAGTCTCCATAGTCCTACCAATGATAAAAATCATCAAATACAAATCATTATGAAACCTGTACAGCCATCAGAATTAATGAAAAAATTTCGGTTGATCTGCTTTTTTGTATCATATAACTGACAAAAGAGAAGAAACAAGGTATTTTGGAAAAATGATATTTCTCTCCATAAAAATACGGTTTTCGTCTCTGGTTCCCCGTTAAGCAATGAAATAATGCAACCGCGGCACAATCAATGGGATCCTTGCTTAACAGTTTTGTACGTTGTATTTTTATCTTTTTATCAGTTGTAAAAACGCCTGTACCTTGTATTTTTATCTCGTGTACCTTGTGTTTTTACCATGAAATATAGCTAGGGAAATCGAAAGTAGGTCATTTTAGTTGGCAACTAAAATGACCTAGTTATTTTTTCAAATCTATTCTATGGTAAATTCAAGGACGTTTTGATTTTTCAAAGCCGGCCAATCACGATAATAATCAATGATGAAACTGTAGTGAAAAGTTTGCAGCGATACTTCACGACAAAATATTCCATGCTGATAGAGCTATAGGGCCTTTAAGAACTTTTCTTAATGGCTAAGAGTTTCTGTCTAAGTCATTGAGAGGACCTCTTCACAACATAGTCAGCTCTCAAAATTGCTTCTGATTGGCTGAAAGGATGGACAATTAAAAACCTGCAGTCTGAAATATACTCTAATTCCCCTAAATTCTGGCACAGATTAGCCAATTGAATAATTGTCTCAATATCTGAACACGATTAATATGCAGTAACTATCAAATAATTTGTCAAAAGTCACTGTCGGACTAGCAAGAAGTGCAAACTATAGTCAAACGTCTCTTTCTTGATACGTATCATCTGGTCTACACTGTTTGCTCCCATTATTCTTTTGATGTGATCAATTCAAACAAACAGAGTATCAGCATGTAAGAAGAGACTCATTCCAGCAGGCACAACGTTGAATCAACACTGAGTCAACATTGACTCAATGTCATGGTGTCAGAGCCGCATCCAGACCCAGAGGTGTTGGGAGGGCACAGATTCGGCGAGGGGTCAAGGGGGCCGCCTAGGCCCCTTGTGGGTCCAGGGCAAAGCCCTGGTAGGGGGTGGAGGGGGGCAAAGCCCCCGCCGGAAAATGATTTTCAGTATTTGTAGATGTCTTTGGAGGGCTCTGAAGAACATTATTTTGTGAAATTTATATTCTGTTATTGCACCTATATTTGTCTTAAACATCAATATTGTATCACTTGGTACCAGGATATACAAGTCCACTGATCAATTTTGGCCATTAGTACATGTATATGAAGAAGTAGCTTCTCTCTATTAAGGGTCCAAACATAGTCATTGTGCCACCCCAACCCCGCAAACTCCCACTTGGCCCTTCTTTGCTTTTCTGTGTCTTGAAAAAATCTTAGGTAATATAGTGTGCCCCCCACCACTCCTCCTCACAACACACAATACTGTTGTGTGCCCCTTCCCCGCCCCCGCCACCCACCCCCAACACACACTTCTGAACAACCTCTAAAACAGGGCACACACACATAATATTGTGTGTCCCCGCCCCTCTCCCCCTTCCACTTCTGAACAACCTCTAAAACAGGGCGCCTATCTCATCCTGTGACCCATCTTACAGGAATGAAAAGAAAAAAACAAAAAAAAAAAAAACACAAAACAAACCAAGTTCGATTCGGACGTGATCACAGCACCACGCTTCATTTTGAGCGAATGACATGTAATTTCCAGATACATTATCAGCTTATGGCATGTTGTTTTTACAGCAGTTATTAATCATTTTCATAGATTGGCCAAACATCAAACATGCCGACAAGGCCAAACCATGTTCCTTTCTTTTCAATCTTTCGATTGGTCAAATTGGCAGTTACTCGGCCAATCAAATAAATCCTTGAAACTTCCATTGAGCGCAGTGGAGTGTTTCGATCGATACGGGACTCTTATCTACAAAATTGAGCAATTAGCGCGGTAGGTGTTAAACGAATAAAGATGTCACTGCCGTGGGGCACATAACAGCAGACAGACACTGAAGATGCAACTTCTTAATTTGGGGGCTGCGAAAGGTTAATGCTGGGGAAAAAAAACAGCGACTTGAAAGCCAGCTGGGGGGCACGAGCCCGAGTGCCCCCCTCTAAATCCGGGCCTGTGGTGTAGTCCAGCTCCGGACCGAAATTATTTCAGAAACAAAGTTTCTAATTTAGGTCCAGCACCTGTAAGTCTTCCTCAGTGTGTGTATTTCAGATGCCGATAGAATCATTCTGGCACATTGTAAACTGTGCATTAATCAATATATTATGTTTTCTTTTTGATAAATCACAGCCTTTTTCTTCTTCTGACCTTCCCAAAGTGTCTTATTTAATATTTACTGGCGATTTTTCCTTCGTAGCTGTGAGACTGTTTACGAAGACCGCCATGTTTGCTTGGGATTTTCCCAGTTACCGGATGACGTCATTGGGTGATAAAAATGGCAAGGATATAAAACACAGTACCTTAGGAGATATGAGTTTCGCAATTACATACATCTGTGAATATTGTTTGCAATACCTATATATGCATTTATTTTATGCCTGGTGTCCAAATTTCATTTAAGCACGCGTCAGTGTGCTTCTGTGAAAAGGCTGAGCACTTTTAGATTTAACTAAGTACCGCAATAAAATTAACCATTATCAATGTTCAATTACCATGCGGACACCGAATGTCCGAACACAATTTCACTTTTAATAAATGTTCGCGCACACAAGAAACAAAGGGAATGCTGTTTAATTCAGCTATCAATTTCATAATAGATCTAGTCCATGTCAAAACGTAACATTGGTAAAAAAAAAAGTAAACCTAAACACTTCACAACATATGAAACAACTTTTGTGCGTTGGAAGTCGCGTACAGGCATGTATACTTTCAACTATCATAAGAGAGGACGCGATTAAAAGAAATTACGTGCTGTTGTGCTTAAACACATTGCAAAATGCTGTAATCAGACTGCAAAAGAACGATCACAATATTTTATATCCGCGCAACTTACGTAATAAGAATCTTTTAAGATCTAAAGCGTTAACGCCGGGCCGGGTAGCGCAATCGGTAGGGCACCTGACTCGTAAGTCAGAGGTCCTGGGTTCGAATCCCGGTCTGGCCACATACTTTCGTTTCTCCTTCCGCTGATTCAAGAAGGGCAGTTGTCAGTTACTGGCGAAAGTATGTGCACTTAGTACTGGTTAACCGCTTAGGAGGTCTAAGCCTGCCCAGGAATAGTGTGGTAAGGTTAACTGACCGTCCCGACATGACCTTAGTTGTTTACCGTTAACCGTTAAGCGTTAACAGCGATATAGTCAAACCGCGAGGACGTTTTCTTAAGATGTTGCGATCGGAACCGTGATTATGTACAAATGCGGTACTTCTTTGAAATTCTTAAAGTCTCCATAGTCCTATCAGCGGTAAAAACGCCTAAACTCAAATCATTGTAAAAAGCTGTTCAACCTTCACGTTTAGTAATAAAATGTGGGTTGGTGTGCATATATTGAGTCATATAACTGGCAAAAAGTAGAGAAAACAAGTTTTTGAAAAATAACATTTCGCTACACAAGTTCTGGTCTCCCGTCTAGCAATGCTATATAAACATAGGCGGTATATTGATTGGGAATCCACGTTGTACATTGTATTTTTACCATTTTTTGAAATCGAAAGTAGGTCATTTTAGTTGCCAACTAAAATGACCCAAAAAAGTTTTCGAATCCCTTTTTTGAGAAACTGAATGATGTTTTATTATTTTAAAGCTGGCTAATCCCGGTCATTTACAATGACGAAACTATAGTGAGACGCTTGCAGCGATACCTCATGATGACAATTTTCATGCTGATAGAGCAATGGGGCCTTTAAAACTATCTGTATGATTTTAAAATTAGCTGCGTATAAAAAATATAATATTTCTTGGGAAAATACGCATTTTCTTTGCAAAGGACAGGACCTACTATAGAACCAATATTTAACTGGTCTGGGCCTGCAATTAGGCGTGTTTTGCTATGGCGCGATTTGTTCTCGTCTGCGTATATTTCACTTAATTTCAACAATTGAAACTATGGAAAATAAAACTTCGCCGAAGCCACTGACTTTTTTCGAATCCGTTTCAAATACCGATGACGGACGAGGCAATACTACTGTTAGCGAGCTGGTAATAAAAATCTTATAAGTTCTTGGTTCATTGAAATTAATATAAAAACATTTAATGCGTCGGAACAGTTGTGAAAGTTTTGGTAAGTAGGTATATGTGGCAGGAAATAACCTCGACATCATCACATTCTTTTGGCAACGTAAATGTCCTTGCTAGTTTTCTCTTTGATCGATACATCGAACATACTATTGATTGGTAAATTTCCTATGTACTGTTATTCTACGCAAAAAAAAACAACAAACAAACAAAACATAAAAAACAACAACAAACAAACTAGAAATATAGTCAGGCAGACGTAAGGCGTAACTGGGAGCAGATATCAAACAACCGACCCCCCCCACCCGCCACACACACACAAAGAAAGAAAAAAAAAATGGAAATTAAACAAACAAAACAAAAATCACAGTCAGGGAGGCGTAAGGCGATCGTGGTGGGGGGGGGGTGGGGGGGGGGGGGGGGGGTGAAAGACAGAAAATATCAAAGAACCGCCGACTATTAGGATATATGACACTTCCTAGGATATATGACACTTCCTTACTTTCTCCCCCCCCCCCCCCTACCCCCCTCCCCTCCGATGCAATTTGTAATTAAAAAGCGTTTCTGCAGTGGAGCTATAAGATAAAGTTTTCCGACCACTCGGACAGGGGATGCTCGTTTTGATACAAACAACACTGGATACCGGAATAACAACACACGTTTCATGTTTAACAAGATTCAAATATGTCTGTAAGGCGCAAACAGCCGTCGTATAAATATTCTGTTATCGTTTAAGCCCAGAAAATAGTCGCTTAGCTTGGGTTATCTGGAGTGCGCCTGTCTTTGCAATTCTGGTACTGGATTTTATCATTTGACATATGGCGTCATCACGTGACCTCCACGAGCTCATTTACATATCCTGTCAACATGTCCGTTGAAACGCAATTTCTTTTCACCCCTCTTGAGGAAAATGTTTCAAGGCCAGCCCAATGTCTCTTAGAAAAGGTAAAACTGGTGGCAGTCATGATCCAAAATGGCCAAAGAACACAACCGCTAATGTTTTTCCTAAGTGATTAAAAATAATGATTTTTTTCTGTGTATAGAAATTCCCCGGTAGCATTTACCGGCAAAAACCCAGCAGTAGCGGAATAGGTGAGGCCTGGGCCGTGGAAATTGAAACTTGTTTCTGGGCATTTTCCGGCCCAGAGCTGGGCTATGTCATGGTGTTGAATTCAGTGGTGATTCAACGTTGTGTGCCCAGTGGGATAGTTGCTGCATTTCAGTATTCTGTTATCTCACTGTGTTGTGTGTAAATATGTAACAGCATCAAATAATTGTCAGCCGAATTGCTTACTATCAGTAATGATAATGATAAGAATAAAAATAAATAAAAATAAATAATACTTCTTTGAAATATTTACACCATACTTTCAAAATTATACAATTTAGCATCTGAAAATTGTTACATGTACGAAGGAAATACTCTTTAGGCCAAGATAGATGTGGTTGGTTGGTTGGTTGTTTTGGGTTTAACGGTCCTTTGAGACAGTATTTGAGTCTAATAGCGCCGTCTCCCAAAGAGAGGGAGAAAGAAGGGAGAAATGATAGACGAGGAAAAATGTACAAACAACCCCACCCGCACCTACTGCAAGCACAGTAGGCCCTTGTCCCACTAGTATCCAAATCAGTAGAACGCCCCGGCACTGGAAGTTATACCCAGCATGATCGCACCACCCAACCACCCCTAAAATATTTGAACTCGCGGCGATTGTAAATTTTACTCAAATTTAAAAGAATTAATTTGCACTAGCGTCAGGATACTGTTCACAAATCAGAAAAATGCTTTTTTTCCTGCCTAATTTTCATAACGATGTTTCCCAGGAGGCTCTGAGGGTTCATCTCTTGGCACCGAGTCTGGTCATGTCCTTTATATGACCACATCATATACAAAAGCCAAAACCAATATTTTATCGTAACGATGTAAACAATTTGCATTTCGGGTTGACGATATTTTGTTTTATTAAAACAGAAATTTTTTCAAAACTTTGACAGTTGATTTCGAACATAACTTATTGTTAAATGAATAATCGATAATCTGGGTTTGCACTGTTTGCCATTGTCCCATTTATGGATGGATACAACTTGTGCTATCAATTTTCAAAAATTTACAAACTGACCTGTTCTCTTCTTTCACTCAGTAGCTCGAAAAGGGTCAACAGATACGAAAGAGTGATCCGATAGACTGATCTGGGTATTTACTGTTTCACTGGCACAATATGTTTCGGCCAGGCTATGGCATTTTCTCCAAATTTCAGACAGGCTTTTACTGCTCCATGTTTTCATAATTGATGAGCCTTCAAATTCTGTCGCTATTAACAGTGGCTAAAAACCAATTTTAATTATTACTGACATGTTTATGGCTTTATTCTTGAAGGAATCTAGGACTAAGATTAACGACCGAGGCCATTTCAGACCTTTCATATTTATTTTCATCTGATTGGCCACAGAGATCAAAGTATACTGACGGCCAATTGAATTCTCAAGGGCCATAAAGCATTATTTGTCTGTAACAAATTTTGACTTCCCTGAGTGGTTTTAGCATCTAAAGCATTGACCAATTGGCCCACAGTATTTGTGAGAAGCTAAGAACTGTGAATTTATTTTATCATTTCTATTTTTTTTATACATACATATATACTGAAGAACAAAAAAAAAAGAAAGAAAGAGAAACGTTATATACATTAACGCTAAAATTTCATGGGATGCAAAGAATCTAAAATAAACTTAAAACTGTTTGTCTGTTTTGTTATCTGAATCTGTTGGTATTTGTAAAGAACTCCTGGCAAGGTTTTAGCCGTGATTATTTTTTTATTTTATTTTTTTTTTTCGATCGAAATGTTAGAAGATTTACATATATTTGTAACCATTATTCTATTTTTTTGTAAACCTAAAAATGCTAGTTACATTTATTGAAATTAGTATAGATATAATATCAAAACGTTTGCAGTATGACTTGTAGTGATAAACTCTATGACTTGTAGTGATAAACTCTATAACAATATGTAAATAAATTCATGCATATCCATTTCTTCGTTCATTGCTTCGTACATAATATGCATTGTGATTACATTGATACTTTCAATCGAATGCTGCGTTGCACAAAAAGCTGTGTATCTTAATTAATACGTGAAACATTTCTTACAATTGAAAAACATAAACATTTCTACAATCGTATATGTACATTATTTCTTTGCGGATGTATACTTTATAGGCGGTAAAGCCAAATTTCGGCATGTGATACCTTCGCCCGATGTCTCCGTAATTGGCAGTTACATTTTTCATGTATACTTTTCGGCCAGATTATTGTATTCCCACCTCGCTACTATCTGGTTTGTTTTGTACTGGTAGTTTACCCTTTGCATCCTAACAGAAAACGGATTAACGTTGACGTCATTTGAATCAGTAACGCTTCACAGAAACTCCCTTATTCTAATCTGAAGGAAGCAAAGTGAAACATTCCATTTAAACCAGCGAAAATAATCAACCGTCAGTAGGTAAGCAAATATGCAATGCTACTCATGTCTAACAAAGCGTATGCGACATCGCCTTTCATCTTATCTAAGTAACGTCATAAAATACGTCATTTCTAATTGTTACATGATGGCTCTAAAATGATTGTTATTCCAAATTCTAAAAACTTTTATCTATAAATATTTCAAGCTTTTGAAGCAGACATATTAAGGTTTATGTTAGTGAGTTTTTCCCGAATTCTGGCATGGTGACAAATATCGCCACTTTTAGCGGCGTGGAGTCGGGCGTGTCAGGGCTGGTCTTGAAAGGGTCTGTTTGTATTCGAGTGTTATGGGTATGATAGGTATTACGTAATAAAAATACTTTGTAAACTAAATTCCTAAGGCATATTGCTTATGTTCGGCCTTTCTCTCGCCTGCAACTAGCAGAAACGAACCATAGTTATCACTTTGCTGGTGTCGTCGACGGCGGCATAAACTTTGCGTCGCGTTTTCTGGTTTGGCTGCAATTTGTGACAAATTGATTGCGCTCCAGGCGAGACACAGTATTCCCCAGACATCGTCTTCCTTTTAATGTCCCCAGCTTCGTTTTGGCTCAGCTGCCTATACATCCGTAAATAATATTACTCTCTTGCAAAAATAGTAACTGCTGGGGCATTGATATTTCATTAAAAAACTAGTGGTCACGTAAATTTTCATTTCTATCGGCCTTGCACTTACAGTGAGTGTTAACGTCATTTTCTTGAGAATAATATTTGATTGTTTGTTCCCAAATATCCTAGGAAAACCACTGATGCTAGGATGAATATATTGTAGATAGACCTTGAAAAAAATGGACCCATGTTTTATTTTTATTTTCTGTCGGCCTTATACGTCTCCCCGTGCATCATCATAGTGCAGATTATTTTTTTCTGGTCCTTTGGGAATATTGAGTTCATATTAAGTCATTTTGAAACTAGAGTTCTGCTTCAGCCAGGGCCAGGCCAGTGTTGCATATTGCATTCCTGGTCTTGAAAGATTCAGTTAAACCGAGTCTGCTATTTTCATTTCTTTGGTGTATTCCTTGCTCCCAAAGGATCTAACAATTCAGAACTTAAATATTTACTTTTAAATATGTATCTTATATGAAAAATCTTTGATTGCTGCTTCCCGCAGCCCGAATAATAGTTAGTTTGCAAAGGCCATAGAAACTGTGAAAATGTCATGTATTGTAAGTTTGGCCAGATAACTATGGTACACGGTAAAATATCCGTCGATTTTAACGGAAGAATACCTGGCAACCAGCTGCCAGACCTTTACCCGTTATTTTACGGGCGCCTGTAAACAGACGCAGGAATCATCGCGCAGAGCAGAGTATAATATAACAGGTATTGTTTTGGTCATAAAGCTCTTCGACACTATCAAAGTATTCTCGAGTACAATCAGTTTACGTAACTCTACTATATCGTGATTTCAAAAAAATGTTCTTAGGACGGTGCCCGTTAAAATAACGGGAATGGAGTGAAAGCTGGTTGTCAGGTATTCAACCGTAAAATCTACGGAAATTATTTAACATGTACAGTTTTCCAAAAAGACGATCCGACATGATTCTGTGTCCAAAATAAGTCAATAAAATTCTGTACTTTCTTGGACCCTGAAATTAATGCCCAAATTTTGTTTTTAACATGTCAGGTTTTCGATTACTGGGTGTTTATCTGAAGAAAACCCGTAAGTTAAAAAAAATCAAACTAAATGATCATTTCAGATATTGGGCCTTTATGGCCGTTCTTTCTATTGCATATCTTTACAGTTGATTCACTAAGTGCGAAAAATTCAATCCTTTGTTGCAGTTAATTGTAGTATACAAAGCACAAAGCTCTGTCACAAACACGCAAGGCATGCAGACTCTAAGTTTTATTGCTTGCCTGTTTTTTAAATGCATTAATGAGGAAATACAGTGAAACACGCAGCCACTCCCCATAGCATGCCTGCATAATGAGTGCTTGTTTGGTTGGTTGTCTTGGATTTAACGACCCTTTGAGACAGTATTTCAGTCTATATCAGGCTGTCTCCTAAAGAGAGGGAGATAGGCGAGAGAAAAATGTCCAAACATTCCACATCCGCACCTACAGCAAACACAGTAAGACCATGCACTACTTTTATCCAAATAAGTAGGACGCCCCGGCACTGGAAGTTATACCCAGCACCATCGCCCGACCCGACCATCCTCTAATGCATCACTTGTGATAGTTAAACTATATAGATAATGCTATGATGCAATAAGCAATTATATAAAGTATATATTAAGGTAATACCATATGTCTATACTTTTATTTTATACTTCCTACACAAAACATATATTAAAGAAAGAGTAAGATACTGCAAGAGCTATCCTTCCTATGCATGTGGAATTCCAGACATCTTACAATCTTTCATAAT
Source organism: Ctena decussata (assembly GCA_963989385.1). Taxonomy (NCBI): domain Eukaryota; kingdom Metazoa; phylum Mollusca; class Bivalvia; order Lucinida; family Lucinidae; genus Ctena; species Ctena decussata. Next base: position 71,140,288 of record OZ022501.1, on the reverse strand, counting down.
GTAAACGCTTAACTTTTAGAATCTTTTTTCTATTGTCGTTAAAATTTATTATGCTATGTCTATTTCAGTGACTGGTAATAATATTTATTTTCATTAGTTCTTCACTGATATAAACTGCTTCGAAAGGAAAATTTATTTGTCCTATAGTATGTCACGATTGTTACATTTTCTGTCATCTCGTAAATAGTGACAACAAATTATATTTTAGTCCGCCCATTGTCCGTCTAAAGTCTTCGAGAAGCTTAAACATTTGCGAAATTAACCGAACAGCAGTTTGTCTAAATAATTTTGATAATGAACACAATGACTACTGAATTTCAGCTCATGAAGGTTATGCTAACTGGCATGCCATCTTTGTAAAACTTAAATACCCTTAACTCTTAACTTAAATATGTTTATTAAGGTGGTGATTATCACTGATTTGGGGCAAAGACATAAATCTGCATAAAATGCTGAAAATACAACAGATCTTCCCAAACCTTAGCCCTCTTTATGTTAATTCTCACAATTCAGAAAACCCAAAATGCAGGACTTGTTGAAGTTAAAAAGAATTTATATAAGAAAAGACCAAAGGGTAATTTTGTGCGCAAAAATCTAAAAAAATGACCATCATTATTCAAAATGAAAGTAGGTCTGAACATAAATTAATGCATTATGAAGAGCATCCTAGCAATTATTTTTTCCAATTTTTTTGCACATTATCAGGCTGTGCAGATAAATAAAGATGTAGCCTGTGTCCAAATATTTGTCTAAAATACACAGTAGAGTCTATTTTCAAGGTTGAATAATTTCAAAAACACACCTGTCTTGGTCATTGTAATGTATATTTATACTGTGAGTATGACACAGGTATTGGTTTGGTTGGTTTGGGTTTAACGGCCCTTTGAGACAGCATTTCAGTCTATATCGGACCGTCTCCCGAAGAGAGGGAGAAAGACAGAAATGGTAGATGAGAGAAAAAAAATGTCCAAACAACCCCACCCGCACCTACTGTAAGCACAGTTGGCCTTTGCCCTTCTGTCATCCAAATCAGTAGGAATGATACAGGTATAACTGCCCTACCTGTATTTGATGATTGCAACCATTATACTTGTACTATATACATGGTCAGACATTTGAGAAAAAGTTACTGTTTTACCTGGTCTAGCTTACAAAAATTATTTGAGACAGAGCTGGAACAAATAATTGCTGGGGCGTTCTTTTTAATGCACTAAAGTACTTTCAGAGCTAAGTACAATTTCAACAAAGAATTTAAGTTTTTAGATTTCTGCGCAGAAAATTACCCTTTGATCTTTCTATGTAAAACACTTTTTTAAACAGCTTGTCCCTCTGTTTTGTATTCTACACTGTAGAGAACAACAAAAGTAAGAAACCTGCTAATTTTCGGGGAGAAATGTTAAATTTTTTATGGTTTTATTCAGATTTTTGTATATACCAAAAATCACCACCTTAAAAAAGAAACAGTCCCGCCATTGGCATTGCAACTTGAGACAAGTAAGTAGAATCAAAAGAAATGTAGTTAATACTGTAAGACACTGAAATTTACAAAGCGCTGTCGGCTATTACTTTAGGATTAAATATTATGCACAGCTGAAAGGTCTAAAAAATATAAAACACCAAGTATCGTTTTTTACAAAATTGTATATTTTGTTATTTCAGATTGCACGACAGAACGACGAAAGGAAACAACAGTGCCAGGATTCTGAATTAATGCACCCGAACTCCACAAATATGCTATGAAATCTAGGATGCAGCTATGAATTTTAAGGACACATTCTAACAATTTCTGTAGAGAAATCTAGGCACAAATACTAAGGATGAGATTTTAAAAAAAAGGAGAGTTTTCTTCTAGCACTGTCAAAAGAGAATGGTTTAAATCGAGCTACCGTTATGACTACCAAAGTATGTCTTATGCAGAAGAAATCATTTTGTTATTACTGCATTTACTGATAATCCTAAGTTATTTACAATGCACTCATTGTATATTCCTATTATAAGTCACTTTATTCATGCCAAACAACTCCTGACAAAGAACTCATACAGAAAAGAAACTGTAGTGTGAGAATAATTTTTATTAGAGTATCCATTCAGTTTGTAATTGACTATCAAAACTATAACAAGAATAATTTATCGTACAACAGTCATGTCGGTGTTATGCGTCTGTGCTTTGATACAGTATGTTGATGACAGTTGTTGGCAAAAAGCATTGAGGTAGCTAAACTTTGATAAAACTGCTATGATAACCGATGCGAATTTTCAACAAATGATTTGTAAGGTGATTTATCCACATTTTGGATAAGACTTACGGCTGTTCATTGGTACAGAGTATTTCAAGGCAGGAATATCATTTCTCCTAGCCAGTTTGATTTTATCCAAATTTTGGATAAAATGAATACATTACTGAATAATTGGTGTATTGCTTTCCTTGCACAATAATTAATCCAAATTTTGGATAAAATTTTAGGTTCTGCGTTTGGGTGCAGTGTAGGTCAAGACAGGGTGTTTCTTTGTCCCGGCTGGTTTGATTTTTATCCAAAATTTGGATAACGGCAAGCTATAGCAATAGTCTAGTAAGAAATCAATATAATCAATGAAAGTATAGGTGGTGTGTCTTCTGCAAAGTTTTATCCAAATTTTGGATAAAGCTTTCCCGGCTTTCACAGTTGATTTTCGAACAAGGATTTCATTCACGTAAAGTGTCAGTGTTTGGACACAATTAACTTTATGCCATATAGCATGTAGTTTTATCCAAATTTTGGATAAAAATTCTATGTTAATGAGCGCCCATTTTATCAGAAGTTTTGTTTATCCGAATTTTGGATAACACTTCTATGATAAAATCTGTGTCCGAACATTTTTATTCTTATCCAAAAGCATAGAGCCAGTTTGAGCAAATGGATTTGCTCAAACGTAAATGGACACAGTTTACATTCAGCCTTTCCTGATCACCTTCCGATTGTCCTTATATGACTGAAATACTGTTAAAAAGGACGTAAAATTACAAGTCATTCTGCCATCGATCCTTGAAACTTAACCAAACCTATTCTTGTTTAATCCTCTGCTGAAGCGGGCATTAATATAATTAGCTCGCCTGAACAAAGTTCAGGAAGAGCTATTGCACTACCCCTGGCGGCGTTGGCGATGGCGTTGGCGTTAGCAAAATGGTAAAGTTTTACGTTAAAGTTTTTTATGTGATCGGCAAGCACTGTCAGGCGAGCTATCCTGTCCCTGTGACAGGTCTTGTTTTGTCCATGTCCTCCCATACATCCATTAGCATTTTTAGCTCACCTGAGCCACAGGCTGACCAGAGGAGCTTATAGGATAGGCAGGCTCCGTCGTCGTCGTCATCGTCCATCCGTCCATCAGCAATTTCAAATGACTTCTCCACTGAAACGGCTGGGCTTGTTTGTGCCTGAGTTCTTATTAGAAGGATTCTCTAATGACAATTTCAAGGTAAAAATGAAATTTCTAAGTTAATTTTGCACTTATCGCAGCAAATACGGTAATAATTTGTATTTCTCATTCTATCTGCCTTGGTTTAAAAATAAAAAATCTTGTGGTTCTGATTAGTCTGGTTTCGGAAAAGCTTTGCTGTGGTTTTAGTTATTGTCTGTTAATCTGCAGTGACATTTAGCATGGTCCTCATGGTTGCGACACATATTGTCTCTGTTAGAAAATGTTATTCCAGGCCCCTGGGCATCCTTGAGAACAGTTCTATAATGTGAAGGCAGAGCTCCAGAGAAGGCCATTTTAGGGTACGCTATATGAAACTGCCTCAGTGGACATGGGACAATTGGACAACATCGGCACAACGTAGATGCAGTGTCATAAATGTTGCATCAACGTTGGGCCGTTTCAAGTAGTTAGGATTTCAGGCTACATTTTCAATTTGTATTTCCAAGTCAGGATTTCAAATATTGGTAATCTTTCCAAATCAGATTTCCAGTTACCATGCAAGTCCTCAGATACTTCTTAATAATTATGGTGATTTCTGCACTTAACCTTACTCTTGCAAAGGTACTTGTATATACAGTCAAACCTGTCCTAAGGGGTCACCCAAGGGAAGCCCAAAAATTGGCTGCTTAAGACAGGTGACCCCTTAATACACGTTCATTTGCACTGTATTTTGGTTCCAGGGACCCAGAAAAGGTGGCTGCTAAAGGCAGGTGACCCCTTAATAGAGGTGACCACATAAGCAGGTTTGACTGTATCTCATTAGTGATACTACAACCACTTTCTGCTGAAGACATGATTCCTGTATCTCATGGCATCATGATCAATAATTTTGATTTGAGTGGCACAATTAGCAAAGCTACTGAAATAATTTGGCTATTGGATGGGATTTTCCCTCCCATTAGAATGACCCCAAATATCTAAATCTGTCTTTTTGTCTTGCCTGAGACTAACAAAAGTGAGACATACCGTATACGCTGTAATTTTTGCGGGTTCAAATTTTCGCAGTTCAGGGTGAAAAGCATAAACATTAATTTTTGTGATTTTTAATTTTCACAGTAAGCAGTATGCTCGAAAAGTAAAATTGCTTCTTTTTCACTTGAGCCAGTTCGTTCATTAACCTGCGGCAGGGGCGGCAGGTTAATGAAAGAGCTGGTTCGAGTGAAAAGTACCAGAATTTACCGAAGCTGAAACAGAAACAAAATACAATGAGTCAACTGATGATACTTTGTAAGAAACAGCAAATTATTCGCGATTTTAATATTCACGGTTTCAAAGTGACCGCAGAATACCACGAAAAATAGAACACACCGAAAATCATCGCGTAATTGGTAGGTATTACTTTTTCTGCATCTGTGGCAGTGGAGTAAAACTTGTCAAGTTTTTTGCTTTAGCTCTGTTTAGTGACAATATGCAGACAGGCAAGTTACTGTACCATAATTCTTCGGCTATAAGGCGAGTCGTTTATAAGACGGGGGTAGTTTTTGGACTGTCTGGGCAAGTATTTAGCTTAGCCTCGCCTATAAGACGGGCCTATCTTTTAGCCAATTCCTCAAAGGTCATCACCAGTCGCCGATGTCTACGTATATTTAAACTGGTTATGCAGTTACCGTAATATGCATAAATATCTTGGATTACATACCTCATTATGTACCGTATGTATATTTCCATAAGTTATCCACATTAAGCTTTGCAGCCTAACTCAGATGTACACAACTGAAGAAAATATATTCATGTATTCCAATTTGCAATTTGAAGATGAAAGGATCCATACTAAACAGATTTTTTCCACAGGCCAAATATTTAGCGTAAATACTGTATCCAAACTACTAGCAGGTGGTCAGTCTAACACACCAGTACTTCAACAAACAAATTGTGTCACCTCAAGGTCATTGACCGCTTTGATCTTTTTGTGTACTCTAGTCCAATAGGGCATCTCAAATTACAAAATTGAGCCAGACAGGTTTGACAAGCAGGGATTACCGATAAGTAAAGAGAAAAAGTGCCTTATGTGTTTACATCAATACCTGAGAATGTTAAGGAAAAAAAAAAGATGATATTTGTTACACTTTGTTTGCGGATTTGGAATTCAAAACAAGAGTTTAATCAAGGCACACAGTAATAAAATTCGAGTTTGCCAGATGCAATCACTGTTCACAAAAGGTATTATTTCCTGTGATCGGTACCTGATGTATTGTTCATGTCTCAACACCTGGACATAACGTGCAAGGGGGAATAGACTTACGCATTGGACAGTGAGTGACCAGCTGGACATAACTTGCGAGGGGGAATAGACTTACGCATTGGACAGTGACCAGCTGCATTCAGGGACTTTGTGGAAAATAGCCATGGTGTCCAAAGCCTCGCCTATAAGAGGGGTGCAAATTTTTGGGGTCATTTCGGCGGGAAAAATCCCCGTCTTATAGCCAAAGAAATACGGTATTCCACAGACAGTTCTTGTATTCTGTTATAAGAGGGTTTTTTTCTGTCAAAATAATCCATTATGAGGTGCCTCATCTGGATCTACACTGTTTGCAAATTCAAGCATTCATTATTTCTGGCCCTTTAAGTGTTAAATATGCTGAAAAATCCCTTGTTGGTTCCAAGAATTTAGAAAAGCCACTTTTAAATTTGTGTTAGCAATTATTATATTTTTAGCCTGTGCAAGATCTGAAAAGTTCACAAACTTTTATTTGGCTATAATGTTTCCCTTCCTAAATTTCTTCAGATAATTATGTAAATTGATCTTCTGTAATTCAGCTATAGGATGGGATTTTCTCATCCAAAATAATCCCAAAATATCTAGATCCATTTTGTAAGATGGATCTAGGTTATTGTGATTGTTTAGGAAGGGGGTCAACCCCTATCTTGTTAGCCGAATAAATAGGGTAAAGTGAATCATAAAGTGACCAACTGAGGGGACCTGACTTGACTGCATGATAGCATGAATATGCAGACTGATCTGGGTCTTCATTGCTCACATAGGCTTATAATTAACTTTTCCCTTAGGGTCAGCAAATTTGATGAAGGAATTTACATTAAACAAACATTTACAGTCATTGATAATTGGACGTAATCATAGCGTACTTTAACATCTAGGCTGGCTTTCTGTCTCAGAGCATGCAATCATGATAATCGACAATTTTTAAGCAGAGTCACTTGAAACTGCATATTAAGTTGAATATTGACCGCAAATACTCACTTCAGCTTGAAGAATGCATCTGTGCAAAATGGCAAGAGCGGCTTTGCTTTCCTGTTTCGCGTAAAGTGCCTTTTAATTTTTCACATTACAATACATACATTATTTATAGAATCCTATTGTTTTCAACAGAACTGCCAGTTTCATCCAGAGAAAAACTTTTCTTTGAAAATATGCTTGTCTGGGGTATTCTGGGAACATCGAACATAGCAGCCCGGGGAGTGCATTTTAATCCTTAAGAGGACAAAATTGACATCTGCAAAATTTCATAAAATGCAAACAGTATAGATCCGGATGAGGTAGCTTATTATGAGCCACCTCATTTGGATCTGTGGCATTCAGTGGTCCAGATAAGAAGGGGTAAAAGGGATAATTTAGGGATAATTATCCTTAATTTTCCATAAAAACATACATTGTGACTCCTCATTAGAACCGTCTCAGCGAGACGGTTCTAATGAGGGGTCACAACATATGTTTTCAATGAGAAATAAGAAAATTATCACTGAATTATCCTTGGTACCCCTTCTTATCTGGAGCTAAGCTATGCTGCTTGAAAATTCAACCTTTTTAGCTCACCTGAGCCAGAGGCTCCGGGGGAGCTTATAGGATGGTAAGGCTCCGTCGTCCGTCGTCGTCCGTCCGTCGTCCGTCGTCCGTCCACAATTTCAAACAACTTCTCCTCTGAAACCGCTGGGCCAATTGTAACCAAATTTCATATGTGGCCTCCAGAGGAAGGGGGAACGAAAAATTATTCAAATGGTCTTGGTCACATGACCAACATGGCCGCCATGCCCATATATGGTAAAAATCTTTAAAAATCTTCTTCTCCAGAACCAATGGGCCAATGGCCTTGAAACTTAGTATGTAGCATCGGGTACGCGAGTACTACCAAGATTGTTCAAATTATGACCTTTGGTTGACCTTGACCTTTTTTACGGTAAGGTAAAATTTGCTTCCTTGTGTTTTTATATGGCAAAATGCTAGAACATAAGATATCTTGGAAACTGTTGAATATTTTGGGCTAAAAATTTGTATCTACAGTCATCTTAATGAGTACATGAAGATTTATGAGTATAAGAGGTCAAGGTCATTCTTTGACCTTTGAGCCAGGACTCTGATATTTTGACAATTTCAAACAATCTCCTCAAAAGCCACTGGACCATTTGTAACCAAATTTCATATAGAGCCTCCAGGGGTTGAGGGAACGAAAATTTATTCATACCATCCAGGTCACATGACCAACATGGCCACCACACCCATATATGGTAAAAACCTTTAAAAATCTTCTACTCCAGAACCAATTGACCGATGGCCTTGAAACTTGGCATGTAGCATTGGGTACTTAAGCACTACTAAGATTGTTCAAATTATGACCTTGGGTTGACCTTGACCTTTTTAGCTCACCAGAGCCGAAGGCTCCAGGGGAGCTTATAGTATAGGCAGTTGTCCGTCGTCGTCGTCGTCTGTCGTATGTCGTCGTATGTCGTCGTATGTCGTCGTCTGTCGTCCGTCAACACTTTTAAACAACATCTCCTCTGAAGCTACTGGGCCAATTGGGCCCAAATTTCATCTGTAGCATGCTTGGGCTGGGGGATTGAAAGTTTGTGTTTTTTATGAAAATCAGCCCCTTAGTTTGGTTGCTATGGCAACTTAGAGTTTCCATAGACTTATAATGGGGAAAATTGAAAAACGGCATTTATTGCCAAGCCATTGCAGATATGCTGACAAAACTTTTATAGAAATGTTTCGTGAGAAGTCTTCTATCAGTTATATATTTTTTTGCCCATTGCTCCTTTTATTGGTTGCCATGGAAACCAAAATGCAAAAAAAAGGAAAAAAATACTTAAAAAATTATCTGCTCTGAAGCCACTTTGCCAATTAGGCCCATATTTCATCTGTAGTATCCTTGGGCTAGGGGATTGAATGTTTATGTTGTTGTTTTTTTTATGAAAATTGGCTCTTTAGTTTGGTTGCTATTGTAACTTAGAGTTGCATTGACTCATAATGGGGAAAATTGAAAAATGGCATTTACTGCCAAGCCATTGCAGATATGTTGACAAAACTTTTATAGAAATGTTCCTTGAGAAGTGTTCTATCAGCTATATGTTTTTTTTGGCCCACTGCTCCTTTTATTGGTTCCCATGGAAACCAAAATGCAAAAACATGAAAAAGAAGTACTTAAAATATTATCTCCTCTGAAGCCGCTTGGCTGATTAAGCCCAGATTTCATCTGTAGTATCCTTGGGCTGGGGGATTGAAAGTTTGTGTTTTTTATGAAAATCTGCCCTTCAGTTTGGTTGCTATGGTAACTTAGAGTAGCATTGACTCATAATGGGGAAAATTGAAAAATGGCACTTATTGCCAAGCCATTGCAGATATGCTGACAAAACTTTTATAGAAATGTTGCTTGAGAAGTGTTCTATCAGCTATATGTTTTCTGGCCCACTGCTCCTTTTATTGGTTGCCATGGAAACCAAAATGCAAAAAATGGGGGGAAAATGCTTAAAAAATTATCTCTTCTGAAGCCACTGGGCCAGTTGGGCTCAGGTTTTATCTTTAGTATCCTTGGGCTGGGAATTGAATTTTTTTTCCATGAAAATCAGCTCTTTTGTTTGGTTGCTATGGCAAATAAGACTTACGTGGACTAATGATGTGGAAAATAAAAATGGCATTTACTGTAATCATAATGTGGGAAATAGTTATATATTTTGTTATCAACTCAGCAGACTGTCAGACTGAGACTTTGTAGTTGCATATTTTGTACTAGCCTGTACAAATGTGACAGCAATTTTAAGCCTATACAAGTTTGATTGCAATTGTGCTAGAGATCTGGTGAGCTTTGTGGCCCGTGGGCCTCTTGTTTATGGTAAGGTCAAATAAAGGAAAATGCTAGAACATAAGTTTTCTTGGAAAGTTTTGAAGATTAAGGCCTAAAAATTGGTATACACAGTCATCTTATTGAGTACATGAAGATTTATGAGTACAAGAGGTCAAGGTCATTCTTTGACCTTTGACCCAGAACTCTCATATTTTTCCATTTTCAAACGATCTCCCCAAAAACCACTGGACCAATTGTAACCAAATTTCATATAGAGCTTTCAGGTGTTGAAGGAATGAAATTTTGTTCAAAAGGCCCAGGTCACATGACCAACATGGCCGCCATGCCCATATATGGTAAAAACCTTTAAAAATCTTCTTCTCCAGAACCAATTGACCGATGGCCTTGAAACTTGGTATGTCGCATTGGGTACTCCAGTACTATCAAGATTGTTCAAAATGATGACCTTGGGTTGACCTTGAATATTGTACGGCAAGGTCAAATATGGGAAAATGCTAGAACATAAGATTTCATGGAAAGTTTTGAAGATTTAGGCCTAAAAATTGGTAAATACAGTTATCTTTATGAGTACAAGAGGTCATGGTCATTCTTTGACTTTTGACCCAAGACTCATAGTTTGACAATTTCAGACATAAGAAAAAGCCACTTTGCCAATTGCTCGGGTGAGCGATTCAGGGCCTCATGGCCCTCTTGTTTGTTTTAGCTGTTACAAAGCTTCATTAGACATCCTGGCATGAGAAGTTTTATATTTTATTCTTCAGATAGGTTTTCCCACAACATGGCTGTAACTTCATTTGGGTGCCAAAAATCTTATTTGTATAATGAAGTTTGAGACTTACTTAGAACCCTAAATTTCAAACGTACTGAAACATGGGACAATTCAGAGACACATCATACTGTCATGAATTCATTATATTCCCATAGAAAGAGCTTAGGTATCTTTCATGGCTTTCTTTGCAATCTTTTCTCAAAGTATTTTAAAGCTTAACAGACATACAATAACCTAGCTTTTTAAAAAAGCATATTTATGTATAAAAATTTGCCTTTTCTGGGTAAGCCTTGTTCACACGACCAGAGTTTCTTTGTCACAGAAACTTTAACAAAGATAGTTTGCCAAACATTTTGTGTTTACAAGTGCAAATTATTTTTCAAAGAAAAATGTGGCATAGAATCTTTGTCATATATACAAACTTTGGCAAGGAACCATTTGCTTCTGTGTTCACACAATCAAACATTATTCGTCAAAGTTACCTAGACAAACAAACTTTGCCCGTGTGAACGGCCAACCATGCCACATTTTCTTTGTTAAATATACTTTGTTCAAAATCAAACCGATTTGATTATGTGTTCATCTCCATAGCTAGTTTCTTTGCTACATATTTTGTGGCAAATTTTCTGTTCACATGGACAAATTTTGTTTGTCATATAAACTTTACCATATAAATTTGGCAATGAAAATGTGGCATACTTTTTCATTCACACGAGCAAATTTTTCTATGCCAAAGCTACTTTGTCACAAAAACTTGCCCATGTGAATGAAGCTTTATATACAATAATTCAGATTTAGTTCCCTGGTTCCTATTGGTCTTTTGTACATGTACAGAGACTGGATAGGATCCCAACTGCTTTAGCTTGGCCAATAAGTGTGGCATGCATATAAGTTTGTTGTATTTGGAAAAGGATAATACAAGATATGCTTTTGGGAAATTGAAACCATATATATTAATTGAAAATTTCATGCTTGCAAACAAGCATGCAACAAGCATACACAAGTAAAAACATGAACAATGACCTCAGTAAAGCCTGTATATCTCTGAAGGAGGAAAAAAAATCAAGAGCTCGATGTGTTGAAAATCTTGCTTTTTTGAAAGCCAGTTGTTACTGAGTCTGTTATAGAGTGATAATGTTTCGAAATGTATATGATTTTAACACTGAAAGTGCCGAATTTGCAAACAGTGCAGATTCTGATGAGGCAGCTCATCATGAGCTGTCTCATCAGGATCTACACTGTTTGCCCTCTAGTCTTTGAATTCTCAATTTGATATCCCTTGGACGAGACATTTTTTTTTAAATTCTGCAGACGTAAATTTTGTCTGCTTTTTGCGCTTAAAGGGTTAAGTCTGTTGTAGCATGGTTGAATTATCTCATCCATTTCTGAACTGCAACGTTCACCACCATAGTCTGAAAAAAATTGAAGTACAGTGAAAGCTTAGCAAACTCCATATCAGACATCCATTTCCATCATATGTCTCAGACATGCCCTGTGGCATGTATGAATTATTGTTTTGTCATAAGCTGGAGCCTTATGGTGTTAGCATGTCATGATATGCAGAGAAAATCATCATAATCTTCTGTTATTAAGTAGGTTCTGCTGTACGATATTTGCCAGACTGAACTGTCATAGCAAAGAGTGTGTATTTAGATCAGTTTGATTTGGGTCTGCGCTTTTTGAGAAGGTTTAAAACATCTCCTGATTTGTTAAATATCAAATCAGTCAAAGTGTATTACAAGAAGTGCTGAGTTATTTTACATGTATATTTGATTAAACGTAATTTTGCTGCTATAATTGGCCGTTAAAACAAAAAGTCTAGAAATATTCAGTGTTCAATTATTTACAACTAGATATAATTTATTCAGTGGAGCTGTGGAGGGATGGCTGATCAGCCTTTGATGAGGCTGATTCCACAGCAGGCTTACAATGTTCAAACAACTTTGAATCAATGTTGTTCAACAGTTGAAACATTATACTGAATCAATGTTGATTCAATGTCATTGACATTGAATCAAGATTGATTCAATGTTGTTACAATATTCAGCATCATAAGATGTTTAGTCAACATGATTCAGTGTTGTTACAATGCTGTGTCCACTTGGCGGATAAAGGAATAGTGACCAAGCACAGCTCTATATAGCCTAATGTCTTTTGTACTGTGAAAGCTTTCATATATCAAGATTAGAGATACAGATTTGGCTGCAGCTTATTTTCTTGCTTTGGTTCACAAATGACATTATAAGGGATAATAACACCAGTTAGAAGCTGTTTTGTGCTAGATGAAATATCGATAGCAACTGGGAAAATGTCATTGGTGCCATTACCACTGCATTGCAAGGTCTAAATATATATACACTACCGTAATGACCCTAAAATTTCGGACACCTGAAAGTTGGACAATTATTGTTTGAAAATTTTTAGAAAATGGATTTTACACATGTTCATGCATTCAAATAATGCTTAGTGAATGGCAAACATTGTAGACCTTGATCAAACTGCTCCTGAAGGAGCAGTTTGATCTGGGTCTACAATGTTTGCTCAGACCTGTCCGTCCGAATATTTAGGGTCATTACGGTATGTCTCGGAAAAGTGTGTCAACCAAATGTTTCTGATATAGGTATTTGTTAATAGGGAATTGAGTCAAGAAATTTGTTTTGCATTATTTTATTTAGGTTCAGGTCTTTTATCTACAAGGACATTTGAACTGAGTGCAAAGAATAAGGAAGTTTTGTCTGCCAATATGATGGTCATCTGTATAGTTGGAGGGGTTGGGGTGGAGGGAGCGATATTTTATTTTTGCTGTGAACCCTGTCAGTCTGCTCATTGTACACCATATTTCACGAAGGGAATGATAGATTTAGAATTCAGACTTTGCAGAGATACATCATGCTAGGGTGGTGGGAAGTGTCATTAAGATTTGGTGACCATGACCCCATTTTCAGGGTCACAAGGGGACTAATAAGATATCCTGCAAAGGCTTGTCTGCACCATACCTCTTGAAGAGATTGCATATTATTTATAACCAAACTTTTACAAAAGAAATATTGAGAGATAATGCATGGCTGATTAGGTTTTGGTGACCTTGACCCTGTTTCTGAGGTCACAGGAGGTGTTCATATGCTTAAAAACAGCTTGTCTGTACCCTGTCTCCTGAACCAAACTTACCAATGTTAAATGTATATACAGTTGCATGTTTATACAACAGATGTCATATTGGGACACCTAAAACCATTAAATTTCCATTTGTCCCATTGGAAAATTAATGGTCCCAATATTTATGCCCATTTGGGTAATACAGTACCTCTCCAGAAACCTTGGTTACATTTTGTAATGCATTTTTGTGCTAAATTGTGTGACAGGAGTAAGCTTTAGATGATATACTTTAAAATCCTGAAATGTTTGAACAGAAATGCTTCAGCAAACAGCATTGGTCAGTCTGATCAAGATCTGCACTGCTTTGCCAAGGTGTCAACAGTTTTATAAAATTTCTATGATAGGACAAAATATACTTGTCCAAATTCACAGAAGGTTGGGACTCATAAGTGCAGATACTGGAAGCGTCCCAAGATGAAAGCGTCCCAATGCATTGGATTATTACCGTAGATGATTTACGGTAATTGAATGTTCCAGGGCAGGAAATTAACATTGATGTTAAATACTATGATTCCAAGCAATTATCATTGACTGCAAATGAGGAGTTTATGTAGATTCCTTAATCTTTGATTGAGCAACATAAAAAATGGGACTCTGTGTTTGCAAACACAGGTTTCACACAGAATAGAGTGGACATGTGAGGGTTGTTCCAGAAAAATATGATTACACTTATAACTATAGAACTAATGAACGAATGAAATTATTATATGGAACTTGCAAAGAAAGTTAAAAAAGATGATAGAGTATAAGATATCCTAATGTGCATAAGTATTGGGACACCTAAAACAATAAATTTTCCATTTGTCCCAAATGGAAAATGTATCATTTTTAGGTGTCCCAATATATACTTATATTACGGGTAACAGCTTTCGTGGTTTGGTTAGTGCTTTATAATAATGTAAATGAATTCTTAGAAGATGGCTCCTTGGGAAGACAGAACCACTTTAAAGTATGGAAAAGACAGATCTTTTGGAAGCAGAATGTAGCAAATTTTGAATTCTCTGCAGTGATTGTATCTTCTCTTTTCAGGGCTATGATGGGGGCAAAGAGTACATTGCAACACAAGGTGAGAAAACATTTTCAAACGCCACTTAAAGGCTATTACCTCTATGAAGCAAAAGACTTTACTCTCTTACCCAGCAGAGGCATAGCCAGACTCCAGAAAATATGGATGCTTGTATATAGTATTCAATAATGAATCATCGAAATGGTTTTCAAAACCCAAGTCTGTCATAGTTTTATGGATGGCTCTATGTCTCAGCTTCTGCCTGGCTATGTCACTGCCCAGAACTACTGGTTTTGGTATATAAACAGACATGTATGAAAGGTGCACTCTGGCTGCCTTAAACAGAATTTCAGTGGCTGTTTCCATAGATGCTGGATTCTGACAGGGATTGAAAAGTTCAAGTGAAATGACAGAACAAAATTTTTTTCTGGACTAACAATGTAAAGAAAATGTTTCTTTCAGTTATAAAACAGGGTTTTCCCCTTTTAGAGTGATACTAAATACCTAATTTAGTCATGAAGTTATGCTGGAAGATGGGATTTTCCCTTCTAAATCAGTCCGAAAAATCTAGATCCATCTTATAAGATGGATCTAGATTTTTGGGGTTGTTTTGGAGGGGAAAACCCCCTGTCCATTTACCAAGTAAGCACAGTAATCATTAGTTATCACACTTCAGGAGTCAGCATCAAGGTCATCAGGCTTTGACATTTGTCCTAAGGAATATTAGCTTTGTATTGTGTATATTGACATTTGCCATGGCTTTTATTGTTGCACCTGCTTTAGAAGGGTGCAATATAGGAGTTCATTTTTCAGTCCATCCGTCATTCATTCATTCCGTCCATCCGTCCACTATTACTTTGACCCTAGTGTTCATGTCCATTTCTCTCAAACTATGATATCTTCAGTCATCATGCTTGGTATTATGTTTCTTCTCAGTATGTTCTTGAGGTATGTTGCAATTTTTTTTTACCCTTGACCTATATTTCACGCTGTGCTAGCTTTGTAAAATTTCATGTCCAAAATTACCTCAACCGTAGTGTTTAAGTTCATTTCTCTCAAACTATGATACCTACAGTCATCAAACTTGATATAAAGTTTCTTCTTAAAAATGTTCTTGAGGCATGTTGCACATTTTTCTACCCTTGACCTATATAGTACGCTCTGCTGACTTTGTAAAATTTCACGTCAAAAATACATCGACCCTAGCGTTTAAGTCCATTTGTCCCAAACTTTGATACCTACAATCATCAAACTTGATTTAAAGTTTCTTCTTAAAAATGTTCTTGAGGCATGTTGCACATTAACTACCCTTGACCTATATAATACATTCTGCTGACTTTGTAAAATTTCACGTCAAAAATACATCGACCCTAGCGTTTAAGTCCATTTGTCCCAAACTATGATACCTACAATCATCAAACTTGGTATACAGTTTCTTCTAAGAAAGTTCTGGAGGCATGTTGCACATTTTATACCCTTGATTTATATTTCACTCTCGGCTGACTTGGTAAAATTTCTCATTCAAAATCATACATTGACCCTAGCATTTAAGTCCATTTCTCTCAAACTATGATACCATTTCTCTTTGAACACAATGCATATAATCATCAAGCCTGGGATGAAGCTTCTTCTTAGAATGGTCTTCTACGATGTGGCTATTATTTGTTTGCTTGACCTATATCTCTTGCTCAGTTGGCATTGGAAATTTTTACATCAACATGGCATCCACATTTGCATTTACTCTAGCTTTTAAGTACATTTCTCACTAAGTAACCCATTTACAATCATCAGACATGGCATAAAATGTTTTCTTAAGCTGGCCTTATGGGATATTCAGCTACTTTATAATACTTTTAACCATTGTTTCATACTCTGTTGACTGCTGAATTTCACGTCCAGGATTACTTCTTAGCTTGTAAGTCCAATTTGCTCAAATCTTTTTACATAAATTCATCACACATAATCTAACCATGATCTCTTCTGCTGTGGAAGAATGAGGCAGGTGTGACATAGCATTCTGCGGAATTTCTGTTTAAATAAAGAGTTTAGTGAAGTCATTTAAGGCATTGCATTGTGAGCATTAATCGTTATGCTTAACGGGAGTTTGATATTGATTCTTTTCTCAGAATTTCATTCAAATTTAATTTTTATAGACTTGATGGAAAGACCCTATATATTATGTCTTACTTCTATGTCCTCCTATTTCAGGGGCCGTATTCATAAAGCCACTTAAGTCGTTGCTATGCGGTTGCTAAGGCTAAATATCTATAAAGGAGATTCCCTACAACTATGAAATTTGGTCTGGAGGAACAGTCTTTGTAAGACTGTTCCTCCAGAGCAAATTTCATAGTTGTAGGGAATCTCCTTCAAAGAAATTTAGCCTTAGCAACAGCATAGCAACGACTTAAGTCGTTTTATGAATAATTTTTATAGGCATGATGGAAAGACCCTATATATTGTGTCTTACTTCTGTGTCCTCCTGTTTCAGGTCCTCGTGGGAAGATGGTACCCGCCTTCTGGCACATGGTGTGGCAAGAAGGGGTCCACTGCATTGTCATGGCTACTGGCCTTTTTGAGAATTCTGTGGTAAGTTCAGCCTACCATAACAGTTCATAAAGTTGGGACTCCTAGAATAATTACTGTAATTGTGTAAAAAAATGGAATAGTTTGATTTTAAAATGCAGTAATGCATCCAAAAGATGCAGATGGAATGGCAAACAGTGTAGACCCAAACAGTGTAGACCCATATCAGACTGCTCCGTGATAGGAGCAGTCTGATCTGGGTCTACACTGTTTGGGCGGACTTATCTGTGTCAATATTAGAATAGCTTTGGTAATTTGACATGCAGACAACAGAATTAGATTATGTTTACTTTCATTTGTGACATAGTCTTTTTCTGTCAGATGTAAGATTAACTCTTTCACTACTAAAAAGCAGACTACAAAATTTACGTCTGCAAAAATTAAAAAAATGCCTTGTCCAAGACTTTTTATATTGAGAATTCAAAGACTAGAGGGCAAACAGTGTAGATCTAGATGAGGCGGCTCATTATGAGCCGCCTCATCAGGATCTACGCTGTTTGCAAATTTTGCTAATTGCGTCACTGGGGCTTAAAGAGCTAAGGGGTATCAAACACTTTGTAATTTGGTGACCATGTTTTTCAAAGAGCAACAACTTTCAGGAAAAGATTTATCTCCCTTGTGATTCTCTGGTTGCAGCATCACAACTGTGTGAATTAAGCAAAACAAAACCTATTGGAGCTGGCACTAGCATTGTTTTTCAAAACCAATGTTGTTAGTTAATGAGGCATCTAATTTCCAAATGAACTGTACACAAACACACTGCCATTTTATTTCAGAAAATGTGAGGAGAACTTGCTAAGCAAAATCCCTTCACATTTTTTTAGCCAAAAATATTAGCACACTTGATTTTATATGCACTCTAAGACTTTAAAACAAATACTTGACTTACAACTGTGTTAAGCTAAGGATGCTTTGAGCTTTGAGCAACTAGGACTTGGCCTTTATCAGTCTAAAGAACCATCAGGAGAATGGGATATTCAAAAGTTGCAAAAATTTGTTTAAATGTTATGCTATAGCTAATTTAAGTAAATGGTAAACATGCAAAAACTTGCAGCATCCTTGGATACTGTATAGGCTGCAACAAAAATGCTTGATTCACCTGCAAACAGAATGATGCAAACCAGTGGATACATTCTTATCATCTAGCTAGAACCGTCATGTTGTACCTGTATAATAGGAGCCCTGTAGCTCAGTGGGTTAAAGGCTGGCCTGCTAAGCCAGTGGCTCAGATTCAAATCCCTTGATCTGAAGGCCAAATTCCTTTCAAAGTAACAAGTGCCATTACAGAAGCGGCTCAGATTCAAATCCCTTTTGAAGGCAAATTCCTTTGAAATGTAACAAGTGCCCTGTAAATTGGTAATATTCATGACTTTATTGCAAAATTGCAATAATGCAATTTTGCAATAAAGTCAAGAATATTACATGTACCTATTTACAGGGTTGAAAGATTTCTGTGTTTTCTTTCAGCAACAATGTGATAAATATTGGGGAGACATTTTGAGTGTGAAGAAACATGTATGTCAGGGTGATATGCATATATACCTAGACAGCATTTTAGAACTTTCCAAATTAACTATCCGAACATTCCATATTAAAAAGGTTGGTATTGTTCTGTGGAATATTACAGTACCATATTTCTCTGGTTATAAGATTGGGGATTTCCCTTCCAAAAATAATCACAAAATCTAGATCCATCCTACTGATGGTTCTAGAATTTTGGGATTGTTTTTGAAGGGAAAAAGGTTTTTCCCATCCAAAAACAATCCCAAAATCTAGATCCACCAATTGGAAGAGGGGAAAACCCCATCTCAGCTCAGAATTTGATAAGAGTGATTTTGATATTTGGGGTCATTCTATAGACAGTGCTCCAGATAAGAAGGAGTAACAGGAATAATTTGGGGATAGTTTTAAAATATATCTTGTGACCCTCATTAGAACTGTCTCGGGGAGAGGGTTCGAATGAGAGGTCACAAAAGTTTGAGAAATTTGGAAAATTATCCTTAAATTATCCCTGTACCCCCTTCTTATCTGGAGCACTGCTACAGGTTTAAAAGGTGTTTTATAGTGAAATAAGTTCAGTAAGTAAGATAAGTTATGTATTGAAATTTTTGTCCAATTACTTGAGAAGACTCGCTTTGACATCATGATGGATCAGCTTAAGTGATTTAATCAGTCTTTGTCCCAGTAATTAACTTACTTCATTCAATTTTTGTTTCCTTAGATTTTACATGTCAAGAAGTTATTTCTGGTAGACTTTAGTAGACTAAACTATTTTATTGGTTCAACATCCATATGAGTTTATGTATATACAGTCAACTCCAGATATCTCAGAGTCACAGTTCATCCCAAACTACTGATACCTCAAACTAAATTTTCTGGTTCCCGAAGATTTACTTTGAGGTATCAATAGTTTGAGATAAAAGGAGTTGAAATGTAAATGAAAATACAAAATGCACCCAAATTATATTCTTTTATATTGGTGTTTGCAGTGCTCAAGATATGGAGAGTAGACTGTTAGGATACATGTACCATCACCATGATCTTGTCTGTTAGAATCAACAGTCTACAGTAATTTGGGGCAAAAAGGGGAAAGGGTCTCAGGACAATCCAAAAAAAATCTAGAACTGTCTTTAGATGACTGTAGATTTTTGGGATAAACCCCATCATTCTGCCAAGGTTGGAAGCACATTGGTTGGGATTCCATAGTTGCCATGGTAACAGATCTCTGGCATCATCTCACTTGTAATTCGAGAGGAGCATGGCATACATGTATGCCATGCTCCTCTTGAATTATAAGTGAGACGCTATCTGAAATTCTTACAATTGAAATGTGTGATTTTACTCAAACCTATAATTTATTTTCAAATAATTTAATTCTCTGTTTGTTGTCACATAATAATTATATAGTTCGTGATGTTTACTATAGGCTGGTTGTGATGAGACACGAGTTGTGAAACATTTCGAGATGTGTGGGTTCAGTGATGAGAGCACTGACCCAGGGTTCCTACTCGACGTTCGAAGACGAGTGAACAAATTCATGCTCACTTCCTCAGGTCCAATGCTTGTACATTGTAGGTAAGTATATTGTTATATTAACATGCTTAGTGTATTTACTGGAAAGCCTTATCTTTAACATAGTTAATATTCCAATAATTATACGGAGCTATGCAACGTCACATGACTGAATGACGTCAAAATAAACCATAGCTCTCTACAGTCTGACAGGACGTCACCAAAGTCATGATGCCATTGACAGAAAAAAATTTTGTGTGTATATTCCAGCTATAAGAGACTTGATAAATGCTAGTTTCTAAGTTGTCTTTTGATCTTTTAATGTACGTGGCATTTTATGTCTGTTATAAAATTATGTATCTATTATGATCCATTATGTTTTGGAGTGAATGCAGAATAAATTTTGAATTTTTTTTTTGAAACTTAGAATCTCAGAAGTTCTTTTTTGTCATCAACAGATGTGGTGGTGGTAAAACAGCAGTGTTTATAGCTATAGACTTCTGTCTAAAGCAGTTAGCGGCAGAGAAGTTTGTGGATATTTACAGTACCGTTCTCTACCTTAGAAAGTTTAGACAAAACATGGTCAGAACTCTAGTAAGTAACTAGAAATTCTTACAGTTTTGTAAGCATCATTGGCACATCACTGCAGGACTCTAGTCAGAACTCTAGTAAGTAATGCAGGACTCTAATCAGAACTCTAGTAAGTAACTACAAATTCTCATAGTTTTATTAGCATCATCAGCACATGCAGGTCACTTCCCAGAAACTTAGGATCAGTGTGTAAACCTATTTTGACAAGTCAGCCTCATATTATGGTTTGTATGGGCACAACTCTGATGCCCAAGTAGTTAGTACTTCAGGGCCCAGTTGTTCAAAGCATCGTTAGCCTACCCAGCTCGTTAAAAGGTGAACTCGTTAAGTGTTTTACAACCTAATAACCAAATACACTGATATTTTTTGTTGAAAAAATGTGAGAAGCTTTTGCAGTGCAAAAGCTTCTCACATTTTTTAAACAAAAAATATTGGCACATTTGCGCTATAAACATTTGAAATTTTAACGAAACTTTAGCTAACGACATTGTTAGTTTTGAACAACTGGGCCCAGATTGGTACATGCATCCCACAAAACTTGATACATGTATTCATAGCACACTTTGAGTTCAAACATGTTAATTGCATGCGTAGCTAATTGTAAATTTCACTGTTAAGGTAAAGCAATTATAGGCCTAACAGGCTGGTTGCAGCTGCCATCTAGATCTAAATGTAGGGAGGTTGTCCCATGTTAAGGCATGCCCGATAAAGAGGGGGTCAGAAAATCAGATTTTCAAACCTAATTTTGAAGTAGCTGGTGACATTGAATTATTACCAGAGGTTTGCACAAAAAAACTTTGAAAGCTCATGGATTTTCTTTTACATTAACCCTGATCAATATTAACAGGCTCAATACAGACTGATCTACGACACCCTAGCTCTACATGTTCAAGCTTGGACCACCGTGGTGCCTTCGTCTCGACTTTCCGCCATCACCCAGAAATTATCACTCAAGGATCCTCATACTCATATGCAAGGTTTTGAAAGAGAATTCAAGGTATGTTGTGAATACATTCAGGTTTACACAGAGCTTCAGATAAGAAGGGGTAACAAGAATAATTCAGAGATAATTTTTCTTATTTCTCAACAGAAACATACATTGTGACCCCTCATTAGAACCGTCTTGGCGAGACGGTTCTAATAAGGGGTCACAATGTATGTTTTAATGGAAAAATAAGAAAAATTATCCCTAAACTATCCTTGTTACCCCTTCTTATCTGGAGCACTGTTACATTTAAGAAATAGATTAGCTCTAGCAGTGAATTGTTGAGTTAAGTTCAATGGCTCAAACAGGCTTGGGACCATGAAAATAAGTTCCAGCCAAGGGTAGTTCTAGCCTTCCAGGGTTAGTTTCTATATGAAGTGACCTCTGGGGACCCAGGAAAAAGTTTTAGCCAGGCAGGGCTAACGAGCCATCAGGGTTTGAGCCATTGAAGCTTTGCTGTATCTACTTACAACTGACCTCCAAACAGTGAATTATTACTGAACAATTCAGTAATAAAGCTGAACTATTTCAATTCTAAGACTCGAAAATGCTGAAAAAGTATTCTTTTTCTTGAAATTCTCCCAACTGTCCTGTCAGCAGGTTCATGATCCAGCCAATATCAACTGTATCAGAGAAATTTTTTATTTCTACCATGATTTCAGAGAGAAAAAGAAACGTCACACCATCAAACGTAAAGTCAGAGCCCTAGATAAGAGGGAGTACTTGGTGATAATTAGGGATAATTTTTGTTAATTCTCGATAAAAACATATGTTGTAACCCCTCATCTGAACCGTCTCAACGAGACGGTTCAGATGAGGGGTCACAACATATGGTTTAGATGCGAAATAAAAAAAATTATCCCTCAATTATCATCAAATACCCCTCTTATCTAGAGCTCTGGTAAAGAAATGTCATCAAAACGTCATGACTTCAGCAGTTAGACTCATACATTCCGAGACAGCGAACTGTTGCAGAATAAAACACTGAAACTTGCTTCTGTGGGCACATTGTGTCAGAATAAAGGTTTATGCATACACCTCCATGTTTATCAACCATTTTTCGAAAGCCAAAAAACTTTTGTGACTTCTTGTTTGCTTTCCTTCCAAAATAGGGTCAACTCTTAAAGGAAAGAATTTGCTCCTGGTGGAGCAAATTCTTTCCTTTAAGAGTTGACACCTTTCGAGACAGGAAACAATAATGAAACATCAGGGGCCGTATTCATAAAGCCACTTAAGTCGTTGCTATGCGGTTGCTAAGGCTAAATATCTATAAAGGAGATTCTCTACAACTATGAAATTTGGTCTGGAGGAACAATCTTTGTAAGACTGTTCCTCCAGAGCAAATTTCATAGTTGTAGGGAATCTCCTTCAAAAAAATTTAGCCTTAGCAACAGCATAGCAACCACTTAAGAATATGGCCCCTGGTGTTTATTGAAGTATAAACTTTATTGGGTCTATCGCAAAGTAGTTTAACCCCGAAGGGGTTCATATAAACTTTGCTAGTGACCTAATGTAGTTTATACATCGATAAACACCAGAAAAATTACGTTCATTGCTAATATTTACATTATTTTTCTATCTATTTATTGACCACATATTTGTGTTAGGGTTACAGTTGAAGCAGAAAAACATTTATATGCAGTTTTTCAACTAACAGCATCATGGACGTCGGAACGTCGTGCAAGTCCAGTCAGATTGGAGAGAACCATGGTTTATTTTGAGGTCATTTAACCTGATGTAACATCATGTGAACCGATGTAGTTATTGAAGTATCAACTACATTATGTTCTGATGGTTTAGCATAGGGCTTTTCAATAAATGCACTGAGAATGTAAATATTTTCCCTTTAAGTGCACCCATTCACCTTTAAACTATATACCATGCCATACAGAATTGTGCTGCTGGAACTTAGTCAGTTTGCACTGTTCGGAGGTATACGTGAGCCCCTACTCCTTTGCTGTATTCTGAA
This sequence comes from Ctena decussata, assembly GCA_963989385.1. Lineage (NCBI taxonomy): Eukaryota > Metazoa > Mollusca > Bivalvia > Lucinida > Lucinidae > Ctena > Ctena decussata. The sequence goes on along the minus strand of OZ022501.1, from coordinate 71,116,726 downwards.
TATGAGGGGGGTGGGGGGAGGTTTTCCTGTCTTACTGGCTCTAGATTTGTTTCCTTTGCACAACGAAGCTGCCCCCGCATGGAGAAAGTGGCAGAGTTGCTTCCACTGAAAGTGTATCTATTCACCTCCAGCATATCTGGATCACTGAAAACTTTCTTGAAACTAGAACTATAATCATAAAAGCCATTACAAGGTTAATTTGTAAATGGAATATTAAATTCTCCACCCACAATAGCTTTTATTACACGGCCATTTATTTTAATCTTATTTTCAACATACTGAAATAACACAAAATATCAAGACATTTTAGTAACACAATTACAGTTACTACTGTATTTCTTGGGTCATAAGGCAAGCATTATTTTCCTCCCAAAACAGTCCCCAAAATTTAGATCTGTCTTATAAGGCATATCTTGATTTTTGGTACAGAAAAACCCCTTATGACACTACACAGTACTGATTGACACAGTAGAAGCCATTTATAGAGAGGAGAACCCCCCCCCCCCCCCCCCCCCCCATCTTACAGCCAAATAAACATGGAGTCCTGCATGTTGGTTGGCCGTCAAAAAAGAGCCACCACATAACAAAATGAACAAAGTGGCATGTGTGCCCAATGAAGACTCAGATCAGCCTGGGCATCCTCCCAGTCTAATCAGAGTTTTTGCTACACTCCTAAAGGGTAACTAAGGGTCTAAGCTAGCTCCATGAGGACAGTGAAGTCTCAGATCAGATGGGGGACATGCCTAGGCTGAGCTTAGTCTTTGCTGGGGGCACATGTCACTTTGTTGGTTTCATCGTGTGACGGCTCAAATTACTGCTGGTGGTATGGCAAACATTGTTGACTCTGATCAGGAGCAGTCTGATCAGGGTATGCACTGTTTGTTTTGGCAGCTTAGTCCAAATATTTAGGGTCATTACATTTTCTCTTGTTTGTTCCAGTTATTCCATGATATCGTGCCAAACATTCCAATAGGGGACTGCGCTAGTGGTCACAGAGATGAAAATAGAAACAAGAGTCGAGATATCATGTTGTTACCACGTAAGTCTTCAAAATTACCCCATTAAGGTATATGACTATATCAACATGTTTATCCACCATTTTTACACAGGGAAGCAATTTTTTTGACTTCCTGTTTGCTTCCCTGAATGACTTAGCCCTTCCAAAATGGTGTCAACTCATAAAGGAAAGGACTTTATAAGGCAAATAGTGCTGAATTTGATCAGACTACTACTTTATTTTATACCTTATAACAATTTTGCAAAATGATTCAATGCATAAGTAAATCTTGTGTGCTGTTGTGCAGAAATTACCATGAATTTATTTTGTTCTATCTAGCTGAGCGTGCCAGACCGTATCTTCAGACGATGGAAACACATGAGCAGGGAACCGATTTCATTAATGCTGTATTTATTGATGTAAGTACAAATCATCTTCTTCCTCCCTTCTCAATAGGGGTCAACTCCGAAAGGGAATAATATGCTACAGGGGGAGCAGGTTCTTTCCTTACAATTGTAGTAGACCTCTTTTTACTAGAAGGCTTTTATTCAGAAGCCAATTCTTAACTCATAAACTTGTTTCCTTTCGAATAAATGTACCAATTAAGTTTTGTTCAGTGTTGTTATTGTTCAAGTATTAATCATAGGAAGCCTATTATTGCCAAAGTTTGGAAAGGAAAATAACTCCATAAGTACTTCTAATATGGTTATAGTTCTGTCACCCTCGTTAAATAAAGTCTTTACTTACTTTACTTACTTACTTATCCTGCTACCTATCCATGCCCTCAATCAATACATCAAGTACAAAAAAAAAAAGAAAGAAAAGAAAATGCATGTCCATCTTTTACCAGAAAAATAGCATCAGCTGGGGGATTGGCCATGGCCAGAAGGCTCTTTATTAAATTCTTATGAGTCAGATGATGGCTGCACGTTTGGAGTTTGAGCCCCATTCATCTGTATTTCAGTCCATTTGTGTGTACATTAAGTCCAGGTAAACAGACCATTTGATTTCAGTACCAGATCATTCTTTACTTGTGCACCTATTATGCAGACATTTTCTGCAAGTTTTTAGAGTAATTTTGAATACAAAAATGATTTTACAATTATGAGCCACCTTATCTGGAGCTGCACTGTTTGCACTCTAGTCTTTGAATTGTCAATATGATAGAACTTGGACAAAATTTTTGAAATTTTGCAGACCTAAATTTTGTTCTCTGCTTTTCTGCCACTTCAAGGGTTAGGTCAAATACTATATTGAATTTTCTGTTTCAGGGTTATCACCAGAACAACAACTTTATCGCCACCCAATGGCCTATGCAATCTACAATCAACGATATTTGGCGGCTGCTGTATGATTTCAAAATCAACTCACTTGTGGTGCTCAATGACTCCAAGTACTCAAGGGTAAGTAAGCTGCATTGTGTACACGTTTTCTAGAGTACTCAAGAGTAAGTAAGCTGCATTGTGTACACGTTTTCTGGAGGCTCAAGTACTCAAGGGTAAGTAAGCTGCATTGTGTACACGTTTTCTAGAGGCTCAAGTACTCAAGGGTAAATAAGCTGCATTGTGTACACGTTTTCTGGAGGCTCAAGTACTCAAGGGTAAATAAGCTGGATTGTGAACACATTTTTAGAGGCTCAAGTACTCAAGTGTAAGTAAGCTGCATTGTGTACACATTTTCTAGAGGCTGTTTTGCCCCAACAATTACAATAAAGCGTTTCTAAAGAAGAGATTATAAAGTAAAAAATAAGACAAAACATAGGTTTTAACATTTCGACTTTTGTCTTCAAAAACTAGACTGTTTGAAAAACAAATAATATCTTCTTCCATTTGTGAAATGGTAATGCAATGCAGAGTGGCAAGTAACACATGCAACATCACTATACCTTTCAAAGCAGATCTGAGTATATGTCTAGCAAAAAGATAGTATTAAATGAACCAGCACATATGAAAAACAATAAAAAAATCATCAGCCTCGGCTTCCACACAGTCTGTTTAGAGTCCTTGCTGTATGATGGACAAACACAGTAGATAAAAAGCAGTTTTCAGAAACATGTATCTTGTCTTGTCATTGATGTCTTGAAATTTTCCAGAGTTTTCCTTGTTTCTGGCCTAAGAACCTGGACACAGAAGTGAAATATGGACCAATTGGTGTGAAGTATGTTGGTTGTCAGAAATACCCTCATATTGTGATCCGAGCGTTTGCAATAAGAAAGGTAGATTATTTTTGTTTTCCATTGCTTACAATAATTGTGTGCCTCTTAGTGGTATTTCTGTTGACTTGAATATATACCGTAAAAATAAATAGCAAACAGTTAAGACCCTGATCAGGAGCAGTCTGATATGGGTCTACACTGTGGCTCACACCAGTCAGACCTAGTATTGATAACTTCTACGGTATCAATCATTGTTTGGAAGGAAACATTGTGTGAAAATACTGCATTTCCACCATACATACATCATATGAGCTGTTAGTATACATCATTTCAGATTCTCTAGGTTTTGTCACACCTGCTTTACAGGATGCAGTATCAGAGTTCATTTTTCCCTCTGTCCATCAGTCTGTGGGTCATTCCCTGTCCAGCCACACTCTGTGTCAACCCTAGCCTTAAGGCCATCTGAATCACATATTTATGGATGGATTTCTACCAAACTTATATTAATATTTCAGTGGGTACACCAAATACTTCATTAGAGTTGGTGACCACCTTGGCCTCATTTTCAAGGTCAAATGATGACTTCATGTCCATCTGTGAACCAACAAGTGGATTTCCATCAAATTGGCATGGATATATCAGTTAGACACTTCTAATAGGTGATAAGATGTTGATGACCTTGGCACCATTTTCAGGGTCAGAGGAGGACATTGAATGTAAAGTGAAACCCAGATTTTGAGTTTTCACCTAGCTTGTATACATAAGTCTTTTGGACAATTCTAAGAGATGATATTGTTATGGTGACCGTGATCCCAATTTCAAGGTCACAGAACTGAATATTAAATATCTCTTGGACCTATTGACAGAATTTGAATTTTTACTAGACTTGTATGAATACACATACATCATTGGCACAAGCCTAAGAGATGATCATATTTTCATTGCCATAGGAGGACTTCGCAGTTTATTAAATACCTCTTGAACCTTGTGACAGATTTTGACCAAATTCTATAGATTGTGTAATTAGGAAGAAAGTTCCTTTGTTCATTTCATGTCAACATGTCAGCATACCAATATTTTAAGAAATTGACAACTTGAGGAATGCCCAGTTATTTTTTCCAGAGTCTGATATTTGTTCAGGGTGATATATACTCGAAAAAAATAATTTAAGGGTCAAACTTTTACCCCGTGATTTCTGGAACATTTTAAACACTTGGTAAAATAAATCATTTCCACCTTCCATTTCATTCATTTTACAAGTTTTGTACATATGAAGATTGAAAATGTAGCCTATACCTTGACCAAGTCCAGACTTCAATTCACACTACCCTCAAAATCAGAGTTGTTTGAAGTCCATAGGGAACAAATTCACCAAAATTTTTGATTTCGCCAATTCATGAATTTTTTGAAAAATTGCTCGATAGTCATCAAGTTTAATCATTTTTAAGGTCAGCAAGCTATAAGAAGTTTAAAACTCATAGCAGCTTTAGAAGTTATGCCCGACCAAACTGACACACTATCAATTCTCTATGGGAATTCAAACAACTTTCATTTTAGGGGTAGTTTGACTTAAAGCTTGACCTTGGTCAAGACAAAGGCTATAGGTTCAAGCTTCATGTGTATAAAACTTGCAAAATGAATAAAATGGAAGGTAGAAATTATTTATTTTACCAAATGTTTGAAATTTTCCAGAACTCGCAGGGTAAAAGTTTGACCCTTTAATATTTTTTTAGCTCACCTGAGCCAGCGGCTCCGGGGGAGCTTATAGGATGGTAAGGCTCCGTCGTCCGTCGTCGTCCGTCGTCCGTCCGTCGTCCGTCCGTCCGTCCACAATTTCAAACGACTTCTCCTCTGAAACCGCTGGGTCAATTGTAACCAAATTTCATATAGAGCCTCATGGGACCTTAGGAACAAAAAGTTGTTCAAACGGTCCTGGTCACATGACCAACATGGCCGCCATGCCCATATATGGTAAAAACCTGAAAAAATCTTCTTCTCCAGAACCAATAGGCCGATGGACTTGAAACTTGGTATGTAGCATCGGGTACGCGAGTACTACCAAGATTGTTCAAATTATGACCTTGGGTTGACCTTGACCTTTTTTACGGTAAGGTCAAATTTGCTTCCTTATACTTTTATATGGCAAGATGCTACAACATAAGATATCTTGGAAACTGTTGAAGATTTTGGGCTAAAAATTGGTATCTACTGTCATCTTAATGACTACATGAAGATTTACAAGTATAAGAGGTCAAGGTCATCCTTTGACCTTTGACCCTGAACTCTTATATTTTGACAAGTTCTAACAATCTACTCAAAAGCCACTTAACCAATTGAAACCAAATTTCATATAGAGCCTCCAGGGGTTGAGGGAACAAAAATTTATTCATACCGTCCAGGTCACATGACCAACATGGCCACCACGCCCGTATATGGTAAAAACCTTTAAAAATCTTCTTCTCCAGAACCAGTTGGCCGATGGCCTTGAGTTTGGATATGTAGCATTGGGTACTTGAGTACTATGAAGATTGTTCAAATTATGACCTTGTGTTTACCTTGACCTTTTTTACGGCAAGGTCAAATTTGGGAAAATGCTAGAACATGAGATTTCATGATTAAGTTTTTAAGATTTTAGCCTAAAAATTGGTATATACAGTCATCTTAATGAGTGCATGAAGATTTGTGATTACAAGAGGTCAAGGTCATTCTTTGACCTTTGACCCAAAACTCTCATATTTTGACAATTTCAAACAATCTCCTCAAAAACCACTGGGCCAAATGTGACCAAATTTAATATAGAGCCTCCAGGGGTTGAGGGAACAAAAATTTATTCTAACGGTCATGGTCACATGACTAACATGGCCACTATGCCCATATATGGTAAAAACTTTTAAACACCTTCTTCTCCAGAACCAATTAACTGATGGCCTTGAGACTTGGTATGCAGCATTGGGTACTTGAGTACTATCAAGATTATTCAAATTATGACCTTGTGTTGACCTTGACCTTTTTGACGGCAAGGTCAAATATGGGAAAATCCTAGAACATAAGATTTCATGGAAAGTTTTGAAGATTTTGGCCTAAAAATTGGTATATACAGTTGTCTTAATGAGGTCATGAAGAATTATGAGTACAAGAGGTCAAGGTCATTTCTTGACCTTCGATCCAGATCGCTCATATTTTGGCTCTCGTAACCATTTCCTCAACAGTCAAAGGGCCAATTGTAAACACATTTCATATAGAGCCTCCAGGGGTTGATTGAATAAAAATTTGTTCAAACGGTCCAGGTCACATGACCAACATGGTGCCATTACCACTTATGGTATAAATCTTTAATATTTTTCTTCTCCAGAACAATACACCTATGGCCTTGAAACTTGGTAAGTAGCATGGAGTACTAGAGTACCACCAAGAGTGTTCGAATGGTGACCTTGGGTTTACCCTGACTTTTTTTGCGGCATGGTCAAATATGGGAAAATGCTAGAACATAAGATTTCGTGGAAAGTTTTGAAGATTTTGGCCTAAAAATGGTATATATGGTTGTCTTGATGAGTACATGAAGATTTATGAGTACAAGCGGTCATGGTCATTCTTTGACTTTTGACCCAAGACTCATATTTTGACAATTTCAGACATGATAAGAAAAAGCCACCTTGCCAATTGCCCAGGTGAGCGATTCAGGGCCTCATGGCCCTCTTGTTTGAGTATATATTATGAAGTAGCATTTTGTGGAATGCTTGTCTTTAAAGGCACATGGTATAAGTAAGAAATAAAAAACAAGCTGCAACATACATTATGGGTGCTTAGTGTTGTAGAAATTGTAGACGCAGACCAGCCTGAACATAGCAAAGTGAGTGAGTGAGCCCGAGTTTAACGTCCCACCAACACCTAGGTCAAACGGAGACGGAACCTCGGTTTTAAGTCTTATCCAACAGGCCGGAGAAGCCGGGGATCGGTCTTGCGACCCCTGGATTGGTAGTGCAGCGTAGTATCCACTACACTACTGCTGACCAGACTGGTACGAGTTTTGCTTTTTTCAGATGAACAAAGCGCTCTTCTTGAGGTTCTAGTAAGTGAACCCATTTGGTTGAAACTGTATTACTGACCATAAATGATTGGTGTCCCAAGAAAAGGGAACTTGCAGCGTAAACAAAAGGGAAGACTCAGATCAGCCTACTCATCTGTGTAGTCTGATCCCAGTCTTCCCTTTCGGCAGCATTGTGAAGTAAATTTTTTGAATATTTAAAAATTCGAATGCATTTGATATTCTTTGCATTTCAACTCCTGCCATAGCAAACTACTGCTTTGCAATGTCAAACCCCCATTCTGTTGGACTTGGCAATGAAAGTCAGCTGTAATTAGTTAAGGTGAAGGTAGTCTGGTTTACTTCCCCTCACACCTTAGTTGTGCTCTGCATAACCTGCATTGTCATATGACAATGTAGGTTATGCAGAGCACAACTAAGGTTAAAGGAAAGCAAACAGAAAGTCACAATAGTTGTTCCCCTTTGTAAAAATGGCAGGAAAAAATAGGAGTGTACCAATATGCCTTAACGTTAATACTGTAAATTGGAAAAAACAAATAGGTGTTGATATTTTTCAAGGCATCCTTTAAATATCTGTTGATTGCAAATTCTGTCCAAAGTGAAGTTGTTTTACCAAGCTCATCTCATAAAATTTTCTGGTTTATACTGCTCTGTATCACTCTTAAAAATCAATGCTTTTGCTGTGACAAATTTAATAAAATTCTTCATACATTTTGATAATCCTGTTTGTTTTCAGCCTCCTAACACACAATATAATTCCCTAATTGAAAAATTAGGGGAGGACAGTATCTTGGTAAATGGTTTAAAAGTTATTTTGGAAATGTCCTTGTTGTTCAGTTCAAGATTTTGTTTGGTTACAAATCAGAGATCTGGATAAGGTGGGATTCTTTAGGATAATTATGAGCCGATGTCCCAGTGGGTTGCCATGGACTGGGAAAAACTATCTGGAAGAAATTTTACCTGGTCAAGGCAAAGTCAGGGAATTTTGAGGTTGATTAGAGATATTTGGACAGGACTATAAGTCAGGGAAAAATCAGGGACTTTGAAATAATGGCTCAGCTATCTTTAGAAAATATGCTTATTCTGCTCAGGGGGAAAGGATATAGTTTCAAGAAAGATAATCCTTGCTTAGAAGTATTTATCAGCAACCTCGTTGGGGTCTAGTCTCTAAGAAAGAATTTGCTACCAGGGGAGCCAATTCTTTCTTTTTTAGGGTAAACCCCAATAGTCAGTGGTGCCTATAGCAATGTTAGTGTGAAGATTGTTATGAATGTTTAGATCCATAAAAGGGTATGGAAAATTGGAAAATGTCAGAGAAAAATGAGGGAAAAGTCGGGGAATTTTGAGGTGGAGGATGGAGGTTGAGTGGCAACACTGAGGTTGAGATAATGTCTGACCATACCTCATCTTATGATTGGTTCAGGGTTTCATAAGTACTGCCTTGGCAAAAGGGTCCTAATGATGGATCACAATATTTTTATCAAACAACAAAAAAAAGACATTGTTATCCTCAAAACACCATAGTATCTGGAGCCCTGATACATGAACCCCTGATCAGCAAACTTTAGGTATAGTAGAGCTTGGAGCAGTCTGAGCTGGGCCAGCACCATTTACTCAAGCAGTTTTGTCCTAATATTGATGGTAAATAGTGTAGGTCCTGACCTGCTTCTGTAGCCTTCAAAATCTTCGAAGTGAAATACTGTAAAATGAGTTAGTTTTGCAATTGCCAGGAAGTTTGAGTTAGACATATAAACACATTTTTATAAACTCTGAAAATTGAGGAATAAGTTGGTTTGGTTTAAACATTATTTTATTCAGCTATGACATTTTATACATTCAGAGCACAATTTTCATGAAAAGGATTTGGTCGAAAGCTCATAGCTTATATAGACCATTTCCTAAGGAATAAGTTGTTTGTGATGTCATTATTTTACCAGAGACTAGCTAATGAAAAGTCTTGACTGTATTATGGAAAATAAATGTATTCCTGCATTTGCATATAACTCATTTTACAGTAGACTAGGACATGAACAGAAGACATTTTTCAGTGCACACGTGCATGGAAGTTCAAACAAAGCAATATTTTGTCAGAATTCTTACCTGTTCAATTTTTGATAGGCATGTATTTTTTAGCTCACCTGGGCAAAGGACATAGTGAGATATTGTCATACCAAAGCATCTGGCATGTGCCAAATTCAAACAACTTTTTCTCTGAAACCACTGCACCTAAGGATCACAAACTTAATATGAAGCATAACATTTGGGATTATGGCAAATTTCATAATTGCGCGAAATCCGAGCGTCTACAACGTTTACTTTCTCTAGACGATTTAACGGGTCAGTGACAGACATAACTGTAACATCTCAAAGACCTGTGACTCTTGTATTGAGTACACATGACAATATAACGGTAGACAGATGTAATCAGTAGCCGGAAGTGTCAATTTCTACGCTTGAAAAGATGTTTAGCTGCTTTGACTAGCTAACAAATTCAGATCTGCTACCTTTATACGATTAATTTCTTGAAAATCAAACCTATAAATTTTTGTCGATGGTGGATGAATCACGATTTTACGCCCATTTTAACACAATTTCAGCCATATCAGGACGATGGGTTAGTGATAATGAAAGGCTGTTTATGACTGAAAAGATACCCACTTCCAACGCGTCTCGAGCCTGGGATTTATGTACGAATGCAGAGTCTAATCCCAGACTGGGCAGCTCGCTAATTTCGCTTCGTTCCTTTTACAGACGCGTAAAAGGCGTTAGGGCATATGTGGGCTTTGGTGACTCAGACCAACCTGTGTTTTGTGCACAACAGCTAAAGCATTACTGTTAGCCTGAACACTCTCACGTGTGTTACCGGAGTGGTTGGGTGGTGCGATGGTGCTGGGTATAACTTCCAATATTCCGTGGCGTCCTACTGATTTGGATAATGGTGGGGCAAGGGCCTACTGTGCTTGCAGTAGGTGCAGGTGGGGCTGTTTGGACATTTTTCTCGAGCTATCGCACCTCTCTTCTTTCTCCCTCTCTTTGGGAGACGGCCCAATATAGACTGAAATACTGTCTCAAAGGGCCGTTAAACTCAAAACAACCAACCAACATGTGTTACCAGAGTTACAGACTTTTGGACTGCACAGTTTTCTAGTGATTTGTGTGTCACGCCGTAGTTCATTTGTTAGAGCGCATAGCTATTGCACAGAAAATCGCGGCTTCGAAACCCGGTCCGGTGATCGATTGAAAAATTTTGTCAGCCCAGAGTAAAAAATAAACCTCTTAATGCATGACTGCATGCAGCTGAGCTGATGACTTCGACTATGGACAAGACCCTCAGTTTTTGATTTCGTTGAACAGCTCTTTCTCAAATAGGCGGTCATCAAAAAACAACGGTAACATTTATTTTTACCTATTTTCTTTTATAAATCACACACACACACACAAACACAAGAGAGAGAGAGAGAGAAAGAGAGAGAGAGAGCAAAGTAGGAAGCTTTACAGGTGACCATATTGCTAGAAGACCACAGACAAGCGGACTTAAGAACACATAAAATTGAAGAACCGCCTTGGAACAGTCAGTAAATGTTCTTTGCACACAAAAAAAGAACTAGACTTCAAATCCATTTGGGAAGAGCCGTATTGTCTGAATCCACATTATTTGGCCAGTTTGTCTTGGTTACGAGTTGATCTTGTAATGTATTTGATCAACGTCAGACGTGAAAACGTTACAAAGTTCTCCATTGACCTTGAACGTTGTCACCAACTTCCTGAGTAAACTTTAGCTCATTATCTCTTGACTTGCTGAGGTCAGTTGGTATAAACTGCACTGGTAAGTAGGGGGCGTCTCAATATCTCAGTGCGCAACTCACAGTTACCATATGCTCAGTTTCTTTTCGGCTTTCTGATGATCGTAACCAGTAGGGTCGATTTCCCGATCAGGAAACAGCAAGGAAGTGCTTTTGAGGTGCATGCCGGTATATATCGAACTGCATGCCGGTCTAGTTTGTTTTACCGAATGGGAAGTATTTTCACCATTGGTGTTACGCAGAAGGTTTTACACACGGTCGACACGGGTGTAGAGCCTTATGCGTCGCCAGGACGGCGGAGGGTGACTTCCGGTTAAAGGGTTATCTACTAGTGTAATACACTAACAAGGAAACTCTAACAACGTTAGAATTTTTTAAGTTTATATATAATGTAAATTCTATATACAACAATACAATTTACAACTGTCACAATTACAATAATGTACAACACATATCAGTTCATGCCGCTGGCCCAAGTAAGGTGTTTGTTTCAAATCTGTAATCGATTTGCGTACAATACGCAAATAGATTACCGTCTGACGTCAACACCGTACTCGGCTCAGCGCCATGAACTAAAGGAAAACACAAAGGACAGAAAACGTTAGTTTGAGCTCATACAAAAAAACAAGGCCTTATGTTGGTAGACTTCACTTTGTCGTTCCCTGGATCATGTCATGGGCCAGTCCATATATCATGAGGAACACCAACTTATAGTTACACGTGCACGCTTATATACTGGTCACTTCCTGGATCGTACCAGGGACCAGTCTATATATATATTAATACACCTTAGTGGACGAACACTGTCCCACACTTGATGTGACCTTCAGATCTTATCACAGAATCTGGCAAAACTGTGCTAACCACTTCCGCCTACATTTTGTGCTTCCCGCCTCTGCTTAGGAACTATGCACAAACGGCGTTGTAACTGCCTCTACCCGGGTTGGTATTAACCTGGAGACGTATATTGAATCTCCAGGTGAGACGTGGCTCTAAGCCCTAACAGCTGACTGCCGGACTTGATGTGCCCTTCTAGGTCTTAACACAGAATCTGGGCACACAACAATATAACATCCATCAAGAATTAAACAGCCACGTCTAACTTTTCATTAAAAGATAGGCGTATAAATACTATGCGTCTCACATTAAAATCATGCAACACGCTTTCCACAATCAAAAGACTCGTGCAGGTATTCACCTTAAAATCATGCAATACGCTGTCCACGAGAGGTATTCACAAACAACCCATGCATAACGTAGCCACAATTTCCGTAAATGTTTTATTACCACAGTTACCCTAAAAACTGTAGCCTTACTGATTGAAAGGATTAAAATAATCTCGACGACATAGTGAACGATTAGATCCATTTCGTAACATAGGTTTCCCCTTAGGGAGAAAAAAAACATAACAATGTTTCTTTTCTGAAATAGTACGAAATGCGATCGAATCGTAGGCTATGTCAAAACTGGAAAACTAGCTATATACACAACAACGGTGCGATGCATAACGTGGCCAAACTATCTACTAAGGTAGTCCGCCCCCAAATTATCTTGGCCGCGGATAGCAACGATCCTGAATCTGTACGGCTGTAATTTCATGGCCCAACGCATGATTCGGGGATTGAGCACCTTAGCTGTCTGCATATAAGACAAAGGTTTGTGGTCAGTTTCAAGTAGGAACTCCGCCCCATACAGGTACTTACGAAATTTCTCAACACCCCAGATAATACCCAAACATTCCTTCTCAATTACAGAGTAGTTCTTTTCCCGAGGTAACAATTTCTTGCTAGCATAAGCAATCGGCAAACGACCTTCACCTTCGAACTCCTGAAGCAAAATAGCTCCAAGACCAACGTCTGAAGCGTCTGTTCGAAGTACAAACGGGTTACCTTCTTGAAAAACAGGTAAGCGAAGAATAGGACTAGACGTGAGCCTACTCTTCAGGGTTTGAAATGCCCTTTCATGCTGGTCTTGCCAATCTTTGATAGAATTAGGTCTATCCCGTTTAGTTAAATCAGTCAGAGGAGAAGCTATGGATGAGAAATTTGGGATAAAACGACGGTAAAACCCAGCTAATCCCAGAAAAGATTTAATTTGTCTTTTCGTACATGGACGAGGAGCATCTCTGATAGCCTGTATCTTGTCCTCTTGCGGTCGTACCGTCTGTCCGACGATATTGTGACCAAGGCACTCGATACTGCCATATCCGATCATGCATTTAGATGGTTTTGCCGTCAATTTGGCCGACCTGAGCCGATCTAACACTTGACGTAATGACGTCACATGATCCTTCCATGTTTCAGTGAATATCCACATGTCATCAACAAAGCTGTCAACATTTGGGAGATTGGACAATATGATTCTCATTAACCTACAAAATGAGGCTCCCGAATTGACCAAACCGAAGGGCATAGTTTTAAACTGGAATAAACCCTTAGGCGTTTCAAATGCCGTCAAAGGTTTAGACCTTTCAGTAAGACTGACTTGCCAATAACCCTTACTCAGGTCCATCTTTGTAAAGAATTTATGTCCCGACTTTTTATTGATAACCTCCTCCATATTTGGCATAGGTTCTGCATCGAATTCCGTCACTTTGTTAAGCTTCCGGAAGTCGATATAGAATCTAACTGACCCGTCTTTCTTCGGAACTAGGACGACAGGAGATGAATACGGTGAAATCGACGGCTCGATTACCCCTAAATCCAACATATCCTGTATCTCCGTCTCCATGACGTTACGCGTCTTATACGGGATAGAATAACCCTTCGTCCGTATGGGTTCTGACGTGAGTAGTTTGATATCGTGCTGTATTTGATCAGTTCGACCGGGTAAACTTGATAGTACATCCGGGTACTGTTTAATCAACGCTTCAACCTCCATACGTTGTTCTGACGTTAACGTATCTGAAATACTGACGTCGTTATAAGTTTCTGGCTCTTTAGCTGTCGGAAAAGCACAATCATCAAGAGAAAATTCATCACTACCATCGTCATCAACCGACTCTGTAGTCTCAGTCGACAATAAACAATGTGACGGCACAGTACGAAGTTCGACATACTGTTTCAGCATATTAGCATGATATGTACTCACGACACCATTGACGTCGATTTTATAGTCCATTCTATTTACCACCTCTACTACTTCATATGGACCCATCCACTGCAATAACAGTTTATTACTGTCAGTTGGCAGTAATAACAGTACTTTATCTCCCACGTTAAATTTACGCGACCTAGCGCGTTTGTCATAATAAGCCTTTTGCTTTACTTGTACTTTCCGTAAATTATCATGTGCTAACTTACACGTCTGCTCTAACCGTTCTCTCAACTCAATTACGTACTGGTACGTAGACAGAACCTGCTCATCCTGTACCTCTTCAGACCATAATTCATGTAATATTGCCATAGGGCCCTTAACGTTACGTCCGTATAACAATTCGAACGGAGAAAACCCTAATGATTCCTGCGGAACCTCCCTTATTGCAAACAGTAGTGCTGGGAGATATTTATCCCAGTCTTTTGGACGTTCTGCGCACATCCTACGTAGCATTTGCTTCAGCGTCGCGTGAAAACGCTCTACAAGACCGTTACAGATAGGATGATACGGCGTCGTGGTTAACTGCTGGAGTGATAACAGCCTGCTTACTTCTTTCATAACCTCAGCAGTAAACTGACTTCCGCAATCTGTTAACATTTCATCAGGTATGCCAACTCTACTAAACATCTCAACTAACGCTTCGGCTACGCGTTCCGTTTCAATGCCGGGTAACGCTACCGCCTCGGGATATCTCGTCGCATAGTCTATCATTGTTAAAATATAGCGGGATTTCCTGTCAGAACGAGGTTCTATCGGTCCAACTATATCAACAGCGACTCGTTTAAATGGTGTGTCAATCTGTGGCAACTTTCCTAAAGGAACCTTAGTGACACGGCCTTTTTGAATAGTCCTTTGACATATGTCACAAGATTTGCAAAACCTTGCCACATCCCCACAAACTCCAGGCCAAAAAAACTCAGTTAACACTCTATCCATAGTTTTCTTTATGCCCAAATGACCTGACATCAAGGTTTCGTGCGCCAATCTTAACACCTTTTCACGAAAACCTTCAGGGATAATAAGTTGCAAAGTGACCTTGTTTCCCTTAGTAAACTGCCTATACAATAAATCTTTCTTTCGAATAAACTTAGTTTCACCCCGGTTCAATCCACGACTAATCGTCACATTCCCAGATTCCACTCTTTGCCTTATGCCATTCAATTTAGGGTCAACAACTTGGGCCTGCTTCAATGCCTCCTTATCACTAGCAATAATTTGATCAGGAACTTTAAGGTTCCTATAGACCTCTTCACCTTGCTTAGCTTGTGACCTAGTCACTGCCGCCATTGCAAAATGGGACATATCGGGAAGTTTTGACCCGTCAATATTTCCAATAACCAGGTCATACAATGTATCTTCCATGCACAATGCCTCAGATTTTCCTGTGAAAAATGGACAATCTATGTCAACCATTGCTAAGGGATACCTTTGGGTAGATTCATCAATCAAAGTTACATCAGATTCTCTACCAAGTAACTGATCATTAGAAACCAAGTTTCTACGAACGACACACCCAGTACAACCTGTGTCCCTTAAAACTACAACAGTCTTACCATTAACCGTACCCTGCGCTGTTGGTAATCGCGACCTTAAAAAGTAACAGACACCTTCCCTATCCACGTTATCATTGATTAGTGGACTTTCTTCCTTACTCTTATAGAGACCTTCAATTTCATGAGACCTATTCATTGTAGTTTTACAAAAGCTCATTTGATGTCCGCCACCCCGACCACGTCCGCGGGAATAACCCCGACCACGGCCACGATCTGAATTACTACCCTTCGTCTGTACAGTATCGCTCTTACTCTGTAATTTTAGTGTTTCCTCTTTCGGTGCATAACTACTCCCCTTACTTCCGCTATACCCGCTTGCACTTGCGCCTACCTCCGCACTATATGCTTGCTTCCTATCGGGATTCTTAAAACATTTATATGTTAAATGTCCCTTACCACAAATACTACATTTTATCTCTGGCTTCGCACTCGGCTTATTATCAGATCTACTCTGAGTTACGCCCTTACTATCTCGCTGCCCCTTATTAACACAAGCGTAGACACCGCCACGTGCTTCTGCAAATAAATCTGCTTCCCTAGCCATCTCACCTAGATTCGTGAATGTTTTCGGTTTCAAATGAACATATAGTTCTTTACTACAGGATTCTAAAAACTGATCCCTAGCGAAAAAATCGCAAACAGCTTCGTAAGACTGGTCTACTTTCGCCATTTTCAACCATTTATTAAGATACGACCTAAGTCTACTACTAAACTGAATAAACGTTTCGGACTTTTCAGGCCTATCATAGCGAAATTTCTTCCTAAATCCGCGTTCAGTCATATCAAAATTCTTTAACAACGCATCTTTCAACTTGTCATAATCTGCTGCATCATCTACAGACAATCTATCATAAACATCAAGCGCGCGACCTTTAAGTAATGCGCTTAAATATGCAGCCCAAACGTTTTTATCCCATTTATTCGCCGTCGCGTATTTCTCAAACCTTGATAAGTAACTATCCATTTTGTCCTTACTTTCATCAAAATACGGTAATTTGGGATCTCGCGCATGCGCTAACTTTTCAGCCTTCTGTTTTTCTAATTCAACTCTAAACGTTACCTTCTGCAAATCTATCTGATTCTTTAACTCGCGTTGCTGCAATTCAAAGCTATACTTCAACTTTTCTAACTCAACTTCGCTCGACAACTTCGCTTCCTTATCGCTTTCGACTTGAGACAACTTAGCTTCCCTATCTTTCTCGGCTTGCCGCTCTATGCTTTCAATTCGCGCCATCTCGATTTCCCTATCCGCCGCAATCTTAGCTAGTTCTACTTCCCTATCTTTTTCGGCCTGCACAATCCTCTCTTTCTCCGCCGCGATTCTAGCTAACTCAATTTCCCTGTCTTTATCGGCCTGCGCAATCTTTTCTTTATCAAGTGCCCTTACCGCGTGCCTTTCTGCCCTCTCAGTCTCTTGCTGTTGCTTTACAAATTCCTGCAATGCCTGCCCCTCATAACCTAACTCTTTTCCCGTCTTAACTAACTGATCCATGACGCTTAACGTAATGCTCACGTTAACTTAACTGAAACCGATGTTCACTTATAGTCACACACGTTAACTAAAACGTTAACAATAATAATAACAAACTAATCCAACTAAAACGTTGATTAATTAGTATAGTCGCGATCTAGACGTAGCTATTAAAGTTACGTTCGTAATAGACCGGAAATGACGTCATAAACTGACGTTGACTTTGCCGAGAATTACTTTTCACTATTAAATGACGTAATTAGATGACGTAAACAACCCACATTACAATTACGCCCAACTTGATCTAGCGTATCGGATATACAAACGTAACGTATTAACACTGACACGACAACTGTACGTCCTACATTACAAAACCTTATAAGATACCAACGGTAAATCAAACTTAAGATTCTGCTATTAGGTTTAATTAATTGTAACGATATTATATTACGTTACGGGTGACCTACGTTACTAAATCAGGACATAAAATGGACCTCAGTAACGGTTACGACACAACGTACAAAACGTTTAAGTTAATAAACTAACAGATTGTCATGCAACAGCAGTGCCAAGGTACTCAACCGGACCTTAAAACTAAATATGTATCATCCGTGCCAAGACAATTCAGGTCTATATACCTCAGTTTCCCCACTCAGATATGCAACCTGTTACATTTTATCACAAATTAATGCATGGGCTATCGCACTTCATCACGCAGGGAATAAGGATAGTTGACCTTAATTGAGTGTAGGTTACATTTACAAGAATTTAGTGGCAAAATTGCTCCCCTAAAATTCACAGCCTTACAAACATCCTTACGTCACCTTAGAAAAGAACAATCAGAAAGTCAATAATAAAAAAAATGTCTGACAAAATTGTGCCTAGATTCTGTATATATTGTCAATGTCTTACACTGGCAGATATTAACCAGAAGTCAAATCCCACTTCTGACACCATGTTACGCAGAAGGTTTTACACACGGTCGACACGGGTGTAGAGCCTTATGCGTCGCCAGGACGGCGGAGGGTGACTTCCGGTTAAAGGGTTATCTACTAGTGTAATACACTAACAAGGAAACTCTAACAACGTTAGAATTTTTTAAGTTTATATATAATGTAAATTCTATATACAACAATACAATTTACAACTGTCACAATTACAATAATATACAACACATATCAGTTCATGCCGCTGGCCCAAGTAAGGTGTTTGTTTCAAATCTGTAATCGATTTGCGTACAATACGCAAATAGATTACCGTCTGACGTCAACACCGTACTCGGCTCAGCGCCATGAACTAAAGGAAAACACAAAGGACAGAAAACGTTAGTTTGAGCTCATACAAAAAAACAAGGCCTTATGTTGGTAGACTTCACTTTGTCGTTCCCTGGATCATGTCAT
Organism: Ctena decussata; assembly: GCA_963989385.1. Classification (NCBI taxonomy): domain Eukaryota; kingdom Metazoa; phylum Mollusca; class Bivalvia; order Lucinida; family Lucinidae; genus Ctena; species Ctena decussata. Next base: position 71,098,206 of record OZ022501.1, on the reverse strand, counting down.
GGGCCAGTCCATATATCATGAGGAACACCAACTTATAGTTACACGTGCACGCTTATATACTGGTCACTTCCTGGATCGTACCAGGGACCAGTCTATATATATATTAATACACCTTAGTGGACGAACACTGTCCCACACTTGATGTGACCTTCAGATCTTATCACAGAATCTGGCAAAACTGTGCTAACCACTTCCGCCTACATTTTGTGCTTCCCGCCTCTGCTTAGGAACTATGCACAAACGGCGTTGTAACTGCCTCTACCCGGGTTGGTATTAACCTGGAGACGTATATTGAATCTCCAGGTGAGACGTGGCTCTAAGCCCTAACAGCTGACTGCCGGACTTGATGTGCCCTTCAAGGTCTTAACACAGAATCTGGGCACACAACAATATAACATCCATCAAGAATTAAACAGCCACGTCTAACTTTTCATTAAAAGATAGGCGTATAAATACTATGCGTCTCACATTAAAATCATGCAACACGCTTTCCACAATCAAAAGACTCGTGCAGGTATTCACCTTAAAATCATGCAATACGCTGTCCACGAGAGGTATTCACAAACAACCCATGCATAACGTAGCCACAATTTCCGTAAATGTTTTATTACCACAGTTACCCTAAAAACTGTAGCCTTACTGATTGAAAGGATTAAAATAATCTCGACGACATAGTGAACGATTAGATCCATTTCGTAACAATTGGGCACCCCTCTTTTGCATGGTTTGTGCATCTCAGTTTATATCTCTAAAAACAACGTTAATTTCCTACAATTTGTCCGAGTCAGATCTTTTTATTACGGCCTTTTGTTATTGCTGAAATTCTTCTGAGAGTAATTTGATCTCACCTGTACCCGTACTGAAAAATTTCACTTTTGTTCCGGCTCACTCATCTTGTTTCTTCGCTAAAAGGACTCTCAGGACTCTTGTCGCGAATTAGTTCACAAGTGATGTCACGAGAAAGACAATTGTGCGACATCAACGAACAGCAGGGACTCAGCTAAGCCTGTACCTGCCCAAAGCTGATTTTTAGGCTGTTCATTCAAACAAAAAATATACGTTTGATCTGGTACATGTCATACGATTTCTTTTCACTCAGTTTGCATCATATGCAATTATTTGATACCTGAAATGTATCGTATTACGAAACATCTGGGGTAATAAATAACGAACTAAATACACAAAAAAGTGAGCAAATCGGTAAATAAATTCGTGATAAAAGTCCAGTCTGCTTCTTATGGTTGAACACATTAATATAACTTGACAGGTCAATTATGTAAAATGACCTGATTCTTAAGTGGGATTTTTTTCGACCATGTCACAAAAAAACTGCAGACAACCTATGATTAATGAATAATCAATTATCAGGAAAAGTGGTCATGCGTTGCAGGTGCTTTAGCTACTTTGAATCATTTTTGTTGCACCTGCTTTAGCAAGGTGCGATATAGTTCACTTTTCAATTATCAGGAAAAGTGGTCATGCGTTGCAGGTGCTTTAGCTACTTTGAATCATTTTTGTCGCACCTGCTTTAGCAAGGTGCGATACAGGAGTTCACTTTTCCGTCCGTCCGTCAGTCATTCCGTTCGTCCGTACGTCCGTCCGTCCGTCCGTCAACAATTACGTCGACCCTAGTGTTTAAGTCCATTTCTCGCAAACTATGATACCTACAATCATCAAATCTGGCTTAAAGCTTCTTCTTAGAATGTTCTCGAGGGTTTTTGCTCTTATTTTCACCCCTGACCTATATTTTATGCACTACTGACTTTGTAAAACAGTCTGTCAACAATTACGTCGACCCTAGCGTCTACCCTAGCATTTAAGTCCATTTCTCGCAAACTATGATACCGACAATCATCAAACCTGGCATAAAGCTTCTTCTTACAATGTTCTCGAGGACTGTTGCTCTTATTTTTACCCTTGACCTATGTTTCATGCTCAGCTGACTTCGTAAAATGGTCCCTCAACAATTACGTTGACCCTAGCTTTTGAGTCCATTTCTCGCAAACTATGATAACTAGAATCATCAAACCTGGCATCCAGTTTCTTCATAGAATGTTCTTTAGGGCTGTTGCAATTAATTTACCCTTGACATATATTTAACGCTCTGCTGACTTTGCAAAATATTACACCCAAAATTATGTCGGCCCTAGCGTTTTAGTCCTTTTGTCTGAAAGTATGATACCTGTAGTCATCACACCTGGCATAAAGTTTATTCTTAGAACATTCACAAGGGATGTTGCAATTATTCCTACCCTTGGCCTATATTCTATGCTCTTCTGACTTAGTAAAATTTTACATCGAAAATTGTGTTGACCCTAGCATTTTTGTCCATTTCTCATACAAATTCTTTTAACTAAAGTCTTTACTACTGTGGAAGCCCAATGCAGGTGCGACATAGCATTCCGTGGAATTCTTGTTGTATACCAAGCACTACAATCTTATGGTGCCAGAACAAAATAATTAATTGGTATTATATATTAAAAGGCAGAAATAACACTTTGTTCAGAATGGATGAAGCTAATAAATTTCATTATTCAAGCGCAAATATGAATTAAGTTGGTTTAAACTCATACAACTCGCAAACTATCTTGGATTACAAACTGAATGTAAGTATTATCAAGGGAGTGCATTAGGACATGTGCGAACAGCGAAGACTTCGATCATTCTGTCTTGTCAGCGTTACTTGTGTCCTCATTTGAGAGTCAAGGAATATGTAGAGCAAATTTGAGTGGGCTGATATGTCAGTCTCAGCTTTATATTTCTCGTCGCATTGCTCAGATACTGATACATTTGTACTTCGACACATATTTTTTTACGTTCGGCAAAATTAACAACCCCTGGCTCACGCTTGAGCTTGGGGTCCCATTATCGTGAAATACGAGCATTTTTCACCACCATTTGGAATTAGTTAGCTACAATCCGAACTAACTTTACATAGTTATGCCGTAGATATATTTTCATTCGCAGTATTGTGATCCTTACTACATGCAGAGATATGCACACTGTCAAGTTTCCAGCAGACACATAGCGTTGAAACACAGTCGTATTGATTTCAATGTAACTTTTCCAGGCCCCGAGGTTATAAAACTTGAGAATAATCCCAAACTCAAAATAAAGCACACTGATTGGCTGCTTCCGAGCATGTGCTGTGCTCGGAAGCAGCCAATCAGTGTGCTTTATTTTGAGTTTGAGATTATTCTCAAGTTTTATAACCTCGAACCCTGACGTTGTATTGACGTTGATATGACGCTGTTTCGATATTTCTTGCCTGCTGGGTTACGTCCTGGGCCAGGTGGTTCAAAGCATCCCGGTAACATTAAGAGTGTTGCTCCAAAAAGAAAAAAATGTGAATAACTTTTGAAAAGCTTGTCAGATTTTTTAGCTCACCTGAGCCAGCGGCTCCGGGGGAGCTTATAGGATGGTAAGGCTCCGTCGTCCGTCGTCGTCCGTCGTCGTCCGTCCGTCCACAATTTCAAACGACTTCTCCTCTGAAACCGCTGGGCCAATTGTAACCAAATTTCATATATGGCCTCCAGAGGAAGGGGGAACGAAAAGTTGTTCAAACCGTCCAGGTCACATGACCAACATGGCCGCCACGCCCATATATGGTAAAAACCTAAAACAATATTCTTCTCCAGAACCAATAGGCCGATGGCCTTGAAACTTGGTGTGTAGCATTGGGTACATGAGTACTACCAAGATTGTTCAAATTATGACCTTGGGTTGACCTTGACCTTTTTTACGGCAAGGTCAAATTTGCTTCCTTGTGCTTTTATATGGGAAAATGCTAGAACATAAGATATCTTGAAAACTGTTGAAGATTTTGGGCTAAAAATCGATATCTACAGTCATCTAAATGAGTACATGAAGATTTATGAGTACAAGAGGTCAAGGTCATTCTTTGACCTTTGACCCAGAACTCTCATATTTTGACAATCTCAAACAATCTTCTCAACAGCCACTGGGCCAATTGCAACCAAATTTCATATAGAGCCTCCAGGGGATGAGACAATGAAAATTTATTCAAACGGTTCAGGTCACATGACCAACATGGCCGCCATGCCCATATATGGTAAAAACCTTGAAAAATCTTCTTCTCCAGAACCAATTGACCGATGGCCTTGAAACTTGGTATGTTGCATTGGGTACTCGAGTACTATCAAGATTGTTCAAATTATGACCTTGGGTTGACCTTGACCTTTTTACGGCTAGGTCAAATATGGGAAAATGCTAGAACTTAAGATATCAGGGAAAGTTTTGAAGATTAAGGTCTAAAAGTTGGTATATGCAGTCATCTTTAATAAGTACAATGAAGATTTGTGAGTACAAGAGGTCAAGGTCATTCTTTGACCTTTGACCCTGAGCTCTCATATTTTGACAATTTCAAACAATCTTCTCAAAAACCACTCGGCCTATTGTAACCAAATTTCATATAGAGGCTCCAGGGGATGAGGGAATGAAAATTTGTTCAAACGGTTCAGGTCACATGACCAACATGGCCGCCATGCCCATATATGGTAAAAACCTAAATAAATCTTCTTCTCCAGAACCAATTGACCGATGGCCTTGAAACTCGGTATGTAGCATTGGGTACTCGAGTACTATCAAGATTGTTCAAATTATGACCTTGGGTTGACCTTGACCTTTTTACGGCAAGGTCAAATATGGGAAAATGCTAGAACTTAAGATATCAGGGAAAGTTTTGAAGATTAAGGCCTAAAAGTTGGTATATGCAGTCATCTTTAATAAGTACAATGAAGATTTGTGAGTACAAGAGGTCAAGGTCATTCTTTGACCTTTGACCCTGAGCTCTCATATTTTGACAATTTCAAACAATCTTCTCAAAAACCACTCGGCCTATTGTAACCAAATTTCATATAGAGCCTCCAGGGGATGAGGGAATGAAAATTTGTTCAACCGGTTCAGGTCACATGACCAACAAAATCTTCTTCTCCAGAACCAATTGACCGATGGCCTTGAAACTTGGTATGTAGCATTGGGTACTCCAGTACTATCAAGAGTGTTTAAAATGATGACCTTGGGGTGACCTTGGCCATTTTACAGCAAGGTCAAATATGGGAAAATGCTAGAACAAGATTTCATGGAAAGTTTTGAAGATTTGGGCCTAACAATTGGTAAATACAGTCATCTTAATGTGTACATCAAGATTCATGACTACAAGAGGTCAAGGTCGTTCTTTGACCTTTGACCCTGAATTTTCAGAATAGTTTGACAATTTCAAACTTCTCCTTGAAGGCAATGGGGCAATTGTAACCAAATATTATATAGAGCCTTCAGGGGTCGAAGAAATGAAAATTTCTTCAAATGGTCTGGGTTACATGACCAACATGACCACCATGACCATATATGGTAAAAACCTTTCAAAATCTTTTTCTCCAGAACCAATTGATCAGTGGCCTTGAAACTTGGTATGTAGCATTGGGTACTCCAGTACTATCAAGATTGTTCAAATTATGACATTGGTTGACCTTGACCTTTTTTACAGCAAGGTCAAATATGGGAAAATGCTAGAACATAAGATTTCATGGGAAGTTTTTGGCCTAAAAATTGGTATATACAGTCGTCTTAATGAGGTCATGAAGAATTATGAGTACAAGAGGTCAAGGTCATTCTTTGACCTTTGACCCAGATCTCTCATATTTTGACATTTTCAAACATTTTCTCAAAAGGCAAAGGGCCAATTGTAATCACATTTCATATAGAGCCTCCAGGGGTTGATTGAACGAAAATTTGTTCAAACGGTCCAGGTCACTTGACCAACATGGCCACCATACTCATTTATGGTATAAACCTTAAATATTTTTTCTTCTCCAGAACCAATACACCAATGGCCTTGAAACTTGGTAAGTAGCATGGAGTACTAGAGTACTACCAAGACTGTTCAAATGATGACCTCGGTTTTTCCTTAACTTTTTTTTACGGCATGGTCAAATATGGGAAAATGCTAGAACATAAGATTTCATGGAAAGTTTTGCCTAAAAAATGGTATATATGGTTGCCTTAATGAGTACATGAAGATTTATGAGTACAATAGGTCATGGTCATTCTTTGACTTTTGACCCAAGACTCATATTTTGACAATTTCAAAACATAAGAAAAAGCCACTTTGCCAATTGTTCAGGTGAGCGATTCAGGGCCTCATGGCCCTCTTGTTTTCATCAAGAGCAGCAACGTTTTATTTCGAAGGCCTATCATATATTTGCAAATCTTACGCCTCGTTCACCAACGTCATCAGTGGATTTCAACAGTCGGACCCTTAAGAAATGATGCCACCAGCCTACTATAGATGACAGTCATAGCCAACCCATTATTTAATGATATGTTCTGTACTTCGAAACAATATATGAATACTTAGTACGCAGCTGGGTGGCATTTTTGGCCCTTCAGTTATTAAGCAGTTTTGGTAAAAAAAAAAAAAAAAAAAAGAAAAAACAGCATCGATAACAATACCATCATCCCTGCCTATTGCGACCTTGACTTTGTTAGTGTCTCAGCAGAAGATGCACAGAAAACAAAGGTCGCACAAAGAGTTCCATTAAACAAACAAATGAATTTAACTATGAATCAATGATCCAGATAAGAAGGGGTAATAGGGATAATCGAGGGATAATTATCCTCCGTTCTCCACAAAAGCACGCGTTGAGACCTCTCAGTAGAAGCGTCTCTGCGAGACGATTCTAACGAGGGGTCAAAATGACTCGGCGAGGGGTCACAACGTATTTTTGTTGATAAATACGAAAAGAAATATCCGAATTATTGAATTATTTTAAAATGTTGTCTGACACAAAGTACATTGTTTGACTCAACGTACATTTTCCTGCCACATGTCTCTTACGAGACAGCAGATTGATGGTTTGTGTGGTTTACAGGTCGAGTTCTGCCGCTATGATTGGATCATATTCACTCATGATCGGTTTCTACAGTTTTTTTATCCACGAGTTGGTTTTCAACACCCAAATGTGGGCATACGAGTTAAACAATGCCACGACGAAAATGGAGTCTACACTAAAAGGCAAGAATTCACCAGGAAAGCAACTTCTATTCTTCAAAAACTATGATCCTTTTGAGAAGAATACTGAAACGAAACTACGTCAACGGCGTACTCCTGCACTGTCTGAGGTTGAACAGAGCCTTCGTAGTTCGCATTTTTGCCAACAGCAAAACTTCATATCAGACTGAGTGAATGCTTAGGCTGAGTTCATTCTTCGCAGTTTGCATACTTATCCCAAATAGCTGTTTTCAGCGAAGTTAAGCCCCAATGATGTATGCAAAACGGTGCTTATGTCATACACGACAAAAACAGACTCAGATAAGCCTGCGCAGCGACGCTATCTGATTAGAACTTTGTCGTCCATACACACCATGTATGGATTTTGATGAAACTGAAGGCACTATGCAAAGTTGTGGTCAGACAGCACTGACCCAGACTGGTTTGAGTCTTGTGTGTTAGCAGATACGTTAAGCACCCATTTTGCTTGTTTCAGAGCTCTCAGTTATATCGGACGGTAACAGGACAATGCACAAGACATGCTTTGGTTTCTCATATAATCTAGTCCACCGGTAGGCACGGGAGAAAACTGACCTTCTGGTAGCGGAACAGGTCCACCAGAAGCACGACGTAAAAATGACGTCATATCAACGTCGCTGTGACATTGTGACGTCACATCAACGTCGGGATGACGTCAGTTAGACGCTATGTGCCAGCTGGTGGGGGGGGGGGGGGGGGGGGGGTCATTTCGACATGACACGGGCGAGACTTGAATCACAGCACTTTACCACTAAGCTGAGGGCTCGCTGACAAGACAGAAGTTGCCACGGACGAGTTTATTTCGTATGACAACTCGTCGTTGTACTGACAATCAAGAGAAAAAAAAGAGAAAGAGAAAGAGTTTGTATCATTCAATGTTTAGGAGAAAGAGAGACTTTGGCTTCGCTTGAAACTTCACTAATCATTCATTTAGCAAAATCTCCTCATTCCCGATCAGCAATAAATGAGGTCTTCAGCAAATAGCGAACACTCTGCTCTGATCAGACTGCGCAGGCTGTTCTTAATATTCTCTATTTGCCCATGTCTAAAGGTACTTCTTTCTCACGTCGCGACTCAGTTAAAATGACAGCTCCGGTGGGAGTATTGACCAGTCACGGGCGGCGAATTATGTTATCTTTATTGCCTGAGTGTCTTATGCTTTCAGATTGTTTTATCCTTACTCATTACTGCTAAACTATCACCACCGTTTTAAACCACAGGAACTCTGCACTTGTCTATCAAATAATAATAATAATAACAATGCCTTTTCTCATTTTATAGCGCATTATTTACGCACTCGGGCTTGAGTGCTTATCCTTTTTCACTATTATTATTCGATTGATATCACCGTATGTTGAAGAGCATTGCCACGTGTTTGGTGATTTATGTGTTAATAATACCGCTGACAGGTACCGTTAAGTTTGTGACAAGACCGTTTGTTTTGAAGCTAAAATACTGTTGTCCACCTGCACTTTAGTAGCGGTGGTCTATTTCAGTCTAAAAAGAGAAACACTTCAGACAGTCAGATGAAAACTTTTTACAGTTATGTCTGTCACTGACCCGGTAAATCGTCTAGAGAAGGTAAACGTTGTAGACGCTCAGATTCCACGAAATTTTGAAAACTGCCATATCAAATTGAGTTGGGTGACTGCCGTTAACAAAATATAGCAAAGACAGCACAATCTTATTCTACTCCAGAACCCCTTGGTGTGTTCGAGTGACATGTATGTATGTATGTAACATTATTGGCACCATGGTTTTCAAAATATTAAAAGTGATTGAAATCTGTGGTGGAATTAGGTCACAATGACTAACTTTTTGTGTTGATAAGTCCAATTTTGCTCAGATGACAATATCCCCAAAACTGATAAACAGATTTTGACCAAATGTGGTCAGAATAATCTTTGCATTATGATGTTCTGAAATTATGCAGCTGCACCTTCCAAGATGACCACTATTACTAAATATAGGGAAACATGAAAATGACAATATTGCCTGAGTTCCTGAATGGATTTTGACCGAACTTTGTCAGAAAAATCCTTGCATCAAGCTTACTTCAGTTTTTCAGAATGGACCATCCAAAATGGTTGCCATTATTTAAAGTAGTGAAGCATCAAATAGCAGTATTGCATGACTTTGTAAATGGATTTAGATCAAATGTGGTCAGAACGAACCTTTTATCAAGTGTTTCTAAATTCTAAATTTTGCAACAGGAACAGACAAGCTGACCAAACAAAGAATCAGGACACACATTTTTGCTCCTAAACCACTGGTCCTATTTGTTTTGAATTTTGTTTAAAGGATCAAAATGTGTAGTGAACTGCGGTCACAGTGATCTATGACATTCTTGTTTACCAGTCTGGATTTGCCCCAGTGACAATGTCTCAAGAACAGATAAATCAGTTTTGGTTAAACTTGATTGGTCAGAACAGTCCTTGAATTTCAAACATCATGAAAGCCCCAATAAAAACAGCAGTCAAGAATTTCATCGGAAAGAATAACCTTTAAGCTATTTTTAGCTCACCTGTATGAAAATACAGAGAGCTATTGTTGTCACTTGGAGGTTGGCGTCGGCGTGAGTGTCACACTTTAAAGTTTTATGTCAAAGTTTTTTTATGTGATGGGCAAGGCACTGCAGGCAAGCTATCCTGTACGCGGACAGGTCTTTTAATCTTGCCTGTATGAAAGTACAGGGAGCTATATTGTTTTCACCCTGACAGAGTTGGTATTGGCATTTTATGACAAAGTTTTTTTATGTGATGGGCAAAGCGCTGTTAGGTGAGCTATCCTGTACGTGGACAGGTCTTAAATTTTATAGGAAAAAAACATCATGTTAGCAATGTATGATTTGTCAAAGAGTTAATAAACATTTTAAGAATTGTTAATATAGTACCTAATCTTTAATTTTATTCTAGCATGCTTGTAATTCATGTTTCATAAATTTTCCTCTCAGATTCACTTAAACTTTACTTTTGGAATTCTCTCTTGTTTGGAAGATTTTTGCGCGAGTAATATTTTTCAAAGTTGAGAATGCTTTATTAATTATCATGTGTACTTCACAAACTGATGTCTTTGTTTAGTTACAGTTTTGTAACTAATCAACTCACACACAAACTAATATTTACTGTATTTAGTTAAAATTTCAAAACTTCAGTTAAATTGCACCTTTGATTGTTGGTATATTTGCATGTAAATAACTGATTTGGTTCACTTATATTGTAAAGCATCCATTTCTAACAGATTGTTGCATTAATGTTGTTTCTTCAAATTTCTGTTTTTGATGAGAAATATTTTTGGTATTGAATTTTAAATGAAAATAACTGGTAAATTTTAAATTCTATCCATTTGTTGGAAACCTAAATTGTCAGCCAGTTTTGTGACAGACTGTTTTTCAGCGTTTATACGTTAAACAGGTACACTGGCAATTCTTATTCATCAATGGAAAAGTTCAGTTATTAAAATGAATTGCAGGTAGGAGGGTGGGCATTAATGCTTTGTTTCTAGACCACATTCCTCAGAAATGGTATGCAATATTTTAATGATACATATTTACGCTTGCCACTGACTTCCCATAGGTAAACCGTATAGAGCAACTGGCTTCATACACCGATGAACGTCAGCTATCATTTGACGATGTCGTCAAGCGACATCAAAGGTAAACAAAAGTTTGGATTGGTCCACGTAACGTTCGAACGACTCCACGTCATGGCGACGGCTGTTTAACGTAATGGCTGCATCCATTGTTTTTGTCTTTTCTTTGACGCATATTTTGCATATTCTACATTAAATTACCACTAAAACAGCACAGGAAGGGTCTAAATTAAAGTGTAAATATAAGAATAAAAATTTGACTATTCAGCGTTCATCGTTTGTAGAAGCCAGTGGTCGTCCTAAAATTCTACAAGAAGCGCTTCATGCTTCATGGAATTTTAGCTCTGCCCACTGGCTTCATCACACAATGAACGCTGAAAAATCAAATTTCAATTCTTAATTGATAGAGTAATAGGATTTGACGAGACAGAGTGCTACATCCAAGAATGACAACTCTCACATTTATTTCTCGTTAAAATTGTACTTATGGTAGGTTTTAACTTTATTGAAATTTTCTGTATTTTCATTGCAGAGGGCAACATGTCTTCCATTAATAGATGTGATACATGCGGAGAACGATTCCATGATTGTGAAGATGTTTCAGTACACAAGCTGGCATCATAGGGACAGAACACCGATCTCTACAAAGTCTTTCCTCTACATGATGGGTTGTGTGAACGAATGGCAGGAAAATAACAACTCCTTCAAACCAGTCTGTGTTATGTCAAAGTAGGTCAAATTTCAAACTACTGAATTTATTGGTCATAAGACAGTGTTACTGTTAACTCTTTTACAATAGACCAATGGTGCCGACAAAAACAAATATGTAGGCTAGCATTATAAGTTATGTCAACCAACTTGTGACATGGGACATATTGGTTTCAGTGCTGATCCTGTTTGTGTCGGCATCTATGTGGGCGTCTATGTCCCATGATAGTTTATATCCGCTATATCTGGTGAATCCCATTGATAAAATCTCCCCAAAATTTATTCCTGTAGTGAACTTAAGGCATATCCAGACTAACCTGCACACATGCACAGTCTTTTGAGAGCATGCTGAATTCATTCATCAAAACCTACAAAATCTGATTTTTAGTCAGTCATTATTCAAATGAATGCACCTTTTAAATTGCGTTTCTGAAGCAATCCCCATAAAACTGCCAATTATTCAGTATTGAGCATAATATTTGGGAATGCAGCTGAATATACAGGATTTTATGGGGTCGTGGTAGCTCAGTTGGTTAAGCGCTGGCCTGATAAACTAGCATCCTGGGTTCGATTCCTGCTGGAGGCAGAAATCTTTCCAACCATTAATGGGACTCCATTGCACACAGCCTCTCATTATCAGTCTTGCGTTATACTGGTATGACATGAATACTGTTGAAAAAGAGGTAAAGTCATAAGTCAATCATCAATCTATTTTATACACGTTTTTAAACCATTTCATGTGAATCTTGCCCAGTAATGGCAAATACCTGTAGAGGGAGCAAACTGCATATGCTTAAACCAGCTTGCATGTACCCAGGCTGGTTTAAGCATTATGCAGTTTGCAAAATTAATGTTTTCTAATGGTGTATATCATTTACGTCTATTCACAGAGATGGGTACAGTAAAAGTGGTCTATACTGTGCTTTAACTATCTGTTGTGAGCAGTTGCAGTCGGAAAAAGAAGTGGATATCTTCAATGCTGTCAGAATTGTTAAACAGAACAGGCCACAGCTTATACCCACAGTGGTAAGTACATGTATAGACGAGCTTACACTACTGATTTGGGCTTGCAGAGGTAAGTACTGATTTTAGCTTACAAAAACAGTGTTAAGCATTGAGCTTTCATCTACAGTGGTAAGTACTGATTTGAGCTTATACCTACATGGTAAGTAATGATTGGGGCTTACTCCTACAGAGGTGAGTACTGATTGGAGCTTATAGCTGTTGGGCTAATACCTACAATGCTTGTCACTGATTTCAGCTTACACATACAGAAAGAAGTAGATTTCTATGATTGGAGCTTACTCCTACAGTTGTAAGTACTGATTGGAGTGTATAGCTGTTGGGCTAACACCTACAATGCTTGTTACTTATTTCAGCTAACACTTGTAGAAAGAAGTAGATTTGAGCTTACTCTTACAGTGGTAACTACTCATTTGGGTTTACTAATTTGAGCTTATTCCGGCTTGAGCATACAGTAGAAACCAGTTGCTTTTTCACCTACAGTAGTAAGTACTCATTTGAGGTTCCACATACAGTGATTTGAGCTAACAAATTCAGAGGAAAGTACTGATTTGAGCTTACACCAGCCACTGTAAGTGGTCTGGTTACACATGCATGAGCACTTCTTTCTGTAGTCATATTCATTAGGGGCTGGTCCATAAGGATGTGCTCCTTTACAGTTTGACTCGAGCATGCCTCACCAAATAACTTAAGGTGTATGCGTACACTTCCATGTTTTTCTGCCATTTTAACAATGGGAAGCAACTTTTGTGACTTCCTTTTTGCTTCCTTGTATAACAAAGCCCTTCCCAATTGGGGTCCGCTCTTAAAAGAACTGGCTTCATTAGGAGCAAATTCTTTGAGAGTTGACCCCTGTTGAGAAGATGTAAAATGAAAATTACAGAGTTGCTTCCCCTGACAGTGTATCTATTCAGCTGAAGGTAAATATGATGTTATACCTGAATCTAGGGGGTGGTCTGGTGGTGCGATGGTGCTGTGTGTAACTTCCAGTGCCGGGGCGTCCTACTGATTTGGATCAATGTAGGGCAAGGGCCTACTCTGCTTGCAGTAGGTGCGGGTGGGGGTTGTTTGAACAGGTATTGATTGATTGATTGTTTTGTGTTAAACGGCCCTTTGAGACAGTATCTCAGTCTATATCGGGCTGTCTCCCTGAGAGAGGGAGATGGCCCGATATAGACTGAGATACTGTCTCAAAGGGCCGTTAAACCCAAAACAATCAATCAATCAATCAATACCTGAATCTTTTTATTTTCAGAATGAGTACATGTACTGTTATAACTACATGTCCTTGGTTGTCGACCTCATCCAAGAAGACACTCCAAAAATAGTAGTATCAACACCTACTGTGATTGAAGGGGAAATCAAACAGGGCTATGAACAAGTGACAGGCTTTCAGAATATTTTCTCTTCGTGTGATGAAGAAGATACTGAAAAACAAAACAAACATTCCCATCAAAGTTCATCAGGTAACAGTCACAAAAACCAACGCTCTTCCATTGAAGACCCTGACGCATATCCACAGACACCAAATAACGGATTGTGTTCGTTTGACATTGGAAGACCGATCTCAAACAATAATAACAGCAAAGTTAATTCTGACAGAAAACTGTCACGGCAAAGTTACAGAGACACTCAACATTTAAGAGAAAATGGCTATCTGGTAGAAAATGAGACCGGACTATGGCATCCCAGAAATAGCATTGTGTCAGCACCTAAAGCTCCAGGTCGGATTTGGACATCACAAAATGAGGATACTGACGTTGAGCATAAGAGTAATCCCAGTTTTACAGAGTTGAGGCGTCAGAGCTCAAAAAGAAAACCATTGTATCGTCAGGATGCAAAAGAAATGGATGATTTAAGCCCCGACACTGACAGTCTGGTGTTGGGAAACAAAAGGAGTTTTGATTCTACATGTTTGTGATATCATGTAACGTAAGTTTACCTTAAAGAAATCTGAAGCTCAACAAGAGGGTTGTGTCATGGACGGACACACAATGTACTGCGGCAATGCATGCGTTTTGCTGAGGTGCGGGGGGAACATTGTTACGAAAATTGAATACACACATACAAAGAGGGTTGTGTCACTTCAATTTGTCACCATTTGAGATTATGACATTTTGACCCAACATGGCTCAAATAGATATTCTATTTTTCCCTTGACCTAACGAGTTATTTTTGCCCTATTGACTGCTTGATATTACATTGGGGTAGTAAAGATAATTATCTGATAATGGCCCCTTATTGGCTGCTGAATAAAACAGATGGCCTGTTGGTTATGTAATATTGAGCGGTGACATGACAAAACCAAGATGGCAAAACCCGAGTGAATTAAGCCATTATTTAAAGAAGAGTAATTCACTAAAAATGACAACCAGAATGGCAAAAAGTATGATGAGCCATCTTATAAGGAGCTTCTTTGTTGGGTGTACGAGTTCTATACATTATAGAAACTATTTTGTGGCAATGTTTGCTGAATTGCATTCTTAAATGGCCAGTTATTTCTCAGTATAGTAATGAAGTTTTGTATTTACAGCTTTTCCTAAAAGCAAATGCTAAGTTGTCACTGTATATAAATACATTCTGTTTTGAAAACTTTTCATACATTGTTTTTCTTCCTAAAAACGAAGAATAGCATATTCATGACCCTTTCAACCGGTTTGAGTCTTGGATATGCATTACTTTTACCTTTTTTGAATGTTTTTTCAGCACTCACTAATGTACATATTTACCTGAATTTACCAAATAATAGTTTAATCTTCCTGTTAGTTTTAAGGTGACTGGTCACACATTTATAGGAAGCAACTCATTTTCATTTTTGCCTTCCTTCTCGATGGGGTCAACTCTTGACAGAATTTGTTCCCCATTTGTTCCCCCTTGGAGGGGAGCAAATTCTTTCCTGTAAGAGTAGACCCTATTTGAGCCGCAACATGACAAAACCAACAATGTGGTTGTGCGCCCAGCGCAGACTCAGATCAGCCTGGGCATCCGCCCAGTCTGATCAGAGTCTTCGCTGTCCGCATGGAGGTAGCTTAGATCCTTAGCTACCTTTTGAGTTAATTAAAGTTCTGATCAAACTTGGTGGCTGCCCTAGCTGATCTGAGTCTTCGCTGGGCGCACAACCACATTGTTGGTTTTGTTGTGTCCCGGCTCATTTGTGAAAGAGTTTAACATCCAGGAAAGCAAACTGGAAGCCTCAGAAGTTGTTCCCTGTTTGAAAAATGGTGGGAAAAACATGGCAGTGTACCCATACACCTAAACTGAAATAAAAATATGGGCTGTGACACACATAACCAGCAAAGTGGCATGTGTGCTGCGCAAACTGAGATCAGCCTGGGCAGCCACCCCGTCTGACCAGTCTTCGCTGTGCACTTAAAGGGTAGCTTAGGATCTAACCTACCTCCATGTGGACATCCAAGACTCAGTCAGACTGGGCAGATGCCTAGGCTGATCTGAGTCATTGCTGGGCGCACATGCCACTGTGTTGGTTTTGTCTTGTCGCGGTTCAAATATTTATGTCTGTACTGCAAGTCAGGAAATATTTGTCAAAGTTCTGTTTTAACCATTTTACTTCTAGAAAATAGAATGTTAATGAATATTTCCTTATAAGCAGTATAGTAGTGAACTCATTATAATAACAGCATTTGATTCCAAGATTTTGTTTTTGAGTTGTGTCTGCTCTTATATTTTATGATAAAATACCTGACATTGTAATAGGCCACAGAACCCTAGTTAATATATGTGGACTATCTGATGATAATATAGGGGTAATTATTGTAAGTTCTTCAGAACTGCCAGGTGAGGTGGTTCCAGTGACGGTCACAACACAAGTTTATGGAGAAGGGAGAAAAAAATTACACTCATAGGAAAATACTGAGAAAAGTAAATTACAGTAGTACTCTCTAATTGGCTCGAACAGGCTTGGGACCATGAAAATAAGTTCCAGCCAAGGGTAGTTCTAGCCATCCAGGATTAAATTTTATGTAAAGTGACCTCTAGGGACCAAGGAAAGAGTTCTAGCCATGCAGGGTAAACGAGCCATCAGGGTTCGAGCCATTGAAGTTCTACTGTACCTGTAGTATTTCTCAGTGAGAAAATACTTTGCACTGAAAAGTAATTGCTAGTAGCCGAACCAACTTTAGAAGCCACGACAACTGGAAAATGGAAGAATGTTGCTGGAAATGCTA
The DNA here is from genome assembly GCA_963989385.1 of Ctena decussata. NCBI lineage: Eukaryota > Metazoa > Mollusca > Bivalvia > Lucinida > Lucinidae > Ctena > Ctena decussata. The sequence goes on along the minus strand of OZ022501.1, from coordinate 71,081,652 downwards.
TAATTGCAGTCACATTTGTTTATCAGATCAGATTTACGTCTCAAGGGAAATGTTTCCTGTGTTTTAACATCAAGAACATTTACACCTAAATCACCAAAAATGAAAATATATGAATTTGCAAACAGGGTAGATTCAGATGTGGCAGCTCATTATGAGCTGCCTCATCTGGCTCTACTGTTTGCCCTGTATTTTTTGAATTCTCAATATGATATAGCTTGGAGGAAACTTTTGAAATTTTGCTGATGTAAATTGTTGTCTGCTTTTTGATAACATAACTTGAAGTCTGCTTTTTGGTGCTTCAGGGGTTAACCGATATTCATCCTAGAATTATCAGATAATTCCCATAGCTATATATGAGCCGCGACAAGAGAAAACCAACGAAGTGGTTGTGCACCCAGTGCAGTCTCTGATCACCCTGGGCATCCGCCCAGTCTGATCAGACTCTTCGCTAAGCGCTCAAAGGGTAGCTTAGGGTCTAAGCTACCACCATGCGGACAGCAAAGACTCTGATCAGACTGGGCGGATGCCCAGGCTGATCTGAGTCTTCGCTGTGCGCACAACCACATTGTTGGTTTTGTTGTGTCGCGGCTCATATGTGCGCCACAAATATTGTCTGTTTGTCTTAATTGCTCATTCCTGCCCTATTTTGCTCAGTTTACTCCACTCAATGGTTGTCAAGAGTATTTCTCCTATTGCACTATAATTGTACATACTAAAGAATCATATGAAGTTTTCTATTTTTATACTTCACTAAATCTTGTTCCATGGTATTCATTTAACTTGTCTTTACATTTTTGTTTCATAATTTAACCAAGATTCACTATTAAAATAAAATCAAGAATTACTCTTGAATTTCTTCCTTTAAATCCGTTATTTGTGTATGTAGCTGCAGAACTTGTGGGATCAGTGGCTAACAGATTGTCCTTGCATAAGACCTGGGTTCTTGACTTAGATCCTTTTGCATTTCGTATAAACAGAATGACTGCACAGGTGTTTACAGGTCCCATATAAAACGTGACGTCTTTTCTGATACCAGAGTTCACTATTTCAGAAAACAATACATGAATGCAGCCAGACAGGACGTTTCTGTTGTTGCTGCTTCCAGGATGTATGTTTTGTTTTAAGGTCAAATGGGTACTTCTTACTCTTCCAGGGGAAGCAACTCTACCATTCGCTTCTGTGGTCCACTCATAAAGGAAAGAATTTGCACCTGCAGGAGCAAATTCTTTCCTTTAAGATTAGACCTCATTATGGAAGGGCTTTGCCATACAGCTAGCAAACCAGAAGTCGAGAAAAAAAAAAAAGATTTTTTTCCTTGGTAGACATAGCAGACAAACATGAATGTGTTTTCCTCGATAGACATAGCAGACAAACATGAATGTGTATTTTGACCCATTAATGACTAGTGGACTCTTCTACCTGTATATATTGGACGAGTCCATTTGTCATTTAAGGGGTGTCAGGTTTAGTTTATTTTTCAATTTTTTGTTTTATTTTGAGAAAAATACCCATTTGTTGTATGCAAATAGTGTAGACCCTGATCAGACGCCGCATTTACTCTTTGCCTGTATCCCAATTTTGGGGCGCAAGACATTTATGGGTTGAGTAACTGTTCATCCTATCCTACGCAGCATTTTAAAAAGGCAAATGAGTAAAAATGGATACAAAAGTCAATCCTCAGGCTTGGAAATAAAGATGCTAACTAAACATCAATATCACCTTTAAAAAATTCTTGAACACAATACTAAATATGGAGGTATCATATACAAAACAGAATTTAAAGACAACTACTGAAACAAAATCTGTCCGCATAAAGAACAGCTTGACAGTGCCTTGCTTATCAAATAAAAAGTTTAACCAAAAACATCCAAATTTGACTCCGACACTTTTGTACAGGCAAGCTAAAAACTCTGGGCTAGAAAAGTGCCAATGAATTCTCTCTTAAGCACTTTTCTACTATGTAACCTATACAAAGCTCTGGGCAAGAAGAACATCTAAATTCTTGGTTGCCAGCATGCATAGTGTTTGTCTCGTGCAGCATCACTTTCCACCTCTGACCTTTACACGGGTGTATTTATGTGTGAGCAAACAGTGCAGGCCCAAAGCAGCAGTCTGGTAGGTGGTGTTTGCCAGTCACATTCAGCCAATAGTTCTATATTAAGAGCTGTGACACAATAAAACCAACAAAGTGGCATCTGTGTTAATATATATTATCAGTGTATTATCCAAGGGACACTACTGATACACTGACACTGCATTATTAGAGTTACCATTACTGCTTTACTATGATGTCTTGGAAATGTCATGGAAATGACGTCATGATGTTGCCAGCTATCTAATCACATTGCTGTTATTAAATTAATTATATCTGTAGAAAGAGTTAACTGACTGACTTTAACAATCTGCACCCAGCGAAGACAGATCAGCCTGGGAATCCGCCGAGTCTGATCATTCCTTGCTGTGAGCATGGCGGTAGCTTAGACCCTTAGCTATCCTTTAAGTGCACAGTGAAGACTGATCAGACTGGGCGGATGTCCAGGCAGATCCGAGTCATTGCTGGGCACACATGCCACTTTGTTGGCTTTGTCATGTTGTAACATCTGATAGGTCAAGCAGACCAAACTCAAAGACCAGAAAATTATAGAAATACCGTATATGCGGAAATTTTCGCGGGTTCAAATTTTCACGGTTAAGGGGCAAAAGATAAACATTAATTTTTGAGATTTTTAATTTTCGCGGTTAGCAACATGAGCAAAAATCAAAATTGCTCGATTTTCATTTGAGCTAGTTCTTTCATTAACCTATGGCCGCAGGTTAATAAAAGAACTGGCTCAAATGATGAGTACCAGACTTTACCGAAGCAAACAGAAACAATACATACGGACGCTGTGTCTACTGATGATACTTTGTAAGAAACAGGAAATTATTTCGCCATTTTTATGTTTGCCGTTTCTTAATGACCGCAACATACCACGAAAAATGGAACACCCCAAAAATTATCGCGTATACAGTATGCAGAGCAACAATGACTGTTTCACAAATGATTTGATATACTTAGCCCTTCAACTGTAAAAATTCTAAGTATTGGGACAGATATGTCTGCAAACAGTGCATACCCAAATCGGACTGCTCCTTAAGAACAGTCTGATTTGGGTATACACTGTTTGCAGCTCCATCTGCATCTTTGGATGCAACACTGCACTATAAAACCCAAGTGTCATGTTTTAGGACAATTATGGTAATTTCTTTTAAGTGTCCCAATTTGTTGGAATTTTCACCACAGTCTGTACTGAAATCTCTGACTTTTCTCAAGCAGGATGCTAAGTACTGTTTCCCTATCTTACTTAGGTCATTGGAGCTTTATGCTGACATAACCTGTCTATGACCTGGCCATGACAAAACCTGTCGTACAGGACTAGGTCAGAATGTGCTCTTCAAACTATACAAGTTTGATTTGCTTGCTTGGTAAGCCCTTGGTTGGTTGGTTGTTACTAAGCCCCAATCGGCTGTTGTGATCTCTCAATATGTTTCTTTGGGACGCATAGCGCAATCGGTAGGGCATCTGACTCATAAGTCAGAGGTCCTGGGTTCGAAACCCGGTCTGGCCACATACTTTCGTTTCTCCTTCCGCTGATTCAAGAAGGGCAGTTGTCAGTTACTGGCGAAAGTATATGCATTAGTACTGATTAACCCCTTAGGAGGTCTAAGCCTGCCCAGGAATAGTGTGGTTAGGTTAACTGACCGTCCAGACATGACCATAGCTGTTTACCGTGGACATTTAGCAATAAATCAATGGATCAATCTCTGGGGATTCTTCTTTAGGTAGATTTAACACACTTGTACTCGCGTAGTAGGTGGTGCAACAAATGTCCTTTTCACATCTTGAATTTAAGACACACAAAAATACACTGTTGAGAAACTGGATTAATGACTCCGAAGCCACAATGAGTTCTGTAAAAAACAAACCAGCTTACTGCACTATTAAGATCTTTGCATTTAGCCTCTACGATTTTCAAGTAGCTCAAGTCCATGGAGTATAGAGAGCATTTATTTTGAAAATCAGGCCCAGTCCAGATTTGATAAAGTGCAGTCTGGATAAGATATACCCTAATATGCTTAAATATTGGGACACCTAAAAAGCATTAATTTTCCATTTGGGACAAATGGAAAATTAATGGTTTTAGGTGTCCCAATACTTAAGCACAATAGGGTACACCACTGGTTTACAAAGATAATTGACTGTTCAGTAGTATTTGGTTTCATTATCTTTGCATATTTTAAACTACTACCATTGGCTTGAGAGTCTTTGCATATCATCATTTGGATACAAAATCCTGACATGAGGAAAGCTGCATTATCATTCGGTTTCAAAGTCCTGGCTTATATGAGCTTTATTATTACTTGGCTTCAGGCACCAGGCATAATATACGCTGTACCATCTTATGTCTTTAAAGCCTGGCATAACCAAAGCTATACACCCAAATTTATTTAAGAATTGGGACACCTAAAACCATTAATTTTCCATTTGGAACAAATGGAAAATTAATGGGTTTTAGGTGTCCCAATACTTAAGCACATTACAGTAATCTCTTCGCTTCCAAGTCTAGGCATGATAGAAGTTACATAATCTCTTGGCATCGGAATCCTCGCATAACATAAGCTGCACTTCCATTAATTTGGTTTCAGACTCCTGCAGAGACAAGCTAAATTATCACTTGATGCTAGAGTTTTGGCATGCTAAGTTGTATTACAATATGACTTAAGACTACTTTCCTATTATAAACCATTCTACCACTTGACTTGACAGTCCATGCTACTAAGAGCTGTATCATTTGGCTTCAGTGTCCTGGCATAATACAAGCTATACATACGCTTATTCAGATTCCTGCCATAGTTCTGGCTATATCTTCACTTGGCTTTAGAATTTTCAACACCTGGCTTCAGAATCCTGGCAAAACCCCGTCTATAATCAACTGGGTTTAGAAACGTGGATACTGTACTTACTCTGTTTTAAGAAGGGAATTTACCCTTCAAAAATTACCACAAATATGTAAACCAATCTTGTGTAATTCAGCTATAATTTTTTTTTTCTCTTCCAAAACAATCCAGAAGATCTAGATCCATCTTATAAGATGGATCTGGATCTTTGAGATTGCTTTGGAAGAGGAAACCCTGTCTTATAAATGAAGAAATATGGTAATATGAACTGGTCTATAATTTGGCTTCATAATCCTGCCATAATATGAGCTATTTTTGCACTCGAATTTTCAGTCCTGGCATAGCGTATGCTGTAATATCACACGGCTTCAGAGCTATGTATGCATTTGGTTTCTGAGTGCTGACATATTACTGTGTTTCTTTGGCTATAAGACTGCTTTCCTTCACCAAACAACCCCTAAATATGTCAAACAGTCTAGTGTAGTTTGGCTATTAGATAAGTTTTGCTCTTCCAAAACATTTCCAAAAATCTAGATCCATCTTACAGGATGGATCTAGATCTTTGAGATTGCTTTAAAAGGGAAAACCCCTGTCTTATAATCAAACCAATATGGTGATATGAGCGGGTCTCTTAACTTGGGTTCAGAATCCTGCCATAATATGAGCTATTTTTACACTTAGATTCTGAGTCCTGCGTAGCATATGCTGTATCATCACTTGGCTTCAGAGCTATGAATGCTCTTGGTTTCAGAAATTCATAGGTGAAAATTTCAGGATTATTCCTGAATTCAGGATTTTTGAGGCCAACTGTCCCTATATAAAGTATAGGAAAACTCCCCATTTCAGGATTATAAACCATTGATTTCAGGGTTCTGATATTTTGGAACTTTCTCCTAAGGAAATTCCATATTATACGCTTGGTTTCAGAAATCCTGGCAAATTATGTCCTGTACTATCACCCAGTCTCTTCAGAGTCCTGGCATAATGTAGGCAATATTATCCAATGTCTTCATGAGTGTTTGATGAGAACATCCATTTAGTTCGTCCAGCTGATTAGTGAGACACATTAAAGGTGCTATGGCACACAACATAGAGTCCAGTAAAACTGAGAGACTGCCCTGAACTGCAATTAGACCCTGAAAATAACAGGAATAACATTATCATAAGCTACTAAATACATTGAAGAACTTGGTCTAAATTTAGTCAAACCTGAATTCAGTCAAACCTGCATTAACTGGTAACATTAAAAGTGTCTGCTTACAATATTAAACCCTTAATATAGCATCTTTTTCATTGTACTATGATTAAAGAGACCAATTTGAGACAAATTTGAGACCAACATCTCTGAATCCTCAAAGCGACAAAAATGACAAAAAAATAAATTTGCAAAAACAGTGTATTTCTAGATGAGGCAGCTCATGATGAGCAGCCTAATCTGGATCTATTTAACAGTCCATGGTCAATTTTCAAGTCAACTTAGTAACTCTTATCATGGATTCACTTATTTATGAACGCCTTTTCACTTGCTCTAGATCTACTTGAATTTAGTCCCCTTGTTTAGCAGTATAGTAATTGTATTACTATATGTATTTGGAAATTTTATGGTCACTTTTATAAGGAGTCCCGTGTCTGCAGCAGCCTTTATACATGTATGTTTCTTTGCATTGTATTTTACCTTCAAAAAAGCAGACGAGGAAATTTGCATCTGCAAAATTTAAAAAAAAATATTTCCTGCAAGCTATATCATACTGAGGATTCAAAGACTAAAAGCAAACAATGTGGATATGCATATAAAGTATTTCCCAAATATGCGAGGGATAGTATCACAGATATATAGAATTCTACTCCCTGTCTATTTCCCATCCTATGATGACTTGCAATTTTATGTCCTTTTCAACAGTATTTGTCATATCAGGACCGCAGTCATATCAGGACAACAGGAGAGGGACAATGAAAAGCTGTTTGCAATGGACACCCGCTTTTTGGTTGAAAAGATTTCTACCTCAAGAGGGACCAATCGCTAGTTAAACACACAGTGCTACCAGGGCTCTCTCCCATCCAGTGACAGATAACACAAAAGTGTCTGCTCCATTTGAGATGTGATACAAACCCTGTGTTCTTGTAGCCTCATTCCTATAATGCTGAGAGATTCTCCTACAATCTTGAGATGGGCAGCGACATCTACTGGATCAGCTCCAAAACCCTGCAAGATTAAATATAAAATACATGTTATGGGACAGAACACAAACATTGAGGACTCATGTTAGGCTATTCCTTTCAATGTTTATGTTCGCAGTGAAAAAAATACTGTCCATTTATTCAAAACTAACGACATTAGTTTAATAGTGAGATGTTATGCTTTCAAACCTATTCCAAACCTACTGTGCCAAAAACTTGAGGAGCTTTAGCTTAAGCACTGCAAAGCTTCCATTTTTTTTCGCAAAAATATCAGTGCACTTGACTTTATATGTAGCAGACCTCGTGAGTTCTTGACAAACAATTTTGTTGAGCTAATGATGCTTCGAACCACTTGGCCCTTACACTTTCTGACATTTTATTGGTATTAAATATTTCTTATTAGTTATTAAATAACATCATTTTTGCTTATATTTAAGGTGTATGGTGACATTTCTCTGTTGTCCACCATCTTTATACAGGGGAAAAAAACAACTTGACTTTCTGTCTGCTTTCTAGGTCATCAACACCTTTCCAAATTTCTTTAATAAGAATTTGCTTTCCCTAGGATCAAATTCTTTCATTAAGTGCAGCCCCTATTGAGAAGGGAGGCAAAAAGAAAATGGCAGAGTTGCTTCTTTTGAAAGTTAAATCAATTCTACAATTACAGTATTGTTTTGCCATAAAAGCCACATTTATTCCATGACACAACAAACTGATCTTGTCCAAACTGACAGCTGGAAGAGACTGTTACAGCTCATACATCCCTGGCTCAAAATTATGATGGGCTCTTAGATAACTGAAGACCCTTGCCCCATTCATTTATATGAGCCGCTACGTGAGAAAACCAACAATGTAATTGTGCCCCACCGTATACTCAGATCAGCCTGGGCATTTGCCCATTAGGATCAGACTCTTCGTTAAGTGCACAAAGGGTAGCAAAGAGTTTAAGCTACCTCCATGCGGACAGCGAAGGCTCTGATCAGACTGGGCGGATGCCCAGGCTGATCTGAGTCTGCGCTTGACGCACAACCACATTGTTGGTTTTGTCGTGTCGTGGCTCATACACATTTTTTTAAGATTTTGACGAGTATTTTTACAAATTTGCCTCTTAGCTAGAGCTTGCTCAACATTATGTTTTTGTTTCAACAATCATAAGTAAGAAGTTTGCATCAGAAAGAAATAGATTGTTAATCTGAAGGATCAAATTTGTGAGTACTGCTCAAATAGAACTATGACTTTCAGGGCAACAGACCTCTCATATTCAACATATAGAGGATCTTACATGAGTGGTCATTTCATATGAAATTTATGAAACACGCCTTCGGCCACTCGTGTAAGATTCTGTTTATCATATGACCCTTTTATTCCCTTCAAAATGAACGTTATTTCAATAAGAAAATGCAATGTTTAATGTTGTCAATGATGTTACGTGTATGCACCAAATTGTTATTACACGTGTGGTCATATGATTTTTTATGACAGGATGTTATCCACTGAATAACAGCGACATCATATGATAAAATGTTTTATGCACCTTTATCATTTTACTATAATATGTGGAACTTCATTCCCTTCAGCAAAGAAAAATCTCTAAAACAGATCAAAATTGGTGAAAAATGATAAATGTTACAGACTTTCACATATCAATCCACAGTGTGGACTTTGGAGTGCAAAAATATAGAAATATGTTCATTCTATTTTTGTAAAACAGGTCTGCATATTAGAAACATTTCATTTGCAGTGTTGCTGATTTTAATTGAAATCTTTTAATCCTACAAGTGCCAGAATGAAAATTGTTAAATTTGCAAACATCGTAGATCCAGATGAGGTGGCTCATAATGAGCCACCTCATCTGGATCTACACTGTTTGCCTTCCAGTCTATGAATTACCAATATTATATAGCTAGAAGAAAAACATTTTTGAAATTTTTACAAACGTAAATTTTGTAGTCTGCTTTTTGGCTCTTTAAAACTGACCTGTGGACACATATAACAATTATTATTTTCTCTTTTCTACTTATATTTACCTTAATTGGTGCATCTTCCGCAGCCTGTTTTGCAGCTTTAGCCAACATGGCAGCTGTCACTGCCGCACTGGCTTTCTGAGCATTTGGGTTGTGTCCCCCATGCCTGATGGGTACTGGCTGGGCCTGGGCCTGTTGCTTAGCAGCAAGGGCAGCAGCTTTTCCTGTCTGTATCAATGTGGAGCCCTTGCCAGCTGCTTTCTTTGCCTTTCTCTTCCACATCTAAAAATATGAATTTAGGAAAAGTACAAAGTTCAGAAGACATTTTTAATGATACATAATTTGTAAATATTGAATTACGATAAGTTCCTATTAATCCATAAAGTCATACACTGTGTGCCCTCATTTGATCAGTATTTAAGGCCAGGGCTCAGACTACAGGTCGATTTGGAGAAAAAGTCGCCCTAAACTGCCTGACTTCTCCCTAATTTGAGCCGAGTCAGAAATTTAAAATCTGGACCAAAACTTCTCCTTGAAATCCTGAAAATGTCACAAACTTCTCCCAGGCTGACAGTTCTAGGCTGAGCCCTGTAAAGTTCAATGGAGAGAGACCAAAATCAGACTGCTGCTACAGGAGTGGTCTGATCAGTTTTAGCATTGTTCACTTTTTTAAGCACTGACACAATAATAATCTTTCATGGGTGTGACGTGTGGACAGTAAAAGCTATGTCTAATTGTGATATATATGCCAAACAGTGATCCCAAGGAATGGATTTTTCTATCCGCTCTTCACACCAAAGACAGTTATTTTTTCCTGCATACCTTTTGATTCACATTTTGTTTTAAATGTAAAAGTTGTTAAAATGCATAATGTTAGGGTATATCTGAAAAGTTTCTATTTTGAAAGTTGCCAACACAACCTACATTAACGGCTATATTCAAGAACGTCACTCACACTCCACTCATACTCCACTCATGGAGTTAATCGTCTAGCGGTCACAGGTAGACTCAACTTAGGGCTCGTTGGTATTCACAAAGATGAGGGAGCTCTGAGTGGACTCGATAAAGTGAGTGAGTGTTGAGTGAGACCGATACCTCCCTTGAACTCAACTCAAGTCTTGTTTATGAATACGAAATAGAACTTACCTGACTTTGGTGCGCAAGCTACTCCTTACATTATTTATCATTCGTGTTTGGTCGTATTTTAGACACAAATCGTCATTTATAAGGTATTGCCCCTTCCGTCTGTCTGTCCGTTACATAATATATACACTCTGTATTCCACGGGGATGGTGGTCGGGCGATGGTGCTGGTTATAACTTCCAGTATTGGGGCGTCCTACTTATTTGGATTTAAGTAGGGCAAGGGCTCACTGTGCTTGCAGTAGGTGCGGGCAGTTTTTTTTTATTATTCTTTTCTCATGTCTGTCATTTCTCTTTTCTGTCTCCCTCTTTCTGGGAGACGGCCCGATATAGACTGAAATACTGTCTCAAAGGGCCGTTAAATTCAAAACAGCAACAAACAACAACTGAGTATCACCTGAAAACATGTGTTATGTGTCTATCTTACCAAAACGTTGTGAGGAAATACACTTTAAGAATGTTGGGTCAAGGTCGCACGTGAAGGTCAAAGCTCAAATATTAATATTTTACGTCTGCTTCATAATTTTATAGTAAACCATTCAAAATAACTTCATAAAACATATGCAGAGAAAGAGAATGATGTACATGGCCATACTTCTTTTTTTAGCTCACCTGAGCCAAACGCTCCGGAGGACCTAATAGGATAGACAAGCTCCATCATCCGCCATCGTCCGTCCACAATTTCAAACAACTTTGGGTCTGAAACCTATGGGCTGATTTTAAGCAAATTTCGTATACTGCGCCAGGGCCTGCGGATGCGAATAGTTGTTCAAATGGTCTGGGTTACATGACCAACACGGCCGCCACTCCAAAATATAGTAAAAACCTTAAAGAATCTTCTTCTCCAGAACCATTAGACTGATGATATGTAGGATCAGGTACACAAGTACTACCAAATGACGACTTTGGGTTGACCTTCACCTTTTGTACGGCAAGGTCAAATTTGCGTTTTGGTGCCTTAACTGAGAAATGTTCGAACAGAAAAGTTCGTGGAATTAGTAGAAGATTTCGCTACAAAAGTTGGTAATAGTCAACTAAGTTTTTGAGTAAAAGATGTCAAGGTCAATCGTTGTCTTTTAACCAATGTTTCTCATATCTCTACAGTTGGGCTTCATGACCCTCTTGTTAAGTCCGTATGTCTGTTTTTCTCCCTTTTCTTGTTCACTCCTTATCTTCTGAACCAACAGGAGGACTTTCTTGAAACTTTAATGAAGCCTTGTCAAAGCTTTGTGCAAAACATATTTTAATGATGTTGGATCGAATTCAAGGTCAAACTTAATGGTCAACTGACATTTTGTGTCCGCTCCATCACCCTTTTCTACACCCAATATCAGCACAAAGAGAGAGAGAGAGAGAGAGAGAGAGAGAGAGAGAGAGAGAGAGATGAATTGCGATTTTATGTCCTTTTCACAGTATTTTATTAACGTCATATCAGGACGACGGGAGGGTGACAATGAAAGGCTGTGTTCAATAGAACTGCCGTTTCTTTTGAAAAAAATTATGTAGCCAGTAGGAATCGAACCCGGACCGCTGGCAAAGCAGGCCAGTGCTTAACCCATTCAGCTACCGGGACTCCTGAGAGAGAAGAAGAAGAAGAAGAAGAAGAAGAAACATACCCGGCTGCATATGATGAACTATTTTATATTCAGATTCGGAAAAAATGAACTACCCTGCCCCTATTACCCCTCCACCCATCACCTAATTATGAAGTCTTCGTGATCCATCTTAGGCTTCCTACGCATGATTTTCATCATCTTCTTGAGCGACAAACTGTACATATTAAATCAAATAAAAGAAAGAATTAGATTATTTGAGAAATGAAAAATAAATTATTTTTCAGATACATGAATTCATTTTACATTATCATTTAGGTGTCCTTGTAGATATCGGTGGGGCCATAGCACCATTACTATGGCAACTAATGAATCAGGTTTGGCTGGATTTTGGTACTTTAAGGAATGCCAATTCAGGGTATGACCCTTATTTTCAAGGGAGTATAAGTACACTGTTTGTCAGTTCAGACCGGCGTTGATAGTTTATGATAATTTCATGTCTCCGTGTGTGTTTTTTAGACAAATAAGTTTTTCTTAACTGAATCTGATTTCGTTGGCTGGCTAGTTGATTAGTTGGTTGTTTAAGTTGAATGCCTCTTTCAGAACGCATTATATCGTGCTGTCTCCCAGAAAGAAAAAGAAGATAAGATAGTTGAGAGTAAAAATAAAAATCCAAACCCCGTTACTTACCTGCTGAAAACACAGCTGGCCTTTCTTCAAGTTAGAAGGACGTCCCGTTACTGGAAGTTACCCAGCACATCCGACGACCCCGTGAATCTAATTCACTGTTACAAGTCAGAATATACTGATAAATATAAAGCAGAGGCAATTTTGCACTATAAACATACAGACATTAGAAAATGTGTGTATTTTACACAGATGATGCCCCCGTAAACTGTGTCTGTCATCCCCACCCCACACCCTAAACATCGATCCTCTCTCTTCAAAAAGAAATAAAAAAGTCAAATGCTTATCTTTGGTAGGTCTGTAAACGTTGTGTAAAGTTTCATATTCATTGCTTGAATCCAGAAAGTATACAAAAAATTTAGGCGCGACAGACGGACAGACGGACAGAGGTAAAACCATCGACTGACACCGATCCACAAAAAGGCGTATTGCAACGTTATTATTTACTACTTGAAACTGTAGTGAAGCTCGAGTCACACTTGGGAAAGGTGAGGTTGAGATAGCTTCGTGAATACAAAAGCTGAACTCCACTCACACTCTTGTTAATCCCACTCCAGCCACACTTGAGGGATACTTACTCGAGTTTGAGTAGAGTGTGAGTGTGAGTTTTGTTCTTGAATATAGCCGTAATTCTTTATGTAAATGTTTGGGGTAGCATAAACTGACATTATTTTGCCGTCTTCATGATGTCATTGTCTGTACAGACAACCTCACTTTAAGACCCAGAAACACGACCTCCTATACAACTAATGCATTAATTACCAGGGCCCAGCTGTTCAAAACTAATTAGTTAACATTTTGTTCAAATTTCAAACGTTAATATCTCAACTACGCCAATAATTTTTGTTGAAAAAAAGTGAGACAGTTTTGCACTGCAAAAGCTTCTCACATTTTTTCCACAAAAAATATCAGTGTGTATGGTTATATAGCCATAAAACACTTAATGAGTTGACCTCTTAATGAGTTTGTTAGCTTAATGATGCTTTGAACAACTGGGCCCTGATATTTGCAGGAGTTATTGCCCCTCCTGGTTCAGATAACATGCATGAGATAAAAATTGTCTGTACAGATGAAACTCGTGGATATCCTTATCTGATGTGTGAGAAATAGAAATATCAACTTGTTGCAGGAAAATTACATTAATTAGTAAAAGTATCTCAGTATTTCAGACAATTACAATACATACCATTTTATCCTTGTCTGGTAACCCTGACCACAATTCACCAAGGGTCTTGCTTATTGTGGAAAAATCTGTAATAGAATTTTAATTCATTTTCTGTATTTCTTCTGTTATAAGAAAAAGGGCTTTCCCTTACAAAACAGTCCAAAAAATCTAGATCCATCTTATAAGATGGATCTAGATTTTTTGGAATTGTTTTGGCAGGTAAAAACCAATCTTATGGCAGAATTTCATAAAACTGACTTATTTGACAAAAAGTTTTCAAAAATTCAGATATTCAAAAAATCTTTATGTGAATAACCACAGGCTCGTGAAGTTTAGCCTGTGAAACACTTCAAAATGTAAAAACTTGGTAAGACCATTATGTCATTTAAAAATTATTATAGTACAGTGTTGTATTGGACACTTTGGAAGACATGGTTTAGAAATGTTTCTAAGCTAGAACTTCAAGCTCCTGTGGAATAACACACAGAAATATACATCCCTTATAATATATTTCAATTTTCCACTAGCTATTTGAATTTTTGGCTTCACATACATACTAAATACCAAGTCCAGATTCATTGCAAGCCCAATTACTCTTGTAGACAACACCAACTGCTTTCAACATGTTTTTTTCAAACAACATAAAGAAAAGGATCTGTTTAACAACAATTTCTGATGAAAACACCTAGCTAAGGGTAAACTGGGCAAGCTAAAGGTCAACAAACTTCATAACCACATGACTAGTCAACACTAGTGGAAGTTTTTCCTTCTCCCATTCATTCATTATCAGAGCTCTACTGGTTATGGAGATTATCTGATGATAATCTAGGAGATAACTGTAGTCAAAATTGTCATTTGGGGAAATAAATCGTTGGTTTTTATGAACACAAATTTCGTTTTACGGCGAAACATTAGTGGAGCTGTAAAACATAGTTTGGGACCATAAAATGCATGATTTACCTCCGCAAATGATAATTTTCAATTCAGTTATCTCCATCATTATGCATCTTTTCATATTCATCTTTCAAATTATATTATACCAGTTTTGAACCCAAGCACTTTCAACATTTACCTGCAACTTTAACCTGACATCTGCCATGAGAAGTGACATTAGATAATGACATCCTGTTTCTGACAGTATATCACAGGATATACTGTCAAAATGATTGACATTATTCAATCAAATGTCATTTTATTATGAAAGTGCATTAGAATTTGGAATGATTTCCTTACTTTTCCATTAAATGTACATATATTTAATGGCCCCTTAATACAACTGCCTCAGTGAGGCATTTCAACTGAGGTTGTACAATGTGACAATATGTTTCTATGGAAAACTGCCAGAAATTATCCTTTGACTGTCAAATAAAACACTCGCATAAATTTACCATATGGTGGTATCCTGCTCAGCTAAAAGTATTCAGATTCTAATACGAGTCCTACCTATTCCTGGATTATCTTTAACAACCCTCTGTCTGTTGGCACTACACCACAACATGTAGGCTGTTGGTGCCCTCTTCTTCTTAATCTAAAGTGAAAGCACATAATTATGAACCCCGACAAAACCAACAAAGTGGCATGTGCACCCACTAAAGACTCAGATCAGCCTGGCCATCCAACCATTCTGATCGGTCTTTGCTTTCCCCACAGAGGTAGGTTAGACCCTTAGCGACCCTTTAAGTGCCCAGCAAAGACTCTGATCAGACTGGGCAGATGCCCAGGCTGATCTGATCCTTGCTGGGGGAACATGCCACCGTGTTGGTTTTGCTATGGGGTGGCATATATCACTGAGATGTAGCAGTTCAGTCTGCTGTTTTTGTGTTTCCCTTGTCAATAGGGTCATCTCCCCTAGGAGCAAACTCTTTCTTTTAAGAATAAAACCCAATTCAGAAAATTCATAAAAAGTCACAAAAATTTGTTGCCCTTTGTAAAAATGGTGGAAAAAGTGGAGGTGTGCCTAATTACTTCATTAATTAAACTTGCAAATGGAGACATTAAATTATTTCAACAACTGGTTACTTCCCTTGCCAATATTATGTGAATTGATGAAATACTGTATCATCATCTGATTAATTCCTGGTGCAATACATGAAAAAAAATAAGTGACAGTTTTGCGGGTTATATTATTGAGTTATTGCCCTTTACCAAAGTCATATTGCCAAAGTAATGTTGGTTAAGTGTAACAGCTCAAATTTTACAAACCTGTTCTGTTTCTGCTACAGCAGTTTTCTGTTGTTTCTTCTTCTTTCTATCATCTTGTTTCATTCTTTCAAAATCCATGACTAGTTCACTTTCTGAAAATACAGTAAATTAGAAAACTGATTTACATGATTTATCAATGTTTGTTGTGTGATGAAGCCAGTGAGCGGAACTAAAATTCCATGAAATGGCAAGCCGTTCTTGTAGAATTTCAGTGACAATCACTGGCTTCTTCACACAGTGAACACTGAAAAATCAAACTTGTTGAATTCTTATATTAACACTTTACCTACTGTCTTTGCATCGTTTATTATACCAAATACATGACATAGGAAAGTTTGTCATTGAAGAATTCAACCATTATGATATACAGCCACATGCATGACGTTATGTCAATCAAATGTTAACTTCGCTAATTTGAAAAGTCACATGACCAAGTGGCATTCATCAGTGTATATTAAAAGCCACTTGGTTTAAGGTGGTTCATCAAAGGAAAATTGGTAGTGGGTGTAAATACCGTATTAATCCTAATAAATGCCCCTGTTCTAAAAAAGGCCCCTGCCTCTTTTTCAGAAAATAATGTTATATTAACTTGCATGAATTCCTGTTTGCTTCTCTGGATAAGATAGCTCGTTGAAATGGGGTCTACTCTTCAAGGGAAGAATTTGCTTCAAGAGGGGCAAATTCTTTCCTGTAAGAGTTTACCCCTACTGAAGAGGGAGGCAAAAATGATAGAGCTGCTTCCTCTGAGTATACCTATCACCTTTATATGGCTTATCAGAGGTATTTTGGCAGTGGCTGATTTACTACATTTTAGGTTCTAAATAACGCCCCCCTTTCGCAAAATGCAATGCCCCGGAGCATTCAATACGATGAATAAGGTAATTTCTCTCTGTCATGCTAATATACATGTATGTTGTGACCCCTCAATAGAACTGCCTCAGTGAGGCAGTTCTAATGAGTGAGGTGTCACAACATGTACTTCAGGTGAGATAAAGAACATTTATCGAAATAAAAAAAACCTTTCTACACATCTTTACTATGCAGACTACACAGCACTAATGAAGTTTTGTAATATTATCAAGTCATATCATTATCACAAGTTTGATAAATATTTGTAATTTTAACAAAATGTTACAAAAAATTCAGTACCATAATGCAAACTTCCAGCTCTTGGCTTTCTAGAGAAATAGTCATCATACATGAAGACATTTAACATGCAAAATATTGTTTTGAATTAATTCTTTTTATGTATATAAATTCTGTCTAACAGCAAGACAGAAACTAACTTTCTACTCAATTTTTACTGCTCACTCTTTTTTGGTTTCATATTATTTAATCTCAAACCATGTTTTGTGTCAGATGAAAGTATATGGCTACATTTTCAGGGAAAGTAAATCTGCCATTTTCATTTTTGTTTCCAATCTCAATAGGGCCTACTTTAAAGAAATGACATTGCTCAAATTCCTGCAAATTCTTTCCTTTAAGAGTATACCCCATTCTGGAAGGAGGTCATCCAGGAAAACAACAGGAAGTCAAGGAAGTTGTTCTTCTTTGTAAAAATTGTGGCAAAAAAAATAAAGGTGTGTCCATACACCTTAATTTGGAAACAGCATGCCTTTTTACCCTAAATATTTGGACAGACAGAAATATCAATTTTAGAAAAAACATAAAATGAGCCGCAACATGAGAAAACCAACAAAGTGGTTGTGTACCCCGTGCAGACTCAGATCAGCCTGGGCATCTGACAAGTTTGATCAGACTCTTCGCTAAGAGCTTAAAGGGTAGCTAAGGGTCTAAGCTACCTCCATGGGGACAGCGAAGACTCTGATCAGACTGGGCAAATGCCCAGGCTGATCTGCGTCTGTGCTGGGTGCACAACCACTTTGTTGGTTTTCTTGCATCGCGGCTCAAATCACTATCAACAAGTAACATGTGAACAAATAACGTATGAAATTATATCAAACTGAAGGCAGATTTGAAACACAAATTAGAAATGAGAGATAGGTCTAGATACTTGATAACACGGGTAAAGAAGGGGTTTGAGGAGACGATTTCTGTAAATACTCTACAAAAACATTTTCTACCAGCCCACAACAGAACAGCCTTGACTTGACGGTTATAATAAGGATCCCAACATGTTTCGGGTAGGAATTGAGCACCCTAACACCAGTTAGCATAGTTCTCCACAGTCCTTACCTGGTGCTTGCCCATCATAAAGACAAAATTTGAAGAATGTTACCTTGACCTTCAAGGTCAATAAGGGGTTGATGTTGGTATTGAATAAACTCTTCAGCAGTAGCCATCATCAATCAAAGTATAAACTATTTCCAGCCCGGCACTATGCAATAATAAGCCATCAAAAACAAAAATTTTGAGCCGCCACACGTCAAAACCAACAATGTGGTTGTGCGCCCAGCGCAGACTCAGATCAGCCTGGGCATCCGCCCAGTCTGATCAGAGTCTTTGCTGTCCGCATGGAGGTAGCTTAGACCCTTAGCTACTCTTTAAGCACTTTGACCCTTTGGTCATAACGAGTCTGATCAAACTGGGCGGATGCCCAGGCTGATCTGAGTCTGCGCTGGGCGCACAACCACATTGTTGGTTTTCTCGTGTCGCAGCTCATATACAGAAACTTTTGTATGTCTTTAAGTTTAATATAAAATTTGTAAGTCTATGACCTTGCTCTATGACCTTGACTGCAAGGTCACTGATAAAGGTGGGAATGGTACCATATACAATTGAAGATCAATATTTAACATCAGTGTAAAGCAAACAGATCAGAAATGATCAGGAATTAGCCATGGATTAAGAAGATAAAGTTTAAACAAGAATATTCCAAAGTTTAAATGAAAATCAATAAGTCCATGACCTTGACCTCAAGGTCACAGAAGGGGGTGGGAGTGGAACTTTGTAAGTAAAACTTTAGACCATTATCCAATTATCCAGTCTAAGACACAGGGTAAAATCTATTTATATCTCTCCATACAGCTGCTGCAGTGAACTGATCAAATCTGATCAACTTTTTTACCCTGTGAGTAACAGTGTTATCAACTAAATGCATCCATGAATAAAGGAAAAACCTTTTACATCTGTTTATGGTGACACTGATGAACACACCAGAGTGGCAACAATATGTCATCTGTACTTCATACAGGTGTATTGAAAGACATATGTTGGAATTATCCTCAAAACCAAACATTATCTAGACCTACATGTATTGACATGAATACAATGTATCAAGTTTCTCTGAACAAACCAAACTGTGTCCTACCTGCCAGTGGGTTATGATCTGCAAGTATTTTGTTTTGCAAAGTTACATGTACAGTCAGCTCTTGATATCTCAAAGTGGATGTTCATCCAAAACTACTGGTATCTAAAAGTAAATTTTCTGGTCCCAGAAAATTTACTTTTAAATACCAGTAACTTGAGATAACAGGACTTCAAATGTGAAGAAAAGAAGGAAATGTGTTCAAACTACAACAGAACTTCAATGGCTCAAACAGGCTTGGGACCATGAAAATTAGTTCCATCCAGGGTTAGTTTCTATATAAACTGACCTCTTTGGCCCAGCAATGAGTTCAAGTCAGGCAGGGTTAACGATCCATCAGGGTTCAAGCCACTGAAGTTCTACTGTATATTCTTTGATATACAAATGTAAGAGGTACTTTGAGATATCCGTGTTCGAGACAACAAGACTTGACTGTATTTAAAATATATTTACAGATATATGTCTAGCAAAGATGCAGTTCCCAGTGCTATAGCTAAAGGTGTATCATAATAATTTGGTTTTAAAACTTTTTTCTCTCACTCTAAAATAACCCCAAGTATCAATAGCCTAATTCTGCTATAAGATGAGTTTTTCCTTCCAAAACAATCCCCAAAATATAGATTCATCTTATATGCTGAATCAAGATTTTCTTTTTTATTCTTTTTTTTTTTTTTTTTTGGGGGGGGGGGGGGGGGGGGGAGAGAGAGGAGAACCCTCTTATAGCCAAACAAATAAGATACATAAGTTCAACTTCATGCTTTGGTCACCATTACTTTTAACAGTGACAACTTCAGCAGAATAGTAATTAGTATTAATCTGTACAAATCAAAAGTCAGTCAATTCTGCGGAACTTACTATCTAATTGCTGCCTGTTTCCAAAAACTGATTATTAAAACTGCTAAGATTTACAAATTTTCCAAATCAAAATCTTAGAGACTTCCTTCTACCAAGTTTTAGCTATAAGACCACATACTTGGGAAAGAGCTGATAATTTTGCTATCTGCTTTTATTGTCTTACTACATACATTACTACTTCATGTTACTATTTCCCATTTGGTGTCTTGGTTGGGATTTGGAATCTAGATTTGAACCGCGACACGACAAAACCAACAATGTGGTTGTGCGTCCAGCGGACACTCAGACCAGCCTGGGCATCCGCCCAGTCTGATCAGAGTCTTCGCTGACCGCATGGAGGTAGCTTAGACACTTAGCTACCCTTTGGGCATTTAATGAAAGTCTGATCAAACTGGGCAGGTGCCCAGGCTGATCTGAGTCTGCGCTGGGCGCACAACCACATTGTTGGTTTTGTCGTGTCGCGGCTCATTTATCAGTTCCTGATCATTTTACACTTCTTACCATAAAAATTCTTAAGTACTTGGGCAGATAGATCTGAGCAAACAGTGCAAACTCAGACATGAAAAGCAGCAGCCTAATCAGAGTCCACACTGTTTGCTATTCATTCCACATTTTTAGTCACATTACTGCAGTGCGAAAACAAGACCTGGCCCCGAGGTTATAAAACTTTTTTTCATGCTCAACTCAGCTGAGCATGAAATTTTTTCTGCTCATAAATTTTAAAATGCCAACAATTGTTGGCATTTTAATATTTATGAGCAGAAAAAAATAGCCTTCCTGGCTTATCTGAGCCTGAAAAAAGCTGAATTTCTTGGTATTTTTATATTAATGGGCATTTTAAATTTCATGCTCAGCTGAGTTGAGCATGAAAAAAGTTTTATAACCTCGGGGCCTGTACGCGTACAGGATAGCTCACCTGACAATGCCTTGCCCTTAACATAAAAACTTCAACGTAAAACTTTATCATTTTGCTAACGCCAACACCGGGTGTAATGCAATACTCTTGCTGTACATTTGTACAGGCAAGCTACTGAACTGTTCCATTTTAAGACCATTACAGTAATTATTTTGTTTTCCAATTGTTTAGTCTAGAATTTTTACAGCAGAATTAGAATTACCTGTGTTAGCAGGAACATCTCCAAGCTGGATCATTCCTTTCTTTCCTGTCCCCTTAGTCTTTGCCTTTTTCTTCTTAGCAGACTTTACAGGCTTAGCCTGTTCTAAATCTTCTTCTGAGATCATTAGACTATCATCCTCGTCAATGTTCATCAGTGACTCATCACCTGCGTCACCAAGAGCTGACAGATCTATATTGAAGTCATCTTCCATTATATTCTTCTCCAGTTCAAGATTGTCTGTATTCTCCAGTTTGATCTTTGCTGACTTTTTCTTTTTTGGTGGCAGATGATGATCAGATGTGTTCAATCCACTTGTTGATGGCACATGAACAACACTTGGCGTAATCATTTGTGTAGGACTGAATTTTATTTCTTGTTCTGATGGTGTGTCTTTCGCAGCTGCTTTTTTAGACTTTTTTGACTTACTTGCTGATTTTGGTGGAGCAGGAGAGAAAGGTTCTACTTTAACTGGTTCAGTTTTGATGGGAGATGTTTTTAGGATTTGCTGTGATGTTGAAGCTGCTTCAGGGTTGAGTACAAATTTAAGCTTTAATGATTGTTGACCCTCAGGTGAAACTGGTAGTTCTTGTTTGATTAAGTTTGGATCAAGCTGCAGTTTAGTAAGAGGAGGTGAACCAGAAGGAACACTTAGGGCCATTTTTAAGTTAGGAAGTTCTGTAGGAGAGGTCTCAACAAATGAAGTAGCTGCAGCAGCTTTCTCCTTAGTTTTTGTTTTTTTCTTAGCAGGTATGACAGATTTCTCATGACTTGGTGAAGAGGTACCCGCAACAGATTTTGTTGATAACACTGGGTTAGAAGATTGTGTTGGTGAGCTCAACAAAAGTTTTATAACACTTCCTTTATCTTGTTTGGTTGCCTGATCAAGTCTGATAGTATTAGCAACACTTCTGGGGGAGATTTTTTGTCTTGCTGGAGTAACAGCTTCAGACTTAACACTTACTGGAGACATTACTTCTGTTTTAACTTGTGCAGTTTCTGCTTTTGGAGAAACAGGCATGTCTTTGATTTTAAGCGCCACAGGGGGTGTGGATGATGCTATCTTAGCTGCAAGAGCTGCTGTAACAAGTGGTGGAACATTTGTTGTTGCCTTGTATGCTTTTTTAGGTGGTAGTACCTCTTGAGGGACCGGGGAAATCTCTGGTGTTGGTTTCTTGGCAGCTTCAGCTACACCAGTTTTTTGTTTAACTGTTTTTCTCTCAGCTTCTTCAAACTCTTCCATTTCTAGAACTTTGGCCGACTTTTTTCTCATCTGAAAATGAACCGTATTCAAGATAAGGTATGGGTATATCACCATGTTGCTTTGCCATTTCTTCAAAGGGAGACAACTTTCAGGACTTCCTGTTTGCTTTTCTAGACAACAAAAACCTTTCAAAGGGGGCCAACTCTTAAAGGAAAGTATTTGCTCCAAGAGGAGCAAATTCTTTCTCATAAGAGTTGACCCCCATTAAGAAGGGAGGAATAAATGACAGTGGAGGAGTTGTTCTCCTTGAAAGTGTACATATACACATTAACTCATGCTTATAAAGCAACCCTCTAAAGATGTATGCATACTCTTTAATGAAAGGTGTAAATCCTCTCTCCACTTGGGGCTACTCTTAAAGGAAATAATTTGTTCTATATCAGAGCTCTACATAAGAGGGAGTATTTGATGATAATTGAGGGATAACTTTTCTTATTTCTCATTGAAACCATATGCTGTGACCCCTCATATGAACCGTCTCGATGAGACAGTTCAGATGAGGGGTCACAACGTATGTTTTTATGTAGAATTAACAAAAATTATCCCTAATTATCATCAGATACTCCCTCTTATCTAGAGCTCTCTGTAGATAGCAAATTCTATCCTTCCAAGTTCCATAGTCAGACAAATTCCATGAGAAGGGAGACAACTGGTTCTAAGGCAAAGTGATCTCCCTTGGAGGATACTCATATATTACAATAACATGTACTGTGTACAGTCCATGTACTTTTGTCATTCAGACAGCAAAATATGAAAGAGTTTACAGGGCTGGAAAACTCCACTCGTCCGCTCGCCATGACGAGTGGCTCTTGCTTGAGGACGAGTGAAAATTTTGATTTTTGCCAGTGTAAATTATTGAAATAATCATATCTTTGATCAGGTAGGACCAGTGGAAATTTTAAG
The DNA here is from genome assembly GCA_963989385.1 of Ctena decussata. NCBI lineage: Eukaryota > Metazoa > Mollusca > Bivalvia > Lucinida > Lucinidae > Ctena > Ctena decussata. Next base: position 71,058,418 of record OZ022501.1, on the reverse strand, counting down.
TATTTTCCAATCCAGGTTTACACTCAGAATTGGCCTGATCAGGCCCCGAGGTTTTAAAACTTTTTTTGTGCTCAACTCAGCTGAGCATGAAATTTTAACTGCTGATAAATAGCAAATACATGTAACTGATAAAAGCAGTGGTTTTCTTGCTCTGATTCAGCTTAGCAAAGATGCTGATACATATGAGACTGAAATACAGTTGAAAAGGACCTAAAATCGCAAGTCATCCATCCATTTATCTCTGAACCCCTTCTTATCACCCTTCATTACCATAATGACCCTAAAATTTCGGACACACAAAAGTCTGACAATTATCATTTGAAAATTCTTAGAAAGTGGATTTTACATGTTAATGCATCCAAATGATGCTTAGTGAATGGCAAACATTGTAGATCTTGATCAAACTGCTCCACTAGGAGCAGTTTAATCTGGGTCTTCAATGTTTGATCAGACCTGTCCATCCGAATATTTAGGGTCATTACGGTACACTGCTTATCAATTCAGTGACAATGCTACAGCTTAAAGTGCCAAAAATGTTAGTAGTTTAAATTCTCAAACAGTGTAAATCCAGAAGACAAGGATATGGATGTACATTGTTTGCCCTTTGACTTTTGAAGTCCCAAAAGTGATACAGCTTGCGAAAATTGTTTCTGAAAATTTTGCAAACGTAAGCTTTGTCTGCTCTTTCAATGCTTTATAGGTTAACAACGGTATATGACTAGATTCAGAAGTGACTGCATTTTTGAAAGGAAATACAGTAAACGCGACAATTTTCGCGGGTTCAAATTTTCGCAGTATAGGGTCAAAAAACATAAACATTAACATTAATTTTCCCAATTTTTTAATTTTCGCAGTTATGCAAAAAGTAAAATTGCTTCTTTTTCAGTTGAGCCATTTCTTTCATCAACCTGAAAGAACTGGCTCAAGTGAAAAGTACCAGAATTTACCAAAAGCAAACAGAAACAAAACATATAGACATTGTGTCTACTGAAGATATTTTGTAAGAAACATGAAACTATTTTGCAGTTTTTATATTTTCGGTTTCTAAGTTACCGCGAAATACCGCGAAAAGTGGAACACCGTGAAAATTATCGCTTGTACGGTATACAACAGAATTTCATTGGCTCAAACAGGCTTGGAACCATGAAAATTAGTTCCAGCCATGGGTAGTTCTAGCCATCCAGGGTTAGCTTCTATACAAAGTGACCTCTACGGACCAAGAAAAGAGTTCAAGCCAGGCAGGGTTAACAAGCCATCAGGGTTCGAGCCATTGAAGTTTTGCTGTATATAAACTTATTACATACCCTGCCAGTTCTTCCAGGAGTTTTACTGATCTCATCTGCACTGTCCGGCGACTCCGACATAGGCTTAAACTCAGTCTGTACTGGTGTCACCGGCACCTCTACCACAGGGGCTGACTTTGCCACAATCTTGGGACTCTGTAGTTTGAGCTGAGCTGAGGACACACCCTGATGCTTGGCCTCGGCTCTTATGGCAGACTTATTTGCCATGAGCAAGGGTATTGGTTTACCGGTAGATGTAACTGGGGCAACCTGAACTGGTTTAGGGGGTGGGGGAGTCACTTCCTCTTCTTCATCATCTTCTAAATCTTCTACATCACTTTCAGTGAACTTGGCTGGCCTTTTTCTGACTCTTCCTGAGCGAGTCACTGAAATAAAATAAAGATTAATTGGCATTTTGCAAAAAAGGAGCATAAGCCATGTAAAAGGTAAAGGTAAAGGTTTCCCATAGCCTAATAGCCGTAGGGGCAGTGGGGGTTAGAGACCCACTGTATCTTGGGCACAGCTGATGAAAGGCGGAGCCCATCCCTCTCCTTCCACTGCCTTATCCTTCCCTGATTCGAAAAAGGTATCCATTTACTGCTGGGTTGACAGAGAGAGTTTTCCAGTCATCGTATGGCGACAGTGAGCCGCGAACTCACGACCTTACGGTGACTTTCTGCACAATAGCTGAGCCACTCTAACCACTCGACTACGGCGCCTCTCTGCCATGTGTGCACAGTAAATAGTTTACAGGGTTACCACTTACATGTATCCTTCACTGCATAATTCCCTGACAATTCCCCGACATTTAAAAGTTTCCATACCATTTTTACCGATCTTTATTTTAACTATCACTTGGAAAGTGGGGGTTACTCTTCATGGAAAAAAATTTGCTCCCCCATGGAGCAAATTCCCCCCATGGAACAAATTCATTCTTTAAGAGAAGCCACCAATAAGGAGGTAAGGAGGAAGATGTGCCAGGACCATCTCTCTACAAAGTACATCATTTCCCCTTGAATAGAATAAGAAAACAATCTAATGACTGCCGCAGCCGATCTTTTCAAATTCCCTAACTTTTCCCTGATTTTACAAGTCCTGACCTTTCTCTGACCTGCAAACAAAAAATCAGTTACCAGGGCCCAGTTGTTCAAAGCATCGTTAGTCTAACCAGTTCGTTACGAGGTCAACTCGTTAAGTGTTTCATGACTTCATTACCAAATACACTAATATTTTTTGTAGAAAAAATGTGAGAAGCTTTTGCAATGCAAAAGCTTCTCACATTTTTTCTACAAAAAATATTGGCGTATTTGAGATATTGACGTTTGAAATTTTAACTAAACGTCAACTAACGATGTCGTTAGTTTTGAACAACCGGGCCCAGATGTTTTTATCTGACCCTGGTAACCCTGAGTTAAAAAATGCCCTCCTCATCTGTTGCCTATCACTTTCACATGAATTTATGAAATAGAGTCTTTTCTCTCCAAATTAAGACATATCTGTTAGGCAGGCAAGTGACTATGATATAAATTATGCCATGAAATTATGCCATTGTGCTAAGCAGACCTTAACCATTCATTCAAAAGGCAAAAAAAAGAAGTTAAAATGAACATTGTGAATGCTTCCAGTCAATCATAGTGCTGCCATGATTAATCTGTCCATAGAAGTCTGTAATTCTATTATCGATACAGCTTATCACTATCAGTCAATCGATTATCTGATATACACTTATAGTTATCTTATTTAGGCACAACTGCTAAATTTCTGTCATCTCTCCACTAAGATTCAAGGCAATTTTTGTTCATATGTACTTCGGAAACATCATGTTCTGCTGGCAGTACTAGCCTAGGCTGTTTCTCTCTTTTTAAAATCAGACTTTTATAGGTATGAGTAAAGCAGAAATGAGGAAAAGAGCTGGGGGTGGCAACTACAGCAGGTGTCATTAAGAGGCTGGAGGCTGGGATTTGCCCCTTCTACTCTGGCCTTATCTCCCGCCCATATTTTAGAGATGTATATATAAGTTGTACGGAAAACATATTAAAATCCCCTGCCTACTTTGCCCTGACCCCCGGGTGCCAAAAATGTTAATGAAACCCCTGTGTAACAGTAACAGCACAACTCATCTTTGGCAACTCATCTTTGGCATCTTTGGTTCATAGTACCACTCTTTTCCATCCAATTAGACAGTTGTGAAATATTTAAACATACATGTAATCTCTGTCAACTAATGAATTTATTTTTGCAGGATAAATTATACATCTCGAGGGCTTAGTGCAAGACTAGTCTAACTCCATATTTTGAAACTTTTCAGGAGAAGCAAAAAACTGATTATTACAGTACATAAACAAAATATTAACATGAAATTTGACACATTTACATGAAATATGGGAAGAAATGCTTACATTATTCGATTATTAATTTATTTTTGTTAAGTTAGGTTTTCGTGACTTAGACTACTTTTGCACTGAAAAGTTTAGTGCAAGACTGGTCTAACTTGAGATAGACTTTTTTTTCAAATGCAAAATATAAGTCATAATAAAACAAATTTTAACAATTTTTACAGTTTGAAGGCAAAAACTCAATAAGCATGAGCTGAGAAACAGCTATTTAACAACTTTAAACATTTAAAAAGGACAATTTATATAACTTTTTTTTTGTTAGTGAAAAACTAGTCTAACTTCAAATCCACTTTTTCTTAGTGCAATATACTAGTCTATCTCAAGATAGACTAGTCTTGCACTAAGAAAAATGAGGAAAATATTTTGAAATGGAAAGATTCCATTTTTTACTACCGAAAAACTGTTAACCAAAGTGTTAAGAAAACACTGTACCTAGACCTATAAACAGTTAAAGACTATAAGAACTTGTATCTAAATTTATAAAACTGAAAACTTAGCCATTTATCCATGCTATGCTCTTTAAAATCAAATTCGTCTCATTGTAGTTAGACTAGTCTTGCGCTAAAATTTTGGCTCATTTGGCTCATAGACTATTTTTGAATTAGGAATAAAAGTGTTTTTTGCAAAAACATGAATCTTAATATTTTCAAAGAATGTGTATTTGACCATCAAGTTTTCAAAACTGCAAAAAAGTGAATTTGTGAAAAATAGTGAGTTAGACCAGTCTTGCACTGAGCCCTCGATCTGTAATGATGATAAATAATAATATTTCAACCTCTTTATTGCAGCCTTTAACTCAGTAACTTTTTTGATCACGAAAACACATGGCAATACAGTGTAGCTGATAAAGTCAGCATAATTTGAGCTGCGACATGAGAAAACCAACAAAGTGGTTGTGCGCCCAGCCCAGACTCAGATACTGAGATCAACCTGGCTCCCCACCCAATCTGATCAGATAAGGGCGTAAAGTGTAGCTAAGGGTCTAACGAAGCTACCTCAATGTGGACAGTGAAGACTGTGATCAGACTGGGCGGATGCCCATGCTGATCTGAGTCTGCGCTGAGCACAACCACTTTGTTGTTTTTTTGCTAAAGCAGGTGCGACAAAAACTAATTCATTGCTGAGAAAGTTTACATGTATGCAATATTGCTTATATGCTTATCAATGGTATTAATCACTTGAAAATACGTTCTGCATAAAGGAATAAAACAGGTTTGCCTTTCCGAAATACTCGCATTTTTTAATCATCCAACATACCCGTTGTCTACGGTGATAATATTTTTTATATTTATTATTTTTTATCTCGCGAAGTCTCGTACCAATGTTACTTTCACTTTCGATTTCAGCAGCATGGTCGCTCAAGTCTGGTTTCTGATGAATTCTCGCTGGATTTTTTAGATTGCTGGTGGCGTAAGAACATGGGTCACTTCGTAGAGTGACAAATACTTTTGAAAATGCTCTGAAGAGTTTTAAACTGGTTGTTTACGGTATGATTCAGCCCACCAGAATCGCACGACAATCGCCCCCCCCCCCCCCCCCCACACACACACACGCACTGCAGAGCCGAACCTAGAGGGCGATTTGGGAGAAATGGTCTTCCTAAGCTGGCTGACTTCTCCCTATTTTGAGCTGAGGGAGAAGTGAAAATGTATAGAACATATAGGAAAATCCAAAATTTAGGCCAAAACTTCTTCCCTTGTTTCGCCAAATTGATATCATATGCATGCATAATAAATAAAAGGGCAAATTTACCACACATTTTACTATCAAGACCTTTTCTACTAAGAATGTATACATAAATTTCCCAGCTTATTGCAACACATATATTTTTTTACGCTTATTTTTTTTCCAATCCTATTAAAAATTACTGGGATATATTAGTTTGATATGCAAAACATACAAATAACTTTACCTTTAAATAGAAAATATCAAAACTGAACGCCAAGAGTACCATGTGATAGTTACTCTAAAATATATTGATCCTTTTTGGGTTGGTTGGTTTGGGATAAGGCATAAAATAAATAAGTTTACTGTTTCCAATACACTTAATAGTTTATTGAATCCGTATATTCTCGGTAGTAAGGATAGTGCAGTAATGATAGAAAGGTAGGCTTTAGGTAGCACACTATTCCCTGTGGTAGAGTCCGTAAAGTTTGGGAGGGTTCGGAAATTTTCAAGTTGCAGTACTTTATTTTACCCCAGTGCCATACAAGGTTTTAGTAACTGCTCAATATATGGTCCAAAATCACAGGAGAAAGACGGAAAAACTGGATTTGCAATCTTGCGTAGTTTCAGATTGTTAAAACGAAAGAGCTTACTTTTAAGCCAAAAAACATGAAAAATACGCCAAATGGTAGTTGTTACGAGATCTGAAAAGGGGAGAAAATGGCCAGTAAAATATAGCAGTCTCAGAGTCAGAAGAACAGAGGACAGACATTTCATTCGTTTATTTCGTTCCATCCAAGTGCCAAGTCTTGTACATAACCCGATCTCGACATCTGATTAAACAATTATAACATGCATGGACAGAACCTTGATTCGATTGAGAATGCCCGGTATCTAGGTGTTGACATATCCACGGATTTGAGTTTCAGTCACCACATTAAAAGAATTACATCCAATGCCCAAAAAGTCTTGGTTTTCTAAATCGAAACATAAAAACTACTCATTCTGGAATACGTGAGGCGGCTTATAAAACAATTGGTCGGCCCCAGCTTGAGTACGCCTCTTCCATTTGGAGCCCTTATACCAAAAAAGATATATATAAAGTGTAGATGGTGCAAAGAAGATCAATCCGCTGGATATGTCACTCTTACTCCACTTATGACAGTGTGACTCCCATGCAGTCAGCTTTAGGTCTCAGGTCACTGGAAATGAGGAGAGCCAATGCGAGTGTCACCATGCTTTATAAAATAGTACATGGCATAGTAGCTATTCCACTTCCAGTGTACTATGAGCAACTTAGTAGAAGGACACAACATAGCCATCTCCTTGCATTCCGTCAAATACACACCACTGCAAATTATTTTAAGTACTCTTTCTTCCCCTTGTCCATAGTTTATTGGAACAGATTGCCAGCCAAGGTTGTCATGCTGCCTACACTTGAACAGTTTAGTGTGGCAGTTCGGTCCTTGGACCACTGTCTAACTTAATACAACAATGAGACTGTTTTTCACCTGTTTTTAAACTCTGCACTTGTTCTTTTAACACTATCACCCTTTAATGTTTTCTTTTCTGTTGTTGCATTTGGACTTTAAGTCGCAATCAACCTGCACATAATCCTCACGAGGGGGTGCTGCAGTATAGAAAGATAGATATTTTTGTTTCCGAAAATACGGGCCTTCCGAATTTCGTAGCATCAAGTTACCTTCTTCTGTTTTCGTTATTTTCGATGCAGGAGTTGTTGCACCTTGATCAGAGCCACCTCTTTTTCTTTTAGAAGCCATCTATTCGGCTCCTATTGTTAAATTTTAGAGAATATATAAGTGAGAGTTTAAAATCGCATGAAGTTATAGATCTCTGAAAAATATTCAACGCGATCCGCCAATTAGCCTTAATTGTTTATTCGCTCATCGGCCGTGCGTATATCTATCGGTACTACTAAATACCCGACGACACCCCTCTTTGGTCCTAGATGGTGAAAAGATACCCATTGTCACAGAACCATTTCCTAAGACATAGATCTGAATCCGAATCTGAATAATTAACTGGTGACACGTCAATCAGACATTCAGTCACCGGGGAGAATGACTAGAAGATTTGATCTTAACCTTAACAAGGAGGTAAATTTGGAGATGCTTCAGCAGAGGGATTGGACAAAGAAGGACGTGTATAAAGGTAAAGGTTTCCCATAGCCTAAAAAGGACGTGTGTGCAAGTCCCTAATTTTGCCTGGAATGAAGCTGGATTTAAATTTGTCAGTCCTAGCATAGGATACTTGGAATACTAAAGAATGACGAGTTACTGCTATAAAAGGTCATTTGTAGGCAAAGTAGCCTTACCTTTTGGGCACTAGTTTAAAACAAAAATTATCTTAAAAAAAAAAGATAATCGGCTTAGATCTAGATTAAATAGAAGTTTGTATTGTAATGTGTATGAGTCAGGTACATGTTAGATATCGAATGTGTTGATCAGATTGTACCAATGCGCATAATGATACGTATATTTGTTGTTGATGTTGTGATTGCGATTTTGGAAATGCTGTTGAATTCTGATTGGGGTCTGTCTGCGTTGCACATAACAATGAGAATTGGTTGGCTGACCGCCCCACATATAACCTTAAAAGTGTCGCAGTTCCAACACAACATCAACAACTAAGCCAAGTTTTCGATTTCTGCGTCAAGTTATTTTTTTTTTTTGTTTTATATTTTACATGAGCGACATACAACAGGCGAAATGTTCTTTGGCAAAAATCGATTGGGACCGAAATATCTAGATTCGTCAATACACGGTTTATAAGCCAACAGTCATATGAAACTGAAAGTAGGAAGAGAAAGCGAAAGTAAGATACTTACATTAAAATCCCGGGTGTATTTATATTAGCCAATGAAATACTTAAAATGTAGGTCAGTAGTAAGGTTATACGGCTAAAGCCGAAAAAAGAATACGTCTATTCTACTTTCTTCACAGACAGGCACTCGACGCCAAGTGTGCGCAGCTACAGTTACGTATCGCTGATCCACTTGGAGAACGTCGTTAGGAGTGTTACAACAACAACAATTTACCTTCTTGTTTGAGAGACGTCCAGTTTACTCCTCAAGAATACCAGGCATGTCCTCAAGTTCAATATTATAATTTTCCAGTAACAAAACGAGCAGCCTAATTTTGAACCTTATCCAGCTCTTCCTGGATGATTAAACCATGCGGGTCCCACACTGTACACCCACACTCTAGGACAGGACGTTCCAGCCCCTTGTAAGCGTCTTCCTTACTCCCTAGGGCAAGTAGAGAGGTTTCTTCTACGAAGGCCAATCATTCTCTTTGCTTTTGTGCAAACAATTGCATTATAAGAGTTCCATTTCCGAGTGAAAATTATTGTAGCACCAAGGTACTTAAAACTACCAAAATTTCCCAGAAGAGCTGCATCGGTGTTTTTATTCTCTTCCCAATACGCTGCGTCATGCTACATTTCACAGGTTGGAAATTCAAACCCGATTTATAGCCCAATTTCTAAATCAATTTATGCCCCTTTGAGTTATATCTGTGTCCTCCTTGTTATCAATTTGTAGATAGCAAATGCAATGATCTGCAAAATCATTAGTGATATCATTAATATACAAGGACTCCTGGAGAAAAAGTAGGGGTCCAGTACAAAATCTGGCAACTGACTGGCAGACCCTTTATCGTAAAATGTACAGGATAGCACCGTAACCTTTTCATCTGGAAAATGACTGCTAAAAGGTACACACAAGTCTCAACACTATCAGAGCTGCTGCATTTTTTTTTTATTTCAGAGGACCTATGTGCTTGGCACATTAGTCTTAAAGGTATATCTAAAACTAAAAACTTTTTGATCAAGCTTCAAAGTGAAAAAACTGAGCTGATTTCATTTTTTTCTAGCATTGTTAGTTTTTGTTTCATATACGACGTTACATAATTGTATATCATCTGTAGGAGCGCATCTGTCTAAAAACTTTCCAGTTGCCCCGCATTTAAGGCGGTGATTTGTGGTTATTATAAAAATCTGAATAAGACCATAAAATAACGTATCTCTCCGAAAGTTAGTAGACTTCTGATTTTCGTTGTTTTCTTCATTTTAGATGACAAAGAAGAACGACATGCTGATTAAAAAAGTGTTTCAATGAGGAATGATCGAAGGGACATATTCTGCACAAAACCTAAAAAATAACCTTGTTATTGAAAATGTATTAAGGTCTGAAGATACTTAAATGCATTTAGAAGAGCAGAGCACCCTAGCAATTATTTATTCCAGCTCTTTCTGAAATTGTAAGGTAGAACAGATGATAACAGTAGCTTGTTCTCAGATGTTCGATCATGTTTAAGATTCATTTATAGTGGTGCATTTACCAAATAAAGGATAGCCAGCTTTACCTATATCACACATACAGTATAAAACCTACATTACTGTGACCAAGACAGGTGTGTAAATGAAATCGTTTAACCGTAAAAAAGTAGACTCTCCCCCGTATTTTCTTCATAATTTTTTACAAAAACGTGTGGAAAAGGTTCGAAATTAACAGTAGCAAGTAGCAAATATGCCACCAAAAAATCTCATTTGCAACTTGAAGAAAAGTGGTCAGCAAAAAGTTGAAATACTGCTTCTATGTGTAAGACTAAATAAATTTTATTGAATTTTGTTTAGTCATAAATCTAACAATTGTTGACTGGCAAGAGGACTGTTTCTGGCCTAGAGTTTTTGGCTACCAAGTATATGAGTTTTGCTACTAGCTTTTATACCGTTAATTTCAAATACTGACACAGTCTACTTCTTTATTATCTGCTAAATCTGATAATGTATGAGAGAGTTGGAAAAAATAACTGCTGGAACGCTCTTCCCAATGTGTTGAAGTATCTTCAGATCAAAATACATTTAATATTTTAAATTGTTGGGCAGACCTGTTTAAGAATTAGCAAGTAAAGCGTTGCTTTATTTGTTTATTACGGTGACTTTTATATGAATATCAACTTTAACAGATCAGTGGTGGGAATCAATCAACTTATCGCAGCTTATCTCATCATTCACTTTAACACGTATCAACACCATCAATTGCGGGCAATGTATTGAATTGTATAGGAAAGACACGTTTCATTCGATATTATTAAATCATCAATTAACACCGACTTTTTATGCATACATGCTCTTAAAATTCGATTCTTCTTCAGTGTTTTTTTCCATAATTCTATGTTATTTTTAATTGGGGGATTTTTAAGTTGTAAACATAACCCCTCAAATGGCATACTTATATAGTAAAATGCACTAAAAAAGCAGGGGGCATCTCTATTCATTTCGCGAGATCATTTTTACATACAAAGTTACATATTTTATGCAAACGTATTCGAAAACTGCAATAATTATCCTTTCTTAAGATATATATTTTAACAGGAGAAACGTAGAAATAATTGGGGGAATTTAACTATATTTGATAATTATTTAATGCTTTTGCGCGAAAACCCCGCAGTTCACCTGTATATCACTACAGTATTACTAACAAAATATCGATTTTTCAAATGGATGGATTTATTATTGCTCTTGTTTAATAAGATCTAAGCAGTGGCACGATAAAGGTAAAAAGTTAAAAGGTTCTCGCTGTTGTACACCAAGAAACAAGTGGATGGTTGATGTGGGTGGGTGTGCGGGGGGGGGGGGGGGGGTAGGAACGGGGAGGGGCGTTCAAGGCAGGTGAGGGGGGTTACCGAATAGAAAGCTATGCAAATTTTGTTTTTCCAAATCCGGGTACCTTCCTTTTTTGTTCACAATAATACCGAAAGGGGAAAAACACTTAATTTGAATCCTTCGGTTTTTCATACTTAGCGTCGATTTCATTTTCTTCATAAAATGATATTTTAAATTACGCACTTTATCCTTCAAAACATTAGTACTTTCAGTTTCTAAATATAGATGCGTTGTAAAATAATGTAGCTTCTATAATTGTCCGAATGTACAACCTTGCAAATTATCAGTGTGTATATTTATCAAATCTTTTAAAGTTATGAGCTGGCTCATTCCGAACCTTTTTACGAGAGAGCACGCACTGCTTTGATTAGTATGCGTAAATGCGCATTCTAGTCAGGAGAAGTGTAGTACGCACTGGAATTAGTAAGGTGTTGCGAGTGTTGACCCTCTGTGCACTTACTGAGCAGACTGTGCATATGCGCAGTTCGCAAATGCTCATCTGAAGACTTTATTCGCGTGGCACAACTCTAAATATTCCAGCCACATTCAACGATAACAGATTTATTCCTCATGCTCAGCTGACACACAACGCTGAAACAACGGCTTGTCATTAACGTTGGTTAAACGTTAAGTACTATGACGTCGAATTACCGTTGATATTGACGGTTACGTGTTACTTTAGACATAGCTGATTTTATTATATGACCAAGATGTAACACATAATTTCATTGGCTAATTTGACGTCACGTGCCGGTCAATATTTTGCGATATTCACCGGCTAGTCAGTAAATATCACTTTTGCGCTGACGTCTTTGTATTTTTGGTGACGTAACGTCTGATGTACCCTAATGTTAATGGCGTAACGTCGCGAGATAATACCATGTGGTACCATCATCAATAATAAAGGAAACTGTATTTAGAATTATCATTTAATAAAACAATTGTTGACCTTTTTTCGGTGAATATGCAGTTTTATTGACCTGCAAACATAACATATTGACCTCCGCTTCGCGTCGGTCAATATGTTGTTTGCAGGTCAATGAAACTGCATATTCACCTCAACAAAGGTCAATAATTGTATAATATGAGGCGCAAATTTGTACTTAGTAATAAAGAGGAGACACTCCTCCCTCTCTATTGGGACATCTTAAAAGTATCTCCAACATCAGTAGAATCTGTATCATGTCTTCATTGATTAGAAAAAAGCCTTTGACAGGGTAAGGCATGCAGTCTTATGTTCACGGGCTGATCTGAGTATGAGCCTCTCGCATGTGTTTTAAGACAGGTTTTCTCAAGCAGAAACTTAAGTGAGACTGATTTAACAAGACGTATCCTTCAAACTAAGTAATCCAACACCCTTTCTGTTAACAATGAAAGTTTTTAAAATCCCTTTTATGGGCAGTCCATGCGGAAGTACAATATCAGTGCAAATCTAGTTCGCACCACTGAGCAGCTATACGACAAGGCTACAAGTGCAGTCCTGATAAATGGCAGCACAGGAGAATAGTATGGTTTAGAACAACAGTTGGAGTAAGACAAGAATGTCTTATGTCACCCACCCTCTTTAACATTTTTCTTGAAAGGCTCATGTCCGATGCTCTGGAAGAACATGACGGAAAGGTTAGCATAGGCGGCAGAAACATTACCAATCTGCGGTTTGCCGATGACATAGACGCTCTAGCTGAGGAAGAGCAGGAACTAGAAGTTCTAGTTGAAAGTCTCGACCAAACCTGCACAAGGTATAAGATGGAGATCAGTGCTGAGAAGAGCAAACTGATGACGAACAGCGCAGATGGCATCCTGAGGGGGATCAAGGTAATATGGTAGAAGCTGGGTACTGTAAACAGCTTCAAATACCTTGGAGCAGTTGTCTCAGATGATGGCTCAAAACAGATTCTTTCAAGGATTGCGCAAGCCACTTCAGCTCTTACCAAGTTGAAACCAATTTGGAGAGATAACAACATATCTCTTTGATCAATGGTGAAACTTATGCGCTCCCTTGTCATTTCCATATTTCTGTATGCCTGCGAATCGTGGACCTTGACAGCAGAGTTAGAGAAAAGAACGCAGGCCTTTGAGATGAGATGCTACCGAAGCTTAAGGTTACTGAACATTTCGTACAAGAACCATATAACCAATGAGGAGGTTTGCAGAAGTTCCAAGCAGCCATTGGAGAATATGATGAACTCCTGACGCTGGTCAAGAAACGGAAACTAAGGTGGTTTGGCCACGTCTCAAGGTCTTCTGGTTAAGCAAAGACAATTCTTCAGGGCACGGTGAAAGGAAAAAGAAGAAGAGGTAGACAGAAGAAGAATTCTTCAGGGCACAGTGAAAGGAAAAAAAGAAGAAGAGGTAGACAAAAGAAGAGGTGGGAAGACAATATTATGGAGTTGACAGGAATGGATTTAGCCTGCTCAACTAGGGCAGCTGAAGACAGGACAAGTTTCGAAGTCATCTGTGGTGCCCCAACGACCCAGTAAGGTTATGGGATAGGATAGAATAGAATAAAGAGGCTTAATGAAGATACTTTGCTATAGCTTTCCCACTAAATACAAAACATTGAATCACATTGAATCAACGTTGATTCAATGATGATTCAACATTTTGTGTTTGCTGGCTTGACGAGACTGAACTGCAAACAGCGCAGATCCTGATACGACTGCTCTACTAGGCCTGCAATGTGTGTCCAAGTAGTAAGAACTGAAGGATATTATATCTATTATACTGATCTCAAACTCCCAAACGTAGAAATCGGTGCTTTGTTGTCTACCGCCATATGACCTTGAAAACACCAATTCTCGTCCAATTACCGAAGTTAAATTAGTTTTCTAGTTTCTTTTATAGTCCCCCCCCCCCCCCCCCCCCCCCCCAATACATGTATTTTTAAGATGTTCGAAGGAAAATACGTTTCTTTCAATGTTAAAGACCTTTTGATATATTTAACCGTTTACCGTCTACAATGCACTGTCTTCTCGCTTTTCGTTTTGGAGCATGCTGAAAAGTAATGCGTGCTGTTCGCGGTTTTCTGTATACTATGTACTTCCAATGAAGTGTGTACTGTCTGTCTACTGCGTCCTTGATACTTTCACTGCGGCCTGCTACAAAATAGACGTGGTGCAAGCACAGGGGCATGGGTACAAGGTCGCAGCATGTGCGTCTGTTTAAGCGCATTCGGACTCTACAATGATGTACTTTCAACCAAAGTGGAGTCGCACAAACAGATGGAACCCACAAATGCACCATAATAACCCGCACTTTATGGGAGCTAAACCCTGGTGGGCCGTTAGAATAAAAAATGCATGCCAAAATTTCTATGTAGCACATACTTATATTTGGGCAGTAAAACACACACGTAGACACATCTAATTATCTGTATATTTAAGTTATGCAATAGTGAAAACAAATAGAAAATATAATAAATCATTCTAAAGAGCGGTTATGACACTTTTTCTTGTCAATTTTAGTTTTGTATGATCGAAATGCAGAATTTATAAAATTTTGCAATATGTTCAACGTTTGGCATCATTTCTTTTCCCTATCAAAGTGCTTTCTTCGTCTGAAAATCGATGTTAATGAAACGTGGAACTGGAATATTTAGTTGTGACTGTGGACAGACTTCCAATATCATTATTTTTTTCTGATACCTAATCACAGTGTCGGAGCGGAAATGTACAGTGTTTGAGATTGTATCGTCTCCTGTGATTCTGTACAGTGAGAATCCGACACTTGGTGTAAAGCGATACACGGAGAGAGTAAGTAAACATGACGATGGTTTCTTTAATTTCATTATTATCTTGCTTATTGCGATTTCTATGGATTGCTTATAATATACGAAGAACTTAAGAGGAAGAATGCTTTATGTTTTTCCCCAAGTTGTGCACACACAAGTTCTTGATCATTTGAACACGCAAAACAGCACACGATTTCGTCCATGTGAAGGGTCGTGTATTCTCGTGTCAAGGCACAAATAAACTGTTATTTTTTCAGCAAATGAGTATTGGTCTTTAAAATATCTGAGGTTAACGGTAGTACCTCGGTTTTTATGTTTGGGGTGAATAAAAGTGATGAAATGCTGAGTTGTTCTTCGATTGATATTCGTACAGTCACTTGCAGAAGACAGCTTGAAAATTGTACAGCGACCCGCTATTATCTTTGTACAGTGACTCGGATCGAGTTGTTTTTCATCAAGCTGAGTTAATGCATTTCATTTCGACAGCGACGACCCTTCGACATTTTTTACTTCCAGAATTCAGAATATAAATCCTTTAATCAAGTTTGGTACCGAATAGTTTACTGGTGGTACGCCAACATTTGTTTCTTTCAGCTACTGACCACTACAGTTTTGTCTCATATAAGACAGTTGTCGCGGACAGAAAGAATATGCCGGGCCGCGTAGCGCAGTCGGTAGCGCGTCTGACTGAAGAGACAGAGGTACCGGGTTCGATTCCCAGTCCGGCCACATACTTTCGTGGAAATAGGTCATGAAATCTTTTCTACGATTATTTTCCCCCCTTCCACTGATTCAAGAAGGGCAGTTAATTGTCAGTTACTGGTGAAAGTATGGACACTTAGTACTGGTTAACCACTTAGGAGATCTAAGCCTGCCCAGGAATAGTGTGGTTAGGTTAACTGACCGTCCCGACATGACCATAGCTGTTTACCGTGGACGTAAAGCAACAACACACAACAACAACAGAAAGAAAACACGTTTAGAACCTCAGTCGTCGATTTCACGAGACTTACATGGCAGCATTTGATGAGCAGTTTGAGATACTGGTTTATCGTCTTTGATGCCATGAACGTAAAGCATACATACATGCATTGTTGAGCCACAATATGCTACCATACACAAAACGCTACCGAGATAGCATTTTATGTATCCCTGCCTACACAAAATGCTACCAAAAAGCATATGGTGTAGGCAGTGTACACAAAATGCTTTCTGGTAGCGTTTTGTGTAGGTAGGGTACATATGTTATTTGACTGGTCGTTCGAGGATACACAATATGCTCTACCAGGAAAAAGTATCACTTTTAAGCTCGACTTAATGACTAGAACTCAGAAACACATGTTTAAGGTAACCCCGGTCTTAGCTGACATTATCGTACCCATGCGCGGATATAGGCGCTGGAGACGGGGGTCAGAACCCTCCTCCTCCCCCCCCCCCTCATTTTCCAACAATGAGTTTTGCAATCATTATGGTAAAATTTGTCGGAACCCTCTGATCTGAAGCTGGACGGAATGGACGCCGGGGAAATTTTGGTCCCTCATTTTCATGTTAGATGGAGCATATTGTGTAGGGCATATATGATACCTTCACAATATGTTCCCAAATTTTGA
This sequence comes from Ctena decussata, assembly GCA_963989385.1. Classification (NCBI taxonomy): domain Eukaryota; kingdom Metazoa; phylum Mollusca; class Bivalvia; order Lucinida; family Lucinidae; genus Ctena; species Ctena decussata. The sequence continues at coordinate 71,042,046 of OZ022501.1, read as the reverse complement.
GATAGCATTTTGTGTAGGCAGGGATACACAAAATGCTATATCGGTAGCGTTTTGTGTATGGTAGCATATTGTGGCTCAACAATGCATGTACTTTGGAAAGTAAAAACAAATATGCACATAGCGCGTTGATAAAATAGTCATACACCAATTACATTGCCGAAGTCAAATGTCTATCTACAAGTAAAAGCATCGACAAAATAGCTTTCGCTCTACAAAACTAGTACCGTTGTATCACAGTGTACTTTCTCAGAAGACACACACACATGCACGACACACGATAATTCCTTCAATTTCACATGTACGCTCAGCGAAGACTCAGATCAGTATGTGAATTCGTGCAGTCTTATCAGAGTCTTCGCTGGCTACATAAGGCAGCCCCACTATCCGTAGTTATGCTATGAGCGCCCAGCAAAAACTGATTAATTTCGTGCCTTGGGGAGCGCTGTGGCCTAGTGGTAGAGCCTCGGACTCCGGAGCGAGAGGTCGAGGTTCGATCCTCAGTCGAGGCGCCGTGTTGTGTTCTTGAGCAAGGCACATTTACTCCCAAAAGATACTGGTGATACCCCGGAAGTGGTGACTCCGTCCCGACTTGACTGAAAAATTGATTACTGGGACGTTAAGCAAAAGCGAAACGAAAATGTCGTGTTGGCTCTGAGTCGGGACACATCATTTCCTACATTTTCACATGTGCGCTCAGCGAAGACACTGCGCAGTCTGATCATCCTTCTCTGGGAGTGGCGAGCGAAGACTCTAATATATATCAGTAAAAATCTGAAGTTGGTACATAAAATAGTCTTCAAGTTACAAGACAAAAATCACTCAACCATGACATGTAGGTCACAGTGACCTACATTTATTTTGAGGTGCAACATCACGTCATACTGATTCATATACAAAAAATGAAGTTCATACATCAAATAATCCTGAAATTATACTGCATAATGACTCAACTGTGAAATGTATGTCAACAAGTCCTACATTTTTATTACTCGAAACATCGGGTCACACTGACTCGTATATAAAAATTCGAAGTTGATACATGAACTAGTCTTCAAGTAATAAGGCAAAATCATTCAACCATGAAATGTAGGTCACAGTGACCTACATTTATTTTGAGGTGAAAAATCTGGTCATACCAACTCGTATACAAAAATGAAGTTCATAGATACAAATGTCTTTAAGTTATAAGGCAAAGTCATTTAACCATGAAATGTAGGTCACCACAGCCTTGCGGTCATAATACCATAAGACAATGTCACATGGTTCACTGATGACGGACCAAGATTAAGCGCAAGTTGTGTTTGAAATAGATAAGCAGAAAAAAAAACACTTTTTAAGGTGTCCAAGATTTTGATAGCTAGCCACACCCAGGCAAGGACCCTGGGGCTAGGAGTCATGAAATGAAATCTGACCCTCCAAGGTACCTTTGGTCCAAGTATGAATGTTTTTTTGCTGAGTGGTTACTGAGATACAAAGTTTTTGAAGAACTTGGTTTAAACGCATGCATATGGAATGGACCAGATGCTGACATACGCCACAAAGGGTCGTCTACATCAGATAGGAGGCGAATACGGCTGTAGTGGTGGTAATATTTGCTTTCGATGTGATTGAAGGTCAGCTGGCGCTGTGGTTTATCGTAAACATGGTAAAAGAAGCAGATACTATATACAAGTGACTGTACAGAAAAATTCTTGAAAATCGCAGTTGTCTGTACGACAGCATACCAAGTCACTGTACAACAATCGATACATGCAGTGTCCTGTAAAATGAAGAATTTTTAGGATTTATCTCCAGTGTAGATCCGCTTCGAAGATGTTATTTCACAAATATATGTTTCTATAATGTGGTCCTTATGAAAACAATCGGTGTTTCGTTCGATCATGCGATAAATACACATTTCGTCATTGATGCGATCATGCATATTTTTGCATGCAAAGATGATTGAGACTTGTGCATTACACCAAGAACACTTTATAAATGACATTTACCTTCTTGAGGTATTCCAAATTTACTGATGCGTCAAACGGACCAAAACAGTCTGGCTTTTTAATCATAACTTGAGAAAATTGCCAACATTATTTACCGTGTATATTGACATCCTTTACACCAAGTGTCAGATTCTCACTGTACAGAATCACAGGAGACGATACAATCTCAAACACTGTACATTTCCGCTCCGACACTGTGCTAATGGAAAGACCAAAAGTTCACATAGATACATACTATTCAGCTGGCACACAACGTTATAATGACGTCGCATTGACATCGACGCGACCAGATTTCATCGTATCGACGTCATTCTGACGTCATGTGCCCGCTAGGATATACTTTACTGCCCAGCAGTTACAAGACGTCGAAATGACGTGGTATTGACGTCGATGCGGCATGGCGGCATCGCATCGACCCCATTTCGACATTACTACCACGTCATGTGCCTGCTGGGCGTCTTGTAATGCTGTTCAAACAGACTGCATCGTTTTAGTTTACCCTCTCTCTTGGGACACCTTAAATTACTGTAATTATTCTAAAATTTGAACAGGTGCTTATACAAGCCGACAGTGTGTTAAAAATGACGCATTGCACATCTTGATCGGATTCTAAACTGATTTCTCAGGTACTTTAGGATTACTGCGGCAAATGTTTGTTGATCTAGCAGCTCTTTGGTTACATCATTGATAATCAAGGGTCGGTCATATTTCCACGGGCGTTTTATGATCATCTTTTGTGTTGAACGTTATGAACCTTGTCCGGACAAAATATATTTGACGCTATACGCAAACAGTGGGTACCAAGATAAGTCTATGCAACTGCGTAGTCTGTCAGAGTAAGTGCAGTGCACCGTTTGATTCCAAGAAGGAATACTTATTGCGCCTACGCTGTTCTGATCGTGCAAGTGCACAGACTAGTCTAGACTTAGGTGTTTTGCATATACCATAGGGCTGATTTTATCACGGCACGACTCGAATGGCATGCGCAAGGAAAAAAAATGTTTGTTCAGCCCATAATGTTTGCGGCGAAATATGTATGGATACGTAATCAGGACCTACCAAGATATGTCTACCCTATGTGTAGTCTACCCTGTTCTGATTGCGCATGCATCTAGTCTAGACACGCGTGTTTCGCGTATGACATAGGACTGGTTTTATCACTACACGAGGTATGCGCAAGGAAAAATATGTTTTAGCCCATCTTGGTAAAAGCGAATGCAGTCCGATTAGTGTCAATTCCTTTCGCACACTTTACGGCGCTCCAGTGTATGATGCTCAAGACTGTTTATATATGTTGTGAACGCATATAATTGTTACCACAGACTGCGCTGATTCTTCTCGTCGCATGTGGCAATTTTTCGAGGGTGCGGCTCTTGGGTTACATCATATTTGCACGTGTATTTTATTCTCATCTCGTGTGTTTAACGTTATGAGCCTTGTGCGGGCAAAATATGTTTTAACGCTGTACGCAAACAGTGGGTATCAAGATAAGTCTATGCAACTGCGTGGTCTGTCGGAGTAATTGCAGTGCACAGTTTGAATCACAGAAGGAATACTTAGTGTGCCTTCGCTGTTCTGATTGTGCAAGTGTACAGACTTGTCTGGACATAAGTGTTTTGCATATACGATAAGGCTGATTTTATCACGACATGACTTAAAATGGCCTGCGCAAGGAAAAACGTGGGTTCAGCCCATAATATTTGAAGCGAAATAAGTATGTATACGCTACCAGAAAGTACCAAGATATGTCCTCGCTCATGTGTAGTCTACCCTGTTCTGATTGCGCATGTATCCAGTCTAGACACGCGTGATTCGCGTGTGGCATAGGACTGGTTTTATCACGACACGAGGTATATGCAAGGTAAAAGGTGTTTCACCCCATCTTGGTAAAAGCGAATGCAGTCCGATTAGTGTCAATTCCGTTCGGACACTTTACGGCGCTCCAGTGTATGATGCTCAAGACTGTTTATATATGTTGTGAACGCATAATTGGTACCACAGACTGGGCTGATTCTTCTCGTCGCATGTGGCATTTTTCCGAAGGTGCGGCTCTTGCGTTACATCATTGATAATCATGATAATCAAGAGTCAGTCATATTTGCACGTGTATTTTATGTTCATCTATTGCGTTTAACGTTATTAGCCTTGTGCGGGCAAAATATGCTTTACGCTGTACGCAAACAGTGGGAACCAAGATAAGTCTGTGCAACTGCGTGGTCTGTCGGAGTAATTGCAGTGCACTATTTGATTCCCAGAAGGAATACTTAGTGTGCCTATCCTGTTCTAATAGTGCTAGTACACAGACTAGTCTGGACATAAGTGTTTTGCATATACGATAAGGCTGATTTTATCACGACTTAACTTAAATGGCCTGCGCAAGGAAAACTGTGTGTTCAGCCCATAATGTTTGAAGTGAAATATGTATGCATACGCAACAAGAAAGTGCCAAGATATGTCTACGCTAATGTGAAGTCTACCCTGTTCTGATTGCGCATGTATCCAGTCTAGACACGCGTGTTTTGCGTATTACATAGGACTGGCTTTATCGCGACACGAGGTATATGCAAGGTAAAAGGTGTTTCACCCCATCTTGGTAAAAGCGAATGCAGTCCGATTAGTGTCAATTCCTTTCGCACACTTTACGGCGCTCCAGTGTATGATGCTCAAGAGTGTTTATACATGTTGTAAACGCATAAATGTTACCACAGACTGGGCTGATTCTTCTCGTCGCATGTGGCAATTTTCCGAGGGTGCAGCTCTTAAAGAATGCGCATTAATATGACAAAAAAAAAAAAAAAAGAATTTGTTCTATTCGCGTAGTAACCAACACTTTGACTAACAACACTGTATATATTTAGACCATCACCCGTTTGGTAAATTTGGACGGACACACGGCGCCATGTGCGTGCAGTTATGGTTACATGTACGTACCGTTGAGCCACTTCGGGAGTGAGTGAATGAGTGAGTGAGCTAGGGTTTAACGCCCCACCAACAACGAGGTCATATGGGGACGGGACCTCGGCTTAAAGTCTCATCCGAAAGACCGGAGAAGCAGGAGATCGAGCTTGCGATCCCTGGATTGGTAGTCCGGAGTGTAATCCACTACACTACAGCCGCTTCTGCCACTTGGGAAGGTCGTTAGGAGAATTGAATTCAACTGAACGGTTGGTAAATCTGCTGAATAGTAAACATCAAGTGCATTTATTATACCAAAGACAAAGATGGATGGATGGACGACGTGATTTTACGTCCTTTTCAACAATATTTCAGCTATATCAGGACGATAATGAAAGGATATGTTCAGTGGAACCCCGTTTATGGTAGGAAAGATTTTCGCCTCAAGCCGGGACTCGATTCTGGTCCGCTAGGTCAGTATGCCAGTGCTGAACCCACTGGCCTACCGGGGCTCCTGCCAAAGACAAAGAGACAGACACACAACGAAGGTATTCAAATAAACATACAGACAGAGATACACATGATCAAAGAAAACTTGTTTAAGCTACAGTAAAACCTGTCTTAGTGGCCACCTCTATTAAGCAAGCAACCTGTATTAAGCAAGCATGTATTCAGTTCCCAAAACAGGCAAATACATTGAAATGAACCTGTGTTAAGCAAGCACCTGTCTTAAGCAAGCAGATTTTAACTATCCCTTAGGTGCTTGCTTCATACAGGTTGGACTGTATTTAATCTAAAACAAAATAAACTCAGACTAAAACCAACAAGATTGATTAATTCTCCAGCAATAATTTGAATCAACCTTGACGAGGCCAAAAACCAGGCACATGACGTCCTAATGACGTCGCACCGACATTTATACGACGTCACCATGTCGCATCGACGTCAATATGACGTCACTTAGACGGCATGTACCTGCCGGGAAGACGCTTTTTATAAAATGCATTACTGAGCTCCATGTTAAACTAGAGTTATCTCCCTTTGTCCATACAGTCATTTGTTGCAAATAGTCGGAACTTTTCGCACCGAAATGTTGCATTTCTCGCACGAAATTTTTTTTTTCTCAGCTATTCTCTTAAGCTAGTCTGTCAAGCTTTGTTCACCATCTTCATTCACTACCAGATGATACTCCATATGAGAAGACGTAACTAGCCATCGTTTACATCGAGTGAAAATGAAAATGTAGTGAAAAGAAATGGGGGGCTTATTTTCATTTCAGCCACTTTCCAACAGATTCATATGACTGCGCCGTGTTTTCTCGTAAATTGTTCTGAAAAAGGAATCATTCCACCGTTGTTTCCCCGATTGGTTGTGAACACCTTCAAGATATTCTGCACGCAGATATTTCCCTGGTTCCTTGGTCTCCAAGAATGCCACTTTGAATGAATATTCTGGTTGTTACAGCAAATGAAAAGAGTCTTGTATAAGCTTCTTGAAAGTGTGAAATATTTAGTTCAGAATCCCACTACAAGAGGTAAAAGGAAGGACCGAATCTCATTCTTCATGAAGGTGCCCTTACCCAGGGGGCACATGACGTCGCAGTGACGCCGCACTGACGTCGATGATTGCTTGTCATGTCTCACAGACTTGAAGAAAAGAGAGCATCAGCTGTTAGGAATGTTGTGAAAAAGTTTCATTGTAGTCTATTGTTGGATGAAAACAAACTATAAAGTATGGACTATATTTGAAAATTGGTCGTGGTCTCGAGCCGTAAAAATAAAAGTTAGTAAATAAATAGATAAATAGATGTAGAAAATCTTGCGTTTTCCAAGATCTAAGAGATGCAGGGGCATCTCTACATACAAAGTTTCATATTTTATGCAAACGTATTCGAAATCTGCAATAATTATCCTTTCTTTAGATATATATTTTAACAGGAGAAACGTAGAAATTTAACTATATTGAAAATTATTTAATGAACCCGCAGTTCACCTGTATATCTGCTTACTAACAAAATATCGATTTTTCAAATGAATTGATTTGTTGCTCTTGACCGGAAATTCGTCCGTGTGAACACAGGAAGATTACCCGTTTGTACAAGGGAAATGCTTCTTCAGTTCTTTAGTCCGATCTAATGCCTCATAAACCCGCACAAGGCATGTACTTCTCAGGTTTTTACCCTGCAACAAAATTACGTAAATGTTATTATACAAGAGCAATTGGCCAATCATGAGCTGGTCATATAGATAGATGGTTACATTAAAGATATCTCATTTATTTAGGAACGTCTGGGAGAACGGATTGAATATAAACACAGCTTACCCCATCTCCTCTTTGTTTCAAACTTTTGAGATTTAGCAACACCGAAGAAGTTAAATACAGAAATGCGCATCTGTCGCGCCAGATTTTGGTAAAGCTACACTTAAGGTGGTGATAATCACTGATTTGGGGCAAAGACAAAAATCTGCATAAAATGCTCAAAATACCACTGATCTTTCCAAAACTTAGCATATGCCTTCTTTATGTTGTTTCTCACAGTGCAGACTCCCAAAATGCAGCATTTGTTAATGTTAAAAAGTGTTTGTATAAGGAAAGATCAAAGGGTAATTTTGTGCGCAGAAATCTGACAAAATAATATTGTTATTGAAAATATACTTAGTGCTGGGAGTTCCTTGTTGCATAATGGAGAGCGTCCTAGCAATCTTTCACACATTATCAGGCTGAGCAGATGAAAAAAGGTGCGGTCTGTGTCCATTTTTTTTTGGTCAAAACACACAGGTGAGACTATTTTAACAAGGTTGAACAATTTCATCTACACACCAGTGATCATGTAAGTAATGTATTATTTATACTGTATGTGTAACATAAGTATGCTTGCCTATCCTGTATTTAATAAATGCGTTCAGTGTACATTTACTTTGTATATGGTTGAAGATTTGAGAAAAAGCCTATCGTTTTCATCTGGTCTACATTACAATTTGAGAAAGAGTTGGAATAAATAATTGCTAGGACGCTCTTCATTATGCAATAACGCACCTTCAGCACACCGTAAATTTTCAATAACGATGCTATTTTTTTAGACTTCTGCGCAGAAAATACCCTTTGATCTTTCCTTATAAAAACACTTTTTAAGCAGCATGTACGTCTATTTTTTATTTTAAACTGTAAAGAACAATCAAAAATACCTCAGTCTACGCCATTATGAAAATAAAAAGTATGCAAAGACCAGGAACTGAAACAATCAAAATCCAAATCCAGCCCTCAAACCATAGTTGGAAACAACCAAGATTACAAATAATCAAGATACAGAGAACATATGGCCAACCGAGTGAGCAGCTTGTTCCCAAAAGGTGGCCACTCAGCAACCCAAACCGAACCAAAAATAATAAGAACATACATAAGGTAAAACATCACAGAAACTCTGACACCAAAAACAGGCAACAGAGAACCACAACAGAACTACCGCCTTGGAACGGTCAGTAATGAATTACTGGGGGGCTTAAATCGATTTTACAGGCCCAACCTCACCCTCAGTTTCTGAAGTGGTACAAAACATTTAGTTGGTTGTTCGGTTCGCATGATAACATGAAGTCAGAAATTCAGTTTGAATGGAATTCCCATTACACATTTAAGGCTTTATGGCAGTTTAAGAAATGGCTTTCAAATAAAGTTAGTAATAAAGACATTGAGTTTGCAAGACAAGCAGATAATCTCGAAGAAAATAACGAGAAAAACGCATTGGTATAGAAGATACTGCATCTCATAAATCTCTATATGTTTAATTCAAAGGGAGATAATCTGAAAGTTTTGAAACTTTAAACGCTATGTTCAGGTTGTGATTACAAGGAGTAAAGAGGGAAGAGGGAAGGAGTTGGGGGAGGGGTAGCATCATGCATACTTTTATAAAATAACCACTTACGACATCCAGTAATAGTGATAGCCTGTAATTCATGCCAGCCACAACCTGAAAAAAAAAAAAAAAACAACAAAAAACATTCGATAAGTATGGTGTATTATTCATTTTACAAAACATTGCCCAAATATCAAAGTACGGCACAAAAAAGTTAGGAACTAGGACTGTCAGGCATGATTAAGTTGTTGGGGTACACATTCATTTGTTCCAAAGGGGGACAACCTTCTGACTTGCTGTTTGCTCCCTTGGACGACGACACCCAACCAAAAGGGGGTTCTCTTCAACCTCCAAAAAGTGGGTATCTCTTAAACCTTTCCAGAAAGGGGTTTTCTCTTAAACCCTTCCAAATTGGGGGTTCTTTTAAACCTTCAAAAAGGGGTTTCTCTTAAACCCTTTCAAAAAAGGAATTTCTCTTAAACCCTTTCAAAAAGGGGTTTTCTCTTAAACCTTCAAAAAAGGGTTTTCTCTTGAAACCCTTCCAAAAAGGGTGTTTCTCTCACCCTTCCAAAAAGGATTTCAAAACTCAGTTGCATGGATAATACTCATAATGGGCGTATTCAGCTTGGCGCTTCGTACTTCAATATTCTTAGCGTGAAGAGTTTAAACAAATGTTGAGCCGCGACACGAGAAAACCAACAAGGTTGTTGTGCGCCCAGCGAAGACTCAGATCAGCCTAGACATCCGTTCCATCTAGTCAGAGTCTTCACTGGGCGCTAAAAGTGTAGCTAAGAGTCAAAGCTAACTCCATGCGGACAGCGAAGACTTTTCAGTCTGAGCGGATGCCCAGGCGGATCTGAGACTGCGCTGGCCGCACAACCACTCTGTTAGTTTTGTCGTGTCGCGGCTCAAATGCACACAGTGAAATTTCGCGACCAAGTGAACATCGCCTAGATCTGCTCTTGCAAACAGACAGTCGAGGAGCTTCAAGTTCTTTTAGTAACATGAGCTGCTGCAAAATAACAGTCATCCCGATTAACAGAAAACTACACAAAATGTTTAAATTTGTGATAAAGAACTACAAGCAGATGTGCTCCTTCGAAGCGTCTTCCGAAAAGGAGACCTTCTCTCTGACAAATTTGTTTCAATATAACTTTTACCCCCCCCCCCCCCCCCCCCCCGCCCCCAAACCATTATAAATATTGATTTAGATGGCATGCGCATTTGGCGCCGCATGGACCGTTCGTCCCACCTTACCCTAACGATAATAATAATGATAATTGTATTGTAATAATAATAACAAAATAATAATGATGATAATAATGACAATAATAATAACAGCAATGATAATAAAAATGTTTAAAATAAATAATTGTACCTGTTGTTCAGCACGCTTAATTTCTATCAAAGATCCCATTCCCATTTCTCCAACCGCCCAGTCTGCTATCCTTTGTACATCTTCGTCATTTGTGGCTACTTCGTTCCATCCCCCAAGTAGACTTGCCTGGCTAAAAGCAATGACCACGCCCACTACTGCTACAAATATAACAACGTTCATGGTGACTGTAAATAGGTATTGCGCTTGCTGATGACAGGACCTGGCTTGGTGGGTTATATAGTTTGGATCAATGGCGGCAGATGGCGTTTTGTTCGCATATGACTAAGAATATTAATTGATATGAAATATTGTGATTGGTGTCGCGTGAAAGGTCATCTTACAGCAAATGAGAACAGGTAAGACTTCGATTTACACACAGATGTCTGGATTTTAAACAAAGATTTCCGCGTTTCAAATGAAGATATCTGTTTCAACGTTTAATATATATGCGTATACTCAGAGTATGCATTTCATATTTAGAAATTTCTTTTCAAATAGAGATACATGTATACCAATTTAGATCTAGGCATCTGAATTTACAGATGTCTTTACTTAATACCCCATCCTCCTCCCCCAATACTAATGATAACCAAAAATGTCTGCAAAGTTATTGCTAAATGCAGATTCTTATTAGTTTGATAGGGCATGGCACGTAGCCTTATGGGCCACCATACGGAAGTACAATATCAATGCAAATCCAGTTCGGGCCACTGAGTGAATATAAATGGCGGCACAGGAGAACGGTTCAGGGGCCGTATTTATAAAACATCTTAAGTCGTTGCTTTGCTTTTGCTAAGGCTAAATTTCTATGAAGGAGATTCCCTGCAACTATGAAATTTGTTCTGGAGGAACAGTCTTTTTCAGACTGTTCCTCCTTAGCAAATTTCATAGTTGTAGGGAATCTCCTTTATAGAAATTCAGCCTTAGCAGCAGCATAGCAACCACTTAAGTCATTTTATAAATACGGCCCAGAGCAACAGTTTGAGTTAGGCGAGGACGCCTTCTCTCATGTATCTTCTTCAACAGTTTTCTCGAACGATCTCTGATGCTTTGGAAGAATATGAAGGAAACGTAAGCCTAGGCGGCAAAACTACTACCAGTCTGCGGTTTGCCGATGGCATTGGGGCCCTTGATGAGAAAAAGCAGGAACTAGACTTAAAAGTCTATGCAATCCTCGAGAGACCTTCCGGTTTTGAGCCGTTATTTGAGACAATTACTTCTATATAACTGAGCCGTGACACGACAAAACCACCAAATGGCATGTGCGCCCAGCGAAGACTTAGATCAGCCTGGGAATCCACCCAGTTTGATCAGAGTCTTAGTTTCACGTTTAAAGGGTAGCTAAGGGTCTGAACAGCTTCCATGCGGGCAGCTAAGACCCTGGTCAGACTGAGCCGATGCCCAGGCTGATCTAAGTCTGCGCTGGGCGCACATGCCTCTTTGTTCCTTAATACCAAAAGTAGATTCAGTGATTCCAAAATACCAGAAAGTATAGAATCAACTTCATGACAGTTTACTTGGAGCCTGTGACTTTTTAGGATCGCCTCACTGCAGAGCATGGACAGGTAGTTAAGTTGAATATTTATTATACGAAATATTACTATAGACGGTCTCAAGCAAAACGCGTGCAAAAAAGTTCTAATGGCGGGTTGTTCGTACACATTTGGTTCTATCGCGATAAAATTAAGTCTCAGACGTAACGGACAGATTGCAAACCGAGCAAATGATTAAAAGAAATAGTACCAAGATATGTCAAAAAGAGCAACCTGATCAGGGCCTATGCGGTTTGTCATTCCATCTGCAAGTTCCATTTGTTGGACAATTACGGTAATTATTTTAGGTACCTCAATTTTTAGAATATTTACAGTGCCCGCATTTTCTTTGCATATGTTCGGAAGCAGCCAATCAGTGTGCTTTATTTTGAGTTTAAGATTATTCTCAAGTTTTATAACCTCGAACCCAGATTATCTGAAAAAAAAACCTTGTCAGTAAGAGCTGCATCGAATAGGAGATAACGGGAATCCCCGGAGTGACGTCATCGGATGATCACGTGGGTAGATTGGTTGGCAAAAAGATAGCGACAGACAGTGGTCTTTTATGGAATTTTGCTGATAATTAACCTCTGAAAAGCGTAAAATATAGTTTAGAAAGCTGCGAATAAATAGAAACCGATAAAACCAGTGCAAATATTGTTTTAATCGCTTGTCGCGCGAAAAAAGAGAGTTGTTTAATATCATTTAAAATTATTTAATTACTCGACATACATTGACTTGCTTCGGAACAGGACTTTTTCTTTTAATAACTTTGACTTAAAAAGAAAAATAAATAACTGAAACAAAAATAAATAAATTGGAGGTACTAAAGATCAGTATTTTAACCTTTAAACCTTTTCGACAATCAATTGATTGATTGATTGTTTTGGGTTTAACGGCCCTTTGAGACAGTGTTTCAGTCTATATCGGGCCGTTCGACAATCAAGGTGATTATTAAATAGAACACGGGTAATAGAAGACAATAAAATATAGAAACTTGTATCCAACGAGAAGTAATGCAAAATTAATAAAACATATTGATCTGATTTAGGGGTAAGAAAATGTAAAAAATAAATAAGTAAGTGAATTTATATTCATGACTGCGATTCAAAAGAGAATGTTATAAAACGGTACACACGTATAAGCAGAGAACCTTCTGTTTTGAAATTACTATCAGTAATTGTCCGAGCTCATGACATCTGAACAACAAAAATTCTCTCTCTCTCTCATTGTTTGCTCTTTACATTTTATCAGCGGACAAGCATATTAATATTAAAATATCATAGTTTATAATAACTGAGTTGTATTTGATATTTAAATTAGCCACACCGCCAAAAACAGTTGGTTATATTATACAAGTTAATATGACATTGTCACTGTAGGAAACCCGCGGCGTTCTTTGAAATATGAGAATTAAAGACATTTGTTATCAAAAGACCCGCTGAATACCGGATACATTCATTATAAACAATAAACAACCGGTTTAATTTCAAAATGTACACCAGATACAGACACATTATTTTAGAGTATCCATGCTAAAACGTACATCTAAAAGCACTTCATGTGGAACCAATTTAAATGAATTAGGGGAGAGAATAGAACAATATTTCACACTAAAATACCTACATTTGACAGCGTTATCAGTTATATAAAAATATGCATCATAATGCGAAAAATACACGGCATGATTAATTATATAGTTAATATCACCCAATAAACGTTCAATATAGCGTGATTGACTATCGACTTTTTGCCAACCAGTGTGGGGAATACCTTGGAAATCCTTATCGATGACGTCACCGCGTTTTCTCCTATATGGATGGATAGATGACTTGCAATTTTACGTCATTTTCGCTACAGGGCGATAATGAAAGTTGTGCAATGGAATGAAAATCTGAAAGAGTTCCTTTAAGAGCAATAACACATTCAAAGAAGGAAAATGGGCAATACACCTGTAGTGGTGCGCCATGTCCGACGGATTATCCATTGCGGTCAGTTACTGGTCGATTTGGTTCGGCATTTAGATGGCGCTAATTTCGCTGCACGTGACTGCAGAAGCGCTCTCTTACCTACCTTGACGTCGTAGCGGGAAGACGGGCTTTCTATCTCTGGAGCTCCAGATGACAATTCTACCGGCTTAGACAAGTTTGCGGCTCTGTTCCATACAGTCTAAAGTAATGGGTGAGTTTTACTTTAATGGTGGCAGCTGAACAGAACTTCCAACGCTTCTGAGAGGGAGACTTTACTGGAAAGTCTCGACCGAAAAAATTGCTACTTCGTGGCCCGGACCAGCAGGCGTTTTCAGACTTGATAATTCTAATAACTGTATGGTTTTTCCAAAGGTTTACTGTCATTTTTAGAATTATTCAGCACTGTCTGTGACATAATTTCTTCAATATTGTTTGGCATTAATGAAATTAAAAATTTTCGGCTGAACAAAATTGCGCACGTGCACACGTGGCGGCCATTTTGAAAAAATACAGCTGTCAGCTAAGCTTACTTTTTCATTTAATTGGCTATTCCTGCAACTGTTTACAGCTTAATACCCCAGTTTACAAGTTAAATTTCTGTCAGAGGAAGAAAAAAAATGTATTTCATTAAAATTTCCTCGTTTTAACAGACAGTTTTTGTTTGTATAAAATACATGTTTGCAGACGTGCATCCGGTTTCATGGCATAAGTCAAAGACTTGCGCAAATATTGAAACGTGTTTTGAATGAAATACATATTCAGAGGGGTATAAACCGGTTTTGAAGCTCGTGTTAGTCAAAGACGTGTACACCAGCCATAAACGTGGTTTGAAAACAGTTTCGACGTCATTGTAAGTGAGCAGCCGTTTTGTTGCAGGTAAAAAGAAATAAATAATAAAATTTATTCTTGTGTATTTACTTTGCGACAAAATGTCATCAGACATGCAAAACCCAATTCGTGTGAATTTTGCGACGGTTGAAGACCTCCAGAGCATTCCACACATTGGTCCAAAGGTTGCATGTACATTGATTGCATTGCGAGAAAGTCAAGGCAGTCTGACCCTAGAAACATTGCAGACATTTCTCCGAGCAAAGTTCGATGAGGAAACGTTGGCCATGTTAGATTTTGCCTATTGCACCAGCACAATATGGGTTGGAAGAAAGGGAGGAACCTAGGGTGGAGGAAAGGGAAGAACCTAGGGTGGAGGAAAGGCAAAGACCTGTTTCACCAGCCCGAAGTGTTTATGAGGACTCCTTTGAAGTAAATCCTTCAACCATTGCAAAGAAAGAGGTAATTGAACAAAGGGCACCCATGTTTGCAGAAAGGCCTCCCATGTATGAACCAAGGCCACCCATGTTTGAAAGGTGGGAAAATTTTAGAAAACAGTTTTCCCCAATGACCAGCATGCATGACCAGAAACCGTCTCTTCCTGCTGAAAGGGGCGGTGACCCGTCATGTGGTAAGCCCATTCCTAGTTCCTCTGTCCAAAGGATTGAGGAATATAAAGTTCTGAAGCCAACAAAGTTTGCCAAAGAACTGTATCGTAAGAGTACGAAGAGGGAGAAAAAGGTAGGGAAACTGGAAAAGAGTAAACATCATAAAAAGAGTGCAAAGCACAAGAAAAGAGCTCACATAGATTCTAGCTCTTCATCCTCTTCCTCATCTAGTGACAATGCAAAGAAAGAGGGAGGGATGGGGAAGCTGGAAAAAAGTAGGCATGGTAAGGCTGGAAAGCACAAGAAAAAAGTTCAGAGATATTCCAACTCTCCTTCCGAAGACCGTGAGTATATTGAAAAAGGGGCAAAGCCCAAGAAAAAGACTAAGAAAAGAAAGTCTAGAGATGAGCCTTCCAGTTCCCCTAGCTCTTCTGATTCTTCTAGCTCTAGTACAGACTCTGATGATGAGTTTAACATCCGTGCAAAGCACCGTTCTCATCATAAAAAGTCGAAGAAAAAGAGTGGGGCTGCAATTCTGAGATTATTGCCTAAAAATCTCAGTTATGACGGGAAAACAAATTGGCTGGCATTCAAACAGAAGTTCACTCGTTATGCCACTGCATGTGAATGGACTTCTAGTGAATGTTTAAATTGTTTATGCTGGTGCTTGACTGATAAAGCAGCAGATTTCTATGCCATCTTGATGGAAAGAAACGAGCATTTGACGTATCGACGTCTAATGAGTCGATTAGAAAAACGTTTCGGTGTCAAGGAATTGGCGGAAACTGCTCAGGCAAGGTTTCGGCAGGCAACCCAGGAACCAGGGGAATCACTTGAAGACTGGGCTGATAGGATATAGACACTGACAACTAAGGCATTTAAAGGCCCCATTGCTCTATCAGCATGAAAAATTTTATCACGAGGAATCGCTGCAAGCTTTTTACTATAGTTTCATCATTGTAAATGACCGTGATTAGCCAGCTTTAAACAAATAAAACATCCTTCAGCTTCGCATAAAAAGGGTTTGAAAACTTATTTGGGTCATTTTAGTTGGCAACTAAAATGACCTACTTTCGATTTCATAAAATGGTAAAAATACAATGTACAGGTGTGGAGTCACAATCAGTATCCCGCCTATGTTTATATAGCATTGCTAGACGGGAAACCAGAACAGGAAATTTGATTGTGCGAGCGATTTGTTATTTTTTATAAACTTGTTTTCTCTACTTTTTGCTTGTTATATAACTCAATATATGCACACTAACCCGCATTTTATTATCAAACGTGAAGGTTGAACAGCTTTTTACACTGATTTGAATTTAGTCGTTTTTACCACGGATTACGACATAAATGCCGTACTGGAAGGACCAGGCAGAAAGGGATCTACTATGAAGGGTAGGGACAGATTACACCCCACGGTCAGCTACGATACCACTTATAGCTACCTCTGCATGTCAGATGTATCAAGAACCCAAGTCAACTGTGATACACCTGATAGCTTCCTCTGCATGTCAGATGTATCAAGAACCCGAGTCAACTGTGATACACCTGATAGCTTCTTCTGCATGTCAAATGTATCAAGAACTCAAGTCAACTGTGATACACCTGATAACTTCTTTTGCACGTCAGATGTATCAGGAATCGTCAATCAACTACGATACAACTGATAGCTTCTTCTGCACGTCAGATGTATCAGGAACCGCCAGTCAGCTACGATACAACCAATAGCGCCTTCTGCATGTCAGATGTTTCTTGAATATTCTACGACACGCTGCCAACATCAGCTAAACACTGGGAGCTTCACTGCATACCAGGTGTTCTACTGATACTGAGGACGTCCGAGAAGTCGTCGGATCTTTCTTCATAAAATGGGGAGGAGTGTAGTGGTGCGCCATGTCCGACGGATTATCCATTGCGGTCAGTTACTGGTCGATTTGGTTCGGCATTTAGATGGCGCTAATTTCGCTGCACGTGACTGCAGAAGCGCTCTCTTACCTACCTTGACGTCGTAGCGGGAAGACGGGCTTTCTATCTCTGGAGCTCCAGATGACAATTCTACCGGCTGAGACAAGTTTGCGGCTCTGTTCCATACAGTCTAAAGTAATGGGTGAGTTTTACTTTACACCGAAGTTTCGACTGTTCAAGCCTCATCAGTGACTCTGACAATATCTGGCGACGAAAGCTAGAGCAAGTTATGCCGCATTTTCTAAATTGTAATTTGGCAGTCAAGTCAAAGACTGATTAGTATCAAAAAGGAGTCTAAACGAATAAAAAGCGATCGTCTAGAATAAGAGTCAAAAGAGCGGGAATCGAACCCGGCACCGCCAGATCGGCAGATCAGCGATTACCCTACTGATCTACCGCGGCTCCTCATTGAACATTCGTAGCGCAATCGGCAGGGCACCTGACTCATAAGTCAGAGGTCCTTGGTTCGATACCCGGTCTGGCCACATACTTTCGTTTCTCCCTCCGCTGATTCAAGAAGGGCAGTTGTCAGTTACTGGCAAAAGTATGTGCACTTAGTACTGGTTAACCGCTTAGGAGGTCTAAGCCTGCCCAGGAATAGTGTGGTTAGGTTAACTGACCGTCCCGACATGACCATAGCTGTTTACCGTGGACGTAAAGCAACAAATCAATCACTCAATCAATCATTGAACATTCTCGCGAGCAATATAAATAGAATAGAATTTATTCTCCATTTATGCATCAAGTGTGGAACAGCATATGATAGAATAGAATTTATTCTCCAATTACAGGTCAATTAGAGCTGCATTAAATTTGAAATAGAATAGAATATATATTGTTCTCTAATTGTGGGCCGCTGAATGACATATGTAGTAGTACGAACTATGCGCACGAGGCTGCATTTTCATTTGTGTTCGAACGAAAAAGAAACTATTGTTCGTTAAAATTGTTTTACAACAACAAGAAGAAGCTGAACAACAACAACAAGAACAAATAGACGTGCGTCACAAGTATTGTCGAGCTGACCACAATATACACACAGTATCCGAACTACATGTACACTCTCTTCCGGTTTTCATAGCGTTGAATCGAGAGTACAAACGTTCGCTTATAACCAGTAGTCGGAAATCATTATGTTTTGAGATTTTATCCGGAATCTGCTGCGTCATTTATAGCTATTCAGCTTCGAAAATGTAAAGAGGTAAGTTTAATATAATTTGCTCTTCGGTCTTTTACTTTATTACCCTGTACAATGTCGTGTATGGGTGGGTAGTAATTGGTACAGTATTCAAATCGCCCTTGGCATGATTCTTAAACCATTTTGAGCATTTTCTTACATGTTTTATAAAAAATATTTAGAATAAACGGAAGGCGTTATCAATCTACAGTTTGTTAGTTTTGATAAAAGAATGATAGCTAGGTTTTGCACGACACAATCTCGTGTTAAATTAAGCTGTTCGGAAAAAAAATCTGCGACGGCAAGGAGTTTTTCATTGTACAGGGCAATAAAGTAAAAGACCGAAGAGAAAATTATATTAAACTTACTTCTTTACATTTTCGAAGCTGAATAACTATAAATGACGCAGCAGATTCCAGATAAAAACTCAAAACATAATGATTTCCGGCTACTGGTTATAAGCGAATTTTGTACTCTCGATTCAACGCTATGAAAACCGGAGGAGATGGTACAGTGCGTTCGGATACTGTGATACAAACAGCTGGAAAAACAGACTGTCATTTATTTACTTATAGGCCGGAGGGGTCTGTGCCATGCATCATATTTGATCAATCACTGTTACACTAGACAGCGGAAAATACACATGTTCCACAGTAAAGGGTACATGTCAGTGGTGACCCATCTTTTCCAAAGTATCATGTCCATGTTGATAGAGGTATGTTGGTACATCTCAATGATTTTCCGGTATTTTGTCAGAGGCGCGGGGTTGGGGTGACGGAAGTGCAAGAGGGGGGGGGGGATAGAGCGGGCGAGGGGGGATTTTGGTGATTTCCTGTTTGGTTTTTTGGATGACATGCTTTTTCCAAAATGGGATCAACTCTTAAAGGTAAGAATTTGCTCCTACAGGAGCAAAAATATTTTCTTTTTAAAGTTGACCCTATTGACAAGGGAGGCAAAAATGAGAATGGCAGTAATTGCTTCCCCGGAAAGTTTACCTAGTGTTGTCTAGTCAACCAACTCACTTTAAAAGAAAATTAACTGCAGTGCTACATAACGATTATTGAAACAAATACGTGTAAACAGCAAATAGTGTAGTACTTGATCAAACTGGCCGCTTGGTCAGTTAATCTGAATCTACACTGTGTGTAAATTCATACGAGCCGCCACATAAAAAATCGTTGTTAGGTTATGTGCAATTTGCAAAAGCTAAGACTAGCCTGCACATTCGCGCTGGCATAACACAGCGTTCACTGTTTACCACACAATATGTATGGGTGCTAATATATGCAGGCAAAACATGAGGGCATTAGCTACACTGCAAGGATTTTTTATAAGTCATAACATTCGTTTTACGGCCATTTAAAGATTATTTCACTTGTATCGAAAATCATCCGACCTTCCGCAAGCAGAACATGGCTTTCTCACTGGTCCGCCGAGCGAGGCTCGAACCCATTTCGTTGAGAGACCTAATGATTAAGAGTTAGCGCTCGTATCCACTAGGTCTCGGAGGCCCGTCACTGCATGAATCCACAGACTGGTTCGAGTCTTTGCAGATGGCAAATATGTTAAGCGTCTCACATAGTTTAACCAAATGCAAACATGATTGCTGATGGAATTTTATATGAAGGGCCAAAATAAAACAAATGCTCTTTTCTAAGAATATTTTTAATAAAAGTATAGTGATAAAGAATTTAACTATGTCCTATATATAGAATAAACAGAAAAAAATCTGTGCAAAACGCTGTCCTACAAGATGTCAGAACCACAGAGCCAATAAATGTTTTACAAAATGACATTAGTCTATTACTAGAGTTATCCGTGTGATGATTTACCAGGCCTACCTTGAAAAAACACAGACAAATACACTAATTGTCGTGTAAGGTTATACTGTTATGATTTATTATTCAATCCATTTTGATTGCAAGGAAGGCCTCGGTCAATCTATCTACGGATATATCAATTATGGCATGTTGTGAAATTTGAGTGACTTCTGCAGATTTCCCATCCCTTATTTGTTCATAAATATTGCACATTCCTCATTTGTTCATAATTATTGCACGTTCCTTATTTGTTCATAAGCATTGCACATTCCTAATTTGTTCATAATAACGGGTATTCCTTATTTTTTTTTCGATACAAGTTGCACATTCCGTTCTTGTTAATAAATATATATTCCTTATTTGTTCATAAATGTTGTACACCACTAATTTGTACATAAATATTCAACAATCCTTTTTTGTTCATAAATTTTGCACATTCCTTATTTGTTCATAGATATTGCACTTCCCTTATTTGTTAATTTTTATTGAACAGTCCTTATTTGTTCATAAATATCGCCCAATCCTTATTTGTTCATAAATATTGCACACTCCTTATTTGCTCATATTTGTGTACCATTTATGGCTTAACAAGTGGTTCCAGGCTTAAGACCAGGAAATGGTTTTTTTTGACAAAACTCTTCTTCAAACTGGAGAGGACACAGACAAAATCGGCGCAAGGAGATGCCTGTAAAAGATTCTTTCCCTTAAGACATAAACAAAGAGAATTTTGGTCTTCTGTCCTTTGCCCATTTGAGTTTTTTTATGACACCGTAACCGTTCACGTGATATCTCCCAATTTGGGAGAGGGACTCCCTATATTAATGAAGATCTAAAATAATCCCTTTTTATTTATGCATCTCTCCATTTGAAATGTCAAATCTCCCTATCAAAACCACCTGAATATGGATGGAAATTCAGAATTTTTGATAGTATTGAGAGAGTCATTATGTTGTTGTTGTTTTTTAATTCTCGGAGAGAATTGAAACAACAACATTATGACCTCCCAATACTATCAAAATTCAGAATTTTCTTCTATATCAATGATTCTCCTTATATGCTGAATTAAGGAAGAATAATTAAATATATCTGAACCTATACTTCATTATTTTCCTTATATATAGGATGATCACTAAATACAGAAGGAAATTTTAGAAATTCTATGGAGGATGGTTTTGAGGTTAATGAGAACCCTGTTTAATAGTTCTGTGATAGTTTGTTCTTGTTTCTCAATAATAACATTTATTATATGACATCGCATCTGAGAGTTTAATAAAGCCATGCATTAAAAGCGATAATCAACTCGTGGATTAAATAATTACGCAAATTACGTCGTAACGTTATGCACTGACGTCCATAAAACGTCGCGTTTTCTAATGGCGAAATCGTGACGTTTTAGTGCAAAATTTGCTAATAACATGCGATTTTATTAACATCTTGCCTTCGTGCTCATGTATAATTGAATTTATTAAACTCGTCGGGGAAAACCGATAAGATGCTCGGCATAGCCTCGCATCTTATCTTTTCCCCCAACTCGTTTAATAAATTTGATAATACATGAGCACACACGTAAGATCCTCCATGTCATGGCTCCTCATCAGGACTGCCTCACTGAGGCATTTCTGAAAAGGGACTGCTAGATATTATTTTACTATCTTAAAAGTATCATATAAATATCTCATCATCATTGGGAGCTCCGAAGTAGGACAGCTTCAGGAAAAGTGAACTATGAAAGCACTATTTACAAGCTTTGATACTGGAGCAGTAATAATGCTCTCGTCCAATAAAACACACAAAAAAGGAGAGAAAGAGCACAAAAAATGCCGGAAGAAGATGCTGTCAATAAAGATGAATGGATATATATTTGAGCCGCGACGTGAGAAAACCAACAATGTGGCTGTGCGCCCAGCGCAGACTCAGATCAGCCTGGGCATCCGCCCAGTCTGATCAGAGTCTTCGCTATCCGCAGGGAGCTTAGACTCTTAGCTACTCTTTGAGTGCTTAGAGAAGAGTCTGATCGTACTGGTCTAATGCCCAGGCTGATCTGAATCTGCACTGGGCGCACAACCACATTGTTGGTTTTCTCGCGTCGCGGCTCATTTTCAAGAGAAGCATTAGGGTCAGTTCTAAAGGAAATGCCCTTTTTTGAAGGGCTTCGTACTCTAGGGAAGCAAACTGGGAGTCACGAAAGTAATGTTTCTTTGTAAACATGGCAGAAAAACATGCAGATGTATCCGTACACCTTATTTCATTTTTTGTCAACCTCCCATTCATTCAATCTAAACAGCGCTATATTGCACATAGCCCTTCATAATCTCTTAAATCCTTTCGAAAAGGTTCTGACAGAATTATTGAACGGAAATACCTGTTTATTAAAATGAAAATGATATTCCATTCCTATCATGCATCCAGTGTTTTCAGAATCTTTAAGATTTGAGACGGAGTGTGTTGCACAGGTTTATTGTAAATTTGCCATTGAATAAACATAAGCGATGTACACCTAAAAACACAAGTTTCTAAATAATATTTTGATACATGATAAGTAAGGAGTACCCTTTTCATTAAAAAGTAAGTGTTTTTTTTTTCAGCCAGTATAACAGAAAGAACCAGGGTGGTATTTATAAAAGCACTTAAGTCGTTGTTATGTTGTTGCTAAGGCTGGATTTCTATGAAGGAGATTTCCTATAACTATGAAATTTGCTCTGGAGGAACAGTTTGAAAAAGACTGCTCCTCCAGAGCAAATTTCATAGTTGTAGGGAATCTCCTTCAAATAAATTTAGACTTAGCAACAGCATAGCAACCACTTGAGACGTTTTATAAATACGGCCCCTGGGTTGCAGGAATATACTCATGTCTTAAGTAATTCTCTTATTCCGTATCTAGAACTGCCTGTGTTTGTTACATATGGAGATGCATTGAATTTGACAAATGTCATTGTGTAACTGGATATTGGCATATAAGCATGTCAGTATTTTGATACCACTGAAGATGTTAAAAATTCAGAATGTTTTAAGTGGCGGACTTTCCTCTTTAATGCATAAAACATGACTCCTGCATACACTGACGGACGGACGATTGCATGACTTGCGAATTTACGCCCTTTCCAGTATTTGCCCTTTCCAGTGTTCCGAGTCACACCAGACGATGGGAAGGTGATAATGAAAGACTATGTGCAATGGGACCCCTTCACAGTTAAAAAAGATTTCCCACCTCCAGCGGGACCACTAGTTTCAGCTCTTAAAGGAAAGAATTTGCTCCCCCTAGGTTTCCTGGCGAGTGAAGCAGGCCAGCGCCTACAGGGGCTCCCGCATACACTGACACTTACGCACTTGACAAGGAGTTGTAAATATGCAATACAAAATAATTGTCTTTCAATTTGACAAATTAAAAAAAAACAAGGGCAAAATTATATGCCCCTCCCCACTTCGTGGCGGGAGCATAAAAACAAACAATAAAATAAAACAAAAATAAAAATGCACAGGATTTACATGTACATATACATATAAGAAATGGTGCTAACTGTGTGTGGGGTATATTATTATATACACGGAGTGACCTGACAGAAATACCATGGTATTAACCCGCCAAAAAGGCAGCTGACAAAATTTACGTCTGCAAAATTACAAACGAAAATTTGGTCCAAGCTATATATTATAATGAAAATTCAAAGACTGCAGAGCAAACAGTGTAGATCCAGAGAAGGCAGCTATCTATGAGCCATCGAATCTGGATATACGCTGTTTGCAAATCCAACTACATGTATTTATTTTTTGCCCTTTTAGTGTAGTTTAGAGTGACATATATGAGCCGCGACATGAGAAAACCAACAAAGTGGCATTTGCGCCCAGCGCAGACTCAGATCAGCCGAGGCATCCACCCAGTCTGACCAGAGCCTTCGCTGTCCGCATGAGGCTACCTTGACTCTTAACTCCCCTTTAAGCGCAAAGCGAAGATTGTGACCAGACTGAGCGGATGCTCAGGCTGACCTGAGTCCTCGCTGGACGCACATGCCACTTTCCGCCCGGCGTTGGTTTTCCCGTGTCGCGGCTCAATTATGTGCAGTTGTGCAGTAGAGACTGTACAAAGTATAAATCAGGAATTATATCAGGTACAGATATTCCCAATATTCATTGTCATGTAAATAACTGAAAAGGCCTCAAACATTTCTGTCAAATCACTCGTTCACTGCTTACCGTACTAAACCTATTAAACGCAAATCGAAGGCGTTGTATTTTACGAAAACGAGACATTATTTAGAGCCAAAAGAGTAGTAAATCAGCCACTGCCAAACTGGTTCTTATAAACAGTATTAAGGTGAATGGTAATACTTTCATATGTAACAATTCTACTATTTTCATTTTTTTTGCCTCTCTTCTCAGCTTTTAAAGGAAAGAATTTGCCCCCCCACCTAAGTTTCCTGGCGAGTGAAGCCTATTTGGAACAGCTATGCCCTCCAGAGAAGCAAACAGAAATTCATGTTGTTCCCCTTTGTAAAACCGAGGGAAACACGTAAATTGGCAAGAGAAAACAACATTATTATATATGAAAAAGAGGCAAGGGGCGTTTATTAGAGCAGAGGCGTTTACTAGGATTAATGCGGTATATGGTGATCTTTTTTTTTTTTTTTACAATATACGTATATGTACAAGGCAATAATTGAATACATGGGTATATTTAGTCATAAAAATAGTCACAACACATAGGTGTAAACATCCCAGCAAGCACACAACCGAGAATTAACCTTGATTCAACGTCATGACGTCGAATCAAGGTTGATTCAAGGCTGTGTGGCCAGTGGGATATGGGCCCAGCTGTTCATAACATCGTTAGCTTTACGAACACTTTAGTAAGGGATTCAATGTTTTCTAGAAAATTTTCAAATATTTTTGCAGAAAAAAAAATGCCAGACTTTTTACGTACAATAAGATTGAAAATATAACGTCTCATAAATAACGACGTCGTTTAGTTTTGAACAACTTGGCCCTGATCAACAGTTGTCATGAACTGTCTACTGAGTCTTATATATATGTATAACACGGAATTAAGTGACTTGAGAATAATTAATTATTTGTTTGTTGAGAATCTGAAGTTTCTGTTGAGAGAATTTCAGTTTGAAATGTCAATTAAGACAATTGTTTGGTTACATAACACCCTAATGACCGATTGTTGGAATATTGAGATTTGAGTTAAGGCTCAACAGGGGTTCTAATGAGACCATCTTCTTTCATACAGGGAGCGGCTACTGTGAAGGGATTTTATGACACTCATAATCATTTAGATAAGAGAATCCTTTGATGTATTGCAATCGGAAAGTGCATTTTTATTGGAGGTGCTAATGAGTGCCACCCTTCTAATATAGGCTGTGTGTCTAAAAATTGGCGGAGCAAGGCAAACACTCTATGCTCCTACACCAATGACATCATAGATCTGTTACCCTAGCATCTATGGAATTGCCAACTGTTGTACTTAGTACCTATGGAGATATACGTATTGATGACTTCACTTTGACATTAATATGGCGTCTTAGTCGCCACGGGAACAGATCTATGACGTCATACATATAGGAGCATGGCAAACAGTAAACAGTGTTTGCCATGTTCCGCCAATTTTCACTGACATTACAAACTGGAATTCTTTTAACAGAACCTTCAGATTTTCTCAAACAAATGATTTTTCTCAAGTCACTTAATTCCGTGTTGTATATGTTCTTGAAAAGAAAATTTTGAGCCGCGACGAGAGAAAACCAACAATGTGGTTGTGCGCCCAGCGCAAAATCAGATCAGCCTGGGCATCCGCCCAGACTGACCAGAGTCTTCGCTGTCCGCATGGAGGTAGCTTAGACCCTTAGCTACCATTTTAGCACTTAACGAAGAGTCTGATCAAACTAGGCGAATGCCCAGGCTGATCTGAGTCTGCGCTGGGCGCACAACCACTTTGTTGGTTTTCTCGTGTCGCGGCTCAATTATGTTCTTGAAAAGAAATGATCTTGAAATCCTACCCCAGCTGATGTGGATCCGATTTGTTATTACAGCTGGCTCTCTTTATCTCAAACACTGATATCACAAAGTATCCTCTTCTATCGAAGAATATGAGCCGCGACACGACAAAACCAACAATGTGGTTGTGCGCCCAGCCTAGACTCAGATCAGCCTGGACATCAGCCAAGTCCGATCAGACTCTTCGCTAAGCGCTTAAAGCGTAGCTAAATCTCTAAGCTACCTCCATGCGGACAGCGAATACTCTGATCAGACTGGGCGGATGCCCAGGCTGATCTGAGTCTGCGCTGGGCGCAAAATCACTTAGTTGGTTTCCTCGTGTTGCGGCTCAATTACAGTTTGGACATATTTGCAATTTTTCTTTAAATCATAACTCCTGATATTTCAAACTCCTGGTATCTCAAAGTAACTTTTCTGGGACCAGAAAATTTACTTTGAGTTATCAGTAGTTGCCTACTGGTTGCCTACCCCATGGACTCAGTCGCTGATTATTACTCTCCCTAAAAAAGGCAACCTACAGCTCTGCCAGAACTACAGAACCATCAGCCTCATCAGTCATTCAAGCAAAGTCATGCTGAAAGTTATCTTGAACAGGCTTAAGCCACAAGCCGAAGAGATAATCGCTGAGGAACAGGCTGGGTTCCGAGCAGGAAGGAGCACCACAGAACAGATCTTCAACCTTAGAATCCTGTGTGAAAAGTATCTCCAACATCAGCAGAATCTGTACCATGTCTTCATTGATTTCAAAAAAGCCTTTGACAGGGTATGGCATGCAGCCTTATGGGCCACCATGAGGAAGTACAATATCAATGCAAACCTAGTTCGCACCATTGAGCAGCTATATGAAAAGGCTACAAGTGCAGTCCTGATAAATGGCAGCACAGGAGAATGGTTCAGAACAACAGTTGGAGTAAGACAAGGATGTCTTCTGTCACCCACCCTCTTCAACATTTTTCTCGAACGGATCATGTCCGATGCTCTGGAAGAACATGACGGAAAGGTTAGCATAGGCGGCAGAAATATTACCAACCTGCGGTTTGCCGATGACATAGACGCTCTTGCTGAGGAAGAGCAGGAACTAGAAGCTCTAGTTGAAAGTCTCGACCAGACCTGCACAAGGTATAAGATGGAGATCAGTGCTGAGAAGACCAAACTGATGACAAACAGCGCAGATGGCATCCAGAGGGAGATCAAGGTAAAGGGGCAGAAGCTGGGTACTGTAAGCAGCTTCAAATACCTTGGAGCAGTTGTCTCAGATGATGGCTCAAAACAGGAGGTTCTCTCAAGGATAGCACAAGCCACTTCAGCTCTTGCCAAGCTGAAACCAATTTGGAGAGATAACAACATATCTCTTGGATCAAAGGTGACACTTATGCGCTCCCTTGTCATTTCCATAGTTCTGTATGCCTGTGAATCATGGACCTTGACAGCAGAATTAGAGAAAAGAACGCAGGCCTTTGAGATGAGATGCTACCGAAGGTTACTGAACATTTCGTACAAGGACCATATAACCAATGAGGAGGTTCGCAGGAAGATCCAAGCAGCCATTGGAGACTATGATGAACTCCTGACGCTGGTCAAGAAACGGAAACTAAGGTGGTTTGGCCACGTCTCAAGGTCTTCTGGTTTAGCAAAGACAATTCTTCAGGGCACAGTGAAAGGAAAAAGAAGAAGAGGTAGACAGAAGAAGAGGTGGGAAGACAATATCAAGGAGTGGACCGGAATGGATTTTGCCAGCTCAACTAGGGCAGCTGAAGACAGGACAAGATGGAAAGGGATTGTTTTGAAGTCATCTGTGGTGCCCCAACGACCTAGTAAGGTTATGGGATAGAATAGAAAGAATAGAATATCAGTAGTTTGAGATGACTTTTGACTTCGAGATATCGAGAGTTGACTGTATTCGAAAACTAGCACTAGCAACATCTGTAACAAGCCTAGTTGTTTTCTCGTACAATTAAGTGTTAGCATAAAATGACATTTTAAAACTGTAAGTCAACAACCTTATGACAAACAGCTGCAAAAAATTTACTTTTCAAATATGAAATCATGTGTGCCTGTTTCCTCAGCGAGAAAAGTAAAAAAAAAATCAGATGGCAGATAACAACATGTTCAATTTGAAATAACTTTTGTATTAATTTGATTAATTCATTTTCGTGATGGTCTTCAGTTTCTGAGAAAATTTATTTTGTCGTTCCTCGCAGATCCGTGGTGAATCACTCACTGAGCGGGTGACCACCGTGAAGCAAATTGAGGCCTCTTCTTGGGTCAGACACCTGCAAACCCCCATTTAAACTGTTGTATTTAGTTTCTTTCAAACCACCTCCCCTGTATTAACTGAGAAATAAAATAATATATGATCATCTCAGGAGGCATGAATTTTTGTTGCTATTAATCATGATACCAATTTACTCTTAAGACAGTCGCAAGTTTTTGAAAAATTAAAAAAAAAAAAAAATGGTGTCTTTTCTAAATAGGCTTCTAACAGTCTCATTAATCGATGACTATTTGATCATCGATTATTCTCATAAACCGACGCTCGATTATTCTAGCACTACTGTTTGATTATGGATATTTGAAACAAAGTCATATTAACATGGCATCGATGTCAATTTGAGAATTTGAGATTCTTTCACAGTTGAGTGCTTACTTATGTTGTTCTTCACATAGTTTGATACTACACTTCCTACCCCCTCCCCCCTCCCCCTCACTCTCTCACAAACACAAAGGATAATAAAGATAGTGATGAATTTGAGCTGCGACATACAAAAACGGCCCTTCTTTTACGTGCAAACAGTAGCTTGATAATTATATCAGCCTGCACATCCGCGCAAACCAAACACTTCATAGCTCCTTCAAATTTTATTAGTTGTTTAACAAAGCTGTGACGCCTATGCTCAGACTGTGCAGGTGTACATGCTGTTATAGGGAGCTCCCTTTTCGCAGAACTTTCAAATTTCAGGTAGGAATTAACTTGTGGATTTACCACGAGTGATAAAACTTTTTAGAGCTGTCTGAGATTTTTCCTTCTTACCCACTTGACAAGAATGTCCCTTTCCAGAGGTGTCTGAGATTTTTCTATCTCAGCCTGCTGTCTCGGCCTAATCTCAGAAAGCTTTCTCGATATGTCAGTCATTGCTATAGAGTACAGCCCAAACATGTTATTACACACTTCATTGCAACACTTGCTACCTGTCATTTAAATTGCATGCAGAATATGAAATTGACAGCCATTGACGTGCATGAAATGTCACTGTAGATATCTGATAGCTGCCAGTCATTAAAGATGCATGCACAAAGTAAATCA
This sequence comes from Ctena decussata, assembly GCA_963989385.1. NCBI lineage: Eukaryota > Metazoa > Mollusca > Bivalvia > Lucinida > Lucinidae > Ctena > Ctena decussata. Next base: position 71,012,737 of record OZ022501.1, on the reverse strand, counting down.
ACAGGACAGAATGCGCTTGAAGTTTATAGGAATGACTTCAAGAACAAGTCAATGAATATTCAGTTTCATGACATATAAAGGCCGAGATTAAAGGGTTCATGCCTCGACAAGGAAATCTCAGGCTCGTTTTAAAATTATTAAAGTCATCATATCCTCGCATAGGACCCCGGCTTCTCCGGTTTTTCGAATGAGACTTTAGACCGAGGTCCCGTCTCCGTATGACCTATGTTGTGATGGGACATTAAGGCCGAGTTCACTCACTCACTCATTCATAAAACTAAATAATCTTACTCTGAGAGTAAATAATGTAGAAAATTGACTGATTAGTTTAGTAGGCCTATATTCCAATTAGTAGTATCAAACGATGTTTCATCCGTTCTTATAACCTAACTCTGCACCGATGGATTCGAGAACCCGACCCTGTTTGCTATTTTCTCATTGGTCCGTTGCTCTCTTCTAAGCCGGAAGTACAGGTAGATGGCAAAGATCATTGCTAACAGCAAGAGCGCACCAAGAACGATCGCCACGATCCAGAACTTATAGGTTTCTCTGCAGAATGGTTCGTCAGTCTGGACATTTTCACCCTCTTTACCACCTAGAAAATAATAAATGAGTCGCGACATAAGAAAACCAACAAAGTAGTTGTGCGCCCAGCGCAGACTCAGATCAGCCTGGGCATCCTCCCAGTCTGATCAGACTCTTCGCTTAAGCACCTAAAGGGTAGCTAAGTGTCTAAGCTACCCTCATGCGGGCAGCGAAGACTCTTATCAGGCTGACCTGAGTCTGCACTGGGCGCACAACCACTTTGTTGGTTTTCTCGTGTCGCGGCTCAAATATTAAAATAAATAGTCAACTCTGGATATCTCTGAGTCGAAGCTCATTTCAAACTACTGATATCTCAAAGTAAATTTTCTGGTCTCAGAAAATTAAGTTTGATATACCAGTCGTTTGAGATAACATGAGTTGAAATGTAAAGAACAACAACAAATGTGTCCAAATTATATTCTTTGATATTGTCGGGCTTATGATTTAACGCTCTTTGCCTGAATTGCCGATATCACTAAAATTCAGTAACCATCAAATATATGTAAATGTTTTAATGTAGTTTAGTTTACCTTTTAAAACCGTAACAAATGTTGTCAGTGAACAATTACCTCACTCACCTACAGCTTAAACAATGGCAAAATTATTAAGAAATATAACGGTAACTTTATTTTATAAAATGCAATGAAATTTACTGTTAATTTTACCAGTTTTCTACTCTCAACAGACACTGCTCAAGCTTTTTCATAAGGTAAACTTTTCATTGTGTATTGTTTGGCTGGACCTAGTACGAAAAGGACCGGTTTTGCTTTCATTCAGTTTTGCTTATTTGCATGGTTTCTATTGCTTTTCATCTGAGCATATTGCTACAAACAGAACTGATATATTTTTCTATGTGAATTCTCATGAGATATGGCAGTCCAGAGACGCTAACCAAAAATTCCAAAAGGTCAAAATAAAATGTTTACCTTGTGAACTAACTAAGAAAATGAATCCACACAAAATATTTTAGTACGACGTCATTTCAACGTCATGTGCCTGCTGAGAATACGCACCTTGGCCTGCTGTAGAGCCGGATCCGAAGTTCACCTTCACGCTAGCAGTAACATTGCCGGAGGAAGGTCCATTCCCAGATGAACGTCGCTTTCTTCTCAAAGAGTCGCAATATGTCTACAAAGTAACCAAAAGACAAACGGTCCTGTAGCTCACCTAAGACATTACTCTCAACAAGCACAATTTGCCACATTGCTCATTGGTCTTGAATTTTAAAGCAGTGGCTTTAGAAGAGTCCAAAATTTGATTTAAAAAATCTCAGCGACCTTGAGTAAAGGTAAAAAAATGACCTGAACCTTTGGTGACCTTATGTCTCACTGTATACATCTAGTTTACCATTTTTTTCCAATAATCATATCTAGGCTTAAAAAGTTTTATGTGAAGTCCATTGTTTAATGACTTCCCATAAAAAGCATAAATGTCAATGCAGCATTGTAGGGCCCGAGTCCCAAATGCTTATATAGTTTCAAAGTACTGGCCTTAAGGTTCTGGAAAAAAGATTTTCAAAGGTTTTTTTTTACCCTATATGGGGATGGTTGCCACCTTGGTCATGTGTTCAAGACCATTTGAACAAATTTTAGTTCCCTAGACCAAGTGAGGCTGCATACGAAATATGGCTTCAATCGGCCAAGAAGCTTCTGGGGCCGTATTCATAAAACGACTTAAGTAGTTGCTATGCTGCTGCTAAGGCTAAATTTCTTTGAAGGAGATTCCCTACAACTATGAAATTTGCTCTGGAGGAACAGTCTTACAAAGACTGTTCCTCCAGAGCAAATTTCATAGTTGTAAGGAATCTCCTTTATAGATATTTAGCCTTAGCAACAGCATAGCAACGACTTAAGTGGCTTTATGAATATGGCCCAGAGGAGATGTTTGAAAATGTTGATGGCCAACAGAATCCCTGTAGCCTAGAACAAAACGTCAAAGAATGACCTTGACCTTTAGCAACATAATGTCGACATCCGATCATTTAGTTAGCCATATGTACCAAATAGTGTACCTTAGACTTCAAAAGTTTCTGAGAAACCCATTGTTAAAGCATTTTCTCATACGAAATCATAACGTACCAAAGTTGAACTTGCCATAAATTAGATCAACTTTATTACAACGCCATCATTTGAATAAACATTGTAAAGCGCAAGTCGCCCATGCTACATTTTGAGTTTCTAGGTCAATAGCCTTTAGGTTCAGGAGAAAAAAAAATTGAACGGGGTTTTACCATATATGGGCTTTGTCGCCATCTTGGTCATAAAACCAGCGGAACATACTCCCCCCCCCCCCCCCCCCCCCCACCCCCGATTCAAGGAGGCTCCATATGCAAAATGGCTTCAATCGGCCCAGTGGCTTAAGAAGAAATGTTTGAAAATGTTGATGGGGGACAGAATCTCAGTGACCTTGACCAAAGGTCAAGGAGGACTTGACCTTTAGCCAAAGAAGGTCTCTATCTGTTCATTGAATTAACCATATATACTAAATATTACGCCTTTGACTTAAATAATTTATGAAAAATCTACTGTTTCAGCACTTCCAATATAAAAGCATAACTAACAAAAATTGACCTTGCCATAAATAAGATAAAGGTCATTTCATGGTCATCAGTTAAACTTGAGCCCCAAATGCTACATACAAATTTTTCAAGGTCATTGGCTTTAAGGCACTGGATAAAAAAGTAAGAGTTTTTACTATGTATGGGCATAGCAGCCATTGTGGTCATGTGACCAAAACCAGCTGAACAAACTTTCGTTCCCCTGACCAAGGAAGACTGCATATGAAATACGGCTTCTATCCGCTCGGTGGCTTCAGAGGAAAAGCTGTTTGAAAAATGTTTACATGCAACAGAATCTTAAGGACCTTGAACAAATGTCAAATAATGACCGTGACCTTTAGCAACGTAGTACCTTCTTCTGGCCATTTAGTTAACCATTAATACCAAATATTATACCTTAGACTGAAATCCACTGTTAAGGCATTTCTCCATATAAATGCATATTGTACCAAAATTGACCGTGCCATAAACTGGGTCAAGATTAACCTACGTTATCATTTGTACAAACTATGATGAACTTGAGTCCCCAATGCTACATACCAAGCAGCAAGTCATTGGACACTTGGTTCTGGAGAAGAAGATTTTTGAAAAGTTTTTACCATATATGGGCATGGCGGCCAGCTTGGTTATGAAATCAAAACTAGCTGAACAAACTTTCGTCCACCTGACCAAGGAAGGCCTCATATGAAATATGGCCCAAAGGCTTCAGAGGATAAGGTGTTTGAATATGTTGACGGGTAACAGAATCTCAGTGACGTTCAATGACCATGACCTTTAGCAACATAATGTCTTCGTTTGGTCATTTAGTTAACTATATATACCAAATATTATACCTGAGACTAAAATACTTTATAAGAAATCCAGTGTTTAAGCATTTTGCCATATAAAAGCACAACATACCAAATTAGGCCAAGGTCAATCTACGGTTATCATTTGAACAAACTATAATTGGCTCGAGTCCGCAATTTAACATACCAAGTTCAAGGTCATTGGCCTTTCGGTTCTGGTGAAGAAAAGTTTTAAAGGAGTTGTACCATATATGGGCGTGGCGGCCATCTTGATCATGTGAACAAACTGTCGTTCCCTATCCCACTGATGCTCCATATGAAATTTGGTTTCAATCGGCTCAGTGGATTCAGAGAAGATGTTTGAAAATGTTGATGGACGGACGACGGATTTCTGGCTATATTATTAGCTCACCTATGAGCTTAAAGGCTCATGTGAGCTAAAAAACTAAAAGTTGGCTTAAACGATATTTAATTTAATTCGAACTGCATGGTTACAAAACAATACAATATACAATATGGTACAGAATTTGACACTAAGCGAAACCCTTATATGAAAGTCATTTCCTGAAAAGTAAAGCTAACAGTTAACCAGGGTCCAGTAGTTCAAAGCATCGTTAGTTAAACGGAGTCGTGAGTGAAGGATTCTTTAAGTCGTCAATTTTGCTAATATTTTTTGCGGAAGACATGAGAGAAGCTTTTGCACTTTTTCGGCAAATAATGGAAGTGTTTTTGCATACAAAACCTGAAAAAAAATCAAACGTTACGATAAATATTGACGTCGTTAGTTTTGAACAACTGGGCCCTGCTGTGGATAAATGTAATAAGTTTTTGCAAACAGTGTTTATTTACCGGTATTTATTTATTTATACCATTTTTAAAGAGGGTGACACAATTAGCTGGCTAAGCTAGTCTATCTTGTGGCCCTCTACATAAAAACAGAGGACCAATGGTCCTGTAGCTCATCCGAGACCTTACTGGTAACAGGCACAATATGTTACTTTGCTTATTTGTTACAACTTTAAACAAATGGCTTTAGAAGGGTGCATACTTAAATTTTAAAATCAGTGACATTGAGAAAAGGTAAAAAATGACCTTGACCTTTTATGACCTTATGTGTTTATGTATTCATTTAGTTCACCATATTTTCCAATTATTATATCTAGGTTCAAAAACTTCTGTGTGAAATCCACTGTTTAATAATTTCCGATATAAAAACATAAAGAACGGAAGTTGTCCTTGTCATAAATTAGGTCAAATTCAATGCAGAGCCATCATTTGACAAAAAACAGAAACTTGTGTCTGTAAGACACTAATTATGCCCCCATGCAGCGCCTGTCACAGAACATGTGTACAGTACATCACTAAAGCACCTTTTTATGCACAAATACTACCTACAAAGAATCCACTGAAAACGTTACACAACTCCATACCATATAGTTAAAAAATGCTGTCCAAATTGACTTAGTTCACAAGGCCACAATTCTGTCAAAATTAATTCTAGCTCATTGAATTCATTGAATTTATATCCTCCGCCGAAATGGCTGACTTGTTTATGGCTTATTCTCAGTTCGATAAAATTTTTGTTGACTGGTACTTAGTTACGATTAAAAAATCAAGGGAACAATGGATGATATATATTTATATCCAGTTTCAAGAAATTTTGTTCATTTGCAACTTAGTTATGGCTTACTTGTGTATTTTAAATCAAATCAAGAGCAGTAACCCATGCATTACTGATGCCATCATGACAAAACTTGACGTGCACTGTCATGTTATAATGATACATAATTATTGTAAGTTTCGTGAAGTTCCGTTCATTGGTTATTTAGTTATGACTCAATTTGTCTATTTTAAAGCAATTCAAGGGCATAAACTCATGCATAACTGAAGCAAGACCAACAAAACCTAACATGCATCACCCTGTAATAATAATTATACATATTTAGTAATAATAATAATAATACATATTTAGTGTAAGTTTCATAGAATTCCATTCATTGATTACTTAGTTATGGCTAAATTTGTTGATTTTAAATTGATTCAAGGGCAATGATCATTACTCATGCACTACTGATGTCATTTTAACAAAACTTTATGAGCACAAGTGTTTACTGGTGATATACATTTATTTTAAGTTTCATGAAATTCTGATAATTGATTACTTAGTTATGGCTCATTTCATCATTTTGAAAGCAATTCAAGAGCAATAACTCATGCACTACTAAAGCCAGTATGACGAAACTCACCTGCATTAGCCCCTAATGAAAATATACACATATTTTAAGTTTCATGAAATTCCGTACAATGGTTACTTAGTAATGGCTCCGAACGGACTGACGGACAGAAGGACGGACGATAAGACGGACGGACGGACATGGACAAAAATATATCCCTTCACCTTCGGCAAGGGATAACAAAAACCCACATGTACATTTTCACTATGTCCACAACATGTATGCAAGGTTTGAAAGAGATCCACTGAAAACTGTGGGAGGAGTTGTTTACACAATGTGCATACCCTACAATGCAAACGTTTGCCCAAACTGACTAAGTTTAAAGGCCACAATTCTGTCTAAAATCAATTTTACCTCCAACAAAACCCCATATGCATAATTTCACCAGATCCACAACAGGTATGCAAGGTTTGAAAGCGGTCCATTGAAAACTGTAGGAGGAGTTGATTACACAAACTGCACCCCATACAACGCAAGAAATTTGCCTAAAATGACTTAGTTCAAAAGGCCATATTTTGTCCAAATTCATTGCAGGTCTATCAAAAATCCAATCTTCAATATATCTACAACGTGTGTGCAAGGCTTGAAAGAGATCCATTGAAAACTGTAGGACGAGTTGATTACACAAACTGCATCCCCTACAATGCAAGAGATTTGCCTAACCTGACTAAGTTCAAAAGGCCACAATTCTGTCAAAATTAATTCTAGCTCCATCAAAAACGCACATGCACTTTTTTAATATGTCCACAATAAGTATGCAAAGTTTGAAAAAAAATACATAAAAACTGTGGGAGGAGTTGATTACACAAACTCTTTACCGTAATGTGTGACGAACGGACGGACAGACTGAGAGACAGACAAGGACAAATCTTAATGCCCCCTGACCATCGTCACGGGGGCATAAAAATGTTGAGCCCGAGTCCCCAATGTAACAAAGTTAAAAGGTCATTCTAGAGAGAACAAATTTACCCTTAAATGGGCATGGCTGCCATCGGTCGTGTGACAAGATTTTTTTTAACAAACTTTCGTCCCCCTGACCAAGGAGGGCTGCCTATGAATTTTGTCTTCAATCAGCCCAGTGGCTTCAGAGGAGATAATATTTAAAAAGGTAGTTGATGGAGAACAGAATCTCTGTAACCCAGAACAAAGGTAAAATAATGACCTCGATCTTTAGCAACATAATGTCTTAATCTGCTCATTCAGTTAGCCCTATATATCAGACTGAAATAGTTTCTGAGAAATCCACTGTTCAAGCATTTTCCCATACAAATACATACTGTATCAAAGTTGAGCTTGCAATGAATTAGGTCTAGGTTAGTGCAGGGTCATCATTTGAAAAACTTTGTATTGCCCAAATTGCCCATGCTAAATATAAAGTTTCAAGGTCATTGGCCTTAAGGTAGAGGAAAAATAAAGCGATTTTACCATATATGGGAATTGCGGCCATCTTGGTCATTTGTCCATGACCATCTGAACACACTTTTGTTCCCCTGACTCAAAGAGACACCACATGAAATATGATTTTAAACGGCCCAGTGGCTTCAGAGGAGATGTTTGAAAATGTTGATGGCGACGGAATTTTAGTGACTATCAATAAAGGTCAAAGAATGACCATGACCTGATATAATATCTTCATCTACTCATTTAGTTAACCATATCTACTAAATATTATACCTTAGACTTAAACAGGTCTTGAGAATTTCACTGTGTAAGCATTTTTTCATATTAAAGTATCATGTACGAAAGTTGACCTTGTCATAACTTAGGTCAAGGTCAACTTACAGTCATTATTTGAACAAACTGTGATGGGGCTGAGTCCCCAATGAAACATACAAGTTTTCAAGGTCATTGGCCCCCCTTGGTTCCTGAAAAGAAGATTTTTAAGGGTTTTTACTATATAAGGGCATGGTGGCTTTCTTTATCATGTGACCAAGACCATCTAATACAAGTTTTTGTCCCCCTGACTACGGAAGACTCCATTGGAAAATATGGTTTCAATCGGCCCACTGGCTTAAGAGGAAAATATATTTGAAAATGCTGACGGTCGACAGAATCTTAGTGGCCTTGAACAAAAAGAATGACCTTAACCATTAGCAACCTAACATCTTCATCAGGTCATTTAGCTTACCATATATTCCAACTATTTTACCTTAGACTAAAACAGTTTCTGAGAAATCTACTGTTTAACATTTTCCCATATAAAAGCATAACATACCAAAGCTGACCGTGCAATGAATTAGGTCAAGGTCAACACATTATCATTTTTTGAACAAACTATAATGGGCTTGAGTCCCAAAGACCGCATACAAAGTTTCAAGGTCATAGGCCTTTCGGTAGTAGCAAGGATGATTCTGATTTAGGGTTTTACCATATATGGGCATGACAGCTATCTTTGTCATGTGATCGAGATAACCTGAACCAAACGTCACCCTGACCAAAGAAGACTTCATAAGGCCGCGTTTATACGAGCAAAGTTTCTATGTCACAGAAACTTTAATGAAAAATGTATGACAAACGTTTTGCGTTTACACGGAGCAAATTATTAGTTAAAGAAAATGTGCCACAGAATCTTTGTCACAGAAACTTTGGCAATGAAATATTTGCTGCAGTGTTCACACGACCAAATATTATTCGTCAAAGTTACCGCCAGCGATGAAACAAAATCTTTGTCACATTTTCCACGCTTACAGCAATGTTCTTTGTTACATAATCTTTAGCAAAGTTCTCCGTTTACACGGACAAATTTAATTTATCGAAGTAACTTTAACATATATATTTGTCAAAGAAACATTGTCATATTTTGGCATTTACACGAGCAATTTTTTCTATGGCAAACCTACTGTCATAGAAAATTTTGTCGTGTAAACGCGGCCTAAGACAAATGCTTTCAATCGATCCAGCGGCTTCAGGAGAATATTTGTTTGAAAATGTTGACGGGCGACAGAATGACAGTAACCTTGAGCAAAAGTAGATGAATGACATTGACCTTTAGCAACATAATATCTTCATCTGTTAATTTAGTTAGCCATATATATGAAATATTATACCTAAGACTTAAATTGTGTATGAGAAATCCACTGTTTAAGCATTTTCCAATATGAAAGCATAACGTACCAAAGTGACCTTGCCAAAAATTAGGTCAAAGTCAACACAGGGTCATCATTTGAAAAAGCTATGATGGGCTTGAGTTCCCAATGCTAAATACGAAGTTTCAAGGTCATGAGCCTTTCGGTTTTGGAGAAGAAAATTTTTGAAGGGTTTTAACCATATGTGGGCATGGCGGCAATTTTGTTCATGTGACCCAAATATGCCGAACAACCTTTCCTACCCCCATCTCACTGAGGCTCCATGTAAAACTTGGCTTTGATAGGCCAAGCGGTTTAGATAAGATCTTTGAAAATGGTGGACGACGGACGACAGACGGACGGACGACGGACCATGGCTATACTTAAAGCTCACCTGTGAGCCTTCGGCTCAGGGGAGCTAAAAACCCGGTACAATTTAGAACTTCTACGTTTGCACCCACTAGTAGCCATAAATTGCACGTTCAAGTTAGAACTGTAGTAACAAGGGCTTTTGCCTGACAGCATAGCTCGCCTGAATTGGTGCTTGCCCATAACACAGTCGCTATGGTGGTGTGGCTTGCTATGCATAAAGCTTCAGATAAGCATGTCCATAATGACAAAACATTTAACTATCTCAGAAATAAGTCTTGAAATAAAATTAAAATGAAAAAAATAAATGCACATGAAATTTCAAAGTCCATGAGCTTGAGGTCAAAGAACTGAGGGATAGGGAGAGGCCGGATGCACCAAAACCTACATCTATTATCTAACATCAGTCCAAGTATCAGTACCAACTCAGTTCCTTGTGTCACTGTGAAATTATGTCTTAATAATTACATTACCGTAACCAAACTCTTTAAGACAAAATTCTAAGTCAATGTCATCCAGCGGGTGAGGTATAAAGTGTTTTGTAAAAACTCAAAAAAAGTGTCTAACACCAGTTCAAGTGTAAACTAAATGCCAAGCATTATGAATCAGTATGCAATTAGAATACTTTAATAAAGACCAAACTTTCGTAAGTCCATGACCTTGACATCAAGGTCATTGAGCAGGGTTGGGGTAGTACTCTGTAAAACTTTGAACTAAAATCTAACTACAGTGCAAATATCAAAAGAATCCATCCATGGATACAGGAGATACGGGTCTTTAAAAAACTTTAACCAAAACATCCAATCAATAAAAAGACAATTTTCTAAGTCCACGAGTGTGTGTTAAAGGCTCCTTAGTTCTATCAGTGGGTAAATTCGTCAAAATACAAATCATTATGAAACCTGTACAGCCTTCAGAATTAATGAAACTAGAGCAAGTGAGCAGGGGCTCACGTATACCCCCGGCCAGCGCCCCCGCCTAATGACACCAAACTTCAAGCATAAAAAGTTAACACATTATAAGATACAAGTTTTAAAGTCTGTGATCTTGTGCTTTGGTAAACATCTACATCTACCAATTATGTGCATGACCAATATTGGCATAGTCGCACTGTGACAACAGCAGCATACAGATGATGTCAACCAATCTGCTGCAACCTAAAAGAAAATCTAGCGATATATCAGAAGGTTCCACTAAAGAATATCCGAAATGCAAGAAACAGTATCAGTATAAAGCAGTGCATTGATGCAACCATTTAAGTGTGTGACCTTGACCTTATGTCAACAACAGCATCTATATGATGTAAACTGTTGCAACCTAGAAGTAAATAAAGTCACATATCAAAAAGTTCTATTGAAGAAGATGGGAAAAAATAAGCATTTAGAATATAAATTTAACACAAAACTTTCACATGAAAAGTCAGAGTCCATGACCTTGACTTATAGATCACATGCATTGATGGGGATGGTACAAAATAAAACTTTAGACCAAGGACTATCATCATGCCAAACATAAACTAAACCCAACAAAGGGTTTGAATTATATAAAGATCTTAAAAACTTTAACGCAAAACTTTAACATGAAAAGTCAAAGTCCGTGACCTTGACCTCTAGGTCACAGGCATAGGTGAGGGTGGTACAGAATGAAACTATGGACCAACATCTCTCATCATGCCAAATATAAACCCAACCTAACAAAGGGCTTGAATTATAAAGGGGATCTTAAAAACTTTAACGTAAAACTTGAACATGAAAAGTCGAAGTCCGTGACCTTGACCTCTACGTCAGAGGCATGGGTGGGGGTGGTATAAAATAAAACTTAGGAACAACATCTATCATTATGCCAAACATAAACCCAACCCAACAAAGGGTTTGAATTATATAGAGATCTTAAAAACTTTAACGCAAAACTTTAACATTAAAAGTCAAAGTCCGTGACCTTGACCTCTAGGTCAAAAGGCATGGTTGGGGGTGGTATAGAATAAAACTTTAGACCATTATCCATCACCATGTCAAATATAAACCCAATCCAACAAAGGGTTTGGATAATATAAGATCTTAAAAACTTTATCGCAAAACTTTAACGCAAATGTTAACTTACGGAAGGACGGACGGACGAACGGACATCGGACGAAAGCTATATACCCCTCAATATGTCGGTTGATGTGCTTTTTTGTATCAGATAACTGGCAAAAAAGAAGGAACAAGGTATTTTTTAAAAAAATGATAAGCCTCTCCATAAAAATACGCCTTTCTTCACTGGTTGCCCGTTAAGCAATGAAATATTGCAACCGCGGCACATTCAATGGGATCCTTGATTAACATGTTTGTACCTTGTATTTTTATCATTTGTTAAAACGCTTGTACGTTGTGTTTTTACCATGAAATAAAGCTTGTGAAATCGAAAGTAGGTCATATTAGTTGCCGACTAAAATGACCCAGTTATTTTTTCAAATCTATTTTAAGGTAAACTCAAGGACATTTTGATTTTTCAAAGCCGGCCAATCACGATAATAATCAACGGCGAACTTGTAGTGAGAAGTTTGCAGCGATACCTCACGATAAAATATTTCATGCTAATAGAGCAATGGGGTCTTTGACATTTTTAGTTCTCATATATGAGCTGCAGTTTCACTATAAATTCGCAGTTTTATAGTATCACTTACTGAAATTAGTGATATTACCAAAATCGAACTAGAATTGTTTTCCTACGAAAAAACAGATGTCTCCCCCCTTTTTGATGTCAAAAGGATCAGTCATTAAGACGCCAAGGGAAAAACAATATGTTTCCCTACCCTGAAGCAGGGATTCATAATAAGTAAAAAGTATAAATGCAAGAGTTATAGTTGTTATGCTCTGCATGTCATGTAATGTTGACTGATATTCATATTTAGTTTTTGTCAAAAAATATAAATGCAAGAGTTACAGTGCTCTGCACGTCGTCTATTTTTATGTTGACTGATATTTGTATGAAGTTTCATGAATATAGCTTAAACGGTTTTTAAGTTATAGAGCTTAGACGATTGAGACACGATTTTGTGAATGACAAAGTTCCAAGGGAAATACCTCAAATAGTATAAATACTATGCTCTGCAGGTTGTCTAGTGTTGACTGACATTTGTATGAAGTTTCGTGAATATAGCTTGTCCGGTTTTCAAGTAATAAAGCGATTGAGACACCATTTTGTGACTGACAAAGGTCCAAGGGAAATAACTCAAGAAGTATAAATGCAAGAGTTATGGTTCTTGCACTATGCAATTCTTCAAATGTTGATTGATATTTGTATGATGTTTCGTGAATATAGCTTGAATGATTTTCAAGTTATGGAGCAGACACAACTGAGACACGATTTTGTGACTGATAAAATTCTAAGGGAAAAACTCAAATAGTATAAATGCTAAAGTTATGGTTCTTGCATTCTGCACGTCGTCTGATGTTGATTGATATTTGTATGAACTTTCATGAATATAGCTTGAATGGTTTTAAAGTTATAGACAGACTCGACTGAGACGCAATTTTGTGATGGACAAAGTTCCAAGGGAAATAACTCAAAAAGTATAAACGCCACAGTGCATTCTGCATGTCGTCTGATGTTGACTGATATTTGTATGAACTTTCATGAATATAGCTTGAATGGTTTTAAAGTTATAGACGGACTCGACTGAGACGCAATTTTGTGATGGACAAAGTTCCAAGGGAAATAACTCAAAAAGTATAAATGCCAGAGTTACCATTCTTGCACTCTGCACGTCGTCTCATGTTGATTGATATTTATATGAAGTTTCATGAATATAGCTTGAGCGGTTTTCAAGTTATAGAACGGACACGATTGAAACACAATTTTGTGATGGACTAAGTTCCAAGGGAAATAACTCAAAAAGTATAAATGCCAGAGTTACCATTCTTGCACTCTGCACGTCGTCTCATGTTGATTGATATTTATATGAAATTTCGCGAATATAGCTTGAGCGGTTTTCCAGTTATAGAACGGACACGATTGAAACACAATTTTGTGATGGACTAAGTTCCAAGGGAAATAACTCAAAAAGTATAAATGCCAGGGTTACCATTCTTGCACTCTGCACGTCGTCTCATGTTGATTGATATTTATATGAAGTTTCGCGAATATAGCTTGAGCGGTTTTCCAGTTATAGAACGGACACGATTGAAACACAATTTTGTGATGGACTAAGTTCCAAGGGAAATAACTCAAAAAGTATAAATGCCAGAGTTACCATTCTTGCACTCTGCATGTCGTCTCATGTTGATTGATATTTATATGAAGTTTCGCGAATATAGCTTGAGCGGTTTTCAAGTTATAGAACGGACACGATTTGTGACAGACAGACGGACAGACGGACGAACGAACGGACGGACGGACGGACGGACAGACGCCCGGGGAAAAACAATATGTCTCCCGACCCTGAAGGGGGGAGACATAATTAGTGAAAGAAAAAAAAAATAAGTACGAATAAGTGATATACAAAATTGAATAAATGATATCACAAGATAGAATATGATATAACAAAATCGAATTAGTAATATCACAAAATCCACTTTTGATATCATAAATTCTATTTTGAAACTTAATACATCTTAACATGTACGCATCTTTAGTCAATCTATAATTCGAACACTGTGAATCACCAATTATTTGTTTAGGTACATATATACAGTTTTAGATGCTATAAAAGTTCTGTGTCCAATTCATACCTGTGCTAAACGTATCACTTTATTTTATTTTTGTTTTAGATTTTTGTGTATTTTGCGCCTACCAACTTTGCGGAAGACCAAAACGTTTCTCCACCATCAATAGAACTGCCCTTGCTTAGTTTTAGTACGAGTATTTAGATGACTTTAATGCTCGTAATAAATGTTTAACTGCTAAACTTCTTCAACAGGGCTATCGGTATCATAAGCTTAGAAAGGCTTTTTCTAAATTCTATCGCAGACACCATGATTGGTTTCAAAATTTGATGTCGGATTAAAATTTCTTTTACACCAAGGCCTATCGGAACCAGAATTTTATGGTGACTTAGTATACAAATTCAAAAAGATTAAGGGTAGGACTGATTTTTCTGATCAATTCCGAAAAATAATAATACGTCACAAACGTATTGGCTATAATTTAAATGTTATGCGACAGTCTGCATGCTTAGTGATTAACCCAATCACGGTTGATAACTTTGCTGCACTCTTTAATTGCACACCGGGGGATCGGTCGTCAGACTCTATGATGGCCCCGACCTAAAGCTATATATTTTAGTTGGTTGGGACCGGAGCCTTTTTGTCTGTTGCTTGGTCTACCGGGGCTCAACTGGTGACCTTCTTTTGCTTCAGATTTCCAGTGGGGTTGTTTGGCAGGACAGGGATCTCCACCTGTCAGACGGCCCGTTGTATCTGTTGAGTCCTCGTCTTTGCTTCTTCATGGTGTTGAAATTTGATTTATGTGTTTACCGTGATGATTCATTGACGAGTTAGAGGGTTATCATGCGGACCGAACAACCAACTAAATGTTTTGTACCACTTCAGAAACTGAGGGTGAGGTTGGGCCTGTAAAATCGATTTAAGCCCCCCAGTAATTCATTACTGACCGTTCCAAGGCGGTAGTTCTGTTGTGGTTCTCTGTTGCCTGTTTTTGGTGTCAGAGTTTCTGTGATGTTTTACCTTATGTATGTTATTATTATTTTAGGTTCGGTTTGGGTTGCTGAGTGGCCACCTTTTGGGAACAAGCTGCTCACTCGGTTGGCCATATGTTCTCTGTATCTTGATTATTTGTAATCTTAGTTGTTTCCAACTATGGTTTGAGGGCTGGATTTGGATTTTGATTGTTTCAGTTCCTGGTCTTTGCATACTTTTTACTTTTTTTTTAAAGTTGCAATTAATATAAATTTAGCATTTTGGTTGCCCTGGAATCTATTTGGCCAAATTAACGTGGTTGGAAGAGGACTGCTCCAGGAAATTTCTGTAAAACTTTTGTCAAACTATCTGCAGTAACAGAGATATAAATGCCGATTTCCACTTTCCCATTATAAGTTTATGGAAACTTTAAGCCGCCACAGCAACGAAATCACATGGACAACGATAACATAAAAAAACACAACTTATTTACAGGCTAATGTCAGAACAATTACATGTATGCAAAGTACCTGCTTCATTCCCTTACGGCTTCTGAGAAGATTTTTGAATATTTTTTTAATTTGCCCTTTATTTTGCCATGGCAACCAATTAAATTAAGTGATTTTAGGTAAATTTATATGCATCATAGAGGGCTACTCAAGAAACATTTCTGTAGAAAAAAATCTAAATACCTGCAGCGAGGCAGAAAACGCCTTGGCATATCCACTTTTCCCAGTATTAGTCAATGGAAACTACAAATTGGCAAAGCAACCTAAGTGCTGAAGAAATTACCATGAGAAACAGTATTTTTATAGAGGCTAGTACTAAGATCTTTTTCGTAAAACCTGAGCTTTATCAGCCAAATAGTTTCTAAGGACATAATGTTTTAGTATTTTTTACCTTTAATCATTTGGTTGCCATGACAACCAGTCAAATTGTGCAATGTGCTCAAATGTAATGCGGTTGGTAGAGGGCTATTAAAAACATATCTGTTAAAGTTTTGTCAAATAAATTGAAATGATATAGCAATAAATGCAAATTTTCAAACTTTCTATCATAAGTCGATGGAAACTACTAGTATAAGTTGCCGTAGAAATCAAACAGCTTGAGGAATAGCCATGAAAAAGTATTTCTATAGAAGCTCCCGTGAAGTTTGTGCTATATCAGCCACATAGTTTCTGAGGAGACAATATTGAATATTTTTTCTATTTTGGATCGTTTGGGTGCCATGGCAACCAGCCGAATTTCGCAATGAGCAGACATTTCATAAGGTTGGTAGAGGACTACTCAAAAACCTTTCTGTGAAGGATTAACTTAATTATTTACAGGGACATAGCAATAAATGCTTTTTTTTAAATACCCCATTATAAGTCAATGGCAACTTTAAGTGCCCATAGCAACCAAACTGCTGAAGCCATTGCCATGAAAAGCAGTATTTCAATACAAATAAAAGCTTAAAGTGTTCCTTCGAGAGCAGAGATTACTTTAAGAAGTAGGAACATGGACCAGACTACGTAGTTTCGGCTCATAAAGCCTCATCACTGACCCTGACACTATCTGGTGACGAAGCCAGAGAAAAGCATGCTGAAATTTCTTAATTTTAATTGGGCAGTCGATTCAAGGACTGACTAGTATCAAAAAGGGTCCAAATAATATAAAATACGAAAGACGATGACCTAGAATAAGAGTCTAAACCAATCTAACATTTTAGATTTCTCAGACTATATCCTCTGATCTCAGAGGACAAAACGAAATAAGATCTGCACTATGAATGATGTGCGGGGAGACATTTACGGCCGCCACACGGCACAAACACCAGCTACAGCGAAGTAAAAATAAAACCTTAAAGAGTTCCTTCGAGAGCAGAGATTACATTAAGAAGAAGGAACATGGGTCAGACGAATAAAGCCTTATCAGTGACCCTGACACTATCTGGTGACGAAGCCAGAGAAAAGCATGCTGAAAGTTAGTATTAAAATACTTTCTGTAGAGTTTGCGCTTTCTAGGTCACATAGTTTTTGAGTAGATGATTTTTTCATTTTTTTAACCATGCGGTTGCCATGGGAACCAGCTAAATTGTGCAATTTGCATAAATTTCATGCGGTTGTTAGACGTCTTCTCAAGAAACATATCTGTAAAAGTTTTGTCATCATATATATATGCAATGACATAGCTGTTTAAATTTCCCATTTTCAGTCAATGGAAATTTTTATTTTACCATAGCAACCAAAGTTCTGAAGCGATTTGGACAAAACACAATTATTGGATCCCTCTGCCTACAGATGCTGAAAATCACTTTGGTGTACTTTCAAAGGAGATGTCGTTTGAAAATGTTGATGAATAGAACGGACGGATGGATGAGGGAGAGATGGCTGTACTAGAAGCTCACCTGCAAGCCTTCGGCTCAGCTGAGCTAAAATATCGATTTTGTATGTTATTTAGTGGACACGATACAATAAAAATAGTATACCATCAAAAATAAATTGCGAGCTATCTCAGCAGGCACATGAAGTCCAAATGGCTTCATATTGACGTCGATGCGACGTCATGTTGCATCGACGTCAATGCGACGCCATTTCTACGTTATGTGCCCGCTTGGATGTTTCTTGTACTCTGCTATTGTCTATTTTGAGCGGAAACGATTTGTGAGGGACAGACAGACGGATAGATAACTCTAAAAACAAATTATCTTCTCTTCCAGAGGGCATTGAGCAGTTTTAAATTAGTCTTACATAACTTCGCATTAAACTTGATTTGCTTGCGTGGTCTCTACCATTCACAAATTGTCTCTGGCCCTTTGAAACTCCGGCTCGGTTTAAATACTCACCGCGATATCATAGCAACGGTTTTCGGTTCCAAGGGGACAGATGTCGTCATACTCAACTCGAAAGTAAAGTTCTGTTGAGCCACGAAAGGCAGAAATTATGATCTCTGGACTGAACGATATAAACTTGGTGGGATCGGTATTTGTCGTATCATCGATGAAGCCAGTAGCACAATACAGGGGCGCACCTGTTACTAATGCAGGACAGCTGTAAAAGAAAAACGAGAAAACTGCAGGTACGTTGCGTGAACAGTTTTCAGATCACAAGAACCGCATTCGGACAGCTTATAGGATAGATGGGCTAGTCCGTCCATCCGTCAGTCAACATTTTTCAAAAGAATTTTCTCAGCGAATTGGAACAAACTTTCAGATAACAAGAACCGCATTCGGAGAGCTTATAGGATAGATGGGCTAGTCCGTCTATCCGTCAGTCAACATTTTTCAAAAAAAATTCCTCAGCGAATTGGAACAAAATTTCAGATAACAAGAACCGCATTCGGACAGCTTATAGGATAGATGGGCTAGTCCGCCCATCCGTCAGTCAACATTTTTAAAAAAAAAATCCTCAGCGAATTGGAACCAAATTTCAGATCACAAGAACCGCATTCGGACAGCTTATAGGATAGATGGGCTAGTCCGCCCATCAGTCAGTCAACATTTTTCAAAAACAAATTCCTCAGCGAATTGGAACAAAATTTCAGATCACAAGAACCGAACGCTCCAGGAGAGCTAATAAGATATGTTGGCTAGTCAGTCCATCCGTCAGTCAACATTTTTCAAGATTTTTTCCTTAGCCAGTTGGAACCAAATTTCATTTCAGGGGCCGTATTCATAAAACGACTTAAGTGGTTGCTATGCTGTTGCTAAGGCTAAATTTCTTTGAAGGAGATTCCCTACAACTATGAAATTTGCTCTGGAGGAACAGTCTTACAAAGACTGTTCCTCCAGAACAAATTTCATAGTTGTAGGGAATCTCCTTTATAGAAATTCAGCCTAAGCAACAGCATAGCAACGACTTAAGTCGTTGTATGAATACGGCCCCGGGTCTCAATTACTTGGGGAAACAAAAATTGGTTTGAACAGTTATGGTCGAAAAGCCGAAATAGCCGATATGCCCTTTTATGGTAAAAATCTTTCTCTTCTCCAGAACCAAATTATTGAGTTATCAAACTTTATAATACATAAGTCCCAGATGCTGCTTACCAAGTATCAGCTTCATTGAAGAAACTAAAACTTGGTAAACAACATCTGGGACTCATGTATTATAAAATTTGTTAAAATATGACCTTAGGTTGTTCTCAGATTTTTTCATGGACCGCTTAGATTTACTTTCTTGTGTTTTTGTCCGGGAAAATGCTTTCTCGACAACTGTTATGAAGTCATTCTTTGATCTTGCCCAAGGTCATGGTTATCTTCATAATTTCAAACTTCTTCTTAAAAGGTACTGGGCCAATTCAAGCGATAGAACATATGAGCCGCGACACGAGAAACCGACAAGGTGGTTGTGCGCCCAGCGCAGACTCAGATCAGCCTGAGCATCCGCTGAGTCCCTTAGCAACCCTTTAAGCGCTTAGCGAAATCTCTGATCAGCCTTGACGGATGGCCAGGCTGATCTGAGTCTGCGCTGGGCGCACAACCAGTTTGTTGGTTTTCTCGTGGCGCGGCTCAATTATTATGATGCCTATGTGGGACGAGGAAACGACACTTTGTTCATGTGGTCACCTTTAAATAGCCGTCATGCCCTAATATGGAGTATATTCCCTGTGAAAAATTAGGGGGCATTTGAACGAATTATTTTATAACGTTTGAGCTCAAGGTCAAAGGTGCGTAGTATTGATAGCATTTCTGGGGTTTCTTTCTAATTCAGCCGAAAAGACATATATTGTGGCCTATCATTGGAACAACGTAATGAGAAGACACAACATCCCAGCATGCACACAACGTTTAATCAACACTGAATCAACTTTGATTCAACGTCACGACGTTAAATCAAGGTTGTTTCAACGCTATGTGCCCAGTGGGATGTTTATATCGAAGCCTATAATTTGGTGCGATTATTTATTGTGTGTGCTTTGTATGCCCAGAAGTTTGGTGCTCTCAATAGACTGACAAACGGCCACTCAACCCTGGAGAACCAAACACTATCCCTATAGAGTGAAGTGTCTAGCTGTCAGTTTGTACTGATCCTTTAAACAAATCCGATAGGTTGAAACTGCCAAAATGTGAGAGACATTGGTTAAAGGTAAAAGTGTGACCCTGACCTCCATTACTCAAAAATGTTCATGTACTTATTTAGTTGACTGTATTTACCAACTGTTGCAACAAAATCTTCTTCAAGTTCTACGAAATTTTATGCTCATGCATTTTCCCATTAAAAGGGCAAAAGAAAGCAAATCTAACCTTGTCGGAAAAAAGGTCTAGGGCAAAACAAGGTCATTATTTGAACAATCTTGGTAGTATCTGGATCTCCAAAATACTAACCAAGTTTCAAGGCCATCTGTTGACTGGTTCTAGAAAAAGTTATATTAAGATTTTTTCTATTTATGGGCGTGGCAGCCATGTAGGTCATGTTACCTAGGCCGCTTGAACAAATTTTCATTCCCCCAACCCGTGGAGGCTGGATATGAAGTTTGATACAATCAGACCAGGGGCTTTCAGGAGATGTTTGAAATTGTCAAAATATGAGAGAGACCTAGGTCAAAGGTCAAAGACCGCTTGTATTCACAAACCTTCATGTACTCATTAAGATGACTGTAACTACCAATGTTTATGCCAAAATCTGCAATAATTTACATGAACTTTAATGTTCTAGCATTTTTTATATAAAAGTAGCAGAAGGCAAATGTGACCTTTCCGTAAAAAAGTCAAGGTCAACCCAAGGCCATCATTCAAACATCTTGGTAGTACCTGGGTACCATATGCTAATTACCAAGTTTCAAGACAATCTGTAAATTGGTTCTGGAGAAGAAAATTTTCAAATATTTTTACCACTTAGAGGCGTGGCGGCCATGTCGGTCATGTGACCTAGACCGCTTGAACATAGTTTCGTTTCCCCAACGCCTGGAAGCGCTATATGGACTTTGGGTACAATTGGCCTGGTGACTTTTAAGGACTATATATGAAATTGTCGAAATATAAGCGACACTGATCAAAGGTCAAAGAATGACCTTGACCTCTTATACCCAGAAATCTGTATGATGACTGTATATACACCAATGTTTTGGATCAATCATCGTAGTCCCTGAGTACTCAGTGCTACATACCAAGTTTCAAGGCCATTGGCCAATTGGTTCTGGACAGAAATATTTAAAAGATTTTACCATTATGGGAATGTTGGTCTTGTAACCGGGACCATTCTAACAAGTTTTCCTTCCTTCAACCCCCTGAAGGCCTTATATAAGGAATGGTTATAACTGGCCCAGATGCTGTTGAGGAGATGTTTGAAATTGGTCGAAAAATGTGAACTAAGTCAAAGGTCGAAAAATAACCTTGACCTCTTATACTCACCTATTTTCATGTACTCTTTTAGCTGACTGTATTTACCATTTTCAGGCCAGAATCTTCAACAACTTCCATTAAATCTTATGTTCTACCATTTTTCTATGTAAAAGTATCAGGACGCAAATTTGACCTTGCCGTAAAAAAAGTCAAGTTCAATCCAAGGTCATTTTTGACCAATATTGGTAGAACTTTCAGACCTAATGCTATATACCAAGTTTTAAAGTCATCAGTCCATAGGTTCTAGAAGAGAAGATTTAAATTTTTTTTTTATCACGTTCGATCATGGCGGCCATGTTGGTCGTGTGACCAGGAATCCCCGGAAGCTTTATTTGCAAGTTGATTATAATGGCCTTGGATGAGGTATATGACATTGTCGAAATATGAGAGACCACGGTCAAAGGTCAAAGAATGATCTTGACATTTTCGTTTAAAAATAATCATTATTGCACTTATTAAGATGACTGTTTTTATCATTTTAGGCCAAAATCTTCAACAAGTTCAATGAAATCTTATGTCCTAACATTTTCCAACAAAAAAAGCAGCAGAAGGCAATTATGACCTTGCCGTAAAAAAGGTCATGGTAACTCGAAGTCATCGTTTGAACAATCCTGGTAGAAGCAATGTTTGTTCTGGAGAAGATTTGTTTAATTTATTTACCATATATGGACGTGGTGGCCATGTTGTTGGTCGTATAACGTGGACCGTTTGAACAAATTTACCGTTCCCCAGTCCCTGGAGGCTTTGTATGAAATTTGATTACATTTGGCCGGGTGGCTTTTCAGGAGTCGTTTGAAATTGTCGAAAATTAGAGACCATGGTCAAAGGTCGAAGTATGATCGTGACCTCTTGTCTAAGAAGTCTTTTATATACGTGAACTAAGGATGAATGTATATACCATTTGATACGCCGAAATCTTCAACAATTTCCATGATATCTTATGTTTTAGCATTTTCCCATATAAAAGCACCAGTAAGCAAATTTGACTATGCCGCAAAGAATCAAAGTCAACCCAAAGGCATCATTTAACAGCCTTGGTAGCACTGGAGTACCCAGATCTGCATACCAAGTTTCAACGCCATTGGTCAATTGAATCTAAAGCAGAAGATTTTTAAATGTTTTTACCATATGTAGGCGTGGCGACATGATTTGACCTCCGACCCCTGATTGTGGCCTTGGCCTTAAATGTGGAAACCCATATACCTTCTTGCTATGCCTTAGCGTTTAGTAAAGTTTCATTAAAGGAGGGGTATCAATACGGTGGTGTTTCTGCATCCTACCATTTTTTCAACTTATGGTATACTCCAGTGTGTCTAGTTAATTGAACCATATGTATCTTTGGAAAGCCAAAGTTACCGAGCCATGGGTCGTCAGAAGTGAGTGGGGTAATTCAACATGGTTTTAGCATGTCTTATAAAAATATTCTCATTTGGTAGTACACCAGACAGACAGACAGCGTCTGATTATACGATTAACAGAAAGTCTGAAATGTATTTCCATATCATTTTATTTGGTTCATATGATGTCAAAATATACTTTCTTTGACATCCAGCATTTTTATCTCACCTGAGCCATAGGTTCAAGGTGAGCTATTGTGCTTAGTCAATGTCCGTCATCAACAATATGCTCTAAATGACATCTTCTCTAAAACCACTAGGCTTTCGGCTTTGATATTTGGTATGAGGCATTGTCTAGTAGACCTCTACGTAGTGTCTTCAAATGGTGTCTCTGGGGTTCAAAATGGCCCTGCGACAGGAGTCTTGGGTTTAAAAGTAGAATATACTTAACAATCTCCTACTCCAGACCTGCTTTGCTCTGATACTTGAAATTTGGTATGTAGCATCTCCTTGTGGTCCTTTACCAAGTTTGTTCAAATGGTGGCCCTAGGGTCCAAAAATGGCAACCCTGGCAGGGAGTTCTGGGCTTGAGCCATAGAAATACATAGAAAAATATTCCAAAATCTTCTTTGTCAGAACCACTTGCCTCAGATGCTTTGAATTTGGTATGTAGCCTTGCCGAGTAGTACTTTACCAAGTTTGTTCAAATGGTGGCCCCAGGGTTCAAAATGGGCCCTTGCAGGAAGCCCTAGGTTGGATTCATAGAAATACATCGTATAATAATCCTTCTTTAGAATCGCAAGGCTCAGATGATTTTAATTTGTTACGAAGCATTGTCTGGTAGACCTCTACGAAATTTGTTCACATGGTGGCCCCAGGGTCCAAAATGGCTTTGTCTCAGAGGACCTGATTTCGAATTATAGAAATACATAGAAAAAATATTCAACAAGAATTCCGCGGAATGCTCTGTCGCACCTCCTATGTGCCTTCACATGAAAAACTCAATGAAAGCATTAGTTTGATACATATTTGGTCAAATCCATTTAGTGTTCATGAGATACTGTCTGTGTCATACTTTTCCTGTTTTTAGTAACGGCAAATGGTAGCCGTTTTGGATGACTGATTTGCAAAAAAAAAAAAAAACTGAAATAGCTTTAGTCGAGAATCGTTCTGACACACAGTTGGTCCAATTTATTCTGAGGGTCTTAAGAATTGTCATTTTAAATTCACGCTTTTGATATTTTTAGTAACAGCAGCCGATGGCAATCTTAGACTGCACAGTCAGATAAATTTGAAAGAACTCTGTATGTGGATCATTCTGATTCAGTTTGACTGATATCTGTTCAGTATTTCTAAAGATATTGACATTTTAGCAAAACTGAACTCGTAATTGGAAAGTAGGTCACTGTGATCTAACTTCGCTACAGCTCTTGTTCATGTCAGAAAGTCTAAAAACTTAGGTCCCACTAATGCTTCATGCGCCAAATATACGTAGTGGTTCTGGAGAAAAATATGATTTTATTGGTTTTGCTACTTTTAGTAACTGCGGCCATCTTGGATTTTTGATCTGGCTGAATTTTATCATTCTGCAACCCTGCAGTCTGATCATGCTGCATGTGAAATTTGAGAACCATGGAGGCTGTGGTTTTAGAGAATAAGCCATTTGAATGGACTTAAATGCTAGGGTCGACGTAAATTATGCTAGGATCGACGTAAGGTCACTGCAACCTAATTCCGCTACAGATTTTTTAATGCCCCCGCCAATAAAAATGGGGGGGGGGGGGGCATATAGTAGCACCCCTGTCCGTCCGTACGTACGTAACATACGTACGATGTAACGTACGTACGTACGTCCCGTACGAATTGGTTTCCGTGCGATATCTTTTGAAAACATTGGTGTATTGAATTCATATTTTAAACACAGGTATATAATCATAAAATACAGGTCAAGACCGATGTTGGGTAAAAGTAAAAAGTATGCAAAGACCAGGAACTGAAACAATTAAAATCCAAATCCAGCCCTCAAACCATAGTTGGAAACAACTAAGATTACAAATAATCAAGTAAAATCCGTCTATCATTGTTGGAGTTATGGCCCTTTTCGACTTCCATTTTTTATGCAAAAATGGTTTCCGTTCAATAGCTTTCGAACACATTGATGTATAAAATTCATATTTTATACCCCCAGGTATATAATCATAAAATACAGGTCAGGTTCGATGTTGGGTAAAATCCGTCTATTATTGTGGGAGTTATGGCCCTTTTAGGACTTCACTTTGTATGAAAAACTGGTTTCCGTTCATCATCTTTTGAAAACATTGGTGTGTTGAATTCATATTTTATACACAGGTATATAATTATAAAATACAGGTCAAGTTCGATGTTCGGTAAAATCCATCTATTTCTGTGTGAGTTATGGCCCTTTTTCGACTTCCATTTTGTACGAAAAAATGGTTTCCGTTCAATATCTTTTGAAAGCATTCATGTATTGAATTCATATTTTATACACAGGTATATAATCATAAAATACAGGTCAAGTCCGATGTTGGGTAAAATCCGGCCGGGCCGCATAGCGCAATCGGTAGGGCACTTCACTCATCAGTCAGAGGTCCTGGGTTCGTAACCCGGTCTGGCCACATACTTTCGTTTCTCCTACCGCTGATTCAAGAAAGCAGTTGTCAGTTACAGGCGAAAGTATGTGCACTTAGTACTGGTTAACCGCTTAGGAGGTCTAAGCATGCCCAGGAATAGTGTGGTTAGGTTAACTGACCGTCCCCACATGACCTTAGCTGTTTCCCGTGGACGTTAAGCATCAAATCAATCAATCTTCCATTTTGTATGAAAAAATGGTTTCCGTTCAATATCTTTTGAAAACATTGATGTATTGAATATACAGTTTATACACAGGTATATAATCATAAAATACAGGTCAAGACCGATGTTGGGTAAAATCCGACTATTATTGTGGAAGTTATGGCCCCTGTTTTTTTTATTTCATTTTGTATGAAAACTGGTTTCCGTTCATTATCTTTTGAAAACATTAGTGTATTGAATTCATATTTGATACACAGGTATATAATCATAAAAAACAGGTCAAGTTCGATGCTGGGTAAAATCCGTCTGTCATTGTGGGAGTTATGGCCCTTTTTCGACTTCATTTTGTATGAAAAAAATGGTTTCTATTCATTATCTTTTGAAAAGATTCATGTATTGGATTTATATTTTATACACAGATATATAATTATGAAATACAGGTCAGGTTCAATTTAGGGTAAAATCTGCCAATTATTTTAGGAGTTATTGTCCTTTTTCAACTTCATTTCATACAATAATGGTTTCCGTTTGTTAGTTTTTGAAAAGTTTCTTGTTTCCGGGCTATTTCTTTTGGAACGTTGCATGACATCCATTTCTGTGATAAGTTACAGAATGTTATCACATATCACAGTCATGACACCTCCCTCCAGCGCCACCCCCCCTTTCCCATCCCACCGCCCCCCCCCCCCCCCCCCCCCCCCCCCCCACACACACACAGAGTCTTCTCTTGATCCAAGAAGCACAATACATCTGCCTAAGGAAAACAATAAAACATGTACCACAGAAGTCTGCCTTTGTGAACCTAGTTATCCTACAAGTGCCAGTACCTAAGTACCTTAAACAAGGCGCCATCTTACTTAGGGCACTAGGCAGGGGCATCCGTGTTCTATGGACACATTTCTAGTTTATTCTAATAATTCTAAATACCAAGGTCCCACTTATGCCTCATACTAAATTTCAGCCAAATATACCAAGCGGTTCTGTTAAAAAAGTTGATTTTGTTTATTTTGCTATTTTTAGTAACGGCAGCCATCTTGGATTCTCGACATTACTGAATTTTACCATTCTGAAACCCTGCAGTCTGATTATGCTGCATGTGAATATGAGAACCATGGATACAGTGGCTTCAGAGAATATGTCATTTGAATGGCCTTAAATGCTAGGGTCGACGTAAATTATGCTAGGGTCGACGGAAGGTCACTGTGACCTAATTCCGCTATAGATTTTTTTCATTATAATAATTTTAAATACCATGGTCCCACTAATGCGTCTTACAAAATTTCAGTCAAATATATCAAGCCATTCTGGGATAAAGTTGATTTTATCGGTTTTGCTATTTTTAGCAACGGTGGCCATTTTGGGTTTCACGACCCGGCTGAATTTTACCATTCTGTAGCCCTGCAGTCTGATCATGCTACATGTGAAATTTGAGAATCACTGGTGCAATGGTTTCAGAGAATAAGCCATTTGAATGGACATAAATGCTAGGATCGACGTAAATTGTGAACAGACAGATGGACGGACGGTCTGACGGACGGAAAACCGGACGCCCATATCACACCGTGTAGACGTAAATTATGCTAGGGTCGACGTAAGGTCCATGCGACCTAATTCCGCTTCAGATTTTTTTCAATAGCAACGGTGGCCATCTTGAATGCTCAACCCGGCTGAATTTTAACATTCTAAAGCCCTGCAGTCTGATCATGCTACAAGTGAAATTTGAGAACCATGGATGCAGTGGTTTCAGAGAATAGGTCTTTTGAATGGACTTAATGCTAGGATCGACGTAAATTGTGAACAGACAGATGGACGGACGGTCTGACGGACGGAAAACCGGACGCCCATATCACACCTTGCTAAAGCAGGTGCGACAAAAATCTTCTTCCTCGGAATCACATGGCTCAGATTCTTGAAATTTTGTTTTAGCATTGCCTAGTAGTCCTTTATTCAGTTTGTTCAAATGCAGGTCCTAGGGTCCAAAATGGCCTTGCGGCAAGGAGTCCTGGGTTTGAATTATAGAAATATAAAGAAAAATATTCAAACTTTCTTCTTCAGAATCACAGGGCTCAGACGCTTGAAATTTGGTATGAAGCATATCCTGGTGATCTTTACCAAGTTTGTTCAAATGGTAGCTCTTCGGCCCAAAGCAGATCTGAGGAAGGGGCTTTAGGTTCGAAAATAAAATATACTTAAATATCTTCTTTCTGGAGCTGCACGTCTCCGATGCTTGCAAATTGGTATGTAGCACTACCTAACGGTCATTTACCAAGTTTATCCCAAAGGTTGCCCCAGGATCCGAACTGGTCCCACCCCAGCAGGTCCTGGGTTTGAACCATAGAAATACATAGGAAAAAAAATAAATTCTTCGTCTCTAAAACCACAAGGCTCAGATGCTTGAAAATTGTAATGAAGCATGGTCTGGTGGACCTCTACGACGCTTGATCAAATAGTGGCCCAGGGTCCAAAATGGCTATGCCCCAGAGGTCCTGGGTTCGAATGATAGAAATACATAGAAAAGTATTCAATATCTTCCTCTTCAGAACCATAGCTCAAATGCTGGAAATTTGGTACTTAGCATTGCCTAGTAGTTCTTTATTAAGTTTTTTCAAATGCAGGTACCAGGTTCCGAAATGGCCCCGCGGCAGGGAGTTCTGGGTTTGAACTATAGAAATAGATATAACTTCTTCACAACCACAAGGCTCAGATGCTTGAAATAAGGTATGAAGCATAGCCTGGTTGACCTTTACCACGTTTGTTTAAACGGTCGCCTCAGGGTCCAAAACGGCCCTGAGGCAGGGGGTTTTGAGTTCGAAAATAAAATATACTTAAAAATCTTCTTTCAATTTGGTATGTAGCACTACCTAATGTCATTTACCAAGTTTATTCAAATGGTGGCCCCAGGGTCCAAAATGGCCCCGCCCCAGGGTGTCCTGGGTTTGAACCAATGAAATACATGGGAAATTATTTAAAAAAAACTCTTCAACAGAACCACTTGGCTCAGATGCTTAAAATTTGGTATGGTAGGGGTTGAGTGAACTAAATTTGTTCAAGTGGTCGCGGTCACATTACGAACATGGCGGCCACATTCATATATGGTAAAAAGCCTTTAGAAACCCTCTTTTCCGGAACCAAATGACAGATGCCTTGAAACTTGGCATTTAGCATTGAGTACTGGAGTCTACCAAGATTGTTTAAATGATGACCATTGGTGACCCTGATTTTTTACGGCACGGTCAAATTTGCTCTTTGGTGTTTTTATATGGGAAAATGCTTTAACATAAGAGTTAATGGAAATTATAGACGATTTTGGTGCAAAAATGTATAAATACAGTCTGACAAGTAAAAGAGCACATGAACATTTTCGAGTAATAGAGGTAAAGATCATTCTTTAACCTTTAACCAAGTTCTGTCATATTTTGACAGTTTCAAACTATCAGGTTTGTTGAAATGATGACCCTGCTGTATGTCGTTTGTCATTTTTGCTCAGGTGAGCGATTCAGTGCCTCTTGGCCCTCTTGTTTATATTTTTGTCCTCTAGTTTCAATATCTCTTGGCATCATTGCTAAAAAACTGATCAGTAATCATCAAACGCATGCCAAGTAAGCACCTTTACCAGAACAATCGGACGATGTGCCCAGAATATCATCATGTCCTG
Source organism: Ctena decussata (assembly GCA_963989385.1). NCBI lineage: Eukaryota > Metazoa > Mollusca > Bivalvia > Lucinida > Lucinidae > Ctena > Ctena decussata. Next base: position 70,983,393 of record OZ022501.1, on the reverse strand, counting down.
GTTTTCATGGTTGACTGAACACATAAACTTGCTTGCTTTTTTTCAACTTTATGACCTAGAATTACGAAACTTAGGTCAAATTAATATCTTGACCGCTAAATTATGTTCCACAGCCCCGCCAAAAAAGGTGAGGGGATACATATTGGCTTCGGTGCAGATCTCGTTGGATTCTCTGCCCGTGTCGGCGCCGGGCTGACAGTTTGTATCCACTAAATTTCTTGTATCAGTGGGTTGAATTTTGCCAGACTTGCAGCCGTGGAATTTGACCAAACTGGCATGGATATATAGCTGTGACAAGCCAACGAGCTGATTAGGTTTTGGTGAATCTGATGCCATTTTCAAGGTTAGAGGCGGACTTAAACTGTTGTTGTTTTTTTCTGCGTCGGCTTCGGCGTGACAACTGCGTGTACCCGCGACATCTCTTGAACCAATAAGTGAAATTTCACCATGTTTGCATGGATATAATATAGGGACAGGTTTATTAGCTGATCAGATTTTGGTGACCTTGACTTTATTTTCAAGGTCACACAAGGACTTAATATGTGACATTTCACTGAAAATGTGAACTTTCTGGAACCAATGGAGGTGGATATTCGTATGACTTTCATGGATGTATCACTGTGACATGTTAAGACATGTTTAGTTTTTGGTGACATTGGCCTCATTTTCAAGGTCATACGCTTGTAAATAGGATAATTTTAAACAGTAGATGACTTTTCTTCAAACTTGCATATGTATATATCATACAGACAAGCTAGCTAAAGGGTTATTTAGATTGTGATGAACTTGACCCAATTTACAAGGTCATAGGAGCTCTTAGCATTGTTTACCATGAGTATATTTCTTGAAAGAATGTGTCACCAGTGGAATTTCATCAGACTTGCATGCAGTATAGATATGTAACTATGAAAAGTCAAAGAGATGATGTTTTGCAGGTATCTCATTTTTAGTGAAATTTTCACATATTAAGAGTCATTCTCTGTAAGCATCAAAGTGCCTCCCATATAGGCTGGAAATGACATCTCTCAGATTCTGATGAAACTTGGTGTACATTAAGACATCCACCCAGGACCATCAAATCAGTATTTATTTTTTTCATTCACTGCCCCGTTACCATGGCAACAGCAATAAAGTGAAATAGGCCAGAATTGCCTGATCTGTGTATGAAATTTTCGTGAATTTAAAGCCTTTTTGCACTTGTACATATTATTTGATCAGGCAGATATAATTAAACCAGCAATAGATTATAAATATTTGTTATTTTCTCAGTATGGCTGATTGCTGACATTGCCGATATGTATTTCCATTCTGACGGTAGGTCACGTGGAAACTAGGCATGATTTTAAGTTTTTGATTTTTTTGAAAAATGACAAAATTATCAAATTTTGAATTGAATTTACACAAAATCGCAGCAATAACTTTTTTTTAATTTCTTATATTTTTTAGATTAGTTTTCATACTAAATAATATCAAAAATTTGGAATCGGTATATTTGTTGTTCAAAAAATAAATTACTTCAAAGTTGTCTACCGTCACTGGTTTGCAGGAAATATAAAAATTACAAATACCAAAGCAAATACATTTGTTTTACTCATATATCTGTTTGAAAGATCCAAAATCAACAAATTAACAGAAAATATAACCACAGTAAGGTATCCTTGCTAAACTTTGAATACAGAAGCTGTCTCACATCCAAATTTATGGGGTGTACTTACCCCACCCACTTCTTACAACAGATAACTCAAGGTTTGTTTTCTTTCTACAATTTGCTAAGTATTGGACCCTTTTTGACCAACTTTGGGAAGAAAAAACATGCATGGTTTGCTATAGAGCTATGAAATATAAAACAAAAGGAATTTTGTCTAGGGAAGGAACCAAAATAACATCATTTGAATTGTATAATATAAAAGATATTACAATAAAACACTACAAAATGTTTGAAAAGATGTATTCTTGTTCATTTATGTCTACTTGATATTTGGTCGATGATGACTGACATAATTGTTAAAGAAAGGTGTGCTAAAAGCTCTAACTAACTGATCTAATGGGGTCTAATTACCCCACCCACATTGGCCAGCAATAATAAGAGAGTTGCCATCAAAAATTTTCTCGAAAAGAAAACATCAGATATGAAGTGGAAAGAATGAATATATCTTTTTCATTTGAAAATTATAATTTCTAATTAGCCATAATTGTGTTTATCATATGACATGGCTTTTATTCAGAGGCTAACATCATTAAAAAAAGAGCTTTTCAAGCGGCCCATTATACACCCGATCTAGTGCCATGAAGGAGTTACAGAATGAACAAGATTGTTAACAGAAAGATAAACAGGCGGATCTGATAAACTTGAGTTACCATTCTTGGTCCTAAAACATTCCCTTACCTTATCACACAGGTCTGGCATTCAACACAGGCAACGAAGGCAATGTACTATAGAACTCGATTGTTTTCGCATACCTCTTAGATTAATTTCAAATTGTTCTTCTTACGGACCCCGCATTTGTTATCCCTCTTAGTCAGACCAGTTTTTTCAAAGAAATTCCGTCCGGTATCAATGCAGTGCTTGAATAAGGTTGTCATGGTCGTTGTTGTCCAAAAAATGTTTCAAGCATTTCTTGAATACGCATATCAATTTAGTAAAACTTTTTATTCCTATCCCAAGAGTCGGGGGTTGGATGTTCCGGGAGACTATACTTCTGAAACAAACTTATCCTGATGAGCAGAGCAAGCAAGTTTCCTTACGTTGTCCTCGTTGCCTGTGTTGAATGCCAGACCAGTGTGTATATACACATAACCGTAGAGTTTCGTGAAAATATTTTCAACTATTAAGGAGTAACAGAGTAAACGGGGAATTTATGCAAGGGCAGATTATTCAGGAAGTCAGCCAGAGTTGTGGTTTTTACTCAAAATGCATTGCCCTATTATCACATTATCCGAACTGACTGTACCATCTCTTCCGGTTTTCATAGCGTTGAATCGAGGGTACAAAGTTCGCTTATAACCAGTAGTCGGAAATCATTATGTTTTGAGATTTTATCCGGAATCTGCTGCGTCATTTATAGTTTTTCAGCTTCGAAGATGTAAAGAGGTAAGTTTAATATAATTTGCTCTTCGGTCTTTTACTTTATTACCCTGTACAATGAAAACCTCATGGCCGTCACAGAAATTTTATTCCGAACAGCTTAATTTAACACTAGTTTGTGTCGTGCAAAACCTAGCTATCATCCTATTATCAAAACTAACAAACTGTAGATTAATAACGCCTTCCGTTTATTTTAAAGATTTTTATAAAACATGTAAGAAAAGGCTGAAAATGGATTTAGAATCATGCCAAGTGCCACTTGAATACTGTACCGTTTACTATCCACCCATACACGACATTGTACAGATCAATAAAGTAAAAGACCGAAGAGCCAATCATATTAAACTTACCTCTTTACATTTTTGAAGCTGGATAATTATAAATGACGCAGCACATGCCGGATAATATCCCAAAACCTAATGATTTCCGAATACTGGTTATAAGCGAATGTTTGTACTCTCGATTCGACGCTATGTAAACCGGAAGAGCTGGCACAGAGAGTTCGGACACTGTGATTGTTATACATGTTCCTACAAATTCCAGCAAAATATTTCAATTGGTTAAGGAGTGAATGGGAGTAGCCTTAAGCAACAAATCAAACGGAAGGTACTCCAAAATTAAGTAAGGGGGGGGGGGCAACTATACTTGAATGCAACACATTATCTTGTAATAATGCGTATTGCTGTAAAGTTTCATCAAGACATTTTAAACGATTACCAAGTTATGGTATGCACAAGATTAGTGTACACAAAAAAGCCTAAAAACTATCAAAAGGATGTAACTCTGAAACTAAGTAAGAGAGAGCAACTATTGTTAAATGCCACACATTGTTGGGACTTCATACGCATTGCTATGAAGTTACAAGAAGATGTCCTAAATCGTTATCTAGTTACCGCACGTACAAGACTAGTCGTGAAAAAAAATCATCAAAAAATGGCATAACTTGGAAACTAAGAAAGGGAGAGCAACTATTATTGTACGCGCCACTTTGCCCTATCCTAATTCATATTCTTCCTACGAAATTAGGAGCGGCTGTAGCGTAGTGGATAACACTCCGGACTACCAATCCAGGGGTCGCAAGTTCGATCCCCCGCTTCTCCGGTCTTTCGGATGAGACTTTAAACCGAGGTCCCGTCTCCATATGACCTCGTTGTTGGTGGGACGTTAAACCCGAGTTCACTCACTCACTCACTCCTGCGAAATTGCAAGAAGATATCCCTAAGGGTTACTGAGTTATGGTGCGCACAAGAATTGTGACGGACAGACACACGGACGGACAGACACACGGATAGACAGCGCCATGACATATTTTTTTTTCAAAATGGGCGTTTAAAATTTGATATGCGTTACACTAGACTTTGATACTGGTGCAAAACGCCGTGATGCCTTATGTGACAAAAATGTTCAAATAAAGTCATTTTTCAGAGAGAAAAAAAAAACAGGCTTAATAAAAGCACACTAAAAGACTGCGTAATACACCGCCACTGCATACCAGATACAGCTTTTTTATGATTTCATACTTGTTTACAGCTCAAGGTCAGGGGGCAGATAACTATACTGAGATAAAAAAATTACCGTCAGTGGAAGCTATTATTGCTTTGATTATTTAATACATATTTCAGGAAAATCTCTTTCAGTTCTGATGATTTTATACAGATTTTTTTTCATGATTACATACCTGTATATAGTCCTGGGTCAGGGGCATATAAACCCTTGAGAAAATTTTGATCATAACAGGAAGCTTGTATTAATTTGATAATTTGCTGCAAGTTTCCAGAAAATCTCTTGCAATTCTGATTTTATATTAATTTTTTTTTCATGATTTTATACATGTATATATCCCCATGGCAGGGGTAGATAAATCTGTTGGACTAGATTCTGGTTGTAAAAAACAGCTGTAAATAATATTTATATCATTTCTGTGAAATCTCATAAAGATATACCAAAACTCTGATTTTTTTCATGATTTTATACATGTATATAGGGCTGTGCCAGGGGAAGATAACCCTTGGAGAGAAAATTTTGATCATGCAGGAAGCTTTTATCGTTTCAATAAGTTGTTGCAAGTTTCAGGAGAATCACTTTCAACCCTGATTTTATGTAGATTTTTTCATTATTTTATGCATGTATATAGCCCTGGGTCAGGGGCAGATAATCCTGGTGTACAAAATTCTGCTTGCAACAGAAAGGATATATTGTTTCAATCTTTTCTGTGAATTTTCATGACGATATCTCAATGAGTAAAGGAACTACAGACCAAAAGCAATTTTTGAAACATTGACAAGGGCAATAACTCTGTCCGAAGATTTCGAAATTCGCTCATTAACAATCCCAACCAAGATATTTCCGAGAATAATGCACATGCCAAGTTTGAAGAAAACTACTCAAGTTATCGAACGGACAGACAGACGCGCGTACGTACGTACGAGAAATGGATGGAGAGACACACGGACAGCCAGTTTGAAAGCATAATATCCCGCCACTAACGTGCGGCATGGTCTAATAACTTCATATGATAAACAAATGTTATACACTTTGGTCATTTCATAAAAAAATTATGAAACTCATCGAAAGTTTATTTCATAAATTCCATATCAAACGACGACAACAATTTTCAAAGAGGGAGACACACACAAAAAATAGACCTGATTAACTTTCAACAAAGTTGAATGCTGATATGCATTTGAAAAGAGTATTTTCTCATCATAACTTCGAAGATTTTGTACAGAAATTTTTTTTTTTGCAGTTTTTATGGCTGCTTATGAGTGGTATTAAAACGTCTAGGCATCAAATACTTCAGAGTATCACCTCATACTTCAGAGTATCACCTTCCATGCCTACGTCAATATAATAGAATGTTTAGAAGTCCTGAGTATACCAATAAACACATCAAAGTCAAAAGTGTGATGCTGGTGTTGAACTCTTGTTGCCTTTTATGAGCAGTAAACTATGAAGACAATTGTTGATAATATATGAAGCAAGGCAGCTGACTCACTTTTCAATCCAGTTGATATATTTGCACTTAGCTATCATTTTGAGCCCTTAGCAACCAACTTTTAACATATTTGGAAGCTTGACTGATCTGCATATAAGGAATATCTTTTACCAGAAAGAAACTATGACGAGAACTTTGAGTAATGTTTAGCCCTGGTAGCTCAGTGGGTTAAGTGCTGGCCTACTGATTTAGCGAACCGGATTCGAATCCCGCTTGAGGCGAGAATTTTTCCTACCATAAATGGGGTGCCATTGCATACAAGACTTTCATTATCCTATTTTCATCATCCTGATATGACTGATATACTGCTGAAAAGGACAAGTCATCCATCAATCGAGCAATGTTGAACGCACGCTTGACTGACTTATAATTCAGTTGAAAAACATATGTATATATATTTGACTCAGGGTTTGGGCCCTCAGCAACCAACAATTAACAGATTTGAAAAAAAAGGTGAATTTCAAAAAGAATATCTATTATATGCAACAAACTATGACAATAGCTATCAGTAAAGTTAAAAGCACGTCAGATTGACTTTTAAATTTTGTTTCAAAAAAAATTATTTATGCATCCTTAGCAACCGATTTGTGCTCTTAGCAACCAACTCTAACAGATTTGACACTTTAGAGGGAATCCCCACCCAAATATTTTCTCTTTTATGTTTACTTTGTCAGCATGTGTAAGTTAACTTGAAGCACAAGGACTCTTGCTCTTGCAGTCTGTTGAAACACATACGGGTATGTATTATTGTCCATAGCAACCAGTATGAGCCCCTAGCAATGGCCCTTTAAATGGCGTGAGACTAAGGATCAAGAAATGTTGTTTGTGAACTCTGAAGACATTTCTGAATGATATTTCAAGCCCAGCAGCCCAGTGAATTTTAAAATCAGCTAAGAACATCTATATATTTGTCCTCCCGTCCTTGGCAACCATTTTGAGCCCCAAGCAAACCAACTGTTAACAGATTTGTTACTTTGCAGTGTTCAGAGTAAATAATTATGAGCTTAGTTTTGGCCCCTAGCAATGACCTTCTATCGGATGTGAAAGTTTTGATGGAATTCCATGTTGAATATCTTTATTCACCATCAAACTTTGAAATCTCTGAAGCACAGCTAAAACCTGTCAACGGACATATCCTTTGAAGCTAGATGAAGCCTAAAGCAACCATTTCTTTGCAGATTTAGAACCTTTTATTGGATTCACGAATAATATTGTTGATATCCGACAAGGAATTCAGACCTTACTAAATAAATGTTAAAGCACGGTTGTTTGATTTTCAAGATCTGTTGAAAACCATGTGGATATATAGCCCTAAGCAACCACCTACTAACAGTCTTAAAATGGTTACTGCATTTAAAAAATAATACCTTCTGTGTGTAACAAGTTAAACCAAAACGTCGCTGTAAACATAATAGTTAATGACCATCTATTTTTACCTATTTTCTATATTTTCATAATTATAAAACAAGACAGAAAAAAAAACAAAGCTTGCAGCAAATCAGGAGCCCTTAATGCTAGAATTATAACAAATATGCATATGTTAATGTGGGCAATGTTTGATCCTTATCTGAGTTGTTGATTAAACAGTTACATAGCTTTATTTTAATTTTAACTTACAGTTGTCTCCTTAATTCATATATTCCGTTGCACTCGGATATTTTTTGAAATATAGTTACTATTTTCAAATATGAAGATGGTTGCAAAGGGCTTACACTGGTTGCTAAAGTCTAAAAGTCAAACAACTGTGCTTTAAACCTTATTTATAAAGGTCCAAATATCTTGTTAAGCTTAAGTAGTGTTCTTTGTGTATCCAGTAAAAGGTTTAAAATATGCAAATATATTGTTGCTAAGGGCCCCAATTTGTTGCTAAGGATAATTAAATACACATATCATTCGACAAGTTTTACAGGTCAAGCAGCTGTGCTTCAGATATTTCTGAGTCTGTGCTCAATAAAGATATTTCTCATCGAATTCCGTCAAAAACTTCACATCTGATAGAAGGTGGTTGCTAAGGGCAAATAGTGGTTGCTATGGACGAGTCTAAATAGAGTTTCTAAGCATTATTTATAAAAATATGATGTGTGCTTAAAACTATAAAGTGGAATTGTCTACATTAAACATTGCAAAGGAAGACAGTGTTGTGTTAATTTTATTCAAAGTTCCAAATCTGTTAAAAGTTGTTGGTTGCTAAGGGCTCAAAATGGTTGCCAAGGACAAATATGTGCACATACTTTTCAACTGATTCGAAAAAAATCAACAGCCTACTGGACATCAAATATCATTTACGTGCCTTCAGAGTTTATTGCTCACAATGGTCATTCCATGCATAGCTCAGTCCTAAGTCTTACATTGTTTAAAGGGCTGTTGCTAAGGGCTCAGACTGGTTGCTATGGACAATAATACATGTGTGTTTCAACTGATTGCATAAAAGAGTCCTTGTAGTTCAATATAAGTACATGTATAGCTCAAAGCTGACCAAATCAACTGCTTATCTCACTCAATTTTTCATTGTGTTCTAAGTGGGTGGGGTAATTTACCCCCTGTATTATACGTTATTTTCATGCCTATCATATTTTTTTTTTACAAATTTAGGTATTTCAACTGAAGTCTTTGTGTATTTTCAGTCAGTCTACAGAACTGTTATTGAAAAAATAAAGAAATCTGCTGTTGTTTACAAGTTTGTGAAAAATCCATATTTTGGATTTTTGAAATGGTAGTCATCTTTTGACTTTCTTTATTCTAGTTTGTTAAAAATACCCATTCCATTTTATACATATATGAATCAGTGATAGTGGAGCTACAATATATTGAAAAATTATAAAAATCTATTGCTGCGTTTTTTACATATTTTGTTTCAAATTATCCCATTTTTGAGCAATTTTTTGTTTTGGTGTTTTTGTGAATACAGCTTAACTTCAGCTCCTAAAAGCTGAACATATCTTCAGAACTATGCGTCTAAGACTATAGTTATTTTCAAAATCAAGGTTTATGCTTTGGTCTAGTATAAAGATGTTTGGTAAAATCATGTTCTATGTTCATGTTATGATTGTCAGAAGTTCATGCTTTTTGTACATTTACAAGAAGGAAAATAGTCATTTTTGAGAAAAAAAATGAACTTTGCGTTGCCATGGCAACCAAAGCACCGCAGATCGGAAATGATGCCATTTTTACCGGTTATATGACACAACAAGTTAATATTATAAGTTTTATCAAAATCTGAGAGATGCCGTTTCCCGGCCACTTTGATGCTTACAGAGAATGACTCTTAAGTCCTTCTGTGACCTTAATAATAAGGTTACCGAAAGTTGACCACCTCTTATGCCTGTCCTATTGATATAGCAATGCAAGTATTGTGGAACTGCGCTTATTGTTTCAAACGATCGAAATTGTCACGCTAACGCCGACGCAGAAAATTTTACAGTTTAAGACCACCCGTGACCTTGAAAACGGGGTCAAATTTACTAAAACCTAATCAGCTCTTTGGCTTGTCACAATTGTGTATCCAAGCAAGTCTGATAAACTTCCATGGATGCAAGTTTAGTAAAATTCCACCCGATGATTCAAGGAATATAGTACAATCTGTCAGGCCGACGACGACACAGACGCCGACGCCAACGGGATCCGCACTGAAATCAATACGTCTACCCTCACCTTAAGTGGTAGTGGGATAAAATTTAGCAGTTCAGATACTAATTTGACAAATGTTTTATAATTCTAGGCCATTAAGTTGAATGGTCCATCTTCAAAGCAAGTATATGTGCTCAGTCAACCATGAAAATAGGTCATTGTGATATTCTTGTCACGTTATCCGATTGTCCTAATTAGTGTGCTTCCTTGACATGTCTTTAATGATTACTTGTCAATTTATTTAGCAATTATGTCACGAAACATTGAAAATAGAGGACAATGAAAAAAGTAAATATGCAATGCGTATTAGATACCCCCGCACAGTAATGGTCAGTAATGAAAACACTTGTTCCGGACAAAAATATACAAAGGGAAATAACTATAACAGAATTAGCCCATAGTTTTATAAAATGTTATTTTGTGGATGTCAATCTTCCAGCCACCTCTTATGCCTGTCCTATTGATATAGCAATGCAAGTATTGTGGAACTGCGCTTATTGTTTCAAACGATCGAAATTGTCACGCTAACGCCGACGCAGAAAATTTTACAGTTTAAGACCACCCGTGACCTTGAAAACGGGGTCAAATTTACTAAAACCTAATCAGCTCTTTGGCTTGTCACAATTGTGTATCCAAGCAAGTCTGATAAACTTCCATGGATGCAAGTTTAGTAAAATTCCACCCGATGATTCAAGGAATATAGTACAATCTGTCAGGCCGACGACGACACAGACGCCGACGCCAACGGGATCCGCACTGAAATCAATACGTCTACCCTCACCTTAAGTGGTAGTGGGATAAAATTTAGCAGTTCAGATACTAATTTGACAAATGTTTTATAATTCTAGGCCATTAAGTTGAATGGTCCATCTTCAAAGCAAGTATATGTGCTCAGTCAACCATGAAAATAGGTCATTGTGATATTCTTGTCACGTTATCCGATTGTCCTAATTAGTGTGCTTCCTTGACATGTCTTTAATGATTACTTGTCAATTTATTTAGCAATTATGTCACGAAACATTGAAAATAGAGGACAATGAAAAAAGTAAATATGCAATGCGTATTAGATACCCCCGCACAGTAATGGTCAGTAATGAAAACACTTGTTCCGGACAAAAATATACAAAGGGAAATAACTATAACAGAATTAGCCCATAGTTTTATAAAATGTTATTTTGTGGATGTCAATCTTCCAGCAAAATTTCATGAAACTCCATTATTGCCTTTACTAGACATTGAAAAAAAAGAAGAAATAACAAACTTTTTTCTATCATAATTTGAGTTTCAAAGTCCCAGTGCGATCTTGAAAATGAGGTCAATGTCACCAAAATGTAATCACTTCTTTCCCCAATCCCAAGAAAATATCTGGGCTATTTTGGTTACATTCTATCAATTGATTCATGAGATAGAGGGCACACAAGGCTAATTTATAGAGTCTTTATATTGTGGAAACCTTAAAAATGAGGTACAGGTCACCAAAATCTAATCAACTCTTTCCCGTGTCCTTATGATGAATCTGTGCAAGTTTGGTAAAATTACAGCCAATAGTTCAAGTAAGAGTGCGCACACAAGCCTTATTCTATCAACATTTGTGTTTCCAAGTGCCAGCGTGACCTTAGAAATAAGATAAAGATCAGCAAAATGTTATCACTTCTTTTCCATGTCCAAATAATATTTGTGTGCTAGTTTGGTTAAATTCCATCAATTGATTCATGAGATAGAGTGCACACAGGGCTCATTAAGAGAGTCTTTATAATGAAGTGACATTGAAAATGAGGTGAAGGCCACCAACATTTAATCACTTCTTTGTCAATCTTTGCTAGTTTGGTAAACTTCCAGCCATTGGTTAAAGGGATAATGTGCACACAATCTTTTTACTGTCTTTTATTGTAGTGGCCTTAAAAATACGGTCAAAGTCACCAAAATCTAAGCACTTCTTTGTCCTGTCCTAATGACATATCTGTGCTAGTTTGTTAAAGTTCCTGCCATTGGTTAAAGAAATATTTGCACACAAGCTTTTTACTGCCTTTTATTGTAGTGACCTTGAAAATGAGATCAATGTCACAAAAATGTATTCACTTCTTTGTCCTGTTCTAATGATATATCAATGGTAGTTTGTTCAATTTCCGGCTATTGGTTAAAGAGATATTGTGCACAAAAGCTTTTTACTGCCTTAAATTGTAGTGACATTGACAATGAGGTCAAGGTCACCAAAATCTAATCAATTCTTTATCTTGTCCTTATAATATATCTGTGCTAGTTTCTTTACATTCTGACCATTGGTTAAAGAGATATTTTGCACACAATGTTTTATTGTCTTTTTATTGTAGTGACCTTGAAAATAAGGTCAAGGTCACCAAAATCTAATCACTTCTTTGTCCTGTGCTAATAATGTATCTTTGCTAGTTTGGTCACATTCTAACGATTGGTTAAAGAGATATTGTGCACACAAGCTTTTTACTGCCATTTTATTGTAGTGACCTTGAAACTAAGGTCAAGGTCACCAAAATCTAATCACTTCTTTGCCCTGTTCTAATGATATATCTGTGCTAGTTTGTTTGTTGAAACCCCAGCTATTGGTTAAAGAGCTATTGTGTGCACAAGCTGTTTACTGCCTTTTATTGTAGTGACCTTGAAAATGAGGTCACGGTAACCAAAATATATTTACTTCTTTGTCCTGTCCGGCAGAGAAGTTTTGTATTTAAACCAAACAAAATGATATGGAAATATTTATCAGACATTCTGTTAATCATTTTATGAAACGCTGTTTGTCTGTTATACTTTTTTACCAAATTGAAATTGTTTAACAAGACATGATAAAACCATGCTGAATTACCCCACCTACTTTTGTTGACCCATAGCTCGGTAAAGCCCCATTCACACACACACATTACGGATAGGGCGGATAGTTGCGGATAAAATCCTCAGTTTATCCGCAGAATTTATGGGCGTGGCCTTTTTTATCTAATGAATTTACGGATATAGTTACCAATAAATGCGTATGGATACGGATAGGTACGAACTACTAACCTTTCGTTACCTTCTGCAACGTTTAGATGCGGATAAATACCTTCAGATACGGACTGTTGCGCATGCCTAGCGGATAGAAGAATAGACAAGATTAACTGCGACGTCCACAGCTGTGTCTACTCCTTGTATGCTCCAGTCACACACACACATACGGATTGTGCGGATACTACGGATGGCCCGTCCGTATCTATCCGTTATATCCGTAATGGATCCATATCAGATCCGCAGAGTCCATAACTGTCCGTATCATATCCGCAGAGTCCGCAGGATCCGCGTCGAAATTTTGAAAAGTTTCAAAATTCGGGCGCGGATGAGTAAACCGTAATGGTGCGTTACTAAGCGCATATATCCGCATCTATCCGTATCTAATCCGTGTCGCATACGTATCTATTCCGTATCTTATCCGTTATTGAACCTATCATTCCCCAGTCCAACTCCAAGTTCAGGACCGATACGGTTTCAAGCGGATCTTTATCTTTTGTTACGGAAGTTACAGGTCTCGTTCGGCGTACTGTAACCATAGGGAAGAATTCTCGTTATAGTGACGGGATTTTCCGATAATCTCCAAGAGGGCCGGAGATAAGCGGTTACCTGTATGCGGTTCTCAGTTTAATAGGGAAATGTATAGAGGCTCATAAATAAATTAAATTTTCTTATTTAATATATTTTCCGACATTAAATTATAACGTCTAGCACAAAAGAGCATTTCAAGCTCTTTAATCTGGTATAAAAATCATAGAAATGTGTCAATGAGAAGTTTCTTCCATCAGAGCCCATAGTTTTCTTTCTATAAACCATAAGTTTCGTAACACAATTTATTCAAATTACGCGAATCTTCGTTTTTGGACCTAAATAACACATATAAATTAACATTTGCGAATCTATTATAACGTATGAGCTAGAAGCTGTTATTCCACTGATTACAATGATGTATTTTATACATACATAGCTAATTGGGAAATTTCTTCCCTGAACGCCTAATTTTGCTAACTATTGATTCGAAGCTTGGTCGAAAATTTTCTAAGTTCTCTCTATTAACCATTAAAACATTGGAAAAGGAAGCAATCTCATTTATGGCCAAGGGCTAAAATTTACAGGTAGTACAGAGTTATCGATTTTACACCGTAACGAGTTTTCTGCCAGATGGGACTATTTTCTACAGTAACGTTTCAATACAAAAAGGTTGCGTCCCAATACTGACAGATACCTACAGGATGGTTTGGAGAGGCGGCAGTACGGCAACAACACCAGTAGGGGGGCGAAGAGACAGAGACTGTATTTCAAGGACTACTACAAAAGATAGGCCGGGTCGGTGCAATGGCAGTGACCTATGGTGCAGTTATGGTGCGATGTTATGTTTCTTATTTGTAACAGTGGGGTCACCTTTATTATGAACTAGTCACTGGCAAAAGTAGGGCCATCATTTCCAAAAATTGTTTGACTTTTATCAATTCGAATTAGTTGTCCAATATAGGACTAAGTAATTCTTTTATTAATTCAAATTAGTTGTCCAATATAGGACAAAGTTTAATGGTGAAATGAAGCAATAAATATCTACTGGTCAGGCTTGAGTAGCCGAAACTTCGAAGATGGCCCATGTTCCTTCTTTCGAATCTGTTGTGTGCTCTTGAATGAACTCTTTTAGATTTCTATTTTACTTCAGTGCCACTGGTGTCTTGCCGTGCGGCGACCGTAAAACGTCTCCCCGTATGTCATCTATGGTGCAAATTATATATAATTTTTCCTTTTCGGTCAAGAAAATATGAGAAATCAGAAATTTTTGATTGGTTTAGATTTATAGTCTAGATTATTGTTTTTTTTTTTTTTTTTTTTTAGATCTTTTATGGTAATAATCAGTCTTTAAATTTACTGCCTTATCAAAATTAAGAAATTACGCTTTCTCTGGTTTTCGTAGCCAAATCATATCGGGGTCACTGATGCGGTTTGAGTAGCTGAATTCTCGAAGTATGGTCCATGTACCTTCCTTCGAATGTGTGCAGTGTTCTTGAAGGATTAGAACGGTATCTACTTTATCATCTGCCGACTGAATATCTATGTCAACCAAGCAGTAAATGGGTCCTTTTCTAAACTCAGGGAAGGACAAGGCCGCGAAAGGAGAGAGATGGGCTTCGCCTTTCATATGCTTTGCCAAAGATACATTGACCCTAACCGCCTACCCCTATCTTACTCCTTCCCCAAGCCACCGCCCCTACGGTCATTAGGCTATAGGAAACCTTTACATTTACCCTATTTATAGTTTGGATCCAGGTATACAAATTTGAATAAAAATCTAATCCTTCATGAGCACAAAACACTAAACACATTCAAAGGAAGGAGCATGGGTCATACTTCGAGGTTACGACTACTAGAGCCTCATCATTGACCCTAACATGACCCATAACTTCCGTAACTAAAGGTAAAGATCCGTATGAAACCGTATCAGTCTTCAACTTGGGACTGCGGAATGATGGGTTCAGTTACGGATAAGATACGAAATAGATACGGATGAGACACAGATTAGATACGGATAGATGCAGATAAATGCGTTCAGTTACGGACCTTTACGGTTTACTAATCCGCGCCCGAATTTTGAACCTTTTCAAAATTTCGACGCGGATCCTGCGGACCCTGCGGATATGATACGGACAGTAACGGACTATGCGGATGCGATACGGATCCATTACGGAGTAAATGGATAGATACTAATAGTTACGGACGGGCCATCCTTAGCATCGGCAGAATCCGTATATGTGTGTGTGACTGGGGCATAACTAGGGCTTTCTGACCGAAGTTACATATGGTTCAATGAACTAGACACATTGGAATACGAGTGATGTTCAGAATGTTCTGATCGTGACGTCTTATTTTGGTAACAATTATAAATACAGAACTTCTGATAGCGGAAACATATAACGGTATGATATGTCCGGACAACTCTGCAAACGTGGTGCATATTTTCTAAAGGACATAATTTCTAACGTTTTTGAAAGAGGTTACCCTACAGCCACTGCAGATTTTCACTTAAAAAGGTCATAGTTCATATATGAGCAGTCTTTGAATTGTTTTCATCATTGCTACTAAAACTTATTCCCCAGGCAACTGTGACCTGCAAAATATCGCGGAAAATATATTTAATCTAGGTTCCATACTGTCCTTTCAATTTAGATTATAAGCATTTTATATAGTAGCTAATTCTACCTTTCTACTAAAGTTATAATGATTTTGTAACAAAACAACGGTTTTAACATTCAAAATCTTGTTAAGAAGAGCCTTTGTATGGGCCAATTCGAAACCGTCGAATAATTAAAATTGATGTAAACAACGAAGCCGCTACGAGCTTTCGAAAATGACGTTGACGTTGTTTTCTCTGTATCTTGATTATTTGTAATCTTAGTTGTTTCCAACTATGGTTTGAGGGCTGGATTTGGATTTTGATTGTTTCAGTTCCTGGTCTTTGCATACTTTTTACTTTCACTAACGTCATAAGAACTGCGCATTGCTTTGCAAGGACTAAATCGATAACGTTTGCTGCCCTTCTAACTTCTGAATGGATATTGAAAACTACGAATGATCAGAAGCTGACAAAAATCAATTTTGTATTTACAATAATTTTTCACTTGAATGACACACTGAAAACAAATTCACATATGAAATTAGCCCAGTGGTATGACAAGGGCCTTATAACATGCGTTGTAACTCAATAAGAATATATATCTTTGAATAGTGTTAGGTATCATTATGAAGACGAAAAGTAGTGCTTTCAATACATGCTCAGCATTTGTCCCCAGCATGCCGCTAAACAAAGTTATGCGGCTAGAATCAGAACCTTTTGAACAATCCTCGTATACCATCAGTAAAAATAGCAAATTGGTAGGCTGCAGAAAACCCATTTTATTGATACCCTTCCTTTACTCCATTAGTGTATAAATTATCGCTGAGACACAAGAAAGACACAGTTTGATCTCTGATCTGATTGTGGCCTTGGACACAAGGACCTAATAATTTACACGACACACCGTCTCATCATGCTTTATCTTTCTGTGAAGTTTCATCAAATTTGCACCGTAGTTTTTAAGTTATCACTGAGACACGATTTATAACGGACGGACGGACGAACGGATGGTCGGACGGACGGACGGACGGTGCGATTTTAATATGCTCTGTTTCCATAGCAGCTATACTGATTTGACGAGTTCAGCCTATTGAAAGTGTTTGAAAATGTAAAAGGTAAATAACAAGCAATAATTTTCATTATTTGAATGCTTTTCTGTTGATGTCCGTTTAAGCGAACACTGACCCATAATAGAATAGCAGACACCATGGTAACCATGCGATAAATACAGTAAAATATGACCAGCAGACATGTGGCAATATTGTATAAATGTTTCAGGGGACCAAAAAAATCAAAGCGTAAGATAAATAAGCCATGGCATGTAAAATCTGCATTCATTATATATACAAAGAATCTGGGTGGGGTAATCGCACCCCAAGCTTTAAGAATTCAACATACTTTTGAATGTGAAAAGTATCTTTGTAACTTCATTCTGCAGTACTAAATGCAATTATTTTGTATTTCTGCTTATGTTTTCTCAACATTCTCAGATATTGTCTCTTATCACAGCTTTGTTTTTGATTTTCAATACGATGACTAAATTCAAACACAAATGTTTTCGATTTAAAAACTAGAAACGATTTTCGTAGAAAAACAGGATTCCCCCACTAACCTATTCCCATCCCTTCTTATCCACCGTGAGTGCATTCTCACCCTATGTTTCATTATTCTAAACTTTTGCTATGTCGATGTTGTCTACCAAGTTCAGTCTAAAGATGTCAGTATACTCAAGAGCATTTGAAGACCTTCCGCGACGTTTAAAATGAAGTCAGCCACTCGAAAATCTCATCATCTCTTCTGCTTTCTTGTAATTTTATATCCATAAAAGTCTGATTCCATGCCACCCACTGGTTAAAAAAATATGTTCATTCTGAAAATTACTAAGTGCTACTATGACACTGAAAAGAAGGTCAATGTCATGAAAATGCCACCGGCTCTTGAGCTTTTCTCGGTGAAATGTCCCTGCAAGTTTCATAAGAATCCATTCACCGGTTAAAAAGATATTTCACACTCAAGACAATGACACTGAAAAAGGAAATAAGGTTACCAAATCCTAAACATATTTTAAACCTGTCACAGTGATATAACCATACAAGTCTGATGACTATCCTGCCTACGTGCATTAAGGCCCAAAAATGGCCCCCAACCAAAGTGACTCATATTGGTATGAATAACAGCTGTGTTATTACCCTAAATGAAACTGATAAGGAAATTGGTGTCAGACATTATATATGGTGACAAAATAGGGTCAAAGGTCATGACCCTTATGCCATTCTCTGTACTAGGAAAATTACATTGTCGTGTGTATATATATGTTTGTAGCATGTAATTGTATTTTTCTTTTTGAATGAGTCTGAAATTAAACATCCGGCATACAAACTATTATGGGATATATAAATTTTGTATTTTCAGCCATTTGTTAGTATATTTTTTCATCCGTCTGTTCGTCTGTAAATTTTTCCTTTAAAGTTTTGCGTTTTTTTTTTGTTTTTTTTTTGTTGCTCTTATCTCGTATACAGCATGTCAGCTTCTTTTCATATTTGGTTCATGACATCTCTGTAGGAGTTATTTTGACCAGGGATATAATAGTCCCGGGATTGGGCCTCTGGGTTGGACCAGTGATCAATAATTAGGGCTTAGGCATTCGTTGTAAATAATTGCTATTAATAGTGTAGGTATACAAGAATAAAGCCTCTTGATCAACATGTAGAGCAAACTTGAAATTGTTTAGTTGACATCATTTTCACTGCTGCCCAAAGGTCACGGTCACAGACATCAAAACTTATATTGTATTTGCATTAAAGTTTTCTGTTAATAATTGTTTTAATTAGGCAGAGGCAGTGGCCGGGGTATACGTAATCCCCTGCTCACTTGTTCTCTGATCCACCTTCAGTCTAGTGAATGTTTCCCTTGCTCTTGAAGGAACTTATTAGTGATTTTTATTAGATATTAGATTACTATCATAAATATAGTGTCACATGATAATAAAAACGTTTTGCTGTCCATTTCAGCCTATATCTGTGCTGAAATGTGTCACTCAATTTTGTGGGCCTAAATGGCAACATTTCAAACTATTTGCTGGCCAACTTCAAAATCAGTCAATTTCTGCTTGGCATCTGTCAGTATGCATCATAACAAATCATTTTCATCGATTTTACATGCAGAATCTAAGGTTTATTCAGGTTAATGAATAAAATAGATAGCTTCCTACTTTATTTGGAACAGTTTGCTCAGAGGCTAGAGTATTTGTTTTACTAAAATGCTGCTTTTGGATAGCTGCTGAACTGTTAAAGGTCCAATTTAGGGTAATTCAATCAATGCAACATTTTTTGTGAAGGTTTACTTAAAGTCACATTTCAATCCTTGTTCTTATGCCTTTGAATGTACACTTACAGCCAGGTATACATTTAACCATGTTTATTACAGGCACACTATAGGTAAATGGCTGTCTTTAGAATTCATTTTTTGAGCACAATCATTAACCAACAAAATCTTTCAATATGATGTGAATTGTAGCAATATACATCATATGTTAAAAGGATTTGTTGGTTAAAGGTTGTGCTCTATTCTAATTTGTAAACTGAATGACTAAAAATTGAGTAAAAATGACAAATTTCATGGTTTTAGCCTGTTTCAGCAGCCATTTTTCCATACTTAACGCACAGCAAGATTCAAACTGAAACTGAAATGAAACACTAGAAGTATTGATCTAATGATATCATGCAATGAAATACTTTTATCTCGACTTTCATATTTTGACCTCAGATAGGGGCCAAAAAATGGCCTTAACGCACGTAGTCCTTTATCATTAGTAAGTTGGCTGTTAATCTTAATAATGGGACCAAGGTTATCAAATCAGTCAACTCTTGGGACTGTCTCAAATGTATATCTGTGCAAGTTTGGTGGAAATCAGGCAAAAAATTCACGACATATATCAATTTCAGTAACATTTTTACATATTTAAATCCTCCCTTACCTTAAAGATGACGACAAGGTCACAAGAATCTAATAAGACTCTTAAAATTACCCCAATGGTATATCCATGCAGGTTTGGAAAAAATCAATACACTGGTTTTAAAGTTACGACACATACAAGACTATGACCTTGAAAAAGGGGTCAATGTCACCAAAAAGGAAATATTCCTTAAACCGGTCACAATGATATACCCACATAAGACTGATGAATATCAATCCATTTGTTCAAGGAATATTTCATTTTCAGGAAAATATTCAGCTTTTGTAAGTTGGCCATTGACCTTGAAAAAGGGTCAATGTCACCATAAAGAGTCAACTTCTGAGGTAGTCGCAAAGGTATATATGTGCTAGTTTGTTGGGAAGCAAGCCGAAGGTCCAAAAGATATATCAGCTTTAGTGAAATTTTTACATATTTTAGTCCTTCTGTTATCCTGAAAATAAGGTCAAGGTCACTAACTTTATAATCAACTCTTAAATTTGTCCCATTGATATATCCATGCATGTTAGGTGAAATTCCGTCTATCGGTTCTAGAGATATCGTGCACACAAGAAATTGTCACGCCGACGCCGAAATAGTAAAAGTTAGCAGCCTAAGGCCCTTATGACCTTTCAAATAAAGGCTCAGTCATTAAAACCTAGCCACCTCTTTGGCTTGTTATCGTGATGTATTCATGCAAGATTGGTAATATTACACCCACTAGTTTAAGAAATATGGTGAGTTCTAACTGTCACGCCGATGCCGATACAAGGGATCCGCACTAATACCAATATTCCTCCCTGACCTTTGGTGTGGGTACATAAATGTATCATCTCATTTTTTTATATATATATTCTATGGGCTTACAAGAGAATAAACAAGAGGGCCATGGGGCCCTGAATCGCTCACCTGAGTAAAAAAGGTCAAAGGTCAAACTAGGATCATCTTTGAACAAATCTGATGTTTTAAACTGTCAAAATATGACAGACATTGGTTAAAGCTCAAAAATGACCTTGGCCTCTGTTGCTAAAAAACATCAGGTACCTATTTATTAGACTGTTTTTATTAACTTCTGTACCAAAACTTTCTGCAAGTTCCATGAACTCTTATATTTATCATTTTCCCATAAAAAGCACGAGAAAGCAAATTTGACTTTGTCAAAAAATTGTCAAAGTCAACCAAAGGTCATCATTTGAACTATCTTGGGCCTAAATCTTAAAAACTTTCCATATAATCTTGTGTTTTTGGCATTTTCTCATATTTGACCATGCCAACGTCAATGTCAACCCATGGGCATAGCGGCCATGTTGGTCATGTGGCCTGGACCAGTTGAAAAAAAAATCTTTCCCTCAACCCCTGGAGGCTTTATAAGAAAGCTGGTTCGAATTGACCCAGCGGCTTTTGAAAAGAAGTTTGAAATTGTCAAAATATTAGACTTCAGGGTCAAAGGTCGAAGAATGACCTTGACCTCTTGTACTCGTAAATCTTCATGTACTTATTAAGATGAATGTTTTTATTAATTTTTAGGCCTTAGTCTTCAAAACTTTCCATGAAATCTTATGTTCTATCATTTTCCCATATTTGACATTGCCATAAAAAGGTCAAGGTCAACCCAAAGTCATAATTTGAACAATCTTGATAGAACTCGGGTACCGAATGCTACATACCAAGTTTAATTGGTTCTTAAGAAGATTTTTTTTAAGGTTTTTACCATATATGGACGTGGCGGCCATGTTGGTCATGTATCCTGGACCGTTTGAACACATTTTTATTGCCTCAACCCCTGGGGGCTCTATATAAAATTTGGTTTCAATTGGCCCAGTGGCTTTTGAGGAGATTGTTTGATATTGTCAAAATATAAGAGTTCTTGGTCAATGGTCAAAGAATGACCTTGACCTCTTGTACTCATAAATCTTCATGTACTCATTAAGATACATGTGCATAACAATTTCTCGGGCTAGGTCTTCAAAACTTTCCATGAAATCTTATGTTGTATCATTTTCTTATATTTGACCTTGCCATAAAATGGTCAAGGTCAACCCAAGGTCATCGTTCGAACAATCTTGATAGGAATCGAGTATCCAATGCTACATACCAAGTTTCAAGGCAATCGGTCACCTAGTTCTTGAGAAGAAGATTTTTAAAGGTTTTTATTATAATTGGGCAAAGCGGCCATTTTGGTCATGTGACCTGGACAGTTTGAACAAATTTTCATTCCCTCAGCCCCTGGAGGCTCTATATCAAATTTGGTTACAATTGGCCCAGAGTCTTTTGAGAAGATTGTTTGAAACTGTCAAAATATATTAGTTCTGGGTCATGGGTCAAAGAATAACCTTGACATTTTGTACTAATAAATCTTCATGTAGTCATTAAGATGACTGTATATACCAATTTTAGGCCTTAATCTTCAAAACTTTCCATGAAATATTATGTTCTATCATTTTTCCATATCTGACCTTGCCGTAAAAGGTCAAGGTCAACCAAAGGCCATAATTTTAATAATCATGTCAGTACTCGAGTACCCAATGCTAAATACCAAGTTTCAATGCCATGGGTCAATTGGTTCTGGAGAAGAAGATTTTCAAAGGATTTTACCACTTATCGGCATGATGGCCATGTTGGTCATGTAACCTGGACGGTTTGAACAGATTTTCCTTCCCTCAACCCCTGGAGGTTCTACATGAAATTTGGTTTCAATTGGCCCAGTGGCTTTCCAGAAGATTGTTTGAAATTGTCAAAATATGAGAGTTCTGGGTCAAAGGTCAAAGAATGACATTGACCTCTTGTATTCATAAATCTTCATGTACTCATTAAGATGAATGCATATACTAATTTTTAAGCCAAAATCTTCAATACGGTCCATGACATCTTATGTTCTATCATTTTCCCATATTAAAGCACCAGAAAGCAAATTTGACCTTGCCGTTAAAAGAGGTCAAGGTCAACCTCAGGTCGTAATTTGAATAATCTTGGTAGTACTTGTATACTCAATGCTACATACCAAGTTTCAAGGCCATCGGCCTATTGGTTCTGGAGAAGAAGATATTTAAAGGTATTTACTATATATGGGCGTGGCGGCCATGATGGTCATGTGACCAAGACCATTTGAACAATGTTTCGTTCCCCTTTCCTCTGGAGGCCACATATGAAATTTGGTTACAATTGGCCCAGCGGTTTTAGAGGAGAAGAAGAGAATTCGTTTGAAATTGTGGACGGACGACGGACGACGGATGACGGACAACGGAGCCTGCCTATCCTATAAGCTCCCCCGGAGCCTTTGGCTCAGGTGAGCTAAAAATCTAACGAATTTGAATTTGGCCAATTTTTCCATCTTTCAAAATTATGCCTTACTAGCATAGATGCCTGACCGAAGCAATATGATGAAAATGTGTCTTTAAGCATAAACAGCACTTATTTTTTTTTTGTGTAAAATATAAGTGTCAACATTTGATGAGAAGAACTTTCAATGCAACTGTTGTCAAATCTGGCGGTTTTCGTTTCAAACATGACCAAAATTAGGCAAAAAAAAAAAAAAAAAAAACAACAACACAAAAAACCCAAAAAACTAAAAACCAACAAAAATACAAAAAAAAAGAGAAAAGAATTCCGCGGAATGCGGTGTCTCGCCTGCCGGTGCTTTGACACAAAACAAAGTTTAATCAGTAAATACACTGCAAATTTTGAAAGGTCAATGGACCCTAACATTAGGTGAAGATGCTATATTAATGACAGTTTTCAGTTTCAATGTTCAAGATGTATGCATAGCCCACATTTCATCGCTCTAACTTTTATCATTCCTAAGAAACAAAAGCTAAACTTGATTGAGGCAAATATTACAAAGTCGAATAACCTTAAAATGTCTGACAATTGGCAATATTCATGGTGAATTTGAGCTTTACTCTTCCAGATCTTTGCATGACCCATGTTTCATAGCTCTAGAGCTTATACGTCTTGAAAAAAGAGCTAAACACGAAAACTTGACAAAAAATTGCAAAGTAAGTGAGCCGGAAAAAGTAGGTTGAGACTCAATTTCAATGTTGGATTCGAGCTTACTCTTCCAGATGTATGCATGGCCCAAGTTTCATGGCTCTAGCCCTTATAATTCTTGAGAAACATAGCTAAACCAAAACAAAAATCTGACAAAAAATAATGAAGTCAGTGATCCGTATAAAGTAGGTCACACAACTCAGTATTGATGAACGCTGGCAGATGTATGCATAACCCAAGTTTCATGGCTCATGCCCTTATAAGTTCTGAGAAACAGAGCAAAAACGCAAAAAACTTGACAAAGAATTACAAAGTCAGTGAACCGTAAAAAGTAGGTAAAGACAAACCATTTATTGTAGAGTTTAGCTTTATTCTCCAAGACGTATGCATGACCCATGTTTCATTGCTCTAGGCCTTATACTTCTTGAGAACAGAGCTAAACGCATAACCTCGAGAAAAAAATTGCAAAGTCAGTGAACCCTCAAAAGTAGGTCAAGACTCAATATTGATGATGGCTTTGAGCTGTACCCTTCCAGATATATGCATGGCCCAAGTTTCATGGCTCTAGCCCTTATAGTTCTTGAAAAACATACCTAAACGTGAAAACTCGACAAAAATTGCGAATTCCTTGAACCGTACAATGTAGGTCAAGACTCAGCATTGATAAAACTTTTAGTTCTACTCTTCCAGATGTATGCATGACCCAAGTTCCATGGCTCTAGCCCTTATAGTTTCTGAGAAAATGACCTAAACGCAAAAGCTCGATAAACGTTTATGCCGCCAACGACCACGACACTGGAAAAGCAATATATATGTCTCGCCTGTGCTTCTCAGGCGAGACAAAAAAAAGAAGAAAATCCTGGTTGTCATCGAAACGGATTTTTTAAATTTTGTTCATCACTTTATAAAGGCAGAAAAGATCCTCATTTTCATGGAAGTCTGAGACATGTCATTTTACCCCTCTATTGCAATTTTTGATGCTTACAGAGAATTACTTTTAAATACTTTAGTTAGTGCCTGTAAAAAGACTTAAGAGATAATGAACCAACCTTCGAAAGAAAAAAAAAAAAAAAAAAAAAAAAAACGGTCAAGGTCACTGAATCCTTATCATCTCCAAGGCTTGTGACAATGATAACAATGAAATATTCGTGCAATTTTAGTTAAGATTTAAATTCTGTCAGTTTAACAGTCTGTCAATTTAACGTTCAGTTCTGTGAACTTGAAAATAGAAAAGAAAATGTACTTACCCATTTTCGTCTAAAATATCATGTACGACTGAGTAGTCACTAAGCCCAGAAGCCTGAACTTTTTTGACATGGGTACCCTGTGATACAGCTTCTTCATCCACTGAAATTAAAGAGCGCCATTTATATTTTATTCCCTAGATATACACCTTTACCCAGGAACTTATAGTACTGGAAGTGGTTCAGCATCCGTCCTAAACATTTTTAAAACTCATGATGAAGTCGCAGCTGAGAGTGTAATAAAGCCATGCATTAACATGGATAATCAACTAGTGGATTAAATATGCAAATAACGTCGTACCGTTTTGCGTTGACGTCCATGAGAACGTCGCGTTTTCTAATGGCAAAAACGTGACGTTTTAGTGCAAAATTTGTTAATAAAATGCGATTTTAGTGTCATATGATAAAAAAGATCTTACATGAGTGCTCATGTATTATTGAATTTATTAAATTCGTAGGGGAAAACCGATAAGAATTTCAGCATAGCCTCGCATCTTATCTTTTTCCCAGCTCGTTTAATAAATTCAATAATACACGAGCACTCGTGTAAGATCCTCTATATCCTCTGATATTGCAAGGCCACCTGTTACCTAATTTCATTTCAAGCAGTTATAATTTTTTTCTTTGTTAATTGCTCCAGTACGTTGGTTCCTATGGCAGTTCGATGGTGAACACAAACAAAACAAAAGCAACGAAAGCAGGGGTCGTATCTATAAAACCACTTTATCATATGAATGACGTCGCGTCTGAGAGTGTAATAAACAGTGGGAACGCATATCTATGGTGGAGTGCTATTTTTAAACAGATACCAACGAAAAAACATTTTAAATTTCTGAGAGTCAGATTCAATCGACGAGTGTGTCGCAATTTCATCAGTGCTGCTTTGTCGGCGAATCAAACTACACACAGCCGAAAATAATATACGGTTTTATTCCTTACATCTTCATTTAATTCTTCATGCCTTTAAGAGCAGAGCTAAACACCGATATATTCGGCAATCGAACGTTTTACGTGATCATGTAAAGGCGACTCTTATCCGCCAACTTCAACAGCAATTTTCAAAATAAATCGACTTTTTCCCGTCGGCGGACATACGCCATGAAAAACCAAGGTGTCTGCTCTTTCTCCATGTTAAGAATTAAGTATTTCGGTGTGTGGGACAATATCCTTTGCAAAATAATGTTGGGTACCCTATGCATTTTCTTAACAAAATGGCGGATTCTTTACCTGATCGATAGCGGTGGATGTTAGAAAGTTTTGTCTGACAGCAAAATAATCTATAATAAATTCAAATATTACGGAAATGTTCTTGAATCCTGAAGTCCGACACACGAAGAGGAACGCATCTTGCGATTCAACATACAACAATATGTTTTTTCTCTACTTTATTCAGAATGATTGGGAATAGAATTCTGATCAGTAGCCTATACCATTATGTAAACAAATCGATCGATTTATGACAGTTGTGACGCAATTAGATAACTGCGTCAACTGTTTCAGCCTTCGCATTTACTTGCTTATAAGTAATTAAGACCGGTACATTGTGGTCAAAATCAGAGGAGTACTAGAAAAAATAATTTTGCCATCCAATTAATCCTGCACGTGCCAACATTTCAAAGCCACTCATACAACTCACACGATCACCCTACCCAACTTAATGCCCCTCCCCCCCTTCCTTTCATACACACACAACTTTTAATCTTTCTGTTTCGTGCAATACTAAGCAAAATATAATAGATGTGTAACCATAACAAATACTTGCAAAGCTGCAATGACTAAATCCTTGAATAAAAAGTGCAGTGTAGACCTGGGTTAGACTACTTCCAAAACAGCAGTCTAATTAGGGTCAGTACTATTTGATTTCCCAGCAATTTAGACACACTGTCAGCTGGTAAAAGTGTTCATGGAGATTTGGTTTCAACTTTAAGCTTAGAAAAAGACTTGGCCATACACACGTATACACTCCTTTACACTCCTTAAAATTTCAGCCAACATTGAGTAGCAGCACATCTACTGTTAAATGAGCTTTTGGGCAGTGAAATTGCAGTATGCATCTTTTATAACATGTGTTTTGGCCCTCTGTAGAACTGCCTTAATGGGGAGTTCTAATGAGGGGTTACAATATACATATTTATTATGCATTGCCACGTTTGTCAAATACAAGCTCATCAGGTGATGGTGGGGGGAGTGGGGGGGGGGGGTGCTGTCAGCTCTCAAATGCCCTTGGTTCATAAATTAAGATGCCACAGTGTGTTTGTATACTCAGGAATCCTTTGAGGGATTCGCTCTAACTGTTGCCAAAAATCTCATGGAAATCTATCAGTAGAGACCAATCTCATGCAAAAATTATATAACTTAATAATAAATGATACCTTAACTTCTAATTGAGAATGGAGAATTTCTCACAAATTTTAGTTAAATGATATGTGTTCTCTGATATGATTCTGAGCCAAACTAACAAAAACACAAAAAAAGAAAAAAAAAGAAAAACAGCTGTCCAGCAAATCAGAAAACTTGATTAAATTATGTGGCAAAAGCTCAGGACTTTTATTCAAATTTCTAAGTTATAATGGTAAGATATAATAACGATTAAACAAGAAAAATAATTAGCCAATATTTGGTGAACCAAAATGGAGTTATTTTTTTATAATTTCTCTTCAAGCGAAATGTACATTTGTATGTTGTGGTGTCTCATCACAGATGCTTTTGATCAAAAATAAAATAAAAATTTCCACGAATTTCAGATGAAAAATTTCTACTATATATGCATTGTAACTGTGTAAAGCTCTGATTAAATTGTTATATTCACATGCAGTCTGACCTTGCCCTTCAGTGTTTTCCCTATAAGTATAAATAAATAAATAGAAATAATTATTACATATCTACATAATAAGAAAAAAATCTGGAGACATTTCCACAAGTGATGGTTTTATGATATGATTTTACAAAGACTCAGCTTGGGCATGATAGCAATTCTGGTAATTCTGTCTTATTCAGCCATAAAGACATTTGTTGTGATCCATTATTAGAGCCATCTATGATCTTGCTAAAGTGCTTCTAATGAGAGGGCACAACATGTATTAAAGGCCCCATTGCTCTATTAGCAGGAATTTTTTTATTGTGAAGTATCGCTGCAGGCTTCTCACTACAGTTTCGTCGCTGTATATGATGGTGATTGGACGGCTTTAAAATATTAAAACGTCCTTGAGATTCTCATAAAAACGATTTAAAGAATATCTAGGTCATTTTAGTAGCCAACCAAAATGACCTACTTTCGATTTCACAAACTTCATTTACATGATAAAAATACAAGGTACAAAAGATAAAAATACAAGGTAGAGGTATTTAATAGATGGTATAAATACAATGTACGGCAAGGATTCCATTCATTGCCTCGCTGTTGCGTAATTTCATTGCTCAACTGGGAACCAGAGGTAAAGACCATATTTTGTATGTAGAGACTTGTAATTTTTTCAAAAATCTCTGTTTATCCTTTTTTGCCAGTTATGTGACACGAAAACGTACACCAACCGACATTTTATCGTCAATTCGGAAGGCTGTACCAGTTTTATCATAATTTGTACTTTGGTGATTTTTACCACTTATAGGACTATGGAGACTTTAATGTGAAGCCCATTGATGCTGGTGCAACATTTATGGGGGAACTGTGTTAATTTTTCATTCTAACATAGTCTGCAAAATAGAAGGACAAACAGCATTTTGCAACATTCCACTTAAAGTGCAGGGCCCAGCACACATACAAGCTTCCTTGGGTAATTTAGATCCGCCATTTTGTTGCGCAATCAGCTCTTGTTGTCTCCCTTGACATTTTGTGGGCGGTGTATGCGTATCGCATCCTGGAACTCTTAGACATTATCTTCATGTGCGTATTAGCCAAATACCTTTCGTGTACATAATATATTACATTTTAAACAAAGAAAAGATACATTTTCGGTAAACGTTTATTTTAAAATTCAACTTTATATCTGTCTGTTTAGTTATCCACAAAACAACATCTACTTGATTTAATGAAAAAAATAAGACTTTCTCGAATTTTCCCTGGTTCACAAATATTTTCCATATTTCTCCGATGAATATACAATATAGAAATATATTGTTGCTATGGTAAACATACTAGTTTTAAAGGTAAACATTAGCCCTGAAGTCACAACAGGGGCTAAACTGCCACACGCTTCGTCTGTGATATTTAAATTTCATCCTGTCAGCTTTGTGATAATGTCTTATTTATTCTGACACGAGAAAGGTAATGCCCCTAAATAAATAAATGGTATTTAGCTGCATTATCTGTCCTAGTTGGGATATGAATCTGTATAAAAGGACAAATGCACAAATGCCCGTACGGCACTAGTTATCAATATGACGTATTAAGGATGAAAGTCGATGTGTTTACTATAGCTAATAAAAGATACCCATGTGGTCCAGAAGCGTGTATTTAATGTGTTACAAAGCACAATTCATCTTTGTCATGCCTGTCAAAACTTTAGTCTGGGTCTCACGGTACCGTAATACACGCATTTTTAAGAATGAATAAAACTTTCTGGATGTCAAATCCAATCATGGATACACCATCTCAAAGTTTGTTGATCATGCTGATAACATTTAAGTTAATGGCGGCAGACTCTGTCATTTAAATCGCTGTATCCTTTGGTTTACAGAAAACTTTTACATACATATAAATAACGGAGTAATAAGGATCTGACAGTAAGCAATAAGCATCTAAGCATGACGCTTTTTATGTCATTTCGCTGTACTTTTTCATTGTTCATACCCCATTAAACTAGGGTAACAAAGAGGACAAATCTGACGAGGAAATGGGTTTGGTTATCTAAGGGCAATGAACCAGCCCACCAAATTGCACAGAGATTGACATTAAAGTCAATGCTCTGGGCCGAAATCGTTTTGGGCGAATGTAGCTTATATACGCTTCCTTAGCAACTCATAGTGCGAGATAGCTTACTGTGCATAATCGGCAACTGGTTACCGTCCTAGTTTGGTTGGTTTCTGACATATTGACTATTTACCAAGGGTAATAGGGAAAGTTTGTATGTGCAGCAGTTAGCAGGGTATGGCCCATTCATTTTTCTGTTCCTGGACACCTATAATGATTTAAAAAAAGTTTCCTAACATAATAGCAAACGACGACTGCTGGTTGCTTTACGATATAAGGCGTCAGACTACAAACTAACTCAAACAGGTTATTTTTTTTTTTAATTTTTAGCTGAACTATCAGATCCTTGTTTACTTGACCTTAATATCCTTTTATTTTACCCACATCAGTATTTTTACACCTTTTTTTTCTCAAAAAAAGAGCATGGTGCTGTCTTTAACCATGCCAAGGGCTTGGCTTACCTTGCTTTTGCAAACCAGTGCCTGTTACTCTTTTCATCTAAGGTACAGATACAAACATCCCTGTATGAGTTTGGCCAAAAATTAGGCCTTAAATTAGGGATATTTTGGCCAAAATTTAGGGCTATTTTGGCAAAGTTTTAGAGGCTAACATTATGAATTTAATTTTTTTTCTATCCAAATATATGCCCAAACATGCTTTATTCGTATTTTAGAAAGTTTGATAAATTCTTACATGAAAGAGTCACAATACTTACATTATAGAGTCACATTATACATGAATGGCAATTTATAAAATGGCAGAAAGTTCTGTGCTTAGAAGTTAACAAAGGGGGGTCTGGGGGGCGCTGCCCCCCAGAAGCTAAAGCAATTTCCCAATTTCAATGGCAATTTTAAGACTGGAAACAATAGAGAAAAACTAGGAACGATGATAAAAATAAGGGTTTTTATATTAGGACTTTTGCCTTTTAGAGTGTTTATTTTGCCATAATGGTTTTGTCTCCCATAAGTTAGTGACTCTTTTGCAATTCAGTTTTAGTGGAAACATTTACTTAGTAATGTGGCAGGTCAATAATACATGTATGTGAATGTTGTATAGGATGTTTTTGTAATGTATGCATATGCTGGCCCGCTGTTGTAAACCAATTGTAGATGATATTAAAATATTACTATAAATATGGGGGTCTGGGGGGCTGCGCCCCCCAGAAGCCAGAGACATTATAAAAACTCAATTCCAATGGAATTATCTGCAGACTATATTTTTTTTTTAAGTTTTGGGTGGAGACAGATTATTTTTTTCTCTTACTTTTGAGGCCAGATTATTTTTTTGAACCCCCTTATGAGCCAAGTTATTTTTTTCTTGCATATCCAAAGACAGGGAATTTTTTTGATAAATATACCAGCCCCCCCCCCCCCCCCCCCAGATTATCAAATGGTCGGTCCCTAACTTAATAACTGATTGGTAATTACCAGTTTCTTTGCTTGGGTCAGAAGCTGCAAACATTTAAGTTGGATCTATATATCTAGTTGTACTGCAACAGCCCCTCGCGAGGATTACGTGCAGGATGATTGCGCGCCATGAAGAAAAAAGTGAGATGAATAGATGAGACTAAAAGTGCAAAAGTGAGGTGAAGAAAGATGAAAGGGTTAAAACAGTTAACAGAAGTGAGATATTAAAATCAGGTTAAAAACAGGTCTGTTGTATTTATGGCATCTGGTGGTCAAGAGACCTGACTGTCGCACTGAACTGAGTCAGTGTAGGCAGCAAAACAACGTCAGCTGGAAGTCGATTCCATTGCACAACAGCCAGGGGGAAGAATGAATGCTTATAAAAATTTGCTTGAGTGGGAATTTGAAGTAGCGCAAGGGGGTGGCTGTGCCGTGTCATTCTTGTAGGATGTGTAAAATACGATGGAAGAGGTACAGCAACAATATTGTGAATAATTTTGTTTAACATGCAAAGGCGAGCGTCTGCTCTTCTCTGCTTCAGAGACCTCCAGCCAAGACTAGACTGCATAGCAGTGACACTGTCGTAGGGTGAATAATTATTCAGAGTCCAGCGGATAGCTCTACACTGTATCATTTCTATTTTGTGAATGTTTGTTTGAGTATATGGACTCCACACTGTAGAGGCATATTCCAACTGAGGGCGCACTATGGTTTTGTATGCCGCTTCGCGGATACCGGGATGTTTTGTTTTAATAATACGTTTGATAAAGCCGAGTGATTTATTGGCATTTGAACAAGATCTATTAGTGTGGTTGTTAAAGTTGAGATTGGTGGACAAGTCGACACCAAGATACCTGGCAGAAAAGACACTTTCCAAAACCTGGTTGTGCATTATGTATGGGGTCTTTGTTGGAGTTCTTGCCCTTGTAATGTGCAAAACTTGGCACTTACTAGGATTGAACTCCATGTCCCACTGATGTTCCCATTGCTGGAGTTTATCGAGGTCCTTCTGGAGGGAAGATGTGTCTTCAGGGTGGTTTATGGTCAGGTATACCGCAGTGTCGTCTGCAAACAGGCGTACTTGGGACTGCACATTATCGGGCAGGTCATTTATATATAATAAAAATAGAATTGGACCTAAGACAGACCCCTGCGGTACACCTGATGAAACTGGAACCTCATCTGAACACTCACCTTCCAAGACGACTCTCTGGCTTCTACCAACAAGGAAGGACTGGATCGAGTGGAGAGTTTTACCATTAACCCCGTGTATTTGCAATTTAAGGAGTTACTTCAGATGGTTCACCTTGTCAAACGCCTTACTAAAATCAAGCAGAATAAGATCTGTCTGCTTGCCCTCTGTCAGGGATCTAGTAAGGTCTTCAACAAGCTGAACCAACTGAGTTTCACAGGACCTGCGCTCTCGAAAGCCATGTTGCAAATCGTACAGGATGTTGTGGGTTTCAAGGTGTCTGGTTAAGTTTGAAGCAATAATATGCTCCATTGATTTGCATAAAATACAAGTCAGAGAGATAGGCCGGTAGTTGGCCGGGTTACCTTTATCTCCTTTCTTAAAGGGTGGAGTGACTAGTGCCTGCTTCCAGTCAAGTGGTACAGTACCGGTGTTTAAAGATAATTGGAAGATAGCTGCAACAATAGGAGCTATTTCATTGGCCAATTCTTTAAGAACTACAGGCTTTATGGCATCCGGGCCAGCTGCTTTAGAAGGGTTAAAACCTGTCAAGAGTTTGAGGACACCGCTGATTTGAATATCAATATCTGACATTGCTGTTACTTTGCACTGAAAGGGTGTGGGTATAAACAAGTTTATGCCAGACTAGACACCACTAAGCAGGGCATCCCGAGACAGCTTGACAAGATCCAGAGCAGATCTGGAGGAAAACACTGATTTAAATTGCCGGTTAAGTGAATTGGCCTTGTCAACATTAGAGCTAAATATGGACTCACCTTCTTTAAGAGGACCGATGCCCTGGGAGTCTTGTTTTGAGGTTTTCAGGAGGCTGAAAAGTCTTTTACGTGAGGAATTTGACTTACCAGTATCCGGGGTGTCATCTGATGAATTGTTTAGGCCTAAAAATTCCTCTAAGTAATTATCATGTGAGGTTTTAATTTTGTATTTCACAGCATGTTTGGGTTTAAGGAACTTCTTCCTGCTTTCCACAGACTTAGATTATTTTGCTTTCTGATACAATTTATCCCTTTTTCTGATTTCTCGCCGAATACTATTAGTAATTGAAGGAAGATGTTTTTTTGACCCGATAAATTTAGAAGGGATAAATTTATTTATGCCTTCATGTATCACATTTTTGAATTCACTCCAGGCTTGGTCAACGGTTTTGTTCTCCAAACTTGGTAAGAATGTGGACCTGAAAGAGGTCATAAAGGTACGGAATGGCTCCCAGTCTGCTTTCCTGTAATGGTTTGTTTTTCTTGGCTTTTGCTTGCTCACTACAGGTCTAACATTGACGTCAGATTTGACAATGTCATGATCTGAGAGGCCTGGGAGTATTTCAACTGAGTTAACAAGAGTGTTGTTTGAAGTTAGGAAAAGATCCAGGATATTATCATTCCTGGTAGGTTCTCTGACCACCTGAGACAGACTAAAGTCATTAAGGATCTCTATGAAGTCCTCATACAGGCGAGGACAACTACATCCAGGCCTGACAGTGGGGACGTCATCCTCATCCCAAGATAGTTTGGCAAAGTTCATATCGCCCAAAACCCAGATACTGCCATTTTCATGACTTACCATTGCTAGGGACTTCCTAAGCTCTGCCAGGCTATAGTCATCATTGAATTAATCAGGAAATATAAAAATATTTTTTATTTTTCAGTTTATCGTATCATTTCCATTGATATATAATAGTTACTCTTTAAATTTAAATATAAGCATTTTAATTTTTTTATGAGATTCAAGCTAAAAGATAACATTTGGCATTTAATTCTATAGAATTTATATTTTTTTATGCCCTCTCTTCCCCCTCCAATCTAAGCCCCAGGCCAAGCTTAAAAATTATTTTGTTTGCAGTTGCCTATTAACTAGGATTTTTTGGAGGGAAGGTAGGTAGGTTTTTTTTTAATCCCTGCAAACTATGAAAACAACAAAAACAAATAATAGTACTACATAAAATGTCACACATAGTTACACTAGTTACCCTTAATACTAAGATAACAGCATCCTACATTTTGAACATATCTATTTCACCCACAAATGGTGTACCCAAAATGTGCAGGCATTATGGCAAAAAGTGCAGACCCAGATCAGACTGCTCCTGGGTCTACATTGTTTAGTCAGGCCTGTTTGTCTTACTATTCAGGTTGATCACGGTAAATTTGCCGTTTAAAACAAGAATTCCGCGGAACGCTATGTCGCACCTGCCTAACACCTTCACTTTATGAACTTGATAAAAGTGTCATTTTGAAACATATTTGGTCAAAATCCATTCAGTAGTTTGAGATATTATCGTTTTCATGTTTTTTGCTCTTTTAGTAACGGTGGCTGGGGCCCATCTTGGATGGTCTCCATTCGCTTAACTTTCAAAGAACTTCATTTAAGGACCATTCTAACTAAATTTGACCTAAATCGGGTGGCTGGGGCCCATCTTGGATGGTCTCCATTCGCTTAACTTTCAAATAACTCCATTTAAGGACCATTCTGACTAAATTTGACCTAAATCTGTTTAAGTTTTTTGAGATATTGGCGTTTTTGCAAACTCGGACTCGTAAACAGGAAGTAGGTCACTGTGACCTAATTTCGCTACAGATTTTTTTCATTTTGATAATTTTTAAAACCAAGGTCCCATTAATGCTCCACGTAAAATTTCAGCCAAATATACCAAGTGGTTCTGGAGAAAAAAAGTGATTTTATTGATTTTGCTATTTTTAGTAACAGCGGCCATCTTGGATTCTGGACCAAGCTGAATTTTGTCATTCAGAAGCCTTTTGGTGTTGTCAAGCAGCATGTGAAATTTGAGAACCATGAATGCAATGGTTTCAGAGAAAAAGTCATTTGAATGGACTTAAAATTTAGGGTCGACGTAAATGTGAACGGACGGACGGACGGACGGACGGACAAACGGATTGACGGACGGACGGACGGAAAACCGGACGCCTATATCGCACCTTGCTAAAGCAGGTGTGACAAAAACGAAAAGAAATAAAAAAGGCTGTCCCAAATGGCTAAAAAAATTTGGGGTAGGGAGGATTTTGGTGGGTAGGTAGGCAATTGAAACAAACAAAATTTTATTTTTGGCCCATCCTTCCCTAATGGACCAGTGATTTGCAATCACGGCCCCCCTTGGGCCGGTAAATAGCGGGGATATTGACTTTTCACTCTGCAAAGCCCTGGTATATGCCCTGCACTGTTGGAACATTTCTATGTCAAATCCCAGGTAAAGGTCTCCGCCCCACCCAAGGGGTTCACACACATATAACAAGAGTTGTCAGAAGACAACAAAGCACGTCTCATGGGAGTCTGGTTCTCACAATCACTGAACCATAAAATGTAGGTCACAGTGATCTTTAAATAGTATGAGGTCATTCGCTATGTCAGACTGATCCATTATGTCAGGTACTGGTATCATGCTTATCCATCAATTAGTGTTGGAAATATATGGCAAAATCACTGGAACATCAATAAAGGTCAAGGGCACAGGAGTCAGAATGGCTGCTTTGCAACTGCTGCAATTATAGGAATATGCATTTTAACCAAGTATCAACTGTCTTGTCTCAAAGGTACTTCAAAACTAAAACTTTGCCTTAAAAACAGTACCAAACAGCACAGTCAGTCAACCGTGACATATAGGTCAAGGACATACGATTTGTGATGCAGCTGCTGCAGTCATATGGATGTATATATGTACCGAGTATGATGATCATAGCTGCTGTAGTTTGTAAGATACAGAGTTGAACAGCGAGTTAAACGCAATTCTTAACATTGATTAACCTGATCACAGATGCCGACAAGGACGCTGACGCTAACGCAAACGCTAACTCGTACTTGGACTACGACGCCAGCGGTATAGCATAAGCTCTCCTTTGCATTCGCAAAGGCACTCTATAAATCCATATTCTGACAATGTGTCGCGGTAAATTTCGTCAAAAACACTCCACTATTTTTCCCGCTGTTTTGGCGGAATCAAAAGCCCGACGTATCCACGGCACTGCAGGGACACCTCTTAGGTAAAAACACGGTACCTAAGCCCTGCTATGCCCCCGCTATCCCAGGCCCCATGGGGGCCCTGGTTGCAAATGACTGGTGCATAAAGGGGTCCGGCCCATGTTTCATCTTGTTTTACAGTTATGGAGGATTATTTTATTTTGTTTCTTGTAAAAAAAAGTTTATTACCAGTTCACATACTGAAGAGATGCCTTTTTTTACCTGGGCCTTTTTTTCTGTGTAATTTTGACATATAAACATGATAAAACCAAAAATGTATTTATTGCTGTACAGGCTATTCATGACATATAAGGGTCTAGGGTTATAATAAAAAAGGGCAATAGTAATGTCATGTAAACTTAGGAATTCAATCTCACTAAAACTTGTTCAGATCTCACAGAATGCAGTCTGGAACAATGACACATATGCAGTTGAGGCTCAGCTGGTTGTACGAGGTTTGACTGTCTCACCAGGTGGTTGTGAGTGTTGGGGAGGGCCTGCGCAGGAGTGTGTGTGGAGAGACTGGAGTGGTTGAGGGTGAAGGTGTGGTTGTCAGCTCTCAAAATCGTATTTATTTACGCCAAAGATCGTCAAACAAAACATTCAACACTAGCACGCGTGAAGTTTAACTTTCGGAATATTGATCGATTTCTACGTGATCAGACCTTCTCCCGTTATATTACCTCACAAGAAGGACGACAAGCATCCCAGCTATGAAAATTTTACAATGTCCCCGAAATCGGTTTGTGGGACAATTTTCTTTGCAAAATAATCTATCGTAGGGTTTGGGGGTCTTCGGTTTATACGAACTGGGTGCATCAGATTGTTTCCATTATTTTCTATTTAAAGAAGTTCAGTGGGGTCTTGATATGATTTCAAGCTCACAATAATAGCCAAAAGATTTCCCTGATTTCTGTTCCCAGTAGTGCCAGTCATCAGTGTAACAATTAAAGTGGCATAATTAGGTGTAGTTTTTACTGAATTTTCGCCGCCATTTTGTTTGGGATTACTTTTGTGAGTAGAGGACTGCTAAGAATACGATTTACTCAAATGTGATGAGTCTGCGTTCCAACTGAAAGTCATACATCAAAAACGATAATCAACTAGTGGATTAAATATGCAAATTACGTCGTAATGTTATGTCTTGACGTCCATAAAACGTCGCATTTTCTAATGGCGAAATCCTGACGTTTTTGAGAAAAATTTGCTAATAAAATGCGATTTAGGGTCATATGATAAATAGAATCTTGCATTCGTGTTCCTGAATTATTGAATTTATTAAACTCGTTGGGGAAAACCGACAAGATGCTCGGGATAGCCTCGCATCTTATCTTTTTCCCCAAGTCGTTTAAAAAATTCTATGATACATGAGCACTCATGTAAGATCCTCTTTTAAGTCGTTGCTATGCTGTTGCGAAGGCTAAATTTATATGTTGGTTGTTGGTTGGTTGATTTGATGCTTAACGTCCACGGTAAACAACTAGGGTCATGTCGGGACGGTCAGTTAACCTAACCACACTATTCCTGGGCAGGCTTAGACCTCCTAAGCGGTTAACCAGTACTAAGTGCACATACTTTCGCCAGTAACTGACAACTGCCCTTCTTGAATCAGCGGAAGGAGAAACGAAAGTATGTGGCCAGACCGGGATTCGAACCCCGGACCTCTGACTTACGAGTCAGGTGCCCTACCGATTGCGCTACCCGGCCTGGCTTATATCTTGGAGATTCCCTACAACTATGACTTTTGCTATGGAGGAACAGTCTGAAAAAGACTGTTCCTCCAGAGCAAATTTCATAGTTGTAGGGAATCTCCTTCAAAGAAATTTAGCCTTAGCAACAGCATAGCAACCACTTGTCATTTTATAAATACAGCCCAAGG
This sequence comes from Ctena decussata, assembly GCA_963989385.1. Taxonomy (NCBI): domain Eukaryota; kingdom Metazoa; phylum Mollusca; class Bivalvia; order Lucinida; family Lucinidae; genus Ctena; species Ctena decussata. The sequence continues at coordinate 70,944,988 of OZ022501.1, read as the reverse complement.
GCAATACACACCCCTTTGGGGGTGGGGGTAGGTGGGTGGGGACCATATTTTTATGGTCTATCCAGCTATGAATGAATCATAAAGCAGCTGCGGTTTTTTAGAAAAAGACAATCCCCTAAAATGTTATGTTCGGATGAAAATGGGGCATAATTCTGTCAATACTGATTACAACATAATCTAACTACCATCAAAATGATCGGCGTATCAAATACTAATAATACAATCAAAATCAGTTTCCTGAGTTAAGCGGATCAAATGTTGGAAAACTGCCGAAAGTAACAACGGGGCATAATGAAGTCGCATTTTTACAAAATTGTCTCAAATGTTAATCAGGTAATTAACACCTTAGCCCCTAGCAATATGCGGACTATGATTGTGCTAGCTCAAACGGTTTGCCCAGAATTTTGTCTTCATTTAATTTTTTCGAAAAATGGGCATACCACTAAGTACATGGCCGATTGCAAAGACAAGAATCCTGCAGAAGGTTATGTCGCGACTGTAACAGCTTTTTTTCCCTAGCTTACTCTACTAAGTTCATGGCCGATTGTAAAGACAAGAATCCTGCAGAAGGTTATGTCGCGACTGTAACAGCTTTTTTTCCCTAGCTTACTCTACTAAGTTCATGGCCGATTGTAAAGACAAGAACCCTGCAGAAGGTTATGTCGCGACTGTAACAGCTCTTTTTCCCTAGCTTACTCTACTAAGTACATGGCCGACTGTAAAGACAAGAATCCTGCAGAAGGTTATGTCGCGACTGTAACAGCTCTTTTTCCCTAGCTTACTCTACTAAGTACATGGCCGATTGTAAATCAAGAATCCTGCAGAAGGTTATGTCGCGACTGTAACAGCTCTTTTTCCCTAGCTTACTCTGCTGTTACATGTATTGTAGTAAATCAAGGGCAGCGAAGCTGATGTTGCTGATACATTATTATAGGGTCGAGTCCGGTAACTTCGGACCGCGGGGAAATTCGGACATACCATTGCAAACAGCGAAAATCCAGATGAGACGTCTCATCATGAGCCGTCTCATCAAGACTTTCACTGTTTGCCCAGTAATTTTGTTTGAATTTCATACGACTGAAATATAGAGGAAACAATGTCACTGTCCGAATTTACCTGCTGTCCAAATTTACCTGACTTGACCCTAATGTGAGCGTGTGTGAAGTTCAATCACAAAAAGCATTTTAGTCTCTGCGATTTAGAGCTAAACAAAGTGCAGAGATTTAGCAATTCAACATAGCGTTCAAATTAGGTCAAGGTCAGCAAACAACACTGGTATTGCACAGAAAATGTCATGATGTATGTTTTGATGAATTTTCATTTTTGTGAAATGGAACTAAATGCAGTGGCTAGACGTCTGTTTGGCTACGTTAAAAAGGCCTGAAAAGGTCACGGTAGGCAAACAACGTCTGTGTTGCAGGGAAATTGTCGGAAATGGAGCTGAACGATGTGGGTAGCCGTAAATGTGGCTATCATGAGGACAGCACGAAAATTATGTCAAGGTCAGTAAAAGACACCGGTGTTGCAGAGATGATGCTACGTAAAAACGTTATTAAGTTTTTGAATAATGAAGCTAAAAGTAGTGGGTAGACGTAAATGTGGTTATGTTCGACAGAGCGTGAGAAATAGGTCAAGACATTGACTAGCAAATAATGCTAATGTTGCGGAGACAATGTCACGTTGTTAACGTATGTAAAGTATCATCATAATCGGTCTTTCTATCTCTGAAATCAAACTAAACGCCATAGGTCAACATTGTCGACGACGACCGACAACGATGCCGAAAAATGACCACTTAGTCGCTCCTGCTAATTAAAGCAGTCGCGACAAAAAGTACGTGTCCGCTTTTTTTTCTATGAACTACCCATCGCTTAAATACCAAGGCCCCAGCAGTTACAGTTCTTGAATAATAAACCAACCTGATAATCTAATATACAGACGAATAAACAGGCAAAACTTTGTATATAATGAATGCAATATAATGTGACTAACTTCAAAATAATTGACACATCAAATGCTATTAGTATATTGAAAATCAGATCTTCAGAAAAAAAAACTAAAAAGTATGCAAAGACCAGGAACTGAAACAATCAAAATCCAAATCCAGACCTCAAACCATAGAAGTCCAAAAAAATGCTAAAGTTAACATAGGAGAGTAATCCTTTCAAATTTTACGAAATTAGCCCAACTGTAAAGCAGGTAATTTACATCTGAGCCCCTAGCAGTACATCAAATACGAGCGTCTTAACTTGACGATTTTTTCAAGAATTATGGGAACAAGCTCGAAAAAGGCCACGACTCTTTAAGTTCAAGGCCAACGGAAAAGAAAAGATATGGGTCTGCCAATTGTATTAGCCTACGCATCCAATAAATATCATGGTTCCAAGAGGTACGGTTCTAGAATAATATATCACCCTTAAAATGTTCGTACGGACGGACAGACGGTCAGGCACAAACCACTATACCCCTTAACTCCTTCAAGGATGGGAGCATCGAAAAGGGTAAAACTTTATGTGCAAGGCCAACGGAAAAGAACAAAATACGGGTCTGCTAATTTAAATCCATCTATATCATAACAAGACCACAGCAGTTATGTTCTTGAGTACATGACAGACGGAAAAGGAAACAAGAGGCGCTGATTTGCTCACCTGAGTTAAAAGGTCAAGATTCATACTAGGGTCATCATTTGAACATACCTGATAGTTTGAAACCGGCAAAATATGACAGACATTGGTCTAAGATCAAAGAACGGCCTTGACATCTGTTACTCAAAAAGGTTCATGTACTCATTCAGTTAAAAGTATCTATCAACTTTTGCACCAAAATTTCTACAAGTTCCATGAACTCTTATGTTTAAGCATTTCCCCATATTAAAACATTAGAAAGCAAATTTAACATTGCCGTAAAATCGTCAGTTGGTTCTTGAGGAGAAAATTTCTAAGGGTTTTTAGCATATACGGGCGTGGTAACCACGTAGCACATGCGACCTAGAGAGCTTGAAGAAGTTTTGATTCCCGCAAGCTTTTGTGAACTTGTTTTGAAATTGTATACAATTTGAACACTTTTTTTGAAATTGTTAAAATCTGAGAGAACTTCTTCAAAGGCTAAAGAATGCCCTTGGCCCCTTGAACTCACAAATCTTCATGTACTCATTTAGATACTTGTAGTAATTTTAGGCCAAAATTTTCTATACTTTCCATGAACTCCGATGTTCTAGCATTTTCACATTTAAATGCACCAGAAATCACATTTGACCTTGCCGTAGAAGAGATCAAGGACAACACAATATCATCATCTGAAGAATATTGATAGTACTCAAGTACTTGATGCTATAATCCAAGTTTCAAGGCCATCATTCAATTTGTTCTGGAAAAAAAGGTTTTTAAGGGTTGACGTATACGGGCTTGGTGGCCATATTGGTCATGTGGCAAAGACTTTTGAAAACATTTCGTTCCCTCAGCCCCTAGAGGCTCTATATAAATTTTGTTTATAATTGGCCTAGTGACTTTAGAGCAAATGTTTGAAATTATCGAAAAATGTCTCAAAGGTCACAGAATAACCTTGACCTCTTGTACTCATTTATTGTCACGTACTGATTAAGGCGACTGTACATACCAATTTTAAGGTCAAAATCTTTAAAAAAAATTCTTTAAATCTTCTGTTCTAGCATTTTCCCATATAAAAGCACCAGAAAGCAAATTTGTCCTTGCCGTAAAAAGGTTTTAGGTTAAACCCAAAGCCATCATTTGAACAATCTTGATATCTTGGTATTACACGAGTACTCAATACTACATATCAAGTTTCAAGGTCATCAGTCAATTGGTTCTGGAGGAGAAAATTTTAAAAGATTTTTACCACATATGGGCGTGACCGCCATGTTGAACATGTGACCATGACGGTTTGAACAAAGTTTTATTCCTTCAACCCCTGAAGGCTCTTTATGAAATTTGGTTACAACTGGCCCAGTGGCTTTTGATGAGAATTTTAAAACTGTCAAAATATGAGTAGTCAAAGAATGGCATTCACTTTTGTACTCACAAATCTTCATGTGTTCATAAGATGACTGTATATACCAATTTTAGGCCGAAATCTTCAATAATTTCCATGAAATCATATGTTCTAGGATTTTCTTATATAAAAGCATAACAAAGCAATTTTGATCTTTGTGTTAAAAAGTCAAGGTCAATCCAAATTCATAAACTGAACGACCTTGTTAGTGCTTGTGTATCCGATGCTACATACCAAATTTCAATGCCTTAGGTCTATTGGTTCTGAATAAGCAGATTTTAAAAGGTTTTTTCCGTATAGCGAAGCGGCCAAGATGGTCATTTGACCAGGACCGGTTGAACAACTTTTCGGTGCCCTTGGTCCCCGGAGGCAACATGAAATTTGGTTACAATCGACCCTATGGTTTCGGAGAAGAAGTCATTTGAAAGTGTGGACAGCCTGCCCATACTATAAGCTCCCTTAGAGCCTTCGGCTCAGGTGAGCTAAAATACAGATCTACTTTTTCATATTTTATGTACCTAGGTGTAAAGAGATCGTCATCAAAGGTCATCATTTTAATAAATTTGACAACTCCAGTACCCAATGCCATTTACAAGGTTTCAAAGCCATCAGTCGTTTGGGCCCGGTGCCGAAGATTTTAACAAGTAATATGCATGCATTTTAGTCTTGTGTTCTAGCATTTTCCCATATAAAACCAGAAAGCAAATTTGATCTTGCCGTAAAAAACGTAAAGGCCAATCCAAGGTCATCATTTGAACAGTTTGGAAGTACTGAAGTACCGGATGATATTACTCTATACATGTATGGGCGTGGCGGCCATGTTGGACCTGGACTATTTGAACAGTATCTTTTATTTCTCCAGCCCCTGAACGTTCTGGATGAAATTAAGTTAAAATTGGTGCAGTGGCATTTGAGGAAATGTTTGAAACCAGCAAAATTTGAGATCCTGGGTCAAAGCTCGAGAATGACCTTGACTTCCTGTACTCATAAAAATTCATGTATACATTGAGATGACTGAATACACAATTTTTTAGGACTAAATCTTCTACAATGTTCATTAACTCCAATGTTCTAGCACTTGCCCATATAAGAGCACCAAAAAGCGAATTTGTCCTTGTCGTGAAAACAAAAAAGATCAAGGTCAACCCAAGGTTATCATTTTAACAATCTTGGCAGTACTTTAGCACCCGATGCTACATACCAAGTTTCAAGGCCAATCGTCAATTGATTTTGGAGAATGTTTTTAACATGGGAGTGGCGGCCATTTTGGTAATGTGGCCGGAACTGTTTTACAAAGAATTACTCTTTTAGCCCCTTGAGGCTTTTTATGAAATTTACATACCATTGCCTCAGCGGCTTTTGAGGTGATGTTAGAAATTATCGAAATATGAGAGACCTGGGCAAAGGTCAAAGAATAACCTTGACCGCTTGTACTAAAAAAATGACTGCATATACCAATTTTTGTGCCAAAAGATATTTACAAGGTTTCAAGGCCATCAGTCGTTTTGGCCCAGTGCAGAAGATGTTTAGCAGTTAATTTGCATTAAGTATTTAGTTCTCGCATTTTATCATAAAAAGCACCAGAAACCAAATTTGACCCCGCTTTTAAATGTCAAGGTCAACCCATGGTAATCATTTGAACAATCTTGGTAGAACTCGAGTACCAAAGCTACATACCATGTTTGAAGGCCATCGGTCTATTGGTTCTGCGGAAGAACATTTTTAAAGGTTTTTATCATATATGGTGGCCATGTTGGCTATGTTACCCAGAACAATTTTTGTACACGCAAGCTTTGAAGGCTCCATATGAAATTTGGCTATTATCGAAGCAGTGGTTGTAAGGGAGAAGTCGTTTGAAATATTGTGGACGGAAGGACAACAGAGCCTGCTTATCTTATAAGCTCCCTTGTAGCCTTTGGCACAGGTGAGTCAAATGCCAAAGTCAACAAAGGGGCAAATTCAGTCAATTTTATGTGAAATGAGCTTAAAAACCATTTAGGTGATCTACACCTTAGCTCACAGAGTACGTGAAATATCAGCATCCAAGCTCAAACGCTTTACCCAGGATTTGGAATCAAACTTTCATGCGATTTCCGAAAAAAAAGGCATGACTCTGTAAGTACCTGGCAGACGGAAAAAAACAAAAAAACAAGCAAATTCGGTGAATTTATATCCCCCGCCGATGTGGCCCCGATTTGTTTATGGTTTATTTAAAGTTTGATAAAAATTTGATCACTTGTTACTTAGTTAAGGCTGAACTTGTGGATTGTACATAAAGTCAAGGGCAATAACTCTGGGATAAGTAAGGCATAAGCTGAAGCTGTTCTTCTTTAACACTTGCCTCAGTATCACTGCACTATGATGATACATTTTTAATTCAGTTACAAGAAATTTTGTTCGTCGGTACCTTACTAATGGCTAATTTGTGGATTTTAAATCAATTCAAGGGCATTAAATCATGTACTACTTAAGCGATTATGACAAAACTTAATGTGCACTGCTGTGTCATGACAATACATAATTATTATAAGTGTCACAGGGGAGGAAAAAATCGTGGCCCGACCGGGACTCGAACCCAGGGCCTCTCGCTTACCGTGCGAGCACTCTGCCAACTGAGCTACCGAGCCACTTGGTCGACCTTTGACATTTTCCCCCTGCTTAATTAGACTCGTCCCCGAATCTATCCGGAACCACGGAGGAACCAACGAGACATGCACTTTTTGATGCTCGAGGCCCTTGCCGTGGACCCACACTGAACCACCAAATGTCACAGGGGAGGAAAAAATCGTGGCCCGACCGGGACTCGAACCCAGGGCCTCTCGCTATCCGTGAGACTCCTAGGTTGTTGAGCTATGGTCGAACTTTGATATTTCCCCCTCTTGATTAGATTCGTCCTCGAATCTACACGGTACCACGGAGGAAACATCGAGACATGCCATTTTTGATGCTCGAGGCCCTTGCCGTGGACCCACACTGAACCACCAAATGTCACGGGGAGGAAAAAATCGTGGCCCGACCGGGACTCGAACCCAGGGCCTCTCGCTTATCGTGCGAGCACTCTGCCAACTGAGCTACCGAGCCACTTGGACGACCTTTGACATAAGTTTCATGAAATTCCATTCATTGGTTACTTAGTTATGACTAAATTTGTGATTTTAAACGAATTCAAGGGCAATTACACATTGCTTACTGATGCAATTCCGACAAAAAGTAAGATGCACCAATGTCTTATGGTGATACACATTTAATATTAGTTTCATAGAATTCTATTAATTGATAACTTTGTCATGGCTGGAATTGGCAATTTCACGAGGGCAATAACTCACGCACTAGTGATGCCATTCTGATAAACTTTGTGTGCATATCCATGTTATGGTGATACAAATGCAGTTGAAATTTCATGAAGTTTTGATAATTGGTTACTTAGTTATGGCTCATTTCATTGATTTTAAGTCAATTAAACGGTGATTACTCTTGCATTTCTGAAGCCAGTCTGACGAAACTTCATGTGCATTATAGTGATATATACTTGTTTTAAGTTTCATGAAATCCCTCCAGTAGTTACTTAGTTATGGCTCGTTTCATAGATTTTAAGTCAATTAAAGGAAGATTACTCATGCATTACTGAAGGCAGTCTGATTCATGTGCATCAGCGCCTTATAGTGATATATACTTGTTTTATGTTTCATGATATTCCATCCAGTGGTTAATAAGTTATGGCTCATTTCATTGATTTTAAGTCAATTAAAGGGGGGATAACTCATGCATTACTGAAACCAGTCTAACGAAACTTCATGTGCATCAGCGTGTTATAGTAATGTATACTTGTTTTAAGTTTCATGAAATTCCCGCCATTGGTTACGTAGTTATGGCTCGTTTCATAGATTTTAAGTCAATTAAAGGGGGATAACTCATGCATTACTAAAGACTGGTTACTTAGTTGTGGCTCGTTTCATTGATTTTAAGTCAATTAAAGGAAGATTACTCATGCCTTACTGAAGGCAGTCTAACGAAAGTTCATGTGCATCAGCGCCTTATAGTGATATATACTTATTTTGAGTTTCATGATATTCCGTCCAGGGGTTACTTAGTTATAGCTCATTTCATTGATTTTAAGTCAATTAAAGGGGGATTACTCATGCATTACTGAAGCCAGTCTAACGAAATTTCATGTGCATCAGCGTGTTATAGAGATATATAGTTGTTTTAAGTTTCATGAAATTCCCGCCATTGGTTACTTAGTTATGGCTCGTTTCATAGATTTTAAGTCAATTAAAGGGGGATTACTCATGCATTACTGAAGGCATTCTAATGAAAGTTCATGTGCATCAGCGCCTTTTAGTGATATATACTTGTTTTAAGTTTCATGATATTCCGTCCAGGGGTTACTTAGTAATGGCTCATTTCATTGATTTTCAGTCAATTAAAGGGGGATAACACATGCATTACTGAAGCCAGTCTAGCGAAACTTCATGTGCATCGGCACGTTATAGTGATATATACTTGTTATAAGTTTCATGAAATTATCGCCATTGGTTACTTAGTTATGGCTCGTTTCATAGATTTTAAGTCAATTAAAGGAAGATTACTCATGCATTACTGAAGGCAGTCTGACGAAAGTTCATGTGCATCAGCGCCTTATACATGTAGTGATATATACTTATTTTAAGTTTCATTATATTCTGTCCAGCGATTACTTAGTTATGGCCCCGGACGGACAGACGGTAGGACGGACGGATGGAAAGAAGGACGGACAGACGGACGGACAGATAGCAGATGGACGGACATGGAGAAATCTATATCCCTCTGCATTCGGCGGGGGATAAAAATAGGTGTCAGCTATCTATTATGGTTTCCAGGTAGTGTAATATCAAGGCTCCAGTTGTTGTGGTTCTTGAGTAATAGCCCACTGTATAACACTTAATATCTGCGGTATCAAAATTTCGCGGTTGCATGAAAATGACATATTGGCGCATATTAATTTTGGCGGTCCTGATATACTATGGCTCCAGACAATAAAGAAAATTTGATGTTATTTTGTAACACTTTTTCTATGTTTTCATTTTTGACTATACATTGTGGCATCTATTAGAATCGCCTCACTGAGGCGATTCTAATGTGATGCCATAATGTATAGTTTCATTGAAAGGTATAAAAACCTAGAATACTCATCAAATACTCCTTTTCAATTGAATCTCCGTTGCGTATGTATATGTATTTTATAAATGTAATATTGGCGGACTTATATTTTAGCGCTCTTTGCCCTTACCGCCAAAATCGCCATAATTCAGTAACCGCGAAATATGTGTCTTACAGTAGACGGGAAAAGGGGTATAGCTCTATCAATAATGAATGCAATATAACACAATTACCATCAGAATTATGAGCTCATCAAATAATAATAGGTCTCTGAAAATTAGGGCCTTTGGTCAAACGGTTCAAAAGTTCGAAACAAGTCGCCCAATGAGCAACGACCGCTCATCTGAGTGCTAGCATGGATTATGCACGAGAAAAGGTCAAATGTAGGCTATTAAAGGTAGGTTCCTGGACTAGCCATAACAATTTTGTTCACAAAATAATTTTGTCTTTTTTCTACGTATTATTAAATACTCTTATTTTTCTGAATATGTTTAAAATGAGAAAAATTGTCGGTTTTGTTGAAAATTGTCGTTTCTCACTTGCTAGTTTTCTATAGTTTGCTATAACAATGTGTTGGAATTCCAGTTCTAACAAGAATTCCGCGGAATGCTATGTCGCACCTGCCCTATGCTTTCTCAGTAGTTCATACCATGGTTAGAGGAAAGTGTGATTTTATGTAGAAATTTGAGCAAATTGGACTTACAAACTAGATGCAGTTCTATACATAAAGCTCTACAGTCAACAGAGTTAAAAATATAGGTTAAAGGTATGAAGCAGTCAAACAATCGAGGATTCCAGCTTAAGAAAACATTTTATGCCATGTCTGATGATTGTAGGTGGTATAGTTAGTGAGAAACGGACTTGAATGCTCTTGTCCATATAATCATGGATGCCAGGTTGACATAAAATTTATAAGGTCAATAGAGGATGATGTATTGGTCAAGGGCACAAATAATAGCAGCATCCCAGGACAATCTTCAGCCAGGTTTGATAATTACACCCATTGTATTTAAAGAGAGATGGACTCAAACCCTAAGGTCGACACAATTTTGGATGTGAAATTTTACAAAATCAGTAGCACTTGAAATATATATCAAGGGCTGCAACAAGTGCATTAATCCTCGAGTTCATTCTAAGATGAAACTTTATACCAGGTTTGATGATTCTAGCTCTCATAGATTGTCAGAGAGAAATGGACTTCAATGATAGGGTCAATTTAATTTTGTAAGTAAAATTTTACGAAGTCAGCCGAGCATGAAATATGGGTCAAAATAAGAGCAACAATCCTCTAGATCAACCTAAATAGAAACTTTATACCAGGTTTGATGAACGTAGGTATCATAGATTGAGAGAAATGGACCAGTATGCTAGCGTTGACATAATTTTTGACGTAAAATTTTACTAAGTCAGCAGAGCATAAAATATAGGTCAAAGGTCAAAATAAAGGAAACACTCCTCTAGACCATTCTAAGAAAAAACTTTATACCAGGTTTGAAGATTGCAGATATCATAGATGGAGAGAAATGGACTTAAACACTAGGGTTGACGTAATTTTTGGCATAGAATTTTATGGAGTCATCAGAGCATGAAAAAAAGGTCAAAGGTCAAAATAAGTGCAAGGTTCCTTGAGACCATTCTAAGAAGAAACCTTATACCAGGTTTAATGAACGTAGGTATCATAGATTGAGAATAATGGACCCAAACGCCAGGGTCGACGTAATTGTGGATGGACGGACGGCACAGAATTTTACGAAGTCATTAGAGCATGAAAAATAGGTCAAAATGCAAAATAAGTTCAAGGTTCCTCAAGACAATTCTAAGTACAAACTTTATACCAGGTTTGATGAATTTAGGTATCATAAATTGAGAATAATGGACCTGAACGCTAGGGTCGACGTAATTGTGGACGGACGGACTGACGGACGGATGGACTGACGGACGGACGGAAAAGTGAACTCCTATATCGCACCTTGCTAAAGCAGGTGCGACAAAAATAACTTTTTCATATGTCTATATGTGCGTGATTCCTGATGTCATTCTCCACATGGCATTTGTTTTTCTTGCCGTAAGCTCCTCTGGAGGTTCTGGCATGGTGGATGGGTTTTCACTATCCCAAAACGCAATGCAGCATGGGATCAGCCGCGTAGTCTATTTTTTGCGTGAACTAAAAATAGCGTTAACTGGTGTGCGAAGCAGAATTAAAAAAGCCTTTGCAAAACGACTTATCCGATACTTTCCGTTGTACACTTTTGAGTGAAACTTATTAATTTCCTTGTTACAACTGCTTTCCAACACTTTAGAAAAATAATCATCAAAATTATGATGTAGACCATACTCCAGGAACCAACCTTTAAATTTCAAACTTGTCTGAAGTTTCGTTCCATTCATGTTAATAAAGTTTCGATAAAAAAGGTCGCTATTCCCGGGATATAGTCAACTAGGAACTGTGTTTGTAAAACCCTATGCCTCCAACTATATGCTTGCCACTATTGGTGTCAAACTGTTGATATCTAAGCCTGAACAAGGGCACAGTTCTGTTTCTTATTATAGAAACTCAACAGAAATATTTCATATTAATCACTTTTTGATGGAATTTGTCCAAAAGTTAAAGATCCCATTGCTCTATCAGCATGAAATATTTTATCGTGAGTAACGCTGCAAGGTTCTCACTACAGTTTTAATGTGGTACTTCTGCTTTGGTTCCTAAGTGTTACATGGTGTTACATGTATGTCCACTTGTCTATGTTCCCTAGCAATCTGATCACCTGAAAAGCTGCCCATTCAGCTTTCTGTTTTGATTTATTTTGTAATAGGTAAAAATAGATGTTGCTGTTGCTTTAATTAGGATAGCTGAATGGCCACCTGTTTGGGAAAGAGCTGCTCATTCGGTTTACCGTACCATGTCTTCATTGATTTCAAAAAAGCCTTTGACAGGGTATGGCATGCAGCCTTATGGGCCACCATGAGGAAGTACAATATCAATGCAAACCTAGTTCGCACCATTGAGCAGCTATACGACAAGGCTACAAGTGCAGTCCTGATAAATGGCAGCACAGGAGAATGGTTCAGAACAACAGTTGGAGTAAGACAAGGATGTCTTCTGTCACCCACCCTCTTCAACATTTTTCTCGAACGGATCATGTCTGATGCTCTGGAAGAACATGACGGAAAGGTTAGCATAGGCGGCAGAAATATTACCAACTTGCGGTTTGCCGATGACATAGACGCTCTTGCTGAGGAAGAGCAGGAAGTAGAAGCTCTAGTTGAAAGTCTCGACCAGACCTGCACAAGGTATAAGATGGAGATCAGTGCTTAGAAGACCAAACTGATGACAAACAGCGCAGATGGCATCCAGAGGGAGATCAAGGTAAAGGGGCAGAAGCTGGGTACTGTAAGCAGCTTCAAATACCTTGGAGCAGTTGTCTCAGATAATGGCTCAAAACAGGAGGTTCTCTCAAGGATAGCACAAGCCACTTCAGCTCTTGCCAAGCTGAAACCAATTTGGAGAGATAACAACATATCTCTTGGATCAAAGGTGACACTTATGCGCTCCCTTGTCATTTCCATATTTCTGTATGCCTGTGAATCATGGACCTTGACAGCAGAGTTAGAGAAAAGAACGCAGGCCTTTGAGATGAGATGCTACCGAAGGTTACTGAACATTTCGTACAAGGACCATATAACCAATGAGGAGGTTCGCAGGAAGATCCAAGCAGCCATTGGAGAATATGATGAACTCCTGACGCTGGTCAAGAAACGGAAACTAAGGTGGTTTGGCCACGTCTCAAGGTCTTCTGGTTTAGCAAAGACAATTCTTCAGGGCACAGTGAAAGGAAAAAGAAGAAGAGGTAGACAGAAGAAGAGGTGGGAAGACAATATCAAGGAGTGGACTGGAGTGGATTTTGCCAGCTCAACTAGGGCAGCTGAAGACAGGACAAGGTGGAAAGGGCTTGTTTTGAAGTCAGCTGTGGTGCCCCAACGACCTAGTAAGGTTATGGGATAGAATAGAATAGATCTTTCAAGAACTTTTATCAATTTGTGTGTGTGTGCTTCATTCCTGTTTGGTTTTGAGAGCGGAATATGGGATTTAATTGTATTAATTTCCTATCACAGCCTATATTTTGGCTTCACCATTGTAAATGACCTTGATCAGCCAACTTTAAACAAATAAACATCCTTGAGTTTCAAATAAAAAGGTTTTAAACAATTATTTGTGTCATATTAGTTGGCAACTAAAAAGACATACTTTCGATATTATTATCTTGATTGAAATTGTAAAAATACAACGTACAGGCGAGGGACCTCATTCATTGTCTTACTTGAACTGTTCAAATGGTCCAGAACACATGACCAACATAGCTGCAACGTCCATAGAGGGTAACAGACTTTGAATTCTTCTTCTCCAGAAAAAAAAACCGATAGCCTTGAAACTTGGTAGGTATCATCGGGTATTTGAGTACTACTAAGAGTATTCAAATGATGACCTTTGGTTGATTTGATTTTTTTACGGCAAGATCAAATTAGCTTTGGGTGCTTTTATATGGGAAAATGCGCGTTGGCGGGATTGGTTTGTGAAAGTGGGGGGGGGGGGGGGGATGGGAGGAGAGGGGTGGGGAGGGGGAGAGCGGTGGCGTTGGGACCTCTGCTTTTTCTCTTAAATATATATAGTTTTAACATGGAATGCTTAACTGCTTTTTAATTGTGCTGAATTGCTTGAAAAGATTTCAGAAAACTTAATAACTTAATACATATTTAAAATGTTATCAAATACTGTACATATAATAAGAAGCATAAAACCAGTTTCATTTGATATGGGAATTTGCCCTTTGTTTATGTTTTATATGAAAATCATGTCGCTCCATAGTTCTAAAACTGTTGAACCTGATACCAATATCAAACATCGGCTTTACATAGCATAACTTTTCATCGGATGATGATTTTTCACAAACCTTGGTACAGAGGCCTACGAGTGGTAAAAACGTCTAAACACAAATCATTATGAAAGGCGCTTCAACCTTCACGTTTAGTGATAAAATGAGGGTTGGTGTGTAGATATTGTTCTATAACTGGCAGAAAGAAGGAGGAACAGGTTTTTGAAAAACAACAAATCGCTCCTTTTCTGGTTCCCTGTTGAGCGATGGAATATAAACAAAAACGGGACTCCGAAAGGAGCCTCAAACTTGCACATTGTATTCTTACCATTTTATTTACGTTTATAGTATCGAAAGTATGCAGTTTAGTTGCCAACTAAAATGACACGATTTATTTTTCAATTTTTTTATGGGGAACTCAATGATGTATTTGTTTAAAGTTTGCTATTCACGCATTTACAATGACAAAACTATGATGAGAAGCTTGTAGCGATGCCGTACGATAAAATATTTCATGCTGATAGAGCAATGGTGCCTTTAATAAAACATCATCATATGATATGTCGAGAACAAGAACAGCAACTTCAATTTCAGTAATGACTGAATTATGCCCCGTTTTGATTTTTAGCATGGAACTCTTGTCTGCTTCAGAATTTATTTTATATTACTTGCAGCTAGTTTTATGCCACGAGGGGGCCGTAAAAAGTCTCCCCACACATCATCATATTGAAGATTATATATGTAATGCTGAATTTTTCGATGCAACTTTGCTCCACCCGGTCAGCCTTTCACTAATCGTAACCAAGAGATTTTTTCTTAAACCAAATTTAATCGAATTTAAGAAAAATGATTTGCCTTTCACTACCGTAAAACTCTTTAACAGATCTGAACAAAAAGTGCAAACACACATCACACAGCTCCTACACGAGCAATCTGATCAGGTGCCGTATTCATAAAACCACTTAAGTGGTTGCTATGCTGTTGCTAAGGCAAAATATCTATAAAGGAGATTCCCTACAACTATGAAATTTGGTCTGGAGGAACAGTCTTTGTAAGACTGTTCCTCCAGAGCAAATTTCATAGTTGTAGGGAATCTCCTTCAAAGAAATTTAGCCTTAGCAACAGCATAGCAACGACTTAAGTCGTTTTATGAATACGGCCCCAAGGCCTACACTATTTGCCATTACTTCTGCATTATTTATACGCATTACTGCCTTGTAAACCCAAACTTTTCCATTTCCGGATAATTTCGGTAAGTCTTTAGATCTCCCAATTTTTTTTCAACAAATTTCACCTTTACTTACGTGTTCTTGTATATGTAAACTTCAGTTTTACAGGATCATTTACTGCTACGCTTGTTAACACAGTGAGGGTGGTGCTGTCAACCAATTCGAGAACATGGCCGGCAGTAATAGGATTTAAAGCAGCAGATGCGATAGTAACACTGAAATCAATAAAAGAAAACAAAGTCCGTTAGTTCTCACCACGTTTAAAGATATGTCTGTTTAACCTGATCAAGCCTTGTCTGAAAAAAATGGTTGGTATGTAGGCTTTTATTATTGTTATTATTATTATTTTGTTTGCTTGGTTACGGAAGAAACGTTTCTTACTGAGTTGCTGTTGCATCTGTAACAGTGTAACTATCCTGAAGAAAAGCTTGGCAGTCCTAAAATTACATCATTCACTGATGTCATATATCCAACAACGTTAATTTGGCACACCTTAATTGCCCTTGACCCTGCTTGGCGATAGGTCATGATAAGTTTGAAAAGGGCATCAGTGAGATTTTACTTTCATTGCAGGGAGTTTTTTTGTATAAATTAACGAAAGAACACAGAACAAAATTCTTCATTAAGACAAGAGGGATTTTGAAATTTTAGTAAAGTGGTATGTTTCAGAAGAAATTTTATGAGTCATTTCTGGGAGCCTTCCCGAAAATCAAGGAGGTTAACATGTATGCAGAAACACTCCTGTCATGTGTGTGCTGCCTGCAATCCATTTTCTTCTTCCTTCAAAAGTTCTGATCTGGAAAACCAGTATTGCCATACAATGGTTGAAAATATGAAATATATAGTGCTTATATCTCCATATGCAGGTAACAGCTTGTTCATGATACGTGTTTCTTATCCTTTTTATGACTCCAACTTCAGAGAAGTTGAGGGGACATACGTTTTTGGGCCTGTCCGTCCGTCCGTCTGTCCGTAATGCTTTTTGGCAGCTGGAAAACTAAAAAACTGATTATGGTATATCCTTGAAATTTTATGTGGCATGTACATGAAAAAAGCGGACCCGTATTTTTCCCCCGCCTGTCTTGTTGTTCAGGAGTTAAGCCCCTTTTTCGACGTTGTCATTTTATTCAAAATTATAGGACCAAACTTGTGAACAAAAATATCTAAAGAACCGCTTAAGCTAGGATCCTGATATTTGGTATATAGTTTTAGACTAAAGTGCAAATGACTTGATCAACTTTTAAGCCTATTTCGTAAATTTTCGGTTGAGTTCTTCCCCTTTTTCGGACACAGGCAGTTTGTATAGGAACAAGGTTGTGAACAAAATATCTGAAGAACCACATCAGGTAGCATCCTTATATTAAGCATGCAGGTCTGAACAAAGATGTAGATAAATCGATTAACTTTTGAGCATATTTCTTAAATATTTGGTTGAGTGATTCCCCTTTGTCAGACAAAGGCATTTTGTTTAGGAGTAACCTTGTGAAGAAAATATCTGCTAGTATGTATATATTTGGCATACAGGTACACACTAAGATGTAGATGAACTGATTAATTTTTTAGCAAATTTCGTAAATTTTGAATTAGGTAATTCCCCTTTTTTGGACATAGGCAATTGTATAGGAACAAGCTAGTGAGCAAAATATCTGAAGAACCGCTTCAGCTATGATCTTTATATTTAGCATAAATTTACATACTAAAATATAGATATAGTAATTAACTTTTTGGCATATATCGTAAAATTTCAACTGAGTTATGCCCCTTTTTCGGACACTGGCATTTTGAGTAGGAAGAAGCCTGTGAACAAAATATCTGAAGAATCTCTTAAGCTATGATCTTTATATTTGGCATTCAGTTACAGACCAGGTGTAGATCACCTGATGAACTTTAGAGCCCATTTCATAAATTTTCGGTTAAGTTATTCCCCTTTTCCAGACATAGGCAGAATTTCGTATAGGCACAAGCTTGTGAACAAATTATCTGAAGAATCACTCAGGTATGGTCTTTATATGTGGCATACAGTTACAGACTAAGATGTAGATAAATAGATTAACTTTTGAGCATGTTTCGTAAATATTCGGTTGAGTTAGTGCCAATTTCGAAGATAGGCATTTTATGTATGAACAAGCTTGTGAACAAAATATTGGAAGAAACAAAAATGTTTTTTTTTTTTTTTTTTTGACAAAAACAGATGCCCCCCCCCCCCTAGCACTTTTCCAGCAGTATTATTTTTCATACATGTGGATGTTGCCAAGTTAAGACCTCTTGTGACCTTGCAAATAAGGTCAAGGTTACCAAAATTTAATCAGTTCTTTTCCATCTCCCGATTATACACCTGTCTATGTTTGGTTTTAATCCATCATTCTCTTCAGGAGATATGGTGCAGAAGAGCCATTTTTCAACATTCTTTGACCTGTGACCACCAAATGAGGTGCATCAGGTGCACTTATTTTCCACTCGACTGAACTAGTAAAATCAAATGTATGTTATATTTACATGTTTTGCATGGTTTGCACGTGCGCAGTCGTGCATTAGTAACTTTGCTAGCAGACTGCCAGGTAGACACTCTACATTGATAGCAAAAGAAAATTCTTGCATAAACTTTCATTTCTAAATACTGTTATGATGTTATTCTTCTCTGAAAATTAGATGAATACTGAAATTGCGATTCTGTGCATTAAAGTTAACGTTGCCAAATACGTAGGACTTTAGATTGCTGTCGCTAGATAACCTTTAATCTCAGAAACCGTTTTCTCTGACAGCCAGACATTGAATCGTTGCATGAAAACAACAAAACACAGATCACAGACCCTAGATTTGCAGCACGTTTATTTAACGCTACGCCAGAGTTAGATTCTGTCAGAGAGTAGCTTTTCCCCCCTAGTAGTTTTTCCCCCCGGAAAAATGACTATGATTTTTCCATAGTAGAATTTCCCACCGGAAAAATGGCTATATAGTAGAATTTCCCCCCCGGAAATATGACTATATAGCCAATTTTCCCCGGGGAAAATCTACTATACGTGTTTTTGCATAGCCGTTTTTCCCCTCTATAGTGGATTTTCCCCCTGCTAATATGACTACAGGAAAACACGCTACATAGTGGAATTTGCTCCTTCTCCAGTCATAATAGTGAGGTTCATAATTGAAACGGAAATACGAGTATCTGTCCGTAAAATATCGATGGATAACAGATGCTAGAACCGCGTGCATGTGTCCAACAATCTGTCTTATTTTTGTTTTGGGAATACAGGTAGGCATTTTGATTTTCCATGTTAGCCAAAAAAGGCTATGAGTGTATGCGGTTGTGTGCGTTAATATGTATAACTTTGTGTTTGTGCAAGCGTTCATCTGTGCGTGCGCGCAGCGGAGGGCCTGGACTAGTGTTCGCCTTTCAAGCAGGAGTCGTGGGCTCGACTCCCATCGGGGCACACGTCCGATTATCATTTTCAATGTTATTATTGCCCACGTGAAGTGACCTGGCAGGGCGGAGCTATCGATTTGGTTCAATGCATTATGAAATAGGTAAAGCAGCATTTTCGTAACCAATCGGAAAGATATTCGTAAGTACTCGTTAATCATCGCGTATCATGCATGAATTTTAACTGTTAGCTATATCTCACAAATGAGTAAAGACTCATTGGTGTATTGGACCTCTGCTAGACGTGCTAACGTTTTTTTTGTATCTTATAAGGGTCCAAGGTTCGAATATACCTAAAATTATAAAGTTTTTTTATTCTTTCTTTTTAAGTTTTCAGGTAACAAATGATTATTTTGCCTGACAGAAATTTCCGTTCGGTTTGATTACTCCATATACTTTATGCTCATAATAAAAAAAAAGAAAAATCTTCAGAGGTTTTGTTTGTCTGATTATGCCCAGAAATATGTACGAGAGCATTTGGTAGATTATGGTATTTCATACTAGAGAAAAGTGATATGCATGCACAAGCAAACGATGAGTGAATGAATAATTTCTGATTTGGTATTCACTTTTCAGTTTCAGGGTGTCTATAAATGCAGACATGTCGATCTCTAATCCTTTGAATTATCTCGAGCGAAAGAAATTACTGAAAATGTCTTTTCTCCTAAAATGAAATGATTAAAACAAATAAATATGAAAAGAAAATAAAGTTTGAAAATGAAAAAAAAATTAGAGAAAAAAAATTATTCTCATGCTAGATTTGAACCCTAGATCGTAGCACTGAATGTCTTTGCAATCTGACTACAGATACACTACACCACGGCGCTTTGTACATGATTTGGTTAAAATACTGTTATTACTTATAACAAGAAAGGCGAGGATTAACGAAGTCGTACGGAGATTTTTCCGATTGTTGGCGAAAATAGGAATTACCTGTTTGACAAAGCACTGATCCATAACGCTAGCTCCGCCCTGCCAGGTCACTTCACGAGGGCAATAACTCCCTACTAAATCAAACATGATTGGGCAAAGCACTCGTTCGTACATCTTCCTGTAAGCTTGCATGCGTATGAGTGAGTATTTATATCTGCGATGGGAAGAAATCACAACCTGTTTGCTCCTTAAATTAGTAATTATTGATTATTATAAAAATATGGTTGCTAAATTTGCATATTGATTTTTTGTAATTAATCACGTTTGTTACCTCCCTTGAAGAACTGATACATTTCTTATGCGATTAATTCCGTAAACTGTCTCTGTTTCATTTCGTTCCGTTTGGTTCCGTTCCGTAAAATACCAATATCCATACCAAATTCACTTATAGCAAATTTTCCGGTGGGGGAAAAAGGACTATGGGGGAAAAGTGGCTCTATGAGGTCCGGACAATCCACTATATAGGCGTCCTTCCTATAGCCATTTTTCCGGGGGGAAAGGGGGAAAAACCACTCTCTGACAGATTCAACGTCACAGTTGAATAAATATTATGCCAACATTTACATTTGTTCTACTGCTTTTAAAATAAAATTGTGCATTTCCTGCCAAATCAAAATTTGTTTATGTTTTCAATTATGCCATTTTTGAACAAAGCTTAACGTTTCCAATCATTCAAGTGCCTTAATTCTTTACCAGGATTAAAAGGACAGAATATGTGATCAGTTTCAATTCACAATATATTGGTGTGGGTCTGAGATTTCCAAAAATGTTGGAGTTCCGAAAACAATGACAAGATTTCAACCGTCAAGTTTCTACTTTTGGTTAATGTCGCAACAACAATCTCTTTCGGGTTATATATAGGACCAGAAAATTTAGCTTTTTATTAATTTTAGTTATATTATAGTAGAAGATCATATAAATTAACTATGCGCCTATATGGTTAAATGTTCCAAAAGAAAGTATTCACAAAACGGTTGATAATACTTCAATAGTAAATAAGTCGGACGAACCAATTTAAAAGTTAAAATTTACTACTTCTACCGGTTTCAGGAGGTTAACAGGTCGCCATGTTTGACATTAACATGGCCCTATATGCATAGATGCTTTCAGTAGAGCTTCCCCAGATGTATCAGTGGAGCAAGATTGAGGAGTATCCTTTATGATAACTTTGAAACAGAGCTAAACGCAACAGATGAATATTTTTCTATGCTGAATCAAGTGTTAAATATAGGTCACGACCATAAAGAGCACCGTTGGTTTCAGTGGATCTTCTACAGATGTATCTATGGAGAAAGTTTGAAGACTCTAGCCATTGTGGTTACTTAGAAACTGAGCTACATCCAACAGGTGAATATAAGGTGCATTCGCACGCACACATGCATGCGGACGCAGACGCAAAAGAAGGGCAGTGCGCATGCTCGTCTTCGCTAGGCAAATTCGCGGTAAAAATGAAACGAAACGTTAGGTGTGCCGGTTATATTACCGGCTGTTACCTTGAAGGCGCGTGCGCAAAACTGACTAGACACATGTTAAAATTGGTGTATAAATCACAAATACATGAAAGTTGGATCGGATGAAATTTTAAGGAAAAAAGGTAAAGTAATAAAGATAATACAGCACTTTTCATTCACAACCTCAGCTGAACTTTTATCTAAGTTAGATGTGAATCTATAACATCGTATCAAACCTATAATATAAAACCACTAAACCATGAAGTACGGGTCAAAGTGACCTACAAGTTTTATATCATTGATTTGCAAGAGAGATTTACCATTCAAAGTATGAAGCAAATCCATTAACTAGTACTTGAGGTATTGGGCACAATCTCTGAACAATAAAGTTAAGAATATGGTGACACACTAATTGTTTGAGATCATCTAAACATTATCCCTATTAACCCGAAATTGACCAATGTTACGTCGCACAGGTGTCGATGCGACGTAATAGCGACGCATACACCACACTGAATCAGGAAAAAAACAGATAAAAGTAGTATGATATGATTATCAGTGTCACAATGGCCTACTATTCCAAGTATGATAAAGAGGTATACACAATACTGGACATGTAGGGCAAAATCACTTGACTGTGTATTATGGGTCAAAGTGGTTGGTTAGTAGGTTGTTTTGGGTTTAACGACTCTTTGAAACAGTATTCCAGTCTATATCGAGCCGTTTCTCAGAGCGAGGGAGAAAGAAGAGAGAGACAACAGGGGGCCGGGGAGGGGGGATTTCCAAACAGCCCCAACGCAGCTACTAAAAGCACAGTCGCTCTTTGAGTTAATGTTATCCAAATTAGTAGGACTTCCCAGCACTGAAAGTTACCCAGTATCATCGCTCGACCACGACTATCGCTTGGTTAAAGTGTTCTACAAATATTGGGTCATTTGCAGTGTTAGTGTCAAAATTGAAAGTAAAATGCATATTTGAGGCAAAATCAGTGAACCAGGAAAAATATGTCACAGTGAACTATCAGTTTTAATGAGTCACTCGAATTGTTAATTACGACGCATGATGTATTTCCATCGAAAAATGTTAAAGATATTGCACGGGCAAAATTATCGGATCATGAAATACAGGTTACAGTGACAAAAATAATGTCATTCAAAGAGTCAGACCATAACAGTTTCTGGTCCATACCCAAGTTATGAGGCAAAATCACTGAACCAAAATGACCCTATATAGCAACTTTGCTTAAGATAAAAAGTAATCAAAATATAAGGCAAAATCATTGGACCATGAAAATGAGTCACAATGACAAACAAGAGCAGTATGAGGTCATTTTCAGCGTCTGACCGAGCCAGTATCTCAAGAATTGTGCATACTATACATCTGCTGTGATCACTGTTCGGTATCACTTGAGAAGCCTATGATGCCCAACAGTGACCCTTGGGCAGGTTTGTTCTGTTCCCTCTTCATATCAGTCAAATAAAGATAATTTAAACGTAATAGTGTTTACTTACGTCACTGATGTTGCAGGATCAACCGTCACATAAGCATCGTTGGCTGTATCTGTATCACACGTTAGTATATAGTAGCCATCGCCTGGACTGAAAAACCCAGTGTTCAAATAGTGGAACACATTGTAGGTAGTTTCTGTTGCCTGGTAAAACAAAGTGAGATATGCCTTAATTAAAGGTAGAGTTGACTCTCTTTATCTCAAACACTGATATCTCAAAGTTCTCTCTTATATCAAAGAATATAGTTTGAACAAATTTCCTATTTGTCTTAATATTTCAACTCCTGTTATCTCAAACTACTGGTATCACAAAGTAAAACTTCTGGAACAGAAATCTTACTTTGAGATATAGGTTGTTTGAGGTATACGTCGACTTTATATATATCTAAAGATTACTGTTTTATAGAGCACCTACCAACTGAGAAGACAGATTAACGTCAGAGTAGTTTGGATAGATTCCTGATTGGCCTTGAATGGAATTTTTTATTACTGTGTCATGTCCGCTCTCTGACTATCCATGCACAATAACTCATATGAGAACAGATTTTGCCTTGAATAGTGAGAAACGTCAATTGAATAGGCTCTACTCTACAAAAAACTATTAATTTAAAAGCAGAAGATATTCGAGCTTTTTCGTTGAAATTGAACTAAATAGCATGTACAAACAGTAAAGGCTTACATCAGCCTGTGCACTGACTCAGTCTGATCTGCGCTTTCACTGTTCGCATGTTTTATTTATTTATTTTTATGACTTACAAATATCCATAGCGGTAAAAGTGGAGTCTTATCTTAGACTTTGTAGATAAATAGACTGACCTGAGTCTTTGCCGTATGTACATTACACGCAACATTGTTGGAATGGTACAGTAGAAGGAATGCATACGTCTTATCCTTTCAACTTATCAGCCGTAACACAACACAACCAACTAAGTAGCATGTGCACCCAGCCAAGATTCAAATCAGCCTGTGTATCCGCCTAGTTTTTGATCAGAGTCTTTGCTGTCGACATGGGGTAACTTAGACCGTTAGCTACCCTTTAAGTGCACAGCAAACGTCCGCAACTTTCTACGCCACCTGGAGTAAAGTGTGAATTCTGCTGGATATTTGCGGCCAGCATTGTAAATAAGGGTGTTGAATGACCGCACTGTTTTACCTCCTATTTCAATAAAGAATGTATCAACGAACTGCTGAATAATTATATTTTTCGGAATGAACACGGAAAATGATTATTTTAAAATAGAATTAGAAGTAAAAGATGACTTGCCCATATCTCGAAGCTTAATTCGTTCGATTCGCGAATATCGATTTTCGATTTTTAAAGGGTGGCGTGAAAAGTTATCCATGGACTCTGATCAGACTGGGCGAATGCCAAGGTTGACCTGAGTCTTCGCTGGGCGCGCATACCATTTTGTTGGTTTTGTCATGTCGCGGCTCAAATTATAATAACCCCCTAAAAAAAATCCACAGAGAAATACATCCTATCTAAACAACACGGGGGTTGGGCCATATAGCACGCTTTAATTGATGTATAAAACGAGGAGCGCTTTGTCGCACACGCCTTGCACTTCCACAGTAGTAGAGCTCATGGTTAGAAAAACAAGAGGGCCATGAGGCCCTGAATCGTTCACCTGAGTAAAAAAATCAAAGGTCAAACTAGGATCATCATTTGAACAAACCTGATAGTTTAAACTGTCAAAATATGACATTGGTTAAAGCTAAAAAAAATGACTTTGACCTTTTTTGCTAAAAAAATCAAGTACTCATTTCCTAGACTGAATTTATTAACTTCTGTACCAAAATTTTCTACAAGTTCCATGAACTCTTATATTCACCATTTTACCATAAAAAGCACAAGAATGCAAATCTGGCCTTGCCAAAAATTGTCGAAGTCCACCCAAGGTCATCATTTGAACTATCTTTGGTCAAACTCTTCAAAACTTTCCATGAACTCTTGTAAACTAGCATTTTCTCATATTTGACCATGCCGTAAAAAGGTCAAGGTCAACCCAAGTTCATTAATTTGAAATATCTTGGTATTGCTGGAGCACCCAATGCTACACACCAAGTTTCAAGGCCTCCAGGCAATTGGCTCGGGAGAAGAAGATTTTTAAAGATTTTTACTAACTGACCCTGTGGGTTTTGAAAAGAAGTTTGAAATTGTCAAAATATGAGAGTTCGGGGTCAAAAGTCAAAGAATGAACTTGACCTGTTGTACTCATAAATCATCATGTACTCATTAAGATAAGCGTATATACCGATTTTTAGGCCTTAATCTTAAAAACGTTCCATGAAATCTTATATTCTAGCATTTTCCCATATTTGACCTTGCCGTAAAATGGTCAAGGTCAACCCAAGGTCATCATTTGAACAATCTTGATGCTACTCGAGTACCCAACGCTACATACCAAGTTTCAAAGCCATCGGTCCATTGGTTCTGGAAGAAGATTTTTTAAGTTCTTTTATTTTATATGGGCGTGACGGCCAAGTTGGTCGTGTGACCTGGACTGTTTGAGCAAATTTTCATTCCTTCAACGCCTGGAGGCTTCATATGAAATTTGATTTCAATTGGCCCAGTGGCTTTTGAGGGGATTGTTTGAAATTGTCAAAATATGAAAGTTCAGGGTCAAAGGTCAAAGAATGACCTTGACCTCTTGTCCCATAAATCTTCATGTACTCATTAAGATGAATGTATATACCAATTTCTAGGCCTAAATCTTCAAATCTTTCCATGAAATCTTATGTTCTAGCATTTTTCCATATTTGACCTTGCCGTAAATAAGGTCAAGGTTAACCCAAGGTCATCATTTGAACGTGATAGAATTTGAGTACCAAATGCTACACACCAAGTTTCAAGGCCATCGGTCAATTGGTTTTGGAGAAGAAGATTTTTAAATGTTTTTACCATATATGTTTAAGTTCTTTTATTTTATATGGGCGTGACGGCCATGTTGGTCATGTGACCAGGACTGGTTAAACAAATTTTCATTCCCTCAAGTCCAGGGGGGCTCTGTTTGAAATTTGGTTACAATTGGTCCTGTGGTTTTTGAAAAGAAGTTTGAAATTGTCAAAATAGAGTTCTGCGTCAAAGGTCAAAGAATGACCTTGACCTCTTGTACTCACAAAATTTCATGTACTCATTAAGATGACTGTATATACAAATTTTAGGCCTTACTCTTCAAAACTTTCCATGGAATCTTATGTTCTAGCATTTCCCCATATTTGACCTTGCCGTATAAAGGTCAAGGTCAACCCAAGGTCATTATTTGAACAATCTTGATAGAACTTGAGTACTCAATGCTACATACCAAGTTTCAAGGCCATCAACCCCTCTGGAGGCTCCATATGAAATTTGATTTCAATTTGCCCTGTGGCTTGTGAGGAGATTGTTTGAATTTGTCAAACTATGAGAATTCTGGTTCAAAGGTCAAAGAATGACCTTGACCTCTTGTACTCATAAATCTTCATGTACTCATTAAGATGAATGTAAATACTAATTTTTTGGTCAAAATCTTCAAATCTTTCCATGAAATCTTATGTTCTAGCATTTTCCCAAAGCTCCAGAAAGCAAATTTGACATTGCCGTAAAAAAGGTCAAGGTCAACCTAAGGTCATAATTTAAACAATCTTGGTAGTACTCGCATAGCCAATGCTACATACCAAGATACAAGGCCATCGGCTTATTGGTTCTGGAGAAGAAGATTTATAAAGGTTTTTACCATATATGGCCATGGCGGCCATGCAGGACCGTTTGAACAAATTTTCGTTCCTAAGACTCAAGGAGGCTACATATGAAATTTGGTTGCAACTGGCCTAGCGGTTTCAGAGGAGAAGTCGTTTGAAATTGTGGACAGACGGACGGACGACGGAAGCTGCCTATCCTATAAGCTCTCTCGGAGCCGCTGGCTCAGGTGAGCTAAAAAAAAAACGTTCGCTAGTTTTGGTGAACTCACGTTGAAATGTTGAGAAAAAAAAATCAGCAAATTGGACTTACAAATTAAAAATGCAATTCTATACCTTAAATTCCACAATCAACATATCTAGAGCGTGAAATAAAGGTTAAAAGTACATGTATAAAGTATTCAAACAATTCATGAGACCAGCTGAAGACAAAAATAGGCTCTCAAAGGGGATAGGGGGAAGAGGGGGGAGGGGGCGATGGGAGTGCTTCTCAGGTCCATGAAAATAATCGCCACATCTCCCCAGCTCCCTTAAAATATTTCCCCGTGCTCCTTTACATTATTTTGCTCCTGCTCCCCAAACCCCTAAAAGTGATACATATTCTACCCAGCTGTACTACTACTACCTATTGACTTTCAGAGGGACTTTCACACAGGTCTATGACAGCGGAAACCTTATTGCAACTATTGATTAACATAAAAATCTTATTCTAAATCCTAAATGATTCTTAGAGGAGGGATACAGAGAAACAAACTGTAAGAGAGAAGGGGAACTTTCTGTTGCTAAATGATTTATTGATAAAGCATATTATTCTGCAAGCAGACAATATTAAGAGGGTCCCCATCTAACTAAAAAGGCACAACATGTATTGCAAATACCTTTCTTGAGAACAGTTACATGTTTGGATATCAAATATGCCTGAACAATAGAATGAGCAACAGACCACAGTTTATATAATCAAACCATATTCTCCCTCCGAACTAATACATGTATTTTCCAACTTGGTAACTGAAACTCAGGCATACCTATAAGCTTATATTTCCAACTCCTACAGAACTACTTATCTGTTGAAAATATATGAATGATTTGTGTAAATTTAAATAAAAAAGTAGCAATAGTGTAGCCATGTGACAGAAAGTTTTAAAAATACCTTAGGCTTTGTATTATCTGCAAGCACAATCATAAATGACGTGTTAGAGCCTGTGCTTACATTATCATGTGAGAGTTACCTAAGAATATTCAGGTACCCACCCATTCAAGTTTGCAGTCCAGAGACACTAACCGAAAAAAATTCAACTGATCAAAATGAAATGTGTACCAAATTATTTCTTGTGCTCTTACTACGAAAACGAACACTAACAACATATGTTTTTTGGTAAATGAGCGGAGATCTGGGCGTTTTTATTTTGAGAAAATAGGAGAAATGTTCCAAAAGCTATAGAAAATATGTGCTTATTGTAGTAGTGATAGGTATAAGATACACTTGGACTGCCTTGCGGTACATGCCGGGTTTAATAGCGACGTGGTAGAGTGCTGGACTGTCACGCAGGCGGCCCGGGTTCAAAACCCGGCCAGAGCTATTTGGTTTTTTTTTATTAGTCCGTTACATCTAAATGGAATCTAAAATGGAGAGGGTGTATGTAGTAGTGATAGGTATAAGATATACTTGTACTGCCTTGCGGTACAAGTCCGCTTTTATAGCGACGTGGTAGAGTGCTGGACTGTCACGCAGGCGGCCTAGGTTAAAAACCCGGTCGGATCTATTTGGTTTTATATGAGTCCGTTACATTATCATTCCAGGTCCTTTAATTCCAGTTTCTGGAAATGAGACGCTTGAATTCTAACTTTAATAAAAGCATGTTACTATTTGATTGGCCAATCATATTACAAAATGTTTTACAACCAAATTGATTTTAAAGCATTCACACTCTTAAATACGGAACCCCGGAAGGGACACGTGCAATTTTTTTTATTAACTCGTGGGAACGACTTATTAAGTCGTTCCCACGACTTACTAAGTCGTGGCCACGACTTATTATGTCGTTCCCACGACTTAGTAAGTCGTGGTAACGAGTTATTATGTCGTTCCCACGACTTAGTAAGTCGTGGTAACGAGTTATTATGTCGTTCCCACGACTTACTAAGTCGTGGCCACGACTTACTGTGTCGTTCCCACGACTTACTAAGTCGTTACCACGAGTTAATACTGTCCTCCTATTGGCCAAATTAACTCGTGGCCACGAGTTAATAAATGGCTCCGATTGGATCAATCGGGTCTGATAAAATCCTTTACCATGTTTTCAGATTATCTGAATATATGGTGTAACTAAAAACAGAGATATTAAGGTGGGCCTACTTGCATATTATGCTGACTTGAAAGTGATGCGGACCTGGGTTCCGTCAGTTTCACACGCGAAACAGCATCTACTGACATTATCTAACGGAGACGCGTGTATAAATAAGGACGGATTTTGAGGATATTTATTACACTCCTGAGCAACAGATGTTGCGAATATTCATTAGAACTTCGTCAACAAGGCAGCTCTAGTGAGGGATCACGGCATGTTTGTTTTTTTCTGAGAATTAAGAAACATTAACCCAAAAGTGTCCCCAACTATACTAATTATCTGGACCCCTGCTTTAGCAACTGCATATTGGAATGATATTGAAGCCATAATTTCTACAAAGTACACTTTAAAAAAAAATCCGTAGATTTTACGGTAGAATACTTGGCAACCAGCTGCCAGTCCTTTTCCCGTTATTTTTACGGGCGCCCGTAAACATTGGCGAAATCATCACGCAGAATAGGGTAGAATAAGAGAGGTTTTGGTTTGGTCATATAGCCCTTCAACACTATAACGGTCAGTTAACATAACTCTACCATATCGAGACTTCAAACAAATTTTCTACAGGCAGACGCCCGTAAAAATAACGGGAAATGGTCTGGCAGCTGGTTGCCAACTTGCCAGGTATTCTACCGTAAAATCTACGGAAATGTTTTACAGTGTAATAAGATAGGCAATGATGGATGGATGGATGGCTGTATGGATGACTTGCACTTTTACGTCCTTTTCAACAGTATTTCAGTCAGATCAGGACGATGGGCGGGTGTGATGATGAATGTCTGTATGCATCAGAACCCCGTTTACAACTTTACGGTAGGAAAGATTCTCGCCTCAAGCAGGACTCGAATCCGGATTTGCTAGATCAGTAGGCCAGCACTTAACCCACTGAGCTACCGAGGCTCCTATAGGCAATGATCAGAAATTGATAATGTCAAAGTATTCTTGACAGCCCATACAGTTTTAAACTTGACACACTTAAATGGCAGTAACCATGCTGCCACCTCCACCCTCGCCACATATTCAAAATCCGAAAATTCGTGAATGTGCTTAATATATCCAAAATCTAGGAATGTTATTCAACCTTAATTATTTTGCATATACTTTTAATGCAGTTTATGAAAATGAGTCATCCACAGTATTCGACATATAATCCTTTTCCGTTAGTTGCTCTCCGAAATCACATTTACAAAAATTGAAATCTGACCAAACTGTGCTTAAATTGATATGAAATTTACAGTCTTGACAAGAAGTTGCATTAACATAAAAAAAACGCTTGCCTTCTTGTCGGATTCTTTGCAATAACCGTGTGCTGAGCTATACATGCATGTGCTAAAAGGCGAGCCCCGGAAGCTTGGCGGGTTAAGCGCTAGCCTGCTGATCTAGCTGTCCCGGGCTCGAGACCCGCTGTAGGCGGGGTTCCATTGCACACAGTCTTTTGTTATCAATCTGTCAATCTCACAGACGGTGAGACAAAGAACAGACGGACAAAACAAAAAGTAACTTTTGAAATAGATAGACAGCGACAGAAAGAAAATGCTTCTATAGAGAAATCATTAAAGTTTAAAACAGGTAGATTTGATTGTAGCTTGTTTCTAATCTGAAACTCGCTCCAGCAACCCTATTTATGGATCAGTCCGATGCGAGGAGATTGTATCGGTTGCCTTTTATGACTGAAACCGGTTTAACCATGCCATGTCTGTAAAAGTCGGATCTTGACATGTTGCAGAGCTATGAATGAGGACTGGTGGTGGTGAAATGAAATACTGATGATAATAACCACAAGTATCAGCTTTTACAAAAAAAGCTTTGGTCTACGCTTAGCACACAATAACTTGTGTAGTCATTAGATTGGCATCTTGGTCAAATCGCGCCTCTACCAAACCCAAGTCATTCTTCACCTCGGTCTTATCGCACATTCTCGGTTTTAATCTAGTAGATTTCTGGTTGGCATTTCTAAGCTAATGTTGGCATGTAATTACCCTAATTCAATTAACTGGCATGTTTGGTCACCTTAGAAATCTAAGGCATTTAGTGATACTACTAGACCGTCTCCATGCCGATCCTTTTATGGCACTTGCGGACCTGATCAAACCTGCGCAAAATATCATTGATAACCAGTCAATAGAAAATAACATTCAACCAGTCATGACCTTTTCTAAAATGCTTCCGGAGCAAAATAAATTACTAAGATTTCTACGCCCATGGGCGTAGACAATAGAAATATTCACACATGTGAAACTGCGATGTAATTTTATAGTGACGGACAGATGCTTTATACCTTATCTGCCCCAAGTATTCCAACAACGCAATCCTTCAGCAGTAGAGTCTTAAACATAAACCAAATTTTTAAGCAAAGTGTTAAAAATAATGATCGCAGGTATTGCATGCATCGACCCTACATGTCCGCATTGACCAGCTGATTAAAGCGACAGCTTGCCAAAATATTGACGTTAGCTACGCCATAAAAACTGGCAGAGCACAACAGCTTAGCACTGTTGCAGAACTGATCAGACAGCTCCGGAAGAGCATTCTGATCAGAATTTATGATGCTAGCCTAGATTGTAGCGTCCTATAATCATGCGACACAATGAAAGATTTTTAAAATTTCTTTCATTGTGGCTTAGTCTACCGGCTGATATTGCAGATTATTGGCTCCTTGATAGAGCTGTTCGGTCAAGCTCTGCAATGTCAGCTCAGGCAGCAGTGTCCAAATATTCGAGGTAAATACTTAACACTGTACGACCATTGTCAAACATCAGACCACTTTACCCGGGAGCAGCTCAACAAGGGCGAAAGGTCAGTCTGCATAAACCGTCTGAGAACCCAAGACAGTCCCGTTGTCATAATAATAATACTTGTAGCAATAGTAAAATATCGCAGATGGCAACCTTGCCACTTATTTAGAACAAAGACACCACTGTGACCACAGAAATCTAGTGAAACTGCATGGTGGAGTTAGTCGACAAACACTGGAGACCCCGATCATACTGCTCCCGGAGAAGAGCAGCATGACGAGGATGTGCACTGCCTGCTCAGCTACATGTATCAGCGTGAACTGATGCAAAGTCAGCACAATTAAAAAAAAATCAATAGCAAGACCCAGCCAGTTAGCCAACACTGACGAGTCCGATCAGACTGCTCCACTTGGCCAGTCCAGCTAGGGGTCCACAGATTAGCGCCTTAAGAGCGACATACGAAGTCTGGTAAGGGATTTTATCAATACTAAAACATGACTAATCAGAGCGCTTTATTAACTCGTGGCCACGAGTTAATTTGACCAATTGGAGGGCAGTATTAACTCGTGGTAACGACTTAATAAGTCGTGGGAACGACTTAGTAAGTCGAGGGAACGACATAATAAGTCGTGGTAACGACATAATAAGTCGAGGGAACGAGATAGTATGTCGTGGTAACGAAATGCTAAGTCGAGGGAACGACATAATAAGTCGTGGGAACGACTTAATAAGTCGTGGCCACGACTTAGAAAAATATTGCACATGTCCCTTCCGGGGTTCCGTACTTAAAGGATGACAACAACCTTTTCAAAGATACATTTATTGTCATTTATGATATGTTTTCATAACACTGATATTACTTTCACTTTAACTTTTATATTACAGAATGTTGTTTTAGTCGACTAAATAAATGAAGAATATCATCTTCAGAGATCGCTTCTATAGGCATCGCCTGATAATGTTCGCGCAAGCGCAGTTCTACAGTGGCATCATATCACATTATATTATCATACCCCTGTTATCAGGTGAATTTTGCAGCAGACGCATGATAAAAGTATTTATTGTCAACTCTGACTTATAATTTTTCACGCCTTTTTCTTGTTGAGAATATAAATCGCTAAGTGATTTTTCTTCTTTTAGTAAAATATTATAGTAATAAGGCCTAAAATAAGAAAAAAACGCTAACATTGCTAACTGAAGACTCACAAAATAATTTATACTTCAGTGAAAAATAAATAAATAAATAAATAAATAAATAAATAAATAAATAAACAAACAAGTAAACAAATAAAACTAAGAGTATATAAAATACTAGGTAATAAAATGTTAAATCATTAATTAAAACAAACAAAGTAAAATCAACGTCTGACATTTACATCTGGTCTTATACATGTTTCTTAGTTTTGTGTTGCTATACATATTTTTTCCACGCCTTTCATCCCACTAATTTAAGTGAAAAGGTAAATATCATAAAGAATGCGGCTGTGTAATTGCAGAATGCATGGCCATCAGCTCTCATGATATTTGTAATTTAACTCCAAGTCTTTATAATCATTGATGTATAAAATAGTATAAAATAAAGATTTAATTAAATAATCAATAAGAAGTAAAGTAAATTATCATCATCACATACAAAATCTCACTGGGGTTTTGTATGAAGTCTCGCCGATTATCGAGACTAACGCGTTACCTTAGCGGTAAGCGCATGCGCAGAAACAATGTGAACAAGGTCTGTTAATGTTGTTGCAGAATAAATCCCTACAGTTTTCCATCGCCTGTATAGGAGCGGCCCAGGGGCGTAGCTAGGGACAATAACGCAGTACGCACAATCATGTTTTATACCCATTAAGTGCAATAATAGGGGGTAAAGCCGTTAAGATATTTCAAATTTTCGTGTCTCGTGGCAGTGAGTATTAAAATTATGCCCAATTAAGAACATTTCAGCATGGAAATACGCAGGTGTGTGTTGAAATTTTGTCATTTTGACAAAATTTCAATACGCACCTGCGTATTTGCGTATAGGTAGCTACGCCCTTGAGCGCTGTGTTTGAACGTAAGCTTAATTTCCGACGAAGTGTACCGTTAAATTCTAACTATTGGGACAAATAGGTCCGAGCAAACTGTGCAGACCCAAATTAGACGGATCTACAAAGGAGCAATCTGATCAGGGTCTCCATTATTTGCCATTCCACCAGTATCATTTGGACGTATTTCTGCATTTAAAACCAAACTTTTCCATTACTTGATTTTTAGGTGTCCCATTTTTTTATTTTTCGGTGTATTTAAAGAAATAAATTTGTCGACGTATAAACTATATTGGGTCGCGTGCAAAGTAAGTGAACCCCGAAGCGACCCAATGTAGTTTATACTTCGATAAACACCAAAAAAAAAAGTTCATTGCTTATATTAACATTCTTTTCTATCTATTATTTAACTATATGTACAATATCAGTGCAGAGCTCTCTGTTAACCCAAATTTAGGATGCAGGAGTCAATGTTGTTTACAAGTCAATAATTATATTGTGTTGCATGCTTTAGAGTGACAGCTCATCTCACTAACTAGCGTGTGAAATCTACAACATGTCGTGTACTTGAATGGCTAGTAAACATTGAGTGACAGCTCGCTACGCCTACTTGCACGTGAAATCTACAGCAGGAGGTGGATTTTACAGGTAGGCAGTGACAATGCGGCTGTTCCAAAATATTGCAAAATTCGGCCGGTAATGTTTTTTAAAACGATACTTGTATATGTATTTCTTATTTTTGTTTATCTTTTTATTGATCAAAAGCATCGTTTAATAATATAAATATAAAGAATGATACGTTTACTGAAGTATAAACTACATCGGGTCACGAGCAAAGTTAACGTAAACCCCTTCAAAGTTTACGTAAACCCCTTCGTAAACTTTGCTCGTGACCCGATGTAGTTTATACTTCAGTATACGTTTACTGAAGTATAAACTACATCGGGTCACGAGCAAAGTTAACGTAAACCCCTTCAAAGTTTACGTAAACCCCTTCGTAAACTTTGCTCGTGACCCGATGTAGTTTATACTTCAGTAAACGTTTAAAAAAGAACATTCATTCCTTAAATAACTTCGCGTTTTGGGCTACAGTTGAAGCAGAAAATTATTTATACGCAGTTTTTCTACTGCAAGTGGAGCAGCGTCAACGACGTAACAATGACGTCATAACGTCGCACACATCCAATCAGATTGAAGAAACATGGTTTATTTTGTCATGTAACGTCGCGTGAACCGATGTAGTATTGAAGTATAAACTACATTACGTTTAAATGGTTTACCATAGGGTTTTTCAATAAATGCACGGAAAATGTAAATATAATGAAATAATAAAATACGTACATCCCCTGGTTTCACTACTTTACAATCGTTTGTACTAGGATCTGGAGAGGTCTGATCCCTTAATGAGTCTGTCTTTATCGTCAGAAGTTGATACGCACCATCAGTTGTCGCTGCACAGTTGGTTCCACCTACGCTGGGTTCCCAGGCAAGAACCTCAGCGTAATCATTCGATCTAAATTTCATTGTCATACCACCGTCTGTCTCCTTTTTGCAGCTATACATTGCTAAAATTTAAAATGAGAATAATAAATTTGATCCGCGTCACGACAAAACCAACAAAGTGGCATGTGCGCCAAGCAAGTACTCAGATCAGCCTGGGCATCCGCCTAGTCTGATCAGAGCCCACGCTGTCCGCATGGAGCTAGCTTAGACCCTTAGCTACCCTTTTAGCGTACAGCGAAAACAGTTGTTAGACTTGGCGGCCGCCCAGGCTGATCTAAGTCTTCGCGCGGCGCAATTGCCCTTTTATTGGTTTCGTCGTGTCGCGGCTCAGATGTAATTAGCTGAATAAGACTTTGCATTCCGATCTGGGTTTACATGTAATTTACAAGTAATTAGGACGAATACGCCAAACTGTTCTTAGTGTATATGCAACTATTATAGAATGTTCTTGCTGGGCGCACATGCAACTTTGTAGAGATTCCCGACATAAGCTACAGCCTCGGTGCCACAGAGCTTGCGACTGCGATGCGACCGCTTTGCGACTGATTTTGTCTGCGACTGACCTGCGACCTCTGCGACCATTGCAACTTCTTTTCCTCTTCAAATGTGGTCGCCGATCAGTCGCCGATCAGTCGCCGCACAGTCGGCGACAGCTTTCGCGTGTAGTCGGCGATCGATCGGCGACCTCACTGCAACTGGTCGCCGTAGGATCGGCGACAGGATTGCAACTAGTTCAGAATGATCGGCGACCAGTCGGCGACCAATCGGCGACTCTTCGGCGACTGGTTTCAAATGAACGGCGACTGGTCGGAGACTGATTGGCGACCGTTCTGCGATAAAAAAAATAATGGTGACAAGAATGAAATCATTTCAGTGAAAGTTGTCAAAATAACACAGCTACAGATTCAGTTCATTGCTTGCAACGAAACAACCGGCATGCACCTCTTTTGTCTGTGATGGTGTACAGGCGATTAAGACGGAGGAGGAGAACATAGTACTTGATAAGACATTGGTTTCAAAAAGGCCGCAGTTTATTGAGATTCCTTCTTTGACTGTTGAGATTCCTCATCTGAAGCAGGCGTCCGAACGTCGGGAGTCATTTCTGCTGTCTGTTTTGGCGACGATGTTTCTTTTTTTTTTTTTTTGGTGGGGGGCGGGTGGGGGGTCCTCTATGTAACATGATGCGAGCACTTTGAGCCTAGGTAATAAGATAATGCACTGCAAACCTTGATCTATTTGCGCACGCTGCAACCTGTCGGCGACCTGTCGCCGATCGTTCGGCGATCTATCGGGGCACGCTGCAGCCTGTCGGCGACCAGTCGCCGATCGGTCGCCGATCAGTCGCCGTCTCACCAGTGGTCAGTCACCGATAAGTCGCCGATCGGTCGCCGATCAGTCGCCGAACAGTCGCCGACAGATCGCCGATAGGTCGCAGCAAGGTTGCAGCATTTCAGAACTAAAGTGTTGATGAAACTGATCGGCGACCGATCGGCGACCGGTCGGCGACTGTTCGGCGACTGATCGGCGACTTCCAGAAAACCATTGCAACCAGTCGGCGATCAAAATCAGTCGCGGCTAGTCTTTTGTGCATGTTCAAAAGACTGGCTGCGACTAATTTTGATCGGCGACTGCTCGGCGACCTTGTTGCGACCTTGTTGCGACCATTATAAAACCTCTCCGCGACTTCTGCAACCTCTCTGCG
Source organism: Ctena decussata (assembly GCA_963989385.1). Taxonomy (NCBI): domain Eukaryota; kingdom Metazoa; phylum Mollusca; class Bivalvia; order Lucinida; family Lucinidae; genus Ctena; species Ctena decussata. The sequence continues at coordinate 70,908,445 of OZ022501.1, read as the reverse complement.
ACTGTCAGTTTTTTTAGTCGCGGATAGGTCGCGGCGCGGTCGCAAGCTCTGTGGGACCGGGGCTTACCATAGCATACATTAGGGAGCAATCATTTTTGTTCAGTCCGTTTGTAATAATGAGAAAACCTTGTCTCAAGACAGGCACACAATATTCATGTGCATATCAGCCTGCACGTGTGTGCAGTCTGGTCAAGACATATACATGTACGTCAAAAGTCAATTAAACCGAACTACTCCTGCTCTGACAAAATTGAACGTATGCGCAGGCTCTATGGGCATGCACAACCTTTTTTTAAAATTCGCACGATACGTCTCTTACATTTTAACAAACAGCAGTCATAAGGCCAAGTCAGCTAAATTCGGACAGCAGGTAAATTCGGACAGTGACTTTGATTCCTATATTTATCAGTTATTTGGAATTAAAACAAAATTAAGTGTGCAAACAATGAAAATCCTGATGAGCCGTCTTATCTGGATTTTCACTGTTTGCAATGGTATGTCCGAATTTACCTGCTGTCCGAACTTACCTGACTTGACCATAGAGCAACTAACGTCATATTGCATATTACATGTACTTCGATTAAACCGAGTTTGTTCATGTATTTGGTAGCCGCCTTTGAGACAGATTGCAACGTGTATCGAGCCATCTTCCAAAGAGAGATAGATAGTTTGGTTGATATTATTAACCCAGAGACAGGGAGATAGGATAGAGACAAAAATACATGTACCCCCGCTCCCAAACAAAAATTAATATAATTGTAATCCCGCACAACGTTTATGTTTCATTTATATGTTCGAAAAGCTCTTAATTGCAGACAGAAATTATGCCTGTAGGCTGCTCAAAGCAGTATGCGGCTTGCATAATGAAAGAAACTAGAAGCACGATTAATCTGGTACGAAGTGTATATGTTCTTTTGCTTCTGTTTTACGGTGACGCGTTAGCGACCATTAAACCGGCAATTTACCTCGGAGTCCCCAAATGACAATTTCAATACAATTATTCTCTTTCTAATGTACTTTTTTTCTTCATATTTTCACCTTTCAAATTATACTACTTTGCATTCACTGAAAGCGCAACATAAAGCCAGATATCAGCCAATAAGAAGCCACGAATCATAATGACGTCTCTTATCCGTCAAAATAGCTTGTGAATGCACTGATCAGACTTCACGGTTGAACGCACTGATCTGGACCGACTTATTTCTGGCCAATGCTTCGTTCTGTCTATAAGTACACAATCTTCGCAAGCATTTCAGAACTATAACTCTTGTTGTTAATTTTGTTGACCTGAGGAATACAGAATTGTACAAGCCAAGGGTACTAAGCCCACTTTGTTCCCTACACATATGTACCCTTGGCCAAAGCCCTATTCGTAAATCGAATTTCCCACTGCGCCATTTCATTGGATGCGAGCAACTTCCATCGCATCCAGTCAAATTATCCGTAACAAAACATTTTCCGTATAACAGGGGCCCTTGGCGATAGAAAATATCCTGCTGACCGTGAACAATTACAACTGACAGGGGCGATGATTAATATCAGCGTTTTTTTTTTTTTTTTTTTTTTTTTTTTTTAAATTATGCTAAATTGTGTGGGACAACTGTGTTTTGCAACGGATTTTCTGATTGGTGTAAAACAACACGCGTGAAAGGGAACAGTTCGTTGCAGCTAGGCGGCGCTGCGGGAAATCCGATTTGCGAATAGGCCATCGACCAAGGGTACGTAAGAAGCAAAGTAGATGAAGTACCCTTGGCTTGCAAACGTTCTAGTATAAAAAGTGCTTATATTTTGTACTAAAAATATGTGAGGAGCTCTTGCAAAAGCTCCCACATTTTTTTGCGACGAAACAAGCAGTTTTTTTTTGGAAGGCGGGGGTGGGGGTGGGGGGGGGGGAGTGGAGGGAAGAGAGGCTGTGGTTTAATACATTTGCGTTTCGGTAACACGTTTGTGTATGTCTGTAACATTTTTTATTTTTGTCCATGTGTCAACCTGCAGGCAAATGATGACATAATAACGTCGCATCTAAGTCAGTACGACGTCATTTCGTTGCCATGTGCCCACTGGGAATGGTTTACGAGTTTGGGCCCATAATATTGGTACTTTAGTCGCTTTTGTTTCGAAAATATAACCACGTTAATTTACGAAGTCATAAGTTTTGAACAACTGGGTCCAGCCTGTGACACCCGAACACGCAAGAGAATGCATTTTTCTTTGGCAAAGCTAAATGACCGTAAAAACTAAAAAAAAAGGACACCTATGATGGTCACCGTAATGGTTCGAAAACAAACAGTTTGTTGCAGATGAATATGGAATGGCAAACAGTTTAGGCCCTTATCAAGCTGCTCAGATCTTGGTCTGCACTGTTTGATAACACATATCTGTCCCAATACTTAGAATTTTATAGCTATAATTAGGAAAAGCGCATAACTACTTACTGGCTGCTTCACTCCTTCCCTGCAAAAGATGTAAGGTAGTTGAAGTAAATATTAATGAGCCATAACACGACAAAACCAACAAAGTGGCATGCGCGCCAGCGAAGACTCAGATCACCCTGGGCATCCGCCCAGTCTGATCAGAGTCTTTGCTGTTGGCCATACGGTAGTTAAGACCCTTAGCTATCCTTTAATCACACAACGAAGACGCTACTTAGACTGGACAGATGCTCAGGCTGATCTGAGTCTTCGCCTAGCGCACATGTCACTTTGTCGTGCCCAACTTTACCCATTATCAAAGGATATAGTTTGGACACATTTACTGTTTATCTTTACATTTCAGTTCCTGTAATCTCAAACTACTGATATCCCAAAGTAAATTTTCTGTGACCCAAAATATTTACTTTGAGATATCAGTAGTTTGAGATGATGTTCCGTTTTGTTATTTATGTTTCATTTTTTCCTTATGTTTTTGGTGTCCTGTGCGGGGTATGCTTCATTATTGTGACTTGTCCTGGATATCATAATTTAAGTATCGGCTTATTCTTTCATTTTTCTTTTGTATAAGGACATTTGTCTGTCCCTCCATGAACCGTTTCTAACACCAGCCACTGCAGTAGCACACGGTACAGTGCTGTGCCAACTAAATGTATAAATTAAGACAGGACATGTATACTCATACAACATATAGTATGATAGAATTTCTAACATATTTACAATTTATGCCTGTGTCCCATAAAAATGGACAATGGCAAATAGAGCAGACCCAGTTCACACGCCGCGGTCGATCAAAGTCTCCGCAATAGTGAAGGGTGACACTATGACCCGCCCATCCGCAGCCTAGGCAGTCTCGGGCCGGGCGTGGCCATAGATGACACCGCTATAGTTAGTTTGAAAAGGCTAGTTTGGAATAACTTTTTCAGGGGAAAAGTCTATGTAAAATTACGTAGGAAAATGTGAGGGGATAGGCTTATTGAGGCTATACAGTAACGTGCGTCTGCAATCAGTCTCTTGGTCTTGTATCTCAAAACCTCACTATACCAGAGGCATAAATCCATAGCGTCACTTGATGGCGTGAGTTGCTGTGGCATACTCTTGTTCATTCGGTTAAATTTCCGAGGCTTTACAGTAATATGCGTCAGCTATCAGTCTCTTGGCCCTGTATCTCAGGGCCTCACTATATCAGAGGCATAACTCTATAGCGTCAGTACTTGTTCTTGGGGAATATAAAATCTTGTATCTCAAGATTTTAATGTTCTGGACTGAGATTATTTCTTACTAGCCTTCTAAAGCCTGACTACTACATTTGATGACGAGAGGATCTCTGCTCCCAGTGTGATTGAACTTGTGGGTATCTAGTGGAAGGTCCACATATCCACATTGAAATTGTGGAGCTGATGTGGATGTCAAGTGGAAGGTCCACATATCCACATTGAAATTGTAGAGCTGATGTGGATGTCAAGTGGAAGATCCACATTGAAATTGTGGAGCTGATGTGGATGATGTGGACTTGATGTGTATGCAATGTGGAGGCTATGTGGATGGTGTGGATCCACAATGTGGAGTTTCCACATGTCCACATCGACACGTTAGACAAATCGGCTTACCCTGTCCCATTTTTGAAAGACTGACACAATGCATCTCAAAACCTCACTGTTACAATAATAAGAACTAGTAAGAAAAGAACAAATAACAACAGATTAAATTCAGAACAACTTTATTTGTCCCGCTCACCTATTTATTACTACAGACAGAGGATTAGGACCGTCCCTCTGTCTTCGATTACATAATGATCATTAGTCTTTTATAGTAAATAAAACTCTTTTGATAGGTTCCACTGCAGTTCTACTATTATTTAAATGATCTCAATGCTTTGCCAGCGCTGAAATGGTTAATTTCAGAGTCCTATCAAGAATCAATGTCATTGGGTTTCCTCTTCAACAGTTAAAGTTGGTCTTTCATATTCGTCAAGTTTTCGTTCAAGTAAATCTTCTTTTTTCACTGCATACTGCATCGCCTCTTCTTCATCATAGTCTTCATCTTCTTTCAATCTGTGAGCTGTTGATATTACTTTCTTGTGGATAGGATCTTTTCTCAAAGCAGACCCGAGTGCCACGAGGTCTTGATACTTGGTAACCAGCGTTGATCTGTATTTTGGTTTCAGTTCTTCATATGCCATTTCCTCAGCTGATTCAACGTCGATGTTAGGTGTCACCTGCATGGTATTTTCCACTGTTTCATCGAACTGATCTTGATTGTCTCTGTAAGTGCTTCTGATTAGTCTATCCCAAGGACTTGTCTTTTGAATTTTCCTGGCTTTCTGTTTTTCCTCTTTACTAGTAGACTCACTGTCTGTCTCGACTCCTGACGGTTCTGTATCTGGAGTTTGAACCCCCGCTTCTCCGGTATTTCGGATGAGACTTTAAACCGAGGTCCCGTCTCCATATGACCTCGTTGTTGGTGGGACGTTAAACCCGAGTTCACTCACTCACTCATTCTGTATCTGGATCGTCTGAGAGTTTACAATAATCATATTCTCCAAAGATATCATGTCCTTTCATTCCCTTCAAATATTTTCTGTTTGTAGTTACATATGATGCTTCTGAGATAGTACTTTTTTCGCTGTCAGACATAGTTGTAGTTGCTTTATAAACACCACTGGACATATGTCTTCTCAGGCTGTCTGACCGAGCAAATTCACGGAAGCACTGCTTGCACTGGTATCGACCCATTAACGACTAGTTGAAGAATGAAGTTACAGCCTTTGATTGTTTCTTTTATAGTCTGCAATAGATATGGAAGAACTTGTGCTAAGTTTGGTAAACCACTGCAATTCTTACATTTTTTACCAATTGCATGCACTTTTGTGAACTAAATGATGTAGAAAATTGTGAAAAAAATGTGTATAATTTAATATCAGTTTTATTAATTCTGTAATAATCTAAATACCAACTGGATTCTTACAAACCTACATTTAGAAAACTGATACAAGTTTCCAATGTCACTCAATCATCATAGCATTAAAAAAATGACTAAGACTTTATTTCATTGTTTTTAACTCCAGCTTGTTCCCTGTCTGTCTGTTGATATCTTGTTTAGCTTCACTACTTCTATGACATTTCAGACCCCCAGAATCATTCTTTGTCTGTCTGGAACGTCTTAAATGTTTATTCTTCTTGTGTATGTATCCTTTGAGTTTGTGTTGTTATTCTTTCTCCTCGCGACATAATGAACGAATTTCTGCTCTGCATAGTCGGCAGTACTTTAAAGGTCTACCCTCTCTGAGCCTTTTGTCTAAAGCAGTTGACAGTCGTTTCATGAGGTATCGAGTCTGTCCAAAAGTAGAAGGATTTCTTTTTCTTTTTCGTACAACAGGAATGACAGGCAAGCCTGAAGATTCAGAAGTTAGCCCACAGTGTGCTTTTGTTAGGTTATTGGAACTACCAGACATTCTGCTTTCTCTCAAGATTTTACTTGAAATGGTGACGTTTGTAACAGTGTGTTGTATTTATACTCATTTCGTGTTTTTTTTTTATTTAATTCGCCGCCTGAAAAGTAACTTCATTAAAGTCTTTCCAGAGCTGAACTGAATATCTTTACCAGTATCACTTTTGATACTGATATGAACTTGATCAATATAAGATTTTCCTACTGGAACATAATGCATGTTGACAAATTCTTTGTGTGACTGCTGAGAGCGTTTTGAATTCCCAAATGGTACAACTCTCAAAATAGGTGCCGTCACGTCACCAAGGTATGTAAAATCAACTTCATCTGAGTACACGTACAAGCGATTATGCAATATATTTAGGTCTACTCCATATTTGAAAGCATATGATTCGTTTCCAATGGGTTTTTCTGACATATTCGGATCAACTCCAAGAGCTTCTCCAAGCGAAGCTGGAAAGCGAATCCTGGCCTGGTTTGGATTTTGTGCAACAACTTTTAGACGATTTGTGTTTTTAACATAAGTAATGCTGATAGAAGCATTCATTTGTTTCGTTAAAGATCCATGTTAAGTATCTATTACAGATTACATCTCATCCACCAAATGTTGAGGAGAGTTGTAATTTCCTTCAGGAAGAAATAATTTATACTCTCCACTAGCATACAAATCCTTTGTCGTAAATATTCCTATAGCATTGAATACCGCTTGGTCCAGAAATGACAAAAAGAAAAAGTTATTGTTTTCTGAAATATTATTGACTCGAGATGGTGTAATCAATTTCACCAAATCAACTTCCCACTTTTCGCTTTCGATATTTATCGGGTGATCTAATCTCACAGTAAAAGAGCTCTGTGTGTTTTGAGGAGGGAAAGTTTTCAGAGAACCATCACTCAGAAGTGTTAGATAGAAGTCCTTCATGATCAGGAGATGAATTATAACTCATCAAATATCTTTAAGTGCTTTGTTTTTTTCTCTTGGATTCTCTCTGTTCAAAAGTAGAATGAATTCATATCTGAACACCACGCTCATATACTGGTTAGCATTTAGCGTTTCATATATTATTTCACACAATTCTCATCAAGATTAAAATGTCACAGAAAAATGCAATATTTATTTCATGCATGCAAGTAAAGACAAAAATAAAATATGCACATAAAAATTTAGCAAGAAGAGAGTGCTGTTCAGCACTTTTTCTTCCCCGGTCGGTTACCCTGTACCGGGGAAGCCCTGGCGATTTGAAGCGCTATATACATGATCACAAGTCCTGAATGTCGCTATGGACCAGAGACCTGCCAGCGGAGGTACCTTTTACGGAACCATGGTGTTCCGACCCCTTAAGCCATAGGCTTCTACTGTTTCACATGTAATCGATAGACTTCGCATCTGCGGACACAGGCGGTATAACCGTTGTGCACACCAGTTCCAGTCCAGTGGTGACTGGCAAACCAGCAATATTAATATGCGAGTTCCCAATATATATAACTAAACAAAAACCCAGTTTACTGAAAACAACTTAAAAGTTTAATTTAATTTAATAATGTTATCATTTTTTGTAACACATTCTAAAATATAAAAAATAATTAGAGAATAATAAAATCTACAGTCTGGTGTTTAGTTTATCAAAATCGGCCGAAAAATAACAAAGTTACTAATTTTTTTCATATCATGGTGTTATTACAAGGGAGATAAATCTGGATTGACTTTGTTCATTCTAATTATAGATAATTCAAGTAGTAGCTTTCAGAAAAATGATACAAATGCGAATTGTATGTGTATGGTATTACAACTTCAGTTATGAGTATATTATATGTTTACTAATAAACTATTAAAAAAAAAAAAAAAAAAAAAGTTGTCGGGCATCTGCACTGCGCATGAGCGGAATTCGGAGGGTAAGAAAACTGTAATAACTCCAGATTGCCCTGATGGATTTTCATAATTCTTTTTTTTTTTTAATTGGAAAGTACAAGTCAACACCTATCAAATACTGTTAAAATAAATTGTCACACTGCGCATGCGCGGAATATAGAGGGTAACAAAACTAAAATAACACCAAATTGCCACAATGGATTTTCAAATTTTTCTTTTATTGGAAAGAACAAGTCAACACCTATCAAATAATGTTTCAAAATAATAAGCCACAAAGTGTATGCACAGAATAGAAGGTAGGAATCAGATATAACTCAGAATTAGGATGTATCAGGAACAAGTGAACCTCTTGGCAGTTGGTATTGTAACAGTGAGGTTTTGAGATGCATTGTGTCAGTCTGTCAGAAATGGGACAGGGTAAGCCGATTTGTCTAATGTGTAGATGTGGACATGTGGAAACTCCACACTGTGGATCCACATCATCCACATAACCTCCACAATGCATACACATCAAGTCCACATCATCCACATCAGCTCCACAATTTCAATGTGGATCTTCCACTTGACATCCACATCAGCTCCACAATTCAATGTGGATATATGGACCTTCACATGACATCCACATCAGCTCCACAATTTCAATGTGGATATGTGGACCTTCCACTAGATACCCACAAGTTCAATCACACTGGGAGCAGAGATCCTCTCGTCATCAAATGTATTAGTCTGGCTTTAGAAAGCTAGTTTGAAATAATCTCAGTCCAGAACATTAAAATCTTGAGATACAAGATTTTATATTCCCCAAGAACAAGTACTGACGCTATAGAGTTATGCCTCTGATATAGTGAGGCCCTGAGATACAGGGCCAAGAGACTGATAGCTGACGCATATTACTGTAAAGCCTCGGAAATTTAACCGAATGAACAAGAGTATGCCACAGCAACTCACACCATCAAGTGACGCTATGGAGTTATGCCTCTGGTATAGTGAGGTTTTGAGATGCAAAAATAAGAGACTGATTGCAGACGCACATTACTGTAAAGCCTCAACAAGCCTATCCCCTCACAATTTCCTATGTAATTTTACATAGACTTTTCCCCTGAAAAAGTTATTCCAAACTAGCATTTTCAAGCTAAATAAAGCGGTGTCATCTATGGCCACGCCCGGCCCGAGACTGCCCCAGGCTGCGGACTTAGTCTCCGGACGGGCGTGGCCATAGTGTCACCCTTTACTACTCTCTCAGCCGTTTGCATCAGTAAAATGGGTAATTCATTTTAAATGATATGAAACAATAATAAAAATAAACTACACAAGACATATGAACTAATCCAATATGTAAGTCTTAGAACGTCCACTTGACACATGATTCCAAATATTGACAAATTAGTAGATACACCAAAATTCTGTCGCCAACTTCGTTCAATACCGGCGTCGGTATTCTGTATATACCATGTACATGTAATACCGGCGCGGTGCTCTGTATCAAACTGGCGCCGCTGTTTAGTATAACACCGGCGCCGGTGATGAAGTTGGCAACCGAGGAATGCAATGTTTTTTCAATGACCGAAGACATCTGACGATACTTACTGGATCTATTATTTTTCTAATTATGGGTTAAATAGACAAATAAGCTTACCCAAGATGACACCAAGAAAATGGCCAAACACAGTACGTTTATAGTCTCCATCTGAAAAATTGGAACTCAATGATATTCCATGTATGGTACCGAGAAAGTTCTAAATGATAGGAGGGATAGGTCTTAGCAAATAGTGCAGACCCAGATCAGACTGCTCCTGGATCAGGGTCTGCACTGTTTGCTTTGCATTTGAATCCCTTAGACTCATTCTTCAATCTAAAACCACGACTGTTTAATTTTCAGGACGGTTACAGTGGTTCGAGGTTATCAAACTTGAGAATAATCTCAAACCTAAAATAAAGCACACTGATTGGCTGCTTCCGAGCATGTGCTCGGAAGCAGCCAATCAGCGTGCTTTATTATGAGTTTGAGAATGTACTCAACTTTTATAACATCTGGGCAGTATCTATTTTAGATGTTCCATTTTTAGAATAGTTACATATTGTCCGGCGTATCAGTACACGTACTGTTCTCACTTCTGGTATGTAGGGTACTATGAACCGAAAATAATTTCATCATTAACAAGAAAATAAACTCTTCTCATGCTAATCGCGAATATACATATATACGTTTTTGTGTATGTGTGTGTTGTTGAGGGGAGGGGGGGGGTAGACTTTGCAAGCCTGTCAGACACGCTAGACCCAAAGCACACCCAACAGTGGAGGTTGTCCTACGAAGCAGGGAATCTGCTTTCTAACAGGGCAAGTTTTTACCCAGATCACTGGTACTGTAGATATTTAAACACTGAAAATATGTCGAAATATTACGATGAACTATTTTAGTAGCATGAGAAGGGTTAGGATTTTGCTCAGACTAGAAAAGAGTGTGTGGATCTGAGTATACAGTGGTCACACATACCAAAATGCCTGTTTGTTGCTCTCTGTACAACATGTATGTGGCGCCCTCAAGTACGAACCAACCAATGATAGAGATACGAGGGGTGTTCAGAAAAACGGACTGTTTAGATCTTTCTAAAAATTTGTTAAATATTTAAAAAAATGTTTTGAAAGTAATCTTCACCTACATCTTTACAATTTTGCCATCTTCGTCGAAACTTTTGTATTCCCCCTGCAGATAACGACGAAGACCTATTGCTGAGGTACCGATTTACACCTAAAATCAAAGGTGTCGTGGTCTCATATTTGTTTCCAGCGAGCTTTTTTCATCTCTGGAAACACAAATAAGTCGAAAGGGGGCAAGGACTGGGCTGTATGGAGGGTTGAACAATAATTGCCACTTGAAGGAATTGATAAGTTCTGCTGTAGATGAGGCAGTATGACAGGGGACATTTTCATGCAAAAGAAGGGCATACATAACAGATTTCTGCTACCATGTTATCCATAACACCTACCTTGTTAACATGCTCAAAACTTCGTGCATGCACACTTCTCGTTACAAATAACTGACCAATTAAAAGGCGATAGAACGTAGATTTTGAACATGTATAATATGTGTAGGTAGTTGCATGTGAAAAGATAGGAGAAGACAAGTCTAGATAGTTTTCGACAATACCTCGTAAAGAAAAATAATAATAGTGATAATTTAAACAAATGCAACAAGATTATCAAAAATCATAATTTCATTCTGCTTTTCTGTGTGAAGAAAAATGTATTCTATCACTCCAATGTTTAAACATGAACATGATAAACTCGATGTAAGAACCGCTCAAAGCGAGCGCAGAAGTAAATATTCAAATAATGCACACCCGTGGGAATGGAGAAAAAAATGTTTCGTTTTAATGTTACAAAATGTCAGATTGGTATGATAGGCAAGTCACTCACAGTACATTAGCACGCTTTCTGTTTCTCCTCGAAAATCGCAGCTTTAGAAGTTTGCGTCTATGTTCGTTTTTTCGCAGTTTTCAATTTCTATTGTTACATTTAATTTTACATTGTGCTCAAACTTTTGGCGAAGTGTATTTTGTCATTTTTTGGCGCTTTAAGCGTTGACCCAAATGTGGACGGTACAATCAAGGTTAAGCGGTACCCCAAACAAATAGCCAAACAGCAATTAATGCGAAACCTGAGATTGGTAACTAGTTTCCGGTAAATTAGATACACCTGAATGTGTAGCTTGATCAAATTTAACGTTCATTATGAATAAAATAAAATAAATCTGAGACAGCTGTTTAAAGCAGCCAATCAAGCAAGTAAAAGTTTATTAGGTACTGGCGAGCGAGTGCTGCCACAAGAGGTGAGCTACGTGCAGCACTCATTCACGGCGCTAGTTGAGGAGAGTGGCAATGAGTGGGATGGGGAAGGGGCGGGCGTGCTACGCAGGTCTGTTCAACAGATTTTACGAGGGTCATCCAATAATGAGATGGACTTGTTTGATATTTTACGAACCCTAACCCGTTACTTAATAACTATTTCACTTGCAAGATCAATATCTAACCTCCCCGTAGTATAAGTTTCATCAAATTTTGCCAATAACTTATTCGGCTATGGTTCGAAATGCAAAGCACGGGCGAAGTCATTAGCCGGGATTTCCTTCATAATTAAAGGCAGGAAGTGGTATCCGAGCATATTTTGACATATTCTATATTTGGTTGCATTACATTTAAATTTTGCTTATACCATGTGAACTATACATTAGCCCATTGACGAATGGTTGCCTAGCAACCTGTCTATTTCTGGAAATATGACCTTAAGTACGTTGTACGATTTTCTGTTTCTAAGTAACAGAAACCACATCAACCGTGTGTTTCTTCAATATGTGCATTGTAACTCATATGGTATACTTCACCCTTTATAGTTAAATGTCTACCATTATTCAAATTTACTGTTAATTTGTATCACCTATTTCACCCCCACCCCCAATTAAAATACTTAAGTTTTTCCAATTTTTAAAACTAAAATTCCTAGCTTCTTCGACAATTTCAGTCTAAGTGAGTTATTTTTCAGTAAGTAAGATTTAAACATGGTAAGGTATAAAACAAAGTATGTTTGGAATTAATAGGAGGGTTCTAGTAACCATGACAAACCATTTTTACAAACCTGGCCTTCGGTCGTTGCTAGGCAACAATAAATCAACGGTCAGATAAAAATTTGGGATACTTTGTTGCATGCGCTATAAGATATGCCACGCGGTGGTCATATTTTCGAGATGAGAAACATATACAGTCACAAATTATAAAGTCCCGCTCTTTATTTGATGACCCTCGTACAAGCAAGAACCAGCATACAGCTACCCAGCAAATGAGTCTCCTCCATAGCTTGTGTTCTTTACTTCGGTTGTATGAGCCTTAGAGTCTCCATAGTCTTATAAGTCTACTCTGAGTAGTCATTATAAAACCAGTTCAAATTTCATGTGTGGTGATAAAATGTGCATAGATCTATATACTGAGTCATTTTGACCATTCATTTTATTTATCGGTGGTTAAAACGACTAAACACAAATTATCGTTAAGAAAAGTGGTTTTATCTACGCGTTTGGTGATAAAACGTGACTTGCTATGAATATTTAGAGACATACACCTTGCAAAAAGTTGTAGAATCACTCCACAAAACACAACTGTCCTTTCCTGGTTTCCAGTCCTGTAATGTTACGTAGCTGTAGGCGGCATAATGACTGTACCTTTAATTAAGTTTGCCAACTAAAATGAGCCAAATCAATTTTGAAATGTGAAACTCAGGGGTGTTTGCTTATTTGATAATAGTATATGCGCTTATAAGTGGTAACAGATATTTTACTTATTTTTGCTTCTCCAACTTTGCGAAAAAACACAATTTTTCATTATTTGTCCAGAAATAAAAAGGAAACTTTGTAATTATAGTGATATGATAGTATGCATTGCTGAATTATGAGAAAACTATCCTAGGCCTATCAAAACCTGAATTATCTGCCCTTGATTCAAGAAAATATAAGTAATTCAATTGAAAATGTCAGATCGAAATTCTACATTGGAAGGTTTATTTTTGATGACTTTTTTGCTCATGTTTCTAATGTTATACTGATTGTTGAGCTTTCTATCCCATATAGTGCCCATGCTATTACACAAGAACTGAACTGAACAGCAAAGCTCATCCAGTTACATGCCACTTCATTACATCACATTCAAAATATCATTTGCCGACCAAAAGTGTCAGTTATGGATTGTAGTTACTGAATGCGTACAAAGTAAAAAGATAGGCGTACAAAGTAAAAAATATAGGCAATGATTAGGCATACGAAGATTGTCCAATGTCTGTTCGTCTGTCCGTCCGTCCGGCCGTAAGTTAACATTTGCGTTAAAGTTTTGTGTTAAATTTTTGAGATCTTATATTATCAAAACCATTTGATGGATTGGGTTTATATTTGGCATGGTGATAGATAATGAACCAAAGTTTTATTCTATACTATCCCCATCTATTCCTTTGACCTCGAGGTCAAGGTCACGGACTTAGACTTTTCATGTTAAAGTTTTGCGTTAAAGTTTTTAAGATCTCAATATAATTCAAACCTTTTGTTCAGGTGGCTTTATGTTTGGCATGATAACAGATGTTGGTCTAAAGTTTTAGTTTGTACCACCACCACTCATGCCTGTGACCTAGAGGTGAAAGTCACGGACACTGACTTTTATTTTTAAATTTTGCGTTAAGATTTTAAGATCTCTATATAATTCAAACTCTTTGTTAGGGTGGGTTTATGCTCGGAACAGTAATAGATATTGGTTCCAAGTTTTATTTTGCATGCCTGTGACCTAAAGGTCAAGGTCACAGACTTTTGCCTTTTCATGTTAAAAGTTTTGTATGAAAGTCTTTGAGATGCTATATGATCCAAAAACTTTTCTGGGTCTGGTTTATATTTGTTTAAAGTTTAATTTTTGTACCATCTTTACAGATGCCTGTGACCTAGGGGTCAAGGTCACAAACCTAGACATATCCATATTTGTTTTGTGGTAAAGGTTTTGAGATCTTCATCCATATCTTTTATGAAGTTTGGCTTATATTTTGTATGATGATAGGTGTAAGTCTAAAGATCTATTCTTTACCATCCCCACACATGTCTGGACTTAAGGTCAATGTCACAAACTTATCTTTTCCGCATTAAAGGTTTGTATTACTTGATATTCTTTGCTTATTGTTCCATCTTTTTTAATAGGACCTTTTTGGTATGTGAAGTCATTTATCACAAACTTGCAACAGTATACATCATCCGGATTCTGCTGTTGACATAAGGTCAAGGTCAAATACTTCAACAGTTGCATCACTGCATTGCTTTATTTTTTTTCTTGTAAGTCAGACATCCTTCAATCAAACCTTATGAAACTTCTATGTTGTAGCAGATTAGTTGACATAGGTCACAGACTTTGAAATTTGTATCTTATATATGTGTTGTTTGGTGTTGGCACTGGCCGGTGGTATGCGTGAGCCCGTGAGCCCCTGCTCACTTGCTCTAATCAGTTTTCAGTGAGACTTTTAAATTCCAAAGTAAGGTATTCAATAATATTTGATATATCAATAACTAAAACCCGTAAGTGAAACTTTAGGACGGAAAGTGTTATCTTGAGTGTTATGTTATTAAGTGGCATATAACAGGATGAGCTCTGCTGTTCAGTTACAGTTCTTGTGTAATATCACGGGCACTATGTGGAAATGAAAGCTCAACAATCAGTATAACATTAGAAGTCATCAAAAAATAAACCTTCCAGTTTAGAATTTCGATCTTACAGTTTCAATTTAAATTACTTATATTTTCTTGAATCAAGGGCAGATAATTCAGGTTTTGATAGGCCTAAGATAGTTTTCTCATAATTCTGCAATGCACACATCATATCAAAATAATTACAATGTTTCCTTTTTATATCTGGACAAATATTGAAAGATTGTGTTTTTTCGCAAAGTTGGAGAAGCAAAAATAAGTAAAATATCTGTTACCACTTATAAGTGTATATACTGGTATCAAATAAGCAACAATTATAAATACTATAATCCAATTAACTAGCATACATGCCTGTATTATTTCAAATCATAATGGTAAATCAGTCATCATTACTTATAGAGATACTTGAAAAAATGATACATGGTAAGGTATGGGGTGGAATTACCTCACCCACTTTGGCACTGCGCTACACTAAAAATACACTTTCGATTAGATCAATATTTCAGTATATGAAAGCTAACACGTTCAAGTAGAGATTGGTGAGATTTGGTGAAAATCCATTTGTAACCAGAAAATGGCCCTTATGGAACCCCCCCCCTTATTTGTTTTACGCAGGGACACATTATCAGCATTACAAAAACAGCAACCTCATTAAGAAAACCTCGGACACGGTGGCTTATGCAAGGAAAGGCGTCTGCAGCGTATCGCAATAAGAATACGAACCAAAGGACAACATACCGTCGTATGTGTAGATTTAACATTCTTGTGCATCTGTTAGTTCTGCTTGCTTACAGGGCTCGTTTGCATACAAATTTTCAAAAATTTACATTGCTTGGAAAAGCTACGATAGCAAACGCCAGGTTTCTATCAGTTACGATAACCTGTTTTTCTGCCATTGAGTTTGCTTTTTGGCTAACCATTATTTTACTTTGCTCTGGAGACGTCCATACAAACCCAGGCCCATCATCAACCTCCTCGTTGGAAAGCATTTCGAGTACGAATTCAAACATGTCTGCAACTATTCTTAGTTCTCTCGATACTAGCCATAATCTGTCGTTTGTCCAGTACAATGTCCAAAGCATTCTTCCGAAACTCGAAATTCTACACGCAGAGTTAATCGAATTTGACATCCTAGCATTTACTGAGACTTGGCTTAGTCCTACTGATAATACGGATGACTTATTGCTCCAATCATACAATGTACCGGAACGTAAAGATCGAGTCGGTGATAGCCACGGGGGAGTAATTCTGTACGTCAAGGAAGGAATACATTATAAACGTAGGGAGGATTTGGAAATTAGGGGTATAGAAAGTATCTGGATTGAAGTAGCTAATAAAAATAAACGCATTTTACTCGGGGTGTTTTATCGGCCGCCTAGCGCAGATGTCAACTACTATCTAGACATTGAAAATTCTTTATATCTTGCCGTTGATACAGATATCTCTGACATAATAGTTGCTGGTGACTTTAATCTTAATGTACTAAATCCACTCACGTCCAGGAAAATAGAATCATTTTGTACTCAGTTCTCTTTATATCAGACAATTAATGAACCTACCCACTTTACCGAACACTCGTCTTCTTTAATAGATATTTTGCTTGTCAGTAACAAGGAACACGTAATACTTAGTGGAATTGGTGATCCGTTTCTGAATCAGGAATTTAGGTATCACTGTCCAATATACGGCATATTCAAATTCGCTAAACCGAAAACTAAAAGTTTTATGCGGCATATTTGGAGCTATGAGCGAGGTAACTATGATCTATTACGACAAAAGGCTTCTTCTCTCGACTGGAGTTCATTGCAGGATAATGATGTAGATGTATATGCTCAAAATATAAATACTGCTATAAAGTCGATAGCAAGTGAATGCATACCCAATAAACATGTTCGAATAAAACCTTTGGATCCCCCGTGGATATCATCGACTCTGAAACGGTACATACGCAAACGCAAGCGTGCCTACAAAAGAGCAAAGCGTACGAAATTGGATTCACACTGGACACTATTTAAACAGATACGTAACCGTGTAATTAAAATGATCCGCGACTCTAAACAACTGCATTATGATAAAATAGCAGATAAACTTAAATCTAATACTCTCAGTACTAAAGATTGGTGGTCGACACTCAAAACCTTCATAATTCCATGCACTAAATCGTCTATCCCGCCTCTTGAAGTGAACGATGACATATACACAGAGGAATGCGACAAGGCTAATATCCTAAACAATTTTTTCCAAAGTCAAACAGTGCTTAATGAACTGAACGCCGTTCTTCCCAACTTACCGGATAGTTTTATTAATCTGAATCTTGACAGTATAGTCCTTTCTC
Source organism: Ctena decussata (assembly GCA_963989385.1). Lineage (NCBI taxonomy): Eukaryota > Metazoa > Mollusca > Bivalvia > Lucinida > Lucinidae > Ctena > Ctena decussata. The sequence goes on along the minus strand of OZ022501.1, from coordinate 70,891,145 downwards.
AACTCGAAGTGGAATCTATTTTAAAAACATTGAAAACGGGCAAAGCATCCGGTCCGAATGGTCTAAGCAATCGTATTCTTCGAGAACTATCAAGCGAACTTTCTATTCCCCTCTGTTCTCTTTTCAATCAGTCTCTACGAACAGGTACTTTTCCCGAGTCATATAAAGAGGCCAATGTCTGTCCTATTCCTAAAAAAAGGCGACTTGTCTATTGTCTCTAACTATCGACCCATATCCTTGCTTAACTCTGAAAGTAAAGTTTTCGAAAGACTTATTTTCAAATACTTGTTTTTTCACTTACAAGACAATAACCTTCTTTCGTCTCTACAGTCTGGCTTTATACCGGGAGATTCCACTGTTAACCAACTGACATATCTTTATAATACATTCTGCCAGGCGCTTGACTCTGGGAAGGAGGTAAGGGCTGTCTTCTGTGACATCAGCAAAGCTTTTGATCGTGTCTGGCATTCTGGGCTTCTATGTAAACTTCAGGCAGCTGGTGTTACAGGAGACGCTCTAAACTGGTTCAGGAGTTATCTTTCTGACAGAAAACAACGGGTCGTTCTTCCAAGTGTTGTATCCGAATGGAAGTTTATTAGAGCTGGTGTCCCACAAGGATCCATTTTAGGACCTTTACTCTTTTTATTATACATCAATGACATTGTTGCCGATATTGGCTCAAACATTCGACTATTCGCAGACGACACTAGCCTTTTCATTATCGTAGATAGTCCCATAACAGCAGCGGAAAGTTTAAACACAGATCTCGACAAAATTTCACAGTGGGCCGCAACCTGGCTGGTAACATTTAATCCCGCTAAAACTGAAACTCTTCTCTTTTCTCGTAAACTAAATAGACCCCAGCATCCCCCTCTTATTATGCAAAATCAAGACATATCTGAAGTAGATTCTCACAAACACCTCGGTTTATATTTCACAAATGATTGTTCCTGGCATAAACACATAAATTATATAAAAGAAAAGGCATGGCTAAGAATTAATATAATGAGAAAATTGAAATTCAAACTTGACAGAAAATCTTTAGAAACAATTTATTTAACTTTTATTAGACCACTTCTTGAATATGGAGATGTAATTTGGGAAAATTGTACTCAATATGAGAAACAAGAACTGGACAAAATCCAAAACGAGGCAGCTAGAATAGCTACTGGTACAACCAAATTAATATCGATAAATTCTCTGTACAATGAAACCTGCTGGGAAACTCTCGAACATAGGCGTTATAATCACAAAATAACCTTATTTTATAAAATGCTAAATAACATTACACCCCTATACCTCTCATCTCTAGTCCCGCAGTCTGTAAGTAACTTATCACGATACAACCTCCGAAATTCAAGTGACTTACAAACTATTGATGCTAGAACTAACCAGTATTTTAATTCTTTTTTACCGTCGAGTGTCAGAGCATGGAATAATTTACCTGTTGACGCGAAGCAATGTATATCTGTAAACTCTTTCAAACGCTTTCTTCAAATAGATAAAAAATCAGTTCCCAAACATTATTATGTAGGTTGTAGAAAAGGACAAATATTATTAACCCGCCTACGAACAAACTGTAGTTCGCTAAATTTTGATCTTTTTGTTAAAAATATATCAGATTCTCCTCTTTGTCATTGTGGAACTGTTGAGAATGCCCAACACTTTTTCTTCCATTGCACATCTTATCAAATACAGCGCGACGAATTAATAAACGCAGTGTCTCCATATCAGCATCCTTCTCTTAATCTATTTTTGTACGGCGACCTGTCCTTGTCGTATGAAACTAACAGTATAATATTTGATAACGTTTACAAATACATAATAGCAACAAAACGCTTCTAAACGCACAACACTCCTGTTATGCAGGCAGACTAAGGCAAATAATGTTCAGCGTAAATGCTGTGACTGCTGCTGAGACCCGTTCCCGCTCTCTCAATCCTGTTTAGTATTTGTATATGTTAAGATTTATTTCTTATTGCCTAGTTCCCTCTTCTAACATGTCTAATGATAGCTCGCTACCTTTCTCGGTCGAAAATTTTTACTGACACCCCTTTTTGTCCTATTATTCTTTTGGAATTGCATTGCTTTTTTCCTTTTCTTTGTTATATGTTGTGGCAAGGAGGTTATCATACGTATTATTTTTCTCAGCAACTAGGCTTTGTTTGTTTGTTTGTTTATTTCTTCTTTCAAACACTGAATGCTGTTTTAATTTTGGTTTACCAATGTAACCTATATTCTATAACATTTAGAGATCCGCCATAATTTGTACAAATGTTTCATAATAGGGAGAAGAACTCTATAAGCACACAGCTTCCGTTCTAATCCCATAGCTTGTACTCATATGTTATTTGTACATGTATGTATATATGAATGTCATTTGAAAAGCGAAATAAATATGTTTAAACCAAAGGACAACAAAACGAAAATGCCGCAACATATGGTCTTCCAGTTCATGCGAGACAGTAGGCACATGTATTGTAAACACTGGATATCAGCTGTTGTATCGATCTTTAAGATTTTTTAATTTACCTTATATCCACCTATTAAAGAAATCTTTCCTGGCGTACTAATAATATTTGATAATATGTATGGATTTTCATTGTTAAGACTGATATTACCATAAACATTCTAAATATTAGGATAGATGGGGGGCGGAGCAAACCGTGTAGCTCAAGATCAGACTGCTCCAAGGAGCAGTCTGATCAGGGCCTACACTGTTTGTCGTTCCGTCAGCATCTATTGGGCGGGTTTCTGCATTGTAAAACGAAACTGTTCCTTTTAGGACAGTTGCGATCATTATCTTAGGTGGCCCGTACTAAAGAATTTTTACCTTTATAAGTTGGGGTCATAAGAAAGTTATCTTCGGGAGTCTGTCAACTTAGCACTCTAGCCAGCCTGTGCTGTCAAACAGCCCCTCCCAAATCAAACCTTTACTCACTAAGCCCTGGGCGCACAGAACCAGTCAAGAAAATAGTTATGAATGAGCAGTCTGCGCAGCAGCAGTTGCTGACGATTCTCTGCTCTTATAACATGCCGTAGACTTATTTCTCGCATTGTGGGTCAATAGTATTCCGAGTTTATGTACACGTACCATCTGTCTCAGAGTGAAGAGTTTTGTCCGTCGCAAACGCCTCTGCAGCAAGTAAACACTTTAGATTGCTGGCTCTTTGTTCTCAAGCTAGCAGTGAATGGCAGTCACTGTATTATACAAATAGTCATCGCCAGCAGTGACAGCTTTCAATGTCTCAATGGAAAAGATTTCCTGCAAGCGAGAGAGTTCGAAAGTCCAATGAATATCTGTAGCAGTTTCTCTGATATAGAGGGTGTAGTGCCTTTAAAGAGCAATTGATTATGAACGAAGCTGTACAATGCATAAATATCCGTACGCACATTCAGTAAACTAGTTTTGGCATATATGATGATCTAAATAGTACAAAAGGGGATCTAACAAGAAAGTCTGTAAAGGAAATCAAATTGATTGTGCAAACTTTGATAAAATCATAGCTTGTATAATAAGGACCACACTTAAAGGCCCCATTGCTCTATCAGCGGGAAATATTTTATCGTGAGGTATTGCTTCTCACGACCGTTTCGTCATTGTATATAATCGTGATTGGCCGGCTTTAAAACATTCAAACGTCCTTGAGTTTCTCATAAAAAAGATTTTAGAAATATCTAGGTCATTTTAGTTCGCAACTAAAATGACCTACTTTTGCTTTCACAAACTTCATTTACATGATAAAAAACAATGTGCAGAAGATAAAAATACAAGGTATAGGTATTTAATGGACGACAAAAATACAATGTAAGGCAAGGGTCCCATTCGTTGTCTCGCTGTTGCACAATTCTATTGCTCAACAGGGAACCATAAACGAAAACCGTATGTTTATGAAAAACTTGTCATTTTTTTTCAAAAAACCTTGTTTCTCCTTTTTTGCCAGTTTTATGAAACCAAAAAGCACATCAACCGACAAATTATCATTAATTCAGAACGCTGTATCGGTTTTATAATGATTTGTGCTGAGGTGATTTTTACCACTTATAGGACTATGGAGACTTTAAGAAGGAGTTTCTTTTTTCTGAGGTTTATCGAAGTGCAAACTACATTGGGTCGCGTGCAAAATGAATGAGCCCCGAAGGGGCTCATGTAAACTTTGCTAGGGACCCAATGTAGTTGGATCTTCAGTCTCAGAATCCTGTGTGAAAAGTACCTTCAGCATCAGCAGAATCTGCACCATGTCTTCATATATTTAAAAAAACATTTTACAGGGTATGGCATGCATCCTTGTGGGCCAATATGCGGAAGTACTATATCAATACAATTCTAGTTCGCGCCATTGAGTACCTCTCTGACAAGGCCATAAGTGCAGTTCAGAAGAATGGCGATACAAGCGAATGGTTCAGAAGAACAATTGGAGTTAGGCAAGGATGCCTTCTCTCACATTTTTCTCGAACGGATCAAGTCTGATGCTCTGGAAGAACATGATGGAACAGTTAGCATAGGTGGCAGAAATATTACCAATCTGCGGTTTGCTGATGGCATTGATGCTCTTGCTGAGAAAGAGCAGGAACTAGAAGCCCTAGTCGAAAGTCTTGACAAAACCTGCACAAGGTATAAAATGGAAATAAAAGCTGAGAAGACCAAGCTAATGACAAACAGCGCCAGCGGCATCCAGAGAAAGACCAAGGTTAAAGGACAGAAGCTTGGAACAGTTACAAGCTTCAAGTACCTTGGAGCAATTGTCTCGGATGAAGGCTCAAAACTGGAGGTTCTCTCAAGGCTTTCACAAGCCACTGCAGCTCTGACAAGGCTGAAGCTAATATGGAGGGATAGCAAAATATCTCTTGGATAAAAAAATGAAACTGATGCGCTCCCTTGTCATAACCATTTTCTGTATGCCTGTGAGAAACTTGACAGCAGAGTTAGAGAAAAGAACGCAGGCCTTGGAGATGAGATGCTACCGAAGGTTACTGAACGTTTCGTACAAGGACCATATAACCAATGAGGAGGTTCGCAGGAAGATCCAATCAGCCATTGGAGATAATGACGAACTCCTGACCATGGTCAAGAAATAGAAAATGAGGTGATTTGACCACGTCTCAATGTCTTCTCATTTGGAAAAGACAATTCTGCAGGACACAGAAAGAAAAGAGAAAGAAATGTAAACAGAAGAAGAGGTGGGAAGGCACTATTAAGGAAAGGACAGGGATGGATTTTGCTAGCTCAACTACGGCAGTTGAAGACAGTACTATGTGGAAAGGGATTTTTCGTAGTGTCATTTGTGGTGCCCCAACGACCTCACATGTTTATGGGATAGATTAGACTAGTGAATGTAGTTTACACTTCGACAAACATCAGAAAAATTAATTTCATTGCTTATATTTTTTTTGGTTTCAACCAAAACAATGTGACAAAAACTCTTTAAGATTTTCATTACATAAGCGCTAAAGATTGAAGCAGTTAATCATTTACACGCAGTTTTCAGCTAACAGCGTCAGTGACGTCATGACCTCGCCGACGTCAAAACAGATTGTAGACAGCCATGGTTTATTTGACGTCATTCAAAGTCGTGTAATGTCCCGTGGCTCAATGTAATTATTTGAATATGTACATTACGTTCCAATGGTTTACTACAGGGCTTTTCAGTTCTGGTGTGCATGTTCCAAGAGCACATTGAGTGTGTAAACTACATTGGGTCCCTAGCAAAGTCTACATGAACCCCTTTGGGGTTAATTAATTTTGCACGCAACAGGCGGGTAAAACATTTCAGAGCAGGTATAGGTAGCGCAGTTTATATTTTGTATCATTCGACGAAGTCGCGAAACTTCATTTTCTGTGTAATCTTTTTTTCATGGAAGAAGGTACTTTCAAATCAGTTTAAAGATTAAGGTTTATAAAAACGTTTATGAAAACTTAATCTAGAATATTTTTGCAGTAGCTTTGTACATACAGTCAGACCTGTCTGACGGGGGGAACATTGTTATGAGAATTAGACAAAAAGAAAAGTTCACACTCATGGACAGACTCGGTGCCAAGAGCTGCAGATACCTCAGGAAATGCCCGCGAAAGGACCAGTTGCCATAAGGGGTTTTTCCTGGTACAATTATTGTAATTGCATAATATTTTGCGAATAATTAGCCCTATCTAAGGATCATTCAATCATTAAACGTTTATGTCAAATAGAGCTTTGGTTTTGTGTACACTATTTCTTTAAAGTGAGTGGGGTAACTCCATACCTGTCGACCCTAATGAAACTAATTGGTAATTTACGGTCTTCTAATAATAGATTGACTAAAGGTTGTGACATATGATAAATGAGCAGTAGACAGACTTTAAGATGCTATAAGGATTTTGCGTCCACTACATATCTATGCTAAAACATATAAGTTTATTTGCAATTTTTGATTTTTGTATATTTTGCACCTACCAACTTTGCGGAAAACAACAACGTTTCTTTCCTTTCCTTTGGTGCAAGTATTTGTCAATAACTGGATATTGCAGAATTATGAGCATTTTTCTGTAAATGCTCTGAAAAATGAGTTATAAGCCCTTGAATGCAGAAAATTGTATTAAAAGTCTGAAAAATGTCAATTTTGTATGTGACAGACTTAAAGTCTCCAATCCCCTACCAGTGGTTAAATCTCTGCACACAAATCATTATGATAGTGATGGATGGATGACTTGCGATTTTTACGTCCCTTTTAACAGTACTTCAGTCATATCAGGATGATTTGTGGGCGATAATGTATGGCAGAATGCAATGAAACCCCGTTTGCAGTTGAAAAGATTCCCACCTCCTGCGGGGATTGCACCTTGAACCATTATATTAGCAGGCCAGCGCTAAGCCTACTGAATTACAGAGGCTCTACGTTTTGGTATTAAAATGTGGGATAATGCAAATTAACTGAATATAACTGGCAAACAATTCCGGGAGATGACAAATTGCGCTATAAAATACAGTTTTAGTTTCTGGTGACCCGTCAGGCGATAAATTTAAACCGAAGCAGCACAATGACTGTGGTCCTAAGCCTGTACATTGTATTTTTACCATTTTAGTCAAGTTTATGATTTTGAAAGTTAAAAGGCCAAATTGAGAACCCGCTGCTCTCACATGCTTTAAGATAAAAAAATGTAGGTTGGAGTACACCTTGAAAAGAATGTAGTTTGCATAAATAATCGGACACCTTAACTATGTTTATATTGGCCTTTTTATTCATCTTAGAGCTTAGAGAAGTCTATTTATCTCATAAGAACATGTATCATATCACGGTGGGTGAACAGTGCAGACTCTGGTCTGATCTGAGTTAAAATTGTTTTCTCAATCAATACTGTCAGAATATTCAAGGTACCATTGCTCTATCAGTGGTATAAATTCGTGAAATATTTTATCGTCAGGTATAGCTGCAAGGTTCTCACTACAGTTTCTTCATTGTAAATGACCCCTATTAGTTAACTTTAAGCAAAGAAAATGTCCATGAGTATCACATTAATCGGTTTTGAAAAAAATGGCTACTAAACTGACCAATTTTCGATATCATTAACTTAAATGATTAGTAAAAATAGAATGTGCAGGCATAGTCCTCTGTCAATTTCTCACGTTTGCTTATACCGAATCCCTTGACGGGGAAATCAGAAAAGGAAATTTATATTTTGTGGAGCAATTTTATTCTGTTTCAGGAAATAAACTTTCCCTACTTTTTGCTCGTTGTATGACTCTATATATGCACATCAACACACATTTCATCAGGAAATGCGAGTGAACCGCTGCTCATAATGATTTGTATTTAGCCGTTTTTACGAATGGTTAGACAATGGATGACACTAAATGAATGACGAATCTGTAGGAACATACAAAATTGACGTTTTTCATATATTGAACACAATTGTCTGCATCCAAGGGCACATAACTCATTTTTCAGAGCATTTACAGAAAAATGCTCATAATTCTGCAATGTCCAGTTATTGACAAATACTTACACCGAAGAAAGGACAATTCTATTGCTTGATGGAGAAACGTTGTGGTTTTCTGCAAAGTTGGTACTCTCTTGTTGACACACTCCAGCAAGTGGTTTTTCAAAGTTTATACTTAAAGGATAAGAAATCAGCAAATTCCACTTACCTAGTTCAATTTCCTACCATTTCTCGTAGTCAGATTTGTCCAGTAGAGTTTTAAAAATTCACTGGCATGCTCTCAAGCTTGGGAAGTAATCTCTTGTAATGTATTTTTTTCATTTTCATAATGGCCGCCTCGGAATGACCAGTATTGCTGTAGGGGTGGCATGTTTCAAGCATATTCTTGAAATTTAACATTTCATATAAATTTACATGAAAACAGTTCAGAAAAATCTGTTCTTATATCTTACAGTAGTTATTTTCATAAGTAATTTCTTTTTGGAAAACAAAAAGATGCATAAGTGTAGCTGACACTGCAAACAACCCTTTGCTGAAATGATCATATTCCAAAACCGATCAGGTGATTAGTGATGACATCATTTCTGTTGTGATGTCATAATGGGTGGTTCCCAGCTTAAATAAAATTAAAATGAACCTCATCAAAGGCTGGAAACCAGAAGGAATATTTTTACTATTGGAAACCCCACCTCCAAACAAAAAAATAATAAAAATAGACAAAAGAGGTCATGCAATATGCTGCAAGTCAGTGTTTAGCTACGAGAAATGGTTTTGGGTATGTTAAACCTAAAAGTTTGATATTTAAGCATCTTGAAAGAAAAAGGTTCCACAAAAAAACACTTGCTGGAGTGCCTCAACAAGAAAGTAGGTGTAAAATACACAAAAATCTAAATATAACAAATAAAGTGATATGTTATAGCACAGATATGTAGTGGACACAGAAACTTTATAGCATCTTAAAGTGTGTCTACTGTTCATTTAATATATGCCACAACCTTTAGTCAGTCTATTATTTGAAAATTATAAATTACCAATTAGTTTCATACGGGTCGACTGGTATGGAATTACCCCATCCACTTTTAAGACTGTGTGTACATATAACCAAAGCTCCGTTTGACCCAAACTTTTTATAGATGAACGTCCCCTACATAGGGCTAATTGTTCACAAAATATTATTTAATTATAATTGTACCAGGAAAACCCCCTTATGGCAACTGGTCCTTTCTTATTCAAGATTTCTTTTCAGATACAAAGCTCTTGGTTTCTTGATACATAATGGTTAATACTAATCATGTGAAACAAATCTTTTTACACTGCGTCGTAAATCTTTTCTTAGAGACGTTTCTTGTTTGAAATTCTAGCAAGCGTGAATATAGGGCATTTGAGGCTTATTCTATACTGCTTCAATTATGGCCTTATGACCTTTTCATAGACTCGGATGTTTGAGAATATAGATCACAACAAGGCCTTTATAATGGAACTATGAATATGTGAAGTACCAAGTGGTTTTAAACAAAAAACATGCACTTTGATTTTTCTTTTAAAATAACATTCTTTGTATTCAGTGTTTTATATACATGTATATATGTATGTTGTCGAAAAACTGTAATGAGTCATTAAGAGCTGACCCCATTTCGGAAGGGTTTCATCCTCCAGGGTAGCAACCAGGAAGTCACAAACTTGGTTTCCCTTTTTAAAATAGCTGGAAATCGTACAGGCTACAAAACTACCTTCAGTCTAATCACGAACCATGTGACGTTTAAAAATAGAGTCGGATATGTTATTTGAAGGCGTGTTTTCAGACCATAAATACAGGGTGTCTTAAAACAACAGCAAAAAAAACGTGGACCTTTTGTTAGATTGCTGTAACTCCGTTATTTATCAAGAAAACTTTTCAAATTTTGAGTGGTTGTAGCAATTTGATACCCACATGCATTAAAAATGTTTTACTACAAGATGGCGCTGCTTGCAGGAAGTGACGCCATAATGTTTTAATCTTATGTTTATGACATCATTTCCTTTTTTGCATTGCTGAATCTGCAAACTGGCTTCAAGTGAAATAAACTAAGTTTCAGAGAGTTATATGGCCTAAATTCTAAGGAAAGAATAAATAACACTATCTCAGATAATGAATATTCTAAATAGTTCAAAGAACTAGCTGATGAAATGGTCTGTTCGTAGTAAAAATGAAGAGCTTCGCAAGAAAGCTGCAGGCCAACATGAAGATATCTTCAAATTCATTGTAAAAATGGAAAAAAATGTCAAAGTATGGAAGTTGTTCAGCTGTGAGGAAAAATAGTAGGAAACCTAAGGGAAAAGGACAAAATGCTGATCAATACCGTGCCATTTCCAGTTCTTTGATGATTTTTGAAGATACTTTTGTTGGCCTGTCACTTCACGTTTCCCTGCTTAACATTTTGGTTTAACCATAAACAGCCCATTTCATCACCATATCATAACAGCAATTTAACAACCTGATTCTTGGTTTTCTGACTCTCTTCCATTATCTGTTGGCCAGTCACTTTACGTTTCCCTGCTTCACTTTTTGGTTTAACCATAAACAGCCCATTTCATCACCATATCATAACAGCAATTTAAGAACCTGATTCTTGGTTTTCAGACTATCTTCCATTATCTGTGATATTTTAAATCCTTATCTTCATAGACTGCAGACCTGAGAACTTTCCGAAACATATGTTCCTTTTCATTTAATGCCAGTTTGTGTGTTACAACAGTGTGGACGACAAAACCTGATGTCATAAATATAATTTGACGTGCTTATGGCATCGTTTTCTGATTAAGTATCACTTAGAATCTTTGCCCATTTGAAGGAGTATCACTTCGCTGCAACCATACACACTTTTGAAATGTTCTCTTGACAAATAAAGGAATTACAGCCTTTTCAAAAAAAAAAAGAAAAAAAAAAGCCCACGTGTTTTTAGATACCCTGTACATATACAGGCTTTGTCTAACTTCGAAATAATATCTTCTTATGTCTTATTAGTGTTTCGAGTAAAACTGTTGATTTTCCTGCGTATTTAGGCGTATTCAATATAGTAGAATTATATGCTTTAAATGCCTAAAAAAGTTTTGCAAGCTATTGTTTGTCCAGTCGTGCTAGTTTAATGAGGTCACAGTCCCTCGATATGGAATCGCATGAGGCACTTGACTTGTGTTTTGTGTGCACATGTTCAGAGACACTGCAGTTACCATTTGCGCTTTCATATTTCATAATACTCGATGGCCCAGTTGGTAAAAACTAAGGGAACCTCGTTAGTTAACGAGACATTGAATTTTCAAAGTACTGTATGCAGAAACACTGCCCTTCTGCGAAAAAGCTCCTCTAGTTTTTTTTAGCAAAACTATGGGCACTTAATTCTATGCGTACAAGAAAAATCAACTAATCTTTGACTACTGTCTAATGACAGCTGCATGAGCTGGGCCCAGATTTACGATGGCTAATGGGTTGTTAGGGGTTTAACGGCCCTTTGAGACGGTTGCAGTCCAGAACAAGCCGTCTCCAGATTTACAACGCAAAATAAAATGGATCCATTTATTTTAAAAATGTTACATCTGAAAATTACGCGGGGAAGTGACGTTCATGATTTTTTTCGTTTCAATATTACAATGTATTTCATCAATAATAGAATAATAGTATTAAGCCGGTCATTCCAGTGTGTAAGTGAGTAATAGGGCGTCCACCATGAATCTTACAACATGTGTTGGTAAAGAAACATATTATGTCACAAATCAACAAGTTTTAGGTATGAAATTACTAAAAGAAGTCCGCTTTAAATAATGAAAAAGCTGTTGCCATTAATTGATAATCGGTGCCGCGTGAAAAACTATCTTATGAAATATGCAAGCAGATTAAACTTCGAGTCTTTTGCTATGCGCATCCGTAGTCTGTTCAAAGTATTCCCTGCAAATGTAAATTGTATGAATCACGGGGTACTTATAAAGTCAGCGAAAATTCGAAGGCTGGTTTTGGCAATTTACAATGCGCATATGCCTTACTGTCTATTTTTGCGCCACATGTCTCAGATATCATCAAGAACAGATACTGTAAAATAGTGAAAATCGAACTCTAATCTATTGAAAAAGATATCGACAGTCCGTCACAGTATTAATAATTTTCATAAATCAATGTAGATAGGCGTCATAAAACATGCAACAGAGCATGTCATCAATTGAACGCTATTAAACTGTACTGATGAAGTGCGCAAACAGTCAATAATCTGATCAGCCGTCCTCTGTCAGCTCCGCAGACTGGCCCGTATTCTTGCTTATCAGCAAGTTAGATGTCAAGCTTTACGTCTGCACTTTTAAATGAAATTTCCGTCCAAGCTATATCATATTAAGAATTCACAGACCAGAGGGCAAACTGTAGCTCAAGATGAGACACCTCATCTGAATCTACGTTGTATGTAAATTCAACTATATTCATTGATCAGTATCACAGTATCCGAACGCACTGTACCATCTCTTCCGGTTTTCATAGCGTTGAATCGAGAGTACAGAATTCGCTTATAACCAGTAGCCGGAAATCATTATATTTTGAGTTTTTATCCGGAATCTACTGCGTCATTTATAGTTATTCAGCTTTGAAAATGTAAAGGGGTAAGTTTAATATAATTTTCTCTTCGGTCTTTTACTTTATTGCCCTGTACAATGAAAAACTCCTTGCCGTCGCAGATTTTTTTTCGGAACAGCTTAATTTAACACGAGATTGTGTCGTGCAAAACTTAGCTATCATTCTTTTATCAAAACTAATAAACTGTAGATTGATAACGCCTTCCGTTTATTCTAAAGATTTTTTATAAAACATGTAAGAAAATACTCAAAATGGTTTAAGAATCATGCCAAGGCCGATTTGAAAACTGTACCAATTACTACCCACCCATACACGACATTGTACAGGGTAATAAAACAAGTAGCCCAAAGGGCAACAATTGCTCACCTGAGAGACATTGTAAACCTATAGGGATATTTGAGATGCTCAAGGGCAGCTAACTCCACAGTCAGTGGTCCAATCAGGCTGAAAAGTAAACTCATCCAAAACATTATGTATGCCCTCATTTAATATATGCAAGTTTTAAAAGTATCCGATCAAGAGCACAATAGACATAGCTGTCAAGGGCAGCTAACTTCGTAGTGGTTGGCCTGATCTGGCCAAAATTTAAACTTGTTTAAGAAATTATGCATTTCCTCATTACCTGCAAGTTTGAAAAGGATCGGATCAGTACAAACCAAGAAAAAGTGGCGACATTGATTTTTTGGATGCTCAGGGCAGGTATTCCATAGTCAGTGGTGGGATCTAGCCGAAATGCTAACTAATCCAAGCTTTTATGCATATCCTCATTACCTGCAAGTATGAAGAGGATCCAATGAAAAATGAAAATGTGATGACTTTGTTTTCTCCATTATAAGACTATGGGATTTTTTTCAAACGCTCAAGGGCAGCTAACTCCGTAGTTTGTGCTCGAATCCGGCCACATTTCGAACTCATCCAGGCTCTTATGTATGTCATCATTACCTGCAAGTATGATAAGGATCTAATCAAAAACCTTGATTGCAGCACCCTGAAAGTCAACCTTGCTCGAGATATTGTCATGCCCTACATTTGTGTGAATTTATTTTAAAATGCGTTGAGAAATGTAGGTACTTGAGCGATGACAAAGTATTTCTAAAAATAGCCACAGTGACCTTGACCTTGGGCACAGCATCCTGAAAGTCGAACTTGCTTGAGATATTGTCATACGCTACATTTGTGTCAAGTTATTTCAAAATCCATGGAGAAATGATGGTGCTAGGGCGATGACAAAGTTTTTCTAAAAATAGCAACAGTGACCTTGACCTTGGGCGCAGCACCCTGGAAGTCAACCTTGCTTGAGATATTGTCATGCCCTACATTTGTGTGAAGTTATTTTAAATCCGTTGAGAAATGTAGGTGCTAGAGCGCTGACAAAGTTTTTCTAAAAATAGCCACAGTGACCTTGACCTTGGGCACAGCATCCTGAAAGTCGAACTTGCTTGAGATATTGTCATGCCCTACATTTGTGTGAAGTTATTTTAAAATCTGCTGAGAAATGTTGGTGATACAGCGCTGACAAAGTTTTTCTAAAAATACCCACAGTGACCTTGACCTTGAGCACAGCATCCTGAAAGTCGAACTTGCTTGAGATATTGTCATATGCTACATTTGTGTCAAGTTATTTTAAAATCCATGGAGAAATGAAGGTGCTAGGGTGATGACAAAGTTTTTTCTAAAAATAGCCACAGTGACCTTGACCTTGGGCACAGCTCCTTGAAAGTAAAACTTGCTTGAGATATTGTCATGCCCTACTTTTGTGTGAATTTATTTAAAAATCCATTGAGAAATGTAGGTGCTAGAGCACTGACAAAGTTTTTCTAAAAATAGCCACAGTGACCTTGACCTTAGGCACAGCCCCCTGGAAGTCAAACTTGTTTGAGATATTGTCATGCCTTACATTTGTGTGAATTAATTTTAAAACCTGTTGAGAAATGTAGGCGCTAGAGCGATGACTAAGTTTTTCTAAAAATAGCCACAGTGACCTTGACCTTGAGCACAGCATCCTGAAAGTCCAACTTGCTTGAGATATTGTCATACGCTACATTTGTGTGAATTTATTTTAAAATCCGTTGAGAAATGTAGGTGCTAGAGCGATGACAAAGTTTTTCTAAAAATAGCCACAGTGACCTTGACCTTGTGTCAAGTTATTTAAAAATCCATGGAGAAATGACGGTGCTAGGGCCATGACAAAGTTTTTCTAAAAATAGCCACAGTGACCTTGAACTTAGGCACAGCTCCCTGAAAGTCGAACTTGCTTGAGATATTGTCATGCCCTACATTTGTGTGAATTTATTTTAAAATCCGTTGAGAAATGTAGGTGCTAGAGCGATGACAAAGTTTTTCTAAAAATAGCCACAGTGACCTTGACCTTGGGCACAGCATCCTGAAAGTTAAACTTGCTTGAGATATTGTCATACGCTACATTTGTGTCAAGTTATTTCAAAATCCATGGAGAAATGAAGGTGCTAGGGCGATGACAAAGTTTTTCTAAAAATAGCCACAGTGACCTTGACCTTAAGCAAGGCTCCCTGAAAGTCAAATTTGCTTGAGATATTGTCATGCCCTACATTTGTGTGAATTTATTTTAAAATCCGTTGAGAAATGTAGGTGCTAGAGCGCTGACAAAGTTTTTCTAAAAATAGCCACAGTGACCTTGACCTTGGTCGCAGCATCCTGAAAGTCGAAGTTGCTCGAGATATTGTCATGCCCTACATTTGTGTGAAGTTATTTTGAAATCTGTTGAGAAATGTAGGCAATAGAGCGATGACAATGTTTTTCTAAAAATATGCGATGACATTGTTTTCTCCATTATAACACAATGGGATTTTTTTCAAACGCTCAAGGGCAGCTAACTCCGTAGTCTGTGCTCGAATCCGGCCAAATTTCGAACTCATCCAAGCTCTTATGTATGTCATCATTACCTGTAAGTATGATAAGGATCTAAGCAAAAACAGTTGAGAAAACGTGATGACGCCAGTTTCCCCATTATAACCCTATGGGATTTTTTTCAAACGTTCAAGGGCAGCTAACTCCATAGTCTGTGCTCGAATCCGGCCAAATTTCGAACTCATCCAAGCTCTTGTGTATGTCATCATTACCTGCAAGTATGATAAGGATCTAATCAAAAACAGTCGAGAAAACGTGATGACGCCATTTCCCCCATTATAACCCTATGGGGCTATCTGTTGCCATGGAAACCAGAGTTTTAAGCTGATCGCCACCAAAACCTAATGCAGCCTTTCCCCCACCCCAATGATGCTTCAGATAAAATTTGATTGCGATCGGCCCACTGGTTTTTGAGATATTCATGTTTGAAAGTGTTGACGCACGCACGGACGCACGGACGGACGACGGCTCGACTCCCATCCTATAAGCTCACCTCTGAGCCTTCGGCTCAGGTGAGCTAATAAAAGACCGAAGAGCAAATTATATTAAACTTACCTCTTTACATTTTCGAAGCTGAATAGCTATAAATGACGCAGCAGATTCCGGATAAAATCTCAAAACATAATGATTTCCGACTACTGGTTATAAGCGAACGTTTGTACTCTCGATTCAACGCTATGAAAACCGGAAGAGATTGTACATGTAGTTCGGATACTGTGAGTATGGGCGACGCGCATTTTAAGTCGAGTCTTTGCGATTCGCGCGTGCCATGATGCATGTTATCTTGCGGCGCGAGTGAACTTAAGAATCATCTTTGCAAGAAATCCCAGCTGCATTTTGACTGCATTCCTGCACTGTGCAACCCAAATGTTTCAGCTTTAGGAAAATTTCGTTATTTTTGTTTTTAGAATTTTTACGGTATCCACAAGCTTGACATCATGGTGAGATAACAGAATCAGAGTAAAGATAAAGAAAAACACCTTTAAGCTTGAAAATCCAAATAAAAAATAAAAAAGATGTACGTTTGGTCTAATATATTTTATTGTCTTTTAAGTGCATTTGGTCTATGATGTATTTAATGTCTTTTAAGTGTATTTGGTCTGGGATATTTTTAATGTCTTTTAAGTGCATTTGGTCCAGGATATTTCTTATTGTCTTTTAAGTGCATTTGGTTCAGGATATTTTTATTGTCTTTTAAGTGCATTTGGTCCAGGATATTTTTAATGTCTTTTAAGTGCATTTGGTCTAGGATACTTTTAATGTCTTTTAAGTGCATTTGGTCTGGGATATTTTTATTATCTTTTAAGTGCATTTGGTCCAGGATATTTTTATTATCTTTTAAGTGCATTTGGTCTAGGATACTTTTAATGTCTCAAAGAGCCGTTAAACCCCTAAAAACTTATAAGCCAGTGTAAATCTTTGCCCAGCTCATGCAGCTGAAGTCATTAATCAAGGATTTGTAAAAGTCTTCTAGTACACATAGAATTAAGTGCTGATAGTTTTGCTAAAAAAAAAAAAAAAAAAAAAAGGAGCTTATACAATTATTGCCCGTTTACTTACGGTTGTGCCTGCAACTCCTCCCCTATCTTTCATTAGACTAAATATATCCATGGTCTGAGAGTTTTGAGGTGAGTTGTGGATGTTTATACTTTATAGTTTTGAAAGAATTTCTCACCCTTGCACACCCAACTCTTCCATTAAACAAGAGGACCATTGGTCCTGTAGCTCACCTGGGTCCAATCAGCCTCAGTACTCTAGGGTTAGTTACTCTAAGGCCATCAGTCAATTGGTTTTGGTGAAAAAGATTTTTAAAGGTTTTAACCATATATGGGCATGAAGGACATGTTGGTCATGTGACCTGGACGTTTGAAAAAATTTTCATTCCCTTAACCCCTGGAGGCTCTATATGAAATTTGGTTTCAAAATTGGCCCAGGGGCTTTTGAGGAGATGGTTTGATATTGTCAAAATGACAGAGTTCTGGGTCAAAAGTCAAAGAATGACCTTGACCTCTTGTACTCATGAATCTTCATGTACTCATTAACATGACTGTATATACATGTACCGATTTTTAGGCATATATCTTCAAAACTTTCCATGAAATCTTATGTTCTAGCATTTTCCAACATTTGACCTTGCAGTAAAATAGTCAAGGTTAACCCAAGGTCATTATTTTGAACAATCTTGATAGTACTGGAATTCCCAATGCTACATACCAAGCTTCAAAGCCATCGATCAATTGGTTCTGGAGAAGAAGATTTTTAAAGGTTTTAACCATATATGGTACTGGCGGCCATGTTGGTCATGTGACCTGGACTGTTTGAACAAATTTTCATTCCCTCAATCCCTGGAGGCTTTATATGAAATTTCGTTACAACTGGCCCAGTTTTTTTTAGGGGATTGTTTGATATTGTCAAAATATGAGAGTTCTGGGTCAAAGGTCAAAGAATGACCTTGACCTCTTGTACTCACAAATCTTCATGTACTCATTAAGATAACTGTATATACCAATTCTTAGGCATATCTCTTCAAAACTTTCCATGAAATCTTATGTTCTAGCATTTTCCCATATTTGACCTTGCCGTAAAAAAGGTCAAGGTCAACCCATGGTCATAATTTGAACAATCTTGACAATACTCGAGTACCCAAAGCTACATACCAAGTTTCAAGGCCATCGGTCAATTGGTTCTTGAGAAGAAGATTTTTAAAGGTTTTTACCATATATGGGCGTGGCGGCCATGTTGGTCATGTGACCTGGACCGTATGAATACGTTTTTGTTCCCTCAACTCCTGGAGGCTCTAAATGAAATTTGGTATCAACTGGCCCAGGGGCTTTTGAGGAGATTGTTTGGAATTGTCAAAATATGAGAGTTCTGGGTCAAAGGTCAAAGAATGACCTTGACCTCTTGTACTCATAAATCTTCATGTACTCATTAAGATGACTGTAGATACCAATTTTTATCCCAAAATCTTCAACAGTTTCCAAGATATCTTATGTTCTAGCATTTTGCCATATAAAAGCACAAAGAAGCAAATTTGACCTTACCGTAAAAAAAGTCAAGGTCAACCCAAGGTCATAATTTGAATAATCTTGGTAGTACTCCCGTACCCGATGCTACATACCAAGTTTCAAGGCCATCCACCTACTGGTTCTGGAGAAGAAGATTTTTTTAGGTTTTTACCATATATGGGCATGGCGGCCATGTTGGTCATGTGACCAGGACCGTTTGAACAACTTTTTGTTCCTAAGGTCCCAGGAGGCTCTATATGAAATTTGGTTACAATCGGTCCAGCGGTTTCAGAGGAGAAGTCGTTTGAAATTGTGGACGGACGGACGACGGACGGACGACGGACGACGACGGACGACGGAGCCTGACCATACTATAAGCTCCCCCGGAGCCTCTGGCTCAGGTGAGCTAAAAATCCATAAAATTTCTTTCTCGCTTTGCCTAAAGGCTGCACATGGAAATTTATTAAAATTGGCCCAGTAGTTTCAAAGGAGAAGTCCTTTAAAAGTGTTGACACACAACAGACAAATGACCTTTGGCCAAGGTCACTGAATGACCTTGACCTCTAGTATTCATATGGGTTGATGATGTCTACGTTTCCATATCACAGAGCACAACAGCAACACAAAAATGCACTTTTATAGCTTTTCCCATTCTTAAGTCAAGGGGCCAAATTTGACCGTGCCATATAATAGGTCAAGGTCAACCCAGGATCACAATTTATATTAAATTTGTAGTACTAGAGTCCAACATGTTACATACCAAGTTTCAAGGCAATCGACCCAGTGGGTCTGGAGGAGAAGGTTTTTTTAAGGTTTTTATCATATATGGCCATGGCGACCATCTTGGTCATGTGACGTAGGCCAAATGTATAAACTTTCGTTCCCCCATCCTGTTAAGGCTCCATATGAAATTTGGCTTCAATCGGCCCAGTAGTTTCTGAGAAGATGTTTAAAAGTGTGAACGACGACGCCGACGATGACGACGACGACAGACGACGGACCAAGGCTATACTAGAAGCTCACCTTGACAGGCGAGCTAAAAACAATAAATAAATAATGCAGATCGATCTGCTGACGCTCATATTTATAAGCACAACGAAAGTCAGAACATTCTTCGAAAGGGAAAAAACATGGACACGCAGAGACTCGATGCCCAGAGGTTCGAGTTATGGAATTGTTCCCTCTGTTCCCTCCAGCCCCTTGGGGAACATCGTTATGAGGACTGGACGTGAAAAGAATGATAAACAAAACTTAATATCTTATTAAGATGATATAAAACATAAAAATCAAGCTGTTAACGCCTAAGTTGCGAGCTGTTTGAACAAGGCCAAAGTTGCAAATTGGCATAACTCTGTCTTATACCATCCTCTCCAGAAAACGCTAATTTTAGCACGAAATATTTCGCAATGAGCAAGGTCTAAATGGTTGGTATAAAATACTTAAACTATGGTTTGAACCTTGTACTGGAGATAATCCACTCGCTAAAGCTCGTAGATTATCTCCTCGTACAGGCGGACAAACCATGGTTTAACTTTTTCAAAACAGACCAATCAAACTCCAAATCATCATGTGTATCTTCATACCATAAGGAGACAACAGGGGCCGTATTCATAAAACGATTTAAGTGGTTGCTATGCTGTTGCTAAGACTAAATTTCTTTGAAGGAGATTCCCTACAACTATGAAATTTGTTCTGGAGGAACAGTCTTACAAAGACTGTTCCTCCAGAACAAATTTCGTAGTTGTAGGGAATCTCCTTTATAGATATTTAGCCTTAGCAACAGCATAGCAACCACTTAAGTCGTTTTATGAATACGGCCCCTGCTCTTTTTATATGACCTGACAAAACACCTTGGCTCGGTTGTTCAAAACTAACCACATCGTTAACTTTTCGTTAAATTTCAAATGTTAACCCTTTTTTGATCAGTGGACTTGTCCATTCTTATCATTCAGATAATCCCATTATTAGTTTTAGGGGTTTCCGGTGAATATTTTCACTTTTATTTACTTTGCATAGAAATTCCTGTAAGGAAACAATGTAGACCCTGATCAGACGCCGCGTTTTGCGGCGCCTGAACTGGGTCTGCACTGTTTGCATAATGTCCCCAAAACGGCTATCCGGTCTAAAAAGGGTTAATATCTCAAATATGCCAGCATTTTTTGTTGCAAACATGTGAGAAGATTTTGCAGTGCAAAAGGTCCTCACATTTTTGCAGCAAAAAAATGTCAGTGTATTTGGTTATAAAGTCGTAAAAGACTTAACAAGTTGACCTCTTAACGATCTCGTTACGCTAACGATGCTTTGAACAACCGGGCCTAGGTGGGAAATGCAGATACATTGTCTAAGTGAATTAGGTGTCTAGCTCAGTCAAATTGTGACCATTGAGAACTCTCATTTTCAGGTCATATTAAAAGCAAATGGCATTATGTCAGATTAGTGGATAGCAGGTCACTGTTACTGTCTAACCTACGCAGAGACTATACTAAACAAAGAAAACGGTGGTGTCTAAACCTTTATTTAGTCCTATGGGAAATCCAAAAGATTTTGATAAAGCAAAACGTGTCAGTTTCTCTAAATAAGATCAAATATAATAATAATAATAATAATAATAGTTTTTTCTGTTAAAGAACACAAAGGAAATGATAAACAATAAAACGGTGTAAGTTCCTTATATTATGATTTTTTTTGTTTGCTGCGCTTTGCTTCTGAACTATTCATTTGCGAATAGCACTTACATTTTTCTGTGTTTTTTTCTGTTGATGTGTGTAACTATTCATATATATATAACACTATACTTATTTTTTTTCCTTTTTCCTTTTTATTGTTTTGTTTGTTCCATACGAACGAACTTCGGATATGTAAATAAAACAACTGACACAGAAGTGAAAAAGGAAAAAAAAAATAACTACTAATAAATAAATATATAAATAAGAAGTCCAAAGAAGAGCAACCCAGTTACAACCAATAAGCATTGCTGTACAACCTTTTACTAGAAATCTGTGTACCACCAGTTACATATAATCCTTACACTGTCTTCAGAACTTCTCCAGCTGCTGTAAAGCTGGTGACTGGTTTTAATATTGTCCCGTCATGCGAAAACAGCTTATTTAGTATTGACCGACTTCGCATGAAAAGGGACCTCAACCCAACAGGCACACAAAGTTGAATCAATATTGAATCAAGGTTGATGCAACGGCATGACGTTATTAGCGTCATGACGTTGAATCAACGTTGATTCAGCGCTGAATCAACGTTGTGCGGCCAGTGGGAAACCACTTATGCATGCAATAGAAACTAAAACTAACCTGCGCCTTTGTGCTTAATCAGTCTTTACTTTCAATTTCATTGATTCCTCAGGGTCCATGGTCTGTCCATGCAAAGAGGAAAGGGTCTGATTAGACTGCGCGGACTTGCAAGGCTGACTTTTGCCTTCTCTGTTCGCATATGTCGTGCGATATCATTTCACGTGACTGCACCCATGGTTGTGGCACCATTTAAAGATAAGGTACCATATTAATGAAACGCGACACGATAAAACCAACAAAGTGGTATGTAAGCCTAGCGAAGACTCAGATCAACACAGGCAACCCGCCCGGTCTGATCAGAGTCTTTGCTGTTGGCATGGAGGTAGCTTAGACAGTAAGCTGTCATTTAAGCGTCCATCGAATACACTGATCAGACTGGGCGGATGCCCAGGCTG
This sequence comes from Ctena decussata, assembly GCA_963989385.1. NCBI lineage: Eukaryota > Metazoa > Mollusca > Bivalvia > Lucinida > Lucinidae > Ctena > Ctena decussata. The sequence continues at coordinate 70,869,042 of OZ022501.1, read as the reverse complement.
ATCTGAGTCTTCGCTTGGCGCACGAGCCGCTTTGTTGGTTTTGTTCTATCGCGGCTCATTTAACTACAGATGGCCAAAGCAAACTCGCACGCAATCTGGAAGTGCCTGACTTCTTGGTCTACACTTTCTAAGTATATAATTTTAGATTGTTGAATTGCCGTCACGGTGGTCCCTGTATGGCCTCGAATGTAGGAACACACAGAAGAAATAAAGTCAGTGTTTAGTTTTAAAGTCAGAATGAGAGAAATTCAGTGTTTCGCCGTTTCAAAACGGTGCTTCTGTTGTGGTTTGTTTAAGCTACAGTCTCACTGTCACGAAATGAGTACTAGGACGTCACGCACGATGTTCGTTCAGTCGACACTTCTAGGGGAACATTTGCGAAAGGATTTATTATCTTCAGCAGAAGATGTTCATGTTATATATCAAATGAAAGCTAAAACTAAAAAGCAGAATATGACTGTGTAAGGTTTAAGTATTTTAAATCTATCGTTTTAAGGAGGAACGGCAAAGATATAAGATTTTTAGTCCAAAATCGCATGTCCAGCGTTACATTTTACGCCCACCTCATATCATAAAACCTAGGTTTTACTACGTTTTCAAAACGTGGCAAAACGGCAGTATACGCTGTAAAACGTAATGAATATGTATATAGATATAGCTAAAGACGTGGCCTAGCTCCGTTTAATTAAGAATGTTTAACTCAAACATGGCATTTTGATATACGTAGCGTATACCTAGTAATATGTAGCAACACGTAGTAAAACATGGTCAAAACGCACTAAAACTAAGCCTAACCGCATTATAAACGTAACAAGAATAATTTAGAGGTCCTCTAAGTATGGTAACTGGTTTGTGCCATTTCGTCTTTTCGCCGCGAAAAGACGCCATGCGAAAAGACGAAAAAACGCCCGTCGAAAAGACGCCACGCCAAAAGACGACAAATTAAGAGTTTCATTTGGCGTCTTTTCGCATGGCGTTTTTTCGTCTTTTCGCGCTGAAATTTCGTCTTTTTGCGTGGCGGGTTTCGTCTTTTCGTCTTTTTGCATGGCGTTATTTCGTCTTTTCGTTGGCCTTTTTTCGTCTTTTCGCATGGCGTCTTTTTGTCTTTTCGCGTGGCGTCTTTTCGCGGCGAAAAGACGAAATGGCACAAACCAGCCACCATATCTAAGCCTCAGTCTCACTGGCATGTATTGAGGACTAGGATTTTCTATGTATTTAAAACGTACCAAAACGAGAATATGCCTATCTAACGTAGTGAATACCTATTCTATACAGATATATACAGCTACATACGTGGCCTAGCTACGTTTGAATTGAAAATTCAGCTTAAGCGTAGCATTTCAAAATATTTACTGTATGCGAAGCAAAAACACTTATTGAAGCGTACTAGAATGTGTAGATGAAAGCTTTTAAGTACGAAGTCATACGTGAAGGTCCTGTACTACTACGCATTATAAACGCTTTATCACGTCTAAGTATGTTTTATTCTGCGTTTTATTACGATTTTGTATGTTTTGCGATACCTCCTGAAACGTCACTTTGACTAGGCAGTTATCCCGGATACTACCAGGTATTCCCTAATAAAACGTATGGAATCGTAGCTGGTAAGTAAACTGTTCTCATCCCATCTGAAAGCGTGGCACTTAGCCGTTTGATAACCGGAAAATAATTAAACGTATTGCACACATAGTAACACCTAAATACCTACAAAACGGGGTATATTTTTTTGCGAAACGTAGGGCGGCAAACATAGTACAACCTAGCCCTCAAGATCTGACAGTGAGACTGGGGCCTGGCAGTAAGACTGGATCTTATCCATCACCTGACAGTGAGAGTGGGTCTAATCCATCAGTCTTAAAGTTTGTGATTTTTTATTAGCTCACCTGAGCCGAAGGCTCACAAGGTGAGCTTATAGTATAGGCTTGGTCCGTCGTCCGTCCTGCGTCGTACGTCCACACTTTTAAACATTAATATCTGCTAAAGTAGCTGGTCAATCTTGATCAAATTTTATGTGTAGCATTCTTGGGGTAGGGGATTGATTGCATATAGTTTTGGGACAGATTGGTTAAAAACTGTGGTTACCATGGCAACAAAAAGGTCCTATAGACTCATAATGGAGAAAATGTTGTCCGGGCCCTAGCTTCTTCAATTTTAATCGCAACTTCTTGTAACTTGCAGGTATCCAGGACAGCTATAACATCTCGGACCAGTTCGAATTTGGGTCAGAATGGCTCATTCTTTTCAAAGTTACTTGCCCTTGAGCGATAAAATATTTTCCCATAGACTTATGATGGGGAAAATGTTGTCCGGTCTCTAGCTTCTTCAATTTTTATCGTAACTTATTGTTATTTGCAGGTATCTAGGACAGTCAAAACATCTCGGACCAGTTCGAATTTGGGACAGGTTGGATTATTCTTGTCAGAGTTACTTGCCCTTGAGCGAAAAAATATTTTCCCATAGACTTATAATGGGGAAAATGTTGTCCGGGCCCTAGCTTCTTCAATTTTGATCGCAACTTCTTGTAACTTGCAGGTATCCAGGACAGCCATAACATGTCGGACTAGTTCGAATTTGGGTCAGGTTGGATCATTCTTTTCAAAGTTGCTTGCCCTTGAGCGATAAAATATTTTTCCATAGACTTTTATGGGGAAAATGTTGTCCGGGACCTAGCTTCTTCATTTATGATCGCAACTCCTTGAAACTTGCAGGTATCCAAGACAGCTAAAACATCTCGAACCAGTTCGAATCTGGGTCAGGATGGATCATTCTTGTTAGAGTTACTTGCCCTTGAGCGATAAAATATTTTCCCATAGACTTATGATGGGGAAAATGTTGTCCGGTCTCTAGCTTCTTCATTTTTAATCGCAACTTCTTGTAACTTGCAGGTATCTAGGACAGTCAAAACATCTCGGACCAGTTCGAATTTGGGCCAGGTTGGATTATTTTTGTCAGAGTTACTTGCCCTTGCGCGATAAAATATACTAAGCAAAAATAAAAACTTGACAGTTACTTTTTCTCATCCTAGTCGGGAATAGGTGAGACATAAAAATTATTTTAATTTAAGAAAAAGAAATCATTTTTTAATATCGTAATCACACAAAATTCAAGCTCCTTTAGATACAGCAATATTGAGGCTATTGTAAACGTTATGAGGGTACTTTTCTGTTTTCTATGCTCAAAACCAAACAATTACCGAATTTAAACTTGTTTAAGTCTGCTTAAATGATAAAAATCTGTTGGAAATGCCTTTCCATTATTAAATCCAAGTTTTATGGATTCATCACCTAAAATTATGTCAATGCACGCTCGACTAAGAGGCCGTGAGGACCAGACGAAAAACCTCAGTCCACGCCATAATGAAGTCAGCAATTCAGTTCAATGGAATTCCCTTTACACATTCAACCCTTTATGGCTGTTAAAGAAATGGCTTTCGAATAAATTTAGTAATAAAGTCAGTGAGTTTGCAAAGCAATCAAACAAATCTCGAAGAAAATAATAAAAAAGACGCACTGGTATAGAAAATATGGTTTCTTAAAAATTTCTTTATGTTTAATTCAAAGGGAGATAATCTGAAAGTTTTGAATCTTTAAACGTTATTTTCTGGCTGTGATTACAATAAACACATAGGTTTAAAGTGTTTTCTGTGCGTACTGGAGCCGCTGCTTATTGCGTACAAGAAACCTTTATTCTGCGCATGCGCAGCTTGAAGTTCTGGTCTGAATTATTAAAATAGGAATAAATTAGACAACTCCGGACAGGACAAAAATTTAACCATTAATTTTTCATGATTTAAGTAATCAGTCGTCTTCCCATCCCGAAAACGTCCATCTTTACCATATATATTTGCTAGGTTGGCCGGAGTTAAGAAATAAAAACCGTCAAGTTTTTATTTTTGTTCAGTATATTTTCCCTTGGACTTATAATGGGGAAAATGTTGTCTGGGCCCTAGCTTCTTCATTTATGATCGCAACTCCTTGAAACTTGCAGGTATCCAAAACAGTCAAAACATCTCGGACCAGTTCGAATTTGGGCCAGGCTGGATCATTCTTTTCAGAATTACTTGCCCTTGAACAATAAAATATTTTCCCATCAACATATAATGGGAAAATGTTGTCCAGGCTATAGCTCGATCATTTTTGATCGCAGCCCCTTGAAACTTGCAGGTATCCAGGAAAGCCAAAACATCTCAGACCTTTTCTACTGTGGGCCAGGTTGGATTATTATCCCCTTGCACAAGGAAGTTATGGAGGGGATATAGGGTCTGTCCCGTACGTATGTATGTATGTACATTTGTTAACCTTTTGTCATTGCTCTACATGTAGCTACCTCATTTATTAACCGATTTTGATGTAACTTCACTAAAGTATTGGGTATGACATTACCTCGAACGAGTTTAAGTTTCAGCATGATGGGGCTAAGGCCACGATCAGAGTGGCTATTTTTAGCAAAAACTTTGTCATCACTCTAAATTCTTCATTTGTGGACCGGTTTCGATTTAACTTTCCACAAGTGATTGGTATGGCAATATCTTAAACAAGGTCGCTTTTTAGGATTACGGGACATGGTCAAGGTCACAATGGCTATTTATAGAAAAACTTTGTCATTGCTGAAGCGCCTTGATTTGTGGACCAAATTCGATTTAATTTCACACAAATGTTTAGTATGACAATATCTTGAATAAGTTCGCGTTTCAGCGCCCTAAGGTCAATGTCAAAGTCACAGTGGCTATTTTTAGAAAAAAAAAATTTGTCATCGCTCTGGTGCCTTCATTTATGGACCAATTTCGACTGTACTTCACACAAGTGATAAGTATGGCAATATCTTTGACAAGAACGCGTTTCAGCATTCTGGGGTCAAGGTCAAGGCCACAGTGGCTATTTTTAGAAAAACTTAGTCATCGCTCTAGCGCCTTCATTTGTGGACCGAATTTAATTTTATTAGTATGACAATATCTTAGACAAGTTCGCGTTTCAACGTTGTGGGATCAAGGCCATGGTCACAGTAACTATTTTTAGAAAAACTTTGTCATCGCTCTAGCGCCTTCATTTATGGACCGATTTTGATTTAACTTTGCACAAATGTTTAGTATGACAATATCTTGAACAAGTTCGCGTTTCTGCATTCTGCGGTCTAGGTCATAGTTGCTGCTTTTAGAAAAACTTTGTCGTCCCTCTGGCGACTTCATTTATGGACCGATTTTGATTTAACTTCACATCAACGTTTAGTATGACAATATCTTGGACAGGTTTGTGTTTTTTCAACGTTTTAAGGTCAAGGTCACAGTTGCTATTTTTAGAAAAACTTTGTCATCCCTCTGGCAACTTCATTTATGGACCGATTTTGATTTAACTACACACAAATATTTAGTATGACATTATCTTGAAAAAGTTTGCGTTTCTGCATTCTACGGTCAAGGTCACAGTTGCTGTTTTTAGAAAAACTTTGTCATCGCTCTGACGACTTCATTTATGGACTGATTTTGATTTAACTTCACACTCATGTTTAGTACGACAATATCTTGAACAAGTTCCCTTTTCAGCATTCTAAGGTCAGGGTCACAGTGGCTGTTTTTAGAAAAACTCTGTCATCGCTCTAGCGCCTTCATTTATGGACCAATTTTCATTCAACTTTGCAAAAATGTTTAGTATGACATTATCTTTGACAAGTTCTCATTTCAGCGTTCTAGGGCTAAGTCAAGGTCACAGGTGCTATTTTTACTGTCAGTGCAATTATCTCACCTTCCTCGTAAGCTTATTCTGTGACAAACAGGTGGGCTGAATTTTTCAATTACACCGTATGTGCTGTCCGCAAAGTTTTCTTTGTCTTTGATCAGCAACGACTAAAACAAGTTGCTGATTGTGATGAAACAATATTCTCGAATAATATGAACTTGATATTGGTTTGCATAAGAATACGCAGAATTTAGAGTATAAAGATTTAGATGTTTCTGAGGACGCCGTCAAGTACATTAAAATAGACTACTACTGACGACTCTAAGATATTTCTCTATGATGGCGGTCTAGCACGTGTTCAAGTTCGGTTAAACGATATGTAAATTTTATAAACGTTTATCACATAAACAAGAACCGTTAACGTATATCCGTGTTCATGTAGAAGCCCTAGGTGTAAGTTGCGGCACTATTCAGATGAAAGTGGTGCAGGTCAAAAATTAGGTCACTAGGTCAATTCTTAGAATAATCTTGTGTACACTCTAGAGGGCACTGTTTTTATCCAATTCATGAAATTTAGTCAGACTGTTTATTTTTATGAAATCTAGGGCAGGTTTGTAAGTGGGTAATGTCAGGTCAAAAACTAGGTAACTAAATCAGATATGAGAAAAGTTTTGGTCCAATATTTGTTCAGAATATTTATCTCTATATACTTTAGGACAAGGTGCTCTAGTGACTTCCTTTATTAACCAGTTTTGTTACCAGTTTAACTTCACAGCTATATTGGATTTGTTTGACATCAAAATCTGCACTCTTCTAAAACCACTGGTTTAAAATTTGTAACAAATTAGTGAAGTGACAAAATGTGTCTGTTAACAGTAAGATGTCAGGTGAGCTACAGGACCATTGGTCCTCTTGTTCATATTTAGTATAACCTCACGGCCATAAGCTATGAAAGAGATAATTGTTGGGCTTTTCGCCTGTCTTGTTTTGCAATGCAAGTAGTCATCCCTTTTCATCTTCCATTCGCAGCAGGCACATGATGTCGAAATAACGTCGTACTGACGTCGATGCAATATTATAATAAAATGACGTCTTCCTGACGTCGATACGACATCATTTGACGTCACATGGACGTCAATCCGACGTCACGTACAGCTGGGATTTGGTATTTAGGTCAGGATGTGGAAATCGACTGCGTCCGTGTGGCACTACGCCGTTTGTAAGGTCCCTAAGTGTCCGACAACCCTTAGTTCTTGACAAAATTAATTGTTTTCTAAAAATGTCAAAATAGTGAAAGAAATCACTATCATTAAAAACATAGTAAGTGAATATTTAAAAAAAAATTATTAGTAGAAAATACCCAAAATCTAACTTAGAAAAAAATTGTCGGACATTTAGAATCGACCCAAAGGTCCCTAATTTAGCCTCAAATTGGTAGTAGGTCACAGTAACCTATATCTCACGGTCTAGTGATTTTGCCTTATATCTTGAAAACTATTTGATGTACGAACATGATTGCTTAGGATAATGACTCAGTATGACCGGATATTTGACCTCAATTAAACAGTAGGTCACAGTGACTTATATTTCAGGGTCCAGTGATATTTGCCTTATAACTTTAAGACTATTTGCAGCACAGACATGATTTTCTGATAATGACTCAGTATGACCAGATGTTTGACTTCATACTAACATTAGGACAAAGTTAACTATATTTTATGGTCCAGTGATTTTGCCTTGTATTTTGAAGACTATTTGATGTTTGTTCATGATAGATTGGATTAATGACTCAGTATGACCCAAAGTTTGATCGCAAACAAACAGTAGGACACATTGGCCAAAATTTCATAGTCCAGTGAGTTTTGCCTTATATCCTGAAGACTATTTAATGTACAATTATCGTTGCTTTGGCTCATGGCTCAGTATGATCCAAAGTTTGACTTAAAACTAACAGTATGCAACATTGACCTATATTTCATGGTCCAGTGATTTATATAGAGTGCCTTATATCTTGAAGACTATTTGGTGTTAGAACATGATTGCTTCTGATAATGACTCAGTATGACACAAAGTTTGATTAAAACAAACAGCAGGTCACAGTGACCTTTATTTCATGGTCCTGTGGTTTTGAAGTAATTCTTTAATGTGATGAGATGCACAAACATGATTGCTTGGGTTAATGACTAAGTAAGAACGGATGTTTGACATCAAACAAAAAGTAGGTCACGTTGACCTATATTTCATGGTCCAGTGATTTTACCTCATATTTCTCACACTATTTCCTTGATAAACTTTTTAGTTCTATTAATGGTTTCGGCTAACACTATGGGTGACCTCATACCGATTGTAGGTCTCTGTGACCCCTATTTCACTTTTCATTGATAATGTCATATCTCTGACAATATTTAAACAGGTCTGAATTATTCTTAGAAATGTTTATTCTGACACTCATTTCACTTGGCCGGTATTGTTAATAGTAAGCATGCGGTTGTTAAAGTCAATCTCCCGCATAGTCGTGCTTAATTGTCTTCTGACAATTCTTGTTATTTATTAGATGATTTCATCCAATTATCAACAACAACAAAAACAAACGAAAAATAAATAACATCATTGCCTCTTTTAGCTTGTAACAAAGAAAGAATATTCGGTTGTTGTTGGTTTAACAGCTGTTTGAGACAGTATTTCAGATTATATAGAGCCGTCTCCCAGAGAGAGAGAGAGAAAGAAAAGAGAAATGATAGGAGATAGAAAAAATATCTAAATGATCCCTATCCGCATCAACTGCAAGCTCAGTAGGCCCTTCCCCTATTATTATCCAAATTAGTAGGACGCCCCGGCGCTGAAAGTTCTCCAGCACCATCGCCCGACTACAACCACTCCCAAGAAAGAGTTGCATAAATTTGTCAAAGTTTATAGGCGTACAAATATAGGGTCAGAGGTTTGTTACTTATTCCGTGTGATTGCACACATATGCATATGGCATAAATCCCTTGTCCAGCCACTCCGCTCAACTCATTATGTCAGGATTTACAGACCGCTGCACACACCTTTATTACTATGAAGCTAAAGCAAATAAACAAAATTGTTTAATGAATTTTCTTTTTGTCCTAATGAATTGTTCAGATCAAATATTGGAACAACGGTACCGTTTTTTTTTAATGGATACGCTTTTGAAGTCGAAACCATACGAGTTGTTTGCCGTCTTGTAATTGTAGCTGATATGTGGACATGATTTGTTTAAACAATATGAATTTCCTGGGGAGCTTAAGAGATAGGCCGGGTCCTTCCAATCTTCAGCATTTTAATGGGTTCTCCAACAACGCAACACAGAGCCGACTGTTACCAAATGGTGTATGGAATATTCTGACGTAAGAAGAACGGAATTTTGCTCAAAAAGTCCTCGCAACATGATCAACATGGCCACCAGACAGTACAATTGCATTTAAAAGCAAACACGACCATTCTGTAAAAAGTCAGAGGTCAGCCTACGGTCATCATTTAAAGAAATTTGATAGTTAATGAAGCCCATATGCCGAATACCGTAATTCAGTGACATCGGCTGTTTGGTTCTCGAAAAGATGTTTAAAAGATTCTTATTTGGATTGGCAAAGAGTCCAGTTTGGTCATATGAGCTCAACTGTTAGGGTATTATTTTTATTTTCCTTGACTAATTGAGGTTCTGTATGAAATTTGGCTACAACTGACCAAGCGGCTTTGGAGATGTTCAAAAGTTATGAAATAGAAGTGACATTGGGCAACGGTCAAAGACTGACCTTGCCCTTTGGTAACATTATATTTCAAGTACTTATTCCATTGACTATATATTTCCAGTTATTATACCAGACTGAAATAGTTTCTGAGAAATAAACAGTCTGAACATTTTGCTATATTAAAGCATGATGAACCAAAATCGAAATTTCCACAGAAAGGTCCAAGGCCAGCCTATGGTCATCATTTGAGCAGACTTGTTAGTACTTGAGTACCTTACGCTACAAACCAATTATCAAGGTTAATGACATGTTGTTTCTAAAGAGGAGTTATTTTATGATTTTTTCAAGGAATGAATTTCATTTTTCTGATGTTTATCGAAGTATAAACTACATTGGGTCACGTGAAAAGTAAGTGAACTCCAAAGAGATTCATGCAAACTTTGCTTGCGACCCAATGTAGTTTATACTCGTACTTCGATAAATAGCAGAAAAATAAAGTTAATTGCTTATATTTACATTCTTCTCTGTCTATTATTTGACCACAAATTTGCGTTAGGGGATACAGTTGAAACAGAAAAAAACATTTATACGCAGTTTTTCTACTACAAGCGAACAGCGTCAACGACGTAACAACGACGTCATAACGTCACCTACGTCCAATCAGACTGGAGCCGGACCCATGGTTTATTTTGACGTCATTTAACGTCATGTAACGTCACGTGAACGGAGTTTTTAAAGTATAAACTACATAACGTTCTAATGGTTTTCCATAGGGCTTTTCAATAAATGCACGGATAATATAAATAGTACCATATGCATGTATGGGCTTTGCGGCCATCTTAGTCATGTGAAAATAAACAATTAAACAAATTCTAAGTTGAATGTGCTATAGAGATTCTATTTGAAATCTGGCCCCGAGATTATAAAACTTTTTTCATGCTCAACTCAGCTGAGCATGAAATTTTCTCTGCTGATGAATATGACAATGCATTTGGCAGTTTGTTGGTTGTTTTGGGTTTAACGGCCCTTTGAGACAGTATTTCAGTCTATATCGGGCCATCTCCCAGAGAGAGGGAGAGAAGAGAGAAATGGTAGACGAGAGAAAAATGTCAAAACTAGGACCCCTCGCACCTACTGCAAACACAGTAGGTTCTTGCTCTATTATTATCCACATCAGTAGGACCCCGGCACTGGAAGTTACGCGCAGAACCATTGCACCAGATGACCACCCCCTGACTCATTTAGCTAATTATATATGCAAGTTATTATATCATCGACTTCAATAGTTTCCGAGATGTATACTTTTTAAGACTTTTCAATATAAAAGTGAATTAAAAATTCACCTTTCCACAAAAAGGTCAGGCTCATTCCATTTTTAGCAGTTAAATAAAAACTTGGTACTATTCGAGTAAATCATGCTACATAAGAAACTAACCGGCTTTTTGTTTCTAGAACGAAGATGTTTAAAAGTTTTCGCCATATATGGACATACCAGCTCGTTTGGTCATAAATAACCAAGACCAAAACCATTTGAACAAATTTTTGTTCCCCCGCCTTCGAGCGCTGTTACATGTTGGACCAATAATTGCTGATGAGAAGATGTTTGGAAATGATGACGGACATCGGGCGATGCCTGCCTGCTTGTAGTATAAGTTCACCTATAGGCCTTCGGCTTAGGTGAGCTAAAACGTCGCTCTTATTTCTTCTACGAATGTCCTAAATGAGAGAAGATGTGGTTAATTGTGTGTGTAACGTCTGCAAAAAATCAAGAAAGCTGAAACACCTCACTTCGAGTAGCTATCTGTACTACTTTGACAATTTATTCTGATATTTTTGTAAGCATTAGTTCGTACAAATATATTCAGCCGTAACAAGGCCTGAATTTTCAATTAATAATAGAAGACAATTTTCAATAACATGTAATACTGCCATCTGTCACGTTGTTCAATTTAAATAATTTTACCAGCTCGCGATCAAAGAATACATGATGATGAACGTATAAAAGTTAAACGAGGTATGACAATGAACTGTGGAAGGACCAGAGGTGCTAGAACAGCTACATGTACTTGACATATGGAAAGTCTGACATAGGTTCCATGTCCTACCAGGTGGACGCGTAAGATTCTTGTAAAGTGCCTTTAGCAGAAAAAATGTTCTACATGTAATGCAGCAATAAACCTCAGTGTCCACACACGTACAGGACCCGGTATGATGAGCAGTGTTTGGCCCTCATTTAAATTCACTTCAAACTGCTTGCATTCTAATGATTAGCATCCGGGCATATACAAATATCGAGTTTCTTCTATCTGTATTTTGAGGATAACAAAATTGCTGATATGCTTATGTCGCTCCTGTAATCTTAATGAAAAATGCAAGAAAGGGGCCTTTCCTTTAAATGAATACAGAAAAAACCAGGGTTCGTATTTACAAAACGACTTAAGTAGTTGCTATGCCGTTGCTAAGGCTAAATTTCTATGAAGGAGATTCCCTACAACTAAGAAATTTGCTCTAGAGGAATAGTCTTTTTCAGACTATTCCTCTAGAGCAAATTTCATAGTTGTAGAGAATCTCCTTCATAGAAATTTAGCCTTAGCAACGGCATAGCAACGACTTAAGTCGTTTTATGAATACGACCCCAGCTTTTAAAGACTTGATAAAATGATAAGCTTTTGCTGAGTGCGATAGCACTGCTAACTAGATTTGCACTGTGCAAGGCATTTGTAAATTACTCAAAACAATCACGTTATGCTAACCGAAAAATTTAAACGGATCAAATTGAAATGTGTATTAAATGAGAATTATGAAACAAGCCAGAATGGACAAATAAATTAATTCTATATTGCCAACCTGGGAAAAGCATTTGCAAATTCATGTCCGCACCGCCTGAGTGCGTGGCAGAACCTGTTATGAATCAGATATAATTGCGCATTCTCCGAAAACAGAACTTACCACAACGATTCTATCTCAGCAGGCGCATGACGTCGTAGCGACTTCAATGCGACGTCATGTGCCGTGAGCCGTATTCATAAAACGACTTAAGTGGTTGCTATGCTGTTGCTAAGGCTAAATTTCTTTGAAGGAGATTCCCTACAACTATGAAATTTGCTCTGGAGGAACAGTCTTACAGAGACTGTTCCTCCAGACCCAATTTCATAGTTGTAGGGAATCTCCTTTATAGATATTTAGCCTTAGCAACCGCACAGCAACGACTTAAGTGGCTTTATGAATACGGCCTCAGGTGGGAGAAGTCTTTTCTAATCATGCACAGTTCATAAATGCCGACAGACAAGTTTTCTAATGTCGCTGCGCATTTGGTTTCTAAATTGTTCCTTTTAGGGTTCCGTACTTTTACGTCGCCTTAATTAAAAACCCGACTAACTTTTAGTTTTCGAATACTTTACCTTTACCGTAATGCAACACTAGTCATAGTGCTTAAAACATGTTTAAATGCAACGTGAAATCCGGCCTTAGTATTACGTTGTTGCGCTGAAGCAACTTTTAAAGTGCATAAAAGGCAGCAAAAGATGTCTTCTCTATATTGGAATAACAGTATGCACGCGAGGAAACGTACCTTAATATGTGCACTACTTGCGCATGTCCTAACTTATCCGTTCAACCTTGACGGGGTATGCACACTTCATATTTAAATAAGTGAACTCTCGATATCTCAACGTCGAAGCTCATCTCAACATATTAATATCTCAAAGTGATGCCCAGGCTGATCTGAGTCTACACTGGGCGCACAACCACTTTGTTGTTTTTTTCGTGACGCAGCATTATCGCAGTGAGAGATCAGCTTATGTCATATGAATATTTATTATCATTGTTTGTATCACTGTATCTATGTAGCAAGGGACAAATACGGTTCCAAAACCACTGAAATGGTAATTTACAAGTTGAATAATTATTATGTAAACACGCAAATAAAATGAGCCGCGACACGAGAAAAACAACAATGTGGTTGTGCGCCCAGCGCAGACTCAGATCAGCCTGGGCATCCGCCCAGTCTGATCAGAGTCTTCGCTGCCCGCATGGAGGTAGCTTAGAACCTTAGCTACCCTTTGGGCACTTAACGAAGAGTCTGTTCAAACTGGGCGGATGACCAGGCTGATCTGAGTCTGCGTTGGGCGCACAACCACATTGTTGGTTTCTCGTGTCGCGGCTCAAATATTCAAAAGAAAAGTGGAAAACATGTTACAAGACCAACTAACCGCTAAAGAGACTGTTGTGCGCAAACAGTGTACACCCAGACCAAAAGTATAGACTAATAGCATTAATGAGCTGCGTCATGTGACTTCTAATAATGTTGCAATTTTGTCATGTGGTATTCAGATCCGATTTTATCTTCAGATGCTAATATTAAGAAAATATAAGAAATGGCTAATATCCTGCAAAAATAGATAAAAATACATCTGATAGTCGCCGACGCCAAAAGATGCTCGACGAAACTCATAGTCATGCCTGCATGGGCCTGAAACGCTAAGTGTCTGAATGCGCCACACAAAAGGAGTTGCGCTGTTTTAAATCATGAAATGTTATAAATTCTTAGCAAGTTACCTTGGAAGCAAGGAATAATAAAAAATGAAAACAGCAAAAATCGGAAGTGGCTGTTAAACACTAAATGAGTTTAAACTAAAAAGATGACAAAACACACCGGTACATTTAATAGTGAATCTACTTAAAAATATACAGACAATACTTAAAGGCCCTATTGCTCTATAAACATGAAAATTTCATCACGAGGTATCGCTGCAAGCTTCTCACCATAGTTTATTCATTGTAAATGATCGCGATCGGCCGACTTAAAACAATTAAAACATCCATGAGTTTCACATAAAAAGGGTTTGAAACATTATTTGGGCCAACTAAAATGACCTACTCTCGATTTCATCCCTTGAATAAAATGGTAAAAATACAATGTACAAGAGTGAGGTCTCATCCACAATGGCGCTTTTGTTTATGTTGCAACCAGAAAAGGAAAATATTTTGTTGAGCGATTTGTATTTTTTCTAAAACCTGTTTTCCATACTTTTTGCCAGCTATTTGGACCAATTTACATGTATGCACATCAACCTACATTTTATCATTAAACGTGAAGGCTGAAAGGGGTTTCGTAATGATTTGTGTTTGAGCGTTTTTTACACTGATAGGACTATGGAGCCTTTAAACTCTAACCCTATTTGCTTAACAAACAAGGTATGTAGTTGACCTTTCAGCTACATGCGGCGTAGTGCTTCATAGTAGTTCATTTACAGTGATTGTCCTTGCAATTAGTCGTAGGGTTTTGGTATGATTGTTTTGAATCTTTGAATCCTTAGTAATCTTTAGTAATCTAAAGAACGTGGATGTGGTTTGGCCATATGGTCTCAAAAGCTAAACAAAAATTTCAAATTCAATAGCTGATACGTTGTACATGTAACTACTGAAGATGGAACCGAACTGTAGGAAATACTCAATGTAAGGTCTCTTACGTTTCCAGTGACATTTAAGGGCATTGGGTTTCTTAAAACAATGACAACGCAACATTTCAGACAAAACTCAAAAACAAGTAGAAAGGTAGCATAAATGAGCCGTGCGACTCGACAAAACCAACAATGTGGTTGTGCGCCGAGTGCAGCCTCAGATTAGCCTGGACATCCTCCCAGTCTGATCAGACTCTTCTTTAAGTTCTCAAAAGGTAGATAAGGGTCTAAGCTACCTCTATGCGGGCAGCGAAGACTCTGATCAGACTGGGCGGATGCCCAGGCTGATCTGAGTCTGCGCTGAGCGCACAACCACATTGGTGGTTTTGTCGTGTCGCGGCTCATTAATAGTCATAACCGAAACGCAGAGAATGACATTATAAATACTCATTAGCCTTGCCGTACTTATGCATATCATGAAACTCCGAATGCTTCTATGGTTTCTGGAAATATTTACCAGTGTGACCCGTCTGTAAATAATTGTGGTCTACGTATGTGACGAATGGAGACCGTAAAGTCGGGTAAGGCTCTGTCTGACATAGTTAATATAAAAAAAATCAAAAATTGATATTTTGAAATTCAGCATTCAACCCACATCACCACAGGGGAAATCAATAGAAATACATGTAGCCCGTGACAGTTCTAAATGTAAGACAACACAGTGAACAGCTTTTCCTCAGACAGATGGCCACCAAGGTACCCTTTACCCCTTTTTTGACCAGTGACCTAGTCCGCAATTCTTATTACATGTTTTCGAATGTGTCCATTTCTTGTTTTAGGAGTTTCTGGTGGATGTTTTCATTTTCATTAAATTTTCGAGGGCGTAGCTACCTATACGCAAATACGCAGGTGCGTATTGAAATTTTGTCAAATTGGGACAAAATTTCAACACACACCTGCGTATTTTCATGCTGAAATGTTGTTAATTGGGCATAGTTTTAATGCTAACTGCCAACAGACAGAAAATTTGAAATATCTTAGCGGCTTAACCCCCTATAAAGCATAATTGTGCGTACAGTGTAATGGCCCCTAGCTACGCCCCTGATTTTGAATAAGTAAACAGTGATGTCATTGATAAGACACCGCGTTTTGCGGCATCTGAATTGGGTCTGCACTGTACATGTCTGCAAATCATCTCTAAAACGGGTTTCCAGTCTAAAAGGGGGCTAAATAACGAACAGATAGTACGGGGCCAGAGAGGGGCCATATCAGGGATATACTGTATACTGATAGATGGGTCGAATTTTAAACAATCGGAGATAAAATGTTCGCATTTGTAGTGTTGTCATGGTACGTTATCAACTCACTGGAACGTTCATTTTAATCAAGTAGGCCATGGTTAATTTCCTGTCTGATCAAAAGAACTGTCAGAGGTCTGGGAAAACATTGTCGCCTTATAGATGTACATGATCCTCGTCATGGGGAAAATCTGCCTGTGCCTGAACACAAGCAAAATGCGCATGCGGAGATCGGAGATAGCATATGGAGCTGGGCTTCCGTATTTAGCCACTTTATAATAAGCCACTTTAATTGTTCAGTCTAATCATTATATGTCCATGTGCACCCTGCGAAAACTCAGATCAGCTAGAAATCCCCCTGCCCCAGTCTGATCAGAGTCTTCGCTGTCCGCATGGACAGCAATTAGACTAAACATTTAAAGTGGCTGGTTATACTTTCAAGGAAAGCAACGCTTCGACTTTCGTTTTGCATTCCTTCTCGATTGGGATAAACTCAACTGGAAACAATTTGCTCCCTTGGGTATTTTTATTGTATTTATTATTACCATTTCATGTTTATAAATTAGCTGTAAAATTCATGCAAACAGTGCAGATCCTGATTAGACGCCGCCTTTAGCGGCGTCTATTCTTGGTCTACACTGTTTGCCTATGTCTCTTATATGGTACACACTATCGGATCGGCTTCGAGTCCCGCTTGAGGCAAGAATCTTTCCTACTGTAAAAGGGGTTCCATTGCACACAGCCTTTCATTGGTTTAAACAATATTCTATTTAATACATACCACATGGTTACAAAACAGTTCAATATACATTATGGTGCAGGATCTGAGGGTAAGCGAAACGCTTTTATGAAAATCATCTCCTATCATTGTCAACGTCTGATCGTCCTGATATAACTGAAATACTGTTGAAAAGGACGTAAAAGCGCAAGTCATCTATGAAACACAAGGTATTAATGGGTTAGGACAGGTTTTGTAGTAACGCTACATATATCACCATTCATTATAACCAATTTCCAATCAAAGGAATTAATTGATAGAGATAATATTGACTAGTCATTTTAAATGTTTGTTGTTACAGTATCCAAGGTGCCAGCATTGGTTCCACGACATGCCACAGAAAGATGATTTTGTGGTAGTGATAACAAACTGAAGAAATAAGCACAAAGGTCACGGTACAAAATGTGTACAGTTTGCTCGTGTTGTAGTATTATGGTCTGTCCAAGCATATGTTCTGTCAAACCTGCGTTTAGCAATCATCCAAGGTGTACAGTCCAACCTCCCCTAACGGTCACCTCCCACCGACGGTCAACTCTTAACATCGGTCACTCTATTTTCCCCCCGTTTTATTTCCTATATATTTTTCACCTCTGACCAGCGGTTACCTCTTTTACGGTCAGCGGTCTCAATTTTCGACGAAAAACGGTCATAATTACCTCTGTAACGGCCAGTGTTGTAAGGTTTAGTATGGTTCTTTTTCAATTACTGAGCGATATTATACGCTTTGTTACTTATCAGCTAATAGCAATAATGTATAGTCATGGTAAATGTGAAGATCACACAAAATATTTCCTTTTTCAGACATATACTTCATTAAAAATGTTGCTTTACTGGTACTTAGTGGTCAAATACCAACTGAAAGCCTGTATTTCAACCCTTCGAACAACAGCAACCTCTACACAACAGCCAGTTTTGACTGTTCGGGATGTTGGCCCTTATAGAGAGGTTGCACTGTAGTTTAGATTTATTATATTTTATTGTGTTTGTATGCATACATTGCGCAAACAATGGGGTCGTGTTAGTTATAGGTTCTCTCAAAATCAGTGACAGCCCTTCCCCTAAAACATGAAATACAACAACCAACATGGCACAAACTATATATATATATCAACAATACAGAACTGCAATGTTTAACATAAATACCAACAGCGAACATTTATAAAATAAAAATAATAATGATAGTAATAAAACTATAATAAATAAATAAATACTGACATAAAAGAGTATATCAATAATCATGTAATCAATCTAAAAGATAATTGATTACTCGTGCAAAGAAATATAAAAAGTGAACTAAGAGGTAAACAAATAAATGAATAAATTTAATCCAGTCTGTTCATGTTCAGTAATGAAATGCAGCAACATACCCCCTCCTCCCTCCCCTAACACCGGCTTTAACGGAATTTAAATGTCACACTGACTTAAATAAGCTAAAGGACAAGAAAATACTTAAGTTGCACTTTGATTCATTACGGGAGACATTTTTACGGCCGCCATATGATTCTTAACACCAGCTGCATTGAAGATAGAATGAGCCGCGACACAAAAAACCAACAAAGTGGTTGTGCGCCCAGCTTAGATCAGCCTGGGCATCCGCCAATAGTGATCAGAGTCTTCGCTGTCCGCATGGAGGAAGCTTAGACCCTACCCTACCATTTAAGCGCTTAGCGAAGAGTCTGATCAGAATGGGCGAATACCCAGGCTGATCTGAGTCTGCGCTGGGTGCACTACCACTTTGTTGGTTTTGTCGTGTCGCGGCTCAAATAATGAATTCTGAATAACCGCTGAAAGCAAGAAAAAAATCGAGGGAACGAATGGAACAAAAACGTATACTAGTGTTTGTGAACAAATTAGACAGTTAGCAGTTGTATCATTTCCATTGATTATCTGTTTATTGTCATTTACTGGCATTTTATTGGTAAAGATTTCTATCTTTTCGTCAATGTATTAATGACTGGGACATCAAAGACGACGAAGCGCAAAATTTACGTGATTTAAACGTGAATTCGATAGTAATTAAAGCGACATTGGGAATTTTAAATCACTAGAATCAATAAAGCAGTGGCTTAAACCTCTCATTAAACTTGTGAAAGAGCAATAAACAGGACCATTATTTGTCCATTACTTAAAATGTCGAGTTTGTCAATTTATAAGTTTTACTGACGGTTTGGGTTGTACATCTTGAAATTTTACCTCGTAATATGAAATTACGAGTTCGTAATGCTGCTCTCTCACATAGCCGTATATCCTTGCGAATGGGCTTACGAATGCTATTCGCCGCCAATTCGCAGTGATCGCAAGACATTCGTATGCGTTCGTAAGCATTCGCAGGCATTCTCGGGACGTTGCGAAGATTAGAAACATGCTCCTAAAATTCGCAAGGAAAGTATATTCGCAACATATTCATAGCAATCGTAAGCCATTCTTATTGATGGCAAGGCATTTGTAGTGATCGTAAGGCGTTTGTAGGCCTTTGTTAGCATTCATTCTTACTTTTCTCACCCAATATGACCTTTGATTTCTTTGCCTGAGTCTTCTACGTTGGGCCTGCTGCTGCTGCTGCCTTCTTACTTGCTCTTCTTGCTGCAGAGCAACAGCAGCACGGAGCATAACAACAGCATGCTCAGAAACCAACTCGGACATTGTTGCCACTTGTCTCGGTCATGCCTGAAGTAGAAATGTATAGAGGATAAGGGAATTATACCATTTTTGCTACCCTAATGACACCGACCGAGACGAGTGTGCAATATTCGCACTGAAATTGCTAGAAATTAGCAAGACATTCGCATGGCAATCTTAATGTTTGTATGGCATTCTTATGTATTTGCAAGTAATCGCAAGTGTTGGCAAGCCGTTCGCACGCATTCTAAGTGCATTCTCAAGAAAATGTAAAAAAAAATCGTAACCCATTCGCTTTATTCGTAATGGATTCGCAACTGTTTGTTCGCATTCGTGTGACATTCATAATGCCCTACCATTTTCAGTATTTCTCTCGGCCAATCATATCATTTTCGGCGATTTTGCCGCGAATTTCAAATTTTCATATTCGCATAATATTCGGCTAGGTGTGAGAGCAGCACAAGTAAAGGACCTGCATTGTATTGCAATGTGCCCACTTCAAGGGCAAAGGACTTATAAGCTTAAGGCGTGAATTTTCCCCATGATTAAAAAGTTATACGGATCACTGACTTCTGCTTTGCATTTTTGACTATGACATGTAACTTGCATGACAAATGAATTATCAAGTGTTTGTGTCTACGTAAAATACGTTAAACATATGTTGGCGTTGACGTCATTGTTGAGATAAATTGTAAATTATCCTCTAACTGATCGTTGAAATAATGATTTATTGTATACATTTCACCCTTTTTTGACTTACATTACTTACATAACAGACAACACTGGATAGTTTTGACTATATGTATGTGACCTTGACCTCATTCCAAGGTCATGGTACACAATATAATCATTGAAGATCACAGTGCTACTGTTGACCATTCTTCTTCTTTGGCTAACTGAGTATCGTCCCCCCTCTCGGTGATCCAGCTTCCCACTCATATATATTGCGTACTTGCATCGCATAAGTCTGCTGCATGAAGGAAATGCTGGGTCACCGGGGGGGGGGGGGGGGGGAGGGGGGGGAGTACTTGTATTTTAGTTATAGTGAAGCGTTCTCTTTTGGCCGTTTTGACCGGAAGTAGAACTACGGTTTTGCATGTTTAAATGCCAATCAGGCGTAACAAGAAGAAAACCATTGCTTTGTATTGTGATATGCGTGTATTTAGCATGAATTTATGAGAACAACTTATGGATGAATGACTAATTTCAATATCTTTATTACCTCAAAAAATGAGGTATGCGAAAACCTTGAATTGAGGGTAGGTAGGGTCAGACTGGATTATCTCCCCATGTCTTTGGATCTGAATCACAAATGATCTGATTTCATACGGTTTACATATTTGTGGAAGCTTTGCTAAGAAAAAATTGCACACTTTATACTTGGTGAAAATTCGGACCTGTCGCGCCGGCCTAATGGGGAAAATCCTCGCCTTAAGCATTGAAGTCCTTTCAAGATAAGCAAATAAAAAATATTACAAAACGAGGCCTAGATGTATTCAGCTGCTTATTGTCCCTGATTTCGTTATTTCGTTTCTTTGGGTTTTATGTTAATTACATGTACTATCCACCATGTTTAACACTGAGCCTATGCTTCGTGCACTTAAGGTACTTAGATACACAATAACTCTGTATTGACTTGTTAAAACACACAACAGAGTTATTGTTCATGGTGAAAATCAATCGACTATGGAATATATACACACTTACAATGTCTACCATAAAGATCCTAAGTTTTCGGGCAGATACGTCGGTACAAACAGTGGAAACCGTGATCAGACTGTTCCTTAGGAACCAGAATGATCAAGGTCAATACAATTTCAATTCCATCTGCGCATTTTTGAGGCATTACTCTATAGTAGACCCGGAACAACAGGAAAATAAATAACAGGGCAAGGACCGGCTGTGCTTGCAGCAGGTGCAGTATTTGGGCAATCTTTTTGGGGGATATTTTTGAACTTATACATTGTTTTTCTAGGAAACAAAATGGTGAATCAGCTGGTATAATGAAATTAATGCCCCACCAATATTTTTATTCACTATTCGTCTACCTTAATCTCATCCATATCCGCACTCTAAACCAGACAAAACTAGTCCACTTTATCAAACTCTGCACAGTCCTTAGTCTATCAGTGGTAAAAAGTCTAAACACAAAAAGAAAACGGATCAGGCTTTTCGCGTCATCGAGGAAGCTGATTTTGGTATACTAAATGCATTTTTCATGTAATATATTTTGATAAAGGTGGGGAAATTCTGCATTTATTGATTACAGAGTTAATGCCCCTGTTTATCAATACTTGGGAAGCTATGGAGCCCATAACAGAAAGGGCTAGGAATATGGACGGTTTTGAAATTTCATATATGAAATGGTCATAAAAACTAAGCATACCCATATATTTTTGTACTTTTTCAACCAGTGTAAAGGTGAAAGTGGGAGTACATGTATATTGCTCCGCTTGTGGTACTCTTAGTACGGAAACAATTAATTTGAAAATAAAGAAAAAATAAGAAAGAAAGAAAAATACAAACAATATCTCTCGCCTAATCTGCGCTGCATGGTGACACCGGTTGACCGGTAAGCAGTTTTAATAACAATCATACACTCTTGTCATAAATGAGCACTAAATATGAGATCATTGAGCTTGGCTATTGGTACATGTATTTGCAGAACGGAACGGAACAGAGAAATTCTACAGAATGAATCGCAATGTTCGAGTGTATAAGATTGACAAGGGAGGTTATTAGTGCGCCTTATTTCCATAAAATAATATGCAAATTTAGCAATCAATCTTATGATAATAATTAATAATTACTTAAGAAACCAGCATGGGTATTGGTATATGGACAGACGATCGGCGCCACGTTACTGCGTTCCGCTCCGCTAAGGTGCATTCCGCTAAGGTTCGATATGAGAATTGAAATACACACACACGACTTTTGATACTTAGCGGAACAGAACGTAACGGAACGGAACATAGACTTTTTACGGACTAAAACGCGTTGTTAATTTATAAGCTTGACAAGGGAGGTTATCATTGCGCTTTATTCCGTAAAATAATATGCAAATTAAGCAACCAATCTCATTTTAATAATCAATATGTACTAATTTGTGAAACCAGAAAGTGGGGGAGGATGGAGGCTAGTAGCGGTTCCGTTTCGCAAAATACAAATAACCACCATAGTCCGAGAGCCCGTGGTAGGTTTATTCATGTGGTCGAGGCCAAAAGGTTTGAAGGTATTTTCTTATGTAAAAAAGTGTGCTGAATTCAAAAATTAAAGTCTTAAAAAATCCATTGATGCACAAAGTCGGTATACTCAAAAGATTACACATGGGGTGCTCCAAATCTCGAAAGAGCGTCAAAATGGGGGTACCCTTATATTTTGTAATATTTTCTGTCTTCTACGTCCGCTGCAGTATTAATTTTGATATCAAATGATACTTGATACATGCTAAAAAAGATCAAATAATCATTTCTACATTATCTTTGCCATATTATGGGAAGCTTTACTTTCAAAATGAAACCTCTTGAAAAAAGCCACGAAAACTGGTGATTTTAATATTCAACTCATAGGTAGATAAAAATATTGATATAAAACATCGAAAGTAGCAGTTATTATACCCCGGCACAATAAGTATGTCGAGGGGTAAATTGTTTTTGCCTTTCCATCTGTTCATCTGTCTGTCTATCCGTCTCTCTGTCCATTTGTCCGTCAGCCCTTCCATCCGCTAGTTAACATTTGCGTTAAAGTTTTGCGTTAAGTGTATTTTCTTGGCTCTGTTTTCCTGCAAATCTTTACGATGACTTGTTCATATGTACTAAGTGTTACCACAGGATGGATATAGATCAGCTTGTATCACCTGGAAGCTGCTGCTGGCTTAAGGTCAAGGTCACAGACTTGGGAAATATGTATAACAGTTACGTTAAAATTTGTGTTAAGTTTTTTGCTCAGTTTTCTTGAAAGATTTTACTGGAACTGGTTCATATGTGTCTATTGTTACTACAAGATAGATACTGATCAGTTTGTTTCATCTGCATACTGCTGCTGGCCAAAGGTCAAGGTCACAGATTTAGAAATTTGTACAAAAGTTGCGTTAAAGGTTGCGTTTAGGCTCGTCTGATGATTTTGCTTTTGCACTGTTTTCTTGCTAGTCTTTACTAGAACTGAATGAATGAATATGTGTTAAGTGTTACTACAGGATAGATACTGATCTGTTTGTGTCACCTAAATGCTGTAGCTGACCTAATGTCAAGGTCACAGTCTTTGAACAATATATACATATAAAATATATCTGTAAAAGTTAGACTTTAAAGAGTGTATTCTTTCGCTTATTGCCATATCTTGGGATGGAATCTTTTGATATGTGACTGGGTCTATTGCTGTGTAAGATTGAATGTCTGCCTGTCTGTTTCTTAACAGTTTGCATTAACATACAATGCATTATGTAAAGTTTATTTTCTGTAGGCGGTGGCCCCAGTCTGAGGTATACGTGAGCCCCAGCTTATTGCACTAGCTGGGTTTGAAAAACATCTCTAGCCACAAATTATTCGAAACAGTTTTCTTTGGACTTTGCTTTAGTCATTTGGGGAAGAATTAGCTCCAAACAAGATAAAGTCTGACACATTGGCGATATGGCAACCTCTGTACTTTTATATTGTTCGTCCATATCGTATATTCTTTAACTGTCATTTTAAATACGTTTCAAATACATTAATAATACTGTTTTCATTCTTTTTTCAGGTAAAATGGTGGAGACAGTAGTACAGAAAAGAGGATAATCAGTTGAAAATGAGCTAAATGGGGCCTTTCCAACCGAACTCAAAAGAACAGCAAAGGGTTTCGAAGTGAGCTTGTGCATATGGTCAGTCTCAGATGAACGTTTGGTCTGTTGACATACACTATGGGCCTTCACAAAACTTCGGCCAAAGAGACAGATCCCTGATTTCTGTGAAGGGCCCCGCATACGCATTTAAATATCTACCTGATGATTTGTGTAAAGATACTTGTTCCCTTTGCGAAGTCCGTATACATGGTAATATCGTTCCTCTTTTTTCTTTCCAGGTAGAAGATGGAAACAACTGACGAGACAAGCGAACCATCAGTAAAGCGTGAGTGTATTATGTATGGCGATTCTAAACAGAACAGATTTGTTCGCGATCTGATAGCGTCACCCAACAGCCAGGACTTGGAATGAACATTGCTTGGGATAATTACGATGAAAGTATTGAAACATTGTCTGGGATCGGTACTGTTCATGATACTGTCGGTATATGTTATCAGAATGTGTTTGCAAATCCAAGTGTCAGATCCCTCAAAAAAACGAAAGACAGCATTTGATTCTTCACTTAAAACAGAGCCTACGACATATTGAAAGAAACCTGAGATCAGGTCCTTTGATTCCGAGTCTGTTGCTTGGTCCACCGGGGCTCAACTGGTGACCTTCTTTTACTTCAGATTTCCAGTGGGGTTGTTTGGCAGGCCAGGGATCTCAACCTGTCAGACGGCCCGTTGTATCTGTTGAGTCCTCGTCTTTGCTTCTTCATGGTGTTGAAATTTGATTTATGTGTTTACCGTGATGATTCATTGACGAGTTAGAGGGTTATCATGCGAACCGAACAACCAACTAAATGTTTTGTACCACTTCAGAAACTGAGGGTGAGGTTGGGCCTGTAAAATCGATTTAAGCCCCCCAGTAATTCATTACTGACCGTTCAAAGGCGGTAGTTCTGTTGTGGTTTTCTGTTGCCTGTTTTTGGTGTCAGAGTTTCTGTGATGTTTTACCTTGTGTATGTTCTTATTATTTTTGGTTCGGTTTGGGTTGCTGAGTGGCCACCTTTCGGGAACAAGCTGCTCACTCGGTTGGCCATATGTTCTCTGTATCTTGATTATTTGTAATCTTAGTTGTTTCCAACTATGGTTTGAGGGCTGGATTTGGATTTTGATTGTTTCAGTTCCTGGTCTTTGCACACTTTTTACTTTCAGCTCAGCCTGGACATATTCTTCTGCTGGAAAGGCGAGACCAAACATGACCTGTATTGTGATCTTTGTTTGATGGCACCCAAAAAGGGACTGTAAAAGGGACTATCTTCTGCTTCCGATTTCGTTTAGAATCGCCAGTATAATACTCTCAAGTTTCACTGTTACGTAGTTAATTTGTGTCTGATCAATTGTTTCCAGCTTCTTACTGAAATGAAAAAGGAATGAAATTGTAGACGTCCTTTGATATCACCAGATATATAGACTTCGCCGAGCGAACAAGGTTTTTTAACCATTAGGTGGCTATTTAAATGCGAATGCACGGCCTTTTACAGCAATCAGGGATATGTGTCTTTGGCCGTAGTTTTGTGAAGGCCCATAGTGTGTTGTAAACAGACATCAAAAGTCCAGATGAGACTGAGCAGAGGCACACACTCAATCCAAAACCCCTCCCTATTCTTTTATCTTCACTTGGCAAAGCCCCATTAAACTCATATACAGCTGATGTCTCTCCTTCTGTACAACTGCCTCTCTTTTACCTAAAAAGAAAGAAAAATATATTTAAAATGTATGACGGGATAAAGAATATGGGGGTGACCAATATAAAAGTACAGAGGTTGCTATATCGCAAATGTGTCAAACTTTGTCTTGCGTAGAACATGTTCTTCCCCAAAAGTAATTAAAACAAAGTCATACAATATCACGAACAATTTGTGATCAGAAGTTGTTTTTCCAGCCCAACTAGAGCAAGTGAGCAAGGGCTAACGTATACCTCCTGCCAGAGCCACCGCCTACAGAAATTAAACTGTACATAATACATTTATGCAAAAAATGTTAACAAACAGACAACCAGACAATCAGTCATGTCCAGCAATAGACCCAGTCACATTTCAAAAGGCTCCATTCCAAGATACACTCTTCAAAGTAAAACTTTTACAGAGATATTATATAAAGTTCAATGTCTTTGACATTAACCTTAGGTCAACAAGCAGCATCAAGGTGACACAAACAGAGCATTATATATCCTGTAGAAACACTAAACACATACATGTATGTAACAGTTCCAGTAAAGACTTTCATTTCAGGAAAACAGCAAAAGCAAAGATTTAACGTAAGCGTTAAAGTAACTATTATATGAATTTCTAAGTCTGTGACCTTGAACTCAGGCCAAAAGCAGCATCCAAGTGATGCAAACTGATAAGTATCTATCCTGTAGTTTTTTTTTTGTAGTAACACTAAGCACATATGCACCAGTTCCAGTAAAAACTTTCAAGAAAACTGAGCAAAAGCAAAAACATAACGCAAACTTTAACGAAACTGTTTTACAATTTTCTAAGTCTGTGACCTTGACCTTAGGCCTGTAGAACCTTCCAGGTGATGCAAGCTGGTCAGTATCCATCCCGAAGTAACTTTTGACACACATGAACAAGTTTCCATGAATACTCTCAGGAAAACAGAACAAAGATAAAACTTAACGCAAAACTTTAACGCAAATGTAATTAACGGATGGAAGGACAGACGGACAAATGGACAGACAGACGGATGGATAAGCAGAAGAACGAATGGAAAGCCAAAAACAATTTGCCCCTTGACATACTTACTGTGCCGGGGGTATAACAACTGCTACTTTCGGTGTTTTTATCAATATTTTTATCTACATATGAGTTGAATATTGAAATCACCAGTTTTCGTGGCTTTTTCAAAGGGTTTCATTTTGAAAGTAAAGCTTCCCATAATTTGAAAAGAAAATGTGGAAATTGTTATCTTATCTTTTTTAACATCTATTTAGTATTGCTTGATATCAAAATTAATATTCAAGTACACACAGAAGGCGGAAAATATTACTAAATATATGGGTACCCCCATTTTGACGCTCTTCCGAGATTTGGAGCACCCCATGTGTAATCTTTTGAGTATACCGACTTTGTGCATCAATGGATTTTTTTAAGACTTTGATTTTTTAATTCAGCACACTTTTTTACATAAGAAAACACCTTCAAACCTTTTGGCCTCGACCACATGAATAAACCTACCACGGGCTCTTGGACTACCAGCATGCTGGGTGACTACGGGGGAGAAGTTGGCTAGTAGCTGTGCCGTTTCGTTCCGCAAAAATACCAATAGCTCATTAAAAGTCGTGACTCTGTACAGCTCACATGGCTGGTATGATATATGTTTGTTTTGAGAGCTACTCTGGTATCATATATCCATACCAGAGTAGCTGTCGTTTAACCTAATTAGGACAATACATCTTTGCCGGTATAACAGACATACAAACGAACGCTTTGGTTTTGGTTTATAAAGGACGCATAACCACTTTGTTGGTTTTCTCGCGTCGCGGTTCAATTATCAAGTTGCGGAAGAAACATCCGGAAATTCATTAGTTTTCAAATCGTTCCAGACAGACGCTTAAACGAAAATTTATCTCGAGATTATCAAAGGGATGTAATTAGTCTTAATATTCTTAAATAGAAATCATCATGTTCCTTCCCGCCACATGCTATTAGCTATATTCTCCAGGGTATATACCGCGATATGCTTTCTCAATGCACATGGAAACATCGCAGACTAAGATCAGTCTGTACATCCATTGCAGCTCACGCCTGTGGATTTCTCAGAGTCTGCATATGGTTACAGGTAACATTACTCTGACAAGTCGGCTTAAATAACGTAGCTGCTGACAAGTAGACTTAGGATCCCTGTCTGATCTTAAATATGAAACGAAAATATATTTATTAAAAATCTTGGTTTAATTGATGACTTGTCCAAAGAATAAGGTTCACAAAACTTCACAGACAAAAAGGTTACTAATATTTCTCAACAACGCGTAACATGGCACATCCGCAAGTTCACAGACGTTTCCGATCCATAAACCGCTTGTCAATAACTATAATTATCACTTGTGCTACGAATGTAGCCGGTCGAGTTAGTCGACAGGTTATCGCAAGACAGTCTAATTATTTACTATGTGTGTGAAATTGGCATTAGGTACTCGAACCCCATGCATATTATTTCCAGAATGGTACTGGCTAGCACGGACTTCTCTAACTGCATGATATTGTCCATTGTGATATTTGCTAACATAGGGTTCGCTATCTGACGACTTCTGTGCATGGTACTGGCCAGCAAGGTATTGGCTAGCTTGCGGTTATCTTATGCATTGTATTATCAAGGGTGTGATTTCGTTTCGATGAATTCCATGCATTGTATAGCCAGCATGGGATTTGCCATTCATCGTATTCCGTGCATGGTATTGCCGGCCTGGTGTTGGTTTGCATAGGATTCGCCGTTTGACGAATCGCGTGCATTGTATCAGTTACCTCCGAGCTCACCATTAGACAAATTCCTTTCGAGGTATTGGGGTTCGACATGGGAAGAATAAACTTCATGATATTGCTCAGCATGGTATTTACTGGCAAGGGCTTCGTCATTCGACGGATCCCATGCATGTTATTGGTGAGCATGGAATTGACCATTCGACATGTCATATATATGGTATTGTCCAGAATGGCATGACTTTGGCATTCGAGGAATACGATGCGTGATCTTGCCAAGCACGATTTTGGCTGGCATGGTGTTCGTCGTTCTACGCCGAATTCCTTGTATGGTATTAACCAGCACATTTCGCCATTCGTTAAAGTTAACAAGAAACTTCGTTCACGCTTGGCAATGCATTTTCCGCCACTTGTTGACTTACTGTTTATCTGGGGTACTAGATATATCGGAACTTTTCCTTTTTTCTCAGGTCTCTAGCAAATATGAAGTAGATAAAACAAATATATTCACATATATTTTTAAAATTCAAATTCATTAAGGTGGAATAGGACAAAACCCAAATTTTCAGTTTTCGTGTAAAAAGAACAATAATCAAGAAGTTCAGCACTTTCTAAATGACAAAATGGCTTTCTTTTAAGTGTGAAACAAATAAATCTTTTTCTATGACGTCATGAAAATGTGAGGGTTTGACGTGTTTTTATGCAAAATAAATAGCGCTTGTTTATATATGATTTTTGAATTTGTTTTGCTGTCCGTAAAGGTATTGCAATAAATTTCACACCAAAGTGCGAGCTGTCAAGAGGTCTTTAAAGATATGTTATTGCTTCTTCCAATTATTTCCGCATTTTGTGTTGATTGGGGCAAATATGACCTTTCATTAGCTATCGAATATTGCTGAATTTTACATAAACGCTTAAATAGAGAAAAAATGTCTCCGAAAGATATATCTGAAATTTTTATATGTTTTACTGAAATATGTTGGCATGTAATTTTTGAAATAATTCAAAGTTTTCACCGCGCAAATTTTTCATAAAGTAGATTTGTTTAACTATACTCCCTGTTCCGATAATGTCGTTTCTTTCAACGTAAAAGGGAGATTATTCCTAAGAATGTTTTCTAGTTAACGTTTTGTTTATAGTGAAACATTTATGGTCTCTTCTAGAGAATATTACTTTACGAAAAACGAAAAATCTGAATTAATATCTTATTCTGTCTTCCAGGGAGGAAGATTTCAATGTATCAGGGGTTCATGTTTACCATGACATTTATTTTGCGTAACGTGACGTCCCATTTATTAAACCCCTACGAACCGCGTATTTTCCGACGTCAATTACTTCCGAAAACAGCAAAACCGGGAAAATGAACCCCTGACCTGTTAGAACTCTACTGTCTAGAAAAAGGAATGAGATATTTCTTCGATTTTTTCGTTTTTCATTTTCATATATTTTCTAGAATAACTCGACATCGCTTTATTGGAATTAAAAGATATGTCGGCAACCGCTCTTAGCGCTTAATTGAGTTTGACGCTAAAAAAAATCGACGTTATCTGAACAGGGGGTATGGTTTGAAAAATCTACTCTAAGAAATATTTACGCGGTAAAATTTTAATATTATTTCATCAATATTTCAACTAAACATTTCATTAAAACTTATCAAAATTTGAGATATATTTTTCGGAGAAGTTTTTTCTCTATTTCAATTTTAACGTGAAAAAGCGAAATTTCAACAGCTTATGAAAATTAATGTGTGTGTCAATTTAGTCGTAATGTGTAGAGATTGTGCGAAAAGTGTAGCACAGCTTTATGGAACTCTTGATGGCACGTACTTTGGTATGAAATGTATTTCAATACTTCAACGGACTGCAGAAAAATGTCGATTAATGCGGATATCTGAGAGCTATTATTTTGCGTGAAAAAACGTCAAACCATCACATTTTTACGACGTCATTGAAATAGGAATTGTTTATTTCACGTTCGAAAGAAAGTCATTTAGTGAGTCACAAATGACTGAAGTTTTTGATGATATATTGTTTGACTAGAAAACTGAAAATTTTGGTTTTGTCCTATTCCACCGTAAGACTATGAAGTCATACTTCAAGCCGATTTTCCATGGAACGCATTTAAGGCGGTTTCAACATAACAGAAAAATTCCAAATTTGAAAGAGGACACAATCTTCTTTATGGCATTGTAAAATGTAATTATATTGAAAAAAACCCTGAATGATGGGACTAAGTTTTTTGCTAAGTTAATTGATTTCAAAACTACATGTGCATGTACAGCTTATCCAGGGATACAAAATCTATAGTTACATGTACAAGGAAAGGAAGGGTGATATAGTCGTTTCATGGGATCTGGTGGAAGGATGAGATTATTAATAGGACGCTGAAGAGGTAAAAAAGCACGGACCTAGATGTTTAGCATCTAGATCATCAAGACCAGACCAAACGATATTCATATGTAACCGTGGCGTTGTAAAATATTTTAATAAAGATAATTATTATTCTAGAGATCTGTCCACGTCTCTTAATATTGGCATTCGAATATATATTAAGTACCCTCATGCTTCGTATGTGGACAATAGGGAAAGCAACAAAACACACACACACACACACACACACACACACACAATAAATAGATAAAAAGAAAATAAACAGAAGTTTCTGAACCCACATGGACAATACGAAAACAAATAATGATCATTAACACATCTGATACGTCACAAATAATAAATACGTTGAGCACATGAAGTTTATTATCACACTTTGTCGCAGAAACAATTTCGGTTTTGTTTTACGCATGGTAAAAATCCCCACTTTGCGCGCAACCAAGTGAGATTGCCTACTTTGCGCAGTGCAAATCCGGCATCGTACCGATTCCTACTTTGCAAAATCGAATGTTTGTTTCTGCCTTTGAGAGATAATCTGAATATAGTGTTTCTTGTCCGGCTCTTCTAACCTCCTAAAATACCTTAGCCAATCGTTAATTATTCATTTTTAAGGACTGGTCTAGTGAAAGTCGACTGGTAATAGCCAAAATCGCTATTGACAGTCGACTGGTAATAGCCATTTCACGTCAAAATCGCTTTTACCAGTTGACTGGCAATAGCCATTTGAGCCGCGACACGAAAAAACCAACAATGTGGTTGTGCGGCCAGCGCAGACTCAGATCAGCCTGGGCATCCGCCCAGTCTGATCAAAGTCTTCGCTGTCCGAATGGAGGTAGCTCAGTCCCTTAGCTACCCTTTAAGCGCTTAGCGAAGAGTCTGACCAGACTGGGCAAATGCCCAGGCTGATCTGAGTCTGGGCTGGGCGCACAACCACATTGTTGTTTTTCTCGTGTCGCGGCTCATTTTAACGTGAAGTCGCTACTGCCAGTTAGTTGGTATTATAGTATTTTCCCTACAGTTTCTTATTACAAAAAAGATTAAGAGTTTGCATCCCACTTCATGTTTGTAGCTGCAAAGTACGAAAAAAATGGCGTTGGGTTACCTAGGAGCCTCGATAACTCAGTGGCTTAAGCACTGGCCTGATTAGGTAGCGGTCTGGGCCGAATCCCGATGAAAGTGGATTTCATTCCAATCGTTAACGGGGTTCCATTACACACAAACTTTTATTATCAACCTTCCATCTGCTCGACATGACTGAAATGCCATTGTAACGGCCGTAAAAACGCAAGTTATCTGTCTGCCTTATAACTGAAAAACTGTTTGAGCCGCGACACGAGAAAACCAACAATGTGGTTGTGCGCCCAGCGCAGACTCAGAATAGCCTGGGCATCCGCCCAGTCTGATCAGAGTCTTCGCTGTCCGCATGGAGGTAGCGTAGACCTTTAGCTACCCTCTAAGCACTTAGCAAAGATTCTGATCCGACTTGACGGATGCCCAGACTAATCTGAGTCTGTGTAGGGCGCACAACCACATTGTTGGTTTTGTCACGTCGCGGCTCATTTGTAGATTGGTATGGAAATCATACTAAATTTAGACCCGGCCTTCATGGCAAGTGGTTAAACGGGATGTTTATCAATACCACTGGTTTCGGTTCGAGCCTTGCTTGGAGAACAGATCTGCTCGCGGAAGGGCATGTGATTTTCTGCGGGAACTCCTGATATCTCGTAACTTTGCATCGTACACCAAAAACCCGGCTGAGCGGGAGAACATACAAACGTTACGGTTGATATTAGGAAAGGAAACAGCAGATGATCAGTACGGTTATAAACGGTGAGTGACATCTTCAGTACAAGGGAAACCCTCGACCTATCATGACACTAAAAAAGGTCATTATTCTTGCGTCTTAGCCTAAGCATCTGTACAGATAGACTGTCACCAGTCTATGAAAGGATAATGTGACAAAGGAATGCAAGATTTTACAAACAATTTAATATGATACTAATTTTACATCTTCTGATAGCTGAATTTAATAGTGACGGCTCTTATTGGACAGAACAAAAATCTGATGGTTTTTAAATGGCTTATAGTCATTACTGGAATCTGGAGCCAGTCTACTGTACAGACTGACCAGATTTCTCGCTTTTGCTCTGTATAGTCTACAAAATTAGTAGACTGTTGGTAATAACAGAGAAGACTCCGAAAAGACCGCGGAGATGCACGGTTTATCCATCACAAACAGTAAGATCTCTTAGTATCACGTAGTATCCTAGGAGCCCCGGTAACTCAGTAGGTTAAGCGCTGGCCTACTGATTTAGCGGTCCTGGGGCCGTATTTATAAAATAACTTAAATCGTTGCTATGCTGTTGCTAAGGCTAAATTCCTGTGAAGGAGATTCCCTACAACTATAAAATTTGCTCTGGAGGAACAGTCTTTTTCAGACTGTTCCTCCAGAGCAAATTTCATAGCTGTAGGGAATCTCCTTCATAGAAATTTAGCCTTAGCAACAGCATAGCAACCACTTAAGTCGTTTTATAAATACGGCCCCTGGGTTCGAGACTCGCTGGAGGCAAGAATCTTTTCAATCGTAAGCGGGGTTCTATTGCTCACAGCCTTTCATTATCACCCTCCCATCGTCCTGATACGACTGAAGTACTGTTGAAAAAGACGTAAAATTGCAAGTCGTCCATCCACCTTAGTATACTGTTATCTGTTGATGGGATAAAAAATGTATGAAATCGTGGCCACTCGTTAACTTTGAAGTGCGAAGGATCGTAAAAATAATGCAAGTATAAAGCAATCAGTAAAATTCATACATGCAGATAAACGAGAGTCCAACAATAAATTTAAAGAAAGAAGTTTGCTGATAACAAGATTTTGCACTTCTTGGACCAAAACTAAACAAACTGCCATTAGTGTTCTAATGCTGTTTGCGCTGCTACCATCAACTGGCAATAGCGACTTAACGTGGAAATCACTATTACCAGTCGACTGGCAATGGCGATTTCAACGTAAAATGGCTATTACCAGTCAATAGCGATTGTAACGTAAAATCGCTATTGCCAGTCGACTGACAATAGCCATTCCGTTTTATTAATCAGCGACCTGTACAAAGGACTTTTACCAATAAGTCGCAATATTTGAGTAGAAAACTTAAACATGTTTTTTCATGCTTGGAATGAATCAGTTTTGGTAACATTCTCACTTCAAATACACTACACTGCAGAGATCCCTTTCTTCAACTGACAGCAAGACTGCTTCTTCATTCGTGTCTTATTTTTAAGTCAATTTTCTTGTCACAACGTATTTCGCTTCTTGAAGCCACAGTCTCACTGTCACGTATTGAGGGCTAGGTTTTACTATGTTTTTAAAACGTGGCAAAACGGCAATGTACGTTGTTAAATGTAGTGAATACGTATATAGATATACCTAAATAAGTGGCCTAGTTATGTCTGACTGAAACATGGCATTTTGATATACGTAGCGTATACCTAGTAAAACGTAGCAACACGTAGTAAAACGTGGTCAAAACGTAGCCGAAACCGATCAAATACAAAAAAAAATGTAACAAGAATAAACTAGAGGTCCTCTAAGCCTCAGTCTCACTGTCATGTATTGAGGACTACTTTTTCTACGTATTCAAAACGTACCAAAACGGAAATATGCGTATTAAAACGTAGTGAATACGTATTATATACGGCTATATACAGCTAGCTGCGTTTGAACAGAAAATGCAACTTAAACGTAGCATTTCGAATTACTTACTGTATGTGTAGTAAAGCGTATTGAAACTTGGTCTAAACGTACTAGAACGTAGATGAAACATTACAAATATGTAGCCGTACATGACGGTCATCTACGTACTTAAATGCATTATAAACCTTTTCCCGCGTCTTAGTACGTTTTGTGACGTTTTATTCTGCGTCTTATTACGATCTGGTATGTCTTGAGATACCTTCTCAAACGTTACTTAGACTAGGCTGTTATTCCGGACACTACCTAGCAGTCCCTAATAAAACGTACGGAACTGTTACAGTAGTAGGTAAAAAAACCTGTTCTCATCCCTTCTAACGGCGTGGCACTAAGCCGTTTGATATAGAGGATCTTACACGAGTGCTCATGTATTATTGAATTTTTTAAACGAGTTGGGGAAAATGATAAGATGCGAGGCTATGCCGAGCATCTTATCATTTTCACCAACGAGTTTAATAAATTCAATAATACAGGAGCATGAATGCAAGATTCTGTTTGTCATATGACACTAAAAATCGCATTTTATAAGCACATATTGCAATAAAACGTCACGATTTCGCCATTAGAAAACGCGACGTTTTATGGACGTCAACGTGTATTGTTACGACGTAATTTGCATATTTAATCCACTAGTGGATTATCGATTTTAATGCATGGCTTTATTACACTCTCAGATGCGCCGTCATATGATAAAACAGGATAATACGAAGTAAATCGTAGTTAAACGTATTAGAAACATACTAGACACATAGTAGCACCTAAAAACCATAAAAACGTGGTACAGTTTTTTTGCCAAACGAAGGGCGGGAAACGTAGTACAACCTAGCCCTCAAAACGTGACAGTGAGACTGGGCCCATAACTCCATACACTGTCAAAGCCGTTTGCTTCATGTGATGTTGGTTGTTGTTTACATATGAAAACAGTTGAGTTTGCAAAACAGCGTGGATGCATATGACCAAGCTCAGCATGAGCCACCTCAACTGGATCTTCACTGTTTGCACTCTAGTCTTTCAATTCTCAATAAAATTTAGTTTGGGCGCAACACTTTTTTTTTAATTTGCAGATCTCAGTTTTGTCGTCTAGTTGTTTGGCACATTATGGGTTAAAATACACTTAAATAGAGAATACCATGCTAGTGTCTTTTGATAATAAGTTTATCAGGCGAGACCAGAAACGGCGTAGGAATGGCGAGGCTTGCCGAGCCAGTCCGACGTTTTTCTGGTCGAGCCTGATAAACTTGATATCAAAAGACACTATCATGGTTTTCTATTTATCATGCATCATTAAAAGATTTTAAGACGGAAAAGGAGTCAAACAAATGAAAAGCAAACGCAGTTTTGTTCGAACTTGCTGACGTAGCAAATGCATTATGACGTGAGTCGGTGACGTCATTTAACCAATCGAACGTTGATATCACGACCAACGTCAGTATATAGCCAATCGTCTTCTGAGATGACTTCTGAAGGCCTGATAACATTCACGCAAGCGCAGTTCTAAAGTGACATGATACCACATCATGTTATCGCACCCATGTTATCAGGTGAATTTTGCAGCAGATGCATGATAAAAGACCATACACCTGTACAGGATCGAAACAGCTTTACAGAAACACAAAATCGAATGTTCTAGTCCTGTTTTAGACCATTGATGACAAAATACCATGGATATAGCTGTGTCTTGTCTTGCTGTTCTAACGCCCTCAGTGTCTAACTCTATTGGTAGCCTGTGGGTAATTCAAAATTTTGAATCGGCGACCTGCACATAGGACATTTACCACCAAGTCGCAATATTTTGAGTAAACAGCTTACACATGTATTTGCATGCTTACAAGGTATCAGTTTTGGTAACATTCTCTCTTCAAAGCATACCGCACAGCACAGATCCTCTTCTTCAAGTGATTGCAAGTCTGCTTCGTCATTCGCGCACAGAATCTTCCTACTGATATAAGTTAATTTTCTTATCACAATATATGCCGCTTCTTCAACTCCATATAATCTTAAACCCGTTTTAGGATTATACAGGCTATAATTGTAGATATAGACGGTAGATACTGTTATTAAGAAAAGTACCACACATATCTTTATGAAGTTAATTGTTAAATAAAAGAAATAGATAACCGGATCGATACAGCAAAATAATATGGCATTTAAAATGCTGAGCAATGTATATAATGGCAGCGCAATAATACCTTTTAAGAGAAAGTTGACAGCAATAAATGGCAAGTTTAGTATGTCAGCTAACAAACAAATTATAAAGCTACATGCAGAAATAAAATATTTCAGTCCTTGAGCAATTAAAAGTTTGATAATAACTTGGAAAAGAATATCTAGAGGCATTTGCAGAAATATGTATACAGCCAAGTGCAAAAGATCGACAAGTTTGTGTACAGGAAACGCAAAGATTCGTTCCAGTATATCTCCTACATAAATAAAGGCAAGCAGCTTTTCAACACATGTAGCGACTATTTTCGTCGTATAAATTAGTGGTCCTCGAATACAAATATCTAAAATGTTGTAAAAACTGAGGACAATAAAAGATAATGGTTTAAAAATAAGACTATCAATCAAAGATACTATTCCGTCTACAATAATTGACAGCAGTTCTTCCAGAGAACTAACCAATAGTTTAAAGAAATTTATTAACGCAGTGAAAGGAAAACAAAGAATGTCAACACAGTATCCCCAAACTTCGGTCAAGAACTCGATAGTGTTTCTAAATGGTGACAAGACGGAATACACAATTCCATTAGTATAATCTGAATGTGAACTTGCTGTGACCAGAGGAATCGAAAGAACTCCCGCGAGCAGAAGAAGACGTATTATACGAGACATAATGCCGTTCCTGATTCTAGACCTGCCTTATGTAGAATGACAAACGGAAATGATTCATCTCCCTTATTCACTGGAGTCTGTATATTCTGATTCACTTATTTCTTCCGCCGTTTGCCATCTACCATTTCTTGACAGCTGTATCTGTTCACATAATATGATGTCTGTAAGTCAGAAAAATAAGTTAAGATACCCAGTTCCATTGGCAGCTGAATGAGCCGCGACACGAGAAAACCAACAATGTGGTTGTGCGCCCAGCGCAGACTCAGATCAGCCTGGGCATCCGCCCAGTCCGACCAGACTCTTTGCTCAGCGCTCAAAGGGTAGCTAGGGGTCTAAGCTACCTCCATGCGTACAGTGAAGACTCTGATCAGACTGGGCGGCTGCCCAGGCTGATCTAAGTCTGCGCTGGGCGCACAATCACTTTGTTGGTTTTCTCGTGTCACTTCTCAAATAATGTCTTGTAAACCCCCCAAATCCATTCCTAGATGGAAATTTGAAATTTAAGCTGTGGCAAAACGTAAGCCAGCATGTAATAAAGCCATTCTTTGACCCATACGTATGTAAAACATGTTTGTGCACAAGTTTTGCTTTGAACTAAAAGAAATGGTGATTATCACAAAACTCCCAAAAGTGGC
Organism: Ctena decussata; assembly: GCA_963989385.1. Lineage (NCBI taxonomy): Eukaryota > Metazoa > Mollusca > Bivalvia > Lucinida > Lucinidae > Ctena > Ctena decussata. The sequence goes on along the minus strand of OZ022501.1, from coordinate 70,830,711 downwards.
CAAGCCCAAATGTCCGTCTGACCACTTTCAGGAATCTTGTAAGAACTGCACCATTTTATCCATTACAAAGCCGAAAATATGAACTAATATGGTTACTTGGGTTACAATTGTATGTACGGGCAAAATAGCACTAGTTCCGCGCAATTGTGGGCGTGTTTATGTTTACATTTACACTATCAACAGTTCCTGATGTATGCTTAAGATAGAGTTCACGTTCTGTTACAATTATATCAAAGACAACAAAACGAATGTAGCCAAACAATTCAAGTTGATTCCTTTTGATTCACTAGTGTCAGAACGGCTGAATTCAGCTATTGCTATTTTTAACATAACCACGAAAACTGAAGATTTTCGCACTAAAATTGAATATTAACCCATTTATGCCCAATGTACTCTTTTATTATGATATACTGAAAGAGTTCGTAAGTTATTTATGTTTTCTTTTATAGAGAACTATCCGTTTTTCTTTCACAAATAGTAAACGCCCTGATCAGACGCCATGTTTTTGTGAGTCTGCACGGGTTGCCTATGCCATCTCATGGGAGGCTAGAGGTTAATGGATTGAATTGAACCGGACATTAACCCGTTGTGGTAAAATGGATGGATGGAACACGTGTTACGTCCTTTACAACAGTATTTCAGTCATATCAGGACGATGGGTGGGTGATAATCTTTCATTATCATTACTGTGTACGATGGAACCCCGTTTACGATTGAAATGATTTCCGCCTACAGCGGGGCTCGCAGCCGGGACCGCTAGATCAGCAGGCCAGCGCTTGAAGTCTCCATAGTCATTTCGGTGGTAAAAACGTCTAAACACAAATCGTTATGAAAAGCGGTGCATCCTACATGTTTGGTGATAAAATGTTGCTTGCTATGCATAGTGAAAGGATCTCCACACGTCTACGTTGTATTTTTACCATTTTATTCATGTTTACGAAATTGACAGGTCATATTAATTAAAGGCCCCATTGCTATAGATTAGCATGCAAAATTTTAGCAAGAGGTGTTGCTGCAAGTTTCTCACTATAGTTTCGTCATTTTAAATGACCGTGATTAGCAAGCTTTAACAAATAAAACATCATTGAGTTTCACATAATAAAGGTTTGAAAACTTATTTGGGTCATTTTAGTTGGCAACTAGAATTACCTACTTTCGAGTTGATTAAAGTGAATAAAACGGTAAAAATACAATGTACAGGCTTGGCGCCCTAATTGCTATCCCGCCTTTGTTTATATGAGCCGCGACTCGACAAAACCAACAATGTAGTTGTGCGCCCAGCGCGGACTCAGACCAGCCTGGGCATCCGCCCAGTCTGATCAGAGCCTTCGCTGTCCGCATGGAGGTAGCTTAGACCCTTAGCTGCTCTTTTAGCACTTAAGGAAGAGTCTGATCAAACTGAGAGGATGCCCAGGCTGATCTGAGTCTGCGCTAGGCGCACAACTACATTGTTGGTTTTGTCGTGTCGCGGATCAATTATAGCATTGCTGGAAGAGAAACTAGAAAAAGGAAATTGTATTTTGTCAAGAGCGATTTGTTATTTTTTAAAAAACTTGTTTTCTCTGCTTTTTGCCAGTTATATGACTCAATATGACTCAATGACTCTATTGCCAATCAATCCACATTTTATTACCAAATGTGAAGGTTTAGCCGCTATTTACGTTGATTTGAGTTTAGACATTTTTACCACTGACAAAACTATGGTTACTTAATTGGCAACTAAAATGACCCAAATCAATTTTCAGTATCGTTTTATGTGAATCTCAAGGATATGATATTGAATTTAAGTGTGCCACTATAACAAAACTAGTGGAAAGCTTGCAGCGACGCTTCATGCATGATGAAATATTTTACCACTGAAAGGGCAATAGGGCCTTTAACCTATTGAGCTATGGGGGCTCCTAGTCGGGTTAAAAATAAATGCACAAAGTAATCTGTAAACAAAACGCATTTAACTACAATTTTCTGAGGCAGCAATGCAATTTTGATCGGCAATAGTAATTTATCTTAGAAAAATTATGTCAGTAACCTTTTATCTCCATCTTAATTCGCTACATCTACAGCCACTCCACGCGAAACGACGCTGTACGACATTTGACAAACAGCAGCGTCAATAACAGGCCGGAAGTCCTTGAAGACCGATTACCCTGCGCGGGTGGTTGCGGTCGGACAAAGGCACTGGATAACAGGCAGTGCCAGGGCGTCCTACTAATTTCGATAATAGAAGAGCAACGGCCTACTGTGTTTGCACTAGGTACGGGATGGGGTTGTTTGGATACTTTTTCCTTTGTCTATCATTTCTCTTTCTTTGCCCGCCCGCCCCCCCCCCCCTCCCCCCCCCTCTCTCTCTCTCTCTCTCTGGGAGACGGCCCGATAGATACGGAAATACTGTGTTAAAGGGGTCGTTATACCCAAAACAACAACAACAAAAACTGTAAATCTTCCCATTAAAATATTGAGTACCCTTGATACCTGTACCGTAAAAATCTAGGTACTGGAACAGACAGGTCAAAGCAAACACTGTAGATCCAGATCAGACTGCTTCTAAGAAGCAGTCTGAACAGGATCTACACTGTTTGCCATTGCATCTACATCTTGAGGGCATATTACTGCACTGTAAAACTAAAGTTTTCTATTTTTACGGCAATTTCAGTGCCCGAATTTTTGGTTAGAGAGAACACACTGTCACATTCAGACACTGCCATCATAGGCTGTAAAATAATGAATGCTCCATTAATTCCTAGCGTCAAATAAATTGGACAAAAGCAAACAGTGCAGACCAAGACTACACGCCGCACAACGCAGCATCTGATAAGGGTATTCACTATTTGCATAAGACATGGATATTTCTCATTAAAACGAAATAAAATTGATGAAAATATTTAAACCAGACATCTCTGAATTGACAAATGATTTTGTTTTGTTTTTTGCGGGAAGGGGGGGGGGGGGGGGGGGGGGGGGGGGTTAGGAAGTGGAGGACTGCTCTCTGAGACAGTACTTCAGTCCACATCTGGGCGTCTCCCAGAGAGAGGATTAAAGTCTCCATAGTCCTATCAGCGGTAAAAACGCCTAAACTAAAATCATTGTAAAAAGCTGTTCAACCTTCACGTTTGGTAATTAAAGGTAGGTTCCTGTACTTTGGAATGCATCATAATCTTGATGAACTAACATCCAAGTTGTTGGAAAGCACTTATAAAAGGGATTTAATAAGTTTCACTAAAAAATGTAAATCAAAAAAATATTAGAAAAGTTGTTTTGCAAGGGATTTCCTAACTCTGCTTCGCACACCAGTTAGCGCTATTTTTAGTTCGCGCAAAAAATAGATAACGAAGCTAATCTCATGCTGCATTGCATTTTGGGATAGTTTTAACCCATCCGCACTGCCAGGACTTCTAGGAGAGCTAATGTCAAGGGAAAATTGACCTTTGGAGAATGGCATCAGAAACCGCGCACTTGTAGACATAATAAACAAAGTTATTTTTAGAACTGGAATTCCAACGAAAGAAAATAAAGCAAAAGGGAAAACGACTATTTTCTTCAACATCTGACGAGTTTCTCAGTAGCAACAAATTCAGAAAAATAAGAGAATTAAATACTGCTCAGAAAAAAACGAAATTATTTTGTGGACATAAATGGCATCGCTAGCTCTGGAACCTACCTTTAAATGAGGGTTGGTGTGCATATATTGAGTCATATAACTGGCAAAAAGTAGAGAAAACAAGTTTTTGAAAAATAACAAATCGCTACACAAAATACAACTTCCTGTTCTGGTTTCCCGTCCAGCAGTGCTATATAAATATAGTGGGGATAGTGATTGGGACGCCACGCCGTACATTGTATTTTTACCATTTTATAAAATCGAAAGTAAAATGACCCAAATAATTATTCAAACCCTTTTTATGTGAAACTCAAGGATGTTTTATCTTTTAAAGCTGGCTAATATTTAATCACGGTCATTTACAATTACGAAACTTTAGTGAGAAGCTCGCAGCGATACTTCATGATAATTTTTTTCACGCTGATAGAGCAATGGGGCCTTTAAAAAAGAAATATGACAGGGGAGAGGAAAATGTCCAAACAACCCCACCGGCACCTACTGCAAGGACAGTAGGACCTTATCCAATCATTTATCCAAATTAGTAGGACACCCCGGCACTGAAACTTGACCAGAACCATCGCCCAGCCGCAATCACCCCCTATTTGACAAATGAACACATCTTTTTGATTAGAAGGGCATAAATGGGTAAAATTCAAGGTAGATTTTGCTTCCATTCTGTGTTTGTTATGTATGTACATGTATGATTGAATTATTATGAAACAAAATATATTTAAACCAAATCAAACACACTCAGAACAAAAAGAAAGCCAACATCATTGTACTTACATATATTTTCAACCAGTTTCGTTATAATATCTTTAGTACATGTACGAGTGATGAAACATAAAAGTTATTTTCGGTTTACCTGTAATATATTACATTATTATCACTTAAGATAAGTCATGGCCTCCTAGTTTTACGTACACAGTTAAAGTTATTGTTCAACACAAATCAATAACAAACTTCAATGTAATTTTTATACATATTTTACATAGTACACCCAACTTGATTGTTGTGTCTGTGTTTACACTAGTATTAAAGACGGCTATAATAATTATACACGAACTTTCGAAATACTTACGGAAGTTTCAATGTACCAAATGTAAACATAAATAAGGCTACTAATGATATTCGGTCTGGCCACATACTTTCGTTTCTCCTTCCGCTGATTCAAGAAGGACAGTTGTCAGCTACTGGCGATAGTATGTGCACTTAGTACTGGTTAACCGCTTAGGAGGTCTAAGCCTGCCCAGGAATAGTGTGGTTAGGTTATCTGACCGTCCCGACATGACCTTAGTTGTTTACCGTGGACGTTAAGCATCAAATCAACCAACCAACCAATACTAATGATATTTGAAATACTTCGCATACAAACCAATATACTATTAAGCGATTTTGTGTATGAGTCTTATAAGTGACTTACATGTACCATTATGTATACTGTCATATATAAATTAAGTTTGTTTGAAACAGTATGCATTTTTGTTAATTACTAAATCTCTCCAAGTTTAAAGTTAATGTGGAATAACTGAAAGAAGTTCTGAATTTGTTGGTAACAGAGTTACTGCCCTTTATGTCAATACTTGTATAGTTATCAAGCTTGAGAATGGTGTATTCTTTTATATTCTGTTATATCCTATAACCCAACGTGGCTGCTGGGGCACCACAGATGACTTGGAAACAATCCCTTTACACCTTGTCTTGTTTTCAGATGCACTAGCCGAGCTGGCAAATTCCATCCCTGTCCACTCTGTAATATTGTCTTTCCACCTCTTTTTCTGTCTACCTCTTCCTTTTCCATTCACTGTGCCCTACAGAATCGTCTTTGATAAACCAGAAGATATTGAGACATGATCAAAGTAAAAAGTATGCAAAGACCAGGAACTGAAACAATCAAAATCCAAATCCAGCCCTCAAACCATAGTTGGAAACAACTAAGATTACAAAGAATCAAGATACAGAGAACATATGGCCAACCGAGTGAGCAGCTTGTTCCCAAAAGGTGGCCACTCAGCAACCCAAACCGAACCAAAAATAATAAGAACATACATAAGGTAAAACATCACAGAAACTCTGACACTAAAAACAGGCAACAGAGAACCACAACAGAACTACCGCCTTGGAACGGTCAGTAATGAATTACTGGGGGGCTTAAATCGATTTTACAGGCCCAACCTCACCCTCAGTTTCTGAAGTGGTACAAAACATTTAGTTGGTAGTTCGGTTCGCATGATAACCCTCTAACTCGTCAATGAATCATCACGGTAAACACATAAATCAAATTTCAACACCATGAAGAAGCAAAGACGAGGACTCAACAGATACAACGGGCCGTCTGACAGGTGGAGATCCCTGTCCTGCCAAACGACCCCACTGGAAATCTGAAGCAAAAGAAGGTCACCAGTTGAGCCCCGGTGGACCAAGCAACAGACAAAAAGGCTCCGGTCCCAACCAACTAAAATATATAGCTTTAGGTCGGGGCCATCATAGAGTCTGACGACCGATCCACCGGTGTGCAATTAAAGAGTGCAGCAAAGTTATCAACCGTGATTGGGTTAATCACTAAGCATGCAGACTGTCGCATAACATTTAAATTATAGCCAATACGTTTGTGACGTATTATTATTTTTCGGAATTGATCAGAAAAATCAGTCCTACCCTTAATCTTTTTGAATTTGTATACTAAGTCACCATAAAATTCTGGTTCCGATAGGCCTTGGTGTAAAAGAAATTTTAATCCGACATCAAATTTTGAAACCAATTCATGGTGTCTGCGATAGAATTTAGAAAAAGCCTTTCTAAGCTTATGATACCGATAGCCCTGTTGAAGAAGTTTAGCAGTTAAACATTTATTACGAGCATTAAAGTCATCTACATGACTACACACTCTAGCAAATCTTATAAGTTGAGAAATATACACTCCATAAGAGGGACGACGTGGAACGTCACCATCCAAAAATGGAAAATTAACTATATCAAAGTCAAAGTCATCAAACCACCTTTGTTTCCGTTTCTTTGCCATGATCTGGAGTTCATCATATTCTCCAATGGCTGCTTGGATCTTTCTGCGAACTTCCTGGTTATATGGTCCTGGCACGAAATGTTCAGTTACCTTCGATAGCATCCCATCTCATCAAAGCCTGAGTTCTTTTCCCTAACTCTGCTGTCAAGATCTACGATTTACATGCATACAGAAATATGGAAATGACAGAGGGGCGCACCAGTTTCACCTTTGACCCAAGAGATGGTGTTATCTTTCCAAAACGCCTTAGCTTTGTAAGACCTGAAGTGGCTTGTGCAATTCTTGAGAAAAACTCTTGTTTTGAGCAATCGTCTGAGACAGCTGCTCCAGGGTATTTGAAGCTTGTAACGGTACACAGCCTCTCCAATTCTGCATCACTGACGCTGTTTATCATCAATTTGGTCTTCTCAGCATTGATCTCCATCTTATACCTTGTGCGGGTTTCGTCGAGACTTTCAGCTAGGGCTTCTAGTTTCTGCTCTTCCTCAGCTACAGCGTATATGTCATAGGCAAACCACAGATTGGTAATTGTTGCTCTGAACCATTCTCCCGTGCTGCCATTCATCTGGACTGCACGTGTACCCTTGTAAAGCTGCTCAATGGTGCAAACTAGATTTGCACTGATATTGTACTTCCGCATGGTGGCCCATTAGGCTTCATGTCATACCATGTCAAAGGCTTTTTGAAATTAATTAAGATCTGGTGCAGATTTTGCTGATGTTGGAGATACTGTTCACACATGATTTTAAGGTTGAAGATCTTTTCTGTGGTGCTCCTTCCGGTTCTGAACCAAGCCTGTACTTCAGCGATTATCTCTTCGGCTTGGGCCTAAGCCTGTTCAAGATGACTTTCAGCATTAATTTGCTTGAATGACGGATGAGACTGATGGTTCTGTAGTTCTGGCAAAGCTTTAGGTTTTAGGGAGTATCATAATCAGCCACTGAGTCCATGGGGTAGGCCATTCTCCTGTTCTCCAGATCCTGTTACAGATCTCTGTTAAAACATGAATCATGGTCTCCCCGCCAGCTTGAACATGTTTTGCTGGTATATATTCAACTCCGACAGACTTCCCCTCTTTTCAGTGCTGCTACTGCAATCTCAACTTCCTTACGAAGGTTCTGTTTTACATCTTTTTCTGGGGCTTTATTGCAGTCCAGAACTGCATTTGAATAAAGTAAACAGCTTGACTTTTATTGGGTTGTATGGTTTTAGGTACCAAAACTATGTAAAGCATTTTCTAAGCTACTGTGATATCCAACCATACAGTTGTCTTCGAAACACTTCTTCGAAATCACCTATTGAAACCAGACGTTTTTGTTTTAGTTTACAAATCGCAGTTTCCAGCTTTGCTTCCCTCTTCAACAGAAGATGAGTACGGTCTGCGACTTAATAACATCCATACTGAATAGCGAGCTTAAAAAGTAGATCAAGTTCAGCAAACGAAACTGGTGTTGTTGAGGCAATATCATTATGTAAAGGTAAACGTACCTATATTAAATTTTGTGCGACAGACGCGCGTTTCTGTATCTAACTTCTTTAGTGTCGCATGATGGGTAGGTCTCGGCAGAGCCAAACTTACTTACGTCTTACATATTAGAAGTATCATCACTAGAGTTATCAAAAGACATCATTTCCGTATCTTAAAGACCTCTATTATCCAGGGAAACAAAGGAAAAGTCACAAAACTTGTTTCCCATAATAGAAATAATGATTATTATGGAGGTGTAACGATTTACCTTAGGCCGGAATAAGAGGAAATCAGTAGCTGCCTAAAAAACTGCTTATATTCTGTAATGTTAAACATAGCCAAATTAATGACTACCCACTGCAATTTGCTCCAGTTCTGAGAGATGTAAAGACCTTTTGTGTAGAATATTTTATGACATTGGGCGTATTCGACTGGGCGTTTCGTGTTTCAGGATTCTGATCGCGAAGCACCTTTACAACAGAAAATGTGCTTTACGCTAAGAATCGTGAAGCACTGGGTGTTTCATGCCTCACGATTCTTAGAGTTAAACGCTTTTTCTATAGAAAAAAAAGCGCTTTACGCTGAGAATCGTGAAGCACGATTGCCCAGTCAAATACGCCTAAACACAACGCAACTTAAATTGTTGTATGTTGATCTTGTCCCACTTTGCACCCCCGTTGAACAAATCCAAACTTATATCTACCCATTGCGTCTATGTCCACTGCTCAGAGCCTACAAGACCTTTTGTGATGAACCGTCATAATAGTTTTCATCATTTCGGTGTCTCCATAGCATTAAAATTATTCTATGACCTTGACCTTGGCCATTTTTTCTCGTTCTGTTGTACATGGTCAAATACTATATACCCACCACGTTAATTCCATTTCTAAGAGACAAAAAGTCCTCTGATGAAATTTTATATCGATTTACATTTTTCTGTAACAGTGTCCTTTGATGGCATTGACATACTTTTCATGCTTTTTTCGAACACAGACAAATTAAATTCCACTCACTGCGTTTAGCTCCATTTCTCAGAACCAAGAAGACTTTGTGTGGTAAAATTCTCTCACGATTACAAGATTTTTCATTGACAGTAGTATCATTAACTGACCTTGACTTACTTTGGATGCTCCGTTAAATTTAGCCAAATTTGTGTTTACTAACTGCGTTTAGTTCCATTTCTCAAAAACCTAAAATACCTTTTGCAATGAACATTAAGACGAATCTTTATCATGACATTGTCTCCACAATACTTGCATCACTTACTAACCTTGATCTACATGTATCTTAAATTTACATCTACCAACTTTGTTTATCTCCACTTACAGAATACTGAAACCAGTCCCAAAACTTAGCAGATGTCTTATCTAAGTGTTTTTTTTTTTTTTACAATTTTGATGTCCAAAACAAAACAGGACAAAACTTTTATTACTCTGAGAACTTGAAAAATGTTCAACAACTTGTTCATGGACTTAATTGTGACATGAGGTAATAACGATAATATAGTAGGTGGTTACTTTCAGTTCCGATATCATGTTCTCTGCACAGAGAGAGAGACAGAGACAGAGAGAGTTCAATACACCAAATGTGTATGTGATAGGCATTGACTTTTTGAGCCTAACGGAACCGAAAATCGGAAACATTATTTGCAACATTTTTATGTTTATTAGCGCTTTCAGAAGAGATTTCGAGAAACACATAGAAATAGCGCTAAGGATTACTGCAAAAGCAAACAAAATTGGACAGTTTCTCTCCTCAGACGAAAGTTTTCAATCCACTGGTCATCAGTAAACGTGTCCAAAACAAACCTGTCCAACCTTTTCCAGATATTTCTTTGAAGTGAAAGGCCCAAAGTCAGCCCCATTAAAACTTAATGAAAAAGTTGCCCTTTTCCTTGCCTTTGAATAAAACTGAAGGACAGCTTCACTGAGACTAGGAGAAATAACAGGTTAAAAATGAGTGAGAAATACTCCTATGACTTAAAATCAATGTGAACACAAAGTACATTCTAATGCACTAACGTATGTATCGCGACGTCTGATTGGATAACGTCAAGAATTTGCGACAGTATATTCTACGATATACTGTCGCAAACCCGACACCATTAAGTAACGTCGTTTCTCATTGGCTGACGTCTGGTATTACGTCGCTGAAAGCGTTTGCTATGGGTGCAAAGAAGTACAATTTTAAAGGTGAAAATGTGAAAAGTGCATTAGAATGGGGATAACTGTATTGAAAATCGTCATTTGGGGAGGTTTTATGGTCGCAAATTGCGTTTTACGGCTCCGCTGGCGCGTCGCCGTAAAACGAAATTTCCGACCATAAAACCGACGATTTACCTCCCAAAATGACAATTTTGAGTACAGTTATCCCCTAATTTGCTCTTAGTAATTTTTACTCGTGTGTAGATTTACTTATATGCAAATATACTTACGTGAGTATATCTGCGCATGTGAACGGGGCATTAGACTGCTATTGCTAAAGGCACTCGACATGTTCTTATAGTTTGAAGCTTTTGATGAATGCTGTATGCCATTTAAAAATATCTAAAATGTGAGTAAGCAACCATTGCAAATATAACAAATTTTAAAGCAGAGCCTTAGCTTTCGAATCATGCAGTGCAAATTTTGCCTTTTCCAAGCTTGCCTTTTAAGAAGTCACAGAATGGCTTCTGGGCATGTATATATACACACACTACTAGCTAAGTAAAAATGCACTGATTTCACATGCACAATATGCTAAATCAGACAGGTATGAAACTCCTTATTCAGTTAATAGACCTTGGAAAGTGACTCTCAGTACATTGCTACATTTCCAGACCTAAACGCATTTTCACTAATAATGGTTATCTTTTAGATTTTTGTGCAACAAGTTACCCTTTCATTTTGTCTTATAGAAACCCGTTTTATCACCATTTCACTTATTTTCTTATTTCAGTGTTCTAAACTGTGGAAATCATCAGAAGGAAGAAGGCTGCAAAGGTTTGGGAAGATATATTGTAGTTTCATGGTTTTATTAAAATGTTTGCTTTAACCACAAATCACCACCTTCACCTGACACGAAACAAACCTTGTAATAGAGTTCTTTCGGATAAGACGTATCTGTAAAACGTAGCCGTATCTGGACGTATCGGAAAGGGATCGATCAGTTGTCTCAACTTCAATTTCCATTCGAGAATTTTTAAGGTAGCTGGGCACCAGAGGCACATGGGGGCTACCCAGGGCAATCCAGATTAGTTGTTTAACTCACAGGTGGCTATCAGGAAGAAGAACTGATCTGAATTCCAGGCAAATCTTCAAGCCCGGACGAAAGATGCGAGTTAAGCAAGTTGTTGTCAGTTAGAATAACGGCATAAAGTGAACTGCCAATGGTCTTCTATAGTTTAAGTCAATTCCAACTATTGCACAATGTCCCGGGCACTAGTGCTCGGCTGGAAGGCCCCAAAAGGGCCAGGAGTCAGAGGCAAAGGGCCTGCCTCCTGGCCACTGTTTGTCTGCTGGTGGTGTAACGATTCCTATTACGTCATTGCTAACACTTGGGTCATCGATGCGCTAGTGGATCCGTTGGAACTCGAGCCCAGCTGTATCGTTGCAAAGGGATTCTTCTACCGTCTCAGCCGTTGGTTGATTTATTCTTTGCGATTTTTTTCCGTTTTGCAGTAACTTCTCTTTTCCGTCTTTTTTTTCTTTGTAGAATTCTCATACGGATGTTCCCCAGGTGGCTCAGCGGAACAAACCCGTAAGTGCACACTCCTGGCACCGAGTCTGTCTGTCTGTCCCCGTTCCAATTCGAAGAGGAGAATTGTTGTTGTTGCAATTCTGTAACCAGGCTGCTCGACTGTTTTTTTTGTTTGTTTGTTTTTTTTCTCAATTTTCTGAGTTTCCGTTCCAATAATAAATCAATTTCATAGACAGCTGACTAACTAAGTTTGCATATAAAATAAATTGATAAAGAGAAACTATTTTAGAAACCTCCCGATTACAAATCATTTTCTTACAATACCTCATATGTTTTACAATATATATTATATTTTTGATAATTTCAGCTAACAGGAAGAATAAGCAGATGAAATGATGCATTTCTTTATTCATTACAACACTTACATATTTATTCAAGGCAAGTAATAATGTTCATGGTGTGCTCTTACAAGAAGTAGCTTGAACAAAATACCTTTTTTGGTATTTTTGGGGAATGACCCGGGGCCATGGGGGTGATAGGTGGCTATTTTGGGTGGGTGAGGGGACACGGGGATAATTGTCGCACCTGTTTTAGCAAGGTGCGATATAGGCGTTCGGGTTTCCGTCCGTCCGTCAACCCGTTCGTCCGTCCGTTCACATTTACGTCGACCCTAGCATTTAAGTCCATACAAACGACATTTTCTCCAAAACCAATGAATCCATGGTTCTCAAATTTCACATGCTGCATGACCAGACTGCAGGGCTTCAGTACGGTAAAAGTCAGCTTTATCCAGTTTCCAAGATGACTGTTGTTACTAAAAAATAGCAAAAACAATAAAACCAACTTTTTGTCCAGAACCACTTGGTATATTTGGCTGAAATTTTGTAAGCAGCATCAGTTGGGCCTTGGTTTTATTATGCTCCCCGAAGGGTGAGCATATAGTTGCCGCTTTGTCCGTCCGTCTGTCCGTCCTTCCATCCGTCACACTTTTGTCCGGAGCATATCTCTGAAAGTATAAGGAGGAACTAAATGAAACTTCACACATAGATAGAGGACAACGAGGGGAAGTGCAGTGCACAAGAACCATAACCCTGTCACAAGTATTTACGAAGTTAGCTCCCTTTCCAGTTTTTTCAATATTTTGCTTGTCCGGAGCATATCTCTGAAAGTATAAGGGGGAACTAAATGAAACTTCACACATTGATAGAGGACAATTAGAGGAAGTGCATTGCACAAGAACCGTAACCCTGTCACAAGTATTTACGAAGTTAGTTCCCTTCCCAGTTTTTTGCATATTTTGCTTGTCCAGAGCATATCTCTGAAAGTATAAGGGGGAACTAAATGAAACTTAATGTGGTTGCATTTGTTTTATGTTCGGTGCTGTTTAATTTATTGTGTTCTCAGTTTAATCCTTCTATCATAAAAATAGAAAATAGGTAAAAATAATTGTTAAATGTTTTTCGTATAATTTGCTTAGTCCGTTGTTGGTCTAAATTATTTAGTTCAATAAAGATAGCTGAGTTGCCATCTATTTGGGAAAGAGCTGCTGACTCGGTTTATCACTTGTAATTTATTGTTTGTTGGGATGTCTTTGCAATCTTTCCCTTTGATGTTGGGGATAGGGTTTGGGATCTGATTCAGTCAGTTCCTGAAGTGTAGTTACTCTTTAAATTTTCACACATTGATAGAGGACCATGAGGGGAAGTGCAATGCACAAGAACCGTAACCCTGTCACAAGTATTTACGAAGTTAGCTCCCTTTCCAGTTTTTTCAATATTAAGCTTGTCCGGTGCATATCTCCAAAAGTCTTAAAGGGAACTTATTGAAACTTCATACATTGAAAGAGGGCAATAAGAGAAAGTGCAGAGCACAAGACCTATAACCCTGTCTTAAGTATTTACAAAGTTAGCCCCCTTCCTATTTTTCAGTATTTTGCATGTCCAGAACATATCTCTGAAAATATAAAAGGGAACTTAATGAAACTTCACACGTTAATAGAGGGCAATGAGTGAAAGTGCAGAACATAAGAACCATAACCCTGTCATAAATAATTACAGAGTTAGCTCCCTTCTTAATTTGTGCTTTATTTTGCTTTGATGAAGCATATCTTAGGAAGTATTGAAGGAAACCAAATGAAATTTTACACATTGATAGTGGGTACTGCAACAAAGTGCAGAGCTTAAGAACTATAACATTACCTCTAGTTAAATACAGAATTAGTGCCCTTCCTAATTTTTTCTGTTATTTAGCTTGTTTGGAGTATATCTCTGTTCATATTTAAGGGAACATGAATGAAACTTTATATATTGATAATAGAGGGCAATGACAAGAAGTGCAGAGCAGAAGAGCCATAACTGTATCCCAAGTTATTTTGGAGTTACTTCCCTTCTTATTTTTTCTCTATTGTATGCATGTCTAGAGCATTGCTCTAAAAGTATTGAAGGGAATTACTTTTTCCATTTTGAATTGCATTTAGTTTACAAAGAAAATCACTCCTTCACCAGGATACCCATTGTCCTATTCCAAGCCTTCGGGATGCATCCATCGGTTCCACCGATTTTCTTGTTTAAGATTGTTTCCCTCATTTATTTCGTGTTTGCAGAAACAAAAGAGCCGCGACACGAAAAACCAACAATGTGGTTGTGCGACCAGCGCAGACTCAGATCAGTCTGGGCATCCGCTCAGGGTCTAAGCTACCTGCATACGGACAGCGAAGACTCTGATCAGACTGGGCGGATGCCCAGGCTGACCTGAGTCTGCGTTGGGCGCACAACCACATTGTTGGTTTCGTCGTGTCGCGGCTCAATTTTAAATTTAATATTTTAACAAAATTTCGTTAAATAATATGTGATAGTCTCATAATTAACCGTACCGTGCTTTGAGAAAATTCCTGTTTTTTTTTTTCGACAAATGTGGAATGAAAAAGAATCTTCAAATAAAAATGCAAATAACCTACTTCCCCACGGCCTGTAAGAGTATCGATTTTGACCACGTGTGTCATGTGATCATGTACAGGTATTTTTCTTATTTGTGCACGTGCTTGTGGCGTATGAATAAATTATTTTTTTCCTATAATGCGATCCGCGATAGTTTTAATATTTATCTTAGTTTTTGTTTAAAGTCACTTTTAGCAAATATTATTATCTAAACTCTATTTCAAATGTATAGTTAGACCATGTCGGAAGTATTGCATGAAACATTTCATCATATATTTTTATAATTATTATCAAGGGAGTAAATCTTTAAAATAAAAAAAATGTAGCGGAATTTGGTCACAGTGACCTACTTTCTGTTTACAAGCCTTATTTTGCTAAACTTTAAATATCTCAAATAAACATAAACGGGTTTTGGTCAGATTTGGTCAGAATTGTCCATTAATGCAATTATTTCAAATTAAGTGATTGGAAACCATCTAAGATGGCCGCTAGCCACCGTTACTAATAATAGAAAAACATGAAAATGACAATGTTTCTAGAACCCCTGAATGAAATTGCATCAAATTTGTTCCAGAATGATCCTTGCATGAAGTTACTTCAAGATGTTTCAAATTGAACATCCAAAACAGCCGCCATCCACGGGCTACTAAAATAGCGAAAAACATGAAAACGATATCTCATAAACTACTGAATGGATTTTGACCAAATTTGAGATAGACGAGAGAACAAAATAGCCAAACAACCCCGACCCGCAGCTACTGCAAACACAGTAGGGCTATCCAAATAAGTAGTACGCCCTTGCACTGACAGTTACCAATAGTCATTATTTTTTCTTTCTGTATTGGAATATAACTAGCGGTTGAAGGCTCATTTGCTCTGTCGTGAGATATTTTATAGTGAGGTACCGCTGCAAGCCTTTTACTACAGTTTCGAAGTTGTAAATGACGGTTTTAGCCTGCTTTTCACAAATAAAACAACATTGAGTTTCACATAAAACGCCTGTGAGAATTAATATAAAATGTCATTTTAGTCGGCAACTGAAATGACTGACTTTCGATATCATACACCTGACATAAATAAATAAATAAATAAATAAACAAATGAAAATACAATGTATAGGCGTGAGACTCCGTTCGTTGTCCTGTTTTTGTTTGTACTACATTGCTCGACGGGGGTCCGGAAATTGAAAACTGTATTTTGTGGAGCAATTTTTCATTTTTCAAATCCGTGTTCTCCCTGTATTTGCAAATTATTTCACTCAAATGATACACATATCCACATGAACCAAAATTTTACCACCAAACGTGAAGGTTAACCCGCTTTGCATAAGGATTTGAGTTTAGTTGTTTTTACGCTGTTCTTAAACGGAAATACTTTCGCCGTCATAAGTTTGAAGAAAACAGCAAACATACAATGTACAAATTTGGGTCCCCTTTCATTGTCCCGCTTTCGTTTATATTGAAAATCCCAACGGGCAACCAGGAAGGTTTTTGTCATTGTTCCAAAAACATGGTACCCCTACTTTCAGCCAGTTATATGACTCAATATATGTACATTGTACATTAGCCTAGTTTTTTTATCACAAGGATTTATGTTTAGATATATTTACCACTGATAGGACTATGGAGATCTAAAGAGGTTAGCCCGTAACCTAGCTCACAGAGACAATTATAACTTGCAACCCATTCCTCTGTCCATTTAACAAAACTCCAAACGGTTAAAAAGAAATCATTGGTAAACTGGCTTAAAGCAGGACAAGGTCTAACGTGCTTGCAGTAGGTGCGGGTGAGGACTGTTTGTCTGTTTTTTCTCCCGTCTGTCCTGTCCCTTATCTCTAGCAGGCAACTCGTTATAGACTGAAATACTACCTCGAAGGCCTTTTACACCCTAAACCAACCAACAAGCCGACGAAATACTAAACAAAACATTAGGACATTGCCTGTTGAAGCTTTTCAATATAACTGAGAACAAGGGAGGATATTATTGTTGACAAGGGAGGATATCATTGTTCGCCAAATTTGGGCTTATTACAATCACTTCAAAGAGTATGGGAACGAAAGTGTGACAGTCGAACGGAAAGACAGAGGGATAGCACTGTTTCCAAAATCATCCAATTATTAAGCGACTGAGGACAATGAAGTACTGGGCAGACATACATCAGAACTCTTAAACAAAATCGTATGTAAAACAAATGAATCTATCTTCTGCAAACTAACATTTGACGGTATTATATAGATGTGTTTAAAAATTGCAATAATGATTTCTCCCTCTCCGATGCGTCACGATACAGCTATTTATACAGCTACGTCTTATCCGAAAGAACTTTAATAGTAAATGTATGAAATAAGCTTGACAGATTTGAGCGAGAACTGTCAACTCGTGATGAATTCACCGGTAGACTATGCCTTAATTTTTGCAATTTGATGTTGGCTAGGTATATATTAAAACAAAATGTGAATATATAACTTTATAGATGTATTAGATTCGTTTCATTTAAACATCAACAATTCCACTACAGTGACACATTTGATTAAACACACTACATATATTTCAAATACTAAGTTCAGGGACAAACGTGTAAAGTGCCCATGGTTAACATGGTCGTTTTGTTAATTGTGAAAGAAATACTTTGCTCCTCGTGGGAGAAAGTACAAGCCGCGAAAGAAAAGTGAAATAAATTCTTACTGTAGGAATTATCTTCCCTGATTTACAACACCAACACAGACTTATTATGATAATGAGAAAACAGAAAATTAGAGCCGCGACACGAGAAAACCAACAAAGCGGTCGTGCGCCCAGCGCAGACTCAGATCAGCCTGGGCATCCGCACAGTCTGATCAGATTCTTTGCTGTCCGCGTGGAGGTAGCTTTGACCCTTAGCTACCCTTTAAGCGCTTAGCGAAGAGTCTGATCAGACTTGGCGGATGCCCAGGCTGATTTGAGCCTGTGCTGGGCGCACAACCACTTTGCACAAACACTCATTAATGAATTGTTACATGTAACAGTGGAAGAGTTCCCACTCATATACAAAATATACTAAGGGATAAAAGTTCTGCAAGGCCATTTTTTTTTAATTTTTCAGTAACTTTTGTAATCGTCAAAAAGCTTGGTAGTACTATGCAAAACTTGTGGCTGAGTTACTGAAAATCTTTTTTTTTCTATTGGTCTAATGTTCGTGAATATCAGATGTACATCACTGATACAACATGACATTTGACATTTGCCACAAAATTTAATTTTCGTAATGCTAGCTAATGGACAATTAACATTGCCATGATCGCACTGTTTGCATGGCAAATGCATACAGACTAGCTTAGACCGGTTGCAACAATAAAACTTCTTCGACTAAAGCTACTATGTCAGTTTTGGCATACACACATAAACGTCAGAATTACGCAAAACAACGTGAAAATAACATCTTATGTATTCCAATTCGTTACGAAATGGCAAGCACTTTCATCGGAATTCATTCCATTAAGGAAGGGCCTGGTATGATTGGAGCCATATTTGGCCCCAATATTTAGGAATTTTCAGAGTTGTTTATTTTAACCTCTTTTAATGATATATCCTTTCGTCGGCCGTAGCGTATTGATACGTAATTGCTGACAATAACTTTTTGAACGACCATCACAACCTTATTTCTTCAAGTATCTTGTTAAATATTATTTTTCTGTATATGCCAGAAATATGGCCTAGCACGCTCTTAGTATCAGTTCTGAAATGCATACTGGGAGGACACTAGACGCTTTCAAATGCCGAAAAAAAAAACTTGAAAAATTCACTTCTGAAATTCGGCTTTTACCTTGACTTTTTGTAACCGCCCTACTAATCTTACCAAACAAGCAGGGCCAAAAGTAAAATATGGGATAAACGCGCAATAAAAAGGAAAATAAGAAGAGATAAAAAAGAAAAGAAAAGAGGGAAAGATCTATAGCAAAATCGAAAAAAAAAAAAAAAAAAAAAAAAAACAAGTCTGTGCGCAACTTTCTTGGTAGGGTGACCCCTGCGCCGTGACATCTGACGTCATGAGAAATATAATTGATTTATTGCAAAGCTAAATATGTTTTCTATCCATTGTACTTTCGATTTCACTCATCAAGTAAGCAAGTAAAAATTTAGGGTCCAATATTCTACCTCACCCCCTTTTCCAGCGATTTTCTTGAAATTTCTGTCTGTCGAAAGGATATGGTATGAAAGTGAAAAGTTGCTTTGTAGCCTGGATTTGCTCATATTTCAAATTAAATTGACAAGAAACGTTGATTTATGGCGTTTAAGTTCCCATTTATACCATTTTTAGAGTGTTTACATATGAGTGTTGAAACCTTTAGCTATCTATTTTGAATCAACATTTCTTAGTTATTGCGATTTTTATGTTTTTCTGCGCGTCCAGTTTCACCTTACACAGCTGAGTTTTGGCACTTTCTGCCATTTTTCACGTGCATTTAGGCTATAAAATATGTCAGCAGATGAAAGTGCACTGCTTATTTTTTGCACAATAATGCATTTTAATAATGTTAAGAATATGTGAAAATTTCAACTGTGCACTTAACTGAACATATGTTGTTGGTATTTTCTCAGTTAGATCACAGGAAATCATTTGGTACACATTTTATTTTGATTTGTTGAAATTTTTGGGTTAGCGTCTATCGACTTGCAAAGTTGAATGGGTGGGGTACCTGGACATGCTTTGAACAGTACACATCTGTTTAGCAGTGTTGTACCACTTATAAGTGTATCGCCAAAATCCTATTTGCAAGACCTCTCTAAAGCTGTATTAACTGTCATATTTCAATAAAAGAAAAGCTTTTTCACACAGATTTCTTGCCGATTGATTTAAAATCACTGAAACAAAACAAGCATGTCTGAATCCATGTTACACTGACGATTCACGAAGAAGAAACATAATATTTTTGTATGAACTCGTTTACTCAGATAACAAGCAACAGAAACCATGTAATTTTAAGTAATACTAAATAGGGCGGGGAGGGGGAGGGGCGGGGGACAAATGGCCAGAATCATATTAGGTCCTATATGAAATCAGGAAAAATCTCTAATCAAACGTCAATTTTACATTTGTTCTGTAAAGGCAATGATGTTAAATACAGAAAAGAATATAAAGCAAAGATTCATATAAAGAAATATGACGTGAGTTCGTAAAAATTGCCTTTCAATATCTCTGCAGAATCTTTGTCCTAAAGTAGATATTCAAACATCATCGTATCAACGCTGTTGCATTGTCAAGCCTCGCCGTGACATTTATACAATGTACCTCGTTGTTAATATGGTTTATGCAAAACTGGGGACTTTTCTATGCGTAAACAATATCGTTTAGCTTATTTCTATAAAATTCTGCAAGTAGATTTTCGCCAAAGTCTTCAAGCTCTTTAACTATCAGATCTAGACTTGCATTCTTCGCCAATATTCTTTCCCATTCCAGAAGCATTTGATAAATCTGCTCTCGTATATCTCTGTCGTGATTACGCTTCACTCTGTGTAATATCGGATCACTTCCTTCTGTCAATAGATGACAATAAAAAATACATGTATGTATTAAATTCATTTTTGTCTTGTTAACAGACAACAATAAAAGGTATTGTATTCTTAAATTCATATTTGAGCCGCGACGCGAGAAAACCAACAAAGTGGTTGTGCGCCCAGCGCAGACTCAGATCAGCCTGGGCTTCCGCATAGTCTGATCAGAGTCTTCGCTGTCCGCATAACAGTAGTTTAGACCCTTAGCTACCCTTTAAGCGCTTAGCAAAGAGTCTGGTCAGATTGGATGGATTTCCAGGCTGATCTGAGTCTGCGCTTGGCGAACAACTACTTTGTTGCTTTTCCCGTGTTGCGGTTCATTTATTGTTACCCTGCATCTCAGTATTTTTTTCTTAT
Source organism: Ctena decussata (assembly GCA_963989385.1). Lineage (NCBI taxonomy): Eukaryota > Metazoa > Mollusca > Bivalvia > Lucinida > Lucinidae > Ctena > Ctena decussata. Next base: position 70,810,120 of record OZ022501.1, on the reverse strand, counting down.
TTCTGAAATTTGAAATCACTTTCTCAAATTGCATTCAAGTACGAGCACAGTGCTGAAACAGCGCCATGACAACGCCATTAGACGTTAATTCGTCGCATGGCTGGTCATATGTATAGAGAGAAAAAGGTTGGATTTGAGGGACTATTTTTCTTGTAGTTTATTATATTTCTGTTAAAAGATAGCCATGACATATTTAATAAGTATCAGCTGCAGTTTGCTATTTCGTTAGTAATAATTCAAATTGGGTAAGGAACAGTTGGAAACTGTTTCTTTTTCTAATAAGAGAGGCTAGAGTAATTTTCTTCTATGAGGCAATATATCTTGATGAGACATCTAAACATCAGAGGCATTTTACGAAAAGTAAACTGAAATGAGAGAAAAAACGTATTTACCATATGAGCGTCGCTTTTATTCAATGGATAATGTTGTGTCATAAAATCGTATGACCACACGTGAAATAACATTTTGGCATGTAGGGGAGACCGGGGATAGTTGATGCACGAGGCAAGTTGATGCAGTCGGAATTAAAAGACAATGACGTCATTATGGACATCAGAAATGACAAATTAAAGTAGTCATTGACAGCCGCCATCTTTTCCCGAAGTTTTGCGGAATTTGGACAACGAATGAGAATTTGGTGAAGAAAAGTTCATTTTTGACACATCTAAGTAAATTTATAGTATTTTGCAATTTTTCGTTTAGCGCGCATTTGTTTCCGGTTGTTCATAATCCTTTTATGCACACAGGTAGAGAAATCTTTCATCTTTAAAACCATACGCTCTTCTGAAGGAAAACATTGTGTATTAGTTGTCTATGTTGCTGAATGTTACGTGGGGCATGGTTGGGGCAAGTTGATGCAATGAGCAAGGGGCATGTTGATGCACCATAGAATCCTGCTGTACTGCATGAGCTGTTCACAATATTTGGATGGACTTGATCTCTAACTGATGTAGAACTATGTACAATAATTCAAGCCTTTCGGATTTGTTGTATTTTAGAATACGATATATTTTATCATATTTAATCAAATATAAAATGGCATTCGAGCCATGTCACAGCAATTCCCACGATTTACATGTGCGACCAGCGAAGACTCAATCCAGCCTGCGCTTCCTCGCAGTCTGATCAAAGTCTTTGCTATGCGCTTTATGGATAGCTAAGGACCGATACATTTTCGTGTGGCCAGTGAAGACTCTGACCCGAATGTGATGATGTACAGGCTGATCTGAGTCTTCGCTGGGCGCACATGTAAATTGCACGAACTGCTGGGCCCGGCTTATTCAATATAGCGTCTATGACAATGAAATGATATTTTCCCATTTAAAATGTTCTGAAGTTTCGGAAAGAAGAGTATAAAATGTTATGATCTTTTTATTGTCAATTATTCATTTACACCATGACCTTGTTGATCCCTACAATGTGGCCGTTTCTTAACTAATCTCCGATTTGATGGCCTCAGCCGAAGCTTAGTTAAGCTTTCAAATACCGGACTTTCATTTTCACTGACTTTTTCCACAGATACATAGATAGGGCGGGTGTATTATAATAGGCAGGTGATGCTTACTACCCCGCGGGCACCTGATCACACCTCTGTTTTGGGGTCCATGTCTGTGTATCTAAAATATTCCGGAATTGTCTATGTTTAACTGACCTACGAGTTCAGACTTATGATTTGGGTACTTTGACCACTATCATTTACAAACATCCTTTCTAGAGTCTATTGCTTGAGATGACTTCAATGGCTAAAATAATTTTGATAAATGCATCTAACTACATGTAGAAAGCCGGGCCGTGTAGCGCAATCGGTAGGGCACCAGACTCATAAGTCAGAGGTCCTGGGTTCGAAACCCGGTCTGGCCACATACTTTCGTTTCTCCTTCCGCTGATTCAAGAAGGGCAGTTGTCAGTTACTGGCGAAAGTATGTGCACTTAGTACTGGTTAACCGCTTAGGAGGTCTAAGCCTGCCCAGGAATAGTGTGGTTAGCTTAACTGACCGTCCCGACATGACCATAGTTGTTTACCGTGGACGTTAAGCATCAAATCAATCAATCAATCAAAACATGTAGATAGAAAGGAAACCCCCATTTGTCCATAGAAGAGGTCAATATACAGTAGTATTCGTTGTATGGACTTGTAAAGGCAAGAAAAAAACCCTGTATCAACTTACCCCAAGCGTTGCATCAACATGCCCCAATACTGGGGCAAGTTGATGCATTCGACTTGCTAAAGAAATCTGCTTAAACGGGGGGAAAATAAACAAAAACTCAAGGATTACTATTTGGATTTAAATGCAGAAAAGACGGAGCTTTTAGTATATATAAAGATGATCCATATTGGGCAGTCCGGTCACGAGATATATCAAACAGTCTAAAAAGTGCATCAACTATCCCCGGTCTCCCCTACATGTAAGGTCAATGACAGTGTCAACATTGTTCTTATTGAAATAATTCATTTAAAGGCGATAAAATTCCATTTTAAAGAGTCATTTGATAAACAGAATCTTACACTCGTATTCATTTCATATGAAATTTATGAAACTCGTCGAAGGCTTGTGTTCATTTCATATGAAATTACTACTCGTGTAAGATCATTTCTATATATTTTGTTGCTTTTATATTCTCCCGGAATATTAATGTCTTGAAGTAGACTTTACCTAAATGTATCGATAGGCGAGAGCGTCTAAGAGGATGCCACTACAGTGGCATTTTCTATATTTACTCCACCCCAAACAAAAACTGTTGTCTCAAACAACATGTGCATTTGTTTGTCCGAGATTTTTACCATATTTGAGTGGTCATGCATTTTTTGACGGAAAGGTTGCGACAGGTGAATTATTGTTCATGTTTAAATTTACTTTCGGGACAAGTAGGTCTGTACAACTAGCTAAGATCTGTTTTATTTATCGATTTCAGACATGCAGGTAGTTTTTTCTGGCGAGTGTAAAGGCGAAAACCCGTGTTTGCATATATTTTTTGTGTCACAATTTTTAAATGTCAGAAATTGTTGAAATTCTCCAGTATATTTTAACGTGCAGCAGTGTGGTTTGTATATTAAACCAAATATATATGCAACCATTCTTCACGCTCTTTAAACTATTATAAACCCCTATTGTGATGCGACGTGATCAAACGCCGCAACATTTGAACATAGGATCAACAAAGAGCCTGACTTTTACTGTTTGACTTTCACAGTTTATCTTCTGAAAGCGAGATGCATCGATTCCCCTCCCCTTCCCGTCCCTCCAAAAACAAAACAACAACAACAAAAAAAGGACAAACTATTACTCTATATATACATCACTAGCACACCTTGCTGTCGTGTGCAAGGACATTCCTACATAGCTGTTATAAAATACGTACGTCCTATCAGCCTTCTGAAGAACATCTCCCACTGAACACCACAGAGATGGTGGCTCAGGTCTGTGAAAGCTCGATGAAGCGTGTAGGCTGTAAAATCAAGGATAAATCTCTAAAGAATCTTAAGGTGTATGTATACACATTCATCACGAAATTAAATGACTTTAGAATATTTTTATATCACGAGTTTCCGTTGAAAGAATTTCAGTTTGTAACTAGAATTGTTTTCCTACGAAAAAAACAGATGTCTCCCCCCTTTTTGATGTCAAAAGGATCAGTCATTAAGACGCCAAGGGAAAAACAATATGTTTCCCTATCCTGAAGCAGGGATTCATAATAAGTAAAAAGTATAAATGCAAGAGTTATAGTTGTTATGCTCTGCATGTCATGTAATGTTGACTGATATTCATATTTAGTTTTTGTCAAAAAATATAAATGCAAGAGTTACGTCGTCTATTTATATGTTGACTGATATTTGTATGAAGTTTCATGAATATAGCTTAAACGGTTTTCAAGTTATAGAGCTTAGACGATTGAGACACGATTTTGTGAATGACAAATTTCCAAGGGAAATAACTCAAATAGTATAAATGCTGTGCTCTGCAGTTTGTCTAGTGTTGACTGACATTTGTATGAAGTTTCGTGAATATAGCTAGTCCGGTTTTCAAGTAATAAAGCGATTAAGACACGATTTTGTGACTGACAAAGGTCCAAGGGAAATAACTAAAAAAGTATAAATGCAAGAGTTATGGTTCTTGCACTATGCAATTCTTCTAATGTTGATTGATATTTGTATGACGTTTCGTGAATACAGCTTGAATGGTTTTCAAGTTATAGAGCAGACACAACTGAGACATGATTTTGTGACTGACAAAGTTCTAAGGGAAATAACTCAAATAGTATAAATGCTAAAGTTATGGTTCTTGCATTCTGCACGTCGTCTGATGTTGATTGATATTTGTATGAACTTTCATGAATATAGCTTGAATGGTTTTAAAGTAATAGACGGACTCGACTGAGACGCAATTTTGTGATGGACAAAGTTCCAAGGGAAATAACTCAAAAAGTATAAACGCCAGAGTGCATTCTGCACGTCGTCTGATGTTGACTGATATTTGTATGAACTTTCATGAATATAGCTTGAATGGTTTTAAAGTTATAGACGGACTCGATTGAAACACAATTTTGTGATGGACAAAGTTCCAAGGGAAATAACTCAAAAAGTATAAATGCCAGAGTTACCATTTGTGCACTCTGCACATCGCCTCATGTTGATTGATATTTGTATGAAGTTTCGTGAATAAAGCTTGAGCGGTTTTCAAGTTACAGAGCGGACACAATTGAAACACAATTTTGTGATGGACTAAGTTCCAAGGGAAATAACTCAAAAAGTATAAATGCCAGAGTTACCATTCTTGCACTCTGCACGTCGTCTCTTTTTGATTGATATTTATATGAAGTTTCGCGAATATAGCTTGAGCGGTTTTCAAGTTATAGAACGGACACGATTGAAACACAAATTTTGTGATGGACTAAGTTCCAAGGAAAATAACTCAAAAAGTATAAATGCCAGAGTTACCATTCTTGCACTCTGCACGTCGTCTCATGTTGATTGATATTTATATGAAGTTTTGCGAATATAGCTTGAGCGGTTTTCAAGTTATAGAACGGACACGATTGAAACACAATTTTGTGATGGACTAAGTTCCAAGGGAAATAACTCAAAAAGTATAAATGCCAGAGTTACCATTCTTGCACTCTGCACATTGTCTCATGTTGATTGATATTTATATGAAGTTTCGCGAATATAGCTTGAGCGGTTTTCAAGTTATAGAACGGACATGATTTGTGACAGACAGACGGACAGACAGACAGACGGACAGACAGACAGACGGACGGACAGACGCCCGGGGAAAAACAATATGTCTCTCGACCCTGAAGGGGGGAGACATAATGAAACAAAAAACTGGCGGATCATGGAATACACTGTATGTCATGCTCTGATACCAATGCCGCCGTAGATCTGTTACAATAAATAGCAACTCACAGCTCATATGAATGTCAGTGACGTCATCGTGGCGTCGTTCTTCCAATGTACTAAGTGTACTAAGCACACATGTTGGTAATTCCATCTATGGTGTCATCTCACATATAATTCAAGAGGAGCATGGCATTCTGTGTATGCCATGCTTCTCTCGAAGTATAATTGAGATGCTACCTGAATTTCATACAACAGAAAAGTATGATTTTCTCAAACCTATACTTCATTCTAAAATAATTTGAATCTATGTTATTCAGGGCGAACATGCATTCCACTTTCTTTTTCCTCCCTTCTCATTAGGAGTAGACTCTTTAATTAAAATCTTAAATATTTCCTTCAAGAGCAGAGAATACATTCAGAAGTAGGAACATGGGCAAGACTACGTAGTTTCGGCTAATAAAGCCTCGTCAGCCAGCCTCCATGTGCAATTAGTTTTCCTTTAAGAGTAGACCAGATTATGGAGGGCCTGTTTCATCGAGAGAAGTAAGCAGTAGGATTGTTTGCCTTTATAAAAATGGCGAAATAAAGCGTATGTCATAATTCAGCCGCGGGACTAATACTAGTACAGTTCAATCAAGAGAATTAAAAACGCTACAATGAAAATTTTAATTTTTAATGCTTCATTAATTGAACCAGACAATATGCTGCGCAGAACAGATTTTTCTCAACATTTTCGCTGTCGTATGTGACGTCACATATGTGACAGTGTCTGACGTTTTGAACCTTGTGGAGGTTAGACGTTGACGTCACCAAAAGTGACGTCATAAAATTAAAAGTTAATAGGATTTCCGCACACTGACTAATAAATTTCAATACGTAACCTGAAATAAGTGATTCAACAGTTCTACCGGCATATTAAATTTCGTCATCTACACTCTATTAAAAGTGTTCGCATTTTAGGGACCGACCATTTGATATTCTGGGGGGGGGGGGGGGGGGGCCTGGTATATTTATCAAAAAAATCCCTGTCTTTGAATATGCAAGAAAAAAATAACCTGGCTCATAAGGGTGTTCAAAAAAATAATCAGGCCTCAAAAGTAAGAGAAAAAAATAACCTGTCTCCACCCAAAATTAAAAAAAAAAAAAATATAGTCTGCAGATAATTCCATTGGAATTGAGTTTTTATAATGTCTCTGGCTTCTGGGGGGCTGCGCCCCCCAGACCCCCATGTTTATAGTAATATTTTAATATTATCTACAATTGGTTTACACCAGCGGGCCCGCATGTGCATACATTTACAAAAACATCCTATACAACATTCACATACATGTATTATTGATCTGCCACATTACTAAGTAAATGTTTCCACTAAAACAGAATTGCAAAAGAGTCACTAGCTTATGGGAGACAAAACCATTATGGCAAAATAAACACTCTAAAAGGCAAAAGTCCTAATATACAAACCCTTATTTTTATCATTATTCCTAGTTTTTCTCTATTGTTTCCAGTCTTAAAATTGCCATTGAAATTGGGAAATTGCTTTAGCTTCTGGGGGGCGTTGCCCCCCAGACCCCCCTTTGTTAACTTCTTAGCACATGACTTTCAGCCATTTTATTATTTGTCATTCATGTATAATGTGACTCTATCATGTAAGTAATGTGACTCTTTCATGCAAGTATTTATCAAACTTTTTAAAGTACGAATAAAGCATGTTTGGGCATATATTGGGATAGAAAAAAAACAACTTAAATTCCTAATATTAGCCTAATTTTTTGCCAAACTCATACAGGGATGTTTGTATCTGTACCTTAGATGAAAAGAGTAACATGCACCAGGCACTGGTTTGCAAAAGCAAGCTAAGCCATGCCCTTGGCCTGGTTAAAGACAGCACCATGTTCTTTTTGTGAGAAAAAAAGGTGTAAAAAATACTGATGTGGGTAAAATAAAGGGATATTAAGGTCAAGTAAACAAGGATCTGATAGTTTGGCTATAAAATTAAAAAAAAAAAATAACCTGTTTGAGTTAGTTTGTAAAAAAAATAAATTAGCTCCCACAAGGTGAAAAAAAAAGAAATTGTTTCCAGAGGCCAGTGAAATAAAATGTCCTGTCTCCATCAAGAATACCAGGCCCCCCCCCCCCCCCCCCCCAGAATATCAAATGGTCCGTCCCTTAGATCTTTGAAAAGCGATGTCAAGAACCTGAGTTATAAAAGTTTATCCAGCTAGTATGTAAATTGTATTTGATCACTGAAACAACTAGAAAATGTGTTTATGGCACACTATGCCCCCAACCATATGCTTGCCTCTTAAGAAGGTTCATCCTATAATGCTTGTACCTTTGTACCATAGGCTTCAATGCACTAAGTCGAAAAAGGGTTATACTCAGTCAAAAACTTAAAAGATTTTGTCTAAAGTTAATCAGGTCATCTACACCTTGGGCAATATCTTCCTGCAAAAAATCATGATCCTAGCATCATGGGTTCTTGAGATATTTTGTTCACAAGGTTCCATAGGCTAACAATGCACTAAGTAAAAGAAGGGGCATATCTCAGTCAAAAATTCACCATTTTTTTTCAAATGTTAATCAGGTCATCTATACTTTGGGCAATGTCTTCCGTTAAAATATTATGATCCTAACATCATGGATTCTCGAGATACTTTGTTCACAAGGTTCCATAGGCTTACAATGCATTGTCGAAAAAGGGCCATAACTCAGTCAAAAATTCACTTTATTTTTTCAAAAGTTAATCAAGTCATTCACACTTTAGGCAATGTCTTCCTGCAAAAACTCAAGATCCTCGCATTAGGGGTTCTTGGGATATTTTGTTCACAAGGTTCCATAGGCTTAAAATGCACTAAGTCGAAAAAGGGCCATAACTCGGTCATTTTTTTTCAAAAGTTAAGCAGGTCATCTACCCCTTGGGCAATGTCTTCCTGCACAATTACACGATCCTAGCATCAGGGGTTCACCAGATATTTTGTTCACAAGGTTCAAAAGCTCAAAATGGCAGACACTGTTACAGCGTCATTTCTTTTTGATCATAATGGCGTTAAGTCTGTTACAGCGCGCATTTTCAGAGAAAACATTCCTATAAAACTGAATATTCCTGACGATTTACTTTCCAAAGATTACGGGGGTTGGATCCATTCTCGATCATTTTGCGGCCAAAGCACACTTTTATTTTTAGCTTGGATTAGCCTTGTAACGTTTCCATTGGCTGGAAATGATGAAAACATTGGCGAATCCATAAAGTCTTTTATATTAATGCTACTAGAAAAGAGCCCGCGCAAGCGCGGAAATATTTCATGATGGTCAAGTTTATATAAAAAAAAGCGAGTTTTAATTTTTCAATGTAAATGGCCCTAGGCCCAGGTGAAGATATGACCTTTACCATGAATACTCACTAAAGCTTCATTTACCTAATTAGTTGTCTGCATCTACAAACTTTCAGGTAGCAGACTGCATTGTTTCTAAAAAAAATCAACTTTTTTCACTTCTTCCTATAGAAAAACCTAAGTGACTCAAAAGTTGACCTTGCCGTAAAGCAGATCAAGGTCATCCCAGGGTCATCATTTATATAAATTTTGTTGAGCTTTTGAGTCCTTGATGCGACATGCTAAGTTTCAAGATCATAGGATTTGTGGTTCTGGGGGAGAATTGGTTGATTTGACGCTTAACGTCCACGGTAAACAGCTAAGGTCATGTCGGGACGGTCAGTTAACCTAATCACACTATTCCTGGGCAGGCTTAGACCTCCTCAGCGGTTAACCAGTACTAAGTGCACATACTTTCACCAGTAACTGACAACTGCCCTTCTTGAATCAGCGGAAGGAGAAACGAAAGTATGTGGCCAGACCGGGTTTCGAACCCAGGACCTCTGACTTATGAGTCAGGTACCCTACCGATTGCGCTACGCGGCCCGGCGTGGTTCTGGGGGAGATTTTTATTTTATTTTTTTACCATAATAAATGTTTGCCATCTTGGTTATGTGACCTGTCCTGGGTATTTTTTTTCTGGAAAAATTGGGTCCTGGAACGTTTTGGGGGAAAATATTCAAGCCCTCTGAAGACTAAAGGCTTATTTAGCTTCGTTGAATCATTGAAATTGATTTGTCTGCTTCGCTGGAAAAAATGCCCATTCTTACCTGGCGCATGTGTGTTAACCTTAGACATTTTTAATTTTTGTCTTTTCGAAAGTTCAGTTCAGTTTGAATTCTCCAAACGACGTTCCCCAAGTGGCTCAGCGGTACGTAACCATAGCCGCACACACTTGGCGCCGTTTGTCCGTCCAACTTTTCGAAAGACCATGTGCGTTGAGCTTTATTCTTCAATGGGCGAGTTCGATTGGCTACTCGTATTGACTATCGTTCTTGAAGAAAATGGGTCGTTTCGAGCCAGGGCCGTCGGGACTATGACCATTTAGTTCTTCATCCGTTTAGATATATGAGCAAAAATACAAAAATAAATCGTTATTTATGGGGAATGACGTACGTTCATGGGTCGGCTTTTGCATTAGAACCTGCTAAATTTGGACTTGCTAAGCAGCGCGCCGATATAACGACGCAGAACCGAAACGACCGGATTAATTTAAAACGTGTATTCGAGTACACCATAATTTCACTCGAACGCACCCATTGTTGACAAAAAAAAATCGACCAATAGTCGAAGTTTCTAGAAAAAATATTTGGGAGAATTTAAAATGAAAGACGAATTTAATTCCCAAATTCTTTAAATCTACGTGAAACTAAAACACACGCTAGCGGCTAACCGAAATTATCAATGATAGCAATATGCGAAAGAACCAGTATAGGAATTACGCTTGAAAATGCCACCAATTTTGCAGTTTATGCGTTACTTCGTTTATTTAGTATTATAGATGTATATTGTCTGACTTTACACGAAAATACGTAATAAATGCAAGAATACTCTTTTCATGCTGCTATGCGTGCAGTTGGTATCAGAATGGATATTTTTGAAGCTTAATAGGGACATACCTGAGTTGTTGGCACCACCGGTCTGCATAAGGCTGCTTACGTTTATCTACAGAAAAATATATGTGAAAAAAAGTAGAAATAAAACATTTTTCCATCAGGAAGTACGAAAGGAGAATAAAATTATTCTCAAACTTGTCTGGTGGCATTCCATGGCCAGCTTAAATGTTTGGATTATACGGTATATAAACTGCTCTCCCGCTTGATGCTTAACGTTGTGTGACTTCATGGAATATCAAGTGAACGTGTTTGGCAATGTTATTGAAATAAAAAGCACAAAACTAACTCGCATATGCCTATACATGTTAACTGCATTGTTGCCTATCTTATGCCCTTTCATACGTGCAAATTCAGCAAAATAAACCGTAGATTGGCCGGACTTTATTAAGGGTATGCTTATTTTAAGTTCTATCAGACACATTTCATCTTATACGAACTTTAATTTTGTTTACATTGCCCTTCCATAGCCTAAGACATATCCAGAAAAAATTACTGAACACGCTGATGGCACAATCCTTATGTGCAGTATCGCTGGCTCTAAAGGTCCTAATTTTTGTCAAGTTATTGTTTCGCCATTAGGTAGCCACATGCTTATTTTAAAAAAAAATACGTAACATGTATACTAAGTACGAAAATAATCGATTGAAAATTGTAGGAAGTGACGGACAATTTGGCAGACATGAGCAAATCATAATACAGCCTGCCCTGCTAGACTAATTTCATAAATCGCATAAACTCAGGTAAAACAGTATAATGTACGTTTATGGGTATGTTCACCTGCAGCTCATTTTGTAAAGGCACTGTGTTTGTCTTTTTCAGTATAATTCCTCCCTCTGTCCGCCTGCTTGGAAGTGAGGACGGAAGAGAAGATGATTTTGAAGCATCCTTGGTTCTTGAATAAACTTCAGTATGGTGTTCGTTGTTATTTATTTGATCATTAGTACTGGTTGTTGCTGCTGTTGTGTCGCAGTTCTCTTCAGCACCACGCAATACCGGCCTGATTTCATCTGCTGAGTCAGGGTTACCTTTAGGCATACAGTTATCTCCATCCCAGTCCGCATAAGGAAAGAAATCTTCTGCCAGGCGATTTCTATCAGTTGTTCTTAACAAAAACAGATTTCACACGTTAAGACAGACAAATACAGATGGATAAGGTCAGTTTACCCAATGGGCACACAACATTGTAATAACGCTGAATCATCGTTGATTCAGCGTTATGATATTGAATCATCACTGATTCAGTGTTATTAAAACCTTGTGTGGCTGCTGGGTTGATAATTAACAGTAATGTAGCCTCATAAATCAACTTAATTATATGCTTAGTTGTAGCCTACACACAAACAAAAAGTAGGTTGAGTTAGTGAACTCGGATTTGGTTTAAATGCTTTTTTATTCGTATAATAACCACATAAAATACATCAAACACAAGTACAAACAATGCAATAATCATACAAATCGGTTTAAGACGAAAGTTCAGGGACTTATTCTAATCTGTATCCCAGAAGTCGGGTATAACGTTCCACCAACAACTAGGTCAGAAGGGGACGGAACTTCGGTTAAAAGACTCATCCGAAATACCGGAGAAACGGGGGATCGACCTTGAGACCCCTGGATTGGTACTGAAGCGTATTTTCCACTACACTATCGCCGCTCCTAGAAGTAGTTTGAATTACGAAATATGTTCAGAAACCCTCATATCATGCGAGGTATGTCTACAAGAAAAAACAAGACATTATGGAAACACGGATTTGATTGATTTGCTAACTTGTATGAGAATGAACCATAATTATATAAATGCAATGCACAGGGCGTGTTTTTACTGCGTTTATTGCAGAGTGAAAACAGATAACAAACGCACAAAGAAACTTACCGAGAGCCACAAGGAAGCTTACGTTTACGGTATAAAATAACCAGCGTGATACCCCCAGCTGCTATCAGTATAAGGCCAATGGCAACGCAGTTTACAATGGTGACTGAAAAATAAGTTTACAATACGCCACAATCATGGTATCCCCCCTGCGAATCTTTGAGGCGCAAAAAAGGCAGACGAATTGACAGACAGTGTAGATTCAGATGAGGCGACTCATTATGAGTCACCTCATCTAGATCAACGCTATTTGCAATTTTAACTATTTTCGTTTTTTGCGCTTTAAATAGAGGATCTTACATGAGTGCTCATGTATTATTGAATTTATTAAACGAGTTTGGGAAAAAGATAAGATGCGAGGCTTGCCGAGCATCTTATCGTTTTCACCAACGAGTTTAATAAATTCAATAATACAGGAGCACGAATAAAAGATTCTATTTATCATATGACACTAAAATTGCATTTTATTAGCAAAATTTGCACCAAAACGTTACGATTTCGCCATTAGAAAACGCGACGTTGGACGTCAACGTATAATGTTACGACGTAATTTGCATATTTAATCCACTAGTGGATTATCGTTTTTAATGCATGGCGTTATTACACTCTCAGATGCGACGTCATATGATTTATGTAATTTCTTACAGCTTGTGTGTTTAAACAGTGACCTATATATAGGTCACTGGTTTGAATTAGTTGTTTTGGTTGGAACCGTAGCAATTAATAGCTACGAAAACGATGATGATCAAAATTGAAACGAATAAGACTATCACATAATCAGATATGCATATTAAAATGATCTTTGATGATAATTATCGGATAACTGATTTTTATTGAGAGTCACTGTGCATGTTTAATATTATCAATAATCCAAAATTATCCCACCCTCGCCAGAAAAAGCAAACTTTTGCACAAAATATTTCGCAGAATCCAAGGTTTACACTGATGAGGGTGGTTTGAAATTGTTATAACACGGTTTGTCCGCCTGTACTGGAGATAATCCACTCTTTTGAGGACTATCACAGGCTGATCGTCTAGTACATATCGAAGAATAGTCCTTAAAATTCCACTTTATCCCCCCATGTCTGAATAAGCAAAGGACCTTCTTATACGTACAAACAGTGGCGACTCAAGAGTTTTCGCATCTACAAGGTATAGAAGCAAACATGTCTTTACAGCAAATAGTGATGAATTTAATTGGCTACGTGAATGCGCAGGCAGGCAGATATGAGATTTTACGGTTTGCAGTCTCTCCGTGCACTACTTATAAACGTTTTGAAATGCTGTTTTGGAAATACAATGGGAGAACACAATATTGCAGTTTTAACTTACTTATCTTAATCGTTGTCAACGAGCCCTTTACATAAACTAGTATTTCGTGCACTTCTTGTTCTAAACTATTAGTTGACTGCTTTACACTGTTTGTCTTGCTGATCGTTTCATTTTGTTGTATATTAATGGTATCAGCGGTCGTAACGTTTGTTAGTCGGACGCTCTTACTATTCAGATTCATGGCAGTAATTGTATTTGGCACTGTATTCGTCACCTTGCTGATTGTTGTATTTGGGTCAGTAGTGACACTGCTGCTGCTATTTGTATTCGGGTCCGTGCTGCCTTCTGTATGGGCGTAGTTGTGTGGATCTGAAGAAGACAATACGAGGCGCCGTCATAACTAATTTATTAATTCAGCTAGGGTCATCAAATTAAACCATAAATAGCCAATGTATAATATACACTTATGTGCTAAAAATCATACATGTAACATATATTTCTCAGAAACTGGAGGATTTTGAATGTAAAGGTGTAGGCGATACCGGCGGTGGAACTGCACAAACACCACGCCTTTTACAAAAGGGGAGGGAAAGAAATTCCCCACATTTTTATTTGAAATTCTTTCAAATTACAATAATTCATGTTCTGAAATAAGTCAGTTATATTTAAGAGCTCAGATAAGAGACAGTTGTCATTTCACATTATCAAACAAATGTGGTTGCTAGGCAACAAATGAACATTACAGAATTTTAACAAATTCCTAGTTTTGAATGTTTGTCTCTGGTCTTTTGAAGGCTGCAAACGACATTTAACAAGGCTCTTAGCTCACATTTTCTTTACTTTTTAAATTTTAGTATCTCGCGACTACCTTATGATGACAAATAGATGACATTTTAGGGAACACATCATCTGCTGTGAACACATTTTTTTAGATACTCATTTTATATGATATTGGCCTTGCCCAAAAAGCACGGTGATCTTCCTTGGAGCAATAAAAATAGCTTGATTGACGGCAATATCTTAACTTTGTTACCGTATACATATTTCGGTATTATTTTACGTATCTCCCAGCAAAATTCAGATACTTTCGAGCATTCTGAACTAAGCTAAAGGATCCTAAACAGACCACAGAAGCCACCGCCGCAGAGGTCATGACGTTTGTGAAAATTGTCGACTAGCAAGAAAGAATGAGGCAATGGACGAACGTGGACTGCCTGATTCACTTTTGATTATCATTTGGCTGAAACTTAGCCGTTTGCAAGACTTAATGGATAACCCTCCTACAACAAATACAACTACGACTGTGGACTGATACTCAGGGTGATCTTTGCTTATAAACGACTTTTCAGCAGAGATTAACGAAACCCACATTTATGAAAAGTTTGTTTGAGAGAGGACTATCTAAAAGTCTGTAAAAGGTTTGTCACCGAATAAGTTCTGAATAGTTAGATCCTTTAGAAGCAAGGAATACATCAAAGAACAGAAAATGGCAGACTCCCTTTAACTTAGTCTGCTCATGGCCAGTAATTAAATGTGCGACACCAGCCACGCCCCCTAGCATTGGCTTATACGGAACTCTATTTTCAAAATAACTCAAATGAGCTCAGTGATCCCCAAGGACCAGAAAATATAATCTGCGCTATGATGATGTACGGGGAGACGTTTTACAGCCGCCACACGACACAAACACTAGCTGTAGTGAAGATAAATAAGTTCTGAATAGTAAGATCCTTTAGAAGCAAGGAACACATCAAAGAACAGAAAATAGCATACTCAATTTAATTGAGTCTGTTCATGACCAGTAATTAAATGTGTAACACCAGCCACGCCCCCTAGCACCTGCTTAAGCGGAATTCTATTTTCAAAATAACTCAAATGCGCTCAATGATCCCCAAGGACCAGAAAATATAATCTGTGCTATGATGTACGGGGAGACGTTTTACAGCCGCCACACGGCACAAACATCAGCTGCAGTGAAGATAAATAAGGTCTGAATAGTAAGATCCTGTGGAAGCAAGGAATACATCAAAGAACAGAAAATAGCAGACTCGGTTTCATTGCGTCTGTTCATGACCAGTAATTATTTGTGCGACACCAGCAACGCCCCCTAGCAGCGGCTTAAGCGGAACTCTATTTTCAAAATAACTCAAATGAGCTCAATGATCCCAAAGCCGTACTACTAAGGCAGTTGAAGCCAGTTTCGTCATTGAAATTAAAATCTAAAAGAGTTCCTTCAAGAGCAGAGAACACATTCGAAAGAAGAATGATGGGCCATACAATGACAGCCTTAATTACGTTGGGAGCAAGGTAGCTCAGTGGGTTAAGTGCTGACCTAGCGGTTCACGGTTCTATTTCCGCCGGAGGACAAAATCTTTCAACTGTAAACGGGATTGCCACCTATTTGGGAAAGAGCTGCTGACTCGGCTAATCACTTGTAATTTATTGTTTGTTGGGATGTCTTTGTCAATCTTTCCCTTTGATGTTGGGGATAGGGTTTGGGATCTGATTCAGTCAGTTCCTGAAGTGTAGTTACTCTTTAAATTTCCATTGCACACAGCCTTCCATTATCATCCTCCCATCGTCCAGATACGATTGAAATAGTTTTGTAAACGAATTAAAATCGCAACCCATCCATCCATCTACACTGCTCAAAACATTTGAAGGAATGCCAAATATTTTTCAGTAGACGACAGTGCAACGCATTCCCACTTTGAGGGCCATTTACTTTTGCTCGACAAAGACATTTTTTTCCAATTTTTTGCCAGTTTTCTTAACGAGGGTCGAGGTTACTGACAGCACAAGTTTTGATCCAATATTTGCCCTGCTCATGCCCATGGACTGTTTTTTGTACAAATGAAATTTTGTAAAAAATTGCATTATTTCAGAACAGGGGAAGAGCATGAAAATTACAACCAAAATCAACACAATCAGTTTGCCTATGAAGCTGAATGTCTTACAAGGTGACCTGTTTGAAAGGATTACTTTGAACTCAAGTTTAAGAGATTTTATAGACTTCCAGAAAAATACCTCATTTTCAGAAAAATCGAAAAATGCAAAATCTGTTCCATGGAAATGATCTGGGTATCAGTTGTATTGAAATTCTTGTTGTCTAAAACTGGGATTGTTCTTGCAACCCCTGCAAAGGAATGGTGAATTCTTGGCCTTTAGCGATCGAATTTATGGGCCGTGGAACTGGGTATATGTTGTAGTAATGTCTATGGGAAAATGTCAGATGTTCCTTTAAATATTTTGAGCAGTGTATTTAGTTTATTTGCCCCTTTACCGATAGCCACGGTAAACAGTGTTTCTGGGGAGGTCTGCGCTGAAAACATATTTTCTAAGTTTCAGCCTTACAGCATGTACATGTACATGTTTTCAAATATTTTGCCATTCTAGAATGCCCGTTGATATGGTTATCAAGCTAACTATCAAGTTAGCTAAAAAAAGCACATCTGATGCAGGAATATCGAAGGGATAATTCTGTAAACAATCTGTCATTACATCTTTTTCTCAGGTAAATTGTCAGGAGATCTACATTTATACGTTACAGTGAGAAATAAGGTCGGGTTCCTGCACGCGCATACGGAGAGGTTGGGAGAATTTAAAGGAAAACAATTTCTCTGCTTTTTGAGTGAAGAGTCACAATATTGCAGCTCTGACAATGTATTCACAGTTTTCCGGTAATTTGTAAGAAGGCAAATGACCGAGTGAATAATTACTCAAAAATCACTGTTACAGCTGATTTATATATTTTGAAATAAAATAAAGTGGAAAAAAAGATTAAGATAAGAAAAAACAAATCTGCGAAGGTTTTTAAGCTTCGATACATAAATTGATAATTCTTCTGGAGTGTTAGCTCTACTATGAGCCTCCTTCACCATGTCGCTTTTATTACTACATGTAAATCACTAAAACAAGGTATATATCTACTAAATAACACCATCATCTTTGTAAATGCCGAAATAAGTGTTAATGAAGGCGAAAGTGTGTACTTGAATTAATAATTCCACAACAATACAATAATTTGATTATAACAAAGCGTGCATAATCACTCGTTTGCATAAACACACCAACCGATGATTAGTCTTCGTTTGGCCAGAATGAGGACAGAACATCACTTATCGTAGTCATTTTTTGGCACAGGGGTGCCAGACTACATCTGCCATACTTACAACACTTAAATTACAAGTAATACATCAAAACTGTCTTATATATTATTGACAATTCACCTTTCCGAGCCAAGCCTACTTTAAACAGGTATGCATCTTTTCATTTATTTTAAGGTAAATCATCGACTTATTAAGGGGCATTAAACACATGCGATTAAATTTGTGGGGACTATGTCATGAGCTAATTTGTCGCTGCAATGGCCAGTTATACGCAATCAGTCGACTTTTGAATGACAGTCTGGGTGTGGCTCGGAAACGTCTATCATAAACAGTTTGTTGTCCGTAAAGGAACAACCTGACAGCACAATATAGATCTCGTCCCCTCCCCATTAAGATCTTCAACATCCTATATAGGAGTAGCCAACTATTCACAATACAATTATATGCTTCATTAATGACATTCTTTTATAATGGTACAATAAAATTTCTGTTTATAATTAATTTATGTGTAGACAAATAGTGCCAAACTCCTTAGGCAAAGCTTTCATTATCATAAACTTCCTGAACTTTTGTCACTTTGTTTCCCTATATGTTTTGAGGGTGGGGTGTGGAATATGATTGTATTAATTCCTGATCTTTGCCTATCTTTTTACTTCACAAAATATTTTCTAAGTTTTATCTTCGTCACAGTGGCGTGAGCAAACTTCTGCATCAAGAAATATCGGAACCAGAATAGTTTATAGAATTAGAAACTTAGAATTAGAATTTTCAATCGTAAACGGGGTTCTATTGCATACAGCCTTTCATTATTATCCACGCATTGTCCTGACTGAAATACTGTTGAAAAGGACGTAAACTCGCAAGTCATCCATCCATTCATCTACAGAATTAGAAAAATTGTGGGTGAATCTATTTTTTCAGTAAGTTTTCGAAAATTTATTTTCCGGTATTAAAGAATAGAATATAACATATATTATACGGCAGACTGCATGCCTAGTTATCAACCCAAGCATGGTTGATAAACATGCTTCACTCTTGGCGGTTTGGGCCTCAGACTCAATGACGGCACAGATTTGTGCAGTTTACAGGGAAAGATCTAAGTGAAAAATATAACTTATACATGTACCTATTGCCTTGCACTTTGTATCGCTGAATGAAGTACAAATAATTTCGACAACAGTTTTGTATGGACAGGTTTTGCAAGGCTTGCAGGGATCAGTCGTGGAGGAAATGGATGAAAATGTACCATCACACTTTTCACAAATTGTATCAGCCTGTAATGTTCCTGTAATGATAAGGAGAAAAGCCGTCAAATATTTGTTTTTTTTAGATCAAACCGTGATGTACTACGTCATTTCTCTATGTTAAACGCTCACCATCACAGCTGTCCAACGTGGATGACTTTATCAGTCTGGGGACTTAAGGATTTCCATCACGCACATTTGTGATGCTTAACCATGGACTTTAAATAAACTTACATTATGGCTCACCCTAACATAATTACTTAAATTTTTACCACAATATGTCACTACATGTCCGAAGGATGGAACATGATGGAAAAACACAATGTTAGTTTCATCTGGTGTTATGGCTGAACATAACAAAACCAAAAACCCTCAAGTACTTTTCAACTGAGAAAATGGTGCAAATCACTGAGTAACTCATGCAATTAGCATCTGCTGCAATAAAGCAAGCATTGTAGACAATTTTGACCGTAACAGAATATAAAAAATAAAAAGTGAAAAGGATTTTTCCTGAAAATAGAACAAGCCAAATACACACCAATATTTACCTAACTTTGACCATAATTCTGTAGAAATAACCAATTTACAGACTTTTTATGTTAAGAATTGTTAAGGGCTGGACAAAATTTCAGTTTTAAGCGTAGACAGGCCGTACTGAACGCTGCAAGTGAGTTAAATTGCCATTTTAATGAGTTGGACTTAAAAACGTAAGAGTTATGGCTGACCATCACAAATGTGCGTGATGGACAACCGTAAATACCTTTAATGTGTATGGCTACATCTCCATGTTTCCCCATCATTTTTACAATACGGAAACAACTTTGGGGACTTCCTGTGTGCCTCCCTGGACGATGGAGCCCTTCACATAAGGGGTCAACTCTTAAAGGAACCTAGGAGAGCAATTGAGCCGCGACGCGAGAAAACCAACAATGTGGTTGTGCGCCCAGTGCAGACTCAGATCAGCCTTGGCATCAAACCAGTCCGATCAGACTCTTCGCTAAGCGCTCAAAGCGTAGCTAAGAGTCTAAGCTACCTCCATGCGGACAGCGAAGACTCTGATCAGACTGGGCGGATGCCCAGGCTGATCTGAGTCTGCGCTATGCGCACAACCACATTGTTGGTTTTGTCGTGTCGCGGCTCAATTTGTTTTTCCTTAAAGGTAGACAACCGTTAAGAAGACAGGCATAATACAAAAGCAGAGTTGCTTCCCCTGAAAGTGTACCCATTTACTTTAAGTAACTTTGATGCACGTTAAAGCAATGGTGTTTTAGCGTCATTATGTTTAATGGCCCTGTGGTATAAGATATCGAGTTTTATGCAAGCTTTTAACTGCAGATTCTTCGTTGTAAATGACTGGGATGGACCGGCTTTAACAAATAACAAGAGATATTTAAAAAAAAATAATCAGCTTAGAATTAATAGAAGTGTGTTTTAATATGTATGGGTCAGGTACATATAAAATATCGAATGTGCTGATCGGATTATACGAATGCGCATGTTGTTATGCATATTTGTTGTTGGTGTTTCGATTTCTAAATGCTGTTGAATTTTTATCGGGGTCTGGGTGAGTTGCACATAAAAATGTTGGCTGACCGCCCCTCATATAACTTTAAAAGTGTCGCAGTTCTAACACAGCATCAACAACTACGCAAGCAACAATTACTTAATTTCGTCTTCGATTTCTGTGTCAAGTTATCTTGTTAGTTTTGGTTTAAACAATATTTTATTAACTATAAATTACATACATATACTACAATACAATTTCAGAAGTATCAGGATTTGACATTATGCAAAATGCTTATATATAAAGTCATTTCCTTGTTGGTTTTATATTTTACATGAGCAACATAACAGGCGAAATGTGTTCTTTGGCAGAAACAATTTGGACCGAAATATATAGATTCATCACGACACGGTTTATAGGCCAACAGTCAAATGAAACTGAAAGTAGAAAGAGGAAGCGAAAGTTGGCTACTTGCATCAAAATCCCTGACGTATTTATATTGGCTAATGAAATACTTAAAATATAGGTCAATACTAAGGTTATACGGCTAGAGCCGAAAAACAGCCCGACTTACGCATAAGGAGTTAGTTAGCAATAAAAATGATCTACAAACTTCAATACTAGTGGGTGATCATTGAATGATAGCACGCATTTGTCGGTAATTAAAGTGTATACATAAGTGTCCTTCACATTACACCACAGAGTCTCGTATCTTGTTTGACATTCTAATGTCAACGTGTTACCACAGCAATATATTACGTCACAAACATGCTGGGTACAGACGTGTGATTTTTGACGTGTTTTAAGAAATTGTTTGTTTTGTTCTTTTTTGTTTGATTATTTAGGATATTTAAAGAGATACTGAGAATCTAGAAACAAATTACGTTTAAGTTTGGTTTTGACTTCACAAACACATATATCAGTAATGAATGTTCATGAAGTTTTTGCTGAAATCTGGTATGAATTATAATAGGAACTGTGTGTTTTCCTCTCTTTTTTTTTGAGAGAGAGTTTTTGACATTTTATTCCGTAATGTTCAGTAATATGCTGGATTTGATCAATCGTTGTTAACGCTAGGATGATTTTGGTTCTCTCTGCTATAAATTTATCCCAGACATCTTCTTTTTAAAGTGCAATGACATCGCAATTTTGGCCCCCTCTGGCTCTAAATCAGCGTAGAACGCCATATTTCGTTCAGCCCAAAACCTATAATGGTCTGTATTTCTGCCAGGTTTGAGAGCAAGTCATGACTATACATTTCTTTCAGTATCTGGTTTTGTTTATAAATTTTTACGTACATAAATATATATAGTATACAATCCAATCCTGGTTGGGATAATAACGAAAGCTAAGAGCTTATAGAGTTCTTCTGTCTAACATAATACAATTGTAAACGGTATGGCGTATATTTGATTACAGTTTCAAATACTAACCAAATTCAACTGTACATTCAGGTAGGAAAAAAATAACAAATGAAGCCCTGCTTATAACTTAGTAGGAAACGTTACCAATACAAAAGAACACTAGAAAAAGATATTAAGCTAGACAAATTACGGTGCAAAAACAAAAAAAAAGTGAACGATGAGAAATCAATAGACCAGAATGAATAAACAAGGTAGTATATAAAATACTATAAAATGATAAAAAAAAATAAAAATAAAATAAATAATAATACATAAAACATAAATAATAATCTTACTGAAAATAAATGAAGAACTGGGACGGGTGGCAGCATCTCAGGAATAATCAGATTCGTCCGCTAATCTTGGATTATGTTGGTCGACATGTGCATCAGAAACTGTGGCATTCCACTCAGAAACGTTTGGAATCAATTACAAAATTGTAAACGCTGTCAAAGATCGTCCGGTTCATTTCTTGTGGCAAGAACAAATAATCGACGTATAAAAATAGGTTAAGGGAAGGATATTGATATGGAGAGACTGCGTTTATTAGTTCATTGTGCTGAGCCTGGTAGATAGTACAATGGAAGAAAAATGCTGAGCGTTTTCTATACTACCGCACCGGCACAGAGGAGAGTCTACTATATTTTTCACAAAGAGATCGAAGTTGAGAGAACTACAATTCGAGTTGATAGAAATTGACTTTTCCAACAACCTGAATAGAAGTGCTGAGGAACTTTTTGGTTATCCCTTTGTAGAAAGCGTTTAAACGAGGTAACTTATTCACACTGCTGTACTTCGACAGATAAATTATTCCATGCCCTGACACTAGATAGTAGAAAGGACATATAAAATTGGTTAGTTTTAGCATCGATTGTTTGTAAATCCTTAGAGTGTCTAAGACTAAAGCGTGACATGTTGCTGACAGACTGAGATATTAAGGAGATAAGTATAAAGGAGTGATATTATGCACCATTTTGTAAAACAAAATCATCTTGTGATTATTGTGCCTACGTTCTAAAGATTCCAAACAAACTTCCTAATATAGTGAATTTAATGTTACCAGCTTTGTTGTTCCAGTAGCAACTTGTTTCAAGAGATTTTCTATCGAGTTTAAATTTCAGTTTTCTCATGATATTGGTTCTAAACCAATTCAAAGAGTAACTACACTTCAGGAACTGACTGAATCAGATCCCAAACCCTATTCCCAACATCAAAGGGAAAGATTGACAAAGACCCCCAAACAAACAATAAATTACAAGTGATAAGCCTAGTCAGCAGCTCTTTTCCAAATAGGTGGCAACTCAGCTATCTTTACTGAACTAAATAATTTAGACAAACAGAAGGGTTACAACAGACTAAGTAAATTATACGAAAATATTTAACAACTATTTTTACCTATTTTCAATTTTTATTATAAAAGGGTTCAAATGAAAACAATAAATTAAACAGCACCGAACATAAAACAAATGCAACCGCAACGAAAGTACCGCCTTGGGACGGTCAGTAATAACTACTGGGGGGTTTAAACCGGTTTTACTGGGCCCAAACCTTCACCCTCACCCTCCGCCGGGGTGCACACAATTAGTTGGTAGTTCGGTTCTTTAATATAATTTATATGGTGATGCCAGGTACCATTGTCCAAGATGTTTATGAAATTCCACTTCAGATATTTGGTGATTTTGCTAAAAAAAGATGTGGGTGCTGAAGTCTGTTATGTTTACGCGAGAAAAGTAAAGCCTCCGTTTTGGCTGGATTAAATGTTACTTACCAGGTTGCAGCCTACTGCGAAATTTTGTTAAGGCCCGTGTTAAGAGGTGAGGTTATCGAAGATGGTGAAAAGACTGCAAATAGAATGTTGGAACTTATGTCAGTCACGATGTCGTTGATGTACAACAAGGAAAGCAAAGGCCTTAAAATGGAACCCTGTGATACACCAGCACGAATGATTGACCAGTCAGATAAAGTACTCAGAAGAACAACGCGTTGCTTTCTGTCAGAAAGATAACTCTTAAACCAGGCAAGGACTGATCCTGTTACACCACTGCATAAATGACCAGAGTGCCAGACAAAGCTTTGCTGATGTCACAGAAGACAGCCCGAACCTCTTTACCAGAATCAAGTGCCTCACAGAAAGTGTTGTACAGAAAAGTTAGTTACTTTATGGATGAATATCCTGAAACTGATTCTGCTTTTATTCTAATATATACTAAACTGTCTAAATGAGAATTAAGAAACGGGTATCTTAGATTTGCATCTAGCCAAGACACCATCACAAACTTTTCTTCATTCTTTGTTGCTTGTCAGTAGCGTATATGCACGAAAATTTACAAAAAAATAAGGGAGTAAAGCCCTATAAGTTTAAGGCAGTAATCTGGAATTCCAGTGTTTATTTCTAATGTTTGCCTCTTAAGTATTATATATTATCTAGAACATATTTCTAACACATACCTATGCCATTATTTAATGATCACCCCACGTAATATCAAATAAGCCTTGCTTATAGGCGAGCACATCGCTCTTTATAGTCTGGCCCCAGACCCTATGTTTAAAAATTCTCTACTGCTGACATAGAATCTGGCCATCGGAAGAGAGATAAGCTTATATTTACAGATTCGACTGGAGCCAGTCTAACCATGTAGTGATCTACCGCAACAGAAGCGGTTAAAGTTGACGCCCTTTTAAGTTTTGACTCCCATTTTAATAGCAGGGCCGTGTAGCGCAATCGGTAGGCACCTGACTCGTAAGTCAGAGGTCCTGGGTTCGAATCCCGGTCTGGCCACATACTTTCGTTTCTTCTTCCGCTGATTCAAGAAGGGCAGTTGTCAGTTACTGGCGAAGGTATGTGCACTTAGTACTGGTTAACCGCTTAGGAGGTCTAAGCCTGCCCAGGAATAGTGTGGTTAGGTTAACTGACCGTCCCGACATGACCTTAGTTGTTTACCGTGGACGTTAAGCATCAAATCAACCAACCAACCAACCCATTTTAATAGGGGTCGACTCTTGAATTCGCTCCCATATGCGCATATTCTTTCCTTTAAGAGTAGGCTCCGTTTTGAACGGATTCTTTGTCCAGAAAAGCAAACAGGAAGTCACAAAAATTGTTTGCCTTTGTTTAATGGCTGAAAAACTTAGAAGTGTACCCACACAACTTAACAGCTTACAATTCGCAACTACTTTTCGGAAAATATGACACAATAATTGGTCTTTGTTTAGGTGAATATGCAGTTTTGTTGACCCGAAACTACAGAGTGACCGACGCGAAGCGTAGGTCAATATATTGTGTTTGCGGCTCAATAAAACTGCATGTTCACCGAAAAAAAGGTCAATAAATGTTTTATTATATGATAATTTTGAATGCAGTTTCCTTTGATAGCTTTGACGGTACCACATGGTACAATCTCGCGGCGTGACACCATCGACAATAACGTTTAACTTACATGACGTTAACGTTTTCCCCATTGAACACCTTGTGAAAATTTGTGGTAGTACATGTTGCAAACGTCGAGATGTGCTTTTTGCGCCTTGATGACGTCGATGTAAACATTTGCTTCTGTCGACGCCCGCCTCAAAATTCTTCCTTTAGAAAACGTTGTAGTTTTCTTGCATTTTCATTCTGTTTAGTGTAAGAATCGAAATACTTTTTCGTTACCCGTGCATTATCGCTGATTAACACGTGTTGTCTGGCAGATACGAATATTAATTCACTTCGGCTTCGCCGTCGGGAATTAGTATTTCGTGATCTGCCCTCCAACAACATGTGTTTTTCAGCGATTCACCGTCGTGAAGTTTTATTTCGTGATCTGCAAATCAGCGATAATTCACGGGTATTATCGCTGATTTACACGTGTGGTCGGGCAGATACGAATATTTACTCACTTCGGCTTCGCCGTCGGGAATTAATATTTCGTGATCTGCCCTCCAACAACGTGTTAATATGCGATTCGCTGTCGTGAATTAATATTTTTTGATCTGCAACAGCATGTGTTAATCAGCGATAATTCACGGGTATTATCGCTGATTAAGACATGTGTTAGTCGGGCAGACACGATTATTAATTCACTTCGGCTTCGACGTCATGAGTTGAAATTTCATGAAATGCCCTCCAATAACGTGTTTAAAAATCAGCGATAATTCACGGGTAAGGAAAATTATTTTTTATTTAGCAACTTTATGTAACGAAAATACAAGTGACGTCATCGTTAAAGTAATATTCACTGACTGACCGGTGAATATCGCAAATTATAGACCGGCACGTGACGTCAAAGCAGCCAATGAAATTGTGTGCTACATCGTGGTCATACTAGTATAATAAATCAAAAGACTGAATCATTTTATGAATAAGAAATTTGATGCATGTCAACTCATGTGAACTTGAAACAAGAGATGTGACAAAAGCAATGATTTAGTCAAGGTGAATGGGTATACGCTCGTGTTTTTCTCCTTTTGACAAAGGGGAACAATTTTCCTGAGTTCCTTTATGATTCCCTTGCGGAAGTAGCTCTTCAGAAAGGGGTCTACAGGAGGTCTAAAAAAGTAGTGGACCTCTTTTTATTTAAATTGCTGTTACTTCTTTATTTATCCAGGATTTTTTTCCCAAAATGTTTTAGTTGTAGCAATTCTAGCAAAGGTATACTCCTTTACTTAAGTAAAACTTCATTATAAAGTAGCAATTCAACAACAAGTGATGTCATAATGACGTCAGATTGTATTTATATCATCATTGTTTGTCGCCCGCACTGTTTAAACCTCAGAATGCTTACATGTTAAAAAGAACATAGTTTAGAGCGTTCTCAGGTTTACACTCTAGGTAAACAAGAATTATAAATGTTTCAAAATTATGTTATGCGAGAAAAGCTGAATAGATTAAGATCCAGGTGGTGAAAAGGGGCTATTCATGTTTAAACTGAAGAGTTTTGCAGGGAAAAGGGTTGTGCAGGCCAACAAAGGTATCTTCAAAATCATAAAAGAGCTGGAAATGTCAAACTACTGAAAACAGTTTTGTCACTTAGCTTCCTACTAATTAACCTTATACGTGACTTTCATTTTTGGATGATTTAGAAGATAATCTCTTGTTAACCTGCTTAGCTCTCTATTTTCATACGAACAGATTATTTGATCATCCAGTTCTCGGAGCTATTTCTGGGATAGTGTAATTCCTTCTTTACTTAGAATCTAAGCCTGTGAACTGTCTGAACTAGGATATTTCGAGGCAAGTTTGCAGTTTCAACAGTTCAGGTAGCTGGAAATTGTGTCATAAATATCGTATGTTGTTTGTAGCACCACCTTGTAGTAGTAAAACATTATTAGATCGAAGGAGTATCGCATTGCTACAACCACACAAAATTTTGAAACTATTCCTTGTTAGATAGAGGAGTTTCATCAATTTCAAGAAAAGTCCACGTTTTACTTTTCGGAAACCCTGTTCTCTTAAAGGTAGGAATTTGCTCAAAGGGGAACAAATTATTTCCATGAAAGAGCAACCCCTATAGAGAAGGAAGGCAAAAATGAAAATGGCAGAGATGTTTCCTCTGAAACAGCACACAATCACCTTAAGTCCTTTCAGGATGAGAAAGAAAGAGAGATAGATATACCTCGCATTTTAACACCGTATCCTGGAAAACATGGTTTGTGTGGTACGCATTTTCCATTTGTGTCTTCTGATTTGTAGTGGCCTGCTTCACACTGACAAACAATATCAGCCGTATTGGAACACTTAAATATTATCATCTCATTTGCACTACAATGTAATCGGCAGCTTGTGCAGCTGGTTGCAAACAGTCCCTTGGTCGTGTATGTACCTTCTTCACAGGGAAGACAACCACCCTCACTATTTTGAGCGCAATATTGTCCTGGCAGACAGGGACAGCCAAGCGTTATACAGTTTGTCAAACTGAGAGTGATGATCCAAATAAATAGAATTTCCTCCATCTCTGAGTAATGTCTACATGCTGAACTTAATAAACAAAGCAAAGGTCTAATATAGAATTTTCTTTATCTCTCGGCAATGCTTACATGCTGAATTTTAGAGAAAAAAAGCAAGTGTCTGAATGATGGGGAGAATTAAGATGTTTGAGTACACCTTCATGAACTTTCTGTCAGTCTTACAGAGGGGAACAACATTTGTGACTTCCTGTTAACTTTTCTGGAAGATGAAGCCCTTCCAAATAGGGTCTACCTTTAAAGGAAAGAATTTGCTCCCCTTGAAGCAAATTCTTGCCTTTGAGAGTAGAGCTCATTTTGGGAGAGAGACAAAACTGGAACTGGCAGAGTTCTTTCCCCTGAAAGTATACTCAGTCACCTTAAAATGTCGAAGAAAACATCAGTTTTTGGCTATTCTGTTTCCAGCGCAAGCATGTTATCTGGCACCAGCTCTCGAATACCTAGTCAACCAGCACACCTGAAACGACAATTATTGATAGTAATATAATACATTTTGTGTTTTGAAGTGGTACATGTCCAGGAAAGGTAAATCTTTTGTGCCCCATTCTATGGGGGTGAATTCTCTTAATTCCAAGAATTTGTTCTTTTTGAAGAGCAAAGAATTTTTTTAAAAAGCAGCCGCCATTTTGAAAGGGTTTCGTTGTCCAGTGAAGCAAACAAGTAACAAAACTTGGTTTCCTTTGTAAGAAAGGCAGATAAAATTTCCTTTTAAAAGGAAGGCTTGCCCAGCTAAGACAGTGAACTTTTCATGAGTTGTTATTGAAGTGAACCCGATTGTATGTGCACTTTCTGTTGCTAACTTTTATTTAGCAAAGTATTAATTTCTAACTAATTGAATGGTGGCATTATCCACGGGTGTAAGGTAAAAACAAGTGTAGAATTTATCTGAAAAACAAATTGAAGAAATATTCAAACACACACACACACACACACACACACACACACACACACACACACACACAAACAACAACAAAAACAAACAGTTTTCCAACGTTTTGGTCGGCCGTTTTAGGCATGTCTCAAGGAAAATAACTATATGGACCTATTTCAAGTCTTTTCTTCACGGCTGTTGAGTCACATTTAGTCTGAATCAAAATTTTAGGACAGACTGTTTCAAACCCATGTCTATGGAATCTTGGCACATCTGAACTTGGCATCAAAAGAAGACAATAAATTTATATTTACTGAAGTTTATGTTTGGTTTAAAGTCTCCATAGTCCTACGAGTGGTGAAAATCGTCGAAATACGAAATCATTATAAAACCTGTACAGCCTTCAGAATTGATGATAATATGTCGGTTGAAGTGCTTTTTTTGTATCATATAACTTGCAAAAAAGAAGGAACAAAGTATTTTGAAAAAAAAAAGATAAGTCTCTCCATAAAAATACGGGTTTCGTCTCTGGTTCCCCGTTTAGCAATGAAAAATACAACAGCGGCACAATCAATGGGATCCTTGCCTTACCTTTTTGTACATTGTATTTTTATCACCTGTCAAACGCCTGTACCTTGTATTTTTATCACATTTACCTTGTATTTTTACCATGTCATAAAGCTTGTGAAATCGAAAGTAGGTCATTTTAGCTGGCAACTAAAATGACCTAGTTATTTTTTTAAATCTTTTTTATGGTAAACTCAAGGACTTTTTGATTTTTCAAAGCCGACCAATCACGATAATAATCAATGGCGAAACTGTAGGGAGAAGCTTGCATCTATACCTCATGCTAAAATATTTCATGCTGATAGAGCAATGGGGCCTTTATGTGGCATCAGTGGCAGTGACTGGAACAAAATTTTGACACTCTGAGAAGAAAATGCATGCTACTGTTGTTTGGGACAATAACTTGCTTTACACCATTTGGGAACAACAACACACGAAACCCATTGCGTTCGTATTTCCATGAACTCCCGACAAATGAAATTTATCTTTTATATTTATGCTATGTTTTTACATCAATTTTGTTACTCATCCGTGAAGTTCTGACTAATTTAACGCCAAGCAAAGGACGAAAAATAGTTATTAACCAACGTGTTTGGTAATGAAGTATAGCAGCCGTCACTTAAGAATTAAAATTTGATTTTTCAGCATTCATCGTGTGATGAAGCCAGTGGGCGGAGCTAACATTCCATGACGCGCGAAGCGCTTCTTGTAGAATTTTAGCGACGACCACTGGCTTCTTCACACGATGAACGCTAAAAAATCAAATTTTTATTCTTATATTTATTTGTGAACCTCTCTATGCCGTTTTCGTAGTAATTTTGTGTAAAATAGGCAACATATGGATCGAAGAAAAGTTAGTAACGAAGTGTTTGGCCATAAGTTAAACAGCCGTCGCCCTTACGTTGCGTCAATCGAACGGTACAAGAACCAATCAAGACGTTTGTTTACATGAAACGTCGCTTGACGACAACGTCACGTGATCAATTGTCCTTCATCGGTGTATGAAGCTAGTTGCTCTAAAAGGGTTCACCTATGGGAAGTCAGTGGCAAGTGTAAATATTATGGCATGACATATATCAAACTATACGTCGGCCAATTATCTATCTGAAATATCCGTGACGTTGCTTACGCGTAAGATTGCATGAGTGTGTGTTGTTCGTGGATGTATGAACAACGTCAGCCCAGTATAGGTTCATCTAAGGAAATCGTCGCAGAGTGTAAATATTTCTCTGTACATTTGTATAGCTGATCTAAGAAGGCAACATTAAAGAGTGTTATAAAAGCAAGAAAAGTGTCCACACAACCCCCACCCGCACCTCCAAATCAGTAGAACGCCCCGGCACTGGAAGTTATACCCAGCATCATCGCACCATCCAACCAACCCCTCCATTGTCATTAAGCTGTTAATGAATCCCTAACAGTTTCAAATTTTAACAATTCTGAATTGTCCCCTTTTTCTGTACCTGTGTCATTGTAAGAGGCTTCCGGTTCATGCTATTCATGATCATGTTGATGGCCAATAGGAAATTTATCAGATGCTTAAATGTGTACATAATATATCGCTTTGTGCCATGGAAATACCTGTTGCAATGCGTATGCGTTAATTACTCATCGACATTACCGACTTTTACATACATAACACGGTCCGTTGTACATATAAGCCACACACACAGATACATTTTTTTTCAGTAAATGTGATAAGGGAAGAAAATCGTCAAAAGCGCTTGTTTCTAAATTTAAACAATAAATTTGAACTTTGCTCTTTCAGATTTTACACTGATACACAAATCAGCCCACTCCGGCACCAGCGCAGTCTGGTCAGTCTAGCCTCAGCATGAAAGATGAAGAATATATATATGCCGAAACTACGATGGCTCAATTGGCTCACTTTTCATTTCCATACTACTTCACAATTCCGAAATTCGTAGAACATACTTAACGCTTGATTATAATGACTCTTTACACTTTGTCAAACCTCTGCATGATATGGATGATTGCTTAAATATGAGCCGCGACACGAGAAAACCTCCATAGTGGTTGTGCGCCCAGGCGCAGACTCAGATCAGCCTGGGCATGCGCCCATTTTTGATCTACGATGGCCCAATTGCCTCACTTTTCATTTCCATACTACTTCACAATTCCGAATTCTGAATTCCGAAATTCGTAGAACATTATGCTTGATTATAATGACTCTTTACACTTTGTCAAACCACCTTTTTGGTTTTCTCGTGTCACGGCTCATATTTAAGCAATCATCCATATCATGCAGAGGCTTGACAAAGTGTAAAGAGTCATTGTAATCAAGCGTTAAGTATGTTCTACGAATTTCGGAATTCAGAAACTAATAAACTAATAAGTTTCATGAAAACAGTTGAAAGATATGTTTTTTTTTCTGAGTAGATCAAAGGCTGCTACCGGGAAGATTCAATTATAGCCCAATAAAATATGAATCACTTCACATTGTGATGATAATACAATTACATGAAGAAAGTTTTTTGAAAAATGATTGAAAATTGAAGCAGAAGATGCAGTGGATTTATCTCAAAGGCAGGTGAAAGGGTGTTACTCTGCTAGAAGGGTCTTGCCATACCCCCAATTAGATGTTGATAATAATATCCTGAAAGTTTTATAAAAATCTGTAAAAAAACTGAATTTAGGGTTTGTGTCAGTGTAGATCGAAAGCTGTATGTCTGGCAGAAAGTTTCCTATCATGACCCGGATGAAAATGGTTATTCCTGGTGGTGATTACAATGGCTTGAATATGATTACAAAATCTTGAGAAAAAATTGTTGCCACGAGATAAGTGCCAGTTCAGACTAGAATATACAGGCGTAAGAATTAACAGTATTCTTCAAGAGAATGGTATACAACGTACTATGACAAGGAAGGTATCAAATTTCTTGTTTACACGCGGAAGCAGACGTTCGAACAGTAGTACATGTAGTTCACACGTCAGAATAGTTAGTCGTATCTTCTGATGACCTTTGGTATCGAATTCGAAACCGATCTGAATGAGCGCGCTTGACATGGCCTGTCATAGGCTAAACATTTAAAAACATAATGCATATAACTGGCAGGAAAATTAACCAGTTAATCAGTTAAATTATTTTTGTCGAATAACAGGTATGACAGGGATGGGATTGGAACGGAGTGTTTGGGGGCGGCGAAAGCGCACAGGCTTTTCAGCATCGGGCATCCTACTGAAAATACTGGCTGAAAGGCCCTATTATTCTATCAGTGATATGAATTTATGTTCTATCACGAGGTATCGCTACAAGCGTCACTTACAACAGTTTCGTCCTTGTAAATGACCGTGATTAGCCAACTTTGAACAAATAAAATACCCTTGCGTTGACTCTGGTCATTTTATTTGGCAACTAATATAACCAACACGTGAATAAGATGGTAAAAAACAACATACGAACGCGGGGCTCCATTCAGTGCTCCGCCAAAGTTTATCTTGCATTGCTAGTCGGGAAATCGGAACAAGAATTGTATTTCGTGGAGAGATTTGTCATTTTTCAAAGCTTGTTCTCGCTACTTTTTTGTCAGTTATATGACTCTATATATGCTTACCAACTCACGTTTTGTTAAATGACGTAAAGGTTGAACCACGTGTCATAGTGATTTGTGTTTAGATATTTTACCACTGGTAGGGCTATGGCGACTTTAAAGGCCCCATTTCGCTATAAGTGGCAAACAATTTATCGTGCGGTATCGCTGCAAGCTACTCGCTACAGTTCGTCATTTTATATGAACGTGATACGCCAGTTAGAACTTCCCTGAGTTCCCCGTAAAAAAATTATGAAAAAGAATTTGGGTCATTTTAGTAGGCAACTCATTTTAGTTGGCAACTCAAATGATCTATTTTCGACATAAATAGATCCAATAAAAGGGTAAAAATACAATGTACAAGCCTTAGGTCCCATTTATTGTATCGCTTTTGTTTGTATTGCATTGCTTGACGGGAACCTGGAAAGGAAAGGGTATTTTGTGGAGCGATTTGTCACTTTTCAAGTTCATACCCCTTTAATTTTTTGCCAGTTATATTGCTCAGTGTATGCAAAGCAACCCTTATTTTATTTACAAACATGGAGGTTGGGCCGCTTTTCATACTGATTTGTATTTAGACGTTTTTACCACTGATAGGACTATGGAGATTTTAAGTCTCCATAGTTCATGTCGAAGTACAAATCCTTATAAAATTGGTACAGCCTTCAGAACTGATAATAACATGTCGGTTGTGGTGCTTTTTGTGTCATATAACTGGCAAAAAGAAGGAATAAGGTAATTCAAATAAACATGACAAGTCTCTCCGTAAAAATACGGTTTTTGTTTCTTGTTCCCTGTTTGGCAATTAACTCACACAACAGCAAAGCAAGGAATGAGTTCTTTGCCTTACATTGTGCATTGTATTTTACCTCCTGTACATTGTATTGTTACCTCTTGTACCTTGTATTTTTAACATGTATTACATGATGTAATGAAACTTGTGAAATCGGAAGTAGGTCAGAAATATTTTTTTATTGTTTTATGAGAAACTCAAAGACGTTTTAATATTTCAAAGCCGACCAATTACGATCATATTCAATAAATAAACTGTAGCGAGAAGCTTGCAGCGATACTTCACGATAAAATATTTCATGCTGATAGAGCAATGGGGCCTTTAAGAATGGGAAAGGGCCTACTGTGCTTGCAGCAGGTACAGGATGGTGTAATCATAGCATTCAGCATCGTCTTATCTACTATCTGAAAGAAAGCTCGATATAGACTGTAACTACTATTTCCAGGGGTCTTAAACAACCAGTCAATCAGTTGGCACCATACTTTGTAATTCTATGACATTTTAAGGTCCAATTTTGATAATGTTCCCCAGAAGTCTCAAGGTCACTTGTCCCTAAAATGCATCTCCCGGACCTTGTCTCATTGGAAACGGACTATTGTTGCAGAGAGATACGTAAAAACTCAAAGTAAAATTGTTCAGTTCACAATTTGGACATGCGAATAGTCCATTTGTCACTTAAGGTTAAGTTTATTTTAGTCATTTTTTATTGTCGCACCTACAAGGTGCGATATAGGTGTCCGGTTGTCCGTCCGTCATTCCGTCCGTTCACATTTACATCAACCCTGGCGTAAAATTTGTACAGTGCAGGTGCGACATAGTATTCCGCGGAATTCTTGTTTTATTTTAAAGAGAAATACCAATTTGTCGTATGCAAAAAGTTTAAATCCTGATCTAACGCCGCATTACTTTGTCATTCTGGGTTCCGTTTTATCTTTGTGTGTTGTAACATTTGCACTTCTTACAGTATCTTAGTTGGGTTATCACTTTGGCATTTTCCTTGATTCATTAATGTATATTTTTGATTTGAGATGGATCGATGGAGAACTTGCGATTTTACGTCCTTTTTAATAGTGTTTCAGTCATATCAGGACAATGGGTGAGTGATAATGATTACGATTGAAAAGATTCTGCCTCCGGGAATGGAACTGGGCACCGCTAGATCAGCAAGCCAGCGCCTAACCCACTGGGCTACCGAGGCCCTAACTACAGTTAAGAGAATTGTTCTGTAAAAGTCATTCGGTTTTCATTAATATTACTACTAAAAGCAAGTCAATATACAAAAACTGTACTCACAGTATCATTTTGGAGGCCAGGAGGCCATGCCATCCAGAACGTGACTAAACGAGCGGACTGCATTTTGTATATGCAAGGTATTCTTGCAATATCATCTTTAGTGTCCCTTAAGGTGTTTGGTTACACCTTTATGGGTTGAAGGCCATTTCTACAAAGGGGAAACAACTTTCCTGACTCTCTGTTCGTTTATCTGGACGACAAAGCCCTTCCAAATAGGGGTCTACTCTTAGAGGTAAGAATTTGCTCCTAGAGGAGCAAATTCTTTCATTTAAAAGTTGACCCCCATTGAGAACGGTGACAAGACTTAAAAAAGCAGAGTAAATACCCCTGAATGTTTACCCATACACCATGAGGTGTCAGATAACACTTCCTCAATTTGTCCGCCATTTGTAACAAGGGAGACACCTTTAACGGAAATAGTATTAATTATCTGGTGAATAAATCTTCTCAAAGTGGAGAGCTGGTAAAGGAACGCAATCTTTTCTTTAGAAATCCAATCAAATCTTTCATTTGAAAGAAGCCTTTGAGAAGGAGCAAATGTTTCCATGTCAGAGTGGCCTCCCTTGGAGATACATCATAACACCATAACAGATCATGACATGTATTTTCCATAATTCGATCATAATGTTGAAATTGATCCTAACAAGATAGCAATAGGAAAGTAACTGATCATATACTTTGAGTGACATGTAAAACAATACATGTACGAGACACCGGGTAACCTCTAATGACATTTAATCGTGCCGTAAAGACATCTTGTTCAAATTCTGCTAAAGGTTTAAAATGCATTTAAATGCCTCAATGCTCTTTTAGTGGTTTTAATTCATAGAATATTTTATCATGAGGTTTCGATGCGAGTGTCCTGATACAGTTTCGTCATTGTAAATGATCTTGATTGGCCAACTCTAAACAATTAAAACATCCTTGTGTTTCATATTTAAAGTGTTGGAAAATCATTTGGGTCATTTCACTTATCAACAAAAACGACCTGCTTTCTATATCATGAACTTGAATGATGAACAAAAATGAAATTGGTAAAATACAATGCACAGGCGTTCGTGTGTGTGTGGGGGTGGGGGGGGGGGCATACAATGCCCCGCTTTTGTTTATTTGGCATTTGGTCGACGGGGAAACAGAAGATTGATTGATTGATTGATTTGATGCTTAACGTCCGCGGTAAACAACTATGGTCATGTCGGGACGGTCAGTTACCCTAACCACACTATTCCTGGGCAGGCTTAGACCTCCAAAGCGGTTAACAAGTACTAAGTGCACATACTTTCGCCAGTAACTGACAACTGCCCTTCTTGAATCAGCGGAAGGAGAAACGAAAGTATGTGGCCAGACCGGGTTTCGAACCCAGGACCTCTGACTTATGAGTCAGGTGTCCTACCGATTGCGCTACGCGGCCGGGAAACAGAAGAGGAAAATTGTATTTTGTGGAGCGATTTGTAATTTTTCAAAAACATATTTCCCCTTCTTTTTTGCTTGTAGATGCACATCAACCACATTTTACCACGAAACGTGTAGGTTGAACAGATTTTCATGACGACTTATATTTAGACGCTTTTACCACTGAGGACACTATGGCGACTGTTATTCGATACGCCAGCCTTTATCGAGATATTCTAAGGGTGTAGATGTTGGCGTAGTATAGCCCAGCATGGCTTCGAACCGGACCACGTAATTAGTATTTGGTCAGCTCTATAGCACACGATTTCCATTATGCAAATTTAGCTGATGATTTTCTAGATAAACCGGATTTGAAGGGAGCTTCCCTACCACATCTTCGGTCTGATTTTGACATTTTGCATGTTGCTTTACATGAGATGAAGACATACAACATACAAATGCAAAACAACCAACTTACCATGGTTCCGAAACAGAAAGCATTTGCTCTGCACATGGACCAGTGGAACAGAGCATTTACCATATATATGTCTATTAGAGCTATCCCGAGCAGGCAAAAAAAATATTCTGCAGTACATGGGGAATATGCAGGGAATGGCGAACTACAGCTAAATATTATGACAGTCAATTTAGAAGGTGGAGAGAAACATCTCAACTGTCATAGAATATAATAAATCAAAGCCTGCACGCAAAAGCTTTAGCAGTAGGCCTGAAAAGCTAAACAAATATACAAACTTCTAACATAAAACAAAGAAAGCAAATGAAAAATTGTTAAGCTTTAGAAACTCAAGGGTTTGCAAAAGGCGAAATTGTCCTTTAAGACACTACATGTATTGTGAACAGTGTCGAGCATTTTACAACAAAATTTGTTCCTTTTGCACTGAGCGGGGAAAATTAAGGATGCCAACAAGGAATCAGCAACAGTCTGGCCGGACCAAAGACTGTCTCAACAGCCCATAACAGATCATGAGCAGAGTGATCACAATCAGGAACCCAACAGCTATGTGTACAAATTACACTGTGAAATCTTGTATTTGTTTGAAAATAAAATGAAAATACTAACTTTGAAAATTTAATCCGTCTTAGCGTGTCATTTAGGAGCAATCTATGCCTTATTTCTGGAGATCCATTTCTTTTTAAATTTATTTTATTTATTTATTATTATGTTTTTTGTTTGCTTGCATTTTCCAGAGGACTCATGGTGCAGAGTGTTGTTGTAGATGTAATGGGAAATATACTTGACGGATATCGGTTTTTCATGTGACACACTTAGGAACACCGACTAAACTCTCTGTCAGAAGTGAAAAGCTAATTTACGAGTGCGTATTTCTGGGCTGCTCCA
Organism: Ctena decussata; assembly: GCA_963989385.1. Classification (NCBI taxonomy): domain Eukaryota; kingdom Metazoa; phylum Mollusca; class Bivalvia; order Lucinida; family Lucinidae; genus Ctena; species Ctena decussata. The sequence goes on along the minus strand of OZ022501.1, from coordinate 70,772,625 downwards.
ACACTGAAATAAGCTGAGTCCGTTGCGCTTAAACTGTGGCATACCAAGATTTAGTTTATTATCAAAGAGAAAACGATGTTTTTGTCTTCTGATATCAAGACTTAGTTCTAGGCGAGACCACAAACAGTGTAGTAATGGCGAGGCTTGCCGAGCCAGTCCTACGTAGGAATGACGAGGCTTGCCGAGCCAGTCCTACGTGTTTCCGGTCTAGCCTGATAATTTTAAACTTGATATGAAAAGACAGCACTGTGGACTTCTATTTATCATGCATCATTTCCAATATTTAATGCGCTTGAACGCGTCAAACAAATGAAACTGAAATTAATGCAGTTTTGTCGGCGCTTGCTTACGTCGCGATATGCGTGATGACATGATTCGGTGACGTTAATTGACCAACTGAACGTTGTTATCACTGCCAATGGCATAATGTAGCCAACCATCTTCCGAGATCGCTTCTAAAAGCACTGCTGATATAATTCGCGCAAGCGCAGTTATAAAGTGACATGGTATCAATTTACTTTATTATACCCATGTTATCAGGTGGAATTTTGCAGGTGATGCATGAAAAAAGACCGTATTTAGTTTAAAGATATTTTATTTTAGTCAAAGCTATACGTGTACATGTATAAGAACAAATTTCAAGCAAGAAATTAAAGGTTTGAACGAAAATTAAAATCTTAAAAAGTTCCTTCAAGAGCAGAGAATACATACAGATGTAGGAACATGGGCCAGACTACGTAGTTTCGGCTAATTAAGCCTCATCAGTGACCCTCACAATATCTGGTGAAGAAACCAGAAAAAAGCATACTGTAATTTCTAAACTTTAATTGGGCAGTCGATTCAAAGACTGATTAATTTCAAAAGGAACCAAATAATATGAAAGACGATGATCTAGAATAAAAGTCTAAATCGATCTCAAATTTTAGATTTCTCAGAATCTATCCTCTGATCTCAAAGGATGTAAATAAAATATTATCTGCACTATGGATGATGTACGGGGAGACGTTTTACGGCTTCCACACGGCACAACACCAGCTGCAGTGAAGTAAAATTAAAATCTTAAAAAGTTCCTTCAAGAGCAGAGAATACATACAAAGCTGTCGAAAACTTATATAGTTAATCTAAAAAAAATAAATATTTATAGTTTGGTAAATGTCTTCATAAGAGATGCCAGTTTCAATATAAATACTGAACTGTATTTCTAGCATGAAAACATTACGAAACAACCCCTATGACATGTAACATTTTTTTCATTTTGATTCTGGGCATTCCAACTAACGAATTTAATACATGTTCATATATTTCACTTCACTCGATTTAGGTTCATATTTAGGACATCTATCGTGAAGATTAAATTGTTTATAAAATTTCCTTTTAAAAGGAAGGCTTGCACAGCTAAGCCAGCGAAATTTTCATGAGTAAATTGTTATTGAAGTGAACCCAAAGAGAGAGAGAGAGAGAGAGAGAGAATTTTCCAACGTTTTGGCCGTTAGGCATGTCTCAAGGAAAATTACCATATGAACCTATTTCAAGTCTTTTCTTTACAGCTGCTGAGTCACTTAGTTTGAATCAAATTTTAGGAAAGACTGTTTAAAACCCATGTCTATGGAATTTTGGCATATCTGAACTAGGCATCAAAGAAGACAATAAATTTATATTTACTGGAGTTTATTTTTGGTTTTAGTGACATCAGTGGCAATTTTGACACTCTGAGAAGAAAATGAATGCTGCTATTGTTCGAGACAATAACTTGCTTTACATCATTTGGGAGCAACAAAGCATGGAACCCATTGCGTTCATACTTCCATGAACTTCCGAGAAATGAAATTTATCTTTTATATTTTTGCTATGTTTTCACATCAATTTTGTTACTTATTCGTGAAGTTCTGACTAATTTAACGCCGAGGAAAGGACGAAGAAAAGTTATAAACCAATGTGTTTTATACTGATGCACAACAGCCGCCACTATGACATGACGTATATTCTTACACAGTGCGCCTATAGAAGCAATGGAAAGTTTCCGTGTTTTATTCTGCAACAATTCACTGTTGCGGAGGGCGTGAGTCTAATTGCTGACGTCACTGGCAACACCGACGTAATTTTGTGACGTTTTGAGACGTTAGACGGTGTGACGTCTCTTTTTCTTTCTTAAATCGCCATAAAAACGTACATTTATCTTAGATACATTTAAGAATTCAAGCGGGAGCATAAACGCGCTGGTATGAAGGTTGGGAGAATTTGATGGAAAGGAATACTTTTTCAGCTTTTTTGAGTGTTAGAATCGAAATAGTTCAGCTCTAGCATTGAATTGTTGAGTAATAAGTCACTGTTTGTCGGTCAGTTGTAAGTAGATATATCACTCGCGCTCCGCGCTCGTGATATGATCTACTTTACAACTGACCTGCAAACAGTGAATTATTACACAACTATTCACTGCTAGAGCTGATCTATTTGTTAATCAAACGTTACATCAGCCAATCAGCTATTTGAATTATCCGTGACGTCGCTTACGCTTGTATGAAGAATATTGTTCATGGATGTATGAACATCGTCAGCCCAGTATAGGTTCATCTAAGGAAAACGTCGACGAATGTAAATATTTCTCTGTACATTTGTATAGGTGAAGTAAAAAGGCAACATAAGAGAGTGTTATAAAAGCAAGAAAAATGTCCACACAACCCCCCACCCGCACCTAGTGCTATCACAGTAGGCCCTTGCCCAACTATAATCCAAATCAGTAGTACGTCCCGGTACTGGAAGCTATACCCAGCATCATCGCATCATCCACCCAACCACTTCATTGTCATAAAGCTGTCAATGATTCCCTAACAGTCGGCCTCAACGAGATTCAAATTTTAACGGTTCTGAATTGTCCCCTTTTTCTGTACCTGTATAATTGTAAGAGGTTTCCAGTTCAGGCTGTTCATGAACATGTTGATGGCGAATAGGAAATTTATCAGAAGCTAAAAATGCGTACATTATATCGCTTATGCCTGTTGCAATGCGTATGCCTTAATATAACCACCTACATTACCAGCTTTTACATACATAACACGGTCAGTTGTACATAAAAGCCACACACACGGATAGATGGGATACTTTTTTCAGTAAATGTGATGAGTGATAACGGGAAAAATCGTTAAAAGCGCATGTTTCTAAATTAAAACAATGAATTTGAACTTCGCTATTTTTTTTACAGATACACAGATCAGCCCATTCCGGCATAAGCGCAGTCTGATCAGTCTATCCTCAGCATGAAGATGTCTGCATCATGAAGAATATATATGCCGAAAAAGACTGCTCAGACCCCAAGAATGCACCGGCTCTGGACAGTGTGCCGGCTGCTTTGACTAGTCAGATTATGCGATGCCCTAAGGCCTATTTATCGCGACGCCGCTGCATGATTTTGGAAAAAGCTAATGCTTGTAAACTAAGCTATAAATATACACTGTTTCTTACACAGGTTTTGATATATTTCTAAGGATGCAAAGCCAAAAATTTTGCATTAAATTAAGAATTTATTTTTATGCAATCAGTTTATAAAAAGATATTTGGCCAAGTTCAAGGCACTTGTGAAAGAAAACGTGCTTTTTAACGGAAATATCAAAAACAAAGTACATGCACTATCAAAAATAGATTTTCCGTCTGTTATTTTTAGCAGACGAGGTAAATAGGATATGGATAAAAATAGACTGTCTTGGTATTTTCCGACTAAGCGTGACGTATCGTCTCTTCCGAAAACAACTCGGTATCACTAAACCACTTGAATACTGGCTTGCGACCGTCATCGCAAGCCAAAAAGTATTGGGTCAGATAGGTCAAACAAAAAGTGCAGACCCAGGTCAGACTGCTCCTGAAGCAGTCTGGTTAGAGTCTGCACAGTTTGCTAGTCTATCATCATTGGTTAGACACCTAACAGCATTAAAGAAACCGAACTGTTCAATTTTAGGACTGTTAAGATACTTATTCAGTGTTTACCAGCTCTGGTGCTGGGTATAACTTCTAGTGCCGGAGCGTTCAACTGATCTGTATAATAGTAGGACAAGAACCTATTGTGCTTGCAGTAGGTGCGGATGTATTTTTTGATCATTTTTTCTCTCTCTTCTTTATCTCTCTTTGGGAGACGGCCCAATATAGACTGAAAAACTGTCTCAAAGGGCCGTTAAACCCAAATATTTACATTCTCAGTGCATTTATTGAAAAGCCCTATGGTAAACCATTATAACGTAATGTAGTTTATACTTCAATAACTACATCGGTTCACGCGACGTTATGCGACGTCAAAATAAACCGTGATTCTTCACTCTGATTAGACGTACGAGAGCTGATCCAGAAGTTCGTGGACATCGTTCTTAACGGCCTAAACAGACATCTGCAAACGTTTATCTTTAGAGCTTGCGATATGGTATTATATAATGAGTAAATAAACATGTGCAAGATGATGACCTAAGCGGTCGGCCGATAGATGTCAGTGATAAGACAACGATCGAGTCAGTTCAAAAGAAATTGGATGAAGACCGGCGGATAAGCATGCGTTAGATGTGTGAAGTACTCAATTTAACATATGGAACTGTCAATAGAAGTGTTAAAGAAACTCTTAGAATGCGCCATCTGAATGCTAGATGGGTCACAAGGATGTTATCAGATGTTATCATATATATAGTGAGAAGAAACATGGGGTTCAGGAATCGACTAAGTTTTTGCGGACGATGAAGGAGAGATGGCGACTTATTCCTTGAAAGGATAATAACTGTTGACGAAACGTGGCTGTACCACTATGATCCTCAATCCAAATAGCAGTCAAGCCAATGGAAATCTGAATCATCACCACCGCCGAAAAAAACCAACAGCTACACGATCTGATGGCAAACATGTTCGTCGTGTTTTTCGATTCCCAGGGGGCAATTCTGAGTCATGCGGTACCATGCGGCCAGACTGTGAATTCAAACTATTATGCAAAGGTAAAAGAACTTATTTAATTAATTTTTGGTAAAATTAAGCTTATGTTTCTCTTTCATGCCACATAATTCGTAAGTGTTTGACAGTAATTTTAAGAAATGTTTCTCCTCTTCCTTTTTCAGATAATTAGCAGAGACCTGACATATGCTCTAAGAAAGAAACGACCGGCAACTTATGAAAACTCCAAGAATATTATCTTTCACCAGGTTTATGCGCCAGCGCATCGAGCAGAAAATTCAATATTGACCATAGAAATTCAACTAGTAGCGGAAATCGTGACCCATCCACCATATTCGCCTGACTTATCACCATGTGACTTTGCGTTGTTCCAACGTGTAAAGAAAGAACTTAGGGGTAAACGGTTCGAGGACTTAGCGGACCTTAGTAGTGCGACACACAGGATTTTATGGCCAATAAGTAAAGACTTGTATAGAAATGTTTTCAGAAAGTGTGTTGAGAGACACTAGAAGTGTATAGCACTGAACGGAGAATACTTTGAAAAGTACTGAGTGCTCTAGTAGTATCGACATCGAAGAAAACGTTACGTGACGTCAAAGTGACGCCAAGGAGTGCGCCGTGTAACCCTGGGAGACTCTAATCAACGGCATATAAAATGTGCAATTTACATATTAGAGCTGTGAAATCTTGAATAAAAATGCATTAAGGATGAAAAATTATTGCTTATGCAAATTTTCATAAGTGAGCGCGCTAAACGCTTTTATTTGATGTGTCCAGAATTTTCTGGATCAGCCCTCGTAGGCTACGTAATGACGTCGTTGTTACATCGTTGACGCTGTTCCGCTTTTAGAAGAAAAACTGCGTATAAAGGTTCTTCTGCTTTAACTCAGTGTAGCCCCTAACGTAAATTTGTGGTCAAATAATGGACAGAAAAGAAAGTAGATATAAGCAATGCACTTATTTTTCTGGTATTTATCGAAGTATAAACTACATTGGGTCGCTAACATTACATGAACCCCGAAGGGGTTCACCTACTTTTCGCGCGACCCAATGTAGTTTATGCTGCGATAAACATCAGAAAAATGAAATTCATTCCTTAAAACAACCAACCAAGCAGGCGCGTAGAAATGACGTCGTATGGACGTCGATACGCATCGACGTCAATACGACGTCATTTTGATGTTGTGTGCCCGCTGGGAACCAACCAACCTAGCTTTTAAATACTTTACGATGTGTATGAAAACTCACAGATCGCCATCGTACTACTTCCAAGACAAGCGATTACATGAATAACAAAGAGACAAACAAAAAGCTAAGTGGTCGGCTCTTTCCCGGCAGATGGCTGCTATGCTTTCTTAAATACATGCAATTTACAAACAGTCAAAGTCTAAAAGAAAACCAGACGAAAATGACAATAATAGTAAACCACCACAGAAACTCCGCCTTGGAACGGTCAGTAATAAGTTACTGCTCGCAGGTTATCTGGTCCTTTTCTAATAATGGTCCTTGTTTTTCATTCTAGACGAATTAATGCATATAAAGAGGTCGTTTTACCTTCGTAGGAGAGAGTCTGGCCTGACCTGTCGGTTGTTAGCTTTTGACTTCGTTAATTAGATTTTTAGATTGCAAGAACGGCATTTACGCTAATCAGTACTCCTCCGACGCTTTTACAATGCATCTCGGCATTCGTAAAGCTTGATTTCATACTTGCAGTATCAATTGTCACCATAATTGTTTTGCCAGAAGTGCCGAACATAGCTTAATGTCAGAATAACGTCTATTTGCAATAATATCTCTCAGCTCTAATACGTTGGTAGAAGGTGATCTTCTTGTATTTCCATCATGCAGCTCAAACTAGGGATAAACAGAGCAGCCAGAAATAGTCAGTTTGTAAAGGAAAACTATCAGTTTACCGTCACCGTATGTTACGAAAGTCACTTTGCAGTAACGTTTTGGACAAAGACAGTCGAATATACATGACTTTCGCCATTATCCACCATGTCTGCAGTATGATTATTACATTTGTTTGTGCCAAACAGCCAGTCTGAAATCAACAATAATAATACATTATTATGGAAAAATTAGAACAAAACTAATTTTATCTGACCACCTCCATATGAAAACCAGTTTTCGATGCGCGCTAATTTTGGAGCACAGTTGCATCCGTTTTAGACAAAGCTCTAACATAAAAGTACATGCTTAGTCTTGTGGTGTTGTGGTGGTATTGTTTAACGTCCACGATAAACAGCTATGGTCATGTTGGGACGGTCAGTTAACCTAACCACACTATTCCTGTTCAGGCTTAGACCCCTTAAGCGTTTAACCAGTACTAAGTGCACACACTTTCACCAGCAACTGACACCTGCCCCTTGAATCAGCGGAAGGGGAAATGAAAGTAAATACTCGGACCGGGTATCGAACCTGGGACCTCTGGCTTATACGTCAGACGCGCTACCGACTGAGCCATGCGGCCCGGCACATGCTGAGTCAACCTGAGTAAACGCTGCAAAAATGGCAATACCATTTAAGGTAGATGGATACTCAATAACTCTATTTTTTATTTGTTAAAACAAAACAAGAGTTACTGTTTATGATGAAATCGATCAACTATGGAGCTGTACAGTCTTCCATAGAGATCCTAAGTTTTCGGGCAGATAGGTCTGTATAAACAGTGGAAAACCATATCAGATTACTCCATAGGAACCAGTCTGATCACGGTCTACACAGTTGCCATTCCATCTGCGAAATTTGTAGGCATTACTCTATGGTAGAACCGGAATAACAGGACAATAAATAGTAGGGCAAGCACCGGTTGTGATACGAATAATGATACGAATGCCCCACCAATATTTTTATTCAGTATCCTTCTACCTTAAAAGGCAAATGTGAAGATGAATCTTTATAAAAGAAATGAAAGCGGTTTTCTCTAAGAAACTGATAATCGAAAACCTTATCAAATTTTCATAAACAGTTTTGGAAAAAAGCGTTGAATTTGTAAGGTTTATGCGGTACTCGGACCAAACGGACCATGAACATAACGGACCAGACAAAACAGATCACGGTTCAGGACAAAACGGACCACGTTTCAAGACAGAACAGACCATGTGTCAGGACCAAACTGACCACGTGTGAGGACCAAACGGAACATGTTTCAGGACCAGTTATGGATATACCGGATCATCAATTGTAAATGGAATTATTTCAGATAGTTTAAGAGCAGATTATAATAAATTATTCCATTACTTACTGAAAGTTAGACCTCAATGATCCGTTGGATGGAGAAATTATTTTTGCTGCTCTTTTTTCCCCAAAGAAAATCAGATGTAAATTTTTATTTGCGCGAACGGACGGACAGAAAGCCAGCAAGCAATATATGTTCGATGGTATGAAAAGGGCTGATCATATTTCATTTAATTTTCAATCTTTCTTTTTTTGTGTATGTGTACTTAGTAAATGTTATAACGTTGATAAAGGGATAAGATTTTATCCTACTAACACGCAAATTGCTTTGTAAGTGTTGCAACTAAAATGAAACATGCTTTAAGATCTTGAAAACAATTTTTCTTCTACTGTATTAATGTATAAGATGGTCGAGTATGTTTAAAAACATAGTCCGTTGTGTCCTGAACCACGAGTATGTTTAAAAATATGGCCCGCTGTGTCCTGAAACGTGGTCCGTTTTGTCCTATTACGTGATTACGCCTGGAGGTAGCTTTTCGTCCTAAACCTGGTCCGTTTTGTCCTTACCTGGTCCGTTTTGTCTGCGGTCCGTTTTATCCATGGTCCGTTTTGCATCTAATTCGTTTATGTCATCTGGCATCATTGAACATTGATTTTTTTTTTTGGTGAAAATTGTCAAATATCGTCTAGACTGAAGTTCCAAAAAGTTGATATTTATATACTCTTACCAGTAAATTACAACCGTCCAAAGTCAAAGTGATTTTCATTTTTGCAACTTAAGCAGTTAAATTTCAAATTTAGATTATTGTATTAAAGTTATTTAAATTTCATTTTACATGAATATTCATATAGCTAACTGCATGCTGCGCTCGGGCGATGATGCTAGTTATCTTTCAATGCCTGGGCATCCTACTAATTTGGATAATGGTACGTCAAGGGCCTAATGTGCTTGCAGTAGGTTTGGGCGGGGGCTGTTTGGATATTTTTCCCTCGCCTATCATCTCCTTTTCTCTCTCCTCTCTCTCTCTCTCTCTCTCTGTGGGAGACGGCTTGATATAGACTGAAATACTGTCTCAAAAAGCCGTTAAACCCTAAAGAACCAACCATTGCAACTTGTTCTAAATCTGTTAAATAGGACTCTGAAAATTGTTGCTTTTACACAAAACTAAAAGGAGATGTTAAAATTCATTTTTGATCTTTTTTTTTTTTGAATTTAACAATAAGATTCAGGTTTGTGAATGGACAGTTCCAATAAATTGAGCAGCTGATCAATAATAATTAACCAATCAATTTATAAAATAACAACATTTTACACTTTGAAAATGATTTTTACTCAGCTTTAAAAGTCAAAGTCATTTATGACCTCTTGGAATAGTGCATTGTGGTTAAAAATCATTTTTAGAAAAGCAAAGCAAACTCTTGTTGGGAAATTGACCTAAGTATTATTTTAACCGGCATAACTTTGAACGGATATGATTTTTTAATGCGGTTTGTTGCAATACGACCATTATCACTAAAGCACACATAATGCGCCGCGACACGACAAAACCAACAAAATGGCTGTGTACCCAGCGCAGACTCAGATAAGCCTGGGCATCCGCCCACTCTGATCAGTCTTCGCTGTCCGCCTGGAGGTAGCTGAGACCCTAAGCTACCAGCAAAGAGCCTGATCAGACTGGGCAGATTCCCAGGCTGATCAGTGCACTGGGCGAACAACCCCTTTGTTGGTTTTCTCGTGTCGCGGCTCATATCATTTGTATAATTTCGTCGCAATTGGCCTTTAAAGAAAACAGCAAAACAGAATAAAGAATACACTGAAAACTTACTATAGAATAACATCTATTCTATCCGAATCAAAATCCATATTAGCAAAACTTTGCTCATTTTTACCGACCGTCTCTATTAGCTACATAAAGAGTAGCATTGCCCTTTTATACTACATTTAAAAATTGAATATCAGTTATTGCATGTATTTTTTATCTATTGCGACATAACGATGAGATACGTACAAAGGATATCACGCAGTCTGACGAGGATCCTCTCTGTCAACGCTTCATAATATGTGATCGTCTAGGACAGATTTAATGAACAGCGGCGATCCTAAATGGACTACTGTATATACATATGTATTTTGATGCACATGACGGTCATGCATGGGGTGGTGCGATGGTGCTGGATATAAGTTCCAGTGCCGGGGCGTTCTGCAGATTTGGAATATTGTAGGACAAGGGCCTACTGTGCTTGCAGTAGTTGCGAGTTGGGGTTGTTTGGACATTTTTCTCTCGCCGATCATTCTCTTCTGTCTTCCTCGCTCTGAGAGACGGACAGATATAGACTGAAATACTGTCTCAAAGGGCCGTTAAACCCAAAACAATCAATCAACCAAACAATCAATCAACGGCAATGCGCATCAACATACATGTACAGTATTTGCATTTAACAAAGTGTACGTTTTCCCACGTACAATGTTTACATGTTATCTACAATGATCTTTATTATGGGCTATTTATAAATCCTGGAAATTTGATTACGAGTACGTATCAGTCTTATGACCTCTTTCTTCTGTAATGCAAGTCATCGTATTTCGAAATATATTCTTGTGGTCAAATCAGTGTGAATTTATCTATGGCATTTTATGCTCCCGAAGGAGTCGCCTTTTAAAGTTGCGTTCGTCTGCATATCTATAACAAGTCGTGAGCTCGCGACATGTAGAAAACTCCTGAAGCAAATTTTATGAAATATCACAGAAATGGTAAATAAAATAAGAAGAAGGCGTGTTGCGCGCTAAATTTAAGTTTCCAGGCCCAAGGTCTTGCTCACAATAAATGGTCCGAGGTCAAACTTTATATTCATACTTACTCAAAAGCTGCTGAAGCTTTGGCCAATCTTCATAATGAAGAGGTGCATCACGCACAAGAGTTAGGTTCACATATCTAAGGTTATTGTCACAATTTGGGATCAAAGGTCAAATTCTGTGTTTGCTGCTGTAGCGAATGCTATGCCCACAATTTCGTTCCCATGCATAAAGTCAAGGTCACAATCAGGGGTCAAATGGCAAACTGTGTTACTTTCTCATTACTCAAACACCTCAGCAGAAAATGAGGTCAAACGTCAGACAAAGGTACAGCATGATGTAAAGATGTGTGGTGTACAAAATTTAGGTTCTCGCATCCAAGGTCAAGGTCAAGGTCACAAGTCTAGGTCAACGGTTAAATTGTGTTTCCCTGACTGCTAAAAAAAGAAACAAACAAAAAAAACACACACACACAAACTATTGATGCGAATCTGAGAAAACTTCTGCGTAATGTAAAAAGCAGTTTCTAATGCAAGAATTAAGATATACATTTCCCTGGCCTAGTACAATGTAACACTCAGGATTCAAAAGTCAAATCATGCCTGCAATAACTAATGAGGTGTATTGGATTAAAGGTGTAGGTTCCATTCCCCGAGTTCCCATGCCATAGGTCAATGTCATAATCAAGAGTAAAAGGTCAAATGATGTGTCTGCTATCACCCAAAATCTGTTAAAGGGAATGTACGTAAGAGTTTGGTTCCCGCAGTCAAGAGATCATTGCAGTAGGGACTGTTAACACGAGTTATATACAACAGGAACTTACAGTTTTCCATCACACACATTTGTGACGGTCAGCCATAACTCTTACAGTCTTCTGTCCAACTCGCTAAAATGGCAATTTTACCCACTGGCAGTGTTCAGTATGACCTGTCTACACTTAAAATTGATATTTGGTCCAGCTCTTAACTTTCTCAGTATAAGTCTGTATTTTGGTTATTTCTGCAGAATAATGGTCAAAATTACATAAATATTGGTGTATGTTTGGCTTGTTTTATTTCCAACGAAAAAAGATGTTTACTTTCTATTTTTCCTTTTATTTACGATCAAAATTGACAATGCTTGCTTTTTCGCAACAGATGCTACTTGTGCGAGTAACTCAAGTTTTTGCACCAGTTACTCAGTCGACAAGTACTTGAGGGTTTTGTTATGGTCAGCCATAAGATCAGAAGAAACGAACGTTATGGCTTTCCATTACGTTTCATCCTTCGGACATATAGTGACATCTTGTAAAAAAATTCAATACACAATGTAATTATGTTATGGTTAGTCATCATGTCAAATCATTTAAAGTGCATGGTTAACAATCATAGATATGCGTGATGGAAAACCATAAGTCCCAAGACTGCACAATATGCAACTTAAACAGACAACTATGTGTTATATAAACTACATGTAGGCAAGTAAGTCGTACTGGATGCAGTTGTATTGTGTGTCAAAAGTGTCTCTCGGTTGTACCGTATTAAACAGGATTACTCAAGCCACATTAATTTATCAGAAACGGCCAAAGAAATTGATTGTAAAAGAGTTTTGGTGTTTGATAAGAAAAAAATAATAGTTGCATCAGTTTTCATTCTCTAATTTACTTCAGATAATTGTACCTTGCTTATAATTATCTATCCATCTCTTTATCATGATGTGAACAAATCAATGTTCCTGAGGCAAGTGGCACTTTTTTCTACAATTGTCCTATATTTAACCCTCTGCTGACTTCGTAAAGTTTCACGCCAAAAATTACATCGACCCTAGCCTGTAAGTCCATTTCTCTTCAAGTATGATACCTAGAATCATCAAACCTGGCAAAAAGTTTCTTCATAAAAAGGTCTGAAGGCATGTTGCACTCACTTCTGCCCTTGACCTTGATGCTGACTTTGTAAAATTTTACATCCAACATTGCATTGACCCTAGAGTTTAAGTCCTTGGCTATATTGTTTACGTTCATTTCTCTCAAACTATGATACCTACAATCATTAAACCTGATACTAAGTTTCTTCTTAGAATGTTCCTCAGGCAAGTTGCACTTTTTTCTAACCTTGACCTATATTTATACCTCTGCTGACTTCGTAAAATTTCACGCCAAAAATTACATCGACCCTAGCCTGTAAGTCCATTTCTCTTTAAGTAAGATACCTAGAATCATCAAACCTGGCAAAAAGTTTCTTCATAAAAAGGTCTGAAGGCATGTTGCACTCACTTCTGCCCTTGACATTTATCTTAAGGGCTGCTGACTTTGTAAAATTTTACATCCAACATTGCATTGACCCTAGAGTTTAAGTCCATTTGTTTTTAAACACAATGATATAAGCATCAAACCTTGATGTATATTTCATGCTCTGTTGGCTTTGGAAATTTGCAGGTCAAGCTGGCATCCACATTTGTATATACTCAAGCATTAAAGTACATTTCTCACAAACTAACCTACTTACAATCATCAGATATGGCATAAAATGTTTTCTTAAGCTGGTCTCTTGGATTGTTTAACTACTTTTAATGATTATATCATACTCTGTTGACTGTTGAAATTTATGTCCAGAATCGCATCCTTCTTAGCTTGCAAGTCGAGTTCGCTCAAATTTTTATACATGAGTTCATCAAACCTAATCTAACCATGATCTCTGCCACTGTGGAAGAGCAAGGTAGGTGCGACATAGCATTCTGTGGAATTCTTGTTTACAATGGGAAGTGGTCAGCCATGTTATTCAAGTGCTGTTGTAAAGAATGGTAGCAGCCTTTTTCTTTTTTGACCCCCCCAGTAGAAATAAATCAGAAATGCTGTCTGCTGGTGGTTTGGCTTCCCTAACTTGTCATAAAACCATTACTGATCGCTGCCTATTTATTAAGCACTTGGCAGCTTCACTTAATGAAAAAGAACTGTTCCGTTTGAAGTCTGTAGAATAGATAAAGCAGACACTGATAATACCAACGATTCAGATGAACCAGACTTTTATGGGGTTGACTGCATGTCTGAAGGAGAAATTACCTGTGGATTATTCTTGGCTAACAAGAAAGCAAGCGTCACACTAAGTGATGTTAGCTCACCAGATATTTCTGAAGTATCTGATGTAATAGCGCCAGAGGGGTCAATTGATGAAGACATCAGCAATTCTGATTCTAATTGCGATCCAGGTCTGATAATCCGTCCATTGTTAATGACAGTAGATCTGCAAATCAGGTTGTCAACAATGACAGTATGTCATCTAATCAGTCGGCCAATGTCATCAGATCAACTTATCAGTCCCTCAGTAATGACAGTACATCTGTCAAATCAGTCAGTCAGTAATGAAACTATGTTCACTAGTCAGTCAGTCAGTCAGTCAGTCAGTAATGACTAAAGGTCTGCTAATCATTTGGACAACAGTGACAGTATATCAGATGATTCACCTAAGGTAAATAGAAGGCGGAAGCGAAAGCGTGATGAGAATAACTGGAAAAGGAATGTAGCTAAGCGCAGACGAAATGAAGGGAAGAGCTATGTAATGAGGGAAGGTAAGATCAGGTCTGAAAGAAAAATGAAGAAGGTGTAGATTCAAATGCAATTTAATGTATAGTGAAAAGGACAGGGAAGGGGTGTTCAATGCATTTCTTGAGGCTACGGGATATAAACCAGCAAAGGCATTTTCTGTCTAAATATGCAGCACAAAATAAAAAGGGCGGTAAGCAGAGCAGGAAACTGCGTAAATCAATTACATGGTCATTTCCTAATGCTAAGGACCACATGCCTCTGAAAAAGTTTGTAAGACATTTTTTTTCTGGCCACCTTGGGTATTTTAGAAAGAATGGTATTTACTGTCTTAGATAAGAAATCTGCCATTGGTGTCTGTGAAACGGACAGGAGAGGTAAGAATGGTAACCGCCCATATGAGACGACTGAACAGCAGAAAGTAAAGGTAAGAGAACATATTCAATCTTTTCCTACAGTAGAAAGCCACAATTGTAGGAAGCACTCCCAAAGGCAGTACCTTTCTTCAGACCTCAGTGCTACAAAAATGTACACATACTATGAAGGCATATGTGAAAAAGATGGTTCAGATCCCGTAAAAGAGCCTATATGCAGAAGAATGTTCAATACAGAGTTTAATTTATTTTTTCACCACCCTATTAAAGATCAATGTGATCTTTGCACAGAATGTAAAAGGAACACAAAAAGAATCAATGACAGCCCTATACGAATTGCATTTGAAAAGTAAACCTCTGGCTAGAGAAAATAGACATGAGGATGTGGCTTTGGCTGTGGCTTGTTTTGACCTGGAAGAGGTATTGCTTACTCCACATAGTTTTCAATCCTACCTCTAATATAAGCGGCGATTAAACACATATAATTCCACTGTGTATGATTTGGAGCATCTGATGGTTACAGCTATATTTGGCATGAAGCTATTTTGGGAGGGGGGGGGGTGCGTGCTAAATAGCATCCTGTGTGTATTTATACATCAACATTATGCGCCAGATAGGTTAAAAAACAATATCCTTTACTGTGACAACTGTTGCGCTCAAATTTGGGTTCGTGGCGGGCTTTAATGGCGGTTGCTGTTTTTTCAGTCTCGCAAGTTTGATCGTGTTTTGCTGGTGTTTACTGTGTAGGAGGGTAAGTTTGGTAAGTATATGGGGTATTCGGTGACTTTGTATAGTTACTGAAGTGATTTAGAGTTGAAGGTATTTGTAAGATACCGATTGAGGTCGTATTTGAGAAAGAGAAAATTTCAAACAAAGAAAATAACATGGAGTCGGAGGGTACTAGTGGTCGTCGGGTGGAGCCTGTTTTCTTTTTGAACTCAGAGGTACCACAAGAAAACAACAAATGGCTAGGTACTTATGAAATATGTAAAGCTGTTAGCGACAAAGTGAGCGAATCAGCGGTTGATGGGGCACAGAAAATAGGAAATCTATGGCGCATATATTTATTTGATATAGAGGCAAGCATAACATTACTCAGTGAAGGTATTACATTGAGGGGACAGCAAGTTACTCTTAAAGATAGAAACCCGTTTACAATAGCTGGTTTCGAGGATGTAGAAACAACTAGGTTGTTTATAAGAAATGTGCCTCTGTCATATGACAACACAGAAAATGAAAAGGTTCTCAGAGCTAAAGGCATTCAGTTTGCCGGGTCCTTAAAATACTCTAGAGCAAGAACACCAGACAACAAACTGACAAACTTTAAAACTGGTGATAGGTTCATCGATATTGTTGTGCCAGAGGAACCTTTACCAAAGAAAGTACAAGTAGGGATTTTTCAAGCTTCCCTGTACCATAAAGAACAAAAACAGGTTAAGGGAGACATTGAATGCGGAAATTGCATGATGAAGGGTCATCTGAGAAAGGACTGCCCCAATGAAGTTGTATGTTATGATTGTAGGAATGTAGGTCATAAAAAGGGAGACAAAAACTGTCCCAAAATCCTGGCCCAGTTTAACAGAGATGATGATGATGATGATGAAAGTTTTTTGGATGCTAGTGAAGCCAAGCAAGGGACAGATGATATGAGTGAAGTGAAAGTGATGGAGATGAGGATGGTGAGGAAGAGAGAGAGGGTGGTGAGGAAGAGAGAGAGGAAGGTGAGAAAGAGAATGAGAGTGAGGCTACAGAAAAAAGTTTGAGTCAAATGCTCAAGGAAGCTTTCACTCAGGAGAAGTCACAATCTACTGTAACTCCAAAAGCAAGTAGTATTAAACCAAAGGGCGATCAATCATTGATCTCTGGATTCTTCTCAGGCTCTCCAGCTGGTCAGCCTGCAAGTAGGGCAGCAAGTCCAGCAGGTAGAAGGAAACTGGGTGATAGAAGCCCTGAGGATGGCCTTAATCTGAAACAAGGGAAGAAAAAAAAAGAAGACAAACAGAAAATAAATTAACCACTCTTATTAATGAACAAGGGCACAAATGATATAAAGTTAATATCCTTAAATGTCAGAGGGTTAAGAGAACCTAAAAAAAGAGGTGATTGTTTCTTTTGGTTGAAAGAAAAAAAAATTGATATATGTCTTCTTCAAGAGACATTTTGGACAGCTGAACTAGAGTCAAAAATACAAAAGGAATGGGGTGGAGACATATTGCTAAATTTTGGGACACATCATAGCAAAGGTACTGCAATTTTATTTGGGAAAAAATTTGAAGTTATTAACTTTCACAAATCAGAGGATAGCAGAATTCTGCTAGTAAATCTGAAAATAGAAGAGGAAACATTAACTTTAGTAAATATCTATGCACCAAACAACGTTAGTGAAAGGAAATTATTCTTTTCTAAAATACAAAAATGGGTAGAAAAATTTGCAATAGATGAGCAAAAGATAGTAATGGGGGGAGATTTTAATTTTGCAGAAGAAAAAATATTAGACAGATGTTCAATGAACAATATAAAAGACAGCAGTGCTGTATCTTATAACAGTTTCGTAAATACAAAGAATCTCCATGATGTTTGGCGTCTGATGCATCCATCAAAAAAGCAGTTTACATATAAAGATATAAGTAGGCTTGACAAATTTCTAATTTCGACTGATCTTTTAGAAGTTGTACAAAAATCAAGTATTTTAATACCTGGAGTAAAATCTGATTATAAAGGTGTCAGCATCCACCTACAATTCGATAAATCCGAAAGAGGTCCTGGGAGATGGAAAATGAATGTTAGCATTCTTAATGACAAAGCATATAATAACAAAATAAAAAGTTTGTTGAAACAAACACATGAGGACTATAAAAATGTCTCAAAACAAATGTTTTGGGAAATTTGTAAGATCAAGATAAAGGAATATTCAATACTATACTGCAAGCACAAACAAAAAGTAAAAAGAAATCTGATCACAGAGATAGAAGATAAAATCCAGGCTAAAAATTTGGAATTAATTAATTCGAATTACAGTCATACAATTCAGGCAGAAAGAGATTCCCTTACAATTGAATTGCAAGCTCTTGTACATACACAAAATTTAGGTGCCCAAGTCAGAAGTCGAGCAAAATGGGTGGAACAAGGAGAAAAGAGTTCAAAATATTTTTTTAGTCTAGAGAAAGAAAATATATCAAAAAATACAATAAAAAAATTAAAAAGAGAAGATGGTTCATACACAAAAACAGACGCTGATATAATAGGAGAGGGTTATCAGTTCTATAAAGAACTATACACTAGAGAAAATATTCCTGAGAATGATATTACAACATATTTAGAAGCTTCAGATAACCTCAATATATTAAATGAAGGTGACCGTGATAATTTAGAAGGTCAAATATTGCAACAGGAATGTGAGGAGGTGTTAAATCATATGAAGGGTAACAAATCTCCAGGTAGTGATGGTCTTCCAGTCGAATTTTACAAAGCCTTTTGGCCTGATATAAAACATTTTCTTGTTGATTCCTTCAATCATGCATATGATGTAGAGGTTTTATCAGGTACGCAAAAACGAAGCATTCTATCTTTACTCTATAAGAAAAATGACAAACACCTATTGAAAAATTGGAGGCCTATCAGCCTACTCAACACTGACTACAAAATTCTTGCTCATGTCCTTGCCAATCGTTTGAAATCTGTCATAGGTAAACTTATTCATACTGATCAAAACGGATATATTAAGGGGAGAAATATTGGTTACAATATAAGGCTGATTCAAGATGTTCTGGAGTACTTTGAAAATGATAATATAGAAGGGGCTGTAGTTTTTCTTGATTTCCACAAAGCTTTTGACACTGTTAGTCATAAATTTTTGCAATTAGTTTTAAAAAAATTCAATTTTGGTGAATCTTTTATAAAATGGATAAAAACAATGTATAATAAGGCAGAAGCTTGTTTATCAAATAATGGATGGACTTCTGGTCCTATTGAAATCCAAAGGGGCATTAGACAAGGCTGTCCCTTGAGTGCTCTACTTTTCTTATTAGTAGTTGAAATTTTAGCAGATAGAATTCGCAGAAATAAAAACAGTGGTTTAGATATTAAATTTAAAGATGGAATTAAAACTATTCAGTTAGCTCAGCTTGCTGACGACACAACAGTATTTCTAAAGAATGAAGATGCCATTCAGAATTGTTTAAGTATTATTAGAAATTATGGAAATCTTTCAGGCCTTAAGTTAAACCTAGAGAAAACAGAGGGATTATGGTTAGGAAGGGGGAGAAATAGGAATGATAACTTTGCTGGAATAAATTGGAAAAAGAATTTAATTAAAGCATTAGGGGTTTATTTTGGCTATGATAAGCAAGAGACTGAAAATATGAATTGGAATAGCAAACTGGAGGGTATCAGAAAGATATTAAATAGATGGAAATTTAGAGATCTTACTTTTAAAGGAAGAATTCTAATAATTAAAATCTTAGCTTTGTCTCAAGTTGTTTACCTAATTACATCATAATGTGTTCCGCCTAGGATAGTAAATGAAATATATAAAGAATTTTATAGTTTTTTTTATGGAAATATAAACGTGATAAAATATGTAGGAAAGTATTAGTAAATGAATTTGAAGCGGGTGGAATGCAAATGATTGATTTTAAATCTTTCTGTTTGGCAATGAAAGCGGTTTGGGCATCGCGGCTCTACAATAGTAAAGAGCAAACCTGGTCAATAATACCTCAAAAATATATGGAAAACTGTAGTATAGACACACTGATGTGCATGAATATAGACAAAGAAAAGCTAATACCTGTTAAACTTCCCCTATTTTTTAACACGAGGTTATTTTCAGCTGGAACTCATGTGGTGGAGGGCTTAAGGCACCACGAGATGAGGCTGAAATTAGACAACAACTTTTATGGGGTAACAGATACATACAAACTAAAGGAAAAACAATTTTTACAAGAACTGGCAAAATAGTAATATAAATTTTGTTGACGACCTTTTAAATGAAACAGGAAACCTAAAATCTGGTGAAGAAATATTTCGGCAATTAGATGGATCAAGTAGGGCAAATTGGTTAATTGAGTATAATACAATATTGAAGTCTATACCAAGAGCATGGAGAGAGAAACTTAAAAATGTTAATATGAACATTAAGGTTAAAAAAGAATTAAAGCCTTTTTTATTTTTTGAAAATAAATACCTATATGACTTGCCCTCTAAGGCAAAATACTATTACCAAATACTATTGCATAAAATCAAAGAAAGATCATTTATAGAAAAATACTGGGACCTCATATTTACAAATAAGCCAATGTGGAAAGAAATTTGGACCTCCCGTATCATAAATCAAACAAATAAGCTTGCAGATTTTCATTTCAAAATTATTCATAAAATACTGCCAAGTCAAGAGAATCTCCATAAGTGGAGAATGTCAGATACTAGTTTATGCAGATTCGGCTGCAACTCCGTCGAAACGTACAACCATATGTTTATAACATGTCCACACTTAAAGAGTGTTCATGAGAAATTAGAAAATATTTTTTATACCTTAGGTATTGATATTAAACTCACTTACAGAACACTTCTATTTGGATACAAAGCCATATATCCAGGTTACAAAGTCTTCAATACTTTGCTATCACACATATTTCTTTCAATCTATAAGTTTTGGCTGCATAATCGAAGAAACTTTGACATAAATTCTTGGATATATACTCACGTAAAACTACAAAGAAGAATATATGAGGAACTGAATGATGTTAACAATTACAAAATGTTTGATAAGGTGATCAACAGGTGGAGTCAAAACCGCACCTGAAATCAAATAATAAATTTGATATTACCTCCCATCAAAAAATATTATCTAAGTGACAGGTTTTATGGCCAGCATGGAACAGCTAGTGATTATAGTATATTCCTGTTTGGTATTTATTAACTACTTGGGCTTAAAGCAGCCTTGGGTTGCCAAGGCTGTAAAATTAAGCCTTGTTACCTTTTCATCTAGTTGAGTGCAGGAAGCTGTTGATCCATCTTGTTTTTCGTTTCGCCAAGGCGGATCCTATCATGGCCTGCTGCATGTAGCTTTAAGCATGCTGAGAAGAAATACATTAACAGAAAAGAGAAAAATTTAAGAACAAAGTGAACTAAGATTTTACTTGAATATTTATAAATTTGGTTGTTCCTGCTTGAATCTTACCATCACATGGTTGCAAATTGTCCAATGAAATGACAAAAAAAAAACACATCCAACTTCAGAGTTTTAACCAAAATTTTCGTATAAAAATTACTATTTTTGGCCACAAACTTGTACAGCCTGTGCATAAGGATACTGTTTTCTCATCTCTTTTGTTATTACTTACTACATATAAATTTTGGATTCAATTTCATGACTATTGCAAAAACGAACCAGCATTTCTTAAAATATTTGATTAACATTCAGAAAAATGATAGATATGTATGTAAAATGCAAAAGAAAGAACAAATTTCTTACCAGTGTATAAATCCCTATACAAAGCTGATCTGTTTTCATCCAGTATCCATTGATGGATATGATCTGTTTTCTATCATGCTGCATACAAAACACTGACACATATGACACACAACCCGAAAGTTTCGATCAAAAACTGAAAATCATGGTTGTGTCTCTTAAATGTAGTGTTGTCTCTGTTGTTGTTCTTCATCTTGGCCAATATGTTGTGAATGTTCTTTGCAGTTGCATTAGGATGGGACCCACACGCAATCGAGGGTAAGCCTTGTTATGATATAACAGGTGCACAGACGCTTGGGGGTGGGCCTCATCCACTGCTGAATGTCTAAGGTAGAGCAAATAGCCTGGAAGAAAATGCAATAAAAGATGATATTACACCATACTAGTTTTCATGACTTGTTATCTAGAAGCATCCGCATTTCATCTATCATGCACCATACCTTAGATCTTGTGTATATTCCATGCCATGTTCAAAGAAATGAATGAATCAATTAAATTCATTATAAAAATGTAATTATCCTAGTCTAATTCATTCATATCCCTTTCATGTCACTTACAGCAAGAATTATGCTGACTGCTATTCATCTCGCATTTAATTTCGAATTTAATAATGTTGCTCACATAGCATGTTGAACCCAAGATGTTAGCAATCAAACCCATTATCAAGATGTATTCATCTGTATAAAATTTACACATTTAAGAGAGCCTGCCACGAACCATGGAGCATTGAGTGGAAACTCGAAAATTTCATTTTCGATCAATACTTTGTCACTTTATTGGCCTTACCAATGTATGTAAAACACTAGAAGGATTTTAATTTTTTTGTTCAAATAGAGCCAGAAAATGGCAAAATCTGTTTCCATGGTGACATCCAAATATTTCGGGCTATAATAATACAGTTTTATGCCAAAATAAACCCTATTAATTTTATATATTGAATCAAGCAGTTCAATATAAGTGTTCTTCATATCATAAAGCATCCTCAGTATAATATCAAAAACTTAGATTTGGTGGAAAACCTGAAAGAATTTGGTTGCTATGGTAACGCAAATACTGATACATTCAAAGTGAAGAGAAAACCTGAATTTTAGTATGCTTACATAACTGCTCATAGAATCTAAACCCAACCAGATAGAATCATATGGCCTATCAGATGGTTAAGTGGAATAATAGTCTGACAGAACCCAAAAATAAAATTGGCTAGCATTTCATAAACGAAAAAAATTTTGGTATCTGAAATTGTTGAATTTTCATGTTTTTCACTCAAAATAGCAGTTTTCCATCCAAGAAACTATAACATGAATCGAGCATTTGCAACTAAAGCATTCTATGGAATATGATTTTTCAAAAGTTTTCAACTAAAATTTATCTTTGGAAACTTGAAATGTCTTTGTAAAATTATCATAGCAACCAATTTTTACCTAGCAACGAGGACATTAACACTATATAAATGATATTAAATAGGCTAAAGTTGACAATTATGATATTGCTTAACTTTTAATGGCTTAAACAGGGTTAGAACAGATAAAAGATATTCAAAATAATAAAATAGAAATATTGTGATACTTTTCAATGCCCAAGTAGCCTCGGAATATAGGTTGCTATGGCGATTTTCAACAGACTGGCAAATGGAAAAACAAATCTTGGCATTTATAGCTGCCTTATTTGCAGATACAAAAGTATTTTGATATACAAATGTGTTTTGCAGTAGTCCTGTAACAAGTGTATCACTTTTGTACGAGTCTCTCGAAGTCTTTGGTTGCCATGGCAACCAAAATGCTCAATTTGTCTCAATAATTCTAATAAAGATCAACTCCTCAGAAGCTTCAAGCAGGATAGCACTTAAACTATGAAAATTTTCATAGCATTTGTGTCAACAAAAATACTGTTCAATATTGCCTTTGCTCCAGCACTTTGGTTGCTATGGCAACTTAAAAGTGTCCATAGAATTATGAGAAAAATACGAATTGTCATTTATCAATATTAAAATGATTTCATTGCAGAGATTTATCAACTTCTGATGCTTGCTGAATGCTCACAGCATTAGTCAAGACTGAAACAATACTTCTCATTATAGCCTTTGCTCAACCACCTAGGTTGCTATGGCACTTTATGAGTGTCCATTACATTATAATAGGAAAAAATGAAAATTTACATTATCACTCTCTCACTACAGCTAGTTTGTCAAATCCTTTTCATTTACAAAAATGTTGCTTTAGTACCTATTAATGTCTTAGAAATGGGCCCTATGGGGTCGGGCCAGGGATACAGCAGGGCTTAAGTGCCAGGGTTTCATCTCTGCAGTTCTAGGTAGCTGCTGAGCATTTAATTTCACACTTTAGGGTAAAACTTTGCTGCTTGCATTTAAAAGTAAACCACTTTTTGAAGGGCTTTATCATCAGGAGTCACCAAAGTTGTCCCTTTTGCAAAGATAATGCGAAAAAAATTCAGGAAGGTGTACCCATGCACCTAAAATTGACGTGCCCTGTCAGGAAATACAGGCAATGTTTGTGATCTTGTATATTTATTTGGCCACCATGCTTTAATATTTTCATTCGCTTTTTCTCTCACATCAAATATTGATGGTGGAGATGGTTGCAGATAGACAGATGTTAGAAATTAGAATGGATTGGAATGGAATGGAATGGGCTGGCTTTGATAAGCTTCCGCACTTCATTCCACTGATTTTTGGGGATGACATTCTTACAGGAAAGAATTTGCTCCCTGAAAGAGAGCAAATTTGCTCCCTGAAAGAGAGCAAATTCTTTGCTGAAAGAGTACCATATCAGGCTCTAGAAGCAAACTGTAACCAATGGAATGTAGTTTATTGTGCCCATTCCATTCCAGGTTTTAAACTATGTCATTCCAAACAGAAGCATCTCTGACACTTCCAACATTTTGATGCTAGGTGCTTATTTACTTTGTTCCTCAGACAGGTAGTCGCCCTCCCTTCATCCTGATATTACTGAAAAACTGTTGAAAAGAATGTAAAATCATAAGTCAGTCATCTGTCCACTGAATTTGGACACAAAACAAGAGATGATATGGCAGTAAGTGCCATATTGGCACTCTAGAATACTGGTTTATTAATTCATGATAACTTGCAGTTAATTAGCTAAGATGCCCTTGTATATGTAGTAATATTGAGGGTTATTACAATTATTTTTTACAGTGCCTGTGGTCCAGATAAGACGAAGTATTTGGTGATAATTATGGACAATTTTTCTTAAATCTCATAAAGAACATATGTTGTGACCACTTATTAGAACTGCCTCTTCGAAACAGAACTAATCAGTGGTCACAACATAGGTTTTAGATGCAAAATAAGGAAAATTATCCCAGAATTATCCATGTTACTCTTTTTTTCAGGAGCACTGCCACAGTTAAAGGGACACAATAAAATGCATTCAAATTTTTATTTGTACAGCAATGAATCTTAGATAACAAGAAAATGTAACAACGTCAAAAAAAATTATATTGCAAAGAAAATGAAAATCTCTCAGCCATATACTCTAGAGTTCAATATGATATTAGACCCGATCCCTTCAGAGCTCCAGGAAAGATGAGGTATTGAGGATAATCCAGAGACATAATATTCATCAGTGAAAATATATTGTGACCCTTCATTAGAACTTTGTTGGTGAGATGGTTCTAATGAGGGGTCACAACATATGTTATATGGAGAAATATGGAAAACTGTCCCTAAATTATCCCTGTTGCCCCTTCTTACCTGGAGCAATACCCCTTCCAAGTACTTGTGAACGTTTCCTCATGTGGTATATTGAAAGGGATTCCGTTTTCAGTAAATACTTCTGTGAATTGGAGATTTGTTTTTGTTAAATTGGCAATGATTCTAGTCCATGCAGCGCTGGACCCAAATTATTTCAAAAACAAATTAAGTTTCTAATTTAGTGAAAATTGAAACTTGTTTCTAGGTATTTTCCGGCCCAGAGCTGGGCTAGGAATAATTCCCATTTTCTTCAATGAGCTAGTACTGAGCTGTCACTTAACTGTCATAATCACATGAAGAGGGAACCCGTCTGTCAGGAGATGTTGACATCACATTCATGGTTCACGAAAAACTGCACATGTCTATCATTATCTACCTGCTTGTCTATCATTATCTACTTGCCACTGAATAAAACCTGGAGACATGTAAATGTGTTCCAATGAGCTACCAGATTCAAATATCAAGTATCCAAAGCTGAACGTAAGAGCTGGGTGGGTATCATTCCTTGGTAGACTGGTATTACCGGAAACTGTGACCTAATGTTTGTGACGTAATTCATTCACGACCTTTAAGTTTGATACTTCCACCATTCACTGGGTCAATGTAACGTGAGATCTCAGCGACACACTCATTAAAACCTGCCCTGTACTTGGGAAATAAACATGGCTGCTGAAAACACAAAGAAACATTCCTATATATACGGCCAAGAGCTCCAGATAAGGTAGAGTATTGAGGATAATTCAGGGATAATTCTTTCTTATTTCTCATCCAAAACATTATGTTGTGAGCCTAATTACAGCCGTCTCGGCAATACGATTCTAATGAGTGACACAACATATATTTTTGTGGATGCATATGAAAAAAATATTCCTAAATTCTCCTGCTGATCCCTTCTTATTTGGAGCACTCATATACACTAACAATGATTAGAGCCAAGTTGTTCAAAACTATATATCAATGTTGTTAGTGATAGATCTAGATACAGTAACTTTTTCAATGGCAAACTGTCATTTTTGCACATTATACAGTATTGAAACCCACACTTTGTCAGGTATATACTATCAGCTCCCTTGAGTTGTGAACAAAGAGAATTTAATTACTGACTTTAAGACTAAAGATTGTGATATTTTACTCATCCTTGTTAGCTTCGAATGTACCGTAAAAATCTAAATATCAGGACAGAAAGGTCTGAGATCAGACTTGGTATCGAAAATGTTTGCCATTCCATCTGCGTCTTTTGGACACATTATTACATTGTAAAATCTAAACTGCTCCATTCTTAGGACAGTTAATGGTGCCTATGTTTGTGTTCCAATTTTGACAGTACCTGGGGATGAGTCAAACAACTGCTTGCAGGATGGCAAACTGTAAAATGGTTCTGTCCCAAATTCAGGTTGTATCAGGCAAATGCACAGACAAGGTGTGAATTTGAAGATAATTGCAATAATTAAAAAATACCTTATTTCTCCATAAATGTTGTGACTCCCCAATAGAACTGTCTTACTGCGGTTCTGTTGAGGGGTCCCAACATTTGTTTTTATGAAGAATTACCTTGGAATCATCTTCAGATGCTCATCTTATCTGTGCCTCCGTATAATACGGGTATTTTGAGATGTTGAGCAAACCAAATTTAATTAAAACGCTACCAACCTGCCATCTGTTACCTCTGGACCAGTTTGAGATGTTTCACAGTCATTTCCAGTTTATAAGCTTTCACCAACATTTTATATACACAATAATATGGATTCTGAAGAATTTCAGATCTGGGCATAGTTTACAAGAGGCCCAAATGGGCCTGATATCGCTCACCTGGCTATTGTGCAACGGAACCATTCTGATACAAAATTGGTCCAATTCCACTGAGAATTTCTCATTTTCACATTTTGCTACTTTTAGCAACAGAGGCCAACTTGCCTGGTCTTTATATATTTACTTTTGAAACATCTCAATGCAAGAATCATTTTGCCACAAATTTCATCAAAATCCATTCAGGGGTTACTGAGATATTGCCAGTTTCATGTTTTGTGCTATTTTTAGTAACGGCAGATGGTGGCCATCTTGGATTGCTAAAATGCAAAAAATCGAAAAGCCTTCATGCAAGGACCATTTTGACACAAATTCGGTACAATTCCATTGAGATTTTCTGATTTTCACATTTTTCTATTTTTAGTAACAGAGGCCAATATGACTGGTCTTACAGTTAGATATTTTTGAAACATCTCAATGCAAGAATCATTTTGACACAAATTTTGTCAAAATCCATTCAGCGGTTACTGAGATATTGTCATTTTTATGTTTTGTGCTATTTTTAGTAACGGCAAATGGGGGCCATCTTGGAATGCCAAAATGCAAAAAAATCGAAAAAGCTTAATGAAAGGACCATTCTGACACAAAATTAATCCAACTCCATTGAGATTTTCTAATTTTCACATTTTTCTATTTTTAGTAACAGAGGCCAATATGAATGGTCTACAGTTAGATATTTTTGAAACATCTCAATGCAAGAATCATTTTGACACAAATTTCGTCAAAATCCATTCAGCGGTTACTGAGGTATTGTCATTTTCATGTTTTGTGCTATTTTTAGTAACGGCAGATGGCGGCCATCTTGGATGCCAAATTGCAATTAATCAAAACGACTTCATGCAAGGAACATTCTGACACAAAGTTGGTCCAATTCCATTCAAGGGTTCTTGAGTAATTGTCATTTTTATGTTTGTGCTATTTTTAGTAACATCAGATGGCGGCCATCTTGGAACGCCAAATTGCAATTAATTGAAACGGCTTCATGCAAGGAACATTCTGACACAAAATTGGTTGAATTCCATTCAAGGGTTCTTGAGTAATTGTCATTTTTATGTTTGTGCTATTTTTAGTAACGGCCCCCATGGTGGCCATCTGGGATAGTCAACTGACACAAAATTGAAATAATTCCATTCAAGAACCAATTCTGACCAAATCTGGTCAGAATTGGTTGCATTTTCTTTAGATATTGACATTTGAGCAAAATCAGCCTTGTAAACGCTAAGTAGGTCACTGTGACCTAATTCTGATATAGATTTTTTTTATTTTTACAATTTTCAATACCAAGGTCCCACTTATGTTCCATGCAAACTTTCAACCAAATATACCAAATGGTTCTGGAGAAGAAGTTGATTTTGTTGTTTTTGCTATTTTTAGTAACGGCGGCCATCTTGGATTCTTGACCTGACCAATTTTACAATTTTGAAATTACCGTGTGCTTTTCTCTGGTTTCGTCACCAGATATTGTCAGGGTCACTGACGAGGCTTTATTAGCCGAAACTATGTAGTCTGGCCCATCTTCCTTCTTCTGAATGTATTCTCTGCTCTTGAAGGAACTATTCTAGATTTTAATTGAAACCCTGCAGTCTGGTCATGCTCCATGTGAAATTTGAGATCCATGGGCTCAGTGGTTTTAGAGAAGAAGTTGTTTGAAGTTGTTTAAATAGGTCATTTTTTGACATTGGCATTTGAGCAAAATTACACACGTAAACAGAAAGTAGGTCACTGTGACAAAACTCTGCTACAGATTTTTTTCATTTTTACAATTTTTAATACCATGGTTTCACTGATGTTCCATGCCAAAATTCAGACAAATATACCCAGTGGTTTTGGAGAAGAAGTTTATTTTGTTGTTTTTGCTATTTTTAGTAACGGCGGCCATCTTGGATTTTCAACCTGACCCAATTTTACAATTCTGAGACCCTGGAGTCAGGTCATGCTCCATGTGAAATTTGGGAACCATGGGACCAGTAGTTTTACAGGAGAAGATGTTTGAATATTTGTTTTTAAGTGTTGACGGACAAATTCCGTGACGACGCACGACGCACGCATTGGTATAACAATAGCTCACTATGGCCCTTCGGGCCAGGTGAGCTAAAAACCTAGAAGGGACTGAAATGGAATGAGATAAACAGTGGCTACATTTTGCTCCCAGAGCCTAGGATTGTGCTCTTACAGCAAAGAATTTGCTCCCTCAGAGGGGAGGCAAATTCTTTCCTGAAAGAGATCCATCCAAAATCAATGCAATGGAATAGCTAGACTGTCCCTTGAGTGAGCAAATTATTTTCTGTAAGGAAGCCAAACAAAGTCAATGGAATGCAATGGAGTAGACTGTCTCGGTCAGGCCACTCAGTTTCATTCCATGCTTTAAATCATGCCTAAAATCTGGTATTCTTCATAATTAAAATTCTGATCTGATAATACTTACATCTTTCTTCATAGCTTGCATGAAGAACCAGGGTCCTCAACGGTTGAGGCTCAACCGGCCAAGACATTGTTGATCTGATCTTTGTTGGCGTCGTTTCTCCATCAGTGGCTTGTTATTCTGCAATGATAATCACATGGCAGTGATTATAATAACATAAATTGTTGTTTCTACTGAATGATGAATCCTCAGTGGCTCAGTGGGTAAAGTGCTGGCCTGCTGAGCTAGCGGTCAGGGTTTGAATCTGTTGCAGCGGAAATTAGTTTAACTGTAAACAGGGTTCTCATCATTCCATTGCACACACCCTTTCGTCATTATCACTCTTTCATCGGCTTGATATGACTGAAGTACTGTATGAAGGGTCGTAAAATTCAGAGACCGTATAGCAATGCAAGTCTCCTTTAAACTTCTGGCAATGAAATAACTGAATTAATACCATATTCAAAAGTTGCAGTTTTATTTACAAAGTGAAAATAAAATATCAGTGGTTACAAACAGTACAAGCAATTCAGTTTGTCATATACTCTCTTTATTAGTAGAAACAACAACTGGCCAGCTACATTTTGCAACTCGATTCAAATCTCTGCAGACTATAGTTTTACTAAATTTGGGGGCAGAGCTAGGTTATTTTCTTTTACTTATTTTCTTGCAAGAATGTTATTTTCATTCCCCTTTTTGGGCCAATTTATTTTTGTTCCTCCTCCTACCCCCCCCCCCCCACGGGGGGGGGTCACTTCCATTATAAAGCAGGGTATATATGTGCCGCTGGAATAGCCCTACTTTTTTATCTGCCAGATACACCAATAGGTATGATTTTACAGAGTAATATACACGAATAAGTCTTATTTCTCCAAGCTCTGTGTATAAAAGCCAGCAGGCAGCTAATAAACAGGGGCTGCCAAGTTGCATTTTGGCCTATAGGGACATGCTTCTACCAGAAGAGGCTATTTTTCTGCTATATCATTGGCGATTAGTATCTGTGAATTTTCAATGCTGAAACCATTATTTATGTCAGGAATGCTAAACTGGCACCTTAATGGGTTTATACTGCCCCTAAACTAAACAATTAAGAACCTGTCCTGAGAAAAGGCAGTCTGGCATTTCATTTTATGGAAGATAAAACTCGATCAGTCTCGCTGTATATCTAACTCTATATGTCAACCTTGGGTGAAGCATTAGGGTTACATGGTTGGGCTTATATACTGTGGAATAAGATCAGCACACTTCAAATGCCATTCACACACTTCTTCAAGTTTACAACTTTCCCCTTTGTATGCATGCAAATTCTTTATCGGAAGGCCAATTTTCTGCAAGAGGCAATTTGACCGTTGGTTCCTTCCCAGGTCTGTTTATCTTATTACAGAGGTATCGCAGTTGATTTTAACCAATCAGAACCCTTGCTCTGGTAGAAAGTATCTTTTAGTTTGCTAGCCCCAGTTCATTAGCTACCTGAAGCCAGCTTATCTGATTTTTGTTATCAAAACAGAGAACAAATGTTCCCAGCATACTAATGTCTTGAATTTTCTTCAGGGCTTAATGGCAAATTCATGAGCTAATCTAAGCACTTTTTCTGCAGTATACATGAATAGGGTCCAAATTTGATACAAAATACATGAATAGGTATATATTTTGGCATTTGTGTTATACATGAATAGGATGGGTTACCAGAGTTCCAGCGGCACATCTGTACCCCTTTAAAGACCAAGTGACCCCCCCGTGCCCCCCCCCCCCACCACACACACACACACACGCAACCCCCTTTACACACACACCAACAAGATCAAATGACAAATAGATGTCGATCCCTAAAATACAAATTATTGACTTAAATCTTAGTTCCCTCAATGTTCCATTTTTAGTAAATAACATGTATGGATATTGACTATGCAGCAATTTATGAACTTAGGTACCTGACGAAATGACGTTCTTTTCTTATCTGACTCGTTACTATCTCTACAAAAATAGGTAAACAACCTGTACCTTTTAGACAGACCGCCGTAAAATTGACCTTATGGGTGTATATGAAGGAGTCATCGCAAACTGTGTCCTCACAGATGGTATTTTTTAATTTCAATTTCTTCTCAATGTATTGTTGTTTCCTACCACTGTTATTGGTTTCCAATTAGAGAAATTTTCAAGGGAGGTAATTGACATCCAGGAAATTTCCAAATTCTGCCTTCATATGGCTACCTTGTAGGCAGGCAGTGTAAAAATGCTAGCCAATTTTATTTCAGATTTAAATATAATAATATTTTGCCATTCTTAATTTTCGGTCAGTATGTCATGAACCAGCTGGGTTTGACTACAGCAGAGCATTGATTTTACACACTATTACCATTTTTACCAAGCACAAAATTGGTTTTCAGACGCAATAAATCTTATATACCTGTTGCAAATATGAGAACTTTTGTAGTATTACAATTCCTTGACCTCTTCCCTGGATGATTATCATAAAAGTTGATTGCATTAAATTATTGTGTACTTACCAGATAAATCAAACATGACAAGGTGTCGTTTTCTTGCTGTTTAACCAGTTAAAAACTTTGGCAGCCGTTGCCATGGTAACGGTAGAGATTTGGGCAGAAAAAATAAGGGGCCAAACATGTCTCTATGAGGACAGTCTACTGCAGTAATATCACAAAAATCCGTGATTTAGCACATTCCATCATTCCATTACCGAAGCTCCATGGTTCGTGGCAGGCTCTCTTAATGCTTTCATGCTGTATCAAGAATCATCTGCATTTTAACTACCATGCATTTTAGTTTCAGATTTTATGTTGCTCATGCCATAGAAAAATCATGAGTTCATTAATTAAATTCATTAACGAGATGTAATCATCCGAATCAAATCAAAGTAAATACTGCTTTCATGGTATCAAGATTCATGTGTATTCTATCTTTTATACATCTAATTCATGTGTATTGTATCTACCATACATCTGAGTTTTTTTTTTTTTTTTATGTTAGGCGCCATGTCAAGGGCATAGTTCATCAATGGCCTTCTCTTAGTAGCCACATAATCATATATTTTGAATGCAGGTCACCTGTCTTTCATTGTCTGTTTAAAGAATCATGATTATGAATTTATCATTGGCTTACAGTATGAGATTGAAACAAAAAACAATCACTTTTATACATCTTCTCTCTATTCCATCAAATTCATCAAGAAGGATCAAATTCATAACTCATATTTTTCATGTGAGCAAGTATCGTTTGTATTTTATGTTATCATATATCTATATCTGAATTCTGATCTCATGTCTTCAGGACATATCAAGATCATATAAGAATACACAATAGTCTATTTTTTATAGCTGAAAGAGAAAAAGTGAAAGAGAGATAGACCATTATACCATCAAGACACAGACAGCATCATCAAATTCATATCTCATGCTTTATCTTGTTATCAAGATTACAAAATTTTATTCACATTAATTAACATTATGTATAAAAAATGACATGTGAAGATCATCATCTAGTATATCTCTGGCCTACTGAATATAGTCCCCAGAAAAAAATAATTATCTCTGGCCTACGGTATGTAAAGGAAGAGAGTAATCTTCAGTCAGTTGAATCTCATATACTTTCATCAATCATTACCATTTTAAGATTATCAATAGAAATCATTTTATATGCCTTGAATATCATACATTATTATTATGTGTCTGTTATTTTAAATACATCATGGTGCTAGAAATAGAATTTCATGCTCATAGGTTCAACCTAGATGTTTTTTCTATGGTTAAAAAAAAATTAAAAAAAAAAAAAAAAAAAAAAAAAAAAAATTGAAAAAAATCTTAAAAAATTAAAAAAAAATAAATAAATAAATAAATAAATAATAATAATAATAAAAAAAAATAAAAAATAAAAAATAAATAAAAAATAAATAAATAAATTTAAAAAAAAATAAAAAAAAAATAATATAAATAATAATAATAATTAAAAGAAGTGTAAAGTAAATTAAAAAAATAGCATTTAAACCTTTGTTTTCTTGTTTTTTTTCCATGTTTCAAATAAAATAGTTGATACATCTTAACTTCTTGAAAAAATTTTGCTTTAAAAAACCACCAATAAGCATCCGTATCAACATATTATATTACCCACTAATTACTTTAAAATCTGTCAAAAATGCTGTAGTTAAAGAACTGGTTATAAAGTAAAAATGAGGTGCAACGTAACATGCAGTTGCATGTACGTATGTAAAAAATTTGTCCTAACATCATATATATAAAAATTTCTATAGACACGGCATGTATACAAAACTTACACACACACATATACACATGCACACATACATACCTACATAAACTCTGGAACACGCAGTGATCTAACACAATAAATACAATAAATAAATAAATAAATAAAAACAATTTAAGAAATCAAAACCACACACACACACACATTGAGACATACATAGATGTACAAACATATCTAGCTGTAGAGGCAGTTTGATTGTTAGCAAGATATGCTGTGGCCCCCTATAGGAGCCAGTTCAATGAGGTGGTTCTTGTGGGGGGACATAGCATATGTTGTGGTGTGAAGATGGGGTACAACCCCTATACCCCCAATCACAGGGAGCACTGCCTATATGCAGCTGAATCATCAAATTAGGAAGTTAAATGTAATATAAATAAGCATGCATATTTTGAGCAAATAAGCCATATTTTTAAATTGTACCTAAATTAATCAATATCATCAAGAACTATACCTTCACACACAAGCAATGCACAAAAATACACACACACACGCATATTGGCGAATCCAATTGGAGGTGATTTGTGGTGATAATTGGGGACGATATCAGTTTGAATCTCCATGAGAACCTACGTATGTTGTGGCCCCTCACTGAGGCCATCTGTTGAGGATGGTTCTGGTGGGGGGACACAGCACACATTTTTGGGATAAGGGAAGGTATCCCTAAATTGTCTCGACTGATCCTTCATTTTGGAGTCTCAATAAACACACTCAACACTTCATATGCTTAACTTATGATACACTTGCTTGCCCATGCAGATAAATGTAGTTTAATGCACTTGCAAATGCTTATTTTGATATACGAAGACAAAAATTATAATAAAGGATAGAAACATAATGTGCATATTGCATAATTCAATAATTTGAAAGGCTTTAATATCCTGATATTATAGCTGAATCCAAAAAAAAAAAAAAAAAAAAAAAAAAAAAAAGATACTCTCTAAGACGCATACACTACACAAACATTGCAGATACACAAACGGGCATACATGTTCAAATATGCTCATACATATATGAATGGTTAAGTTTCAACATGTTGCACACACACCCACTACACCGCTGAGTTTGCCTCTATATAAGTCGTCCTTTGTCCCAGTCAAAGAGGTGCGGGTTGACGGTTCGAGGTGCTATAGAGAAGATGAATAAGCTGCTTTTTGTCTGTCTGTAACGCTTTGTGTTGTCGGCTTGGTCTGATTTTAAATTTGTCTTGGGATGGATGATCAATAGAGACAGACAAATACAGGAACATAAACATAAATGCAGTAAGACGGGTAGAATCTTCAAATTCATGGTACTAATTGAGTAATCTTTTTTCTATTTTCAGGTACAACCCAAGATCACAGAACTACAAAGAAGCATAGTCAAAGAAAACAGCATTTTAAACAATTCTTTTGTCTTTATAGAGCTTATGAAAACAATATTGCAGCCTTTTTGAACCAGATGCCTGTCTGGGGGACATGTGGAAACAGGTGGACCCGGTTTAGAAGCCACAAAACGTGGCGTCTGATCTGGATCTACACTGTTTGCTTACAGGTGTAACTGTCCAATGCAGCAATAGTTAAGATTTTCAACAGAAACCTTTAAAATATATCTAAACGAAAGCAGCCCTGAAGTCTGTGGATCAGGTCCACAGGTCCTGTTTTCCCGGGTTTAGTTGCTCACCTTGGAGGGGGGGGGGCCTTCGACAGTTATAGGTTATAGGACATAGCCCTCTATTATCACAATCCCTTTACCCTGATACTGAAATGTTTTTGGGAGGGACATAAAATCAGGCAATAAGGCTAAGAAATTCATTCAGGCAAAAAAAAAGAAAAAAAAGAAACAGATACACAGACACTGAGCTTGATCAAATCCTGTATCCTGAGAAAATGTAACTAACTTGATTATATACATTAAAATACCTTTCCTTCCTTTTCAGGCTATCTGGAACCAGAAATCTTACATACATGATGACCAAATTAGCTGTCTAGATCTACGCCAGTCCTGTTTGATGGCATCATACAGCTGTACAGCACTTCAACTTCCTCAGCAGCTTCTGGAGACTGGACACACGTTTCTCACGAGGACTATTACCCAAGAACAGCTTATATCCATGAATTATGTGAATAAACTGTGCCATAATCTAATAATTATCTTAAACTGGTGAAATGTACAGTTAAAATCCTAATAAAGTTTCCTTTTAAAAGGAAAGGCTTGCCAAGTTAGCGCTCATGTAGTTCAATGTTTGTGGTATTTTGTGGTTTATGGTTTGTGGTCTTGGGAGATGGTATCTTACTCGGAGACACTTTCTTCATTTAAAAATGTCCACAACTGTAGTAACAATGAGGTTACACTACATTCTGGTTGTTCTGACAATCATATGATAACCTTCAGTAAAAAGGTCAATATTTGTATTACTGCTATTGAAAAATATTTCATAAAAGCATTTAGAAATAAGGATTTTCGTATTCTGTTATGTATTGTTATATAAGAAATTTTAGGACTTTAGAAGATTTACTGGAGTTTCGTCCTGTTTTTTGTGAACTAAGCAGAACGGTGTTTGTACTTTGGAGCAAATGGACTACACATAACTGGTGAAGTGTAATGAAAATAGTCCAAAGGGTATATAAGTTGCAGAGTGGACAACAAAATGTTAATGGGCGTACTAACATACGGACAGACAGATGGACGGGAATTTGATTGCTATATTCCCTGAGCCATTCGGTTAGGACAAAGTTATGTTTATTATTAGATCGTCAAGTCTTGATGTTGAAAAAATACATCTTACATTGGAAAAGTTCTTTTACAAGTCCCTTACACATAACATGATATATGGTTCATGACTGCTGATATGAGAAGGAAATAGTGGAAGTACATGTAGTTCGTCCTACTAGCCTCATTTGTGACAGATTGGAAGGAAAAAAATCTTACCGTCCGCAATAATGGCTATTATTAAAAGGGGAAACAACTTTAATGACTGTTTGTCTCATTGTTTCTGTTGAAGAAAAGCTGACTACCACTGAGAGGATATTATTATGAAAATGATAGTTCCTTCCCAAACTATTGCCATAGATCGTCTGCAAATATTCAGCTTATTTTTTTTAGTATATTGTCATCACTGAGTGCAGTTATAAGTACTGGTTAAGCCTGTGGTATGTTGTTGTTGTGTTATTGTTTTACGTGCACAGCAAACAACTACAAGGATGGTCAGTTAATTTAACTACAATATTCCTGGGAAGGCTTAGCCATCCTAAGGGCTCAACTATTACTAAGTGCACTAACTTTTGCCAGTAACTGACAGCTGCCCTTCTTGACTCAGCTGAAGCGGAAACGAGAGTAAGTGGCCGGACTGAATATCGAACCCGGGACCTCTGTTTTTTAGTTAGACGCACCACCGACTGCACTATGCGGCCCAGCAAGTCTGCGGTATAGAGTATAACTGGTAATTGGTAATGATTACAAGTCAATGTATTTTTGTTGCTTCCACAGGATGTTTGTTTTCAGAATCTAGCGTGTTGTCCTTGGTCATCACATATTTTGTCATTATATTTTAGTAGTTATTATTTTGTTGTTGTTTTATTGTCCACGATAAACAGCTATGATCATGTCGGGACGGTCTGTTACCCTAACCACACTATTCCTGGGCAGGCTTAGACCTCCTAAGCGGTTAACCAGTACTAAGTGCACATACTTTCACCAGTAACTGACAACTGCCCTTCTAGAATCAGCGAAAGGAAAAACGAAAGTATGTGGCCGGACCGAGTATCGAACCCGGGACCTCTGGCTCTTGAGTCAAAACGCGCTACCGATTGCGCTACGCGCCTTGACCCTCTAAATTTTAGCAAGTTTTATTCAAAAAGGAAGGTAACTGTTAAAATTGCATAGGCCTAGAAAAGGATGATTTGATGGCAACTGTAAGATACTGATATTTTCCCACACATGTTGTGTTTCCTGAACTGAATTTTTTTCAAAAAAGACACTTACATTAAACTGAATAACATTGTACGTTTATGAAAAAATAAGAAACTGAGTTTCAATGTACGCTTATGAAAAAATAAGAAATAGTATCTAGTAAATACGATCAAACACCTTGTCTGTAAAACCAGTAAATGCTTTTAAATAAGGCTGTTGGCACAGACCCTGATCAGACTGTTCCAACCAGTAGTCTAATTTGGATATACACTCTACACTGTTTGTACAGGCATAACAACTATTGGATCGGGTATGAAACCCACCACCCGCACCCGCACCCGTGCTCAAAACCCACACCGGAAATTTTAGTGGCGACCTTTGAGGTATAAACAAAAGTTTAATCCTAGATTTTTGTGGTTATATATATGGGGGTTGGTATGAACTATTTATGGTATAAAAGTCTTTAGATTTAGTTTTAAGACAAAAAATGGAATTGTTGCAATTCCGGGGGTATGAAACCCACCACTCGCCACAGGGAAGTTTTTATTGGTTATTTCCATAAATAACTTTATTAACTGAGATAAGTTTCCTTAATTGTTACTATTTCGACTTTTTAACCAAAACCTCGCCAATTTTGTTTGACAATATTATGAAATTAATAATATATAGAGAAATAAACGACTTTTTGTGAAACTAATTTTCGTTCTAAAAATAGATATCCATTACGGCATTTAGCTACACCAAGAAACCGCAACGTACTGAAATTAAGGGGACAAACAAAAATCGCAGAGGGAGTCTGAGGGGTAATAGTGGCGAAACACTGAAACCTTTAATTCATTATTTTTACTTGTTCAGTACTTAGAAAACTTCCATGAAGTTAAGCTATTACCTTTTACAACAGTAAAGTCACTTGTAATTTATTGTTTGTTGGGATGCCTTTGTCAATCTTTCCCTTTGATGTTGGGGATAGGGTTGGGGATCTGATTCAGTCAGTTCCTGAAGTGTAGTTACTCTTTAAATTTCCATCAGCAATAAGAGTCAGCATGGTACAAAACCCTGACGAAGAACAAACGTCTCATGGTCTGTCTGTCCGTCTGTTTCTCTCTCTCTCCCTCTCTCTCTCACACACATACACACACGCGCACACACACACACACACACACACACACACACACACACACAGATATTTAGAGTCTGTTAAATAATGATACCTAGATACAGTTCAAGAATTGATAGATACTACAAATTTTACTCATGGAACACATATATTCATAAATTTCATACCTGGAGCTGACTGTGTTATGGTCTAAGACGTCTGAGGCATAATGAGAGCACAGAAGCATAGAAAATGCTGGTCGATTAATGGAAGATGTGTGTGGGTGTGTGTGTGTGTCCTATCTGGCATTGTGATCACATTATGAGGAAAGAGGGAGCTGAACATTTTGCTGGCCGTGTCAGCGTTTTGGTGGTTTCATGCCTTATTATGCTTCTTGTGGTGCCAGAGGAGGACTCCAACTCCTGAAGATTTCTTCATTGTTTTTTTTTACGGCTTCCTAAGTTTGGAACTCTTCAAATGCCAACAACCATAATACATGTTGTGTACCTCGATCTCAGAGAAAATGTCAAGTGATGGGTTTCATAAACCTTGACAGGAATAATGTTGCTTTCTGATAATATATACCAGAAAAAATCTTTAACCGGTTTTAGCATACATAAAGCTTATATCTACAATAATAAATAAAAAAATATTATAATTCCATGTACACCCAGATAGGCCACACTAAAATTTCTGTTGGTGGGTTTTAAGTACGGGTGCTGGGGGTAAGTGTACCAACCGGATCGGACTGGTGGTGTGTTTCATACCATGCCCAGCTTAACAGTTTCTGTTGGCTTGACCTTATGAAAGTTCTAAGTATTGACCAATCAAAAAGACATTCTTCAGCCAATAAAATACCCTTAATAAATAGACACTGTTTGGGGTTCACCACAATAACCCCATTAGATTCCTTTCTATTACTGTTTGTTGTCCCCTATATTTCAGTACGTTGTGGTTTCTTGGTGTAGCTAAACGCCGTAATGGATATCTATTTTTAGAACAAAACTTATTTTCGCAAAAAGTCGTTTATTTCTCTATATATTATAAATTTCTTAATGTTTTCAAACATAATTGGCGATATTTTGGATAAAGGGTCGAAATAGTAACAATCAATGTAAATTATCTCAGTTAATCAAGCAATAAATGGAAATAGCCGATAAAAATTTCCCGGTGGCGAGTGGTGGGTTTCATACCCCCGAAATTGCAACAATTCTCTTTTTTGTCTTAAAACTAAATCTGTCGGAAAAAACTTTTATACCATAAATAGTTCATACAAAACGCCATATATATAACAACAAAAATCTAGAATTGAACGTTTGTTTATATTTCAAAGGTCGCCACTAAAATTTCCGGTGGTGGGTTTTGAGCACGGGTGCGGGTGCGGGTGGTGGGTTTCATACCCGATCCAACTATTGTTGAAATATTTCAGTCCAAGTTTACAAACTCCAGAGTCCAAAGTCCAGGTTTTACAAAGTCTGAAATCCAGGTTTTACACAACCCGAAGTCCAGAGTCCAAAGTCCAGAGTCCAAGTCCAGTCCATATTTTACATAATGCCCGCGAATTGCGCATGTCGTTATTTGACCTTATTTGACAGTGGACAATCAAGAAATATTCAAACACACCGGATAGATAAATAAATGATAATAATAACTCATGTTTTCAGTAAGGCAAAAGATGCTAGACATGTTCGATTATTTGGTGTGCCAGATTGTGGCGTGTCGTTATGTTTCGGGGCTTAGGTAAAAGAAACAGTCAAACGAAGTTGCGCCCCGTAGACGCTATCCATATATTGGTTCTCCACTTGCAATTATGAACCATTCTCGAAGCTGGGAACTAATCAGCGTCTTCCGCTGGAGTGCGCATGATAGGAAGTCATAACCTGTCTGAATATATGGCTCGCCGCCGAAGCGGCAAGCCAAAAATCAGTTTCCTACCGTAGAATAACTGTACTCAGAGTAAATATAACATCCGTGTCACACGACTTAGCATGAAGGCCGACGTGTCAGGAATGTGACCTTTGAACTATTTTGATGACGTTTCATAATCTATCGTTCAAGTTTAAGCTTTCAAAAAGATTTTCCTAGCAGCTGTTTCAGCCAACCCCGGACTCGCGTTGTTTCGATGCTATTACGTTGAATCAACGTTGGTTTTGGATTGTTAACAATGTTTGATGTCCGCAGATGCTTTTAAAACTATTTATATGAGTAATAATACTGATAATTAATATAAATGCTACTAATAAAGGTCAAAAAAAAAAAAAAAATAGGTGAGGGAGACTAGGTTGTTCGACAGGTGATAGAGGGATGAGTCTGCGTTCATTTTCTCCGGGAAAGACTACCTGGTTTCCAGGGCCACCAGTATGGTCTCCCGCGGGAAATGGACGGTCTTATCCACATCACCAGAACAACCTAGGCTCAAACATATCGCACACACGCACACGCACACACACTGACACAGACACACACACTTTTTTAACATACTTGTATGGTATGTTTTTCATACTCTGCTTTTTGGAGTAGAACTTTTACACATGTACAGGCACACGCATACGTAGGCTACAGCGGTTTCTTTACATACTTTTTATATACTTTCGATCATATTGTACATGCTATAAGCTTTCACATAGATGTTATACCTAACTAGTACGCTAGTTGTACCTTTTGGGGTAGACTTCTTACTTAAACATAGGTGGAATGTAATTGATTAAATTGTACATTCTTTTATCTTTGTACGCACTAAGTGCTTGCATATTCACTGAATTTACGAATATTCTAATCACTGTGATTCTAATCCAGTATTCACCAATGGCTGGCATATACATACTGTATTTGCGCGCACTGAGACTTGTTTTTATATATGTATATGTATGGGTATATGTATATATATATGTATCAATATTGTATACGTTTATATATAGGTATATATTTGTGTGTATGTTACAGGTTATCCTAAACCTACATGCACGCATGCATACATCGCGCAAGCAGATATACTTTATACTTACATGGAAATCATACACATATCAAATAATATACACAGTATCACGTTAATATGTAGGTCTCTACACATACCTCCATCTGAGCATGCGCGTACATACATACATACATACATACATGCATACATGTACGCATGCATGCGTACGTGGGTGCATACGTACATGCGTGCGCGCTTATGTGCGTGCGCGCGTGCGTGTGTTCATGCATGCGTGCATGCGTACACCGCAGTCAATTGTATAAATTGTAAGATAAAAGGTATCGTCAAATTGTACATTTGTAAATAAAATCCACACGGTATGTGAAAAAATATGGTGTCGGAAGGGGAGGAGGAGCCGACAAAAAAAAAAAAAAAAACTGTTGCGCTCAAAACATAAATCGTTACTATGTCACTATGTTGTGGTATTGCCTACAGAAGTTCAACCTTTCCTCCATTACTGAAAAAGGGCACACGCAAAATGAAAACGACAACATTTATTCCGCAGTAAAATTAGCAAGTAAACATATTTCAATCTATACCAGCCCTCAGTTGGCTGCAACAGTCTGAAAGAAAGACCCACCCTAAACAGCCTTGCATTGTCAAAGAAATGTCTGTAGAAGATTTCTATGACTTTAAGTCAATGTCAACAGATTTTGACTGATTTGATGCTTAACGTCCTCGGTAAACAACTATGGTTATGTCGGGACGGTCAGTTCACCTAACCACACTATTACTGGGCAGGTTTAGACCTCCTAAGCGGTTAACCAGTACTAAGTGCACATACTTTCGCCAGTAACTGACAACTGCCCTTCTTGAATCAGCGGAAGGAGAAACGAAAGTTTATGGCCAGACCGGGTTTCGAACCCAAGACCTCTGACCTATGAGTCAGGTGCCCTACCGATTGCGCTACGCGGCCCGGCCCAATGTCAATAGAACTTACAAATTTTGATACCAATGTTGATAATGAAAAGGTCTATTAAACTAATGTTCTCACAGTCAAATCCTCATGTGTTTCAGTATCAAACTG
The DNA here is from genome assembly GCA_963989385.1 of Ctena decussata. NCBI lineage: Eukaryota > Metazoa > Mollusca > Bivalvia > Lucinida > Lucinidae > Ctena > Ctena decussata. The sequence goes on along the minus strand of OZ022501.1, from coordinate 70,730,174 downwards.
ATTATGAAGAAAACTTACTGTCAGTTGATAAGGCATCTACGCTCATATAAACCTTGCCCATCTGACATTATTCTTAGCCCACTTAGATCAGAGCAAGTCCCGATAAACAAAAAAGTACAAAGACTTGATATTTTTTATGTTCAAGAGATATTATTCCTAGGGCTCATCACAGATTCTATTTGTTCTTGCCTTATGACATAGATGACAGTTAGGTAGACCATAGTTTGCACTGCAAATCAGTTGTTTCTGTGGAAATTATATGCCATGTCTAACCATGGTTAGTAATCCCAGGTAAATCTGAAATTTACCTTTGCATCTGGAATATATGAATTACACACACAATGAGAAAGTTACTGAAACCCAGGCTGACATACCTGTATTATTAATGAAAAATATATTCCATTTTGAAATAATTTGTTGATACATGATAAGTGAAGAGCGGCTTTTTAGTACAGATAAAGGGACATGTATTTCCAGTCGATACTGCAGCAAGAACATAGATTCAGGAATTTGCTTATGTCTTGGTAACTCACTAATTCCATAATTGAGCCGCGACACGAGATAACCAACAATGTGGTTGTGCGCCCAGCGCAGACTCAGATCAGCCTGGGCATCCGCCCAGTCTGATCAGCTGTCCGCATGGAGGTAGCTTTGACCCATAGCTACCCTTTGAGCGCTTAGCAAAGACTCTGATCAGACTGGGTGGATACCCAGGCACCTCAGAGTCGGCGCTGGGCGCACAACCACATTGTTGGTTTTCTCGTGTCGCGGCTCAATTATTATAACTTAAATGTAACTTCCACATTTAGGAAATCATGTGTCTATCCCATTATTAAATCTTATTATTGATATTGTGCACTGCATGACTTAATAGGCATATTAAACTGTGATGGATATTCTTAAAGGTAAAACGAAATCATGACAATTTACTGTACACAAGTAGTAGTCGATTAACAAAATGCAACTTCGTTCGACTTTCCCCACTTATCAATGGTATCTTATGAATACTGAAAATGAAACAAAAATGTTCAGTTTAGGAAAATAAAATTATTATTTTCTTTGAATTAAATGTGTTTTGCTCAATTTACCCCCAGTCATTTAAAACCTAAACAGTCATTTGTAACTACAGCCCAACCAAACCCTGGGGAGTAGCAGGGTATTACTGGCTTTCGTCGATCACAGCCCTGTTTAAATAACCGCTGTGGGGACCAAAGTCTGCTCTCTTTCCCATCTCCTAATGCAATTGCACTCACCCTTTCTATAAAGAAATAACAGCTCTGACACTTCTTCCACACTGAGGGGAAAATCAAAGATTTTTCCTCCACTATTTTCCTCCGCCCCATTCTGCCATCCTACCCTAGGGTTGGGGAGACAATGTTTGCAAATGACTGGTGTGGTATGATGGGCTGTAAACATTTCCAAATAAAGTAATTAATTAAAGCTAGAGGTGGCAGTAAGCATGACTTACTAGATACCCCCCGCACTGAGCACTTAGCTTTGTCATCCAATTTTTACGTATATATTTACACAATATATATGCTGCAGAAACTATAAAAAGGGGCATAACTCAGACTAAAGGGTTCTGAATTTAAAATGGAAACCTTAATGCACATCTTCATGCCAATATGTATTCACAATTTTTAATTACAAGAAAATCCGTCAAGCGGTCTCGGAGGAGTTGCAACAAACTTTTTTTTTTCAAAAATTACAAAGGGGAATAACTCAGCAGGAAGACCCTTCTTGGGAAAACTGAAAAATATGTGTTTTTTTCTTATGCTGCAGCGATTAACAAAATTTGAATATAATCAAAGCAAAAATGGCCCAAAACAGCATAAAATTGGGTAAAAATATAAAAAGGGGCATAACTCTGGTAAAAGGGGTCAGAACTGAAAATCAAAACCTTAATGCACAGCTTCATACCAATATGGGTTCATATACTTAATTTCAAGATAATCCGTCAAGAGGTCTAGGAGGAGTTGCGATAACAAACTTTTTTTACGAAAAATACAAAGGGGAATAACTCAGCACTAAAACCCCATCTTTTTATGTGTTCTATCCATGGACAAATTTGAAATAAATCGGAGCAAATTTAATGTGTTGCGGACGGACGAACTGACGGACAGACGGCTGGAAGGAAGGACAACGTGAAAACAAACAGTATACCCCCCTCAAACAAGTTTGCGGGGGGTATCATGATTCATAAACAGTTATTGTTAACCTATTTGAATAAAGACAGAGATAAAACAAAGCAAAACAAAATATCAGCCAAAAAAAAAACTGAACGGAATTAGTGTGATCTATAGCGCAGCTGCTGCAACCACGCACAATACGCGAGGCAAATGTGGCATTAACAACATATCATGATATAAAAATTCATCAAAGGTAAGAAAATGTTTCATAATTTACATTGTTTGTTTCTAGTTTCTGTTACTACAGATTTTCATTAGGAATTCCATTCAAAACTTAATGCAAAACTATCGTAACTCATGTTACGACAGTTTTGCATTAAGTTACTTATGCAAAAGTACCAAATTGAAATTTGGAAAAGTGTCGTAACTCAATGTTTTATAAATATCTAGTTTGTTGTGGTACATATACATATGAGGATAAATGAATTGATGTATTTTCATCATACCTGTTACCCAAGTTACTGCATTACAAAAGTTATGATTTCACAACAGACAAAAAATGTTTGTTTTTTCTTTCCCCTGTAATTTAAAAAAAACAAAAAAAAAAACAGTTACGACCTTTTTGCGGTCTAGTGACGTAATGCAGCCTATCATGAAGCCTCATTTTTAGAATTAAATTTATCTATTTCAAAAGGATTTGTTTCAACCAAAAATTTATGATAAACGCGATGGCTTTGATTTTGACGTAGTGAATTTTCCAATTTTGGATGGTGATGTTCCCCGTTCTACCTATTATGAGGTTTACATTTCTCGACTTATGTTACTGACTTCAATACCCATAATGAAATTTTAACTGCTAAGCTTCTCCAACAGGACTATCGGTATCAAAATCTTCGAAAAGCTTTATTCAAAATTCTATCGCCGACACTATAATTTGATATCTAAATTCAAGCTAGGATCAAAAAGTCTTTTGCAATAGGGCCAATCGGAACCAGAATTCTATGGTGACTTAGTTTATAAATTAAAAAAAAAAAATGAAGGTAGGCCTGATTTTTCTGATCAGTTCAGAAAAATTGTCGTTCATTACAAACGTACTGGATATAACATAAATGTAATGATACAATCTGCATATTAAGTAGTTAGCCCAATCATGATTAGTACTAGTAACTTGGCTTCTCTCTTTAATTGCCCACCGGTTGGTCAGGTATCAGATTCAATGATGGGCCCGACATAAAGCTACTTAGTTTAGTTGGTTGGGGGCGGAGTTTGCCTTGTCTGTTGCTTGGTTACTCGGGGTAAAACTGGTGTTTTCTTTTCTTTTCACAAAACGTTATTTCCGTCGAGTCCTCATCTCTGTTTCATCATAGGTCTTATACGTGATTTGTTTGTTTCCGATGATGTTTCATTGATGGGTTAGGAAAACCTCATGCAGACCAAACAGCTAACTAAATGTTTCGCACCAATACAGAAGCAAGAGGGCGAGGTTCGGATCCAGTAAAACATGTTTAAGCCCCCAGTAATTTTTTGCTGACCGTTCCAAGGTAGTACTTCTGTTGTGGTTCCTTGATATTACATTGTGCTATGTCCGCTTGTTTATGTTCTTTGGTGATAAAGTCATCTGCTACCAGATCCTTTTGTTTTGTTTTCTTCTTTTCAAAGTTAGAAATAAAATAGATAAAAATAGATGTTCATTCGGTTTACCGTGCGTGTCTTTCGTGAACTTGTGTCAATTTTTCCGTGTGTGTGTGCTTCTTTTCCTATTGATTTTGAGAGCGGGATGTGAGATTTGATTGCATTATTTCCTGATCATTGCCTATCTTTTTACTTCGTATTTCTTATTGAAAATAATACCATTTTTTCTTGCACACCGGATAGAAAAAGCCATTCTTTTCACCTGGGTTAGAAAATCTAATTTACCCTGGTGTTCTGACCCCGGACCGGGAAAAATCACGAGCTGTCAATGCATTGGTTGTATAGGAGCTCACGTACCTGCGTCGTCAAGTGACGTAGGCATTTTAGATGATGACGTCTCGAAAACGGTAAAATGACGTCAGTTTATGCACGCCAGTCGTTGACGTAAAGAGCCGAATGGCGAGCGTTGAAAGCGGCACCCTCTTTCAAAATCAAATTGAAACCTCTCAAGCACTAGAATTACGCATTTTAACAAGTTCTGAAGTTAAAACAAAACGTGGTGTGCAAGAAAAAGTATCTATCATGGGTATGAGGTGTGGATAGAAAAATCGTCACTCGGGATCACTGTTTGGCATCACTCGGCAAGCCTCGTGATGTAGAAAAATCGTCACTCGGGATCACTGTTTGGCATCACTCGGCAAGCCTCGTGATGCCGAACAGTGACCCTCGTGACGGATTTTTCTATCCATACCTCACACCCATGATAGATACTTATATTCTTATCTGTTCAGAGGGCGGTATACTCGGATCCTTCAGCAGTTCTAGTTTTAAAAAGTATTTCTTCTAATGAATGCCCTGATGGCATTGTAATTCACAGAACCTATAAAAAAATGTACCATTTCAGAGAATATTTGTGCTGTCAGAAACAAATCTGAGTGGTCAAGGGTCACCCTTCGTGGGATTAGTCCACTTTTTCAAAGAAAATAATGAGAGGTGTGTGTGATCCAAACAACTCCAATTTTTCATAGACTGAAACAGTCATGATTATGATCAAGTGTGCACAGACTGCTAGAAGACGAAGGCAGTTCTTACGAATATGCTCCATTGTGAACTGTAGTCAACAGCGGGACATAATTGAAAAAGACAACAACAGGCTTATTTTTCTAATGCCAGGGAGTCAAGGAAAGGCTGGAAGAGTAATGTGTTAAGGGCCAAAAACCAGGACAGAGCCTAGTCTGATATTCTTAGTGACTTAAAACATAATGAATCGATCCATTATTGTGTTTGACTGGGCCATGAAGCTCCTGCCCAGACGATACAGGGAACGTCAGACAAATTGTTTTTGTCGCACCTGCTTTAGAAAGGTGCGATATAGGAGTTCACTTTTCCGTCCGTCCGTCAGTCCGTCCGTTAGTCCGTCAGTCCGTTCACAATTACGTCGACCCTAGCGTTCGGGTCCATTATTCTCAATCTGTGATACCTACGTTCATCAAACCTGATATAAAGTTTCTTCTTAGAATGTTCTCGAGGCACCTTGAACTTATTTTGACCTTTGACCTATTTTTCATGCTCCAATGACTTCGTAAAATTCTGTGCTGTCCGTCCATCTACAATTACGTCGACCCTATTGTTCGGGTCCATTATTCTCAATCTATGATACCTACGTTCATCAAACCTGGTATAAAATTTCTTCTTAGAATGGTCTAGAGGAACCTAGCACTTATTTTGACCTTTGACCTATTTTTCATGCTCTGATGACTTCATAAAATTTTATGCCAACAGTTACGTCAACCCTAGTGTTTAAGTCCATTTCTCTCCGTCTATGATACCTGCAATCTTCAAACCTGGTATAAATATGTTTCTTAGGATGATCTAGAGGAGTGTTGCCTTTATTCTGACCTTTGACCTATATTTTATGCTCTGCTGACTTAGTAAAATTTTACGTCAAAAATACGTCAACCCTAGCATACTGGTCCATTTCTCTCAATCTATGATACCTATAGTCATCAAACCTGATATAAAGTTTCTATTTAGGTTGATCTAGAGAATTGATGCACTTATTTTGACCCATATCTCGTGCTCTTTTGACTTCGTAGAATTTTACTAACAAAATTAAATTGATCATTGAAGTCCATTTCTCTCTGACAATATATGAGAGCTAGAATCATCAAACCTGGTTTAAAGTTTCATCTTAGAATGAACTCGAGGATTAATGCACTTGTTTCAGCCCTTGATATATATTTTAGGTGCTACTGATTTTGTAAAATTTCACATCCAAAATTGTGTCGACCTTAGGGTTTGAGTCTATCTCTCTTTAAATACAATGGGTGTAATCATCAAACCTGGCTTGAAGATTGTCCTGTTTGTACCCTAGACCTTTATATCATGCTCTACTGACCTTATAAATTTTATGTCAACCTTGCATCCATGATTATATGGACAAGAGCATTCAAGTCCGTTTCTCACCAACTATACCACCTACAATCATCAGACATGGCATAAAATGTTTTCTTAAGGTGGTGTCCTCGATTATTTGACTGCTTTATACCTTTAACCTATATTTTTAACTCTGTTGACTGCATGTAGAGCTTTATGTATAGAACTACATTTTTTCTAGATTGTAAGTCCAATTTGCTCAAATTTCTACATAAATTCATCAGACCTAGTGTACACTTTCCTGTAACCATGGTATCTACTACTGAGAAAGCATATGGCAGGTGCGACATGGCATTCCACGGAATTCTTGTGTAAAGTAAGGTTTCTTTTGGCCGAGACGATACAGGGAAAAACAGACAAATTGGTTTGCGAAGTAAGGTTTCTCTTGGCCGAGACGATACAGGGAAACTCAGACAAATTGGTTTGCAAAGTATTTTTTCTCTTGGCCGAGACGATACAGGGAAAGTCAGACAAATTGGTTTGTAAAGTAAGGTTTCTCTTGGCCGAGACGATACAGGGAAAAACAGACAAATTGGTTTGCGAAGTAAGGTTTCTCTTGGCCGAGACGATACCGGAAAAGTCAGACAAATTGGTTTGCAAAGTAAGGTTTCCCTTGGCCGAGACGATACAGGGAAAGTCAGACAAATTGGTTTGCAAAGTATTTTTTCTCTTGGCCGAGACGATACAGGGAAAGTCAGACAAATTGGTTTGTAAAGTAAGGTTTCTCTTGGCCGAGACGATACATGAAAAGTCAGAAAAATTGGTTTGCGAAGTAAGGTTTCTCTTGGCCGAGACGATACAGGGAAAGTCAGAGAAATTGGTTGACAAAGTAAGGTTTCCCTTGGCCGAGACGATACAGGGAAAGTCAGACAAATTGGTTTGCAAAGTATTTTTTCTCTTGGCCGAGACGATACAGGGAAAGTCAGACAAATTGGTTTGCAAAGTAAGGTTTCTCTTGGCCGAGACGATACAGGGAAAGTCAGACAAATTGGTTTGCAAAGTAAGGTTTCTCTTGGCACATAACTGTAGTATTTCTTTAGAAAAAAGGTCAGGTTCACAGGCGCCACGTATGTCCATACCTTCAGAGATCAAGTAGCACAGTGTGCAGCAGTTACTTCAGCTGTCATTGCAGATACTCTTCATGAAGTTTTGATGGACAATATAACAGTGCGTTTGTGGTCTGACAATGCTGATGTTATAAAAGTGCGTACGCCTTAGCAGCTCTACACAAGTCTTTTGCTCACTCCATCAAGACCTAGGGGAGAGTCGGGTAACTTCGGACAGCGGGTAAATTCGGACACTGGCATTGTTTCCTTTATATGTCAGTTGTTCAAAACTAAAACAAAAATTAACTGTCCAAACAGAGAAAATCCTGATGAGACGGCTCATTATTGTATGTCCAAATTTACCCGCCTGTCCGAAGTTACCCGACTCTCCCCTACAGTTTCGGTGAAGCGCGAGATGGGAAAGGATCATGTGAATGAAAGGCGGCAGTTTTAAGGGGGATCATGAGCCGATTAATTAGTGAAGGCAATGGTGTTTTAACAGCGGATCAAATAAAGCAATTAGGACTTTACAAAAAGAATTTTTCTTTTATTGGGACTTAACTTTAAGTGAATCAATGAGAAATCTTGAGTGAAGTTATGGGGGCATATTGCAGTTTGTCTATCTGTTTGCAACAATGTAGATATGTCATATATTTCAGGAAGTTTAAATGCTTGGAACTAGATATTTTCAAGATTGATTCTGGGGGGATTCATTTAACTGAGTTGTTTCCCTGTTCAAAATTGAGGATCTATTTGGATGTTGGACAGATTCTTGTTTTTTGAGACTTTAGACTTAGAGAGTTTGTATTTACTGTTATTAAAGATATAACGAGTATGGTAAAGTATGATTATAACGCTACTGATATTGACATTTATCTCCTGTTTCTAAGACAATTGGTACACTTTCAGGGGAAGCAGCTCTTTAAATTTCATTTTACCTCCATTCTTCGTGGGAGTCAGCTCTTACATAAGAGAATTCGCTGCTCTTGGATCAAATTATTTTCTTTAAGAGCAGATCCCTTCCCCCCTCTTCCACCTATGTGGACAGGTATGTCTACAGGGATGTAGACAGGAAGTCATCAAAAATGTTTCCCTTTTGACAGAAAGCAACATTGAGGTATATCCATTCACTTTAAATAAATTAATTTAGGCTTTGAATGAGGGTCATATTCTATTAATACCTTTAACTCATACTTAGGACTGAGTGGAGAAACTGGAAATATATAAATAAACATTACTTTTGTTTAATCTATAAATAAAACCAATTTCTTTGTTTCAGAGGCTGATCATGTGCGGTAAACATTGCCTTATATCGCGTGGTTTGTGACGTAACTCTTAGTGTCACATGGTGACGTAACGCCTTAATGGCGCATGTTTTTGAAGTTATGTCAATCGTTATTTGATGTCACGTTTACTATTAAATGATATTCGATAAAATGAAGCACCTACCTAGCGTGTGTAAACCGGTCTGTCATCTTTGGTGGTCTGTTCCGTTTCCTAAAAGGGATGTTTCGGATCACGATTCAGACAGTGGATGTGTCGCATATCAGAACTGCAGCTTTCACATTCATACATCAGGAGTTATTTCCCCTTGATGATTTAGATCCCAATTCTATGCCTGCTCTAGTTTTAGTTGGAATACTTCCTTGATATTTCACATTTAAGATGATATGACACATTTTAAGGATGGCAGCTCTGGGTATCATAGTTTATTATTTATTTTCCCTTGTCAAATGGTTTACGCACTTTTTCATGTCCGCCCTTCGGAGTTTCATTTTCGCTCCATAACGTTACATATAGTACACTTTTGAAGATTTTCATACATTATATCTGAAATTAGAACGGTAACTCTCACTTTTATGATGGCTTAGTTATTGTCGCTAGATGTTTCTTTCCAGTGTTTTATGTCCACTGGTTGCAATTTCCAGGTCGCCTGTACAAAGTACAGAGAGCTATTTTTGTTACCTGACGTCGGCGTGGGTGTGGGTCACACTTTATTCGAAAAGAGCACTTGGTTCGTAGTTATTTCTGTACTAGTCTCGCGATAACTTTCGAGCTTCCGGTTCTCCAAGATCACAGATTGTTTTATCTTTGCTCGCCCATTCCAGAGAAAATCATACAATAAACCATTTATGTCTACGACAAAGAATTTCAGCTTTCAAATCTCAACAACTACTAGCCAGAAGCCTTTAGTATTGTGGCGAGTTAAGGCTTGAGGTTTACTTTCACCTGTTTGGTGTATTGCGGTCACATGACTTTCTTAATTCGTCGCCGCTTCCGAGTCAATTTTTGTACATTTCGGGTCATTGTTGTTCACTGACGGCCGAGTCCCAAGTAGATTAACTTAAGTTTCAACTCTCTCTTCGTTAGTTTGCAATTCATTCCGATTATTTTGGCCAGAATTGACGTTTTTGAACTCGTAATTGTTTCGAGCTTGTCAATTTGTATCGTGGTCCTTCTGCGCACGTCTCGCTTGACATACCGTGACCACTTCCGGGTCACGACGACCTCATATGACCCCGCGCGCAGGACTTGCGACCCAAACAACCCACAACGACCAGGGTCACGATACTATATACGGGGTCACCTCCAGCGTTCCTGTGGTTGTGTCTCCAAAAACGTCTGGACAGCCGTTTCCACGCCATTTCAAATATTTAGAAATCCCTATATTGAAGATCTGTCATCCTCCTCTGAGTTTTAGATCTAATTACTTTGGTTAGAAACTTATAAAATTTTTAGAAATAAAATAAAACCCTGAGAAGTTGTATAAAATGCATTATTTCTGCATTTTAACAAGTTCTGCAGAATTTGTCCCCCCAACTTTCCCCACACACTCCTGTAGCCACACTGTCTGTTTCCCCTTTCCCCTTGTGTTACCTTGTGCTTATATTGAAGTGTACATCGTCATAGCTCAGCCAGTACCCAAGAGTTAAGATAAAATGATGTTAAAATAAAAAGACAATCGGATCTGTGCAACCACTACCCCTTGGGTTCCGACTTGAGGGATAGACCGTAGGGTTGGCACAGTATTTTGAATATAATCATATCTTAGCATATCCTTTTATTCAATAACATCATATCCCGGGCGAGGCTTTGGGTTGGGCAAAGGGGTCAAAAATTAGGTCATACTCACTTTAAAGTTTTACGACAAAGTTTTTTTTAAACATTCATATCTCAACAACTACTAGCAAGAACCCATCGTCCATATTTGGAATATTATGTCATCAAATCGTAATCTTTTATTACATACCACTATATTTCAGGGCCCGGTTGTTCAAAGCGCGTTAATTTTAACGATTCGTTAAGCTAACGTGATGTTAAAACTGCTAACGTTACTTTAGTTAACGAAAGGAAAAAACTGCTGCTGCTGGAAACATTTTAACGAATGCGTTAACTAACGTCTTCGTTAAAGTTAACAAGATGATTTAACAACAAGATTCCAATTAAGTCCCTTAATTGGTTCCCACAGTGCAACTTTTTTCCTACTTCCTGTTTTGAAAAAACAAAAATGGCTGAGAAGAGGAACAGAAGCCAGAATTGGTCCAAAAATGAAATATCCCTATTGAAAAACTTAGCGGCTGAGTATGATAGTGTACTCAGCCAAAACCATTCCAGTGAAGTAACCAATAAAAAGAAAAAGGAGATTTGGAGGTACATAAAAAACCAAATCAACTTGCTTGGCATATGAAAGAGATTGTGGAGGAGGTTAAAAATAAATGGGCAAACGAGACAAGGGTTTTGAAGAGGAAAGTAACTGAACACAAAAAAGGTCACCAAAACTGGGGGTGGTCCTCCACCCACTCCCCCATCTACTATGGAGGATGAAAGAGTATTAAATTTATTCAGAAACTCTGCTAGTTTCTGTGGGGTGGCTGGAGATGTCGACCTAGAGCCATTTATTCCAGAAGGTATTATTTACTTGGGTTGTTATAAAATACAGAAAAAAAAACAATTATCACTAATATATTGAAATGTCAATAGCGTGCCTTTTGTTTACAAAAAAAAAAAAAAATAAGAAAAAACAGTGCAAATAAGTTTCTAAATGATCGTCTGCAGTTGCTATTGACAGTTCTATTTTTAGCTGACCAAGCGCAGATTTGGATTTTCCTGTTTGAAAAGAATCCATTAACAAAGCGCGGGGTTTACATGTGCACGCGCCAGCGTATAACCTTACCTTAAATAATCTGAAGTATGATCTTCTAAGGTAGCTTGTGTATTCTGACGTATGTTTCCGTCGTTAAATCAATAGCTTTGCAGGTGATTATGTTTGCACAATAACACGCTTCTCCTTCTTGACCTAAATCTACATTTTCTATATATAGTTGATTATTACGCATGTGTAGTTTTGACAAGCCAGTAATATGGTATTGGTGGGAAGACTCTGAAATGGATAGATTCTTTTTTCTGTTACAGGCAACAGCGTAGTAGTAAGAGGTTGGTTGGTTGATTTGATGCTTGACGTCCACGGTAAACAACTAAGGTCATGACGGGACGGTCAGTTTAACCTAACCACACTATTCCTGGGCAGGCTTAGACCTCCTAAACGGTTAACCAGTACTAAGTGCACATACTTTCGCCAGTAACTGACAACTGCCCCTCTTGAATCAGCGGAAGGAGAAACGAAAGTATGTGGCCAGACCGGGATTCGAACCCAGGACCTCTGACTTACGAGTCAGGTGCCCTACCGATTGCGCTACCCGGCCCGGCCTGTAGTAAGAGGAGTTAAATCAGATTGGGCCCCAGTTTTGATAGGTGTCCCCAGTGTCAGGTTATCTTTCTTGACATTTTCTGGAGAAATATACTCAAAAGGCGTTTGTGTGTGGCTGAAATTATCTAGCTCCGACTTGGTGGCATGGAAATAATTTGATAGTTCATGAATGTGGGTGGGTTTTTTTAATTTGCGTCTGTCAACCGTGACATTTTGTTTGTTGTTGAATTGTAGTTTAACAAGCTAGTAAACAATGTTTAAGTCATGTCGAGACGTTGCCTCTGATTTCGTGGGAATTTTACCCGGCCTGACATATATCAGACTTTAATTAAAATAAAAGTTTCCGTGGCCATGTACAATGTTACACCCAGAATTCATGTCTTCACTTACGGAGACACAACAGAGGTGTATTCGATTAAACTTCTCAAGCACAGGATTTGCGTTCCATCCCCCATATATCCATGTCGTAGGTCAAAGTCACAAGAATGAAAGGTCAAATGATGAGTCTCTGATCACCCCATAGCTGCAAGCATGATGAGAAAGTGTATACATGTAAGACTTTGGTTCCAACGGTCAAGGGATCATTGCAATATAGCCTGTGTATCCGAGTTAATAGTCAGCATAGATAGATTGGTAAAAAATATTTTTGCCTTTGAAATACATTGCTTTCAATGGAATTTCTTTCGTAACGACACCAAACGGGAGTTATTATCCAAAATTAGAATGGTTTTACTACAAATCAACACAACAACAAGAAATAAAGGTCGTGCAGTCTGTACAAAGCTGATTTCTGATTATTCTATTCCATTCTATTTCAATACATTGGCTTCAATTTGTCTTCGTTCCAACACCATCCGGAAGTAGCGAGCAGACTGGTTCTCACAAAAATACTTTAACAATGTCCTTTTTTAAATAATGTCATTCCAGTCGCTATTTCTTTCATAAAGTCTTTTTATTTTGCAAAATTAAATTCGATTTGATTTACATGTTGTTGTTCGACAGTATTTTCGATCGAAACTGAATCTTGAAAAATCTAAATACGATTTTGTTAATAAAACGGCAGCGATCGTACGTTTCCGCATTACGGTTCCTTCCATATTTGGTAAGCGTAAACAAACCGCGTAATTGTTTACCTGTCGTCTGTCAGTCACTGCAAAAGGAATCTCTCCTTGGGTGAAAACCTAAATTTCAGGTAAAAAAGAAACAGAAACAGAAAGCCAGGTTCGAAACGAAAACTCCCCAAGTATGGGTCCAAGTCTGTGTATATAAAATATTCCGGAATTGTCTATGTTTAAATGACCTACGAGTTCGGACTTATGATTTGGGTACTTTGACAACTATCATTTAATACACACCCTGTCACTTGTAATTGCGGTATAGATCTATATACCAAGAATTGTTGCGATTGCTTATTATCAGTGCCTTTTTGACGTTATCGTTTATCCAACCAACACATCCAGAATTTCAGTTGACGTAAGAATGATCACTTCTCTGTAATTATTCTCCCATGCTCAGGCATAAAATGGGGTGAAAATATGCTGTGGGCATTTACAACAAGAAGAAACAGACTTTCAAACGTAACAGCCGTGAATGCTTAATGAGTTTTCGCCTATAACCTAGCAAAGGCACCAATTTTACAAAATGGTTAATAGACTTGCACTTGCCTATCTTAACCATTTAGTACCAGGTCTTGTTCAAGATCAGTCACAATATTCTCTTCGCAATTCTATGGATACCTCTACAGTTCATGCTAACTCTACTTTATACTATAATTCATTTCTCCCGTCAGCCGTTGGAGCATGGAATAACTTACCCATGTTAATTAGGAATAGCGTTTCTCTTGCCGACTTTCAGAAAAACGTATACGAAGTAAGAATAAAGCCCCCGAACTACTACTACTACGGAAACAGAACAGCTCAAGTTTATCACACACGATTACGCCTTGAATGCAGCTCTCTACGATCACATCGTCATTGGAAAAATATAATTGACAGTTCAACGTGTTCTTGTGGTCGAACAGAAACAGTAAAACATTTTCTGTATGATTGTCCAAATTATCTGCAACTACGAAATCAAGTATTATCTACCGTAATTCATCTTCCAGTAAGGACATTGACTAATGGTAATCCAGCCCTTTCCGACTTTGAGAACAAACAAATTTTTGATTGCGTACACAAATATATTATCCAGTCCGGAAGATTCAGTACTCCTCATACGTAATTGACCTGTTCTTGCTGCTATACCGATGGTAGATCGTTGTCGGGAAGCAGTTGAGACACGGGGTTGAACGGAAATGAATGGAACATCTGTTGTTTCTCTCTCTCTCTCTCTACTAAGCTTATTTCTTATATATGGTTCGATTCATTCTTATTGAATGTTGCTCTCACATCAAAACTTTCCTAGTACATTAATGTATATGTTCATATAAACGTTTCTTAATTGTCTATTGCTTAGAAATCTTATGCACTCATATATCATTGCAAATACATGTTAAATAGGAGACGATGTCTATAAGCTAGTTAGCTTGTTATCGAATCCTTTATATTATCCATGTATGAATCGATTGTGTATGTTTATATGTTGAATAAAATACTGTTTAAACAAAAGGCATCAATCCTAATCTCAAATAGTATCTACATTTTTATAATAGTGTAAAGAAATTTCCAGTTGTATGGGAATGGATTTTCTTTGGAAGTCCAAAGGATTATCATACAAGCATACATTTCCTTAAGTGCATTATTCTGCTGAAGTAAAGCATCCTCGCCACTATTAAAATCTGAACGAAGCAGCCCCGGTAGCTCTGTAGGTAGCTGGCCTGCTGATCTAGCGGTCTCAGGTTCAAGTCCCACTGGCTCCAGGCGAAAAACTTTAAAACTATAAATGAGGTTCTATTGCACATAGCCTTTCATTAGCACCATCCCATCGGCCTGACATGACTGAAATACTGTTGAAAATGGTGTAAAATCGCATCTCATCCATCCATTCATCATTTGTTGAAATGGAAATTTCTGCACTTCAAAGGATCTGCATACTTGATCTTGATTTTCTACTTGAAAATGTACCTGGTGATGGCAATTGGTTTTTTCACTGCCTGTCAGTTCCTTTTTATGGTGATTATTCAAGAACTAAAGAGATTAGAAACATTGTATGTCAGACGATTTTTAATAACTGGCAAGAATGGTACTAGAAAGTTTAATTATTTCATGGCCCTCAAATATCACGGTATCAGTATTGGGGTGCAATGATCAAACTAAATGGATGGGCTACTAGCTATAAAATCTAAGTGGCAGTTCTGATATTTAGTCGTAGGATAAATGGCTCAAGTGCAATGACGGCCACACATTGACCACTGTTGGACATCAAGATGTAAATGCGTTAGCAATTAATGTTCAGCTTGAAAAAAACCACTTCCAATTGCTACCTGAAGCATTAGCAAATATGGATAATAACAGTTATCCGACAGAGCTATGTGAAGGTACAACCCCATTACAAACTTCATATCTAACTGATGGAAATATATATGCCCATGATGTCTCTGACCATATTTCAGTGGACAATATGGATAAAACAATTCCAGATGAATAAAATTCTCACTATGATCATTGTTACAGTTCATCCCAGTTTTACAATCAAAATGCAGACTACCGGAAGTCACAAACAATTCTACAAGACAATATTTGAACCACTCTGACACTGAAAAAGAAGGCTTGGTAAACAATTGTTTTTTTTTCCACAAAGTCCAAAAGAATAAGACGCATAAAAGACATTTAGAAACCTAAGGATAATCATTATCATTCACCCATGAACACTAGCACAATCAGTAATAAACTTCAATACAACAGAAGGGAACAGCCTCTTTTATCTCAGTTTAATGCTGTAAATGTTCAGTATGACGAACCTACACATATGGAAACAAAAAAAAAGTAAAAGACATGACAGGATATATCGTAGAATTCAACGGGCTCAAGATAAAGAAATTTTCTCATGGCTGACCAAGAAAGTGAGATTGTTTCTCTATGCCAAATATATGGTACAATATATCAACCCCCTACTAAAACTGAAACCATATCAGACAAAAATAGACAAGGATCACAAGCAGCATAAAACGCAAAAAGGACACTTTAAATCATGTAAATAATTCACAAATTCAAAATATCACACAAAATACCGATACTGTTACAGTTGAGACTTCTGTTTCATGGCCTTCTAATAAAAAAATCTGAGTTTCTTTTATATGAGAAAGAACAGCAACATAAAACTCTCTGCAGGAAATTGGGCGTAACATATGAATTTGCTCCCTAAGGAGAAACTGGAGATTAATAGTCCAAAAAGAATTAGAAGAGTCAATTACAGAATAAAACAATACAATAGAAACTTCAGAATTCTAAAATTAATACCCATGATGGCCCACTTACTTTTGGTGATGATATTTTAGATAAAACTTTGGATCATATAAGAGCTTTTGAACTTAAACAAATGACCTATAACTCGGTGTATGTTCCATTTGCAATGAACGCAGAATTGAAATGCATATGGGCACTGCCGCCAACATCACTGTTTGTCGCAGATGCTTCAGCGACAAACAGTCTGTCAAAATGTTCTTCGCAGAAAATAACATGGATCCAAGGCCTCTCCCACCTGAACTGTAAGATCTGTCAATTGTTGAGCAACAGCTAATTTGTAGAATTGCCCCATGCATAAATATATTCACATGCTTAAGCATGGGGGCATTTCCTCAAATTGGAACTGTGTAACATTTCCACAAGAAATAAATGAACCTGCAAAAATATTTACACGTCTTCCCAACGAGGTTAAGAGTAATAAAATTTCGCAAAAAGGTAAAAACGACTCATCAAAAACTTCAAAGTCCGACGCTATCATGTATAAAATGCTTTTCTGTGGTTAAAACAAAATAACCTGGCTTACTCAGACATACAAATCAGTCAAGATAGACTGAATAATCTACCTCTTGATGGAGAGTGTAGGTTGGTTGGTTGTTTTGGGTTTAACGGCCCTTTGAGACAGTATTTCAGTCTATATCGGGCTGTCTTCCAAAAAAAAGGAGAAAGAAGAGGAAAATGATAGACGAGAGAAAAAATGTTCAAACAACTCCCACCCGCACCTACCGCAAGCACAGAAGAGCCCTGCCCTACTATAATCCAAATCAGTAGGACGCCCCGGCACTGGAAGTTATACCCAGCACCATCGCACCATCCAACCACCCCCTGATGGAGAATGTGATGGTGAGCAAAGTGTTAAATTTCAGTAGTTCACTGTACATAATAATGATCTTGGACCTGCACCACAGCAGACTGATGCTGGTGACACTGACGGTAAATTGTCAGTTACTGGCGAAAGTATGTGCACTTAGTACTGGTTAACCGCTTAGGAGGTCCAAGCCTGCCTAGGAATAGTGTGGTTAGGTTAACTGACCGTCCCGACATGACCTTAGTTGTTTACCGTGGACGTTAAGCATCAAATCAACCAACGAACCAACTGACGGTAAAACTCACTCAACTTTCCTTCTGCCAGATGCTTCTACCACTATCCATACAAACTGAAATAACTGATGTTGTTTAGGATGTATTGGGTAATGATGCTGAAGTGTCTACCAACAGACAGGCTACACGTACAATTCCATGGCCTACACGAGACAATGTCCCAGTTTCTGAACGCACAACAGGAAACTTCTTTACTATGGCTTTTCCTGCTCTGTTTCCTTATGGTTCTGCTGACTTATTTTCCAATCGCCCCAGAACATGTTCCTCAATGTCTCATTTGGCAGATCATTTGTTGTGGTACAAAGATGGAAGATTAGCCCACCATGAGTATTTCAAGTTTGTTATCCACAACATGATCATGCGGAAAAGGGCTGCTGAAAATGCAAAGCTTATCGTTAATCAGAAACTTGGTGACAGTCACTTAATAGTTGCTGATTTGAAAGTACAGCTTCAAAATGGAAATCTGACAATAGGCAAAAAAAAAAACTTTACTAGGATCATCTGTTGGGGTACAACACAGTACTGGGCTCAACGGGGGAGGGAACTCAGAGCCCTGATCCAGTACAAAATAAATCTAGCGCATGGACTTCCGTCTTATTTTTCTACTGAGAATTATGACCCTTTTGGGACTTAGACATTGTAGTTATAGGCATGCAATAGGAAACCTTCAATGCTGATAATTGTTCATAAAAACTAATTATCCAATTTATGGACAAGGGTATGGTTGGAGGTATAGTTTTTTCAGAAGCACATTTCCTAGTTTCCAAATTGCCAAGGTCATTCAGATATGGCTCTTATCTGTTCTTATTGTTTAAATTAGACTTTATAACTTGGAGTATTGGTTATCTCTTTCTAACACCCCAATACCAGGCGTGCTGTGCTGTCTGCTGACAGCTCTTGTTGTCTAAGAATAATGTAGTGGACGTTTCTTTTATTGCTCAGTATAGTGTGTATTTTCTAGAGTGAGTGAGTGAGTGAACTCGGGTTTAACGTCCCACCAACAACGAGGTCATATGGAGACGAGACCTCGGTTTAAAGTCTCAATCCGAAAGACCGGAGAAGCGGGGGTTCGAACTTGCGATCCCTGGGTTGGTAGTCCGGAGTGTAGATCATGAATATAATCATCGCAAGTGACTCTAGGGGGAGGTGCCCAGGCCAACACATTGAAGAACACCAATCATTTGCAGATATTCCAAACTACACCTTCACCCACATACTCATGCCAGGCGCCACAAAACAAACACTAAGACGGGAAGTTTCAAGAAAACTGACATAAGTACAAACTCAACAAGCATACACATCAATTACATTAGTAGCCGGCAATTTAATCGCATTATCAAAATTTATGACCATCAAGGAACATACACAGACTCACAGATCATATACAGTGACACAGCAAGCAAACAGATAACATTATTGAAGAACTTCAAAGCATGGCAAGCATGTTCCACACAAATACAACAACATTCAAAATTACAAGCAGACCACCAGCAAATTTATATAAATATACTAAGAACAACTTGAAAAAGGCAAACTTCGCATTCCAAAGTACTGTGACACTCAACTTCTACAAATGCAAGCACTTCTAGAAGCAGACATCAACAAAGTAAATAGGCATATCATATTTCAAGCATAAACACACAATACCACTTAGCAACGATAAGGTGGGACAGGGGCATTAACAAACTAGTGACCCTACATACTGGGAAAGAATCAAAATGGCAAAAAAGTTAAAAAAAATGTGTGCACATATCTGCTTGATGGTGTTCATGCTGACGACTACATCACCAAGAAATGGTTTACTGTGGCTGGTAGCACAATTTTCGAGGGGGTAAAAAGTCGTCAGCATGAACATCAACAGGGAGATGACCCTGTTGTTATAAGAGCCAACCTAGAAAAAGAAGATGAAGAACAAGACTGTAGAGAGTCTTTAGACTACAAGCGTTTAAAATACTATTAAATGTATATACACACATAGACTCATGTAAATTGTAGTGCCCCTCCAAGTACGCTCCATTTGGTTATTAATCATCTTCTGGCTATTATTTCTTTACCAGTATTCTGTAGTTCTTTAGTCCTAAAGTGTGCTGCAAAAATCTTGAATCTCATTCCATAAATACTATCTTTTAGTCACAAACAATTTTAGAAGTTGGTCTTACACTAGCAAATTGAAAGAAAAGGCAAACACTTTTTCCTGGAAATTGAAAAAAAAAGTGAAATCTTTTGCCAAGAATGCTTAAAATAACAGCAAATGAACCTACCCGAAATTAAAATAATGAACTAAAGTTGAAGCTACTGAAAACGGCATAAGACTAAGAAAATAAATTGCTATAATGAATTAAATAAAATTGAAACCTAAAAGACTATCTTAAAGAGCAAAGAACACATTCAGAAGAAGATACATGAGCCAGACTAAGTAGTTTTGGCTAATGAAGCCTTGTTCATATTTTATACAGCTGTCCCTGTCCCATCATGTTAATTTAATTGTTAAAAACAAACATAGATATTCATAAAGGTAAAATGAAATACATAAAAAAAAAAAAAAAAAAAAAAAAAAAATATATATATATATTCCCATAGGAAGGTCAGTGGCATGACCGTCGTTTACCTTCAAATATTAAAAACTATATTCTGACTTATCAAGAAATGTTTTTTTTCTTATTTTTTTTTTCTTTTAAATATCAACTTAACCTCAAATACGCAATTATTTTACTACCTTTAATACATGTATACGTTATTCATGGAGGAAATAAATAACATCAAAGGTAGGTGGCATGAACGTCGCTCACCTTTTTTATATCTCAAATAATTTCTCAAACATAGACATCACCACTTCCTCCCCTTCTACCCTAGCCTGAAAGACGTTACCTGAGACAGTATTTAGCCACTACAAACGAATTTCATTCTGTACATAGAGGATCTTACATAAGTCATCATTTCATTTGAAGTTTATGAAACGAGTCATTCGGCGAGTTTAATAAAATTAATATGAAATAACCACGAGTGTAAGATTCTGTTTATCATATGACCCTTTAAAATGGGATTTTAACACCTGCAAAAAGAACATTATTTCCATAAAAAAAATGCATTGTTGACACGGATGGTGTCAAAGACGCTGCGTGTATTGTCGTGGATACTCCACGATTCTTATATTTTATAACTTGTTATTATTTGTATGTCATGTGTTTTATGTAATTATTGCATAGTGTTACAATTAGCTGACGTCAACGTCACATGACGTTGACAATAAGGATAACTGACGTTAGCAACTGTTGAAGTTAGCTACTGAGATTAAACAGGAGGGATAGACTTATATAGGTGATTAATAATTGAAAAAGGACATTGTCGGAGCGACAGTAAGGAAAAACTACTACTTAGAACTCACCATTTTCGGAGAGGAAATGGAATGTGGATTTTACTACGATTTAAAGAAGTATTATACAATTTTACTGTGAACTTTTGAACTACGATTCTGAGACATTAAGCTACAATTACTATTAAGTGAAACTTAGCTACTACTCACTACAATTTTAAGAAGTTTAAGAACATACAGTTTTAAAAGTTGAAACATATTTAGAATTATGTCAAATATTTTACGATGTGTCTTATAGTTTTTGAAATATTAAATAATTTATACACTGAATGTGAATTATACTTTATGTTTCGCCACATTGATTGGTGCCGGAACCCGGGACTCCTTTGAAGCTACTGTGGATAAAAATTCTGGATTATCAGACATAGAAAAGCTGAGTTATCTTATGAGCAAGCTAACAGGTGAGGCCAAACACGCGGTGTCTGGGATTTTATTATCCAATGAGAACTACCAGGTTGCTAAGGAACTTCTAAAAGAGAGATTTGGGAGTTCACAGTGTGTTGTGAATTCTCATTACGCTGAACTAATAAATATGAAAACGGCTATTAACAGTTCAAAGGGCTTCGATCATTATATGATGACCTAGAGAAACATTTCAGAAGTTTAGAAGCTCTACAGCAAGATACAAACCAGCATGTGTTTATCTCTATGATAACATCCAAAATTCCAAAAGAGGTTCTCCTGCAACTTGAAATACAAAAAGGTGCAAAGAATAAGTGGACAGCTGCTAAGTTAAGAGAACTTTTAAATTGTTATATTACCGCAAGAGAGAATACTGACCAGCAGTCCCATACACGTGTGACTGAAAGTTATCATACTGAAAGGACGTCACCAAGAATGTCGGCTGAAGCACTAGTGGCAGGATTAAGAACAACAAACACTCAAAACAAGAAGAACGAACGTAATAGAGTATTTGGCTCATGTAGGTTTTGCGAGGGAAAACACTGGAGCGACGAATGCAAGCGATTTGCAACCATCGAGGAAAGAAAAAGGAGAATAAAAGGCAGCTGCATTATTTGTTTAAAACAAGGTCATAAGGCCGGTGATTGCGAGTTGAAAAAGTCCCGTGTTTATTGCGGCCAAGTAAGTAACCACCATCGAAGCCTTTGTCCTCAGAAATTTGGACCAAGCAACTCAGAAGGGGTACATTTAGCAGAAGAACTACCGATTGGGGAAAATGAATATAATAATGAAAATGCTCTTTTGTCATCCAGCGAAATCGTTCTTATGCAAACAGCTACAGCTGACATCACAAATCAAGTAAGTGGACATATCCAGAATGTAAGAATGCTTTTTGACACTGGTAGTCAAAGAACATATATCACAGAGTCCTTAGCTAAGAAATTGAACCTACAAATGGGACCAGTAACTGAAATATTGCTGGTAACGTTTGGATCTGAAAAACCGAAGAGGATTCGAACCCCGACGACGAATGTCGGCATAATGTTAAAGGGTGGGAGCATACTTAACATCAGCGCAAACGTTGTACCAAACATAACAGGATCGATTCAGAGATGCCCCATCCAACGTAAGTCTTTAAGGCATTGGGAACATTTGTGGAATGAGTCCAATTTGGCCGATTCATTTCCAACCGAAAAAGAAACAACGTCGATAGAACTCCTGATTGGAAATGATTATTATCTTGACTTGATTTTACCTCAAAAGGTAGAGGTGCAACCAGGATTGTACATGCTCGCATCTAAGCTTGGATGGATGCTGACCGGCCGCACAACAGAGTTGACTAAAGATACTACTGAATCCAGTATGCTCATTCTGACATATGGTACAGATATTCCAAAACAAAAAAGTCTATTTACAATGGCAGACATGTCTCTTCCAACAAAACCTAATCTTGAAGATTTCTGGAAGTTAGAGTCTATCGGTATACATGATTCTCCTGTGGACTCAGATGATGATAAAGCAGTCAGTAGATTTAACGAGACGCTTAGATATGAAAATAACCGCTATTTTGTAACATGGCCATGGAAAGAGGAAAGATGTGAATTACCGGAAAATCGTGAATTAGCAGCTGGTAGACTGAAATCGCTAGTGAATAGATTGAAGAAAACTCCTGAACTCATCGAAAAATATGCTGATATAATAGAAAACCAGCTAAAGCTTGATGTTATAGAAAAGGTAAAATATGACAGGTCAGATACAATAAAACATTACATTCCCCACCATGCTGTTATAAAGACAGGAAAGACATCTACAAAATTAAGAGTGGTTTATGACGCATCTGCTAAAACAAAGAAAGAAAACAAAAGTCTGAATGAATGTCTTTATCGAGGACCTACAATGCTTCAAGATCTTACCGGTATCTTATTACGATTTCGGCTTAACAAGGTTGCCATAACTGCAGATATAGAAAAGGCGTTTTTACAAGTGGGCCTGTTGGAAGATGCAAAAGATGTGACAAGGTTTTTTTGGCTGAAGAATAAGAAATTATTAACGACAGAGGACAATGTTCAGGTGTACCGTTTTAACAGAGTTCCTTTTGGTATAATATCCAGTCCATTCTTACTAGGCGCGACACTTGACTACCATCTGAGAGGCTACAAAACTCCAGAGGCTAAAGCGGTGAGAGAAAATATTTATGTAGACAATGTTATAACGGGTAAATCCAATACAGATGAGACAATCGATTTTTACATGAAAGTGAAACAGATATTTAGAAAGGCATCCATGAACTTACGTGAATGGATGTCCAATGATAAGTCGGTGATTAATGAAATACCAGTAAATGACAGAGCACCAGCAGAACCCATGAAAATATTGGGTCTTACATGAATCGTCAAGGATGACATGCTAAGATTAAGTAGACAAAATCTAGGAAATACTACTTCAAAGTTATCGAAAAGAGTAGTTTTGAAACAGATCGCCTCTGTATTTGACCCACTGGGTCTTTTTAGTCCAGTAATACTACAAGGAAAAATCTTCCTGCAAACTCTGTGGAATCAGAAACTTTCATGGGATGATCAGTTATCTTCTAAAGATCAGCTGCAGTGGATGATGTTGGAGACGGACCTTAAAGAGCTCTTCGACTGTACATTTCCCAGATATGTTGGACTTAGTGATCCCTGTGTAAAGGGTTACCAGCTACTACTATTTTGTGACGCTTCACAGTTTGCCTATGCGGCCACAGTTTATTTACGACAAGAGGCAGGGGGGAAGTGTGTAAATAATTTGATATTTTCCAAAACGAGATTAGTGCCAAATAAAGATATAAGTATCCCCAGACTTGAGCTAATGGCAGCACTGATTGGCATAAGATGTATGAGGTTTGTCGAAAGAGAACTCAAGTTAGAGATAGAACAGAAGCATATATGGCTAGATTCCCAGTGTGTTCTTAACTGGATAGGCAGTGGAAAGATTTTTACAACATTTGTAGAAAACAGACTTCGAGAAATAAGACAATACCCAGATGTGAAATTACACTATATTCCGTCTTCGGAAAATCCAGCTGATCTTGCAAGCAGAGGTATGAAAACAAGTGATTTAAGGGACAATTATCTGTGGTGGCATGGACCAAGGTGGATTCTCTCACCAAGTGACAGCTGGCCAATCTGGAAATCACATAATAGAGATATGGAAATAGAAACACAGACAGAGGCTGAAATGAAGACAACTAAGGTCATGTACGAAGCTAAACTTGTTGCTACGGAGGCTTCCGAGAAAACTCAAGATATGGCAACGAAGGTTAGTGCTCCATTGGACATTGACATCCATAGATTTTCATCACTTACAAAACTGCTAAGAGTAACAGCACTAGCAGTCAGATTTATCAACAACCTGAAAAGGACAGCCAGAGCAAGTGGCTCACTTGATACCGAAGAACTTAATCACGCTGAGCAACTGTGGGTGCGTTACGTTCAAAGGGCACATTACAATGATATCATCGATTCAATAAACAACGACAAACGTGACAATTTGAAAATACAACTTGGTATCTTCCTGGATGGTAAAAAAATACTCAGGTGCCAAGGGAGGTTAGAAAATGCCGATTTAAGTGAAGGGGCTAAACAACCTATATTGCTCCCAAAGAATGACTGGTATACCCAACTACTAATCGACAGGATACACCAGAAGTCACTCCATTCTGGAGTTGCTCAGACATTGGCGTTACTTCGACAGAAATACTGGGTACCGCAAGGTCGGTCTGCAGTGAAAAGTGTATTAACAAAATGTGTGATATGTAGACATTATGAAGGCGGGCCTTATAAAATGCCGATTATGCCCCCTTTACCAAATAAACGCGTTACCCAATCTCAGCCATTTACACGGAGTGGACTTGACTACTTTGGACCACTATTCATAAAGGAGAAAACTGGTACAAAAAAAGTATGGGACTGTCTTTACACATGTTTGGTGACAAGAGCTATTCATTTAGAATTAATCTGCGATATGTCAGCTGAACAATTCCTTTTAGGCTTTCGAAGATTTTTAGCCATACATGGCAAACCAAAAGAAATAATTTCAGACAATGCTTCCCAATTTAAACTTGCAGCAGAGGCAATCGATAAATTTTGGAATCAAATTCTTTCAGAAAAAGAAGTTCTTTCCTATGTAGCAAACGAAAATATTAAATGGAAATTTATTGTAGAACTTGCCCCGTGGAAGGGTGGGTTTTATGAAAGACTTATAGGCCTTGTCAAACGATCCCTACGAAAGGCCATAGGAAAACTGTGTTTGACATACGAACAGCTTCTGACAATATTGAAGGAAGCAGAAGCCGTCATTAATTCAAGACCTATTGTGTATATTGGGGATGATATTAATTCAAACATTGCATTAACACCCACACATTTCTTGACGCTCAATCCTAAGAACGGTATCCCAGCATATCCAGACAGTGACAATGACGATGATGATTTTACTATAACCAACAGTCCAGCAGAAATATTACTGCTCATTTGGAAAAAGGGACTTAAACACATAGAGAGGTTTTGGAAAATTTGGAGAGATGACTATTTGCTTAGTCTACGAGAAAGAACTCAAACCAGACTTAAAGAAACCAAAAAGAGGTCTCCATACGCAGCACATGTTGGAGACGTTGTTCTCATTAAAGATAATTTACCCAGAGGGACATGGCGACTAGGAAAGGTAACTGAACTAATAGAGTGTACAGACAAGGAAGTGAGAGCAGCTAAGGTCATGCTGCCAACTAAAAGGATAATAAGCCGCCCATTAAACTTATTATTTCCAATCGAATGTCCTCTCACAAATGACGCAGTCTGTGAAAAAGTAGATGGTGACGAGGTGACAGGAGATGATCCAGCCAATGGGCAGACTGTAAAGCAACGACCAAAGAGAGGTGCAGCAGAAAGAGCAGAACAAAGGATAAAAGAGCAGTTAAGGCAATAACATTCTTATGTGTGGGAGTGTCGTGGATACTCCACGATTCTTATATTTTATAACTTGTTATTATTTGTATGTCATGTGTTTTATGTAATTATTGCATAGTGTTACAATTAGCTGACGTCAACGTCACATGGCGTTGACAATAAGGATAACTGACGTTAGCAACTGTTGAAGTTAGCTCCTGAGATTAAACAGGAGGGATAGACTTATATAGGTGATTAATAATTGAAAAAGGACATTGTCGGAGCGACAGTAAGGAAAAACTACTACTTAGAACTCACCATTTTCGGAGAGGAAATGGAATGTGGATTTTACTACGATTTAGAGAAGTATTATACAATTTTACTGTGAACTTTTGAACTACGATTCTGAGACATTAAGCTATAATAAAAGTAAAAATTACTTAATTACTATTAAGTGAAACTTAGCTACTACTCACTACAATTATAAGAAGTTTAAGAACATACAGTTTTAAAAGTTGAAACATATTTAGAATTATGTCAAATATTTTACGTTGTGGCTTATAGTTTTTGAAATATTAAACAATTTATACACTGAATGTGAATTATACTTTATGTTTCGCCACATGTATAGGCTATTTGCTGGCGATAAAACAAGACATTTTTTTTAGATTTTCTCATTTATTGCTGGGGATAAAAATGATTTTCTTTCTCCACTGGTATTTTCTAACTTTTATCTTGTCATTTTCTTGCTTTTGTCTGTTAAATCTTGTACAAAATTTTAAACTTAAGTTAAGGGGAGTAAAGTAACGTAATGAAACAGCCGTAACTTATGCCCATTTATGCATCGCAGTCAAGAAAATTAACCGTTATACAGATTTCACTGAATGCAACTAAGCTTTTTTATTTGAATACACATTACCTAATAACAATAGACATAGGTAAATGTTGATCATTCTGAAGGCTGATAAATTGATAATTTACTCCCTTGTAAATTACTGTCAAAATAATTGCTAAAAATGGGCATTTTTTCAAAAGAAACTTTTTTGTTTCAAAACATATTTTTCAATAAAATAATAAATTAGTTATGTATTATACAGACATTAAAGATGCACTTTACTCCATAGAGATATGTGTGGTAGTCATAGAGAAATTGGGCAAAATGGCCTGTTTTATAGACAGCAAATGGCCTATATGTGCCAAAGTGTTATTACATGTGTGGTCATACGATTTTTATGACACGTTATCCACTGAATAACCTTGACGTCATATGATAAATTTCATACTTTTATTTTATACTGTAAAATCCTAACAGTTTGGACAGTGGTAACAACTGCTCTAGAAATGAACATCAAAACAGCTAAGCTGGTGGTTTTACCATGCATATATGGTTAATGTGCAGATGATAAATGGCAAACACTGCAGAACTTGATCTGAAGGAGGGGCTTAATCTGGGTCTGTTTGATTTGCTCACTTTTTACCACTTTTTTTTTAAATCTGGTCTAATAGGAAAAGTCCATTTGTCTGTTTGATGTGTTGGGTTTATTTGATTTTCAGCATTTTAACAAAAATCAGGATTGCCACGGTCAGGGAATAACATTTGAAAAATGATTTTTTCCAGGTCAGGGAAGAGTTAGGGAATTTTGTGGTCGGTCAGGGAAATTTGGAAAGGACTTCAAAAGTCAGAGAATTTGACAGTCAGTTCTCTTTTGAGGGGAATTTTTCCATTCAAGAGTTATCCCCAATTTGTAAGTAATACAGTTACCTTGTTGTTCTTTATTTGTTATTATATGTCCACGGTAAACAGCTATGGTCATGTCGGTACGGTCAGTTTCCCTTAGCACACTTTTCCTGGGCAGGCTTAGACCTCCTAACGTTTTAACCATTACAAAGGGGACATGCTTTTTCCAGCAACTGACAAGTTGACAACTGCCCTTCTTGAATCTGTGGAAGGAGAAACAAAAGTATGTGGCCGGACTGGGTATAACGAAAATAGGACCTCTGGTTCTTGAGTCAGGAGTGATACCGACTGTGCTATGTGGCCCAGCATATACAGTAAGCATGGTGTAAAAGTACAGAGTAATCCACAAAATGGTATGGAAAACTATATATGTCATGGAAATTTCAAGGAAATGTTATAGAATTTCGAGGTGGAGGATAAGTGGCAACCCTGAAAATTGCTGCATCTTTTCAGCCAGCAGTGTAGACCTTGATCATGTGCCATTCTGATCTGGATCTCTGCACTGTTGGCATATGTCCTTTGACTGGGACAATAAGCATAAATGAGAATTTTTTTGCACCTACTAGTATGTATGACCGGTACTTTCATTAAACTATATTTTTTATATGTTTATACTTTCAGTAATTTATGGTCTTAAAGCAGTAACTTAGTATGCCTTCACAGACATTGCTGAGGTTGAATGAAGAAGTTCCTGTGTAGTCTAACAATATGAGCCGTGAACCGACAAAACCAACAAAGTGGTTGTGTGCCTAGATCAGCCTGGGCATCTGCTCGGTCTGATCACAGTCTTCACTGTCCGCATGGAGCTAGCTTTGACCCTTAGCTACTCTTTAAGAGCAAAGCATAGCCTCTGATCAGACTGGGCGGATGCCTAGGCTGATCTGAGCCTGCGCTGGAGGCACAGCCACTTTGTTGGTTTTCTTGTGTCACGGCTCATATATTTTGTCAATGTAGTTTATTAATTGAGCAGCGACACGAGAAAACCAACGAAGTGGTTGTGCTCGCAGCACAGACTCAGATCAGCCTGTGCATCCGCTCAGTCTGATCAGTCTTTACTGTTCGCATGGACGCCAGGGAACGGGACAACTACAACACGTCGGGTGAGGTTCCGGAAGTCACGAATGCGAATTTGCATATTCATACTCAATGGTTAAAAAGGCGTCACGAAGTGGTTTGCCGATATAGCACCTGGATACCGGTCTTCACTCCTTTATTGATTTTTACAAATAGATTTTATATGGAACCAGTAATAAGTTTTTTGCCGGGAATATTTAAGAACAATGTCATGGCAGAAATTGTATTTATGGTCTACGAGTCCATATTATGGCTATGTTGCCAATATAGATGACGTTTTGGATTTAATTCAAGAATTTTGTTATGAAGCGTCAACGTCATACACCGCACCACGATCCACAAATAGCAGAAATTGTATTTATGGTCTACGAGTCCATATTATGGCTATGTTGCCAATATAGATGACGTTTTGGATTTAATTCAAGAATTTTGTTATGAAGCGTCAACTTCATACACCGCACCACGATCCACAAATAGCTCTGCCTCTTATGATATATTTCGTGAATGTCAGTGTAGCATAAACAAAACAAAATCATTGGTTTTCGTTACTGTATAAAATGAAATGAAACATTTAATTGATACTTCTTCCTTAGGTTAAATATTGTACATTTTGTAATTTATATTATATATTATATTATTTTATATAAAACAAATAGCTAAGTATCATTTCTGGTATCTTAACAGAAAAGTTAGCTTATAAAATCCTCTTCACGTGGGGTTCAGTCCAGTTAATTATTTGACATGTTCTATTTTCCATTCACAACACGTCTGATAAGAATCTGTTTTCCCTCCGTCTTTTATAGCTTGTTATTGTCTGATATGAATAAAGTACACGCCAGATCTCTGTATCTACTAGAGTTGTTGTATTTGTCTTTCAAAACAATTCAGTAAAGGGAGACTTTTTGTTGTTCTTATCAACACAAGCTTTAATACCTCATGCAACATGTCAGACAATCTTGAATATTATTTTGTGCATTAGAACGTTGCTGAAGTTTATCACGCGTTTTTAGCCAAGTTTTCACCGTATCATTTAGGTTTATTATTCCTAAACATTGTGTTTTCAGCTTCAATCTTATTTTCATCCATAACAATAAACCCAGCAGGCGCATATCGTTGAAGTAACATCGAATCAATATTGATTCAACATTGTGTGTCCAGTGTTCTTTCGTAATAATAATAAAAATGATAATAATAATAGACTTTATTTACAGAGGGTAATACACATTTAGTTAAACACTAATCTTCCATGTGGCCCTCTCTTAAATGCAGTCGCAATGTGAAAAAAGAAAGAAAGAGAAAAAAACATGCAGAATGTCATATTTCAAGAACACACACATCCAATGATAACTAAGTTTCTTACTGCAAAATTTGCAAGTATAAGGACAGAACTACCAACACAAATGCCACAGGCCCAGATTACACCACCTACACCAAGCTTTGCAGTCAAGGTCGGTACCATAAGCTACCCAGTAAAAACTGGATAAAAATTCTCCAAATTGGAAAAAAGACTATACAGAATTCAAAAATAGCAGTCCACTAGTTGAACAGAAGTGTCCCAATAATGTACACTTATTACAGAAAGCTCACGTATAATGTATTTAGGGGATAACTGTACTAAAATTATCATTTGTGTGTGTGGGGGGGGGGGGGGGGTGGGGGGTGGGGGGAGTAATTCGTCGGTTTTATGGTCGGAATTTTCGTCTCACGGCGAAGTTTTACGTTTACATTGTGTAAGATAAAACTTAAATACCTGTTTGAGACCGTGGTCGATGTTTTAAACGTAATATGGATATACACGTCCTGTTTAAATATTAATTTGACTTTCTGGGTCTAGACTAAAATGTAAAAAATCCGTAGATTTCACGGTATCTGGCAACCAGCTGCCAATCCATTATTTTACGGGCGCCCGTAACCACTGGCAGGCGTTATCACGCAGTAGAGTAGAATAAGACAGGTATTATTTTGGTCATATATCCCTCAACACTATAAAGGTATATTCGAGTGGGGTCAGTTAAGATAACTCTACCATGTCGTGAGTTCAAAAATGTTCTACAGGCAAAAGCCCGTAAAAAATTGCGGGAAATGGACTGGCAGCTGGTTCCCAGGCATTCTACCATAAGATCTACGGATTTGGTTTTACAGTATAGACAGATCCCAATCCTTTCAGTGCATTTGAACCTTTCATGAGTCGGATTGACTGGACAGAATGCCAAATCCTTTTGGTGCATGTGAACTTTCGTGAATCGGATCAGGTACCCTTTACTGCGCGGTCGCCAAGTGAGTGTTTCAGTCGCAGGACAGGTATGATTCGAACCCGCAACCTTCTGCATAGACGCCTAGCGCCCCAACACCTAAGCAGTCTCTTAACCTATATCATTTCGCTGGTTGTATATTAGAATATATTTTTCCTCTGTAACAAAAAGGACAACCATTTCACGTGTTGTATTACTCATTCTCAACGCGTCAATAAGAACAGATTGATAGCACTTTAATCTCTAAACTGGGCTCTGCAATACTGGATATGTTGTAGTCATAAGATACAACGGAGCAGATGTGGTGTCTGATAACTGCGGTAAATGTGGGAAACAGTATGTCGGGGAAACCAAGGGCTTCCTTAACATAAGGATGAACGGGCACCGAAATGACTGGAAGCACCAGAAATTTGAAAGATCTCCTGTAGCAGAGCACTTCCGCCTGCCAGAGCATGACTTCATATGCCATGCCTCTGTTTGTTGCCTTGACCACAATTTCGAGTGGACAGACAAAGCCAGAAAAACTCGGGAGAGCTACCGGATCCGTCGTCTGAACACTCTAAATCCCAGTGGTATAAACAAAGGAGACTAATTTCTGTCTTCAGCTCAATCTGCCGGTGAACAGCCACATTCCTCGTTTGAAGCAACATTTCCTCATGTCTGACATCCGTTTAGTTTTTCTATTTACTTTACCGCATAATATTATTCTCCACTTGATATCGAATTGCAGGGTGTGTTTATCAGTTCCATAAGGGCCAAGTTCTCGTTCGAAATTTTTTGCGACGGTGCTAGGTAACTTTCAGTGATGGGGCATCCCACTAATTTAGATACTAGCAGGGCCAGGACCTGCTGTGGTTGCAGTAGGTACGGAAGGGGTTGTTTGGATTTTTTTTCAGGTAGTTATGCGGCATATGTAGTTTTGTTTGGCAAATATTGTTTGGATATGATGTGCTTTTTTGTGATTTTGATATCCATTCAATTCTTCTATTTACCTTACCGCACGATTTCCAATTACAGCGGTGTTTTCATCAGTTCCATAAGGACCAGATTTTTGTTTGCGAGTTTTTGGCGATGATTTTAGGAGACTTTCAGCTCTGGGTACTTCACTCTTTTACCTAATAGTAGGGCAATGGCCTGCTGTGGTTGCAGTAGGTACGAGAGGGAGTGTTTGGATCCTTTTCCATGTAGTTATCCAGCATATGTAGATTTGTTAGGAAAATCCTGTTTTGGTCATGATGTGCTTTTTGTAATTTTGACATCCGTACAGTAATTCCATTTACTTCCCAATTGCAGCAGTGTTTTCATCAGCTCTAGACGGGCCAGATTCTCGATTGCAAAATTTTGGCGACGGTGCTGGGTAACTTTCTGTGCCAGGGCATCTCACTAATTTAGATAGTAGTAGAGCAAAGGCCTGCTGTGGTTGCAGTAGGTACGGGAAGAATTGTTCAACCCTTTTTCATGTAGTTATGCAGCACATTTATGTTTGGCAAATGTCGTTTTTGGCCATGACGTGTTTTTTGTAATTTTGACATCGATCCAGTTTCTCTATTCTCTTTACTGCACGATTTCCAATTGCAATCAGTTTCATAAGGGCCGGATGCTCGTTCGCAAATCTTTGGCGATGGTACTAAGTAACTGTCCCCTCTGGGACATCAAACTTATTTGGAGAATAGTGAGGCAAGGGCACGCTGTGGCTGCAGTAGGTGCGGGAGATTTGTTTGTTTTTCATGTAGTTATGTAGCAGATGTAGTTCTGTTTGGCAAATATCATTTTGTCATGATGTGCTTTTTGTGATTATTTGTCCATTTGTATGCCTTACCTGTACAGCAGTTTACATCATCTCTGACACCAATTCAGTTTATCCGTTAACTTTAACGCTAGATATAATGGCCTAACTTGATTTTTGCATTGTAGCGGTGTGTTTATCAAAGCTTCATTCGGGCAATATTCTCCTTTGCAAACGTTTGGCTCAATGCGCCCTACTCTTCCATTTGTACTCAGTTACATAAGGATTGAAGACAGCGACGCCATTTTCTCGCTGATAAAGTTTTAAATCTACGCGCCCGATAAAGGCATTTCAATGCTTTTTATGTAAATATGTCATTATAGTGTAATCATTTTTATTATGTAGTTTTGTTTTGCAAATACTGTGTTGAGCAGTGATTTTTATTCGTCATTTGTTTGTATGCTGTACCTGTATTGTTTTTGCTTTGGTATGTTTGTGTGAGTGTGTTTGAACTCTTATGAAGGCGTAAAGCCGAAAG
Source organism: Ctena decussata (assembly GCA_963989385.1). NCBI lineage: Eukaryota > Metazoa > Mollusca > Bivalvia > Lucinida > Lucinidae > Ctena > Ctena decussata. The sequence goes on along the minus strand of OZ022501.1, from coordinate 70,696,697 downwards.
CGCTTAGTTGTTATAAACAAATTCACACTGTTTAATGATTCGGTCTCTCTTTATAATTACGTTAAATCATTTGTGTGTCCTTTTCGGATCCAGTGTTACGTTATAGAATTTTGTTAGATGTTTTGTCCCATATCTTTATTTATATATATATAAATTAACAAATAAATTAATCTGATTTTGCCTGTTATATATTTGTGTTAGGTAGCGACGACGATACTTACAAGTCACCACACCTCAAAAGATTTGAGGACCATGACAGAATTAAACATGGATCAAAAATCGAGCTGGCAGGTGTTTCGTTTATGGTGGTTGGCTCAAAGCTCATAGAGTGCCATCAAGGACCAAGTCACAGGAAAACAGCTCCAAGGACGGAGGTGAGTAATTCAGTCTTTGACAGTGTGACTGACCAATAAATGGATGATTTGGGAGTTCACGGCCCTTTCAACAGTATTTCAGTCATATCGCACAGACAGAAGCATCGATGAGATGGTGATTGGGATAAACTGACCGCACTGTCGAACTCAACAGCTAGAAAAAGTACTCATTACAAGGAATACTACCAAAATACATTTTAGACATGACACGACAAAACCAACAAAGTGGCATATGCGCTTCGCCGAGCCAAGACTCAGATCAGCTCTGGCATCCGCTCAGACTGATTAGAGTCTCGGCTGTACGCTTAAAAAGTAGCTAAAGGTCGACGCTAGCTCAGTGTGGACAGCGAAGACTCAGATCAGACGGGCCGGGTACCCAAGCTGATCTGAGTCTGGTCGCATTAGCCACTTTGTTGGTATTGTCGTTTCGCGGCCCATTTGTAATCCTTGCATCAAAGGCAATTATAAACATTCATATTCGCCAAGACAATGTCAAAATGCAAAATCTTGGAAATGGTATAGCGGCTTGATCAGACAACTAGCATTGGAAACTCTGACCAGACTGCGTAGTTGATATGCGCCAGCATTCATTGCATATTATCTGTGACATAGCTCAGTCAATAAAATGTTGGCGCCTTGTTCACAGTATGTGAAAAAAGAATATTAGCAGACAGCGCATTCACACAGGCCTTGATCGGTGACGGCTTAAATGAGAGATCTATTTCAGTACTCCCAAAATCTAAAGGCAAGAGCAGAGTCACGACATGTCCAGACTCGAACTTGCTGTCTCTCAGCCAACACGAACTCTTTAAGATTTTTTTCTTTTGCGAGTCGACAGTCTGAACAAAGTGTGTTCAAAGTGACTCATGATTCATCATCATCATCTTCTTGCATTGACTGCTTTTATATAAATGGAAACGCAAATTAGAATTTTCTCAGAATTTGGTTACGTGAGCTCTGCCAGCCTTAATCCCGAATGTATGGAACCTCATTTTATAAATCTAATACCGACTTTCAGATAGATTTTCAGCATAACGACTTTTATCACCATACGTAACTGTAAAACACTGAGCGTCAGTCTGAGAGTAGGACGCTATGTAATAAATGATGCCAACATGAACGAATCACGGTGACGTTACGTCCTTCGCAACGCACGTAATTTTTGGCGCTGTCCTTTACGTACACCGCATCTTAACGTTGCTGCCATGAATTTAGTGATCAAAAGGTAGCATCATTTCTAAATAATACCACTAAATAATCTTTTACTTTAAAGTCACCTCGAATACACTAATGGACAATACTGGGTACCTTGGAAATAAAATTCCGTGTAAGCAAAATATTTATCCGGTGGAACCGGCTATAGGCCCCATATGCTAGTGATTCATAAAGCAAACAATTTTATTTGTTTTTGGCATGGAAAGAGGAATCGACATATTTCTACCACGTCTGTTTACAGAGGTATTGTCTTGACCGTTTTTCACAACTGGTCTAAAAACGTCCTAATTGTTTTGCTAAATATGCATTGTATAGCATTACCAGTTTCAAAGCCTTTTTTCAGTGCCTTTAATACAGAAACAAACCCTATAATATATGTGGCTTTGAATGTCCATAAATATATTTGCCGAATTTGTTTAATGCAGGAGATAAGATCAAACTAGAGGGCCAATGGCCCTATACCGCTCACCTGACCACTGAAGCACTGAGGTTACAGCAACAAAACACCATGCACAACAGCAATAAAAACACCATTTATGTAGAGGATAATATCACAAACATTTATGCAAAAAATTAAGCTTTATCCCCCCTTAATAGCTTCTCAGAAGAAGATCTTTGGCATAAAAAAAAATGAAAATTTGGCCTTTTAGCTGCAATGGCAACCAATCAAAATCAGATATTTGGGAAAAATTCATATGGCTGGTAGAGGACTACTCCAGGAACATTTCTGTAAAGTTTTGTCAAAATATCTTCGGTAACACAGAAATAAATAGCAAAAGTCCACTTTCCCCATTATAAGTCTATGGAAACTTTAAGTTGCCATAGCAACGAATTCACATGGGCAATGATAATAAAAAACATACTTTAGGTAGAGGCTAATGTTATTAATATGTATGCGAAGTATCAGCTTCATCCCCCTCATGGCTTCACTTTTCCCATTATCCATTATAAGTCAATGGAAACTATAAGTTGCCATAGCAACCAAAGATCTTATGGGATTGGAAGAAAAAGAATAAAATTTATGTAGAGGCTACTGTCATCAACATGTTTGCACAATATCAGCTTCATCCCCTATTATGACTTCTGAGCAGAAGATTTTTATTTTTTTTTTCGAAAATTTACCCTATATTTTGCCATGGCAACCAATCAAATTCAGCGATTTGGAGAAAATTCATATAATCGTAGAGGACTACTCAAGAAACATTTCTGTAGACAAAAAATCTAAATACTGCAGTTAGACAGCAAATATTGCCAATTTCCATTTTCCCCATTATAAGTCAATGGAAACTCTTAGTTGCCATAGCAACCAAACTGCTGGAGCAGTTGCCATGAAAAACAGTAATTCTATAGAGGCTAGTACTAAGGTTCTTTCTGTAAAGTTTGAGCTTTATTGGCAACACAGTTTCTGCGAAGATGATTTTTTAATATTTTTTCTATTTTTTACCATTCGGTTGCAATGGCAACCAGCCAAATTGCGTAATTTGCATAAATTTAACATGGCTGGTTAAAGACTACTCAAGGTACATTTCTATAAAAGTTTTGTCAAAATATACGCAGTGGTATAGCAATAAATGCAAATTTTCCATTTTGCCATTATAAGTGAATGGCAACTTTAAGTTCCCATAGCAACCAAACTGCTTGAGCAATTGCCAAGAAAAACAGTACTTTTATAGAAGCTAGTACTAAGATTCTTTCTGTGAAGTTTGAGCTTTATTGGTTGTATAGTTTCTGCGGAGATGATTTTTGAATATTTTTTCTATTTTTAACCATTCGGTTGCCATGGCAACCAGCCAAATAGTGCAATTTACATAAAGTTTATGTGGTTGATAGAAGAATACTCAAGGAACATTTCTGTAAGAGTTTTGTCAAAATATCTGCAGTGACATAGCAATAAACGCAAATTTTCAATTTTTCCCATACAAGTCAATGGAAACTTTAAGTTACCATAGCAACCAAAGTTCTGAAGCGCTTTGGATAAAAAACAGTATTATTGGTTCCCCCTGCCTATAGATGCTATAAATGAAATTTGGTAATGATGGGCCTTGTAGTTTCAGAGGAGATGTCGTTTGAAAATATTGACGGACGGACGGACGACGGATGCCTGCCTATACTATAAGCTCACCTGTGAGCCTTCTGCTCAGGTGAGCTAAAAAGGCGAACGAGTCGGAGTAGGTCAAACAATTTTATTAAGTTGTTGTTGTTGTGTTATAATTGTTTAACGTCCACGGTGAAAAGCTATGATCATTTCGGGACGGTCAGTTGACCTTACCACACTATTCCTGTCTGAGCTTAAACTTCCTAAGCAGTTAACCAGTACTAAGTGCACTTTACTTTCACCAGTAACTGACAACTGCTTTTCGTGAATCAGCGGAAGGGAAAAGGACCGGGTATCGATCCCGGGACCTCTGGGTCAGATGCGCTACGGACTGCGCTACGCGGCCCGGCTGTATTAAGTAATAGAATGCATGTTGATTTCTTACCATTTTCTGTTGCAGCCAGAGAAGCACTCTTATCACCTAGCAGGCCATAAACTTAAAACAACTGGATCAAAGAGAGGCTGAACAGCATCTATATATTTGAGAGAAGTAATGACGTTTCCTCAGTATAAGGTTCGATTTCAGCATTATTGTCTCGAAAAAAATAAATAAATTTAAAAAATTTAAAGTGCTTAACGCAGATGCCAACAGCCACGGCTCAAAGCAGCCTGTTACCTGTGCCGTTTGATCCTAACCTTTGCTATTCGCAAACATGTATTAACGTGGATTTACATAGTGGCCTGAGTATTAGCTGTTCGCAGATATGTTAAGCACCTTTCTGGCTCCCTAAATGTCGATTATGCGGACCAGCAATGCATATTGTTGTTAATGCACATGTAAAGCTCGACCTATACCACATGCATATGGTAACAGCAAACTATAAATATGTTACGAATAAGTTTTAAGGGATTTTCAGTAATAAAAAGGTTTATTTGATGCAGAAAACATCGAAAAACAGAAACCCCGAAAGGTCAGTGGGTTAAGGGCTGGTCTGCTGATCTAGCGGCCCCGGTTCGAGACCCGCTGGAGGCGGAAATACGAAGTTTCTTTGCTCACTGGGCTTAAACTTCCTAAGCAGTTAACCAGTACTAAGTGCACTTTACTTTCACCAGTAACTGACAACTGCTTTTCGTGAATCAGCGGAAGGGGAAAGGACCGGGTATCGATCCCGGGACCTCTGGGTCAGATGCGCTACGGACTGCGCTACGCGGCCCGGCTGTATTAAGTAATAGAATGCATGTTGATTTCTTACCATTTTCTGTTGCAGCCAGAGAAGCACTCTTATCACCTAGCAGGCCATAAACTTAAAACAACTGGATCAAAGAGAGGCTGAACAGCATCTATATATTTGAGAGAAGTAATGACGTTTCCTCAGTATAAGGTTCGATTTCAGCATTATTGTCTCGAAAAAAAAGTAAATTTAAAAAATTTAAAGTGCTTAACGCAGATGCCAACAGCCACGGCTCAAAGCAGCCTGTTACCTGTGCCGTTTGATCCTAACCTTTGCTATTCGCAAACATGTATTCACATGGATTTACATAGTGGCCTGAGTATTAGCTGTTCGCAGATATGTTAAGCACCTTTCTGGCTCCCTAAATGTCGATTATGCGGACCAGCAATGCATATTGTTGTTAATGCACATGTAAAGCTCGACCTATACCACATGCATATGGTAACAGCAAACTATAAATATGTTACGAATAAGTTTTAAGGGATTTTCAGTAAAAAAAAGGTTTATTTGATGCAGAAAACATCGAAAAACAGAAACCCCGAAAGGTCAGTGGGTTAAGGGCTGGTCTGCTGATCTAGCGGCCCCGGTTCGAGACCCGCTGGAGGCGGAAATACGAAGTTTCTTTGCTCACGTTGACTCAAATACTGTTAAAAGAACGTAAAATCTTAAGTTGTCCATCCATCAATCGAAACAAAGGCTGTAAATAGAAGAAAGGTAGAGCTGCGTGACCTTTGGACTTAGACGTCATGAGTGACTATTTCTATTATTCATTCATCCAATATTTCATCTTGTACCCCATATATGGAATTATGGATCTTCATAAATTGCTTTCTCATTTTGAATTTTGTATATCCGCTGTTCAATTTTGTGAAATCCAAACTTCTAAATCCAAAAACTGAATTATGGATATCCAAAATAAGCATAATTCCATTTTAGGATATTCTATATTCACCTCCAATGTGAGTTATCCATATTTAATTTATATAAAAATGTGTAATTCTATTTATGGATATCCGTATTCGATTTAGCATAGCAGTATCATCTTGAATTTGTGTTTCCAAAAATTCGATTTTTGAACATAGTAAGAACGGTTGTGATAAGCTCGGTAAAATCTGGTTATTTGGGTTTTCATGGCATATACATTTTACCACAGATAAGGCTTTAGTCTGAATTAAGGAATGAATTGTAAATGGTACTCTGAAGGGAATGGAACCGTTTTGATTCAAGCTAAGAAATAACGTTTAAAGTTTTCGTTTCAGGTAGACACGCCAACGCTACACCAAAAACGAGAAGCTTCTGAGAGACTCAGAAGCCATCTAAAATCACCACTGTATAATGATATCATAACAGAAAAGTTCCTTTTTATCCACATTCCTAAACCTGAAGATCATTCAGATCATATAATGGGTGGCGTACGTTGTCATTTCAAGTCATCTTCATATTAAAATCGTAACGTTTGGCTTTCCTAAGTTACGTGCATCTGAGGTCTGTGTAATAGAAAATGTGTGGGAAAGCATAATAATTCTGACTAATCAAACAAAAGCCACTCTTCATCTTCACTGCAAGAAAATGTTTGAAATTCACTCCCTTCACCCGAGCATGTCTGGATTAAAGCTTGACTAATTATCATAACTGGAACCTTGAAAGTCTATGGCGGATAAGCTTCTTATAAACTACTTTAATCGAAATAAAATGGATACGGAAGTGGAGTGACGGAATCTCTAGTCATGCAGCAGATTCTCGGAAACACAGGATCCGGTGTATTTTAAAATACTGAAAGACTTAAAGAACTCTCATAGAAGAGAAGGGACGTGTATATATGACTCGATACGGTATAGACATGGGAGAAAGTGAGACAGTTACGATAATTACAGAATCAAGAAATCTTAGGGCCTTGCCGTTCAGGCCATCTGAAGACCAATTGTCCACCGGAAAGGCTTGGGAGGACTGGCTGGAGGAAATCGAAATAGAATTTCGATATTTTAGAATAACAAGCGCATTGGATAAAAAGGATGCTATATTGATTTATGGGGCGATTAGCAAAAAGTTTGCCGGATCCAGAGGATGCTAACGGGAATTGGACGTGTATCAAAAGCTGCGAAAGAAATTGAACAACTATTACATCTCCAAGAGAAATAAACATTACGCGAGGTATATGTTTTTAAAAATGCGACCAGAAATAGGGGAAACCACAGTTGCATATGCAACGCGTTTGCGGGAAAAAGCGCATGAATGTGACTTCAGTGGCAACTGTGATGACAGAATATTGGAACACTTAATTCAGACAATAGAAAATAAAGTATTGATACAAAAGTGTATATCCAAATCTTGGACATTGCAAGAGTTTTTGACTGAGGCGGGACAAATCGAAGACATTTCTCTGCAGATGAGAGATATGATAATGGGACCAGAGGATCGAGACATAGCAAAAGTGGAGGAGTCCAGATGGAGAACTCCAAGGTCGCACAGAAATGCGGTATCGAGATCAACTCTGCCCAAATTGCGGATTTGAGGCTCACCTTGATGGAAAGAGCTGTCCAGCGCACGGTAAAAGATGCAATATCTGCTCGAAATATAATCATTTTGCAGCAGTATGTAGGTCGGAGAAAGGTAGATATACGCAGGGTAGTAGACAACAAGGTAGAAACAGCCGGAATCATAGGAAATACAGAGTAATGAAAACGACAGAGACGGATTTTCATAGCGAAGCAAGCTCTGATGAGGAGTTCCTTACTAAGTCAATAGCGCACATGTGAATCAAGAGTGTAAAGAAAACTTACGGATTAGAGAAAACTATACCATTGATGGTGAATGACATTCACATAAGGGCGGAACCTGACACTGGAGCCGACGTAAATGTCATGGATGAGTTTCAGTAAAGAGCTTTACTCCACAGAACGGAATGTAAAATGAACCTTCAGAGGAGTCAAACAAAACTGCGCACATTGCAGAACGAACTGCCAATTTAAGGAGAATTTGATGCAGTCTTAAGAAACCAGACTTGCGGAAAGCACACGAAGTTTCTTGTCATCAGAGGTAAGATAAATTCGCCACCACTCATCAGCAAAAATACACTAATTGAACTTGGCATGCTGCAGATGAAAGGGACGGTTCTTTTGCAGAAAAAATGACATGCGAACTCCCGCGGAAATTAATGACATACATGCAGTGGCACAAAACGTGTCACATCATGCTATCGAGAGAATCACCAGCAAATTTAACAGCGTGTTTGAAGGTATCGGAAGAATAAGAGATATCAAAAGCAACAAAGGTATTATATGTTCAATTCAGCATGAAGGCAGACACAGCACCTGTAGCGCAGAGACCGAGACCAGTGCCGTACTACCTCCAAAGCCACTGAAGTTATGGCTTTACCAGTGTGTAGAAGATGGTTTATTTGAAAACGTGCCATCAGATGAGCCAGTTACGTGGTGTTCCCCAATAGTAGTGCAACCAAAGCCAAAATACCTTCACGTACCAAATGACGACCTGCAACCCAGTATGATTCGTACGTGTATTGATTTAAGAGTGCCTAACAAGTTCATGGAAAGAAATCGAATAACCCAGGGACCGGTGGTAGAGGACTTTATCTACAAATTCCAAGATCATGCGGTATTTTCAAAGTTGGATCTAAGAAATGGTTACCATCAATTGATGCTACATCCCGACTCACGAGCTGTAGTGACTTTTAGCACCCCATGGGGAAACTGTCCGCCAAAACGATTGGTATTCGGGCAGGATCTTTGGGGACATACATGTACCAATGCGCATGAACCAACGTGACGATATCCTTATTGGCGGTAGAAATATGGAAGAGCACAACGAAACGCTTGAGCCGGTATTTCAAAAGGCTAAAGATTTTGGAATAACATTTAATCTAGACAAGTGTCGATTTGGGGTAGAAGAACTAGAGTTCTATGGATATCGTTTCACAAAGGAAGGACTGAAAGTAAAAAGTATGCAAAGACCAGGAACTGAAACAATCAAAATCCAAATCCAGCCCTCAAACCATAGTTACTTAAGCCCACTTAAGATAAGGTAAAAGCAGTGAAAGACAGCAGGTGTCTAGAGACAAAAGAGACAGTGAGAAGTTTCTTAGGCATGACGGGATACTTGTCAATTTATCTTAACGGCACCACTTTGAAAACTCACACAGGAGGTCAGATTCCACTGGGGGATAGAAGAACAAACAGCGTTCGAGAACTTAAAAGACAGTATTTCAAGTCACAATACCATGATCTATTTCAACCCAACCAAACCAATAGTAGTCAGAGCAGAGGCAAGTTACCACGATGGATTGTCAGCAGGACTGCTACAAGATATAGGGAAAAGGATTGCAATCAGTCCACTTCATCAGCCGCACTATGACTGACACAGAGAAAAGATACAGTCAAACAGAAAAGAATGCATTAGCGGTACGATGGGCCAAAAACAGATTCAGAATGTATCTTCTCGGTGCGCCAAATTTTGAGATCATAACCGGTCACAAGCCCCTTCTATCCATGTTTAACAAAGGAACAGCTAAGCTACCACCCAGAATAGAGCGCTGGGTGATGGACATGCAGGACGTAGATTACGAATTAGTCTACGAACCCGGCAAAGATGAATAGGATCCACTAGACTTTTTATCCCGGCACCCTTTGCCTGTAACAGGGACGGACAAAACAAAAAAAATACCCGCTGATTCAAGAAGGGCAGTTGTCAGTTACTGGCGAAAGTATGTGCACTTAGTACTGGTTAACCGCTTAGGAGGTCTAAGCCTGCCCAGGAATAGTGTGGTTAGGTTAACTGACCATCCCGACATGACCTTAGTTGTTTACTGTGGACGTTAAGCATCAAATCAACCAACCAAAACAGAAAAAGTTATCAAGAGTGTTATAAATTCAAAGCATGCGATAGTACTGGACCACATAAAAGAGGAAACACAAAAAAGATAGGCAACTTCAGAAATTATATAAAAGAATCCTGAAAGAAGACTGGGAGAAACATAGGAAAGATACTGATATCTCTCCGTTTTACAGCATAAAAGGGGAACTTTATGTCAGCGATGGGCTTGTCTTTAGACTGAATCAAATTATAATACCACTAAAACTTCGCCAAACTGTTATAAAAGCAACTCACAGCTTGGGTCATTTAGGAATGAACAAAACGAAACAAATGCTGAGACAAAAATATTGGTTTCCAGAAATGAATAAGATGGTTGAACAGGTACTTGGGCAGTGCTATCAGTGTCAGGTCACAACGACAGGAACCAGCCGGGCCGCGTAGCGCAGTCGGTAGGGCACCTGACTCATAAGTCAGAGGTCCTGGGTTCGAAACCCGGTCTGGCCACATACTTTCGTTTCTCCTTCCGCTGATTCAAGAAGGACAGTTGTCAGTTACTGGCGAAGGTATGTGCACTTAGTACTGGTTAACCGCTTAGGAGGTCTAAGCCTGCCCAGGAATAGTGTGGTTAGGTTTACTGACCGTCCCGACATGACCATAGCTGTTAAAGAGTAGAGTGCAAGCGATGTAGATTGTTTTACCGATAAATATAGTGACAAAAAGCGGTTTTTGGCAGAACGGGACGAATAACAAATATGACTAACTTTTAGAATGCTTACAGCGCCATAACCGCGTGCATTTTCCCGGGAGAGCAAATATATAACGTAAAAATAAATTTTTTAAATGTTTTTTTTTTTTCAAAACTGTTTTAACCAAAATGCATCAGAATCAAAGTTTAGTAATTAACACACTCATGTTCATAATAATTATCACAAATCAAAATAACGGTTATAAACATGGGAAAAATGAGGTTTCTAAGGGGGTATTACGTGGTTGGCAAAATAAATATATTGATATATTAAATACTTAAAGTAAATAGATATTATGACTAATAAAACAGCAAACAATAAAAAACATGTTTTATTTTTACTTGGTTAATTAATGCAATTTCAGCCCCATGATACCATTCTTGTTGCTAGAACACAAATAAACAAGTCCATATATGGTATTCCTACAAAATACCCTCTGCTACTCAGAATATCTACTACTCAGAGTGCATGAAAACAATCATGTCCAGAAACAGACAAATTTACGAAAGCTGGAGGGACATCCAAGAGATCATTGGGGATGCAAGTAAATGGCCAGCTAAAATAAGGAAGTCCTTCTGGACCCCTGGTGCTAAACATTTTGAGCGTATCCTACTAGCTACTTTTGTGATTGTCAACGGTTTGAACCCTGAAATGTCCATGGACTGACTGGGGAATGATGAGGCTGCATATAGCCACTTTTCAGCATTGTTCAAGATCTTGCCTGAAAAGAACTATAGTGGGCTGTATGCATATAATGTCACTCAACTAGTATCTTGATGGTAGAGTGAGACAATATACCCATGCATCAAAGAGGAACAAAGGTATGTATATCAAAATAAAAATCCTTCTTGGGACTAACAAACATATACAAAACTGAACATATATATATGAACATGCAACCTTAGAAGTATCAAACAGAAATCAAATGGTAAGTAACAATAAAAACCTATCACAGGATTCTTCTAAGCCAGATATTCTGTTATTCATTCAAACAAAAAACAGAAATCCAAAGGTAAGTAACTAACCTAATTGGTTTTTAGAAATAACATATTACACACATCTGAATTATGTAACATTACCTTCAATCGTCAAACAGAAATCATGAAGGTTAGTAACAATAAAAGGCCCTAATTGAGATAATGAAAAGAGAACTTAACTTATATACACGTACATGTATCTGAATTATATAACTTTACACATCACATTCTTAAATTGTAATAATAACAATTCCAGCTCCTAAGATTCAACTACAATACTCTCCATCTTTGGGGTATTACTTGGGTCAGAAAATGACAGGAAAGGCTAGTGGAAAACAATATGAAAATAAGTAGCATAATATTTCCCACCAAATATTGGGGCTTCCTTTGGGGAAAAATAGGTTTGGGGCATTTAATAAATTTTACAGGTAATCAATGGATCATTAACCGGGATTTTCATAAAGATCCAGTGATTGCCAATTAATTTATTTAAACCTAAACTTTTTCCCCACAGGAAGCCTCAATATTTGGCGGGAAATGTTGCGATACTTATTTGCATATCGTTTTCCCACGCCCATCTCTTACATATGAAAGAAACCGAGGTGCTACGAATGATGTCACAACGACAACAATCAATTACGTAACGTAACCAATCGCGTTGCTTGAAATTACTATAACAACAAATCGTAGAAGCATCCGGTACCGGAATAAAGAAATAACGTTGAAAAAAAGTAAATTTAACCAGAGAAAATAAAAACATCTGACTAGGAAACAGAAGAATCAACATTCTGTGAGATTACAATTTGACTGTAAGAATTTGACTGTAAGAAAATAGATCGACAGATAAAACAAGAAAAGAATAAAATAGATCAAGTAAGTGACAAACAAAATGGATGGGCTTGCAGAGTTCCCTGAAAAAAGTGACCAACCTTAATGAGTGCCGCTACAACAAGACCTGTCTGAGGGGCTTTCAGTCACTGCCTACTGTTATTTCTGATTTTACAGTGACATTCCCAACACCACTCTTATCATCTAAGGACAAATTTTGTTCTGTTTGTGGCTTGCTCCCCCCCCCCCCCCCGCCAGACAGCCAATCACCAACGTTGAACTTGACGACGCCCAAGATGAACATGCAAATCTGGCTATGAATAATGGATATTAGACTTTTTATCCTTACCATACACCAAGTTGTACAATATTTAATAAAATTAGTAACCGGATGTTCCAGAGGATTAATCGTTACTTAGCATGTCGGCGCTATAGCATAAATATTCTGGTCTACCTTCCATATATTAACAGTTTAGTTAGCTATCATATGACATGGAGGTATGCCCCCCCCCCCAGATTATAGGCGTGGAACCTCTACTCAAGCGTGTATTAAGAGAGGCCGTAAGACTCTTTGAGGAGCAGATGTCGGATGGCTACTATCCTGAATACTTTTGTATCTGTTAAGGTATTCACGTTTATACTAAATGTCTTTAAATCTTTTACACTTCTTCAGCTCTGATCCTTGGAAACATCCGGTGAAGTACTAATTTCATAATAAGCAACGTTTTATAGGATCTTTGTTCAATTTACCTGATACCCTTACTACTCAGTACCTTGTACTCTGAGTCAGAAACAGGGATCTGTTGTTTCTTACTACATGTGAATGCCTGAGGCATTCCCAATATCACAAGTATGTTTCACTTGATCCTACAAACACACAAAAATACCAACACTCAAACATTTTATTGCTTTTGCTCTTTCATGTTCTGTTTTTCAAATATGTCCGTTTTACTCATGTAACCTGTAGATTTCATATACTGAATGCAAGTGATATTTTGCAGAATGAAATTAACCCGTAAACACTTAAAGAATAAATCATATTGCAATTTTTTCAATGGAATTAACTGCCTAATATAAATTGGTTTTACTCCGTAATTAATATAAATCATCCAGATCACTTTCTATAATGAAAAATTAATACCAAACAGGTTTTTGGTAATGGAGGTTGTGTCGTGGAAAAATACCAATAGGCTTCCAGATCAAATATTTGTGTAACAGCCATCTTCATACTACTAATGAATCAAGTGATTGAACAGTGCTGCAGGTAAGAAGGAGTAACAAGGATATTTTACGGATAATGCTCCATATTAATCCATATAAAAATATGGTGTGACCCCTCATTAAAACCCTCTCACCATGACAGTTTTAATGAGGGGTCACAACATGTTTTCTTTGAGAAATATGAAAAATTATCTCTGAATTGTCACTGCTATCCCTTCTGATCTGCAGCTCTGAAGTGTTATATCTTCTTTTCAGTGAATAACAACTACTAACAACAACAAATGATTACTAACCGGTGACCAGATGCCATATGAACATTTCTAAAAGAACAGAAGTCTTACAGAAGTATTCCAGCTAATAATTTGCTACTATTACTAACCACTCTAGATCGGTAACAGCTAGTTAATTTCTAATAACCATAGCCAAGATAGCTATAGATTCCAGATCTTATTTACTAAAATTCAAATTACTTACATTAATAACATGGAATAAACCCAACCTTTCACAATCTGTGTCCAAATATATTGGACTTCTGTTACATGTCAAAAGATAATCTTATGATGTAGATATTTATCTAATACTAAAGTTCTACAGACCTCTGAAGAATATTTCACTGTTTTATAGTTCCACAGGCTTGTCCGTACCATTTCTCTATCACATTTTGTGGCATATCTGCAGCTTAGTTTTTAGTATACAATCATGGCCAATATTGCATTGCCAGAGTTGTGAGTTGTGACCAGTTCTATAGACAATACTCTTCACTACTTTCGCCAGAATAACCTGTTAAGAAATGGAAAGTTCTGCGAAAGATGTGAAGAGTGGATGTCTCACATCACAGATTCATCTGTATGTGACATTTATTTCTGGCGTTGTCCGCCATGCAAAAGCAAAGTCATGATAAGAGAAGGCAGTTTCTGGGAGGGCCAAAAGTTATCTTCTGCATACCTGCACATTCTGTTCTTGTTTGCCCATGTTACTTCTGGCCAAGCCATCAAAATGCAGGCTGGTCAAGCTGGAGCAAACAGTATATATACATGTTTAAATGTACTAAGTATATATAGTGTATATTGTATAGAATAAATGTTTTAAGATGTTTTTTATTTCATAAGCTCTAATGACGAGTCGACTTAGACACGTTGTATTTTGATAGTACAACAGGTCAAAAAGTGAAAGAAGCATTATAGAGCTGAGAGTGCTGTCAATTATCAGATGCCGTATCCTTTATATAACAAAAATAAATTGTTGCAATTTTCTCCGTAAAAACTCTTACCAATTCCAGAGAATATAGCCCAGACTCCTAGATTTTGGTGACCTTGACCTTATTTTCAAGGTCACTAGAGGACTTAGATGACAATTTCTTGTACCCATGATATCTCTTGAACCAATGGATGGAATTTCACCAAAATTGCATGGATACATTATTGGGACAAGTTGAAAAGCTGATTAGATTTTTATGACCTTGATTTTATTTTCAAGGTCATGAGAGGACTGAGATTACAATTTCCTGTTACCACAATATCTCATGAACCAATGGATGGAATTTCACCAAACTTGCTTGGATACGTTACTGGTGCAAACTTAAGAACTGATTAGATTATTTTCAAGGTTACTTGAGGACTTAGATGGCAATTTCTAGTACCCATAATATCTCATGAACCAATAGATAGAATTTCACCAAACTTGCATGGATACACCACTGGGACTAGCTTAAGAGCTGATCAAATTTTTATGACCTTCACTTTATTTTCAAGGTCACAGGAGGACTTAGAAATGGAAAATTTCACTTAAGTTGAAATAACTCATTAGCCTTTGGCTTGATTTCCACTTTACTTTCATAGATATACCTTTGGGACAACCTCAAGAGTTTACTATGTTTTGATCGCCTTGAGCCCATTTTCAAGGTCAAAAGCTTACTCAAATATGTTAATATTTTCTCTTAAAAAATAGTTATATCTTAGTCCTATAGATAGATATTCATCAGACTTGCATGAATATATCGTTGTGACACATTTAAGACATGTTTAGTATTTGGTGACATTGACCCATATTTAAAGGACATAGTCATCTATGTAGGATATCTTTAGAGCCAGTGGATAGATTTTCTCCAAACTTGTTTAGATATTTTACTTGAAAAGGCTTTTTATTCATTAGAGGGGATGGGAAATGGGCTTGGGGGTGGGAGGGACATCAGTTTTTCTCTGAAAAACATTTCTAGTTTTCTGAATTCTTTTCAGTGGGAAAGGAACCAAATATCCAAACTCTTATCCTCATAAATTACTAAAACAAAATTTTGAAAATATACTTAGGCTTAAAACACATCCTTCAAACCTTTAGAAAATGAAAATAAAATGAGTTTAGTTGTATTACAGGATCATACAGTAATAGAATACTTACAAGTATACAAGTCCCCTTTTATCTTTCCTTTTTAGTCGTTGAATGTTGCTCCATATTCCAGCTCATTCTCAATTAGATCCTCAAGCATGTATCATGTTGTGCAGGCATACTTGTTGCAAGTCCAGAGCTGATTCCTTAGAGATTATGAACCAGACACTAACTTGAAAGAAACACCAATTTAGTTGTCTGTATTCCTTAGAGATTATGAACCAGACACTAACTTGAAAGAAACACCAATTTAGTTGTCTTTAACGGTCAAAGCCATTCCAACAGTATACAGCTTGTCCTTCACATGAATCATGCCTGTGCAGCCATTCATATTTTCCAAGTCAAATCAGATCTTGTGTAGATTGTACAGAACAAGATTTGACAAGCAGACATGCAATGAGCTGCATATTTTCCTTCTTTCTATCCATCTTACAAGGACATGCCATCTCGTCCGAAGCGTAATTTTTCCAAACAGTTACTCCTAAATATACCGCCTCATTGGCCAAATTATATAGACATTCAAGTACAAATATCCTGAAATTCATAGTATAGTAATATAAAATTTTTGGCCTTTGTCAAGGTGAATATGTAGCTTTCCTGACCTGGAAACTACATACTGACTGACTTGAAGCTAGCTGGGTCAATATGTTATGCTTGCCAGTCAATAAAACTACATATTCACCTAAAAAACTCAACATGTGTTTATCACTGGACAATTACAGGGCTAGGTCTGGCGACAATTACAGGGCTAGTTCTGGCAGACTTAGAATTTTACGGAAGAAAACAAATGTCATTAGCCATTATTTATGAGAAATTCTCCATGCTCAGCACTTAAGAATTTTGGCACAACATTTTAAAGAACTTTTTTGAACGAGATGTTTTCTCTCACTGAACTAATTTTAGTGATGGTTTTGGCTAGAAATAGAGCCCCACTCGAACATGATCCTTGGAATTATAAATGCAGTCTCCTTCGATATATACAAATGTAAAAGACGGGGGTTATCTATGAAGTTACTCCACTATGATATTATGCAACATTAGACAAGAAAATACAAATGACGTCTGACAGCATATAATATTGTCCGACTGTCACAGACTGACATGTCAATATCGCAAAATACTGACTGACATTGTGATGCTGAATCAGCCAATGAAATTGTGTGTTCCATTCTGGTTATACAATAACGGTACTTATCACATAGAATAACAGCATGCTTTTAAATTTGACGCAATCCCCAGAGAATCAGTTGTTTTACACCAGGCGAAGCTTGAAACTGCATTGCAATATATTCCTTGTTTAAAGTCAGTCGTAAAGTGGATTTATAACGAGTGGTATATATCTACTGACGACTGACCAAAAACCAGTGATATATTTGGAAACAAACCCCTTGTTTCGATTCCAACACGCAAGAAACGACGAAAATGCAAGTGTTTTCTCCAGTTTTTCGCCATGATTAAATGAAGAAATCCCGCCAACAACTTTGACTGTAACAGAGGCGTTTACATGTATTTCGTTAGAAAACGATGGTTCACCGTCTATCCTCATGGAAATGAAAATTGACATCATCAAACGAATGTATTAAAATGACGTTCAAACGGCGCTAAATATTGTCACGCTTGTCCGCCCAATGATTTGCCAAGCAATATATCACTAGATATTTGCATTGACTATAGGCGACTATTTAAAACAGTCTTATAAAGCCAATGGATGATCCTAGTGATATATTGCATGTCAAAGAGCAGGGTGATTTGTTGCTCTGTAGAGAATTTTACATGTGTCAGTGATCTCATATGAAATGTATGAACGAGCCTCGGCAAGCCATAAATTTCACATCAAATGACCACGAGTGTAAAATTCGGTTTATCATATATGATCATGTTAAAACAGAGATTCCAAGAAGTGTGCTCATTAATTGGGGGCGAAACAAGTTCAATAAATTCTGTACAAGTTCAATAAATTCTATAATACATGAGCATGAATGCCAGTTTCTGATTATTATACATGACATTGAAAACTTGTTTTTTTGTTTTTGTTTTTTGTGTGTGTGTGTTTTTTTTTTGTCACTGCGGAAAACTGGAAGGATACACCAGGGTTTTCATCGTGTTGCGTATGTTTGAACGAAATATTCTAGTCTTGCTAACAAGTGATTTGTTGCCCAATATATCACTTGTCTGTCAGTTGTCATACAATACAATGTGACTACATCACTCTCGCTTCGTGCTCATGAAATATCCATATCTAGCTCCTCCAACGATCCAACCCCAATATATATTGGGCAGAAATCACTGTTAGCAAGATCTATTTCTTAATCAAAGATGGCAGAAACCTGGATTGATAACATATTCACTTTCAAAAATGAATTCGTTATGATAGTGATTTGTCGCTTAATAGACTAGTTTAAATAAGCGTCAAACTATCTGCTATCGACTATCACTAAAGACTATCGGAGATCACTGTTTGTGATAGTGTACGGGCAGGCTAGACAAGAACGAGGGTGTATTGACTGATTATTTTAACAGGAAATGACTGTGCTTGATACGCAGGTCGCTGGAACCGAACGACTGACAAATTCAGACATATCTGAATTTTACCCGAGATATGTGGAGAAGTAAATAGAAAATCGCAAGCTTATGTGTTCATATTTTTATTAGAATTCTCGCAGTCACTCGTGCGACACAATGTATTGTGGGTATACATTAGTCTAAGCATGAAGAACAAGTAAGCGTATCATATGTAGGTCTAGAGTGCTGAAGGGTGGACTTTGCTAGCACAAGTTGGGCAGCTGGAAAGAAGACATGGGGAAAATTGTTGCAGTTATCTTTGATGCCGCAACATCCTAGAAAGGTTACTGGATAGACTAGCATAAAATAGAACAGGGCGCTCATATTCTGATGATTTGTGCAGATACTCACTGTATAAAAAAGGTAGGCTATATTTTACGATAAAAGACTGGCAAATTGCTGTCAGGCGCTTAAATAATAAAAGAACCGGATCCTTATGGAAGTGACTGCACTATATAAAAACTCAATTTTATTTTCTGAATGCAGTCAATATCCATATTGAGAGTTAGGTGTACAATCCCTTACTGTATACGGTAAAAATTTTACCGTAAGATCTACGAGAATTTTTACAGTGCAAAAAGCTAAATGCTGGTCATTCCGTGAATTGTATCTTCCGGTATGTGGATACGGGGTGTGCCGGGTGCACAACCACTTTGTTTGTTTTGTCGTGTCACGGCTCATACATGTATATTGCACGACTTGCAGTTTTAAGTCCATGAAATACCGTTAATCAATTTGTACCAATGTTCTTGTCATCATTGTATGAAATGAAGCCAGTTACCAGGAAACTTCGAAATAAGGGGAAAATTGCTAAAACATCCCTGGTCAACTATGTAAATACGGGTGCGGTTACTAAACGAAAAAGAGTCGCAATGACCAGGTAGTGTTGCAACTATGACCATTTTTCATTTATTAACAGCCCCCTTTTTTCGGTAACAGCCTTAAAGACACAGTTAACCAGGTGTGAATAGTAGAATTCTAATAACTGAAATCATACCACAAAATAATTATTTCTGCTGTAAACTAAAGGACACTAGTTTGACAGTAAAATAAACTTAAAACAAAAACTGATTTTCTAACCAAGTTTAAGACATGTCTTCTTTATAATTACGTGATCGCGGCCAACGTTGTTTGAAGGAAGACACACTTATATTGCGCAGTAGTTGTTTTACTTCTCATGCAAATTATCCCTTTCAGGAAATCCCAAAAGAATTCAAAACATGTTTTTTTTGTTTTTTTTTTTTTTCTAATAGGTGTACATACAAGTCTTCGCGATCTAAAATTATTTCAGCCTGCAGATGTAAATGACCCATTATAAAATGTGCGGCCTAAAAAGACTCAGATGTTGCATTGCAGTCGGGAAGGGTGTCCTTTTTTATTTCACAGTTAAGCCACGTTTACATGAGAAAAGTTTCTATGTCACAGAAATTAAACAAAGAAGTTTGCGTTTACAGGGAGCAAATTATTTGTTAAAGAAAATGTGACATAGAATCTGTCAAACAAACTTTTGCAATGAAATGTTTGCTGCAGTGTTCACACGACCAAATATTATTCGTCAAATTTAACTGGACATATAAACTTTATCCGTGTAAACGGCCAACATTGTCACCGGTTATTTGTTGCATAAACTTTGTTGACCAAAGCAGCAATAAAACAAAATCTTTGTCACACTTTCCACGATTATAGCAAAGTTCTTTGTTACAAAATCTTTAGCAAAGTTCTCCGTTTACACGGACGAATTTAATTTATCGAAGTAACTTTACCATATATATATGTCAAAGAAATATTGTCATATTTTGGCATTCACACGAGCCCATTTTTCTGTGGCAAACCGTCTTTGTCACCGAAACTTTGCCCGTTTAAACGCAGCTTTACGTTGCAACGAACAGTTAGTCCCGGTGTCATTCAACATATACATAGTACTTCAAACCTTATCTCTGATCCTGTCTCTGGATTGATCAGTATTACCGTAAAACGCCTGGTAGATGCAAAATTAGAATAAAGTTCATGCCATTTTAATCAAAAGATTAAAAAGACTTTTCGGTTCGCATGTAAGGCAAGCGTATTTTTACACCATAGATATTTTGAACTTACACGAAGGTGTAATTTGATAATATTGTAACAATTTGGCTATCTTGATATTTTAACTTCGAGAATTGAGTTGCGCGTTTATCCGGGTCTAACAACAACGTGCAACAAGAAACTAAAAGCATATTCCAAAACGTTTGACGTCGGTTTAATTGATTTTCCACAGTGAAACATGTGTTTCAGGGGCGGATCCAGGAATTTTGGATAGGGGGTTCGAATTAGCTGAAAAGAGGGTTCGATTTGTGCATTTTCACCGATTTTTCCTGAATTTATCCATGAAAATGAAATAATTTAGGTTAAAGAGGGGGTTCGTTTGAACCCCCCGAACCCCCTCTGGATCCGCCACTGTGTTTGACTGTTGCCAGCTGAAAAGGCACGTTATGAACGTATGAAAAGAGAACATCCAGATCAGACTGCGCTTTAGCGCATGATGTTGAGTGTTTTAGCTGTCTGAATAGGTAACCTTTGCCTCCTGTGTAGTATAAGAATGGAAATTGAAGATTCAGATCAGTCTGTAAGCACATACTCGCTGATTAGATTGGTAAAGTTATTTCCTACAAAATCTTTAGCAAAGGAAATAACTGACTCTTGACGCATGCGTAGTGAGAAATACTTATATTTTAGTGTAACGCGGATCTGAATGAGCCCAACGTGGAATGGTTTCAATACAAAAACAGTTGGTAGGCTATGCATAATGATTTGAATGTTGCGTAAGCATGGTACTGGAAAGCACTGCAAGAGGCGATACTGCTATTCACCGAAAATCAGTAAGTCCTATTTTCAACTTTCAGCCAGAATGACTTCAAATGCCCGATATAAAATCATCAGTGTTGACAAAAGCAACGTATATAAAAGTAATTGAGAGCGCAGCGTTAATCGACTCTGGTGTGCCAGATATGAACAGCATTTGTAAATGAAGGGCATGCTGGCAAAAATTCATGAGGGCAATTTTGTGGCCAAGATAGAATGTTTATCCGTTTATGTTAATTACATTAATTATATATAGCTTCTTCCAAATATAAGGTAAAATTTCGCGACAATTAGATGAGACTGATCTACGTAGATCTTCATTCATTATAAAGTAAATCCTGATACCAGTAAGCATGGTAAGGCAAAATTGTAGGTCACAATGCCTACATAAGTTAGCTTAGTGGGTTAAGCGCTGGCCCGCTGATCTAGCGGTCCCGGGATCGAGTCCCATTGTAGACGGGGATCTTTTCAATCGTAAACGGGGTTCCACTGCACATAGTGACGACGTACAGGGAGACGTTTTACGACACAGCACAACACCAACTCTAGAGAAGATAAAAGTTGTTAACAGTTAAATCCTCTGGAAGCAACGAGTACACCGAAGGAATGAAATTAGCAGATTTGGTTTTACTGAGTCTGTTCATGACCAGTATTGGAATGTGCAACACTGGTCATTGCCGTGGAACTCTTAAAAAGATTCATAGATTTTTTTTCTTTTACCTCAAACCGAGCCATGAGCACGGGGGTTCATGACAATGGAATCATAACTTGTTTCTCTTTTGAAGTCTCCATTTTGGAAATCGCTCTTTGTCACGATCGGGAAACATTAAACACACGAATAATGTCAAAGCCGAAATATTTTCTGGGCATTTTTAAATACTCCAGGCTCCAAAACAAAGCATACCGTCTTGACGCTGTCAGTATATTTTCTGGAAAAAGAATCACAGCCAAAGTACACCCAGTTGTTATCATTTCATGTTCCCGAATAATACCTCAACCCCACTTTTTCTCAGTCATTCAGACATATTTACCAATCAGATAGCGTTTGTCATTGAAGGAGGTGGTTGGTTGGTGCTGGGTATAACTTCCAGTGCCGGGGCGTCCTACTGATTTGGATAATATTAGGGCAAGGGCCTACTGTGCTTGCAGTAGGTGCGGGTGGGGGTTGTTTGGACATTTTTTTCTCGTCTGTCATTTCTCTCTTCTTTCTCCCTCTCTCTGGGAGACAGCCCGATATAGACTGAAATACTGTCTCAAAGGGCCGTTAAACCCAAAACAACCACCCAACCAACCAAATTGTCATTGAAAGTTGGAATGTCTTTCTGAATGTAGATCCTGTCGACTTTCTGACCTGACTGGGCAAATTTTCATCTCATGAGTTGATGAAACCACTTGTTGACAATTTGTATCGCCAAAAGTGGTCAAATCTGGCGTAAATTCCAAATATTCGAACATCTTTAATGTTCTGAGAGTATCGCACTGTATCTCTATTCCCAAGGGTGAAATGCGGCTTTTGGGATGCGCTCGATTGAAAATACTATCAAGTGGCGGATTCAGTTTTTGTCATTGTATCGCATGTACATTCGATTATGAATTTGGACTATAATTACACATTTTTTTTTACATTTGAGATAGTGTTCACCACACGAGTAACAAAAATTAGAAAACAACATCTGACGAACGCAAAAAAAAAAAAACTCATGTGACTCACATTATCTTTGTTCTTACACAGTGCAGCAGTTGGTGTGAATCCGCCACCCGTTTTAGTATAGTTGATAGTCGAGCGCTATTTAAACTAGTCTAATATATCACTGTCCGTCGGTTAGTATGTGCATGTGCCTGTATAGAACACTTGGGTTTTGTTCAATTGCGATTTGTCCATTTCTTAAACTGACCTCCAGCCAATGATATATTAAGGAACAAATCCCTACCAATATTAAAACAATAGATTCCCTCAATATTTTGCCATTGATACCACCTAAATGGGAGAAGAATTCTCATTAAAAAAGGTGGTATAAAATTATTCCGGTTCATGAGAGAAAAAAGTAGTCTCTGTTATCCAAGTTCATCGGAAATTTCAAGTGATAAATCTACGTTTCATGTATTTAGCTGCTAGGAATTGTAGTGTACTTTTTCATGAGATTTCTTCACTATTTAATTAATTTCAATGAGAATATAAATAATGCCTATTTTTAAATATGTCAACAATTTATTCTTTTTCAGAACGGATTCAAGAAAATGAACCAAGGCAAACAGTTGACCAGCTTGGCAATTTAACTTCTGAACAATTGGATTCCTTTCTAGCCAGGTTCTACGCATCTTTGCAGACCAAAAAATGAAAGGACTATTCCAAATCTGCATTGACTGGTCTCAGGGCTGGAATCAGCAGATTTTTCTCCCAGCCACCAAATAATAAACAGTTCAATATAATGTAACAAAGAGCTTTTCAAAATTCAAACAATGTGCTTTGTGGCATAATTAAAGAGCGGAAGAGAGCCGGAAAGGACACAACTGAAAATAAAGAGTCAATTTCTAAGGCAGACCTAAATAAGCTTCAGATGTCTGGTCTGTTTTCAACAGAAACACCACAAAATAAAAAGAAAAAAGATGGGCAGTGATCAGGAATTAATACAATCAAATCCCTTTGAAATCAAATTCCGCTCTCAAAACCAATATGGAAAGTAGCAGACACACACAGAAAGTGACACATGTTTACGAAAGACACGCACACTAAACCGAATGAGCAGCTCTTTCCCAAACAAATGGTCATTCAGCTACCCCAGTAACAGCATCAACATCTATTTTTTACTTATTGTTTAGTTTAGTTACAAAGCAAAACAAAACAGAAGGCAGATTGGGCAGCAATACGGGTGGCCAAACCGCCAGAACATAGACAAGCGGACACAGCACAATATAGCATCAAGCGACCGCAACAGAAGTACCGCCTTGGAGTGGTAGGCAAAAGATTACTGGGGGCCTTAAACATGTTTACTGGGCCAAAACCTCGGCCTCAGCTTCCGCAGTGGTTTGAAACATTAAGTTAGCTGTTTGGTCCGCATGAAGGTTTCCTAACTCATCAAATGAACCATCACCGGAATTAAGCAAATCACGGATAAGCCCACTGATGAATCAGAGATGAGGACTCAACGAAAAGAACGTATTGCGACTTCAGGAGACCCCTGGGAAGTCGGACACCACTGAAATACCAGAGCAAAAGAAAACTATCAGTTGAACCCCGAATAACCAAGCAACGGACAAAGCAAACTCCGGCCCAAACCAACTAAATTAAGTAGCTTTATGTCGGGCCTATCATTGAGTCTGATGCCTGACCAACCGGCGTGCACCCTTCAAAATAAAGTTTTCTTTGACATCATGAGCCATTTCGGCCGAAGGGGAAGTGTGGGGGGGGGGTGTCTTCGTTCCCTTAAGTCAACATCCTTTAAATTTGCCACAAATAATGACGGTCACCGTTATGTAGCGATGACATATAAAGAGGCTGATAAGACCCATCATGGGGTTGATTTCAAAGAAAATCCAAAAGCCCCACGAATGTATGAAACATCAGGCGAGTCATGCCCCCGTTAAGGTTTTTATGCCCCCAACTTCGGAGAAGTTGAGGGGGCATATTGGTTTGGGCCTGTCCATCCGTCTGTCCGTATGTCCGTCCGTCCGTAACGCTTTATGGCAGGTAGGAAACTAAAGAACCGCTTATGCTAGGATCTTGAAATTTCATATGTGGTATGTGCATGAAAAATAAGCGGACCCGTATTTTTTCTTTTTTCCGCCGGTCAGGTATTTCCAGAGTTATGCCCCTTTTTCGACTTAGCCTATGGAACCTTGTGAACAAAATATCTTGAGAACCCCTGCTGCTAGGATCATGATTTTTTGCAGGATAACATTGCCCAAGGTGTAGAAGACCTGATTAACTTGTGCAAATTGTTTATAAATTTTTGACCGAGTTATGCCCCTTTTTCAGCTTAGTGCATTGTAAGCCTATGGAACCTTGTGAACAAAATATCTGAAGAATCCCTTAAGCTAGGATCCTGATATTTGGCATACAGTTACAGACTAAGGGTTAAATGAACTGATTAACTTTTGAGCCTATTTCAATAATTCTCAGTTGAGTTATTCCCCTTTTTCGGACATAGGCATTTGTATAGGAACAACCTTGTGAACAAAATATCTAAAGAACCACATAAGCTAGGGTCCTTAAATTTAGCATGCTGGTTTGGACTAAGGTGTAGATGAACTGATTAACTTTTGAGCATATGTCGTAATTTTTTGGTTGAGTTATTCCCCTTTTCAGGCCTTAGGCATTTTATATAGGAATAACCTTGTGAACAAAATATCTGAAGAACCGCTTAAGCTAGCACATTTATATTTGGCATACAGTTACAGACCAAGATGTAGATGAACTGATTTACTTTTGAGCATATTTCTTAAATTCTCGTTGATCGAGTTATGCCCCTTTTTCGACTTAGTGCATTGTAAGCCTATGGAATCTTGTGAACAAAATGTCTCAAGAACCCCTGATGCTAGGATCATGATATTTTGCAGGAAGATACTCCCTAAGGTGTAGATGACCTGATTAACTTTAGAAAAAAAATGTAAATTTTTTATCGAGTTATGCCCCTTTTTCGACTTAATGCATTGAAGCCTATGGTACAAAGGTACCTTTACATCCAGTCAAGAACCGTAAGAGCTAGGAACTTGAAACTTTAAACACATGATCAGTATGAAAAATAAGCGAACACGTGTTTTTCTTTTTTCCATGGGTCACATATTTTCAGAGTTATGCCCCTTTTTCGACTTAGCCTGTGGAACCTTGTGAACAAAATATCTCAAGAGCCCCTTACGCTAGGATCATGAGGTTTTGCAGGATGACAATGCCGAAGGTTTAGATGACCTGATTAACTTTTGAAACAAATTTGTGAATTATTGACCGAGTTATGCCCCCTTTGAGACTTAGTGCATTGTAAGCCTATGGAACCTTGTGAACAAAATATCTCAGGAATCCCTGATGCTAGGAGCATGATTTTTTGCAGGAAGATACTGCCTATGGTGTAGATGTCCTGATTAACATTTGAAAAAAATTCGTGAAAAAATTCGTGAATTTTTGATCGAGTTATGCCCCTTTTTCAACTTAGTGCATTATTTGCCTGTTGAACATTGTAAACAAAATATCTGGAGAACCCCTGATGCTAGGATCATGATTTTTGCAGGTTGATATTGCCCAAGGTGTAGATAACCTGATTAATTTTCGAAAACAATTCTTAAATTTTTGACTGAGTTAAGCCCCTTTTTCGACTTAGTACATTGAAGCCTATGGTACAAAGGTACAAGCATTATTGGATGAACCTTCTTTAGAGGCAAGCATATGGTTGGGGGCATAGTGTTTCATAAACACATTTTCTAGTTTAAAAATGCCTTTCCAAACTTAATCCAGAAAGTGATGCCCTTTTTCAGAAGTACCTTGTGAAGTATCACAAAGACGGAGCATTTGGTGTAAATCAGTTGTATAATTTTATGCCCCGCCTCTCGGCTGAAGATGGGTTAAGCAGGAGATATACAAATCACTGTATCTGAGCCATGGTGGCCTCGAACCATTGTGATGCTTGGTTTAGCAATATGGGGATCATGTCTGTAATAGGGCACAGGAATGTCCAGTCCCTAAATACATATATAAACCATTCGACAGGGAAAGACGAACAATCAGTGGCACTTTGTCAGGTGACAAAGCCTTGTCTGAGTCAGCAACTGCACTTGTCCCTCTTGCTCCCTAACCAAGGTGCCTTAGTTACCCCACCCGCACATTGCATGACACGGAATACTCTTTGAGATTCAATTCGCAATCAAACTCCCAGTCAAGCTCATTCAGTGTATTCTTGGGATATATTATGGGCGGCAATATCACTGTGAATATTTATAAACAGTAGTTGAGTATTTCGGGGTTTTACCTCCAAGAAACTTCTCCAATCTTCGCTGTTTTCGCTCTTGTTGCAAATTGCGGATGGGTCACAATATTCTTGAATCGAAAAATTATTTCGCTTGTCCAGATAAGTTATCTATTACTTATGAATTTCGTCATAAGCTCCACTAAATTTAATATATTGTTTATTTGTTCATATCTAACTGTGTCTTAAAATAAAGACTTTGACAGCATTTTTGACGTTTCTTCACTGTATATACGTAACTGTCTGCGGGTGTGAAAAGATAGGATGAGCGGAATACAGTTCAGTTTTGCTGCCGCTCATTGGTCAATTTCTGTCACATGACCAAATGAACTTGATAGTTAGGTGTCAATCAAACGGAGAATTTAGATTACAGAGTCCGTCTTTAAATCGGGTTAAAGTGTCAGAATCGATATAGATTCTTGCTAACAAGTGATTTGTTGCTCAATATATCACTGTTTGTCGGTCGTAAAGTGATTTGCGCTCGTGATATATCCACTTTACGACTGACCTCCAACAAGTGATATATTGAGCAACAAATCACTGTTAGTAAAAATCTATTTCTTAAATAATTTCAGGTTGTTTATCATTAGAAAGAGAAGCCATGAAATCTTTCAGTGCAACAGTAAAAACAAATCCGCTACAACAGGAACACAATTAGTACCCATCGGAATACCAAACATTTGTCTGTATAACCTAAAACCAAATCTAACGTAATTTTTTATCTAAAAGGTATGTTAATGCTTCACACATATTTTGACATGACAAAAGTTTATATTGGTTTTGGTGTTCAGAAGTAAAGAAAGTATTTCTTTCGTTACAGGCAAAAAAAGGCGAACCTTCCCTTTGGAAGGTCCACTCAATTAAAGGCCCCATTACTCTATTAGCATGGAAACTTTATCACGAGGTTTCGCTGCAAGCTTCTCGCTGTAGTTTCGTAACCGTAAATGACCGCTATAAGCCAGCTTTAAAAAATAAAACATCTTCGAGTGTTACATAAAAAGGGTTTGAAAACTTATTTGGGTCATTTTAGTTGGCAACTAAAATGACCTACTTTCGGTTTCATAAAATGGTAAAAATACAATGTACAGACGTGGAGTTCCAATCACTAGCCTGCCTATGTTTATATAGCATTGCTGGACGGGAAACAGAAAATTGTATTTCGTGTAGCGATTTGTTATTTTTCAAAAACTTGTTTTCTCTACTTTTTGCCAATTATATAACTCAATATATGCACAACAACCCACATTTTATTACCAAACGTGAAGGTTGAAAAGCTTTTTACAATGATTTGAGTTTAGACGTTTTAACCGCTGATAGGACTATGGAGACTTTTAATCTACACTCAGGTGCCAAAAGTTTTTCCAATTTCCAAGATGGCCGACAATTTTTCTAAACAATATACAACAATTCTAAGATAAAGGACCTGGTATGATAAGGGCCATTTTTGGCCCCCACTCAAATTCTCTTAAAATTGCATGGTTTCTATTGCTTATCGTTTATGCGTATGGGAACAAACAGAAATAATATGTTTCACTTTTGTTAATTCTCAGAATAACATGATTTCTGACAAGCCTATGTTGGTTCAATAATATGAAGGAAAATTGCGAGAAAAACTGAGTTTAATCATTTTTCCTTTAAAGAAATAAGTCATTTATAATAGCTTTTGAAATCTCTTGATAATAGGCCTTTGATGAAATGATTATACGTTGGGTACCACGGCTAATTACCTGTGCACTGCACAAGGCCTGTCAAGGTACCCCACCCACTCAAGTTTGCAAGTCAAGAGACGCTAACCAAAAAATTCCAACAGATCAAAATGAAATGTGTACCAAATTATTCCTTGTGTTCAAAGAAAATGAATACCCACAACATATGTTTATTTTGTCTATGAGCGGAGATATGGGCGTTTTTGTGTTGAGAAACCAGGGAAAATGTTCCGAACGCTGCCAGTTTGGTAACAAAAATTAAAAAAATAAACATTGAGCCCGGTCTCCAGCACATTTAATATTTTCATGGCATGTAAATATATCAAAATTATGTCCGCATATAAAAAATAAAATGAGCTGGAGGCCGGGCTCATATATTTTGAAAGCCGCGAAGGCTACTAAATTCGTCTTTTTCGTCAGAATCCGCTGGGGGTATGGGTATCTTTAAGATTAAAAACTCAAATGGGCCAGTCTCTGTGAAAACCGGGCTAAATGACATAAGAACAAAAAAATAACTAACTGCACCACTGAAAAGTATTAACTTTTCTAAACATTTCCTGAAAAATTGAGATGGTTACCATTATTTATTACTGAGATATAGACTTTAGAAGCTAACAGGTTGTGCTGTTTCTTTATGTGACGTTATTAACGTCATGCACTAATGTTTTGACGTCGACGTCACTACATTTGTTTGAACGTGCTTTCTGTGCTTGTTACACAAAATATCTCGGACAAAAAGTGTGTTTGCTTATTTTCAATGTGTATTTCATAGTACACATATGACAATTTGCATGACGTAACACTGTTTCTCAAATGATAGGTCTATATGATGGTATACCATCTGATTTCAAGGCTTTGGGGTTGCCGTGGAATAAGCGTTGTCATGGCAACATATGTCATATTTATGACTGGACTTTGTCTGAATTCATGTGCTTTCTATTTTATCTCAACGCCTAAGGCATTTTCATGGAGATAAATAGAGGTCCGAAAAACATTAATTTTGATGTTTTTCATCCGTTCACAACGTAATTATTACGTAATGTCATTAAGCCCGGTTTTCACAGAGAACGGCTCAAATATATTATGCAAGATCTGGTTGATTTTGTATTTGCTGTTACATTCAAGGTTAGAACTTTCCTATGAATGCATTTTAGTTATCGAAATAGAACTTCTGAAAAACGAGTTTTCTGGGGGCCAAATATGGGCCTTATCATACCAGGTCCTTGAGGTTGGGCCCGTTAAATCGATTTAAGCCCCCCAGTAATTCATTACTGACCGTTCCAAGGCGGTAGTTCTGTTGTGGTTCTCTGTTGCCTGTTTTTGGTGTCAGAGTTTCTGTGATGTTTTACCTTATGTATGTTCTTATTATTTTTGGTTCGGTTTGGGTTGCTGAGTGGCCACCTTTCGGGAACAAGCTGCTCACTCGGTTGGCCATATGTTCTCTGTATCTTGATTATTTGTAATCTTAGTTGTTTCCAACTATGGTTTGAGGGCTGGATTTGGATTTTGATTGTTTCAGTTCCTGGTCTTTGCATACTTTTTTACCTTTAAACCCTTACCTTTGAGATCTGTGGCTAAATACTTTATGTTACCCTTTGATAAAAGGACTTGCTACATCGTTTTGGTAAAGTCTGATAAAGTTCTTGAATATACATCAAAGGAATGTTTTTCCATGCTGACTGCAGGTGCTCTTTCAAGTCATTCAAGGTCCTAATGGTATGAATCTTCCGTTTTACCGAATTCTTGAGAACAAGCCAGACATTTTCTATAGGATTTAAATCCGGACTCTGTGCCGGCCACGGAAACCATGGAATGCTATTTTCTTCATTCCATGTTTCAACCTCACGGAACCTATGGCAAGGGGCATTGTCATCCATATACCTCCAAGGTTTATCAGCCATATATTTAGTAACTACTGGCCACAAACATGTTTCAAGGTGTCAACATATTTTCTACTGTTCATATTTCCCTCTACAAATTTCAAAATTCCCATTCCATAATATGTCATTGTGCCCCACATCATCAATTTTAAAGTCCTGCCAGGTCCACCACTTAAATAGCCCAGACAAATACCATGCCACTTTTCCTCCGGCTTTCTCCACACATAAATCTTTCCATCAGGTTTGACAACTATTGTCATTTCATCACTAAAGATGATACTCTTCCACTGTCTATTCACAGTCCACAGCAATCTTTCTCTACACCATTCACAGCGCCTTTTCTTGTTGTACTCCTAACCCCCAGTGTTTTAGCAACTCTCCTCCTAGAATACCCAAGCCCATGTAATTTTCTCTTAATTGTCCTTCTAGACACAGCCCTTGGACATCTTTCATTAAACATTGATGTAATATCATCTAAAGTTTTCCGCCTGTTAATTTTTTAAATCCTTGAAAGAAGGGTGTTACCCCTCCCACTCATTTCAGAAGGCATTCCCGATCTTGGCTTGTTTTCTTTGCACTTTCTGACTGAAAATCTTTTACAAAATTTGTAGACTGTAGAGGGATTCAAGCCTAACAATCTAGAGTATTTCAGCTTTTGAAGTTCCTGAATTTAGTAGAGCCAGGATGGATGACTTCTGCTCAAGGGTGATTTCTTTTCCTCTTCTACCCATCCTTCAGATTGTATTGATTTTGTGTTTGTAAACAAATGCAGACGATTTTTATTGATCCAGATCTTACAGGCGTTTGGTTATTGGCAAATTTAAGGTGCACTCATAACTTTCTGCTACTGGTTTATACAGCAAAAACTAATCAATAATCGCCGACGTCGGCCATCTTGGAAATTGGAAATACTTTTGCCCTGTGCAAAGCCATGTCCCCTTACTCTACGGCGATTTAAGAGGGGGTAATCTTATCCGGAAAGTATTTTGAAAAATATTAACATTAGATAAACCATGAAGACTGACAGACGACGCCGAACTTAGATTACGCAAAAGCGACACAGCGAATGGGTTATTTTCCCCGTACATTGTATTTTTACCATTTGGTAAACATTCTTTATGTTGTATTTTCATTACCTGTACCTTGTATTTTTACCATGTAGCAAAGTTTATGAAAATAGAAAACAAGT
This sequence comes from Ctena decussata, assembly GCA_963989385.1. Classification (NCBI taxonomy): domain Eukaryota; kingdom Metazoa; phylum Mollusca; class Bivalvia; order Lucinida; family Lucinidae; genus Ctena; species Ctena decussata. Next base: position 70,664,731 of record OZ022501.1, on the reverse strand, counting down.
CATTATAGTTGGCAACTAAAATGGTCTAGATAGGTTTCATTTTTTTATGAGAATCTCAAGAGCAATTTAATTGTTTTAAGCAGGCCAAACACGATCATTTAGGGTAAATTTGGGTAAGTGGGTCGAAGGGGTAAGTGTGATACAGTTTTTGCGCAATAGACAAAGAATGTATTGCGTACTTACCAAGACAATAAATATTGCCGAAACAATTTTTTTTTGTTTGTTTTGAAATGATATTTCTTTGATTCTTAGGTATTCAAAAGCGTGCACATCTGAAGGTCCGGAATAGGTGTATTCATTTAGATCTATTTGCATTAAAAAAGATATAAAAGCATTGGTCAGTTTGAACAATCGTCATAAGCGTAGATCTACCATTTCATCGAGACACATAAAATCACATTACTCGAGCAAGAGAACACAAAGGTCATTGTCTTTGGTCGAGCTAAAGCATCGCTGTTTCTTACCAACGAAACAAAGTTTGTTCTATTTTTAGCGGTGCTTGAAAATTCTGTCTTGCCCATGGGCTGGGACAGCTCACACGAGCTTAAATTCTGTGTATTACTACTCGCTCAATGAAATGCGACAGGCCCGTCTCGGCGATTCTATACCTTATACATTATTTCTTAAACCAAAGAATTTCCTTCATTCTTTATAAGTCCATCATTATCTGTTTCTGTATCTTAAAATCGAAAAAGAAAAAAAAAATCCGAAATAGTCAATGTCTCACATAAGAACTGTCGAGGGTGCCGCCACTTTGAAGACGGTTACCAACTGACGTTTGCAATGACGTTGACGTTACATCACAATGGTACTTACGCTTGTGCACGTTCGCATGAAATAATAGTTCCCCGTTCAATTTGAAATAATAATCGTAGATAAGAAAAAGAATCAATAATTGGTTTCCGATGCGGACAGGGAAATCCCAACCCGAGGGCACATGGGGTATGTCGGAAACGAGGCTTGTAAATCCCAACCCCCGGGCACAAGGGGTGTGTCGGAAACTCGGCAAACCTCGTTTCCGACATACCCCATGTGCCCTCGGGTTGGGATTTCCCTGTCCGCATCGGAGACCAATGATAGATTCTATTTTTCCTGTCGTTAAATGTAACAACATCTATTAGACTAGAAATAAAATTCCTGACACTAGCTATGACTGTCGTGACGTTATGTACAGAACATATGTGTAAAAACCACATTACAAAAATGAAATAAGTTATAAAAGGGTATTTTTTGTGATAATGGAATACCTTTGTCTTGTAGTGTGGTATTTTTTATGCCCCCGAAGGAACTTCGGGTGGCATATTAAAATCGCACCGTCCGTCCGTCTGTCCGTCCGTCTTTCCGTCCGTCCGTTACAAATCGTGTCTCAGCTATATCTTTAAAACTACTGAAGCAAATTCGATGAAACTTCACAGATAGATAAAGCATAATGTGAAGGTGTGTCGCGCACAAGACTTAGATCCCTACGCCCAAGGTCAAGGCTACAATTTGGTCAGAGGTCAAATAATGTCTCAAAATCGTGTCTCAGGGATAACTTTAAAACTGCTGAAGCAAATTTGATGAAACTTCACAGATAGATAAAGCACAATGTGAAGGTGTTTCGCGCACAAGACTTAGTTCCCTACGCCCAAGGTCAAGGCCACAGTTGGGTCAGAGGTCAAATTGTGTCTCAGAATCGTGTCTCAGCAATAACTTATAAACTACTGAAGCAAATTGAATGAAACTTCACAGAAAGAAGAAGCATAATGAGAAGGTGTGTCACACATAAGATTTAGGTTACCACATTCAAGGTCAAGGTCACAATCAGGGGTCAAAGGTCAAATCTTGCCTCTGCCATAACTTGAAACCTGCTGAAGGGTCAAACTTCACAGAAAGGTAAACCATAATGAGAAGGTGTGTTATACACAATATTCATTATCCCAAATTCAAGGTCAAGGTCACAATCTGGGGTCAGAAGTCAAATGATGTCTCGGCAATTACTCAGAAAAGTACCAAAGCAAATATTGCAGAAAGATAAAGCCTACTGAGAAGATTTTCCATTCAAAAGACATATGTTTCCACATCCAAGGTCAAGGTCATAGCCAGAGGTCAAAGATCAACTCATTTATCCTCAATTACTTAAAAGCTACTGAATCAAACTTCATTAATTTTCATGAAAAGGGAAACAATAATGAGATGATGCACAAATTATGGTTTTGTTGCCCAAGGCCAAGGTCACACTCACAAATAAGAATGTATGTCATGTGCAAGACTCAGGCTCCACGCTCAAAGTCAAGGTCACAACCAGGACTCAAAGGTCAGTTTAAGGGGCCTTCGGGGGGGCATGTGTTACACACTGTAACATTTCTTGTTCTGTATGAAAATTTTCAATACACTTCAACAACACTAGCGGCCTACATAGAACTATCAATACGTAACGCTATTACAATCTGACGTGATGTCAGGTTTTTTTTTTTTTTTTTTTTTTTTTTTTTGTGAAGTTTCAATCATAATTATTGCTGGTCAGTTCTTTTTGTTTCAGTCTTCATATTTCTTTTCAAACAGGTGGTAAATAAAAGAATGGTCAAAACTGTTCAGGGCTTTACAATTTCTGTATTATTTGAAAACTTTCATGCTACACCGGGAAACAGGTGATGGAAGCTGTACCATTTATTTCAATATATTGGGGTAACTGGGGCTCCGATGTTTTGAATTTACGAATAATTCAGGTATGTATCTACATGTAGAAGCTCATGGAATAAGTTGAACACTGTTGGTATTTAGAATCTTGCTTGGAGCAACCCGATATAACAAAAGATCAGTTAGCTCATGTTCACATAATAAACTGGACTTGAAACTTTACAGTTTGGCTTTACTCCACCCACTTTACTTCGTTGTATTATTTATTAAAGTCTCCATAGTCCTACCAGTGGTAAAATCGTCGAAATATAAATCATTATAAAATCAGCCTTCAGATTTGATGAGAATATGGCGTTTGATGCTTTTTTTAACATAAAACTGACAAAAAAGAAGGAAAAAGGTATTTTGAAAAAAAACTAAGTCTCTCGCTCTAAAAATGCGGATTTCGTCTCTGGTTCCCCGTTAAGCAATGAAATAATGCAACAGCGGCACAATCAATGGAGTCCTTGCCCTACAGTTTTGAACATTGTATTTTTATCACATTTTAAAACACCTGTACCTTGTATTTCTACTTCTTGTACCTTGTGTTTTTACCATGTAATAAAGCTTGCAAAATCAAAAATACATGTCATTTTAGTTGGCAACTAAAAATACCTAGATATACATGTATTATTTTATTTTTTTTATGACAAACTCAAGGACGTTTTGATTTTTCCAAAGCCGGCCAATCATAATCAATGACGAAACTATAGAAGCTTGCAGCGATACCCCACGATAAAATGTTTCATGCTGACAGAGTAAAGGGGCCTTTAATTTATTAAACACTCTTTGCATAGTATTATGTTTTATTTTCTTCATGCACGAATTCATCGTAATAATGACGACATTTAAACAACAATGTCAAAGGCAGAGTTTAATTATACTCGGGGAAAAATACTTACAAAGGAAATTAAGTGGGTGGGTATTTAAATAGTAACATTGAATGAGCATACTGGTCCTTTTGCTAATGTCAGTTCTTTGTATATAGTATTTGAAAATTTTATCATACTGCTTTTGCATAAATCAATTAATGAATATGAAAAATAACTTGAGCCCACTGTAAATAACTGAAATGCCGGAATAAAGTTTATCCCTGTATTATTTTCTTTGCTATCTACAACCGATATTATAAAAAAAAGGAACAAAACGTTTTTATTTCTACGTTTCTCTGACCTGAAGCACAAATGAGCCGCGACATTACAAAACCAACAATGTGGTTGTGCGCCTAGCGCAGACTCAGACCAGCCTGGGCGTCCGCCCAGTTTGATCAGACTCTTCGTTAGTGCTCAAAGGGTAGCTAAGGGTCTAAGCTACCTCCATGCGGACAGCGAAGGCTCTGATCAGACTGGGCGGATGCCCAGGTTGATCTGAGTCTGCGCTGGGCGCACAACCACACTGTTGGTTTGTCGTGTCGCGGCTCAAATGGTTTCATCTGCAACCTAAACTCGTGCATTTTTCTCTTATACTCAAAATGAATTAAATTTGAAATGCTTAAAATTCATTCACAATTAGTGTCCCACTTACCCCAAATGATGAGGATAAGTGGGACAGTTGACTGCATAGTATTAATGCTACACTGTTATTTAACATGCATTAGTACAACGAAATCATGTGATGGGGATCTTTAAATTGCCAACATATTTGTTCTCATTCTATGATATCAGCCTGTGAAAGCAGGTGTTTTTCCAATAAGTGCCCCACTTGCCCCAATTTCTCCTATATAGTAGCAAAATTGTAATGAAAACCTTACAGCGGCGATATCTCACGACAGGATTTCACACGAATATAGAGCGGCGGGCCTTTATTGGCTGACTTTGACGTGAAATCATCAAGAATGAAGCATGCTTGCCCACCAGACTGCATATAGATTCATTAAACAGCTTTATATCTTTATGGAAGTCTCTAGAAACCCTTTTCGTTGCTCGTATGTAACGTGCACTGCAGATATAACTTTAGTTTGACATTTCAAACTGTGAGTGACTATCGTATTTTGACATTCGAAATTCTGTTTTGACATTCAACTGGCGCCGAATATCATATTGACATTCACAAAATCCTACCTTGACATTCATTCGAACTGAAACCGAATATCGTTTTTAATATACTCAAAATCTTATTTTTACATTCGCACTCAGGCAGAAGATCGTATTTTGTCATTCAAAATACTATTTTAACCCTCGAGCAGAATATCGCGGTTTTACATTCAAAATCCTACTTTGACATTCGCACTAGAACCGAATATGGTATTTTGACATTCAATTTCCTATGTATACATCCGCACTGAGGCCGAATATTATATTTCGACATTTGAGACTCTTTTTGGCTTCAACTGAAACAGTGTATTGTATTTTGACATACGCACTGAGGCAGAATATCGTATTTTGACATTCCGAATGGTACGTTGACATTTGCACTGGGACGAATATCCTATTTTGTCTTTCAAAATCATAATACTATAGTCGGCGTCAGTATAAATGTCAAAATCGTACATTGAATGTCAAAATAAGATTTCGAATGTCAGCCTCAGTGCGAATGTCAAAGCACGATTTTGTTCTTCAAAATCATAATACTATAGTCGGCGTCAGTATAAATGTCAAAATCGTACATTGAATGTCAAAATAAGATTCCGAATGTCAGCCTCAGTGCGAATGTCAAAGCACGATTTGGAATGTCCAAACACGGTTGTTGGCTCTAGTGCGAATGTCAAAATACGAGTTGGGATGTCATAATGCGATATGTTGCCTCAGTGCGAGTGTCAAAATATAAGTTTGAACGTCAGAATACGATATTCTGCTACAGTTCGAATTTCACACTAGATTTCTGCATGCCAAATTACGATATTTGGCTTCAGTAGGAGTTTGAAATACCAAAATACGTTATTCTGCCTCAGTGTGAATGTCTAAATAGGAATTTGAATGTTGAAATTGCAAATTCGAGCTCAGGTGGAATGTCGAGAAATGAAAAACGAAACACGACAATCGAAAGACAAACCTTCACCTTCCTACTGCACCTTCCTAATTTATAATATATTTCAATAGAACGATCCAGTAGCTACAAGTTATGATTTTAAATACATTGTGTTATATAGTTTGCTGTTCATGAGATGTAGCTGAAAAGTAAAAACACAAGATTCATCAAAGAGAAATTTAAGTGTATTTTTGTGAGATGTACATGAGAATGGGGGTGGGGTGGGGGGGGGTAGTGGTTAAAGCGGGAAACCTCTGTGCAGAAGATCCCAGCTCTTAATCCAATGAACTATCAAGTGAACACCTGTCTGTACATAGGTACATGGCTCGAATCAGGGAAGGTAAAATGCAGCAAAAGGAAAGGACTAGGCAATGTCTTTCATATACCATTCCCAAGACATATGACATTTTACACCGCATTATCGGCACGTCTAAAATCGTAAAATACAAGTTTAATTCATTTGTCAAAAAAAAAAAAATTCACCTCTAGTTAGCCTACATGCGCCGAAGGTACACAAGTGAGCTTTTGGTATAGCCATGTCTGTCTCGGCCATTGTCCTTTGGCCGTTTGTCAATATTTTCAAACATCAGATGTTTGAAATATTGCATTATATTTTTGGGTACTTTACTGACATCTTTGTTTTAGATTAAAATACTTCTTCGTCGCCTCCTCAGCGTCCCTCTTTGCTGTCATGAACATCCTTAATACAGACGTTCGTTTTATTATTCATATATAATAACTGAGAATTTAAATATCAGATGTTTAAAATATTGCATCGTATTTTGGGTACTTTACTTACATCTTTGTTTGAGATTAAAATACTTCTTCGTCGCCTTCTCAGCGTCCCTCTCTTTGCTGTCATGAACATCCTTAATACAGACGTTTTATTGTTCATTTATAATTAACTGAGAATTTAAATATCAGATGTTTGAAATATTGCATCGTATTTTGGGTACTTTACTTACATCTTTGTTTGAGATTAAATACTTCTTCGTCGCCTCCTCAGCGTCCCTCTTGGCTGTCATGAACATCCTTAATACAGACTTTTTATTATTCATTTATAATAATTGAGAATTTTAAATATCTGGGCCTAGTTGTTCAAAACTAACGACGTCGTTAGTTAACGTGACGTTAAAATTTCTAACATTAATAACTCAAATATGCCAATATTTTTTGTTGAAAAAATGTGAGAAGCTTTTGCAGTAAGCTTCTCACATATTTTCAACAAAAAATATCAGTGTATTTGGCTATAAAGTCCTAAAACACTTAACGAGTTGACCTCTTAACGAGGCCGTTAGCCTAACGATGCTTTGAACAACTCGGCCCAGATGTTTGAAATATTGCATCGTATTCTGGGTACTTTACTTACATCTTTGTTTGAGATTTATATACTTCTTCGTCGCCTCCTCAGCGTCCCTCTATGCTGTCATGAACATCCTTAATACACACGTTTTATTATTCATTTATAATAATTGATAATTTAAATATCAGATGTTTGAGATTAGAATACTTCTTCGTCGCCTCCTCAGCGTCCCTCTCTTTGCTGTCATGAACATCCTTAATACAGACGTTTTATTATTCATTTATAGTAACTGAGAATTTAAATATCAGATGTTTGAAATATTGCATCGTATTCTGGGTACTTTACTTACATCTTTGTTTGAGATTTATATACTTCTTCGTCGCCTCCTCAGCGTCCCTCTTTGCTGTCATGAACATCCTTAATACACACGTTTTATTATTCATTTATAATAATTGATAATTTAAATATCAGATGTTTGAGATTAAAATACTTCTTCGTCGCCTCCTCAGCGTCCCTCTTTGCTGTCATGAACATCCTTAATACAGACGTTTTATTATTCATTATGATAACTGAGAATTTAAAAATCAGATGTTTGAAATATTGCATCGTATTTTTGGGTACTTTACTTACATCTTTGTTTGAGATTAAAATACTTCTTCGTCGCCTCCTCAGCGTCCCTTTTTGCTGTCATGAACATCCTTAATACAGACGTTTTATTATTCATTTATAATAACTAAGAATTTAAATATCAGATGTTTGAAATATTGCATCGTATTTTTGGTACTTTACTTACATCTTTGTTTGAGATTAAAATACTTCTTCGTCGCCTCCTCAGTGTCCCTCTCTTTGCTGTCATGAACATCCTTAATACAGACGTTTTATTATTCATTTATAATTAACTGAGAATTTAAATATCAGATGTTTGAAATATTGCATCGTATTTTGGGTACTTTACTTACATCTTTGTTTGAGATTAAATACTTCTTCGTCGCCTCCTCAGCGTCCCTCTTGGCTGTCATGAACATCCTTAATACAGACTTTTTATTATTCATTTATAATAATTGAGAATTTTAAATATCTGGGCCTAGTTGTTCAAAACTAACGACGTCGTTAGTTAACGTGACGTTAAAATTTCTAACATTAATAACTCAAATATGCCAATATTTTTTGTTGAAAAAATGTGAGAAGCTTTTGCAGTGCAAAAGCTTCTCACATATTTTCAACAAAAAATATCAGTGTATTTGGCTATAAAGTCCTAATCCACTTAACGAGTTGACCTCTTAACGAGGCCGTTAGCCTAACGATGCTTTGAACAACTCGGCCCAGATGTTTGAAATATTGCATCGTATTCTGGGTACTTTACTTACATCTTTGTTTGAGATTTATATACTTCTTCGTCGCCTCCTCAGCGTCCCTCTATGCTGTCATGAACATCCTTAATACACACGTTTTATTATTCATTTATAATAATTGATAATTTAAATATCAGATGTTTGAGATTAGAATACTTCTTCGTCGCCTCCTCAGCGTCCCTCTCTTTGCTGTCATGAACATCCTTAATACAGACGTTTTATTATTCATTTATAGTAACTGAGAATTTAAATATCAGATGTTTGAAATATTGCATCGTATTCTGGGTACTTTACTTACATCTTTGTTTGAGATTTATATACTTCTTCGTCGCCTCCTCAGCGTCCCTCTTTGCTGTCATGAACATCCTTAATACACACGTTTTATTATTCATTTATAATAACTAAGAATTTAAATATCAGATGTTTGAGATTTAAATACTTCTTCGTCGCCTCCTCAGCGTCCCTCTTTGCTGTCATGAACATCCTTAATACAGACGTTTTATTATTCATTATGATAACTGAGAATTTAAAAATCAGATGTTTGAAATATTGCATCGTATTTTTGGGTACTTTACTTACATCTTTGTTTGAGATTAAAATACTTCTTCGTCGCCTCCTCAGCGTCCCTTTTTGCTGTCATGAACATCCTTAATACAGACGTTTTATTATTCATTTATAATAACTAAGAATTTAAATATCAGATGTTTGAAATATTGCATCGTATTTTTGGTACTTTACTTACATCTTTGTTTGAGATTAAAATACTTCTTCGTCGCCTCCTCAGTGTCCCTCTCTTTGCTGTCATGAACATCCTTAATACAGACGTTTTATTATTCATTTATAGTAACTGAGAATTTAAATATCAGATGTTTGAAATATTGCATCGTATTCTGGGTACTTTACTTACATCTTTGTTTGAGATTTATATACTTCTTCGTCGCCTTCTCAGCGTCCCTCTTTGCTGTCATGAACATCCTTAATACAGAGGTTTTATTATTCATTTATAATAACTGAGAATTTAAATATCAGATGTTTGAAATATTGCATCGTATTTTTGGGTACTTTACTTACATCTTTGTTTGAGATTAAAATACTTCTTCGTCGCCTCCTCAGCGTCCCTTTTTGCTGTCATGAACATCCTTAATACAGACGTTTTATTATTCATTTATAATAACTAAGAATTTAAATATCAGATGTTTGAAATATTGCATCGTATTTTGGGTACTTTACTTACATCTTTGTTTGAGATTAAAATACTTCTTCGTCGCCTCCTCAGCGTCCCTTTTTGCTGTCATGAACATCCTTAATACAGACGTTTTATTATTCATTTATAATAACTAAGAATTTAAATATCAGATGTTTGAAATATTGCATCGTATTTTGGGTACTTTACTTACATCTTTGTTTGAGATTAAAATACTTCTTCCTCGCCTCCTCAGCGTCCTCTTTGATGTCATGAACATCCTTTATACAGAGGTTTTATTATTCATTTATGATAACTGAGAATTTAAATATCAGATGTTTGAAATATTGCATCGTATTTTGGGTACTTATCTTACATCTTTGTTTGAGATTAAAATACTTCTTCGTCGCCTCCTCAGCGTCCTCTTTGATGTCATGAACATCCTTAAAATTGACGTTTGTTTTAATTTTCATTTATTATAACTGAGAATTTAAAAATCAGATGTTTGAAATATTGCATCGTATTTTGGGTACTTTACTTACATCTTTGTTTGAGATTAAAATACTTCTTCGTCGCCTCCTCAGCGTCCCTCTTTGCTGTCGTGAACATCCTTAATACAGACGTTTTATTATTCATTTATAATAACTGAGAATTTAAAAATCAGATGTTTGACATATTGCATCGTATTTTGGGTACTTTACTTACATCTTTGTTTGAAATTAAAATACTGCTTCCTCGCCTCCTCAGTGTCCCTCTTTGCTGTCATGAACATCCTTAATACAGAGGTTTTATTATTCATTTATAATAACTGAGAATTTAAATATCAGATGTTTGAATCATTGCATCGTATTTTGGGGTACTTTACTTACATCTTTGTTTGAGATCAAAATACTTCTTCGTCGCCTCCTCAGTGTCCCTCTTTGCTGTCATGAACATCCTTAATGCAGAGGTTTTATTATTCATTTATAATAACTGAGAATTTAAATATCAGATGTTTGAAATATTGCATCGTATTCTGGGTACTTTACTTACATCTTTGTTTGAGATTAGAATACTTCTTCGTCGCCTCCTCAGCGTCCCTCTTTGCTGTCATGAACATCCTTAATACTGACGTTTTATTATTCATTTATAATAACTGAGAATTTAAATATCAGATGTTTGAAATATTGCACCACATTTTTGGGTACTTTACTTACATCTTTGTTTGAGATTAAGATACTTCTTCGTCACCTCCCGGGCATCCCTCTTTGCTGTCATGAACATCCTTAATATAGACGTTTTATTATTCATTTAAAAACAGTTAAAAAGTTTATAATAACTGAGAATAAAATTTTGCATCGTATTCTGGGTAAATTACTTACGTCTTTGTTTGAGATTAAATTACTTCTTCGTCGCCTCCTCAGCGTCCCTCTTTGCTGTCATGAACATCCTTAATACAGACGTTTATTATCCCCCGCCGAGGGATATAGTTTTCTCCATGTCCGTCCGTCATTCTGTCTGTCTGTCCGTCCTTCCGTCCGTCCGTCCGGAGCCATAACTAAGTAACCATTGGACGGAATTTCATGAAACTTAAAATGAATGTATATCACTGTAACGCGCTGCGGCACATGAAGTTTCATTAGACTGGCTTTAGTAATGCATTAGTAATTGCCCCTTTATTTGCTTAAAATCAATGAAACGATCCATAACTAAGTAACCACTGAGCGGAATTTCTTGAAACTTAAAATAAGTATATATCACTATAACACACTGCTGCACATGAAGTTTCATCACACTGGCTTCAGTAATGCATGAGTTATTGCCCTTTAATTAACTTGAAATCAATGAAATTAGCCTTAACTAAGTAATTACTCGGCAGAATTTCATGAAACTTAAAATAAATATATATCACTATGATGTGACTTAAAATAAATATATATCACTATGATGTGCTGACGCACATGAAGTTTCCTCAGACTGGATTCAGTTATGCATGAGTTATTGCCCTTTAATTGACCCGCCCGTCCTTCTGTCTGTCCATCCGGAGCCATAACTAAGTAACCACTGGACGGAATTTCATGAAACTTAAAATAAGTATATATCACTATAACACGCTGCGGCACATGAAGTTTCATCAGACTAGCTGCAGTAATGCATGAGTTATTGCCCCTTTATTCGCTTAAAATCAATGAAATGAGCCATAACTAAGTAACTACTGAGCGGAATTTCATGAAACTTAAAATAAGTATATATCACTATAACGTGCTGTGGCACATAAAGTTTCATCACACTAGTTTCAGTAATGCATGAGTTATTGCCCTTTAACTTGAAATCAATGAAATGAGCTGTAACTAAGTAACCACTGGGCAGAATTTCATGAAACTTAAAATAAGTATATATCACTATTATGTGCTGATGCACATGAAGTTTCCTCAGACTGGATTTAGTAATGCATGAGTTATTGCCCTTTAATTGACTTAAAATCAGTGAAATGAGGCATAAACAAGTAACCAATACTTCAGGGAATTTAAACTGAATAAAAATGCATCACCATTAGTGGATATGCACATAGAGTTTCATCAGAATGGCATCAAAAGTGCATGAATTATTGACCTTGGATCAATGCGAGATTGCCATTTCCAGCCATAACTAACTTATCAATGAATAGAATTCTATGAAAATTATACAAAATATGTATCACCATAACACATTGGTGCATCTTACAGTTTGTCAGAATTGCTTCAGTAAGCAATGAGTTATTGCCCTTGAATAGGCTTAAAATCAACAAATTGAGTCATAACTAAGTAACCAATAAATGGAATTTCATGACACTTATAATAATTATATATTGTCATGACAAGGCAGTGCACATTAAGTTTTGTCATAATGGCATGTGACGTGATTTCTATATTGAGACGCATATTTACAGAGCTCTAAAAATTTGGAATAAAAATATGAAAATGTGATACTTTGGTCGCTATTTTTGGATAATATGGGAATACTAATGTTTCTCCTTCATGTCGAGCAATGTGGTTCTACAAAAAACTGAAAATAGAGTGAGGAAAAAGAAAAAGAAAAAACGTTCGGCGAGTTCACCATTAAGCGAATTAGAGCGACCCGTTAAATCTGGTTGTGTGAGCGATAACGGAGATCGGAACAGTACAAACAATGGGGTTAGTGGTAGCGGTGTAACTGACCAATATAAACAGTACTTCAGTGACGGTTTCAAATTCGATAACGTTGTGGTGCCAAATATGGCTTTTTCGCAACCGTTTGGTGGGTTTTCTTTCTCAAGCCAGAACTCTTCCCCCTTCCCACACAATCACCACCCATGCAAGCTATGCCGACAATGTTAGGGGGTCCGCCCTTGAGCAGCCAACCTCCTGAATGGGCTGCAGTTTTGATGAATGATGTCAAGGCTATCAAGTCCCAAGTTTCTAAAATAGAGAACATTGAGAAAACTATGAATCAAATATGTGGCAAAATCAAAGATCTGGAGGTGAATGTCGGGAACATTGATAAGCGTTTATCAACAGTTCAAAAGTCATGTTCATTCATAAGTAGCCAACATGATGATCATAAAAAGGAACTAGAAACTGCCAAGCGTGAGTTGAAAAGAATGAAAACGACATGTGATAGCCTTGAGAAAAACACAAAAACTCTCCAGAACGACAAATCGACCCTGGAATCCAAATTAAATGACCTGGAATATAGGTCAATGAGGGATAACCTTATGTTCTATGGTGTGCCAGAGCAAGAAAACGAAGACTGCGAAAACCGTATCAAAGCGCTGATTGCAGAAAAGTTAGAACTATCCCAGGCTGGGAGCATATCCTTTGATCGTGTGCACAGGGTCGGGCCTTTCAGTCATGGAAAAATAAGGCCCATTGTTGCCAAATTCATTACAAGGAGCGAGAAGTCGTCAGAACCAAGTCATTTGAACTTTCTGAAAAACTAAAGGCCGAAAAAATCGGCATCGGCGCCCAGTGGCCTAAACAAATGAGAGAAACGAGAAAATCCCTTCATGCTATCATGCAACAAGAACGAGCCAAAGGGAATACCGCTAAAATAGTAAAAGATAAACTGTAAAGCCCCAGTCACACACACACATTACGGATAGGGCGGATAGTTGCGGATAAAATCCTCAGTTTATCCGCAGAATTTGTAGGCGTGGCCTAATTTTATTTAATGAATTTACGGATATAGTTACCAATAGATGCGTATGGATACGGATAGGTACGAACTACTAACCTTCCGTTACCTTCTGTAACCTTTAGATGCGGATAAATACCTTCAGATGCGGACTGTTGCGCATGCCTAACGGATAGAAGAATAGAAAAGATTAACTGCGACGTCCACATCTGTGTCTACTCCTTGTATGCTCCAGTCACACACACACATACGGATTGTGCGGATACTACGGATGGCCCGTCCGTATCTATCCGTTTTATCCGTAATGGATCCGTATCAGATCCGCAGAGTCCGTAACTGTCCGTATCATATCCGCAGAGTCCGCAGGATCCGCATCGAAATTTTGAAAAGTTTCAAAATTCGGGCGCGGATGAGTAAACCGTAATGGTGCGTTACTAAACGCATATATCCTCATCTATCCGTATATAATCCGTGTCGCATACGTATCTATTCCGTATCTTATCCGTTATTGAACCTATCATTCCGCAGTCCCACTCCAAGTTGAGGACCAATACGGTTTCAATCGGATCGTTACCTTTAGTTACGCAAGTTACGTTTCTCGTTCGGCGTACTGTAACGGACTGTTTTCTACAGTTACGTTTCAATACAAAAAGGTTGCGTTCCAATACTGACAGGTACCTACAGGATGGTTTGGAGAGGCGGCAACACCAGTAGGGGGGGGGGGGGGTATGGAACGCCACAACTGTCTTATATTCGGACATGTCATTATGTTATATGGACAAGCATTATATGGTGTTCAGTTACATTATGTTTCGTCAGTTTGACATGCTGTCTTTCTCATTCGTTATTATATGCTGTTCATTTTCAATTTGTCTTGCCTGAAAGCCATAATATCATCTCGGTGTAACATGCTGTCTTCTTTACTCGTCATTATATGTTGTTCATTTTCATTATGTATTGTCTGAAAATCATTATACCTTGTCAATTTGACATGTTGTCTTCTTCACTCGTTATTATATGTTGTTCATTTTCATTATGTATTGTCTTAAAGTCTTTATTAGTCAGCTTAACAGGTTGTCTTCTCCACTCGTTATTATATGCAGTTCATTTTGCATTTTATCTTGTTAGAAAGCCTTTATGTCATGTCTGAAAACCATTATATCCTGTCAGTTTTACATGCTGTCATCTTCACTCGTTTTTATGAGCTGTTCATTTTCATTGTGTCTCGTCAGTTCGACACGCTGTCTTTTTCAGTCGTTATTATATGCTTTTCATTTTCACTATGTCTTGTTAAAATCACATAACGTCTTGTCAGTTGGACATGTTGTCTTGTCCACTTATTATTGCGTGTTGTACATTTTCATTATGCCTTGTTAAAAAATAGTATGTCTTGTTAGTTTGACATGTTCTCTTGTCAAGTCTTGTGTTGTGGGGCGCTGTGGGGTGGGACGTGCCGGTTGGCAGGACAAACAGGAATAGAATACTTTACCTCTAACATCTTATCTGCCCTGAACCCTCTCCCAGGACCCCACCCTACCTCTTCCCTAGCCTACCCTTCACTACCCTAACTCACCATTTTCCACCAAACCATTCTCACCATACCCTCATACCCAAGGTCAAAAATGAAAAATGCTTAATAATTCGAAACCCTTAAGTGAGACAGTTACTGAAAGTATAAAGAGGCACTCCACAAGCCTCAGCCCCATCTAACCACCACCACATACCATTCCCTCCCCTCCCATGATCTGCTCTGCTTTACTCCATTTTACTCTACCCTACATACACCCAACAATACCCAAACCAAGCCCCATCCTTACGCCTACCTCCTCTATACGCACCAATATCTCAACCTCTTTCCCTACCCCTACCCTTCTCTATCCTACTATTCGTTATGCTAACACCTATGCCTACGCCCACACATATTCAACCCAATGCTTCCACCTACCCTTACAATCCCACAACAAACCCTCATCCATCCCAATCCCATCCAGTCCTCTTCCATCCCAATCCCACCCAGTCCTCTTCCCATATCCCGTCCTACCCTACATTACCATAGCCAAATGCTCCAAGCCTTACCCAGATATCCACCCCACCATTTGTTCTTCCCCATGCCATGCAATCCAAACCCCTTCACATACCTTACCTTACCTACTCTTCCCCTCCTCACTCCACCCCGTTTACGCCCGTCCCACCCAAACCCTCTTATACCATATCCTATCATACACTACACGATCTTACGAACATGCTCTCGGCTCCACCCTAATCCCAATGTCAACACTTGTTCTTTCCCACACCGTGCCATCCAAACCTCTTCACTCACCCTACCCTACTTACCACACCCCCAGTCTATAACTACCACAACCAAACCCCTACTCTTGATGGTTACCCGCCCGAAACCACTCCCATCCAGATCCCTATTCCCGCCACTAACGGTTCTATACACAACGCCAGCCAAACTCATTCACCTATCCTTCCGAAGTTTACACACTCACCACTACCCCACCACCACTCCTTCCTCACAGCCATTCTTACCCCTCTCACTACCCATATCTTTCCTTACCCTATCCTGTTTACCCTACCCACTTTATCCCCACAACTCCAAGCATACACTCTACCCATCCAAAACAACCCCAGCCCATTCTCCTACCCTACCTTCCCACTCATTCATACCACAAATTTCCATATCCACGCCCCTGCCCTATGTATGATTTAGAATACCATGACTGCTATCCCCTTCTCCCTCCCCCCAACGCTAATCTACCGTGTAATACACAAGCAACGACAGGCATGCAGGCAGACCGGAAGATAAATAGACGGATTTCGGGAGGAACTAGAAAATGTGTTTATGAAACACTATGCCCCTTATGTTTGCCTCTAAAAAGGGTTCGCTTTGCAGAAAGGGGTATTAACCGGTTCGTTTACATCTTAGTCGGATATTTTGTTCGCAAGCACGGCTTATTTTTCATGAATATGCCACACATAGAATTTCAAGTTCCTTTCTCTAATAGTTCTTGATTGTATGTAAGGGTACTTTTGTACCATAGGCTTCAATGCACTAAGTCGAAAAAGGGGCCTTACTCGATCAAAAATTAACATTTTTCTGTTTCTAAAGTAAATCATCTACACCTTGGACAATGTCTTCCTCCACAAAATCATGATCCTAACATCAGGGGCTCTCGGGATATTTTGTCAACAAGGTTCCATAGACTTAAATGCACTAATTTGAAAAAGGGACATAACTCGGTCAAAAATTCACAATTTTTTTCAGGTCATCTACACCTTGGGCAATGTCTTCCTGCAAAAATAATGATCCTAGCATCAGGGGTTCTCGATTATCTAGTTATGGCGCGCACAAGACTTGTAGGGAAAAATGATCAAAGGGGCATGACTTGGAAACTAAGGAAGGGGGAGCAACCATTCTTATACGCGACTATACAAACTGTCCCAACCTAATACATATTCCTACCATATTTCACGAAGATATCCCAAACGATTTCTGAGTTATTGCGCGCACAAGAATGTTTACGGACGGACGGACGGACAGACAGACGGAAGGACAGTGCCATGACATAATACGTCCGTTTTTTTTTTTCAAAACGGGCATGTAAAAACTAGGGATGATGATAAAGAATAAGTTTATTTTAGGAATTTTGCCTTTTAGAGTGTTTATTTTGACATAATGGGTTTGTTGTCTCCCATAAGCTAGTGACTATTTTCTAATTCAGTTTTAGTGGAAACATTTACTTAGTAATGCGGCAGATCAATAATACATGTATGTGAATGCTTGTATAGCACTTTTTGTAAATGTACGCACTTGCGGGCCTGCTGTTGTAAAACAATTGTAGTTAATATCAAAACATTACTATAAATATGGGGGTCTGGGGGTCGCAGCCCCCCCCCCCCCCCCCAGAAGACAGCCACATTTTAAAAACGCATTTCAAATGGAATTAACTGCAGGCTATTTTGTTTTTGTTTTGGAAAGTTTGGGTGGAGCCAGATTATTTAATTTTTCACTTATTTTCGAGGCAAGAATATTTATTTAAATCCCCTCATGAACCAATTCATACTCTAACATCTTCGTTTGGGGGTTTGAGGGAGGTATAAAGGGATCAGAGAGGCAAGTGAGATTTAATGTGAATTTCTAACATCTTGGGCTGACAAAAGTCTACCCATACCTATACTTACCGTACTCTTTCTACCATTCCTATGTCATCCCCAAAACTCCCAGCATATACTCCACCCATCCCAATCAACCCCAGCCCATTCTCCTACCCTACTTACCCACCCATTCACACCACAAAACCCCGCATCCTGGCCCCTGCCCTATGTATTACTTAGCATACCCTGACTCCAAATGCTCCCGCCCTAAGCTACTGTTTAATACACGAGCAACGGCACACAGAAAGATGAATGGATGGATCTCGGGAAGAATAAAAAAAAAGTGATGAGCTGACAGACAAATGGCCGATCAGATGGATGCGCATATGCACGGATGGACAGCTGGACTGGCAGACATACACATACACACATATACTGACAGGCAAATCGGCGATCGGAAAGATGCATGGATAGACCTACAGAAATACACGCACATATATAAACATATGGACAGACGGACAGACGCATGCATGTCCTTGCACTGCGCCAAAACCCCGAATGATTGACGGGCGGATGGATGGAATGCTGGACGGACGACACTCAAACACTATTTTATTGTCTAGTGAATATTCCGTGTAGGTACTGTACTACCGGACGCCCTAACAGTTACCGGGTTTCTGGTACAGGGTTTTATCGATTTCTGGTGCAGGTTTTATCAAGGCAACAACATAACGTTTTAACACAACAACATATAATGATGACTTAACTGCAGGTTAAGATAAGTTGAAATGATACTCTATGAATGAACTATGTTGATTTAATCGCATAGAATGATTCTTTAACTTTACATAGCGGCAAGTTAATGCAAAAAATCAGCCAGTTAACAAGACAACATGACAGATTGAGAAAACATGATGATTTTCTGACAAAACATAATGGAGAGTAACAGCATCAAATAACAAACAAAAAAGACAGTACAAAAAGCGACTAGATGAAATTGGGTTCTGAAAATACATAATGAAAACGAACAGCCTACAGCTGCACGTTAAAAAGACCGAATGACAAACTGATAAAGCACGATGGTTTCTGACAAGGCATAATGGTTTCCCAACAAGACATAATGGTTTTCTGACAGTACATACCAGAAGAGAACAGCATATACTCACGAGTCAACCAGACAACATGTCATGGTGGCAAGACATTACGGTTTTCTGAGAAGCAATTATGAAAATCAGCAGTATACAATAGCGAGTTAACCCGACAGCATATCAAACTGACAAGAGATCACAGTTTTCAGACAAAACTTTATAGAAATGAACAATATAGTAGTGTTTGTCAAAAGAACGTAATGACATGTCCGAATGTAAGATAGTTGCGGCGTTCCATAGGGGGGGGGGGGGGGGGGGGGGGGGCAAAGCACTGCTATAACAGAGAGGCCGGGTCGGTGCAATGGCAGTGACGTATGGTGCAGTTATGGTGCGATGTTATGTTTTTATTTGTAACAGTGAGGTCATCTTTTCATGAACTTGCATATGGCAAAAGTAGGGCCATCATTTCATAAACGTAATAATATTTGACTTTTATCAATTCGAATTAGTTGTCCAATGTAGGACAAAGTAATTCTTTAATAAATTCCAATTAGTTGTCCAATATAGGACAAAGTTTAATGGTGAAATGAAGCAATAAATATCTTCTGGTCAGGGGACTTCCATACGAACCTAACTACCAACTAATTGTGTGCACCGCGGCGGAGGGTGAGGGTGAAGGTTTGGGCCCAGTAAAACCGGTTAAAACCCCCACTAGTTATTACTGACCGTCCCAAGGCGGTACTTTCGTTGTGGTTGCATTTGTTTTATGTTCGGTGCTGTTTGATTTATTGTGTTCTCATTTTAACCCTTCTATAATAAAAATAGAAAATAGGTGAAAATAGTTGTTGATTGTTTTTCGCATAATTTGCTTAGTCTGTTGTAACCCTTCCTATTTAGTTCAATAAAGATAGCTGAGTTGCCACCTATTTTGGAAAGAGCTGCTGACTCGGCTTATCACTTGTAATTTATTGTTTGTTGGGATGTCTTTGTCAATCTTTCCCTTTGATGTTGGGGATAGGGTTCGGGATCTGATTCAGTCAGTTCCTGAAGTGTAGTTACTCTTTAAATTTGAGTAGCCGAAACTTCGAAGATGGCCCATGTTCCTTCTTTCGAATGTGTTTGTGCTCTTGAATGAACTCTTTTAGATTTCTATTTTTTACTCCAGTGCCACTGGTGTCGTGCTGTGCGGCGACCGTAAAACGTCTCCCCGTACGTCATCTGTAGTGTAGATTATATATATTTTTTCCTTTGAGGTCAAGAAAATATTCTGAGAAATCAGAAAATTTTGATTGGTTTAGATTTAAAATCTAAAAATAAACACTTTAAAAACCTAGGTTAAATTTTTATATCATGCTGAAGATTTAAGAGAATAAGTTTAGCAGACGTTATGTATTTTATTGCACTCAAAAATACAACTTCTAATCCAAAATTTACGTTGTATTAGTATAATGTTGTTATGATATGCATATAGAAACAAACACGTAGATAGGATAATATAACTAGTTTTTACGTTATGATCCACCGGTCACACGGACTTTATCAGCATTGACTCAACGTTGATTCAGCGTTATAACGTTGAATCAACGTTTATTCAATGTTGATTCAGGGCTGTGTGCCTGCTGGGGACTCTCAGTAGTACACCATGTTGTTTGGTTGGCATATGCAGGAATTTTATTGTTGTACATTTAAATATCTTGTCATTCGCATGAATACTCTTTTGCTTCTCGGTAAATGTTCATCTCACTTTTGGTTTGTAGGCTATAAACATTGTGTAGTGTTTAATGCTGAATAAAGTATTCTGTATTCTGTATAATCTCTTCAGTAGTGCATGATTTAATGCCCTTCAATTGATTTAAAATCCACAAATTAGCCATTAGTAGGGTGCTGACAAACAAAATTTCTTGTAACCGAATTTAAAATGTATCATTATAGTGCTGTGATGCTGAGGCAAGTGTTTAAGAAGAACAGCTTCAGCTTATGCCTTACTTATCCCAGAGATATTGCCCTTGATTTTATGTACAATCCACAAGTTCAACCTCCTAAGTAACCGGTGAAAATTTTTTTATGAAACTTAAAATTTTATGAAACTTAAAACAACCATAAACAAATCAAGGCCACTTCGGCGGGGGATATAAATTCACCGAATTTGCTTGTTATTCATTGATAATAACTGAGAATTTTAAATATCAGATATTTGAAATATTGCATCATATTTTTTGGGTACTTTACTTACATTTTTGTTTGAGATTAAAATACTTCTTCGTCGCCTCCTCAGCGTCCCTCTTTGCTGTCATGAACATCCTTAATACAGACGTTTGATTTATTAGTCATTTATAATAACTGATAATTTAAAAATCAGATGTTTGAAATATTACATCGTATTTTTGGGTACTTTATTTACATCTTTGTTTGAAATTCAAATACTTCTTCGTCGCCTCCTCAGCGTCCCTCTTTGCTGTCATGAACATCCTTAATACTATGATAAATGGATTATAAAATGTTTTGTATAATGGGCCGGTGGCTTGAAATACTGAATAAAATTTTGTTTGTTTGTTTGTTTCATACAGACGATGTTTGAAATATTGCATCGTATTTTGGGTACTTTACTTTCATCTTTGTTTGAGATTAGAATACTTCTTCGTCGCCTCCTCAGCGTCCCTCTTTGCAGTCAGGAACATCCTTAATACAGACGTATTATTATTCATTTATAATAATTGAGAATTTAAATATCAGATGTTTAATATATTGCATCGTATTTTGGGTACTTTACTTACATCTTTGTTTGAGATTAAAATACTTCTTCGTCGCCTACTCAGCGTCCTCTTTGATGTCATGAACATCCTTATTACAGAGGTTTTATTATTCATTTATAATAACTGAGAATTTAAATATCAGACTGAAAGTGAAAAGCATCCAGATATACAGATTTTAGTGGTTTAAGAAATAAATCAGCTATAGCATATCTTGAATTGTTGACTGACTGACAAACTGACCGACAAATAGTGAATTACTACTCATCAATTCACTGCTAGAGCTGAACTATTTCGATTCTAACACTCAAAAACACTGAAAAACTATTTTCATTCAAATTCTTCCAACCTTCCTGCCAGCGCGTTCATGCTCTCGCTAATATTCTTAAGGCCACAGTCTCACTGTCACGTATTGAGGGCTAGGTTTTACTACGTTTTAAAGCGTGGCAAAACGGCAGTATACGTTGTAAAACGTAGTGAATACGTATATAGATATAGCTAAATACGTGGCCTTATTACGTTTGATTAAGAAATTTTAACTTAAACCTGGCATTTTGATATGCGTAGCGTATAAGTAGTGAAACACACCAACACGTAGTAAAACGTGGTCAAAACTTACTAAAGCGTAGCCGAAATGCATTAAATACGTAGAAAAACGTAACAAGAATAAGCTAGAGGTCCTCTAAGTCTCAGTCTCTTCACGTATTGAGGACTAGGTTTTTCTACGTATTCAAAACGAACCAAAACGGGAATATGCATAGTAAAACGTAGTGAATACGTATTATATACGGGTGAAAAAAGCTACATACATGGCCTTGCTACGTTCGATTTGAAAAATCAGTTTTGAAATTCTTACTATGACCCACTTTTTAGTTTGTATTCATTGCAATACTTTTGTCCGGAATATTTCACATATTAGACGACATGGAAAGGAAGTGCAGTGTACAATAACCATAACGCTGAAATTCAATTCATAGGCAAGACAGAAGTGTGACAGTCGGCAATCCAACTAACAAAGCAGTACCTATGTGCTAAGCAGCAAACAAAACGTCCACAATTTACCAGAAAAGTTCGATTGGCCATATCTGCATGGCTCTTGATTTGAGCTGATGTTCCTTGTTCGTCCATCTTTACCACAATAGTAAATATGTATGTTTTTTGGCAGGCCTATACGAGGTCTTCATGGGGGTATATTGACTGGGGCTGAATTGAGCTGGTATTGCCCTCCAACCCCCCCTCCCCGGTCACCACCCCCTTTTGCGGTCCTCTTGTTGTATATTGACCCTGACATGATCCGCGGCGTCGACGAAAGCGAGAGAAAAAATACTGCATTTCTTAATTTTTAGCTCGCCTGAACGAAAGTTCATGAAGAGCTATTGTTGTCACCCTGGCGTCGGCGTCGGCGTCGGCGTCGGCGTCCGGATTGGATGTTTTGGTTAAAGTTTTATAAAGACCTATATCTCCTTAACCCATTGATGGATTCATTTGATACTTGCACTGTAGTTAGATATTGGTCCAAGGTTTAACAGGGTACCACCCCCACCCCACTCTGTGACCTTGATGTCAAGGTCATGGACTTAGAAAATTGGAAGTGTTTTTGTATTGGATGTTTTGGTCAAAGTTTTATAAAGCCCAATATCTCCTTAATCCATAGATTGATTCATTTGATTCTTGCATTGTAGTTAGATATTGGTTCAGAGTTTTCCAAGGTACTACCCCCACCGCCCCTCAGTGACCTTGATGTCAAGGTCATGGACTTAGAAAATTTATTGCTTGGATGTTTTGGTTAAATTTTTTTAAAGACACATATCTCCTGAACCCATAGATGAATTCTTTTTATATTTGCACTGTACCTAGATATTAGTCCAAAGTTTTACAGAGTACTACCCCAACCCCGCTCAGTGACCTTGATGTTAAGGTCAGGGACTTAGGAAATTTGGTCTTTATTAAAGTTTTCTAATTGCATACTGATTCATAATGCTTGACAGAGATTTAGTTTACACTTGAACTGATGTTAGACAATTTTTTGAGATTTTACAAAACACTATGTACTTACTCCACTGGATGACCTTGAAGTCAAGGTCATCGACTTTGAATTTTGTCTTAAAGATTTTGGTTAAAGTTTTATATTTATGAAGACATAATTTCACAGTGCCACGATGGACTCAGTTGATACTTATACTTGGACTGATGTTAGACAATGGTTCAAAATTTTGATACATCTTAAACCCCCCCCCCCCCCCCCCCCCCTCTTAGTTCTTTGAGCTCAAGCTCATGGACTTTGAAATTTCATGTTGATTTTTTATTATTTTAATTTCATTTTAAACTTATTTCTGAGATAGCTTTTGTTTATAAATGTGTTGTCATTATGGACATGCTTGCCTGAAGTTTTATGCATAGCCGTCCACACCACCATAGCGACTGTGTGATGGGCAAGCACCTATTCAGGCGAGCTATGCTGTCAGGCGACAGCTCTTGTTTATGAGGCAGTCAATTCAAGACTGATAATAATCAAAATGGATCCAAATGAAGAAAAAGATGATGATCTAGAATATTAGTCTAAACCAATCAAATGCTTTTGATTTCTCAGAATGTATTCTCTGATTTCAAAGGACATATAATCTGCACTATGGATGATGTACGGGAGACGTTTTACGGTCGCCACACGGCACAACACCAGCTGCAGTGAAGCCAAGTGCCAGTGGAAGAGGAATATCCTAGGCAAGCTCTTTTACAAGCAGGAATGATACTTTTGGCTTTATTGTTAGCCTGTTTTATTTTTTGTGAGCCGCTAAAAACTAATACACACAGGAGCATGTATATTCCATATGTAGCTCGACTCGGGTTCACACTAAATGAGCTAGTTAAAGTGCTTTAGTTTTCTTAAAGGCAAAAACATAAAGTTAAAAGTCAATTTAAATAATTAATGAAATGCTTAAACTGAAAACTTTGAGGTAAATTCCGGAAAGTAACGGACGAATACGCGAACATACGAACGGAGAGACGAAAGCTATATACCCCTCGGCATAAATGCAGGGGTGTAATCAACCAGAATCATTCAAATAAGAGTAACAACAGTCAAATCATTTAAATATCAAGTGTTTGAAATATTGCATCGTATTTTGGGGTACTTAACTTACATCTTCGTTTGAGATTAAAATACTTCTTCGTCGCCTCCTCAGCGTTCCTCTTTGCTGTCATGAACATCCTTAATACACACGTTTTATTATTCATTTATAATAATTGAAAATTTAAATATCAGATGTTTGAATTATTGCATCGTATTTTTGGGTACTTTACTTACATCTTTGTTTGAGATTAGAATACTTCTTCGTCGCCTCCTCAGCGTCCCTCTTTGCTGTCATGAACATCCTTAATACAGACGTTTGTTTTATTATTAATTTATTATTAACTGAGAATTTAAATATCAGATGTTTGAAATATAGCATCGTATTTTTGGGTACTTTACTTACATCTTTGTTTGAGATTAGAATACTTCTTCCTCGCCTCCTCAGCGTCCCTCTTTGCTGTCATGAACATCCTTAATACAGACTTTTTATTATTCATTTATAATAATTGAGAATTTAAATATCAGATGTTTAATATATTGCATCGTATTTTGGGTACTTTGTTTGAGATTAAAATACTTCTTCCTCGCCTCCTCAGCGTCCCTCTTTGCTGTCATGAACATCCTTAATACAGACGTTTTATTATTCATTTATAATAACTGAGAATTTAAATATCAGATGTTTAATATATTGCATCGTATTTTGAGTACTTTACTTACATCTTTGTTTGAGATTAAAATACTTCTTCCTCGCCTCCTCAGCGTCCCTCTTTGCTGTCATGAACATCCTTATTACAGACGTTTTATTATTAATTTATAATAATTGAGAATTTAAATATCAGTCTGAAAATGACAAGCATCCAGATATACAGATTTTAGTGGTTTAAGAAATAAATCAGCTATAGCATATTTTGAATTGTTGACTGACTGACAAACTGACCGACAAACAGTGAATAAATTATTATTACTCATCAATTCACTGCTAGAGCTGAACATTTCGATTCCATCACTCAAAAAGACTGAAAAAGTATTTTCATTCAAATTCTTCCAACCTTCCTGCCAGCGCGTTTCTCCCGCTAATATTCTTAATTTATCTAAGATTAATGTACGTTTTAATGATGATTTTTAAAAGAAAAAGAGAAGTTACACCGTCTTACGTCTCAAATAGTCAGAATTACGTCAGTAATTGCTGTGACGTCAGCAGTTAGATTCACGCGCTCCGAAACAGTGAATTGTTGCAGAATAAAACACGGAAACTTTCCGATGCTTCTATAGGCGCACTGTGTTAGAATTGCCGATTCATCGTGTTACTCGATTATAACTCGTTTGCAGTAATAATTGATTATTGATGACACATTGTGTTAACCGATGTATCCGCTTTTTAAATTTGTATTTCTATTATGTCCCGTTTCTGCATTATACTACATATTTAATGCTTATTTGAAACTTTGACTATCCAAGGGCAATATTCTATCTCTACTGCGTACTGTTGGTGTTCTAGTCTTCGCATATGCTAATTGATTTTGCTCTATACTATGCACGGGTTCCTGTATACTGTTTCCGCTAGACATGGAAAGGGGCACGTATGAGTACCAATTAGCTGTCTGTACGCTCGTACAGATGCATCAAGATTTGTGAGTACAAGAAGTCAAGGTAATTTTGTGATCTTTGACCTAGAACTCTTGTATTTTGATAATTTCATACAAATTATAACCGAATTTCATATCGAGCCTCCAGGGGCTTAGGGAACAAATATTTGTTCAAACGGTCCAGGCCACATGACCAACATGGCCGCACTGCCCATATGGTGAAAACTATGGAAAGGTCTTCTCCAGAACCAATAGACCGATGACCTTGAAACTTGGTATGTAGCATCGGGCTTTCAGGTACTACAAAGATTGTTCAAATGATGACCTTGACTTTTTTACGTGGTAAATTGCTAGAACATAAGGTTTTATGGAAAGTGTTTATAATATTTGATGGAAAATTGGTTTATACAGTCCTTGTACTATGACAATTTCAAACATTTCAAAAGGTTCTGGGCCAGTTATAACCAAATATTATACACAGCCTGCAGGGGCTGAGGAAAAAAACTTTTATTCATACGGCGTGGGTCACATGACTAAAATGGCTGTAATGGACATATATGGTAAAAGTCTGTAAAAATCTTTTTCTACAGCACCAATTGCCCGATGGCCTTGAAACTTGGTATGTAGCATCGAGTTTTCAAGTACTACTAAGATTGTTCAAATGATGACATTGGGTTTACTTTGATATCTTTACAGAAATGCCAAATATCGGAAAATTGTAGAATATAAGATTTCGTGGAAAGTTTTGAAGATTTTGGAGTAAAATGGTATATGCAGTCGCCTTAATGAGTACATGAAGATTATTGAGTACAAGAGGTCAAGGTCATTCTTTGACTTCTGACCCAGGACTCATATATTGACAATTTCAAACATCTCCTCAAACCCCTCTTAGGCTAATTGTAAACATAAATTTAATACAGGCCTCCAGGAAAGTTTTGAAGATTTTGGCCAAAGATTGTTCAAATGATGATCTTGGGTTGACCTTTACACATTACGTAATGGTCTAATTTGGTTTCTGGTGCTTATGACTACCTGTGTGAGACAGAGCTGTTCATTCGGTCTACTTTACGTGTCTTTCGTGACCTTTTGTCAATTTTTGTGGTTATGATCATATGACGTTTATATGATATGGTAGTGCTTAATAAAGGCTTTTATTATTTGACTCTAAACAAGGTATTCATAGAGTTTTTGTTGAACTGGTTCAGTTTAGAACAGGACGAGCATGATGGTGTAAAAAAAAAAACGTGCCCTCTTACAACAACATAACTGATTTGCGTAAAAACAGATAGTAATGCAGTTGTTGTATAAGTTCTTAAAATGGAAAGCAAGCAATTAGTAAGTGATGATGTTTAAGCAACATTTATTATTTATAATACGGAATAAAATGATTTCAGAAAAATTCTTTTTTTAAGAAAATGTGAATTTTCTGTTGAAAGAATTTTAGTTTGTGAAATCATTAAGAAACTGGCGGAGAATGGTTTGCTCCGATACCAGTGACGTCATTAATCTGTAACCATAGCAACTAGTGTCTGCCATGCTCCGTCAATTTTTCATTGACGTTACAAACTGAAATTATTTTAACAGAAACTTCGGATTTTCTAAAACAAATAGTTTACTCAAGTCACTCAAGCCATTTGATTCCGTGTTTTAGTCGTTTATACGAGATTTAGACGTTTATTGGGAAAATAAACAGAAAAACAAAGCCAGTAGTCTTTTTAAGTTTATTTACCAGTTCTGCCTCGACATATAAAGTGTTTGATTAGGTCAAGAACACAGAATAATGTATTAAATGTACCTACTTTTACTACAGAACCCAAGCAACTAATACTGTTAACGCCACAACTTTCCTTGTCTTTTACACCAGCAAAAGCTATGAGAAACATATTAAGATAAATGGGTACACTTAAATGGGAGATAAGTCTGCCATTTTCATTATTTGTATAACTTTTAAATGGAATGTTGTAAACTCAAAGGTTATTTGCTTCTCAAGAGTAGACCCCTTTTTTTGAAGGGTTTTTCACCCAGTTTGGCAAGAGGTCACAAACCTTTCCCTTATCTTTTTAAAGATGGCGGAAAACATGGAGTATACCCATTTACTTAAGAAGTATATGTACATATAACGAACTCAAGAAGCCCTCTCCAGTTATATCACGTGATCAACGTACTACGTGTCCAGTATTCTCGCTACTTTCCATTCCAAAAGTTCAAGTCTTTTGTTGGGTGTTAAATATCACAGTATCCGAACGCACTGTACCAGCTCTTCCGGTTTTCAGAGCGTTGAATCGAGAGTACAAACATTCGCTTATAACCAGTAGTCGGAAATCATTATGTTTTGAGTTTTTATCCGGAATCTGCTGCGTCATTTATAGTTATTCAGCTTCGAAAATGTAAAGAGGTAAGTTTAATATAATTTGCTCCTCGGTCTTTTACTTTATTGCCCTGTACAATGAAAAACTCCTTGCCGTCACAGAAATTTTATTCCGAACAGCTGAATATAACACCAGCTTGTGTCGTGCAAAACCTGGCTATCATCCTATTATCAAAACTAACAAACTTTAGATTGATAACGTCTTCCGTTTATTTTAAAGATTTTTTATAAAACATGTAAGAAAAGGCTCAAAATGGTTTAAGAACCATGCCATGGGCGATTTGAATACTGTACGCATTATTATCCACCCAGTGTACGCCTGGCTAAGAGGATAATGAATTTAGCTGACTTCAGATGAGATTTGTCTTCAATGTTCAGACTGTAAATTAACTTATCAGTGAAGGCCCTTACTAGATTCCTGGTTAGTTCGTACTTTATTTTTAGACTGGAATATGTTCTACCTTTTAACGTGTTTAAAATCACTTTTTTGGCTGTTTTATTAGCTCACCTGAGCCTTTAGGCTCATAGGTGAGCTTATAGTATAGCCAGGCATCCGTCGTCCGTCCGTCCGTCCGTCGTCCGTCAACATTTTCAAACATCTTCTCCTCTGAAACCACTGGGCCGATTGAAGCCATATTTCATGTGGAGCCTACCTAGGTCGGGGGAACGAAAGTTTGTTCCGGGTATCTGGGTCACATGACCAAGATGGCCACCACGCCCATATATGGTAAAAACCCTTCAAAAATCTTCTTCTCCAGAACCAAAAGGCCTATGACCTTGAAACTTGGTACGTAGCATCGGGCACACCGGCCCATCATAGTTTGTACAAATCATGACCTTGCGTTGACCTTGACCTAATTTACGGCATGGTCTACTTTGGTACGTTAGGCTTTTATATGGGAAAACGCTTAAACAGTGGTTTTCTCAGAAACTGTGTAAGTTTTAGGAACAATACTTGGTTTACATGGTGGACTAAATGACCAGATGAAGATATATGTCACTAAAGGTCAAGGTCATTCCGTCGGACCATCCGTCGACAAGATTTTCAAACATCTTCTCCTCTGAAACCACTGGGCCGATTGAAACCAAATTTCATATGGAGTCTCAGTAAGATGGGGCAACGAAAGTTTGTACCCGGGGTCTTGGTCACATGACCAAGATGGCCGTCATGGCCATATATGGTAAAAACCCTTCAAAAATCTTCTTCTCCAGAACCAAAAGGCCTATTACCTTGAAACTTGGTATGTAGCATCGGGCATGATTGCCTATCATAGTTTATACAAATCATGACCTTGCGTTGACCTTGACCTAATTTACGGCATGGTCAACTTTGGTACGTTAGGCTTTTATATTGGAAAACGCTTAAGAGTCATTCTCTGTAAGCACCAAAATCAGGTGAAAATGACATGTCTCAGATTTTCACGAAACTCAGTGTCTTTTTTGCTTATGTCAAGTGATGAACAAAAATAAAAAGATTTTCTTCGATCAAACTATCCGTTGCCATGGCAACCAGGATTTTCTGTTTTTCAGCCTAATCTGGTGATTTTTTAAATGAAAAATGCAAGATTTGACTCCAATTGTTCTGGTAGTAATTCACAACAAACGGTATTGATACTTACATTTTACAAGAGAACCATGTAAGCACTGCTTACAAATACAAAAAAGTTTCTTCATATTGCTATGGTCAAGCAGTCAGTGACCTTGACTTCCACCCTGTAAGGCGTCTATTTCAAAACATCAAAAATCAGCAAATTTTTAAGACGTTTTACTAAAAAATGTGGCTATAGATTTTTTTCTTTCTCTTGGTGCAGAGAGTACAAAGCCTAGTTGTTGATATATCAAAAAATTGGAGTTGGTTTATTTTTTAAATTGAAAATATTTTTCTTTGAACTTAGTCACCGTCAGAGAAATCAGAAGGAACTTTCATAATTGAAATTCTGAGATAAAATACAATATCTTGAACATTTTCAAGAAATATGAGCCAAAATACAAGTTGATACATGATTAACAACTGAAGAAAACTACATAGAGAGTTTTCACCCTCAAAAATACGTTAGTACCTTAAAATTTGGGGTTAAATTACCCCACCCACTTTCTTTCAATGCAAAACCAAATTAAAAGTTGCATGCTGCAATGAATATATCTCAGTCTTTGCTGATTTTGAATGGTCTAGGGGGCTTCTACAAGCTCATTATTTCTGTCGTCTTTCTTTTTTTCATAATGCTCCCACAGTGGTTGGTGGGTGGTGGGGGGGTGGGGTGAGGCTGGATGGGGGACATATTTTTTTTTTTTGTGCGGATCCCATCACCGTCTGCGTAGCCCTTGCCTGCACTCTATGTCCTGTAGGAATAAATAAATTATGACCATACTTGCTTGCATACATAATTAGGTAGAAGTAAAGAACTGATTAGATTTTGGTGACATTGACCCTATTTTCAAGGTCACAGAAGGTCGAAGGATGATGAAAAATGGCTTTTCTGCACCGTATCTCCGAAATGGATAAATTGATTTTTACCAGACTCACACAAATATATCATTGTGAAATGGAAAAGAACTGGCTAGATTTTGCTGACCTTGACCTTATTTTCAAGGTCATGGGAGGTCAGTGAGTGCTGGAAAAATGGCTTGTCAGCACAATATCTTCTGAATGGATGGATGGATTTAAAGCGAACCTGCACAGATACATCACTCTGAAATGAAAAAGAACTGATTAGATTTTGGTGACCTTGAACCTACTGTTAAGGTCACAGGAGGTCAGAAATGTTGAAAATGGCTTGTCTGAACCATATCTCCTGAATGGATGGATGGATTTTAATCAAACGTGCATAAACATTTCATTGGGAGATGGGAAAGAAACTGATAAGATTCTTATTTTCGAGGTCACAGGAGGTTGTAGCGTGTTGAAATATGGCTTGTCTGCATGATAACTCCTAACGGGATTGATTGATGATGACGAAACATAGATAAGTTTATAATCGGTAGGTGGAAAAGTACTGATTAGATGGTGGTGACCTGGACCAAAATTTCAAGATTTACAAGAGATCCTTACTTTGCAATATTTAGGGAAAATGATACAGCTGAGAAAGGATAGGAGGGGCTTCATCTGTTTTTGTAAAAGAAACATTTCTAGTTTATTTTATTTATCATGTAGTAACCATGGCAACCAATACTCTATCACTAGTCTGTTTTTGTTGGAAACGAATATTTCAAATGGATGGATGACTTGCGATTTTACGTCCTTTTCAACAGTATTTCAGTCATATCAGAACGATGGGACGGTGATGATGAAAGGCTGTGTGCAATGGAGCCCCGTTTACGGTAGGAAAAAATCTCACCACAAGCGGGTTTCGAACCCGGTCCGCTACTTTAGTTGCCCAGCGCTTAACCCACTGAGCTACCGGGGCTCCTGGATATTTAAAAACATTCAAATTTAGTTGAAAAGTGTTGATTGTGATTTTCTTTCTTTGTATACACTTTCTATTTTCCAAATAAGTGTCATCTTGGACAATAATTCGGTATATTTCAGTTGCTATGGATACAATCAGATGTTCCATCAAAACAGCAATTGACAATCTGAGTGCATCTAGTAGCAAGCAAATAAAGGACATAAAATGAGCAGAAATACATTTAGATATTTCATAATGGAGAAGAAAACTTGCTTATATATTTATCATATTGATAAACATATTTATGTTCCCCCAACATTTGGGGTGGAAAGGGTGGTGGGGGGGGGGAGGAAAGGGAAGGCGGGTATGTTGTTTTGGTGCAGATCCCGTCTGCATTGGTGTCGGTGTCTGTGTGTTAGTATAACTTCATGTCTGCACTCTATCTCCTGAAGGGTTAAATGTATTTTCACCAAACTTGCAAAGATACATCTTTGGGTGGCAAAAAAGAGCTGATTAGGTTTTGGTGATGTTGACCCCATTTCAAGGTCATAGGAGGTATCTGAATGGCTTGTTGGTGCCATGTGTCCTGAACGGGTGGATAGATTTAGATCAAACTTGCACAAATATATCACAGGGAACTGTAAAAGAACTGAAAAAAGTTGGTGACCTTGACCATATTTTCAGGTCACAGGCGGTAAAGAACAGTGAAAATGGGTTATATGCACCATATCTTCTGAAGGGATTTATACATTTTGATCAAACTTGCACAAGTATATTATAAGGAGGTGGGGAAACACTGTTAGACTTTGGAGACATTGACCTTATATTCAAAGTCACATGAGGACTTACAGTGTTAAAAATGGTTTGCTTGCACCATATCTCCGGAATGAACAGATCGAGTGTGACCAAACTTGCACAGACACACCATTGGAAGATGGGAAAGAATTAATTAGATGATTGTCCAGGGACAACTTGTCAAGCCCACTGTTTGCTATAGTGACCTATAAGTATGTCAAGACTAAATGCTTCATTTACTTAATTAAGGAAAGAAGCCAAACAAGTATTTACATTTATCATGATACAGCATATTTCTTCTTTTTTTTCTTATGAAGGAAAACAAGTGGAACTATGGCCATGACAAGCACACATTATGACCATTTTATTATTTGATCTTGAAGTGTGACCTTGACCTTGAACCAACCTGAACAAACATTTCTACTTGTCAAGGAGAACAATTGTGCCATATTATTTTGAAATTCATGCATAACTGTAAATTATATGCACGGACAAGCTCAGTTTATGACATTTTTTATCATTTGACCTTCAAGTGTGACCTTGACCTTGGACCTACCATAATAAATTCCACATGCCACTTCTACTCATCAAGGAGAACAATTGTGCCAAACTGTTTTGAAATTCATCTATAATTGTAGAAGTAATGGCCAGGACAAGCCCTATTTATGACTATTTTTATCATTTGACCTTCAAGTGTAACCTTGACCTTGGATATACCTGCAGATGTTTCAAATGGTACTTGAACTCATCAAGGAGAACAATTCTGCCAGGTTTTTTTAATCCATACATAAATGTGGCTGTTATGGCCCGGACAAGCTCAATTTCTGACAATTTTTATCATTTGACCTTTGAATGTGACCTTGACCTTGGCCCTACCTGACCAAATGTTCCAAATGGCACTTTTACTCATGAAGGAGAACAATTGTGCCTAATTATTTTGAAATACATCTATAAATGTAGAAGTAATGGCTCGGTCAAGCTCAATATATGACCATTTAACCATTTGACCTTTAAGTGTGACCTTGACCTTGGACCTACCTGAACGAATGTTTCAAATAGCACTTCTGCTCTTCAAGGAGAACAACTGTGCACAATTATTTTGAAATCTATCCATAAATATAGAAGTTTTAAAGGTCCCAGGAAGTCATAGACAGCCGCTAAATGGATTGTTTGACCTTTATTCTGTTTTGGTGGTCAGAGGTTGTCTTAAAATGGTTAAAAAATGGCTTATCTATACCCTATATTACAAAGCATTTGTTGGAATAATGCTAAACTAGCCCTAAATCATCATTTGGAGAAGATTCATAACTGGTTATTACGGCCTTGCCAGACGAAGTAATTTGTAATTTTATCATTTTTGGTACAGTAATCGTGTCCGCTCCATAACTCTGAAACTCTTTGTGATACTTTCATGAAACTTGGTACAAATGTAAAACAGAATCAGACAATACATGTATGCAGAGAGAAAGAACCACAACTCCACCTACATTGTTTACTGAAATATGCCCCTTTGTAATTTTTTGTACGGAAATCGTGTCCGCTCCATAACTTTGAAACTGTTTGAGATATTTTCACGAAACTTGGTACAAATGTAAAGCATTATTAGACGATGTGCAGAGAAAAAGAAGTGTAACTCTTCCTACATTTTTCACTGAATTATGCCCCTTTGTAATTTCAGTATGGAAATTGTGTCTGCTCCATAACTCTAAAACCGTTTTAGATATTTTCACAAAACTTGGTACAAAAGTAAAACATCATCAGACCATTTGCAGACAACAAAAACCGTAACTCTACCTATGTTTTTTACTGGATGGCGCCCCTTTGTAATTTTCAGTACGGAAATTTTGTCCGCTCTATAACTTTAAAACTCTCAAAGATATTTTCATGAAACTATGTACAAATACAAAACATTGTTAGACAATGTGCAGAGAATAAGAACCACAAATCCATCTACTTTTGTACTGAATTATTTTCCTTTGTAATTTAAAGTATAGAAATTTTATCTGCTATCAGCGTTTAAACCATCAAAGATATTTTCTTGGATTTTTTTACAAATATAAAGCATTATCAGACAATGTGCAGAGAATTAAAACTGTAACTCCATCTACATTTTCTACAGAATTATGCCCTTTTGTAATTTTCAGTATAGAAATCATTCCACTCTCTAACTTTAAAACTGTAGAAGATAATTTCTTATAGATTGATACAAATGTAAAGCATCATCAAACAATTTGTAGAGAAAAAGAACCATAACTGCACTTTCATTTATGTTAAACAGAATTATAACCCTTTGTAATTTTGGGTATTGAGGCCTTGTCCGATCTATAACTTTTAAGCCTTTGAAGATATTTTCACAAAACTTGGTACAAATGTAAAGCATCATCAGAATATTTGAAGGTGTTCAGAGTGCAAGAATGGTAACTCCAGTTTCCTGCTTTACAGAGTTGTTGCCTTTGTTTTAATCAGTCATGATTTTGTTTTTTTGCCCGTATCTTAATTATTCTACCAGAGGCTTAATTCCAAACATGAAGCAACAACATGGTAAAAGAAAGCTGTTATTGTATTTTCTGGTAGGGGACATACGACTTAAATTCCACCAACAGGCTCATAAAGGCGGGGTCCTGTTAGTTACCATGTTTCTAGTTAGAGTTTGGTGACTTTGACTATCTTTAAGGGTCATTTGTTGATTTGACCTGAAAAACGAAATTGTATCTTGAACCAGTAGATTCATTTTTACCAAACTTGCAAAGATCAACCTTTTAGGCAAGACAAAGACTTAGAATTTGGCGACCTTGATGCCATTTTCAAAGTCACAGGAGTATTTTGTCGAACCCGCTTGCCGTAAGCGAGGCAGTCGACAAAACTTCAGTTTGGTATATATGCATGCTTGCCTCCATCCAGAACTTTTACAAAAACAAAGGACAGTAGACAAGAAAGCTTATACAGACCAGACATGTGATGAGCAACTTTAAAACAAGTGTACCAGGTGCTATTTTATCATCAAAACTCATAGTATGTAACTTATGAATTCGTTGTATAACTAAATGAGGTGAGTGGGGTAACTCAACCCCTAGATATACAGATTAATCATATTAATGAATGAAAAAATATAAGCATTGTATGTGTGGTTTATTTCTTCTCCAATGCATGTATCTATCTCTATTTGTGCTCATTTGCTGTTCTTCCTCTACATTGTACTACATACACTCAGATTGCCTAATTTCTATGTGGAAGGAATGAGTGGTTTTTGTCATAGCAACTATAAAAATACTGATTTATCGTATATTATTTAACAAAATCAACACTTAGAATGTGTATGCATATTTAAAAAGTAAATAACAAGGAATATGTTTCATCATCATTGAAACGATCTCCTGTAAATATCCGTGTAAACGAACACTGACCCATAATAGAAGAACAGTAACCATGGTTACCAAATGATAAACAATGTAAAAACAATGACAGCAAACATGTGATCTTTTAAAAATGTTTCAGTTTACTCACAGTTGTGGAAACTTGAGATATATTATCCATGGCATGTAACTTTTGCATTCATTTCATATTCAGTGGAAGTGGGTGGGGTAATTGCACCCCAAACTGTAAATTTTAAACATATTTCTGAATGAGAAAAGTATTTATGTAACTTCCCTCCAGTGTATTCAATGTATTTATTTGTATTCCTGCTCATATTTGCTTAACATTCTCCAGATATTGTCTCTTATAACAGATTTTCTGCTATGACAGTTTCTTCTGATTTTCCTGACGGTGACTAAATTCAAAGAAAATTATTTTCAATTTAAAAAATATACCATCTCCAATTTTTTGATATATTGAGAGCTAGGTGTTATACTCTCTGTACCAAGAGAATGAAAAAAATCTATAGCCGCATTTTCTAACAAAGTGCTTTCAAAATTGGCCAATTTTTGATATTTTTAAAGAGATGCTTTACTAGATAGAGGTCAAGGTCACCTACTCCTTGACCATAGCAATATAAAGGAAAAAATTTCTATCCGTACACAGCACTTACAAGGGTCTCTTAAAAGACATGAGTGTCAATAACATTTGTTGAGAAATACTGTCAATACAACTGGTGTCAAATCTGGCATTTGATATAGGAAAAATCACCAAATTAGGCCAGAAAAGAGAAAATCCTCGTTGCCATGGAAACGGACAGTTTGATTGGAGAAAAAATTGTATTTTTGTTCATCACTTGACATAAGCAAAAAAGATACTAAGTTTCATCAAAATCTGAGATATGTCATTTTCACCCCCTATTGCAATTTTTTGGTGCTTACAGAGAATTACTCTTAAACAGTGGATTTCTCAGAAACTATTTAAGTCTAAGGTACAATACTTGGTATACATGGTCGACTAAATGACCAGATGAAGCTATTATGTCACTAAAGGCCAAGGTCATTCCGTCGGACCATCCGTCGTCAAGATTTTCAAACATCTTCTCCTCTGAAACCACTGGGCGGATT
Source organism: Ctena decussata (assembly GCA_963989385.1). NCBI lineage: Eukaryota > Metazoa > Mollusca > Bivalvia > Lucinida > Lucinidae > Ctena > Ctena decussata. The sequence goes on along the minus strand of OZ022501.1, from coordinate 70,627,515 downwards.
GAAGCAAAATTTCATATGGAGTCTAAGTGTGATCAGGGAATAAAAGTTTGTTCTCAGGGTCTTGACCAAGATGGCCGCCATGCCCGTATATGGTAAAAACCCTTCAAAATCTTCTTCTCCAGAACCAAAAGGTGTATGACCTTGAAACTTGGTATGTAGCTTTGGGCACTCAAGCCCATCATAGTTTATACAAATGATCATGCGTTGACCTTGACCTAATTTATGACACTGTCAACTTTGGTACATTATGTAGTCTTTTATATGGGAAAATGCTTAAACAGTGGATTTTTCAGAAACTATTTAAGTCTAAGGTGCAAAATTTGGTATATATGGTTGACTTAATGACCAGATGAAGATATTGTGTCGTTAAAGGTCAAGGCCATTCTTTGACTTTTGTACAAGGTCATTGAGATTCTGTCACCCGTCAACATTTTCAAACATCTTCTCAGAGGCCACTAGGGTCAATTGAAGCCATATTTCATATGGAGCTTCACCAGCTTAAAGGAACCATAGTTTGTTCAGATGGTCTTGGTCACTTGACCAAGATGGCCACCATGCCCATATATGGTAAAAACTCTTCAAACATCTTTTTCTCGAGAACCGAAAGGCCTATAACCTTGAAACTTGGTACCGGTATGTAGCATTGGGCACTCAGGCCCATCATAGTTTATGCAAATGATTACTGTATTTCATATGGAGCTTTAATACTGGGTCAAAGGAATCAAAGTTTGTTCAGATGGTCATGGTCGTATGAACATGGTGGCCGCCACACCCATTTATGATAAAAAAAACCTTCAGAAATCTTTGTCCAGAAACAAAGGCCCAGTGACCTTGTGGCTTTGTATATAGAATTGGGACTCAACATTAATCCCAAAGGGAGGGGGCCCCTGTCCTGGTGCTATATACATGTATAAAAGTATGAAAATATATACCAGGACCAAGTGTCGGGTGAGCTACAGGACCATTGGTCCTCTGGTTTATTTATTTGTTTATTTATTTTTTGTCCTTTTAATCATGTTAATTCCAAAAAATAAATAAATTAAAAAAAATAAAAATACACATTAATTAAAAATAAAAACATTAGGTTGGCAACCTTCGGTCATCCGTTGTAAGAACTTTCAAACCTCTCTTGAGTCTCTCTTCAGAATATGCAGGACCGACGGAAGGTAAATTGCTTATTGACACTGAACCTTGGCATATGACATTGGACACTTAGGCTTATCAAATCTCATTCAAATGAAAATCCTGGATTATCTGAAGGACAATTCTGCTTCCTTATGCTTGCTTCAACTTTAGATGTTTTCAGATTTTTTTTAAGTTTTTGCTCTTGCCTAACTGCCTTTTGCAAAATTTGTAAATATTCATGGTCAAGGTACTTACCTGACCTTTGTCCAAGGTCGCTGAGAATCAGACTTCAATACTAAATATCTTAGAAGACTTCGGGCTGCTATGCTAAATAACCGAGATGGCCGCCATGCCCACATGTTAAAAAAACTTAAATACTCCTCTTCTCCTTAAACAAAAGTTGAATGAGCTTGAAACTTGGTATGCAGAATCGAGTACTTTTCACTATAACGAAGTTTGCATAAATTATGAACCTGGTTTGACCTTAATTTATTCTAGAGCTAAATCAGTTCTGCCTCTTTAAGCTTGCATATGGGCAAATGCCTTAACAGGAGACTTTAAGAAACCTTTTATGATTAACTTGACTTGATGCGTTTGCAGTCTCGACAAGATCTCATTCCTCGACCGTTTTCCAAGGTCACGGAAGGTTAAACTATACTCAGCCAAACATTTCTTTCTTTCTTTCTTCCATTTACGCCTTAACCCCAGAAGGGGACACAGACTTTTGACACTCCAGTGTTGCAGGATGAAAGCCTACATATAGCCATGTAGCTATAGTAGGGATCTTTAACCTGCAGAGGGGATGACTCTCCCTGCACAGGGGGCCTCCAGTTAACGTACCGATCCGAAGGACGACACACTTGTTAGCCTCATCCCTGCAAATGATGCTAGAAAAACGCGTTCGGACATAGGAAGATTTCACCTCGGGTGAGGCTCGAACACACGACCTCTGACTCCAGAGTCAAGTGCACTAACCATGAGCCACCGCGCTTCTCATGAAAATATCCTCTAAATGAGAAGGCTTCACTGTTTAATACAGCTTTGAAAAGTTTGGACACTTGGCTATGCTACAATTCATTAATATTTTGAATTTAATAAATAAGACAGTTGTACTGTCATCTGTTACAATAATTTATTATGCTAAGTTTAAAAAAGGGTACATGCACAACCTCCTATGAGGGGTTGGATACACAAGGTACCCAGAATCTGTGCACTTTGGTAGTATTTGAGCCCCAAAAATATTATTAAATTCCTTACGCTAAAAGAGAATCTATAAAAATTACCCGGTTTTGACCCAAAAGCAATGTGCATTTTTGTTCTATTCTATTCCATTATCTTGCAAGGTCGTTGGGGCACCAGAGATGGCTTTGCAACAATCTCTTTACATCTTGTCCTGTTTTCCGCTGCCTAGATGAGCTGGCAAAGTCCATCCCTATCCACTCTCCAACGCTGTCCCACCAATCCCATTCCTGTTTCCCCTTCCACTGTCATCGGATCCCGCGAAATAGATGAGCTGCCTAGTGCCTCGGCGGCAGAGCGTCTGGTAGCAGCAGGACCTGGATGTCACGTATCTCCGATCGGATAACAGTCCTACGAATTCGGAGGCAATGTCTTGATATTACTTAAGCAGAAGTCGCTGAGACGTGGCCAAATCACCCCAGCCTCCATTTCCTGACCCTGGTCAGGAGCTCATCATATTCTCCAATGGCTGCTTGGATCTTTCGGCAAACCTCCTCACTGACCATGTGGTCCTTGTACGTAATATTCAATAAGTTTTAGTAACAGCTCATCCCAAAGGCCCGCGTTTTTTCTCCAAATCTGGTGTTAAGGTTCACGATTCAGACATAAGACTCATGGAAATGACATGGGAGCGCATGAGTTCAACATTTGATCCAAGATATTTTGTACATCTTCGAATTGGCTTCAGCTTTGTAAGAGCTGCAATGGATTGTGCAAGCTCCAAGAGAACCCCCGGTTTCGAGCCATCATCCAAATTATCCAAGACAAATGCTCCAAGTTATCTGGTTTGAAGTTCGCCACGGTATCCAGCTGCCAGCATCCTCTGCCTAACCTCAACCCCCCCCCCCCCACGCCCCCCTACACACACCCCGTCGAACGCCACCGGCGCCCCCAGCCACCAACCCGGTACTCTCACCGATCTCTATTCCACACCGTGTGCAGATCCTGTCAAGATTCTCAAACACAGACTGCAGTTCCTGTTTTTTCACAACAAAGAGCGTCTATGTCATCGGCAAACCGCAGATTAGTAAAAATCTGCCGCTTAGGTTTACCTTTTCATCATGTTCTTCCTGAGCATCAGTAGTGATCCATTCGAGTAGAAAACCAAAGAGTGAGAAATAGAAGATATCCCTGCCTGACTACAACTGTTATTCCGAATCGTTCTCCCGTGCTGACACTGGCCTGCATTGCACTTGTAGCCTTGTCGTTGAGCTTCTCAGTGGTGGGAACTAGACCCACACCGACATTGCACCCCTGTAATGCGGCCCACAAGGCTGTTTTTCAAATGAAGACTTGATACAGGTTTTGCTGATGTTGGTTGAAGATCTGCTTGCTCCCTCCGGCTCCGACACCAGCCCGTTACCCAACGATTATCTCCCCGGCTTGGGGTCCGAGCCTGTTCAAGACGATCCTCAGCACGACCCTGCCTGAACCACCGACGAGGCTGATCGTTCTGTAGTTCCGGCAGAGCTATACGTTGCCATTTTAGTGAGTGTAATAATCAGTGACTGAGTCCATGGTGTTGGCCAATACCCGTTCTTCAGATCTTGTTACAGATCTCTGTTAAAACCACCAATCATGGTCTGCCCGCCAGTTTGAACAAGCCATGCTGGCACATCGGCAGTCCTACCCTCCTCTAATGCCGCCACTGCAACCCCCTCTCCCGAAGTACCGGCTTTAGATCCTCTTCTGGGGGCTGATTGCAGTTCAGAACTGCACTGTCAATACAACATGGCTGCAGAGATCTGAGCAAAACTGAGTCCATCCGCTGAGAATCTTTTGTTCTTCTGTAAGACATTTCCCAGACTTGTCCTGGACAGTTGCAGATCAAACCCTATTTCTCCAAAGCCAGACTCTTCATCAACTGGTACGCTCCACTTCTGGTGTTTTGTTCAGGCCAGCCTCGCACCGAATACCCTTCCAGTCGTCCTTTCTTTCTTCACCGCCTTCCAAATCCTCTTGTTAGCTTTCCTGTATCCTTTAGCTCCTTCTGTTTCTTCTTCAAATCTCTCCTTTCATCACAGAGGTCCAGAACATTCTCTGGTGACTCAGGTTTTTATTTCCTTCTCAAGTATGTCACTGGCTTTTGTCAGAGAGTAGCTCCCCCCCCCCACCCTGTTGTTTTCCCCCGGAAAAATGACTATGATTTTTTCCATAGTAGAATTTCCCTACGGAAAAATGGCTGTATAATAGAATTATCCCCGCCCCCCCGGAAATATGACCATATAGCCAATTTTCCCCGGAGATAATCTACTATAGTATACGTGTTTTTGCATAGCCGTTTTTCCCCTCTATAGTGGAATTTCCCTGGGAAACAGGAAGACACGTTACATAGTGGACTTTGCTCCTTCTCCAATTATAATAGTGAGGTTCATAACTGAAACAGAAATACGAGTATCTGTCCGTAAAATATCGATGAGTAACAGATGCTAGAACTTCGTGCATGTGTCCATCAGTCTGTCTTATTGTCATTTTTGGGAAAACAAGTAGGCATTTTGCTTTTCCATGTTAGCCAAAAACGGCGTGAACGTGTTTGTGTGCATAAATTTGTATAATTTTGCATTTGTACAAGCGATCAGCTGTGCGTGCGCGCAGCGGAGTGCCTGGACTAGCGTTCGCCTTTCATGCAGGAGTCGTGGGCTCGACACCCATCGGGACACACGTCCGATTATTATTTTCAATGTAATAAACTCTCTAGAGAGGCGCCGTAGTCGAGTGGTTAGAGTGGCGCGGTTATTGTGCAGAAAGTCACCGGAAGGTCGTGAGTTCGCGGCTCACTGTCGCCATCCGATGACTGAAAAACTCTCTCTGTCGACCCAGTAATAAATGGGTACCTTTTTCGAATTAGGGAAGGCTAAGGCAGCGAAAGGAGAGAGATGGGTTCCGCCTTTCCTCAGCTGTGCCCCCACTGCCCCTACGGCTATTAGGCTATGGGAACCTTTACCTTTACCTTTTAAACGCTCTACAAAATCAAACATTACTTGACAAAACACCCGTCCGTACATCTTCCAATAAGCTTGCATGCGTAAAATATCTGCGACGTGAAGAAACCGCACCCAGCTTGTTCCTTAAATCAGTCATTATTGATTATCAAAAAATATGGTTGCTAAATTTGCATTTTTTTTTAATTAAACACGTATATTGCCTCCCCTGAAGTACTGATACATTTCTTATGTGATTAATTCCATAAAATGTCTCTGTTCCATTCCGTTCCGTCTCGTTCCGTTACGCAAAATACCAATAACCATACCAAATTCACAAATAGCCAATTACCTGGTGGGGGAAAAGGATTATGGGGTGAAAGTGGCTCTATGTATGTAGAAGTCCTTCCTATAGCCATTTTTCCGGGCGAGGGGGGGGGGGGGCACTCTCTGACAGCTTCGTCAGTCACTATCTTTGTGTAGACCATACAAAAGAATTTTTCAAAGTTTCTCAATGAGCCCCTGAAAACCGTAGGAGAAGTTGCACACACAAAGTATCTACTCAGTTAGCCTTTGGAAGAAGAAAAATAGTTACTTAAATAATTATAATAAAAAACTAGAAATGTTTTTCAGAGAAAAACTGATGTCCCCCCACCAGCCCATTTTCCATCCCCTATAATGAAGTCCTCCTATGACCCTGAAAATGAGGTCAAGGTCACCAGAATCTGATCAGCTCTTAAGCTAGTCCCAGTGATGTATTCATGCAAGTTTGGTGAAATTCCATCTATTGGTTCATGAGATATTATGGGTTTAAGAAATTGCCATCTAAGTCCTCCAATGACCTTGAAAATGAGGTCAAGGTTGCCAAAATCTAAATCAGCTCTTAAGCTAGTCCCAGTGATGTATTCAAGCAAATTCCATCCATTGGATCATGAGATATTGTGGTAATAGGAAATTGTCATCTCAGTCCTCCAGTGACCTTGAAAATGAGGTCAAGGTCATCAAAATCTAATCAGCGTTTAAACATGTCCCAATGATGTATCCATGCAAGTTTGGTGAAATTCCATCCATTGGCTCAGGAGATATAGTGGGTACAAGAAATTATCATCTAAGTCCTTCAGTGACCTTGAAAATGAGGTTAAGGTCATCAAAATCTAATGAGCTCTTAAACTTGTCCCAATAATGTATCCATACAAGTTTGGTGAAATTCCATCCATTGGCTCATGAGATATTGTGGTAATAGGAAATTGTCATCTCAGTCCTCCAGTGACCTTGAAAATGAGGTCAAGGTTGCCAAAATCTAATCAGCTTTTAAACATGTCCCAATGATGTATCCATGCAAGTTTGATGAAATTCTATCCATTTGTTCAGGAGTTATAGTGGGTACAAGAAATTCTCATCTAAGTCCTCCAGTGACTCCACCGTCCTTAAAAATAAGGTCAAGGTCACTAAAATCTAATGAGCTCTTAAACTTGTCCCAATAATGTATCCATACAAGTTTGGTGAAATTTCATCCATTGGTTTAGGAGATAACATGGGTACATGAAATTGTCATCTAACTCCTCCAGTGACCCTTGAAAATGAGGTCAAGGTCAGCAAAATCTAATCAGCTCTTAAACTTGTCCCTATGACCTATCCATGAAAGTTTGGAGAAATTCCATCCATTGGTTCAAGAGATATCACGCACGCAAAGTGAGTACATGAAATTGTCATCTAAGTCCTCCAGTGACCTTGAAAATGAGGTCAAGGTCACCAAAATCTAATCAGCTCTTAAACTTGTCCCAATGATGTATCCATGCAAGTTTGGTGAAATTCCATCCATTGGTTCAAGAGATATCGCGCACACAAGAAACTGTCACGCCGACGCCGACGCTGACGCCCGGGAACCGCACTGAAAACAATATGTCCCCCCTCACCTTTGGTGGGGGGACATAACAATAATAAAAAAATGAAACAAAATAATTCTTTATAAATAAATAGAATGAAAATAGACTAAGTTCATAAACCAAAAAAAAAAAAAAAAATAATAATAAAAAAAATCGATATAAACAGGCATCCTTTGGTTAAAGCGCGTTTATTGTTTAGCAGTTGATGGCATGAAAAAGTAAACTAAGTCAACGCACAAAAAGACCTCAACAAGTTTACATGACAACTTCGCGAAACTAAAAGTGTTTTTTTTTTGTTTTCTTTATTTTTATTTATTTGTTTTTCTTTCTTTTTGATAACTCTAATATTTGGCCGGCTACCTATATTTTGTTTGCTCATTTGTACGAGGCAGACCGATTCTTCTGTACACCAAAAGTATATAAAGAAACGTAAATCGAGGATCCTTTGAATATTCACTTGCAAGGAATTCCATTTTCTCCAGTAGAGGTTAATTGTGGGAAATGAAGAACTGAAAAATAGGTATGAAATAAGGCTCAAGACGATTGCAATTTTGATATTCAGTAACAGAGAAAATAAAGAGGCGCTAATTAATCTTTACTTCAACCCGATCGGTCATCTTGTTTCTCGAGTGAGGTTATAGAAACAGACATAGCCATGATTCACACAGGCGCGTAGATGGCGCTGTATTACCTCAAAAAGAAAGTATGGCGACCCCATTTTTTATTTATTTTTTTGTTATATTTTTTTTTTGTCTCTCAGCAAATAAAAGTTTATCGCTGAGTGAAGTTTCAACAACAATCAAAACCGGTCTGCAAATTTCATTACTGGCCATGAACATACTCAGTAAAACTGAGTCCTCTATTTTCATTTCTGTAGTGCATTCCTTGTTTCCAAAGGATTTACCTATTCAGAACTTATTTATAGGATAATGATTTTCCCTTCAGCTTATCTATGATGGGAAAATGCTTAAAAGCTATATTTAGAAATCATCAAGTTTATCATATTGAATTAATGGCTTTTGTGTCAATATGTGAGAATACTCAGTGTCAAGGTTATCATTTAACATTTGGACAAAGTCATTAAGAGTCACTTCAAGTACTTTGATGCGGGACTGATATAATCGAACTCATCACATCATGCCTAGAAACCAAACTTCTGAGCCTACCTATCTAAATATAATTACATATGGGTAGATTCCCAGGCTAATCAAAGTCGTCCCTGGGAGCACAAACGAATTATAAGTTCGCCATGCGGCGGTACATGTACAATCGAAACCACATTATGGTAAATAGTACAACTATACCGAGTCGAAAGAGTTCCTATACATGAAACTCCTTGTGTTACCACGGCAACTGCGGAAGTTATGATCATTCCGTTTTTACTGACTTCAAAAGAGTATCCATTTGTCTATTGGACAAATTTATTCGTTTTTGTTTCTTAAGACTCACATGCTACAGTGGTCGTCTGACTATGAAAGGGGTGAATTTTCATTTTCACAGAGTAACATCGTAAAAATTGCTCAATTTTAAAGTCATTTAAAACTGGTTTATGAATTAAAATCTTAAAAAGTTCCTTCAAGAGCAGAGAATACATACAGAAGTAGGAACATGGGCCAGACTACGTAGTTTCGGCTAATAAAGCCTCGTCAGTGGCCCTGACAATATCTGGTGACGCAAACCAGAAAAAAGCATACTGTAATTTCTTAATTTTAATTGGACGGTCGATTCAAAGACTGATTAATTTCAAAAGGATCCAAATAAAATAAAAGACGATGATCTAGAAAAATAGTCTAAATCGATCTCAAATTTTAGATTTCTCAGAATCTATCCTCTGATCTCAAAGGATGTAAATAAAATATAATCTGCACTATGGATGATGTACGGGGAGACGTTTTACGGCCGCCACACGGCACAACACCAGCTGCAGTGAGGTAAAATTAAAATCTTAAAAAGTTCCTTCAAGAGCAGAGAATACATACAGAAGTAGGAACATGGGCCAGACTACGTAGTTTCGGCTAATAAAGCCTCGTCAGTGGCCCTGACAATATCTGGTGACGCAAACCAGAAAAAAGCATACTGTAATTTCTTAATTTTAATTGGACGGTCGATTCAAAGACTGATTAATTTCAAAAGGATCCAAATAAAATAAAAGAAAACTGCTTCCCAAGATTCTGCACTCCATACACTAGAGCAGGACTTAGGCAATGCTGCATGCAAAAGAAATTAAAATTTGACCCCTTCTGATGCAAACATTTGATCCACAACTCCGGGTACTGTGATTCCTTCAAAGACTGTCTAAATGTCACTTTCAGTGGGATTTGCATGGAAATTCGAAATCTCAACGCCCAGTGGGCGCGTAACGATTCTTCCAATTTTGTCATTATGCAATTAAAACAATGACATAACACAAATGTTAATGAAGAAACTTTGAAAAAAAGACGGACATGTAAAGTAATACTGATGCATTGAAAAGCGCTATATTTTTAATTCAAAGGGAGATAATCTGAGATTTTGAAGAATTTAAACCTCGCATGAAAAGCCTGAGTACAAGATATTGGACATTTTGAGTGTTTTTCGAGGTTCATGCATTGTGGACTTTTCTACGTAATACAAAATTTATTACTGCGCATGCGCAGTAATGATGTTCATTCAACTTAGGTCTTATCGAATATTGCCAAATAACTCGTATGATGAAAAGTATGGATTGACGATTTTCTGACAATTTTATTCCTTGGCGCTTCCCATCACATACATAAGCCTCAGTTAACTCAAATAAGCACTGGGTTCCTTGAAAATATAGCCAATAGTTGGTATCGTTACTTTTTTTGACTGAATATATTTTGATATCACAAAATAGGTTTATTTTTTTTTTTTTTTTTTTTTTTTCGGAAAAAAAAAATCGCCCTTCTTTTCTGATATCATCAAATGCATTTCCTGTTGTCAGAAAAATAGTTGTTGTTTTTTATGATGTCGCAAAATGGCCTTTCTGATATTGCAAAATAGATTGTCAAATAGCATAAAATTAAATAGATTTTTTTTGTTGTTGTTGTTTTGTTTTTGTTTTTTTATAAAAATTCACAATATAGATTTCCTGATATCATAAATTTGCTTTTTGATAGAACAACGTTCTCGTGAAGAAACAGTCGCATGATTGTTGAATGGTATTACGATCCAAACGAATTTGTCATCACAGTAAAGGGTAGAGTAACTCAGTAGTAAGGAATACACAAAAACGATAGTAAGGCGTACAGTTACCACTCCAACCCCTCATCATATTAACATGAAACTATCCACCAAGTTCGCAAACTTTAACGACAAAAAGTAAATGTTAATGTCAAAAGATGACCTATAATGACATTAGAGCCAAAAAGATGCGTAAACAAACATTTTCAGACATATACAGGCTGATAATTTGCCCAACTTTGTAATATACACAATGTGTTAGAAGGGAGTTTAACAATAAAATAATGGAATTATTTACAGCACTTCAATAAAATTTCATTTCTTACCTTTGGAAATTTTACTAAAACTAAATTATTATAAATGAAGCAGCATATGTGAGACAAAGCCGCAAAAAATAATGATTTCCGACTACTGGTTATAAGCGAATGCTTGTACTCTCGATTAAACGCTATGAAACCCGGCAGAGATGGTACAGTGCGTTCGGATACTGTGAATATGTTTAGTAGCACCAACTACCATTCGTGCGACATGTGTTTATATACTCAGAGGCAGAAGAAAGTATACAGGTAACGCATTATCGATGTTTCTACAGATGTCTGCATATCTGCATAGTATCATGGCACTGTAATAAAAACTATTATTTTTGCACAGTTTGCGACAATTTTCAGTACAATCGGTTAAAGGATAAGGAAATGACATGGTTTTAAACAAGCCAAGGGTCTGAGTCAACATTGTTGCTGGAGGAGCTCCCCTTTAAACATTCACCTTGGACAATAGAGATTGATCTTATGCATTTTTATGCATTACATTAAAAAAGGGATAAAAGGTATGTAAGGACATGTCGCACACTCATATATAAAATCAGGGTAAAGTATCAAATTGTTGTACCAAGAAATAATGTTTTAGCGACTTCTGGTAACATGCATTGAATAGGCAATGAGTTCATATGGGATGTTTATTTGCAATTTTCTTTCAAATAAACAGGTCTATGAAGTTCTTTTTAAGTGTTCACAAAGGCAAGAAGCCTAACAGCAATTTCCTGAAAATTTCTAGTGAAAACGTTTATCTCCAGGTAAGATAGAGAAACATTTGATTTCCTATAATTTTAATTTAAAGGGAGATAATTTGAGACAAGTAGCATTTCTTTCTATGGTTGATGACGTTTGGTGTAAGTTTCAGAATAACTGAAGATGTGGTTTTACTCACAGACATTAGTGCTAGATGTTCATGAAGTGCAAAATGCCATTTGACATGTGCAAAGCGAGTTTTGATTGGAACCGCTGATTTTGAATTAAGGGCCATTACTCCATTATTAATAACTGCAAAACATTTTGTGTTTGTGTTTTACAGAGCTAGACGTTTGCCAAAATGGCATTATTAATATGTCTACGCCGCCATTTACACGAGGCCCAAACTGTGTACTTTTTATTGCCTCTTAGTATATATGCAACCGCCTCTTCGAACTCTGTAACATCTAGGGATAAATATTACTGTTTACTAAGGCATTTCAAGGGTATCACCAAATTTACATTTTATAAGAGCTGGTTGACTGTATGGACTTTCTTTCAAGAGTTTCTTTGATGAATGCATGACCAGTTTCGATCAACAAAATTATTGTTCCTTAGAAAGCTAGGTCAATACTTTTCACAAGTCCTTAAAGTGATTTTGTGCCGGTAACGCAACCAAAACTATAAAAATGCAATTTTTAAGACACATACTGAGCTAGTAATACCTGTCATCATCGGCATCCATTATCCATATACACCGATCTGTCAGCCTAGCTATCCAGCTAAAATTCTATCTGATGACAAAGGCAACCCCTTCATCGCTACTCGCCCTCTTTGAAAGCGTGCTTTGTTTTCTTTATAAAACCAAACGGCGCATCGAGAATGTGTAAGATTTAGTTAGATTCATTCAGTCATTTCACGTTTACAAAACATGCAAACAAGAAAGTCTTACTATACTTATACAGTCAAACCTCCCAAAAAGGGTCACCCACGAATTGTCCAAAAAATTACTGCTTAAGACAGATGACCCCTTAATACAGGTTAATATGCATTATAGTTTGATTCAGCGGAGTCGAAAAGGTGGCTTTTAAAGACTGGTGGCCCCTTAATAGAGGTGACCACATAAGCAGGTTTGACTGTAATCATAAACATGGCGGTTGAATATTCCTGGCACACTTATCAGACGACTTAACTTGAGTAGTGGCCTGTATAGCCTGCGCTCGTTTTTTGGGAGAACGACTGAACCGTATGTATGTTATGTTATGTTATATTCTGTTTGTTGACATTTTGCTAACTAATTGAAGTTTAATAGTATGCAAGTAAACAGATTAAGCACTATCTCAGATTCGTTAAATGGGAGCCGAAAAGCAGATTTTATTACGTTTTCTGAAAGAAAAAGCCCATTAAAGACCTGTCATAAGCTTATCTGTGTAAGAAAGCCAACCAGGCTGATATTGTAGTATTTACAGACACTATGCAACTTCTGTTTGAGGCTAAACTTTTCGGGGATTTTGTCATCAATTTTTACCATGAACTTTATCTTACCTACACAAAATCTACTTTCGTTTTGGCGCATCTGCCATCACTGTAGACACCTGTCATCACTTCAGCTGGTTATATTCGGTGTGTTGCCTGTTGTCTCTGTCGTGGCATGGCTTAGTTGGGGACGCATGCGAGTCAACTCTAAGCACCAGAGACGAAATAGCTAAATTTGCAAACATCGTAGATCCTAATAAAGCGGCTCATCATGAGCCGCCTCAGCTAGATCAATGCTGTTTGCCCCCCTGGTCTTTGAATTCTCAATATGATATAGTATGGACATAACATTCTTTTGAAATTTTGCCGACGTAAATTTTGTCGTATGCTTTTTGGCGCTTAAAAGCCAATACATTGGTGCCATTTACCCGATGTATGCGACAGCTTTGTGTCGCGGATTATGTCAGTTAGTGATGCCCGTTGCCTGCCCATTACATTTTTGTTTTCAATTTTTGGGGTAAAGCGACACAGAACGTGTTAAATGCAGAAATGCGCATCTGTCGTATTATATTTGGTGACGGTACATTTATTTCTCAAAATGACTAAGACCTAAAGAATCAGAAAATTTAGATTTAGATATCATACTGAGCCCGGGTGGGGTGGTTTTGCTAGTCAACTTGGTACCGATGCTTGAACATTAAAACTTTGACAAAGGGTAACGTTAATTTATTTACGCTTGACAGTGCGTAGCGCTGACAGCGTTTAGAGTCCTAAGTAATAGTTATATCATGGTTTGTCCGCCTATACGAGGAGATAATCCACGAGCTTTAGCTTTAGCTCGTGGATTATCTCCCGCACAGGCGGACAAACCATGGTATAACTATATTATACCACCGTTACCAGTGTAGACCTTTCTCACTGTGAAATATTTCGTACTACAGTTGGCATTTTCTGGTAAAGGTGGTATAAAAATGATATTTACCAGGAAAAAGGAGTATGTCAAAAATCGCTGAGATGAGGTGTAACTTGATTTCATTGCTCAGTGATCTTTTCAATTTAAATTTTTCAGATTTTAATGCGCATTTGAAGCTTACTTTGGCTGCATAATCTTCAAACATAAATCATAAAGTTGCAACACAATTTACCAAGTCACTGTTTTAATAGAACGCGTCTTTTATTTGGACTTCATTGGAAAGACGATACTTTTTTCAAAAGAGCACAGTTAAAAGGGATACTTTTTAACAGAATAGAATGAAAAGGAATACTTTTAAAGGGAACACGATGAAAACGGTACTACTTTTAGCGCACTGTTAAGGGTGTGTTTCGCAATCCTTTGTTCAAGCATCAGATTCAAGCTGGCCAGCAGGCATCCTCCTCCTGGGATACTGATGTATGCAATGACTCTTGACGATTGCTACACAGCACACAACACCAGATCTAGTGAAGATAAATAAATCTGAAAAGATGTGTCCTTTGGAAACAAACAAAAAAAACGGCAAAACGATTAGCTTCCATACGAGGAAGATTTAATATATGATGCAAATGTGTTAATATCTCACAAACTTTACTTTAGACTTTTATATCTCACAAACTTTACTTTAGACTTTTGCTAAAATCTATGAAAACATAAATCATTTGGCTAAATAATGGTATCAACACATTTCCAATTATTTTCGCGTCTTTAAGACTGTCTGTGTCAAACGATGGGTGGTGTCATAGCACTGCATTATGAGATTAAATGGTGTTTTCAACGTTAGAATAGTGCACGACCGAAGCATCGCATTGTGTTTGTTATTCGTGTGCTTAATATTTCAGTTATGGTGAACACCAGTTGCGAAAATAATAGACGTAGTTTTTTTTTTTTTAATGAAATTAGGGACCAATCTTTTGGGAACACAACGCCACGTTGACGTGTTTTTTTTTTTTTTCAAAAATTAAGTTGAGACTTTTTTTTTATGACGAATTATGCTAACATCCCATCTGCCAGATCTTACCAGTAACTTTTGTGTACAATAGAGAGGGTCTAGTGTTTAGACTAAGCAGTCGGTTTGACTATATTGTCATTTAACAGAACTCTAAAATAGCATCTAATTCAGAAACTGAATAAGATGCTATTTTCGAGTTCTGTTAAAGGCCCTATTGCTCTATCAACATGAAAATTTTCATCAAGAGGTATCGCTGCAAGCTTCTCACCATAGTTTCTTCATTGTAAATGACCGCGATCGGCCGACTTAAAACAAATAAAACATCTATGAGTTTCACATAAAAAGGGTTTGAAAACTTATTTGGGTCATTTTAGTTGGCAACTAAAATGACCTACTTTCGATTTCATGCCCTTGAATAAAATGGTAAAAATACAATGTACAAGGGTGAGGCCTCATTCACTGTGGCGCTTTTGTATATATTGCATCACTCGACCGGAAACCAGTAAAAGAAAATCAAATTTTGTTTAGCGATTTGCAGTTTTTCAAAAACCTGTTTTCCATACTTTTGCCAGCTATTTGGGTCAATTTATGTACATCAACCTACATTTTATCATCAAACGTGAAGGTTGAAAGGGTTTTCGTAATGATTTGTGTTTGGGCGTTTTTTACACTGATAGGACTATGGAGACTTTAACAGACAATAACTGATTTAGAAGAAAAGAGTCTTGAAGTATAAAGTTGACTTAACATTCATAGATGTCAAATAAAACAAAGAATAACCATACCTTTCATATGAATTACATTAATTGTTCATATTGGTACTTACTGACATCAAAGAAATTAGAATTATTACAAAAATCTTTTGGAATACAGGGAGTCGGAATTGAGTTTATAATTATTGATCTATATCAGAACTACAGCGCTTAGTGTTGATGCTTAGGAAAGCTTATTTTACTTAGGAAGAAAAATATAGCCTGTGGTCTATGAGTGGACAGTTCTTCAGGGATTTTTTCGATAAAAAAAGCATATTAATGAAAATGTGTTGTACATCACTTTAAAGGCCCCATTGCTCTATCAGCAAGAAATAGTTTATCGTGAGGTATCGCTGCAAGCTTCTCACCACAGTTTCGCCATGGATTATTATCGTGATAGGCCGGCTTTGAAAAATCAAAACGTCTTTGAGTTTCCCATAAAAATAGATTTAGAAAATAACTAGGTCATTTTAGTTGGCAACTAAAATGACCTATTTCCGATTTCACAAGCTTTTCACATGTTAAAGACACAAGGTACGCTAGGTAAAAATACAAGGCACAGGCGTTTAACAGGTGATAAAAATACAATGTACAAACATGTAAGACAAGGATACTATTGATTATGCCGCTGTTGTACTATTTCATTGCTTAAAGGCCCCATTGCTCTATCAGCATGAAATATTTTATCGTGAGGTATCGCTGCAAACTTCTCACAAAAGTTTCGCCATTGATTATTATCGTGATTGGCCGGCTTTGAAAAATCAAAACGTCCTTGAATTTACCATAATATAGATTTGAAAAAATAACTAGGTCATTTTAGTTGCCAACCAAAATGACCTACTTTCGATTTCGTGAGCTTTATTTCATGATAAAAATACAACGTACAGGCGGTAAAAATATAAGGTACAGGCGTTTAACAGGTGATAAAAATACAATATACAAAAAAATTAGGCAAGGATCCCATTGATTGAGCCGCTATTGCATTATTGCGTTGCTTAACGGGGGACCAGAGACGAAACCCGTATTTTTATGGAGAGACTTATCATTTTTTCAAAATACCTTGTTCCTTCTTTTTTGCCAGTTATATGCTACAAAAACGCACATCAACCGACATATTTTCATCAATTCTGAAGGCTGTACAGTTGTCATAATGATTTGTTTTTTGACGGTTTTTACCTTTGATAGGACTATGGAGACTTTAACGGGGAACTAGAGACGAGAATTGTATGTTAATTGAGAGACTTATCTTTTTTTTCAAAATATCTTGTTCCTTCTTATTTGCCAGTAATAGGGGAGACCGGGCATAGTTGATGCACTTTTAAGACTTTTTGATATATCTCGTGATCGGACTGGCCAATTTGGATTATCTTTGTATATACTAAAAGCTCTGTCTTTTTTGCATTTAAAATCAAAAAGTAATCCTTGAAGTTTGATATATTTTCCCTCCGTTTCAGTAGATTTCTTTAGCAAGTCGAAAGCATCAACTTGCCCCATTAGTGGGGCATGTTGATGCAACTCTTGGGGCAAGTTGATACAGATTTTTTTCTTGCCTTTACAAGTCCATGCAGCGGATACTTCAGTGAATTGACCGTTTCTATGGTCAGATGGGGGTTTCCTTGCTTTCTAGTTAGATGCATTTATCAAAATTATTTTAGCCATTAAAGTTATCCCCAGCAAAAGATCTCTAGAAGGGGTGTATGTAAATGAATAATTGTACGATAAAATGATCAAAACATTCTGTACTTTTATTTCTGAAACATTAGAATATTTTCTGGAACTTTAGAATATTTAAAACGGGAAAATATCATTTCATTGTCATAGAAGCTATATTGAATGAGTCGGGACCCAGCAACTCGTACAATTTACATGTGCGTCCAGCAAAAACTCAGACCAGCCTGTGTATCAGCACAGTCGGGTCAGAGTCTTCACTGGCCAAACGAAAAGGTATGGGTCCTTAGGTCTCCATAGCGCGCACAGCCAAGACTCTGATCAGACTGCACGGATGTGCAGGCTGTATTGAGTCTTCGCTGGGCGCACATGTTAATTGTGGGCATTGCTGCGACATGGCTCGAATGCCATTGTATATTTGTTTGAATATATTTAAAAAAAACATCGTTTTCTACAACAAATCTGAAATGCTTAAACTATTGTACATAGGCCTACATCAGTTAGAGATCAAGCCCATCTAAATATTGTGAACAGCTCATGGAGTACAGTAGGATTCTATGGTGCATCAACATGCCCCATGCTCATTGCATCAACATGCCCCAACCATGCCCCACGTGACTTTCAGCAAGTTAGACAACTAATACACAATGTTTTTCTTCAGAAGAGTGTTGAAGATGAAATATGTCTCCACCTCTGTGAAAAAATGAATTAGGAACAACCAGAAACAAATGCGTGCTAGACGAAAAATTTCAATATACCTTTAAATTTACTTAGTGGTGTCAAAAATGAACTTTCCTTCACCAAGTTCTCATTTGTTTACCAAATTCTGCAAAACTTCGGGAAAAGATGGCGGCTGTCAATGCCTACTTAAATTCGTTATTTCTGACGTCCAAATTGACGTCATTGTCTTTTTATTCCCACTGCATCAACTTGCCCCGTGCATCAACTATCCCCGGTCTCCCCTATGATACAAAAACACCGCATCAACCGACATATTATCGTCCATTCTGAAGGCTGTACAGGTTTTGTAATGATTTGTAATTTGACGATTTTTACCACTGGTAGGATTATGGAGGCTTTAAAGGTCTGATATTGGTCTTTTACTTCATATATGACATAATGCGATAATGCATGTTGACTAAGCTATTTGCAATATAAATATTGAATGCCCCTCGTAAAAGTTTAAAATATTTTGTTTGTTCGAATCACATGAAACATGTATTTTTACATATTCTGTTTAAATTACAAAACAAAATAGAAAGCAAAGTGAGCAGCTATACAGGTGACCTTTTGTTCAGAGCATGACCAGGTTGCCAAACGTATTGCATGTTACATTTTTTTTGTATCTCGAGTTGAAACACATATCAGATCTATAAAAAAAAGTTCCATATGACATCAAACAATCAATGAAATACTCATCGATCCAAAAATGCGAAAATGATAATTGAGTCGCGACACGACAAAGCCAACAATGTGGTTGTACACCAAGCGCAGACTCGGATCAGCCTGGGCATCCACTCAGGCTGATCAGACTCTTCGCTAAAGGGTAGCTGAGGGTCCAAGCTACCTTCATGCGGACAGCGAAGTCTCAGATCAGACTGGGCATGCCCAGGCTGATCTGAGTCTGCGCTGGGCGAACACTCACATTGTTGGTTTTCTCGCGTCGCGGCTCGAGTATGTTTGTTTCTCGAAGTCATATATTTCACTAGGAAGAAACCCCATACCTCCATAAAATCATAATATTTTCACTAGAGAAATATAAAAAAATATGGAACTACTTGGTTATCCTAGTTACACTGTAGTCGCCTCTATATTCACAGTTGCTATGCCGGTTGTTCTGCTCAGACTTACACCGTTGGTAGCTAGTTGGGGCGTTGTACCAGCGGCCCCTTCGTTGGGGACTCGCTCGAGATGTTGTGGCACCGGCAGGTTGTAATTAGATTCTGCATTATTTTTTATTGCTGTCACAAGGTTGGTGCAATCAGATCGAACCTGTTTCTGTAAACGCTTGGCTTTAGACCTTCTTTGAATACAAACTGAGATAGAAACAATGACAATTAAGACAGTCATAACTCCGCCGATGGTGATACCAGCTATCTCACGGTCTGAAAGTCGGTTTCCATATTTGCAATTAGACTGGTCACCACAAGGGTTTTGCCCGAAGCACTGTAACCTGCCATCTATACAACGTCCATTGTCACATTTATACTCATCCGATGTACAGGTCCCGGTATGGAAAGAAGTGATATATAGCGAAAACTTCGATGGTATCTTTGACAAAATATCTCGAAAGTACAACGTCAAGTGTTGCCCAGTGGTTGTAAAGATGTCAGCTGGTGCTGTTGTACCATAGAATTTCTCAGCTCCTATGAAAGTAGATAGTCTTGTATTTCCATCATGTAATTCTAACCAAGTGAATGAAGGGTTACCAGATATATCAAGTTTATCAAAGAACACCATCAGTTTACCTTCACTATAAGTTTTGAATGTCACTTCGCAGTTCTGTCTTGGACTGAGAGATTCGAATTTTATATGACTTTCGCCATCATCCGTGACATCTATTGTTTGATTATTACATTTGTGGGTGCCAAGCCAATCTGAAATCAACGAGAAAGAGTCAATTTGATTCAAGCTCGCAAGGTCGCCAACATGGTGAACTGATAAATTTTCATGGGACATAAATTGGAGAAACCGTTTTAAATACATTTTTAACTTTTGGAAAGCAAAATTAAAATGTAAAAAATTGAATTGTGGATGTACACTTCCCATACAGTTTTCAACTAAAGAAATATGATTCAAATAATCAACAGTGTAACATAAAACATTCAAACTTTTAAAATTGCCTATGCCTTTGGTTTAAATTTTAACAGTTTTCATTTTTCTCAAAAATACACCTCTCATGGTAACAGGAGTACTGCGATATAAACACAATCGAGTCACTTCACCTCCCGCCACAAAAATAGATTAGCTGTACCAGTGAAAATGTATCGAGAAAGTCAAAAGCACCAATACGGGTCGACCCATTTTTCAAAAATACGGGTTGACCCGTATTTTTACGGGTCGACTCGTATTTCAGATACATATCGACCCGTAAATTTGCGTTAAGACCCGTGTTTAACGGGTGTACTTGTATATACGCGTCGACCCGTAAATTACGGGTCCACCCGTATCTTACATACGGGTCCACCCGTAAATATACGAGACGAACCGTATTTTGCCAAAAATAAATTTAACAATCAGAAGATGGCTTTCATCGATTTTTCGGCACATGTGAAACATCATTTTAATTCATGCTGTGAAGTCGCACAACTATTTTAAAATACCTGTATGCATAACTGTATATGGCAAACGATTTGTTGGTATTGCTGAACTTATGCTCAGTAGATAAGGATCTGCTAATATATTTTAATACAGACTTAGATAAATATCGATTTTTAAAAGTATTGTGAATTGTGGAGTAAGGAGTCACTATTTTACGGTCGGCCGTAGAGCAATTAAACCATGAGTGAGGAGCACGAGTGGTGTATCGACTCGCATCAGAACAAATATGATACAGAGAAGAATTCAAAGGCCGTATATATGACCGTTCTCTCTTGACTGTGCAAACTGTTAAGGAAGAAAAACAGTATGCAAAGCAGGGAGAGAGAAAAAAAACCTGTTACTCTAACAAAAAGACAGAAGGCTGGTTCTCAGTCTTGTAAAATAGTAAAAAAAAAACCTAGACAATCACTAAAGGTGATGAATGCCCCCGCCATATGCCTCACTAGATGAGTAATGCGTTAATATTTGTGTCAAATTATGTCAAAATCATTCCAGAGGGATGACAATATATTTTCTAAAAATAACAAATGTGACCTTTACCCTGACCCTAATATTCTAGATTGCGAACTTGTCCAAGATATTGTGACACTAAACATTTGGGTGAAGTTACATCAAAATTGTCAATGAATAAAGGGGCTAGAGGGATGATAAAGTTTTTTTTTCTAAAAATAGCAACTGTGACCTTGACCTTGGACCTGCGGTGCTGAAACGGTAATTTATTCAAGATTTTGTTATACTTAACATTTATGTGAAGTTAGATCAAAAATTGATCGATAATAAAAAGCGCTAGAGCGATGCCTTAGTTTTTCTGAAAATAGCAACTGTGACCTTGATCCTACCAACCTGAAACGCAAACTTGTTCGAGGTATTGTCATACACAATATAGCTGTGATGTAATACCAAAATCGGTTAATAAATAAGGCCGCTAGAGCAATGACAAAAGGTGAGCTTGTATATAAGCCATCGCAATATGGTTAAAATATGTATGTCATTCAAGGGGACATAATTCTGCAATAAAGACCTGACTGAAAGTTCTGTTTCCTATATGCACATGTCCAATGTTTGTCTGAACTGTGTTGCAAGTTTCAAATTCCTACATCAAATACTACCGGAGGAGTTGCAGAGACAAGAACAATACTACAAAGTGTGAAATATGGTCAAATATGTATGTCAATCAAGGGGACATAATTCTGCCACAATGACCTGCATCAAAGTTCCGTTTCCCTTATGCACATGTTTGATGCATGTTTGAACTGTGTTGCAAGTTTCAGCTCCCTGCATTAAATACTGTAGAAGGAGTGGTGGAGACACAAACAGTACTACAAATGTGAAATACGGTCAAAATATGCGTGTTATTCAAGGGGATATAATTCTTCAATAAAGACATCAATCAAAGTTATATTTCCTTTATGCACATGTTCAATGCATGTCTGAACTGCAAGTTTCAACTCCCTGCATCAAATACTGTAGGAGGAGTTGCGGAGACAAGAACAGTACCACAAAGTGTTACGGAAGGACGTATGTACGGACGGACACGAGCAAAACTATATGCCCCTCCCCACTTCGTGGCGGGGGCATAAAAATAGTAAAAACAATGACCAGAAACTAGTACAATCAGACCTCATACCCCGCGCTGAAAACCAAAAGGCGAAGAAGTATTTACATGAATTATGAGCAGTTCACGAATAACTGCATAAACTGCTCTTTCACAGACAGTTGAACATTCAGCTACCCCAACTACAAACACCACTCACCCAACAGGTGAACGAAAGCACCAACATGGTCAATAAGAAAAAGTCGCAGTAAAGAACCATATTAGAAGTACAGCCTTGGAACGGTCAATAATAAATTTGTGTGTGTGTGTGTTGGGGTGCTAAATAGTTTTAGCCAACCCTTGCCCATAGCTTCTCCAATAACAAAACCATCACGGATAAAACCTATGATGAATCAAAGATGAGGACTCGACAGCAACAACGTATTGCCACACATTGGTGATCCCTGGGGTGTCAAACAAGACACTGCATTACAGTAGCAAAACAAAAACACCAAGTTTGGTATTAACCATAATACCGAAAAATGTCAAACTTGAACATTTGCTACTTGTTAAGAAATCTATCATGAAAAAGACATTATCAACAATGCAAAGAAAAGAATATTGAACAAAAAAAAAACAAGAAAAAGTAACAACTCATTGTCAACCAATACATTGTAGCGAACATGCATGTGACGGGACTTTTTTTACGAAAACATTACGGAAAGCTGAATGTCAGGACAGGCGGATAGACGTAAACCATTTTACCTCCATTTCTTCAAATCCGGGATAAACAAAGCGTACAAAAACATGAGCACTCCGATGGGTACACAACGTTGAATGAAAATTAAAACAACGTTGTAGATTCAACGTTGCGTGACTGCATGCATTTTTTTGCTCTTGTTAATGTCCGTTTTCCCAATAGATTTTCAAAATAAACAACACTACCTCGGTTCTGATATGTTGCATGTTGGTTACAGTTTTGTTAAGCTACCATCAATTGGCTGAAAATTTTGTGGTTGAACTTGCAACTCGACGGTTTTTCGAAGCAGTTACGTTAGCGAAACATAATAATGCTAAGCATCGCACCGGGTAGGCGGAAATCCAGGTCGTGAGTTTTTCCAGCAGGAAGAATGAGTTAAAATTAAAGGTACTGTGTGCTATTTACATAAAGAAAGAAGGAAGAAATATACAGACTAAAACACTTACACCAGGTTACCGCAGATACATTCGAAGAAGCCAGAAACATGAGACATATCAAAAACAGTTTGACACATATCACCGACATTTTTATATGAAGAGAAAACATTGGAAGTGTTCTTGGCTGTTACACGTAAATTTAAATAAACGTTATCGGTTACGCAATACTGTTAAAGTTATATTAAGAAGGCGCATGGAAAAGTGTACATTTAATTCAGAAAGTATTCACCAAGTATTTCAGCTGTCACATTGGCTCGCCTCTTCATTATTTAAGAACGATCTAAGGCATTTCGGTCAATGAATGTAATGAGACTGCGTAGATGTATATACATAACAGACTTTGCCTTTGCTGTTTGTATACGATAATGTACAGGTTTTCCGAAGTAACGTTTGCGCGTTATCTACCATGATGTTTATTACGAGTTATTTATATATTTTGAACACTGATTACGTTATCTCATGACCTCGGTCTTTTGCAATATACAATTTCAGCAAGTCATGATATTTCGAAGTATTTCAATGCGGATGGTTTATTATAAGGTTCCATGTAAATGCTTAGTATTCAATCAAAATCTTAACATTTTAAAGGTCCCATCAGCCATCTTTCAGTATGAAAGAAAAAAAAAAAGAAAGAAACACCATCACCCGCGGTAACAGTACTATAGCGCAGTAACAACGTTGTAGCGCAATAGTGCCAGATCGGAAGAAGACCAAGTTTGTAAAAACGTCTTATATGTCTTCAAGTTTCGTCCATCCTCCAAGTTTTTTGTATGTGCTGTCAGAACAGATATCGAAAAGACAACATCAGTTAAGAAAAGTTCAATAACCATGTAAGAGGCATAAATTTAGTCCTACTCCTTCTATTTGAAGGTATTTTCGGCTTTCGACTTCAATTTCTGTGATTTAACCCACGAAGAGAGGTAATTCCATTTGTCGGTGAATCATATGGCCATTTTCTTGTAAAACAAAAACATTTGCTTAAAGAACATCATTTTTAGCTAACCTGAGCACGAAGTGCTCAATGTGAGGTATTGTGATCGGTCGTCGTCCGGCGTCAACTTTTGCTTTAAACAACTTCTTCTCCAAAACTGCTGGACGGACAGATTGACTGACTGCTGACCCTCTACCAAAATTCCTCAAACGGTTCCGCTCCGCCAAACAATATGGCCGCAAGAGCTAAATAAACGACTTCTCCTCCAAAACTGCTGGGCAGATTTTAAAATAATTTCACAGAAATGTTCCTTAGGAGACCCTCTACCAAAATTGCTCAAACGGTTCTGCTCCGCTAAACAATATGGCCGCCAGAGCTAAAAATAGAAAAACCTTTCAACGACTTCTCCTCCAAAACTGCTGAGCCGATTTTGAAATAACTTCACAGAAATGTTCCTTAGGAGACTCTCTACCGAAATTGCTCAAACAGTTTCGCTCCGCTGAACAATATGGCCGCCAGAGATAAAAATAGAAGAACCTTTCAACGACTTAATCTCCAAAACTGCTGGGCCGATTTTAAAATAATTTCACTGAAATGTTCCTTAGGAGACCCTCTACCAAAATTGCTCAAATGGTTCCGCTCTGCTGAACAATATGGCCACCAGAGCTAAACATAGAAAAACCTTTAAACGACTTCTCCAAAACTGCTGGGCCGATTTGAAATAATTTTACAGAAATATTCCTTAGGAGACCCTCTACTAAAATTGCTCAAACGGTTCTGCTCCGCTGAACAAAATGGCCACCAGAGCTAAAAATAGAAATAAATCTTAGAATGACACAGAGGGCACAGTTATGATCCAATCATCATGAAACTTTGTCAGAATTTTTATCTAAATGAAATCTAGACCATTTTTGAAACTGGGTCATGTTGGATTAAAAACTAGGTCACTGGGTCAAATCTTGGAAAAACCTTAAGCACACTCTAGAGGGCATAGTTATGATTCAATCTTCATGAAACTTTGTCAGAATGTTTATTTATATAAAATCTAGGCCAAATTTGAATCTGAGTTTTGTTGGGTCAAAAACTAGGTCACTAGGTTAAATCTTAGAAAAGCCTTGCGTACACTCTTGAGGGCACAGTTATGATCCAATCTACGTGAAACATTGTCAGAATGTTTATTTTTATAAAATCTATACCAGATTTGAAACTGGGCCGTGTCAGGTCAAAAACTAGGTCACTAGGTCAGTTTTTAGAAAAACAGTGCGAACGCTTTAGAGGACACAGTTTTGTTCTAATCTTCATGAGACTTTGTCAGAATGTTTGTCTCCAACAAATCTGGACCAAGGGTGCAACTTAGACATGTTGGGTCAAATAGTAGGTCACAAGGTTAAACCTTAGAAAAACATTGTGTACACTCTAGAGGGCACAGTTTTGATAACTTTGTCAGAATGTTCATATCCAAGAAATCTAGACCAGGTTTGAAATTGAGTCGTGTGGGGTCAAAATCTAGGTCATTAGGTTAAATCTTATAAAAACCTTAGGTACACAGTAAATGGTTCTTTTTCCATTTAATCTTTGTGAAACTCTGTCTGTCGGTCATATGGATGTCTCTGAGGTTAAGTTCAAAGGATACTCAGCTGAGCGATCCAGGGCCATCATGGCCCTCTTGTTTCAAATAGACATATGAATTTGTAAAGTGACCAACTGCGGTGCCAAAATTTAAGATAGTAACCAGACTGCAGTGCAGAGTAACAACAGTTGCAGTGCAGACTTTTTAAATTAGTAGAGCTAGTAAGTAGTAGGGCTGTTTTTCTTTGCCTTTCTGTCAGTATAAGTATATGGAGGTAATTCCTGATCATTGCCTGTCTTTTACTTTGTATATCTCAGTAAATATAATACTGTTTCTCCTAGGTGGGGTATGGAGTATCCAGTGGGATATCAAGGTTTGACTGATAGAAGAGCAGTAAAGCAGGTGCTAGAGAAGAACCACGGCCCAGATCGGGCTCGAACCCGCCATATCTGACCTACGAGCCCAAATTGTTAACCATTCAGCAAAACACTGCTCCATCACCTTTTCACCATTACCCAAATCTTTTTGTTTTACTATTTTTACTCTCCGAATCAGTTACATTGCAGTTAAAGGCAGCCTTCGAATGACTGTTAAAACAGGGGCTCAAGTTAACGTGGACCCTTTGACCTCATATAATATATACGGGGTGTGTCTTAGCACAGACAGTGACGGTCTGTGCCAGATGCATCATACGGCTTCTTGTCTTGGTCTATACTTTTTATGGGAGGCCTGGTTTATGGGCTCGACCTGCTGTGTCGTCAACAAACACGTCCCCTTTAGTCATGAAATTACAAAACTTATACCCTTGCTGACAAGGTATGGTCCAGTATCCTAGTCGTGTTGCTTGTCGTGACTGTTCTTTTTTCGGGGGAGGGGGGAGGAGCGAGGGGGGGGGGAGAGAAAGCCGCATACCCATCCATTTCAGTTCGGCTTACCATATGTGAAACAAAGTGTTGCTTTACCTGTATTCGCTTACCTTTCCAATACTAATTAATTTGCTAGACAGAAGTTATGGATAGGTTTCTCTAGATATTTAGATTGATTATCCTTATTTTGAAAGCATGGTCAACCAAATTTACCCACCTGAACTTTAATTGAATAAAGCTAATACTTCAGATACCGAAGCCCCCTTTTTGGATTTACATCTATCTATTTCTAACGGTTTTGTATCTTCTAAAATTTATGATAAACGTGATGACTTTGACTTTGATATAGTTAATTTTCCATTTTTGGATGGTGACGTTCCACGTCGTCCCTCTTATGGAGTATATATTTCTCAACTTATAAGATTTGCTGGAGTGTGTTGTCATGTAGATGACTTTAATGCTCAAGCCTAACTTATCTGATCATACGAGTTGACACTAATCGATATTATCTGTGTCGAGAGATGCATTGGATTGAATAGGAAACCAATGGTTCACAGAAAATTGTAAAAATATTAATTCATACTGAATTTATATGCATACAGATTCATAATATTCAATTTAAGTGCTATCTTTTGCATATTTTTTCATAAATTTACGTTAATATTAAATTGGGGGATTTTTAAGTTGAAAATGTGACCCTCTAAATGCAATACTTATATAGTAAACAGCACTGAAAATGCAGAGGGTATCCTTCTTTTATTCCCAATATCATTTTCAAATATAAAGTTGCATAAAATATGCATACGGATTCCATATCTGCAATAAATTTTCTTTCTAATATTATAATTTTTATTGGGAAAAAATAAAAATTAATTGGGGGATTTTCAGGGTTTTTACAAAGTTAATTGTTTTAAATTGGCACAAATGCACCCGAATCTATTTTTAGAAATCGTAGGTTAAGCGTGAAGCTATACCTGTCCGAGTTCCCCCTGGCTATTTTTGCTTAAGTGTACACTTTTTTTATCAGATCTTTATAATTGATTTGCAACATTGCTATATCGACGCATGAATACTGAAAAGAATATTTTGATAATTCATTTATTATCATTATTGCTAATCTGCAAGCGACGCTCTGGATCCCTGACCAGACTGCGAATTAATTGCTGTGTACCGATTCTTTCACTGTGTCAAACACACACACTACCAATATTAAATTTCCTAATTAAATATGCAGAAAGACATCATTTAATGAATTTGCAAAAACAAATGAGTACAGTTTCTTCCTTGTGAAAGTAATATCGTCACTTTTCCTTTGCTTTCTCTGAAAAAAAAAAAAAAAAAAAAAAAAAGATTTGAAGAAAATTGTTCTTTATTTATTTGCACTTGAATATGTGATTATATTTTTATGATTTAAACTTGTTTTTGCTGTCAATGTATTTTCTAAATGTGTCATTTCTGTCATTTTTGTATTATTTACACTTTTTATCAAAATATACTCGTCAAATTATAAATTCTGGCGAAATATCTAACAACGGGAATATTTCAATGCATATAAATGAATAAATAAATAATATTGACACAGAAATGTGCTGGCTAATCTAAGACGCACATTTTTTGTTCGTATTTTTAATTAATTGCAATTCCCTGGAATAGATAGTAGTTTAAGTAATTCACAGTTTGTCTCCCGATGATTGAAATAAGATGTGGCGTCAAAATTATTCTCTTTGCCAAAAAGGTGCCGAATTGAAAGAAATAAAAGAGCGAAGCGCTTCATTATTCAATAAAATCTAATTGACGTTACAAATTCTTTTTATCCTCAATATTCTGCTAATTTTACTGTCATAACTTTGTTTTTACAAAATACAGTTCCTTTGAAAACTTATAGGGTTGGCTAATGAGGACCATGATCAGTCTGCGCGAATAGAATAGGCACTTATCAGAGACTGCTATTTATTATAAAACTATTGTGTCACCTACTAGTGGTTATGATCAGTTTGCGCGAATAAGCTTTTTCTATCTTCATATCATAACCGTTAAATGTATTTGTGTGCCAACAGCGCAGACCAAGACTAGTCTGGTGAGAAACGTTGTGTTGTAACTGCAAACAATCTGACCAGACTGCTCCTCCTCTCAAACTGTTTCAGAACACCTTACTAGATAATGTAGTTTTGTTTACAGATTAGAGACCGATCAGTGTGCGCAGTCTTTGTATTTAAAAGTTTTGAGAAATATTCTGATCATTTTGTGAACAAACAAACAAATAATCTGCAAATTAAATATTTGATCTTTATTTTTCCATTGGCCTATCTTTAACTGTTAGTGCAATACCCTTATTATTTATGACAGCTTGCTCCAGGTAATCTCGGATTTTATGACCGATAATTAATATATCCAAATGTAATAAACGGCGTGACATTAACCATTCGTCATCAACAGATTATGACAGTCTTAACGTCTTGTGAAAGAAACGCAAATATCGTTGCTTGATAACAAAACTGTTATTGTATTTTATTTATCCTTCTTTTAAATAACAATGTTTTTTTTCTATTTGAATATGCTGTTTGAACAGGAAAAGAATAAAAATAATCAGCCTGCACACCAGCTATTTCTGATCTATTTTCGCATCTGCTCAAGTTGTAAATCAACAGTTTATAAGCTATTCAGATAAGCCTGCACAAACTGATAAGACCAGAGTTGTTGATTAGTTTGCGCGGTCGCAATGTCATATTGGGTAAATACATAACTATCGGAATCGGAATTATTCCAAAATTCTAAAGAATATCATTCACCAAGACCTGTGATCATAAGCTCATGCTGATGCGCAAACTGATCAGACTTATCAGCAAAGAACCAGATAAGCGTAGCAAAATACGCAGTCTGATCCGAACCATCACTGTTCGCATAAACAATTATGATTCCCGATAAGAGATAAGTGTGACTAAATTGATAAACGCTAATCCGGACTGGTACTGTAATTATCTTAAAAGTTTGGAGCAGTTGAATTTATCACGCATTATAAAGGAATTGGCCGGAGGGCAAATTTTGCAGACTCAGATCAAGCTGATTTTAAGAAACAGTCTGATCGGAGTCTACGCTATTTGAGATTTAATTCTGCCAAATTATAAGGGATGTTTATGATAAAATAAATATATATTTCTTTATCACGCGGAAAAGATTTTTATCTGAAAAAAATAGATAAATGAAAAGTAATAATTATTTTTGTTGTTGTTGTTTACATGAACCCATAACTGCATAGTGGCCTCTTTCTGTTTATGAGAATTTCCTGTAGTCACTGCAAACAGTGACGGACTCGATGAG
This sequence comes from Ctena decussata, assembly GCA_963989385.1. NCBI lineage: Eukaryota > Metazoa > Mollusca > Bivalvia > Lucinida > Lucinidae > Ctena > Ctena decussata. Next base: position 70,597,596 of record OZ022501.1, on the reverse strand, counting down.
ACGCCGCATTCTGCAGCGTCTGATCAAGGTCTGTATTGTTTTCTGATGTCACTTTTATAGGGAGCCAGGCATTTTTGGGTTACAAGAATGATGGAAAAGTGCATTATGAACATGATCAGCGTATCCATGGATATTATAGTTTTTAATTATACCCGTTACTCTTGTTCACTTCTACAACAAAAGCATAAATCAGACTTCATTAGAATACAAGCAAGTTTTTATTACGCCAATCTTGTTTCATATACGCTGGTCGATGTTTTTTCTCAAAGCACCGAGATTCAAGTATCAGAAGAAATGATTTCGTATGTGGCGATGATATAAGCAAATTAGTCAAGGCTCTGTATTGGCCTTTAATTCGCTATCGGAAAGGTGATAAACCATAGGTAAAATCGATTAGCTGCACTCACAGCGGGCCAATAAATCGAGTCAAGTAAGGTAATCCCTGCGATTACCTGTACAAATAGTCAGTTTGGGTTGTCTTTCCAAAATTATCGGATTTATCGGATTTTCCAAATGAATGAATAAGTTGGACTTGCGTAATAAATGTTTAACTGCTAAACTTCTTCAACAGGGCTATCGGTATCATAAGCTTAGAAAGGCTTTTTCTAAATTCTATCGCAGACACCATGAATTGGTTTCAAAATTTGATGTCGGATTAAAATTTCTTTTACACCAAGGCCTATCGGAACCAGAATTTTATGGTGACTTAGTATACAAATTCAAAAAGATTAAGGGTAGGACTGATTTTTCTGATCAATTCCGAAAAATACTAATACGTCACAAACGTATTGGCTATAATTTAAATGTTATGCGACAGTCTGCATGCTTAGTGATTAACCCAGTCACGGTTGATAACTTTGCTGCACTCTTTAATTGCACACCGGGGGATCGGGCGTCAGACTCTATGATGGCCCCGACCTAAAGCTATATATTTTAGTTGGTTGGGACCGGAGCCTTTTTGTCTGTTGCTTGGTCCACCGGGGCTCAACTGGTGACCTTCTTTTGCTTCAGATTTCCAGTGGGGTTGTTTGGCAGGCCAGGGATCTCCACCTGTCAGACGGCCCGTTGTATCTGTTGAGTCCTCGTCTTTGCTTCTTCATGGTGTTGAAATTTGATTTATGTGTTTACCGTGATGATTCATTGACGAGTTAGAGGGTTATCATGCGAACCGAACAACCAACTAAATGTTTTGTACCACTTCAGAAACTGAGGGTGAGGTTGGGCCTGTAAAATCGATTTAAGCCCCCCCAGTAATTCATTACTGACCGTTCCAAGGCGGTAGTTCTGTTGTGGTTCTCTGTTGCCTGTTTTTGGTGTCAGAGTTTCTGTGATGTTTTACCTTATGTATGTTCTTATTATTTTTGGTTCGGTTTGGGTTGCTGAGAGGCCACCTTTTGGGAACAAGCTGCTCACTCGGTTGGCCATATGTTCTCTGTATCTTGATTATTTGTAATCTTGGTTGTTTCCAACTATGGTTTGAGGGCTGGGTTTGGATTTTGATTGTTTCAGTTCCTGATCCTTGCATACTTTTTACTTTTCTTAGACGTATGAAGCTGTTGAAATTCAAAAGGAAAACTCTTCTGTCTGGAAAGAATTTAAATACATTACTTCAAATATTTTCAATACTGCGTGAAAAAGTGTACAGAAACTGAATGTGCATTTGCGTGCAAACAACGTAAACAAACAAGAGGGTCATGAGTCACCTGAGTAAAAAGGTCAAACTTTGGTCATCATTTGAACAAACCTGATAATATATAAATCCCAAATGCTGCATATCAATTTCAATGTCATGAGCCATTTGGGAGAACAAGATTTTAAAGGTTTTTTACCACATATGGGCATGACATACATCTTGGTCATGTGACTAGAACCATTCAAGCAAACTGAATTCCCTGCCTGACTTATGGAGGTTCCATATGACATTTTGCTTCAATAAGCTCAGGCGCTTTGTGCGGCGGAAACGTATGAAGCTGCTGAAGTATGAGTGACTCTGGTCAAAGGCCAATGAATGACCTTGACCTCTCGTACTCAGAAACCTTCAAGTACTCATTTCCTTGATTAGATATACTTTAGTCTTCAAAAATATGTTATAGCATTTTCTCATATAAACGCTCCAGGAAAAAATGACCTTCGTATAAAAAAAAGGTCACGGTCAATCCAAGGGCATCATTTAAATATATTTGATAGAACTTAAGTGCCTTTAGCTATATACAAAGCTGCAAGTCCATCAATCTTTTGGTTCCAGTGCAGTAGATGTTAAACAGTTAACTTCCGTGAACTCTTATGGTGTAGCATTTTCCCATATTCAAACACCAGAAAACAAATTTAACCTTGCTGTAAAAAAATGTCAAGGTCAACCAAAGATCATCATAAGAACTATCATAGTAGTACTTGAGTACCCCATGATACATACCAAGTTTCAAAGTCGTCGGTCAATTGGTTCTGGAAAAGATTTTTAAAGGTTTTTACCAATTAATGGCATAGCAGCCATGTTGGTCATGTGACCTGGACCGTTTGAATCAACTTTTGTTTCCTCATTCCATCGAGGCTCTACTTGAAATTTGGATACAATTGGCTCAGTGGCTTTTGAGGCGATGTTTGAAAAATATCAAAATATGTGAGATATTGGTCAAAGGTCAAGGAATGACCTTGACCTCTTGTACTCAAAACTATATATGTATTCATTAAGATGACTGTATATAGTAATTTGTATGCTATAATGCTGTAATTTGTGTGCTATAATCTTAAACAATTTCCAAGAATTCTTGTGTTCTATCAGTTTTCCCATATAAAAGCACAAGAAACAAAATTTAACTTTGCCTTTGAGCCGACTGCGTATTTGAAAATTACAAAACAGTATGGTCCCCCCCCCCTGGCTTTCGTTACCAGGTCATTACAGGGTCACTGATGAGGCTTCATTAGCCGAAACTACGTAGTCTGATCCACCGTCTTTCTTCTGAATGTTTTCATTGCTCTTGAATGAACTGATTTTTATTTCCATATATTTACAGTCAGTTTATCAACAAACATAGATCCGTCGCACAGTAAGTTCGATAAATGTGGTTATAACATTAACAAGGCTGAGTACGATTAGCTTCCTTTTAATGTCACATGTGTTAATGCCCCTTCGGAATTTGCAGAAGACATTCACATTATCGTTTTTAGGAAGGCAAAAACAACGACGGGCAATATCAGTATGTTAGATATAATGAGGGCATTTTGTTGGTTTCATGCGAGTTGCTTACTAATTATATGTATACTTAGTTTCGCACTAAAATAAAAGCGCGACAGTACGAATGTTTCAACAAGGAGAAATATAGGCCAGAGTAGCCAGTGAGGCACATTGAACTCGCAACCAAAGATGACTCATCTCGTGGCACGAAACGAAGTTTGATTGACGTTTACCGAACATCTCTGATATCTGTATGTAAATTAGTTTTACTTGCCATCTTATGTGGCCAGTCTTTGGTAATTCCAGATAATGTACCGCCAATGTTTTCTTTGTAACAGATAAAAAGATCAGGGCGCAGTTGTTAAAAAATAACGGCGTCGTTATTTAACGAAAAACTTTCACACGGGGGTAATACCAATTTGGCTACCTGTGCTTTCGACCGAGTCTGTACTATACAAAGTGGATTTCGACCGAGAATACGATCGTAAGCATTACCAATAACGGTAAAGGGTACTGTTGTTAATGGCTGTCGACCGAGCTGATACTGTTGTCGATTGTCTCGGTCGAAAGCCACTTTTGCATGTATGGTAATTGACTGACTCGGTCGAAAGCATGGGTAGCCAAATTGGTATTATCCCCGTGTTTCAGCATACTTGATTTTATGTGTACTCTGAGGGTGGTCGGGTCGGGCAATGGTTCTGGGTAACTTTCAGTGCCGGGGCGTCCTACAAATTTGGATAAGAGTAGGGTAAGGGCCTATGGGCTTACAGTAGGTGCGGGTGGGGATTGTTTGGATATTTTTTCTCTCGCATCTTTCTCCATCTCTCTGGGAGAGGGCTCGATATAGACTGAAATACTGTTTCAAAGAGCCGTATAACCCAAAACAACCATCCAACCAACTTATGTTTACTATAAGACTTAATTGTCCTTGCCTAACACATTTGTTAAGCTAACTATGCTTTGAACAACGGAATGGCCAAATGAGATCTACACTATATCCTAAGTGTTTAAATTAAAAGTGGCCAATGTACCAAAGGCAAAAGTCCGAACTCGTAAATCGTAGAAACATTGACAAGTCCGAAATATTTTGGTAAAAATAGACATGGACAAAAAAGGTGTGATCTGTAAGCATCACCTGCCTATTTTATCATATGACGTCGCACCTGAGAGTGTAATAAAGCCATGCATTAAAAACGATAATCCACTAGTGGATTAAATATGCAAATTACGTCGTAACGTTATGCGTTGACGTCCATTCAAATGTCGCTTTTTCTTATGGCGAAATCGTGACGTTTTAGTTCAAAATTTGCTGATGAAATGCGATTTTAGTGTCTATATGATAAACAGAATCTTGCATTCGTGCTCCTGTATTATTGAATTTATTAAACTCGTTGGGTAAAAAGATAAGATGCTCGGCATAGCCTCGCATCTTATTTTTTTCCCCAGCTCGTTTAATAAATTCAATAATACATGAGCACTCATGTAAGATCCTCTCTATAATACACCCGCCATGTATCTGAGAGACTAGTCAGTGAAGTTGAAAGTCCAGTAACTGACAGCCGGACTATGTTTTGGTATTTTTGTTGGTTGTGGCCGGTTCTTGTCTGTTGCTTGGTCATTCGGGGTCCAACCTGTGGTTTTATTTTTATTCCTGAATTTCAGCCGTGTTGTTTCACACCCCAGGGATCTCTACCTGTCGCAAAACGTTGTTTCCATTGATTCCTCATCTTTGATTCATCATAGTTTTTATCCATAACTTTTGTTTCCCGTGATAATTCATTGATGGGTTAGGAAACCTTCACGCGGACCGAACAGCTCACTAAATATTTCGAACAACTGCAAGAGCTAAGGGTCCAGTAAAATAACTTCAAGACCCCTCCCCGTCTATTACAGACTGGTCCAAGGTGGTATTTCTTGTTCCTTTCTTTGCAGTTACTTGTTTTTGTTGTTGTCCGTTTGGTGCTTTCGTTCATCTGTTGTATGAGTGGTGTGCTGAACTGGGGTAGCTGAACGACCATCTGAGCCGCGACGCGAGAACTCGATCAATGTGGTTTTGCGTCCTGCGCATACTCAGATCAGCCTGGGCATACACCCAGTCTGATCAGAATCCTCGCTTTGCGCTTAAAGGGTAGCTAAGGGTCTGAGCTACCTACATGCGGACAGTGAAGACTCTGATCAGACTGGGCGGATGCCCAGGCTGATCTGTCTGCGCTGGGCGCATAACCACATTGTGGGTTTTCTCGTGTCGCGGCTCATCTGTCTTTCGTAAACTGCTGTCTATTTATGTATGTACTTCTTCCCTTTGATTTTGAGGGAAGCATATGGGTTCTGATTGTATTAGTTTCTGGTCTGTGCCTATCTTTTTACTTTGTAAAACAAAATAAAAATGTAAAGCTTGTCTACACAACTTTATACATGTGGTATAGTCTATCATATAAGCTTGCAAGGTTGTTGGGGCACCACAAACCTTTCTCTGTGTGGACTTGTTTTCAGATGGCCTAGTTGTGCTGGCAAAGGCCATCCTTACTGTGTACTCATATATTTGGCTGTAACTTAATTTTGGCGATATTGGCGGTTAAGACACATGGCGCCATACTATAACTCCGTCAATATTTGATTTTAAACACCTTTTCATATAGTTAAACAGGGGTTCAGGTAACAAAAAGTACCTGCATACTATTTGAGATATTTTCTATTTAAAAGACCTGATGGCCACGGCCGAAACATAGTATGGCTTTGAGTTACCGGACTTCTGTTTTCACTGACTTGTCCATCAGATACATAGACATGGCGGATGTATTATAATAGACAGGTGATGCTAACTACTTGCAAGACCTTATCACACTTCCTTTTTAGGGACTCATGTCCGTGTATCAAAATATTTCGGATTTATCCATTTTTATATGGCTTAGAAGGTCGGACTTATATGATTTTGGTACTTTGACTGCTGTGCTAAACCATTCTCTAAAATATGCTCTGTGGATTCTTATTATAATCGCTCTGTGATGAAACGACGTCCATATAAGCATTTCGTTTACCGTCCGCTCCTGTACCATATTGTATTTGTACTGTTTTGTAATCATGGAGTTTGTATTTAATTAAATACTGTTTAAACCAATGTATATTTTAATAGAAAAGTAAGAAAACATATCACAAATTAACATCAAATTTTCTTTATTATTTGGAGCCATGGTATATCTTGCGCCAAAATTAATTAGCGCACATATATCATTTTCATTAAATCGCAAACCTTAGATACCGCAGATATTTTTGGTCCCTCCTTGTCTCCAGGCCCCGAGGTTATAAAACTTTTTTGTGCTCAACTCAGCTGAGCATGAAATTTTACCTGCTAATAAATAGCAAATTACTGAAAAGTACAGCTGTTTTCGTGCTCAGTTTAGCTGAGTATGGAATTTTTTCTGCTCATAAATATGAAAATGCCAACATTAGTTGGCATTTTCATAGTTATCAGCAGAGAAAATTTCATGCTCAGCTGAGTTGAGCACGAAAAAAGTTTTATAACCTCGGGGACAGTTCTTCTTTTTCCTTTTCACTATGCCCTGTATGATAGTCTTTGTCAAGCCCAAATACCAACTTAGTTTCTGTCTTTGACCATAGTCATAAGTTTATGTTTTCCAACGAATGTCCGGGTCTTTCTGCGAGCATCCTCATTACTTTCATGATCCCTGTATGAGGTGTTCAATAAAATTCGGTTGTATCTCATCTCAGAGGCCTCCGTTCTTTTCTCTAATTCTGCTGCTATGGTCTACGTTTCAAAAGGCAGAAGATCGATATGATTCATCTTTGTTCTACGAGATACGCTGTTATCTTCCCCAAAAAAATTTCAGCTCTGTTATAACTGCAGTGGACTGTCCAATCCTCAAGAGAACCCTAGATTTGAAAACGTCGAGTTTGATAACTGCTCCAAGGTATTTAAACTTTTCACCGTTCTTAACTTCTGTCCTGCTAACTTGAGTTCCCTTTTGATGCCATTGAAGCCGTTTGTCATCTGTTCGGGGTAGGATGGGAGCGCCTCATGTCCTCCAATCAATTCACTTCCTTGCCAGCCTCCCATAATATAAACAAGCAGACTACAAAGGCCGATGTAATCGGAATTGTCCTTACTGAAAATGAAACTTTTATCTAGCTTTTATACCAAGCAGAGCAAGGTTGGCTCTGGTCGTAACACGTGACGGTTGAACTCAACTTGGAATTCTCCAAATACGGCCGTGAACTTTTAGGTAGGTCTCGACCCAGTATTGCTGTGTGATGTTTTGTTGTTGTGAGAGGTAGCAACTCCTAGGTTGATTGCCAACTAAGCCTATGGGTCTACCTACGCATTACTTTGTCTCGGGACCTGCCAAAAGATGATGACGTCATGATAGACATGATGAAAATGACGTCAGTTTATGCACGCCAGACGTTTACATAAAGAACTAACTGGCTGTCGTCGAAAGCGGCGCCTTCTTTCAAAATCACTAGAAACTTCTGAAGCACTAAAATCACACATTTCAGCAAGTTTGAATGTTAAAATAGAACGTGGTGGGCAAGAAAAATTATATATCATTGGTGTATGTGTTGATAGAAAAATCCGTCACTCGCGATCACTGTTCGGCATCACTCGGCAAGCCTCGTGCTGCCGATCAGTGACCCTCGTGACGGTTTTTTATTCCACACAAAACACCCATGAAAGATATTTATAATCTTAAGTGGGCTTAAATTGTGAATTTGCTCTTTTTTTCGCCTGATATAGATCTGTTAAATGCACATTCGTGCAGGAAAACAATAAGGAGTCTTTTTTTTCAGAACTTATCGACAAAGCTTGCGAGTTAGTTGCGTTTGTATTGTTTACTGATAGTTATTTTACTCTTTTGCTTCGTGCATCTTATGAGTACGAGTAACTGCAGAGGAACGTGCATTTACTGCACGAATTTGGCGCAAAAAATTAACAAGACCATTTTTGTAAGCTATAAACATTTGGTTACATGGGTACAAAGTAACACACGTGCCAATCAATAGACTATTCAATAGACTAGTACAGTCAATATAGTTCCTACAGCTGAATTATAAATATATCTACAACCTATATACATAACTGTTACATATAAACAAATTGGCACACGCCATATTTGATGCATAATATTTATTATTGTGCATCTCAGAAAACATACCTCGAAACATCTGCTTACTCTGCGTACACTGCGAACAAAGTGAAAATAGAAGAGGGCAAGTTTTGAAAAGGCTGTATATTGTGCATCTCAGAAAACCTGGGTACACTGCGTACATTGCTTACAAGTGAAAATAGAAAAGGCATCCTTTTGTAAAGTCTATGTACATTGTCTACAACCTATCTACATAAAGGTTACAGGTCGGCACAATCGCATACTTGATGATTATAGATAATATTCTGATCCAATACCTCGAAATATCTGCTTACACTGCGTACAAAGTGAAAATAGAAGAGGGTATGCTTTGAAAAGGCTATATACATTTAATACAGCCTATCTACATGAGGGTACAAAGTGGCACACGCCTTACTTGATGTTTTCTGCTAATGTTTTATATTGTGGATCTCCGAAAACCTGGGTACACTGTGTACATTGCTTCCAAGTGAAAATAGAAAAGGCCACCTTTTATAAAGTCTATGTACATTGTCTACAACCTATCTACATAAAGGTTACAGGTCGGCACAATCGCATACTTGATGATTATAGATAATATTCTGATCCAATACCTCGAAATATCTGCTTACACTGCGTACACTGCGTACAAAGTAAAAATAGAAGAGGGCATGTTTTGAAATGGCTATATACATTTAATACAGCCTATCTACATAAGGGTACAAAGTGGCACACGCCGTACTTGATGTCTTCTGCTTATATTTTACATTGTGGATCTCCGAATACGTGGGTACACTGCGTACATTGCTTACAAGTGAAAATAGAAAAGGCCACCTTTTGTACTGTCTATGTACATTGTCTACAACCTGTCTACATAAAGGTTACAGGTCGGCACAATCGCATACTTGATGATTATAGATAATATTCTGATCCAATACCTCGAAATATCTGCTTACACTGCGTACACTGCGTACAAAGTGAAAATAGAAGTGGGTATGTTTTAAATGTATATAGCCTTTTCAAAACATGCCCTCTTCTATTTTCACTTTGTACGCAGTGTACGCAGTGTAAGCAGCTATTTCGTGGTATTGGATCAGAATATTATCTGTTATCATCAAGTATGCGATTGTGCCGACCTGTAACCTTTTTGTAGATAGGTTGTAGACAATGTACATAGACAGTACAAAAGGTGGCCTTTTCTATTTTCACTTGTAAGCAATGTACGCAGTGTACCCAGGTTTTCGGAGATGCACAATATAAAATATTAGCAGAAGACATCAAGTAAGGCGTGTGCCACTTTGTACCCTTATGTAGATAGGCTGTATTAAATGTATATAGCCTTTTCAAAACTTGCCCTCTTCTATTTTCACTTTGTACGCAGTGTAAGCAGATATTTCGAGGTATTGGATCAGAATATTATCTATAATCATCAAGTATGCGATTGTGCCGACCTGTAACCTTTATGTAGATAGGTTGTAGACAATGTACATTAACTTAACAAAAGGTGGCCGTTTCTATTTTCATATTTTTTTTACTTATTTACTGTCTACAGTAGGAACTATATTGCTTGTACTTGTCAATTGAAAACTCTGATGATTGGCACGTGTGTTATTTTGTACCCATGTAACCATATGTGTATAGCTTACAAAAATAGTCTTATTAATTTTTTGCGCCAAATTTGTGCAGTATTAACAAACTGTCTGAAAAGTACTTAAAAATTTCAACGGTAGCTTGTAGAATACAATTTACTCGATGCTCCTGTGGCAGTTTTGGGGTATTTAAGGCTAGTTACACTACATGTACCATGGCCTAACATCGAATGGAACAGATTTACTGAACTCGAGAAATTGCTGCTTCGTAGCTTTAATCAATTCTTTGATTGACGAATAATATTTTACATCCAGACAGAGAATTCTCTTCATTTACTGCATCACCATTACAGTATCGGACAGCTATTCCAATTCATCAGTGGATAATAATATCTCTCCCGATAAACTCTGACAGCAAAACGTCATAACAAACATTTATTTTCTAAATTGCCCAGAATCAAATTAGTTGGATGTGCAAAGACGCTTGGAAACATGATAGAAGGAGGCACGGCTTTACAATATTTCTATTGATCTCTCGGGTAACAAAAAGGATTTTTACATTTGTTAAAACACTCGATGGTGCTTAGCATTGATTTTACAATCAGACGTTTAAGCAATATATTTCGGCCAATTACCGTCCAAGACACTATACGACAATGACAGCCATTCCAGGAATCTAAGCTTGTGCACAGTCTAAATGAGCCGCGACGCGAGAAAACCAACAATGTGGTTGTGCGCCCAGCGCAGACTCAGATCAGCCTGGGCATCCGCCCAGTCTGATCAGACTCTTCGCTTTGCGCTTATGGGGTAGCTAAGGGTCTAAGCTACCTCCATGCGGACAGCGAAGACTCTGATCAGACTGGGCGGATGCCCAGGCTGATCTGAGTCTGCGCTGGGCGCACAACCACATTGTTGGTTTTCTCGTGTCGCGGCTCAAATGAACATTAGATGGCTCTGTTTTATTAAGACAGGCAATGATGATTTATGATCTGTAAATCAAGATTTATCATTTGAACAACATTTTCTTGCAAGACAAGTGAGCCGCTTTATCCTTTACAGCCAGCGCATGCGAAGATTGCCTGGACAACTTAAACCTAACAAAACAAAATGAGAGCCACTGTTACTAATTATTCCGTCGCACAATGTATAGCGCTTCGTACATATTCAGGTACGTGCATATATAGGTACCTATATATCATTGCTGTAACGAATTCAGTTGTGAACGGATTCAAACTTCACACAAATAGTATGATGGTACCTTGAGCGAGTTCCTGTTTCATGATATTAGGAGCAAGGTCAGGGTCGCTGTAACTATTTTTTAGAAAACTTTGTCGTCATCATTCGAAGACCGATTTATATAGTGTTCAGTATTCATTGGAAAGTCTGCTTGTCATTTAATAATTTAGGTGGACAACCAAAATGATCACCAACAATTAATATCTAGTAAATTACACCATACAGGATGAGGGATCCTTTTCATTACCTCTCTTTTGTTTTGAGCGGCGACGTGAGAAAACCAACAACGTGGTTGTGCGCCCAGCGCGGACTCAGATCAGCCTGGGCATCCGCCCAGTCTGATCAGAGCCTTCGCTGTCCGCATGGAGCTAGCTTAGACCCTTAGCTACCCTTTAAGCCCTTAGCAAAGAGTCTAATTTGACTGGGCTGATCTCCAAGCTGATCTGAGTCTGTGCTGGGCGCACAACCACCTTGTTGGTTTTCTCGTGTCGCGGCTCATATTTAATTTGTTCAATGGGGAACCAGAAAAAACTCGGTGTAATGTGGAATGCTCCGTTACTTTTCGAACACTTATTCCCGTACTTTTTCCGGTTATATTAACAAAGTAAAACAAAACATAGGCAATGATCAGGAATACAATCAAATCTCACATCCTGCCAAAAACCAAAGGGAAAGAAGCACACGCACACAAATTGACAAAAAATGTTCACGAAAGACGCGCACGGAAGACCGAATGAACAGCTGTTTCACAAACAGATAGTCATTCAGATATTCTAATTGAAACAGCAGCAACATCTATTTGCATCTATATTCTTTTTTAAAACAGCAAAACAAAACAAAACAGAAAGCAGAATAGGCAGCTATTCAGGTGACCATATTACCAAATAGACTAGAGCAAGTGAGCAGGGGCTCATGTATACCCCCAACCAGTGTCATCGCCTAATAAAGCATACTTTACCATAAAACTACAATGTAAATGCTATACATGTACAAAATTCAAAGTCTGTGGCCTTGACCTTATGTCAGCAGCAGCATCCATATGTGTAAATAAGTATGAAATCAACCTATGCATGTATCATTAGGCTCCATTTAAGTAAGGGATGGATGGATGACTTGCAATTTTACGTCTTTTCAACAGTATTTCAGTTATATCAGGACAATGGGACGATGATGATGAAAGGCTGTTTGCAATGGAACCCCGTTTATGGTAGGAAAGATTCTCGCCTCAAGCGGGGCTCGAACCCGGTACATCCAAGTATATTAAAACTATAATCCAAAACTATACAACAAATTACTAAGTCCTAGTTATTGATTCCTGGCCCCACCCATGAGCCTGACCCTGCAGCTTAGGTAGTCCAGATCAAAAGTAATGTTATTGAGATACCATGAACCAAATATGGAAGAAATCTTCAATGCAGTTACAGAGAAAAATAACAATCGAAAAGGTTTAACGCAAAACTTTGACATAATGAAAACGCCTTAGTTCTAATTTATGACCACTGGCCCCACCCTGGGCCATGACCCAGGGATTAAGATAGTTCACATCAAATGCAATGCTATAGAGATATCATAAACCAAATATGAAAAGAATCTGGTGTGTAGTTACAGAGATATGAGCTATCAAAAAAGGTTTAACGCAAAACTTTGACGCAAAGTTGACGAACGAACGGACAAACGAACAGACGAACGGACGGAATGACAAAAACTATATAACCCCTTGCATACTTCGTATGTCGAGGGTATAGTAAGCGGACATAACAGAAACCACATCAGAAGTACAGTTTTGGAACGGCCAGTGATATTTTACTTTGGGTTGGTGGCAGGGATTCTTAAACAAGTTTTACTGGATCCAAACCCTTGCACTCTGTTTTGCAGTGGTTCGAACATTTAGTGAGCTGTTGGTCCACATAAAGGTTCCCTAGCCCATTAATGAATCACCACAGGAAACAAACAAATCACTGATAAGACATACGATGAATCAGAGATGAGGACTCGACAGAAGCAACGCATTGCGACAACTGGAGATCATTGTGGCGTCAAACAACGCCACTGAAATACCCTAGCAAAAGAAAACCACTGGTAGAGCCCCGATTGACCAAGTAAGAGACAAGACAAGCTCCGACCCCAATCAAATTCAGAATAACTTTATGTCGGGTCAATCATTGAGTCTGATGCCCGACCAACCGGCTCGCAATTCAAAAGGGAAGCAAAATTATTGACCATATTTTGGTTAACCACTAAACATGCAGAATGCATCATTACATTAATGTTATATCCAATACGTTTGCACGTATAAATGTTTTCTAAACTGCTCAGAAAAGTCAGCCTTATTTACATTTTTTTTAATTTGTAGACGTAACTCACCGTAAAATTCTGCGTCCGTTAGGTCCTGTTGCAAATGTTTTTATCCGACCTTAATCAGAGTGCTGTCGATAAATATGTATATTTACAACCCTCAGTACAATGGTCTGTATTTAGAAAAAAACACAACAGGGAGATTTATGGTGGATTTAAGGTCAATGGCTCTCATTGTAAGTTTTAGAGGAAAAGAAAACCCTTTTTTATCGCTGCAGCGACGTCAATTATAACTTAATACAAATGTTGAAAATGATGATATATTGAACGAGTTCATGTTTCATAATGCTGTGATAAGGTCACGGTCACGGTCACTGTTGCTCTTAAAAAAAGCTCTAGCGACTTTGTTTCTCCCTGCCCCGCCACCTGCACACTCCATGTCCCCTAACACTACCGTGTTGTTACGTATTTAAAAATGCTTAGCCTAGCACTTCATCTGTATAATTTGAACTTGGATTTGAACTTGTTTGAATTATTTTCTATTTTACAAAGACTTCATTTCTCTGACACTGATTATTTCAGCGGTTTCACTGCATGTGACTGATGCCTTCGCATTTTTATCGTACTATCGGGTTGAGTTTATTAATAAACGGCTACATGAATAAACATATTTGTCGCGATGCGAGAAAACCAACAAAGTGGTTGTGCGTCCAGCGCAGACTCAGATCAGCCTGGGCATCCGCCCAATCTGACCAGAGTCTTCGCTCTCCGCATGGAGGTAGCTTAGATCCTTAGCTACCCTTTAAGCGCTTAAGCGAAGAGTCTGAACAGACTGGGCGGATGCACAAGCTGATCTGATTCTTCGTTGGGCACAAAACACTTTGTTGGTGTGCTCGTGTCGCGGCTCAATTATTATGAGACACAGGTTTGATTGCAGATTTTACAACATAGCATCTACACTCAGTAAAACAATAGAAGGATATCAAAATTCAATCATATTTATGATACCCAACAAACTGTGTACCACATTAGGTATGCATGTATATTATAGTACTGGGTGTTTGCAAAGGAACGGCAAGTTCAATTAACACCACACTACAGTGGTTATAGTACAGTACTACCCCAAATGTACTAACCTCCTACGGCAAAACTGTACAGACAAATAAAATTTAGTTTAAAGCCCAATTTTGGCATGTAATTCCGAAAGCAGACTGTCTGATTATTTGAATGTCTCTTACAATACTCTCATGCCAACTATTATGCTGCTGATCAAGGTTAGTAATTAAGGAACATTCTAGGGCAATGAGCAGGAGTAATCTTCATTGTACACCTGTGCACCTTTATCTAGTGACTTTATTGTGTCCCTAACGTTTTAGGTGTATGGCGGGGTTCTAATAGTAAACTATTCAACTCCTTAAAACGAGAATTAGCAACATAACAGCTGTTATTATGCATGTTTGTGGCTTTCTGCTGTGGGGGTTATGACATTTGGAGCAGTACGGTACTCTAACCACGTAATCTTGACTTTATTTACACATGCTCTACAACTGTAAATACCCAGTACTATTAAATGCATGCATATTACAATTTGTAAATATTCTGTTAAAAGTAAGAAAAGGTCATAGAATTTTGATATCCTTTAATTGTTTTACTCTCCGTATATATTGCAGTTGGCCACATTGATATTTCAAATTAAAAGTTTCACCAAGTTCATACAAAGTTATAATGTAAGTCTCCATATTCTGTTGATATTTCAGTGGTCTAAATATTTACTGTCAATTTTTGACATACCAAATCAACGTTTAAAAGCACTTAAAGAAAAAACATGTTTTCTTACTTTGAGATAAATATGAGCAATTTTCCCTCCTTGTTGTCATTTCTGCACTCGAAATGGAACCTGCCATTCGCGCGCGCTCAGCCATGAAATAATAGTATCTACCGGTGCAAACAGGAATAAACGCTAAAAGCATAACATTGGTTTTACCAAACATGGAAATAATATATGTTTCTTCGCAAACAACCTGACAATGACGTCAGCAAGAGCTGGCGCTGATGAGAATATTTTGTAATGTTATTCTTCTGAGTCAGAGATGATGCGTATGTATTTCATTATACATCATTATTCTGCTAAAATTACCTGGCCTGTTTTTGACAGTGGGAGTTGTCGTGTTCAGTTAGTCAGAAAGAACCAGATATAAAGAAAGTCTGGTGTCAGAAAACTCGGAGGTTTTGTCTTTACATCGGTAGATCATATAAACCTGTAGAAGATATATTCCATCTATAAAGAAATGTTTTCTTTATTGAGAAGTTCATAGTACAGTCATAAAGTAAAGTGCTGCATGTTTCAATTTTACTGCACAGATGTCGTCTGCGTAAATCTGAATACAAAATTTACGCTCACGAATAAAGAATAAATTGTAAACCATTCAATCTATATTTTGAACGTATTTATGCACATGGATTATTTTCGTTTAATTAATACCTTCTTCCAATAATTGGATTTTAATGGTTGGCCGATTAAACGAAATAAATCTAGTGTTCTTTCGTTTAGTGGACTACCGCAAGGTTAAGTTCTGTCGCCTTAATATTTAATTATATTTATCAGCGGGATTCTTATTAAATCTCTGTCCTTGCGGTTTGTCAAGAATGAAATCATAGGGATATCATTGTCGCTGAACAATTCATCGGTAAACACAATTTTACATGCGAACATGTTTCCGCCCCTTACCCATCCATCATATTCATCCGGCATATTCTGGGCAGATGGATCTGTAACCCCGAGTGCCCTTTCCGATCCCAACACCACATTCAGCTGTGAAGAGCATAGCGTAAATTAGGAAAGCGTCTGTGTGATCACGACTCAACTTATGTTAATGTGTCGCTCACATATTGTTAATGTTAGAAATATTCAGACTTTGAATCGGAGAAAAATAAAAAGTGTATGTATAGCACGGAATTTTTATGGCTAATTGTAATAAAGGCATTCACAAAAGTCAGCGTTTCAGAAGTAAAATTATAGCCAAGAGCATTATTGTGAAATAACTATTAACTGCTATTTTTGCAAATGCTTATTGTCATACTTTTAAGACAAAAGAAATAGTTATGACACTTATTGTAAAATTACTGTAAACTGCCATATTTTTACATTATTTCAGGCTTTAGAGACAAAATGAGCCGCGACACGAGAAAACCAACAATGTGGTTGTGCGCCTAGCGCAGACTCAGATCAGCCTGGGCATCAGCCCAATCTACCCAGAATCTTCGCTATGTGCTTAAAGGGTAGCTAAGGGTCTAAGCTACCGCCATGCGGATAGCGAAGAATCTGATCAGACTGGGCGGATGCCCAGGCTGATCTGAGTCTGCGCTGGGCGCACAACCACTTTGTTTGTTTTGTCGTGTCGCGGCTCAAATAAATATTTGCGACACTTATAATGGTATATTTGATGACGACCCTAACCATTTCACAGTATTTTCATTTTCGCTAGGAATTTTCTGATTGACAGTGGTTTCGTTTGCCCCGTGTCTGGAACATTAGGTACTTTACAGCGGCTATATTCCTGGAATGGATTCTGAAAATAGCACAGAGGCTAGTACAAATGGTTTTATTGCGGGGCGGGAGGGGGATGCAGGGCATACTCGCAGAGGAAAACGCCATTGTTTGCAAAGCAAAATGCTTTTTCTTGACATCTTTTAGAGCAGCGCGGACTTAAGGAAGTACGTCTGGAGATTGTTTTATTTCGTATTATGTAGGCGTCTCTTACTTGATGTCTGCAGCTACTTTGTCTCGCGGAATGCTTCAGTAAGTGTGGCTCGGAGAGGGCTACTCGTTGCCTGGCGAGACCTGCACATAACCTTTTTCTTTCAAAGTTTTGGGGTTTTCTGCTCCGGAATTTCAGTGTTGTTATTTCTGTGAGCCTTCATGTTTGTTTTGTCTTAGTTTCGATTTTGATTTCTTCGTTTCTGAGATATTACACTTACGAGCTAGGAATCTTCCACGCAAACCGAACAACTAAGTGTAGGATGAACCAAAACAGAACCAACGGCGAGGGTTGGTTGACCGCAAACCGGTTAAACCCCCACGGTAATTCATTACTGGCCGTCCCAAGGCGACACTTCTGGTTTGGTTCTTTTTGGTTGTTTTATGTGTTGTTTGTTGCTATGTCTATTATTTATATAGTATTTGTGATGTTTAGGCTAGCCTGGTGACCGCCTACATGGGAAATGGCTGTTCACATGACTGCCATTAATGATGTCTTTGGTGATGACTAATTTTGTTTTGGCTTTTTCCCACATGATGTCTTGGGTGGGATCTGGGATTGAATTTTGTCAGTTCTTGAGAATTTTCCTACTTACTTTAGCGACGTTGAAGAGGTTTAATACAGAAACACCGTCGGTCGTACTAAATTTGGTATAGTTACATTTATATTCATCACTGAAATAAAAAACCAGCCCCATCTTAACATAATAATAACAATAATAAATAAATAAAAATGCCAGTTGCAGCGGGGAGACAGTGTTTTATTAACCTCATGCGTTCGGAAAATGCAAAAAGCAAATTCGAATACAATTCCGGTCTTATAATTACTTTCATAAATCATAAACAGCTTGTCTGGGTATCTAGCAGGTAAAGGGACAAAAGGCTTTTTGTTTCCTGCAGGTGTCATTTCTGTTTAGCTTTTAAATATACTACCGATACTTCTGCACGTAGGATTTCATACGTACACCGGTAAAGATCGGTATATTTGACTCTTTTATATCGATAAAATTTAATGATACTGTCACCCAACGATAATGTGTTATTGATAAATATTGGAGTAAACAAAGGACGCACCACTGAAAGGGGGAACCTGTATAAACTTATTCGAATTTTCATATCAATATTGTTAAAATGCTGCCAGGCATACCACGAGTCAAAATAGCTCAGTGGTTGGAATCAAATATTTTAACTTGGTTTGTTTGCGGTCGTAGGTTCGAATCACAAACGCATAACGTTTTTTTGTTCTTTGCCTGTTTTATTTTCTTACTATTACATAAACAGGCACGCATGCTTTGCATGAAGCTCGATTTTTTCGGGACCCACAGATGAGCAACAAAATTGTTTTTCAACAAAAGGCATGCTGTCATTTCACTTTCATCGTCATAATGGCAACATTATCGGATCATTCAGACAATGGAGCAAAAATTATCATTATTTTAATGATTTAAAGAAAATTATTCTACAATTTTTTAAAGTTATCATGTTTTCCTAGGTGCTAAATATCTCCCCACTGGGCACACAACGTTGAAGCAGCAGATTAACGTTGATTCAACGTCATAACGTTGAATCAACGTTGATTTAATGTTAATTCTACGCGGAGTGCCTGCTGGGTAGGCTAATTTTTTCGCGATTAATGTTGAGATGTCAGTCCGGTGCTCTCGAAATTCCATTCGGCATACGCTGTCTAGCTGGAAAAAGTTTCAATGTCGCGTTGTTCTTCTTTTGTTACTTTACGACCACGGTAACCAGCTGTGGTCATGTCGGGACGGTGAGTTACCCTAACCACACTATTCCTGGGCAGGCTTAGACCTCCTAAGCGGTTAACCAGTACTAAGGGCACATACTTTCGCCAGTAACTGACAACTGTCCTTCCTGAATCAGCGGAAGGATAAACGAAAGTAAGTGGCCAGACCGGGTATCGAACCCGGCACATCTGGCTCTTGAGTCAGACGCGCTACTGACCGCGCACCACGCGGCCCATCCCAATGTCTTGTAAAAATAAAAGTAAATAAAAGATGAACAAGACGAAGCAATAAGAGAGAAACAATATTAAAAACGAAGGAAGTAAGAGCTGCTGGGAAAAATCGTTGAAGAAAAAATATTTTTTTGGGCAGTATTCGAACTCGTATTGTATTACATTAGATCTTTTACTACTCTCGCCCTTAACCCACTCGGCATTGTATGCACTGTTTTAGCGAAGCTAGTATAAGGAATATAACTATGATAGTGATTTTCAAACCGACGGATAATTGTCTGAGGTTGTTCACTACCTGTTTTACCTATTATCCTTAAATGGTCGTGCTAGGCTATTCGCGCGGGAACCAAATTATCTTTGGGTGACAGTACGTTCACAAAAACTACTCGTATTTGTTTACCTAAAGGATCAAATCTACCATTTAGCTGTCCACATAATTTTAATACGAGCACCAGTACTTTTCTTTATGCATTGCGATGTATCAAGAAAGTCAGCTCTACCGACAAGGCGTGTGTCAAACGGTACATTCAGGAACATGAAACTTATGAAGTCGATTTAAGAATACACAATATATAATGCAGTTTTGTGGGTTACTGCCTATCTTTTTACTTAACATTTTTTGAAAATAATAAATTACAATGATAAATTATTATGATACGTTAAATATGTTAGTTTACAGAATGATAACAAAACCCCAACAGTGATCAGCGATACTACATGACATTGATAATTAACTTCTGTATCTGTTCTCTTGGAAAGTCGGGTAAATTCGGACAGCGGGCAAATTCGGACAGTGACACTGTTTCCTTTAAATGTCAGTTGTTTGGAATTAAAACAAAATTAACTGGGCAAACAGTGAAAATCTGATGAGACGACTCATTATGAGCCGTCTCATCTGGATTTTCAACGTTTGCATTGGTATGTACGAATTTACCCACTGTCCGAAGTTACCCGACTTGACCCTATGTCTCTTGAAATTGAAATTATCACGTGGCTTATATTATAAGGAACGAGTTGAACATGTGTCGATTAAAACTCTGACGCAAGATGCGCGCACGCGTTACTGAGGTAGTTGAATAAAATGAAAATGTCATTATGTTGTTAACACTACAATTTAATTAGATTTTAATCTATCCACAAACAAATGCCACGTGACTGTCGACGACCAACAATACTATGTTTTGTTGCAGTTTATTAATCGTATTCGCATGGCATTGCTTGCAGTTATTAAACTGCAATACCTATATGCATGTACCGTCTGACACGTGCGCTATCGGTGGCGATGAAGAAAAGTACTGGTGCTCGTATTAAAGGTAGGTTATCTGAAACTGTTGCTACTGAGAAAACCGTCAGATTTTGTAGAAAATTGTCGTTTTTATCTTGTTTATTTTCTTTACTTAAACAATGTGTTGGAATTCCAGTTCTAAAAATAAATTTGTCATATGTCTATAAGTTCGTGATTTCTGGCGTCATTCTCCAAAGGTCAATTTTTTTCTTTGTTGTGAGTTCTCCTAGAGGTCCCGGCATGGCAGATCAGTTAACACTATCAAAAAATGCAATGCAGCATGACGTCAGCCGCATTATCTATTTCTGGCGCAAACTAAAAATAGCGCTAACTGGTGTGCGAAGCAGAGTTAGGGAATCCCTCGCAAAACGGCGTATCTAATACTTTTGGCTTTACACTTTTTAGTGAAAGTTATTAATTTTCTTGTTATAAGTGCTTTCCCACAATTTAGAACAAAATCATCAAAATTATGATATACATGTATTCCAAACTCCAGGAACCAACCTTTAAAATTACGTATACAGCTACATGGTAGATTTGACCCTTTACGTAGAAAAATTATGAGTAGTTTGTGTGAATAAAATTTTATCGATTCAAAAGAGTCAAATATACCGATCTTTACCGGTGCACGTATAAAAACTTACGTGCACAAGTATCGGTAGATCTTACCCTTTACATTATACGCATTGGGATCGTACGTTGTGCGACGCATGCGATACGTGTGAATGAAGCTTTAGATGTAATGTCTTTATTTGAAGAGCATTACAATGTCACAAGAGCTTTAAATGCGCTAAACGTCGACTTACAAAAAAAAAAGGAAAACATAAATAAAAAAATAAATAAATAAATAACGAATATTTTCTGTTTTACAGGCAGTTTTAAAGGTAACTAACTTAATGAAACGAACTGTCAACATTGTCACTTTTGACTCAGGCTATCGACATTTATATCTGTTTATCTCTTTTAATTGAAAAAGAACACGTGGCTTATTTTATATAAAAAAAAACTACCAATACATGTTTAATGGACAATCAAGAATGGAATAAATATGTTCTACTGTGGACGTTGGCTGTTATAGAAAAGAAACCATATTTCCAAAACTAATAGTTAATTAGATTTTAATCAGAATACATAAACATGCCACGTGCTGGCCATATTTGCTACAGAAGGCACTGTCACTAACGTTTGTGAAATATGTTAATCGCCTTCATAAAAAAACTCTTTCTTCTATAATTGTTTGCAACTTTCTGGTTTTCAAATAGCTACATAGTGTATGCAGTAAATCTAAAATGTCCGTTTCAACCAGACATACATAATTATGATAACGGGTTGTTTGGTTGGGACCGAAGCTTGTCTTGTCTGTTGCCGTGCCATTCGGAGTTCAGTTGGTGGTTTTCGTTTGCTCCAGCATGTGTCGCAATATGTTGGTTCTGTCTGGTCCTCATCTTTGATTCTCTATGATTTTGTGATTCTTGTAATGATTCATTGACGAGTTAGGAAGCCTTAGCAAACAGCTCACTTAATGTTTTACACCACTGAAGAAGCTGAGGGCGAGAGTTTGGATCCAGTAAAACTAGTTTAAGCCCCCCTGTAATCTATAAATGACCGCGTATTGGGACTGTGTTGAAGTAGCAATGAAGTTAAATATTCAAAGACTGCCCATATATGAACTATAGCCTTCTAAAGTAAACATCTGCAGTGGCTAAAATGTGTCCTTTAGAAAATATACACCGCGTTTGCAGACATGGGCAACTTTTTTCCTCAGCCCCGTATAATCTACCTGTAAACGACGATATCGCGTGAGCTTGAAATAGCATTGAATTAGATAGGACATTGACAGTTTTTCTTTTTTTTTTGTCTTCCCTGAATAAAAAATGAAAAATGTTGTGTTAGGTCAATATAGTGCTCTTTTTTAGCTGCACATAGATATTTTTTTCAAAATTTTAAGTTTACATTTAATGCGGTCATTTTTGCTCTGATTGATATGGCCATCATTTCCTAATAGTATATAGGGAAAATAGAGAAAATGAGCAAAAAGTTACTCAGTTTTCTACGTTTTTAGCTCGCCTGAGCACGAAGTGCTCAGGGTGAGCTTTTGGGATACCCTGATGTCCGTCGTCCGTCGTACGTCCGTCCGGACGTCCGGACGTCCGGACGTCCGTCCGTCAACTTTTGCTTGTGTACACTCTAGCGGGCACAGTTTTGATCCAATCTTTCTGAAACTTTGTCAGAATGTTTATCTCCATAAACTCTAGGCCAAGTTCGAAACTGGGTCATGTCGGGTCAAAAACTAGGTCACTAGGTCAAATCTTAGAAAAACCTTGTGTACACTCTAGAAGGCACAGTTTTCATCCAAAGTTCATGAAACTTTGTCAGAATGTTTATCTTAATAATATCTAGGACAAGTTTGAAATTGGGTCATGTCGGGTCAAAAACTAGGTCACTAGGTCAAATCCTAGAAAAACCTTGTGTACGCTCTAGAAGGCACAGTTTTCATCCAAAGTTTATGAAACTTAGTCAGAATGTTTATCCTCATAATATCTAGAACAAGTTTGAAACTGGGTCACGTCGGGTCAAAAACTAGGTCACTAGGTCAAATCATAGAAAAACCTTGTGTACGCTCTAGAGGACACAGTTTTGATCCAATCTATATGAAACATTGTCAGAATATATATCTCCATAAACTCTAGGCCAAGTTTGAAACTGGGTCATGTCGGGTCAAAAACTAGGTCACTAGGTCAAATCTTAGAAAAAACCCTGTGTACACTCTAGAAGGCACAGTTTTCATCCAAAGTTCATGAAACTTTGTCAGAATGTTTATCTTTATAATATCTAGGACAAGTTCGAAACTGGGTCATGTCGGGTCAAAAACTAGGTCACTAGGTCAAATCAGAGAAAAACCTTGTGTACACTCTAAAAGGCACAGTTTTTATCCAAATTTCATGAAACTTTGTCAGAATGTTTATCTTTATAATATCTAGGACAAGTTCGAAACTGGGTCACGTCAGGTCAAAAACTAGGTCACTAGGTCAAATCATAGAAAAACCTTGTGTATGCTCTAGAGGACACAGTTTTGATCCAATCTATATGAAACATTGTCAGAATATATATCTCCATAAACTCTAGGCCAAGTTTGAAACTGGGTCGTGTAGGGTCAAAAACTAGGTCACTAGGTCAAATCTTAGAAAAACCTTGTGTACACTCTAGAAGGCACAGTTTTCATCCAAAGTTCATGAAACTTTGTTAGAATGTTTATCTTTATAATATCTCGGACAAATACGAAACTGGGTCATGTTGGGTCAAAAACTAGGTCACTAGGTCAAATCATAGAAAAACATTGTGTACGCTCTAGATACACAGTTTTGATCCAATCTTTATAAAACATTGTCAGAATGTTTATCTCCATAAACTCTAGGCCAAGTTCGAAACTGGGTCATGTCGGGTCAAAAACTAGGTCACTAGGTCAAATCTTAGAAAAACCTTGTGTACACTCTAGAAGGCACAGTTTTCATCCAAAGTTCATGAAACTTTGTCAGAATGTTTATCTTTATAATATCTAGGACAAGTTTGAAACTGGGTTACGTTGGGTCAAAAACTAGGTCACTATGTCAAATCTTAGAAAAACCTTGTGTACACTCTAGAAGGCAGAGTTTTCATCCAAAATTCATGAAACGTAGTCAGAATGTTTATCCTCATAATATCTAGGACAAGTTTGAAACTGGGTCACATTGGGTCAAAAACTAGGTCACTAGGTCAGATCATAGAAAAACCTTGTGTACGCTCTAGAGGACACAGTTTTGATCCAATCTATATCAAACATTGTCAGAATATATATCTCCATAAACTCTAGGCCAAGTTTGAAACTGGGTCATGTAGGGTCAAAAACTAGGTCACTAGGTCAAATCTTAGAAAAACCTTGTGTACACTCTAGAAGGCACAGTTTTCTTTCAAAGTTCATGAAACTTTGTCAGAATGTTTATCTTTATAATATCTAGGACAAGTACGAAACTGGGTCATGTTGGGTCAAAAACTAGGTCACTAGGTCAAATCATAGAAAAACATTGTGTACGCTCTAGAGGACACAGTTTTGATCCAATCTTTATAAAACATTGTCAGAATGTTTATCTCCATAAACTCTAGGCCAAGTTCGAAATTGGGTCATGTCGGGTCAAAAACTAGGTCACTAGGTCAAATCTTAGAAAAACCTTGTGTACGCTGTAGAAGGCACAGTTTCGATCCAAAGTTCATGAAACTTTATCAGAATGTTTATCCTCATAATATGAAGGACAAATTTGAAACTGGGTCATGTAGAGTAAAAAACTAGGTCACTTGGTCAAATCATAGAAAAACCGTTTGTATGGTCTAGAGGACACAGTTTTGATCCAATCTTTATGAAACCTTGTCAGAATGTTTATCTCCATAAACTCTAGGCCAAGTTTGAAAGTAGGTCATGTCAGGTCAAAAACTAGGTCACTATGCCAAATCTTAGAAAAACCTCGTGTACGCACTAGAAGGAACAGTTTTGATCCAATCTTCATGAAACTATGTCAAAATGTTTATTGTCCATATATATATGCCCCTTATGAAACTGAGTCACGTCAGATCAGAAACTAGGTCACTAGGTCAAATCTAAGAAAAACTTTGTGTACACCCTAGAGGGCACAGTTTTGATCCAATCTTCATGAAACTCTGTCAGAATGTTTACCTTTATGAAATCTAGGTAAGTTTGAAACTGGTTTGTGTCGGATCAAAAACTAGGGCACTAGGTCAAATATAAGAACGACCTTGTATATGCTCCAGAGGGCACAGTTTTGATCCAATCTCAATGAAACTTTGTCAGAATGTTTATTCTTACAATATCCGGTTTGAAACTGGGTCATGTCGGGTCAAAAGCTAGGTCACTAGGTCAAATTTAAATTAAGTTATGTTGCAAGAATCAGAACTAACATTGCAATGATGCCAGCCACAAACTCCTTGGAATACATTAGTTTCACCACAGTGAGATAATGATGCTACCATTCTATCATCTGTGTTTGCCTAGTTAAGTCTAGTTGAAATCCATCAAAGGAACTCAACATGAACGGGAACTTTTCGGAGAAGCGACTCTGCCATTTTCAGCTCACCTGATTGAGCCTTACAGTATTGGTGTTAGCTGCCTCTTTCATCCATCCATAAACATTTTCAAACATCTCTGAAACCACTGGGCAGATCAAATTTCATATGGAGCCTGCACATGGGTCAAAGGATTGAAAGTTCTTCAAATGATCTTGGTCACATGACCAAGGTGGCCGCCATTCCCATGTATGGTAAAAACTCTTATAAATCTTCACCAGAGCCAGTGAACTGATTAATGCTCAGGTGAGCGATTCAGGGCCACCATGGCCCTCTTGTTCTTAAAGCACGGATCTTAAGTCAAAAATGTTGTGTTATCCTAGTATTCTACACTATCTTACAAATCTTTTGATATATTTTGTAGGAAAATCAAAGAAATATAAGTGCGGTCATTTTTTACAAACTTTATACTACCCTACATCCAAAAACTGAATTTTCAGTACCGCGCGTGACTATATCGAGGTGAGGAGAATTGTTGGGGACGAGTCCAGGTGGCGTAGAAAGTTGCGGACGCTAAAGGCGTTCTACAAGGGGAATATTCCAGTGCTCACTGTCTTATATGATCCGGTTGCTCTTGTAAGGGGAGGAGAGTTGGGGGGGGGGGGGGTGTCCTCCCTGGATTTTTCAAATAAATAATACTATAAGATAAGATGAACAGGACATATATAATATCATTAATCTTACTGTTTTCTTCAGAAAAAATGCGTTTTTTCTACCAAATTGTCTGCTCGGTAACGTTTGTTTTCCGCTGAAATGCATTAATTTCGTCCGACATATAAGTTCGGCAAAACCAATGTTTGGCTTCTGAGACCAGAGTTGTTAGCTCGGTTTGACAAGCTGATTACCATATTAATTCGGCCATAAGAGGAGTTTCATTCCCCCCCCCCCCACACACACACACAAACATAATGACCCCAAACATCTGAAACCTACAGTAATTGTGCTGTAAGACGGGATTTCTCTTGCGGTCTAAAACAACTCAAGATCCATCTTAAAAGATGTACCTAGAATTTTGTCTTCTTCTTTGGAGGATATCCCGTCTTATAACTGAATAAAAGTTTCATTATGTGCGAACAGAGAAGATTCAATTCCAACATTTATGAGAAGGTTGTTCTGTAATGTGCGTTATTAGCTCTTGGATTGGGAACCTGACTGCCAGATTAATTCGGCTATAAGACGGGGCTTCCCTCCCCACTCCCCAGCCCCACCCAGTAAAAAACCCACACACAACAACCTCCAATGCGTTCAATAGTATTGCCCTCGTAAAGTGACCTGGCAGGGCGGAGCTAGCGTTATGGATCAGTGCATTGTGAAACAGGTAATTACTATTTTCGCCAACAATCGGAAAAACATTCGTACGACTTCGTTAATCCTCGCCTTTCTTGTTATAGGTAATAACAGTATTTTAACCAAATCGTGTACAGAGCATCGTGGTGTAGTGTATCTGTATTCGGATTGCAAAGACACTCAGTCCTCTGATCTCGGGTTCAAATCTAGGCTGAGTATAAATATTTTTTCTCTCATGTTTTTTTTTTTTGTTTGTTTTCAGGCTTTATTTTCCTTTTATATTTACTTGTTTTAGGAGAAAAGACATTTCCAGTAATTTCTTTCGATCGAGATAATTCGAAGGAATAGCGTTCGACATGTCTGCTTTAGTAGACTCTCTGAAAATGAGACTGGGTGAATACCAAATCAGAAAAAAATATTCACTCATCGTCTGCTCGTGCATGCATATCACTTTTCTCGAGCATAAAATACCACAATCTGCTAAATACCCTCGTGCATATTTCTGGGCATAATCATGCAGACAAACAAAACCTCTGAAGATATTTCCTTTTTATCATGAGCATAAAGTATATGAAGTAATCAAAACAAACGGAAATTTCTGTCGGGCAAAATAATCATTTGTTACCTGAAAACGTAAAAAGAAAGAATAAAAAGAATAAAAGAATTTTATAGTTGTAGATATATTCGAACCTCGGACACTTCTATGATACAAAAAAAAAAAGATTAACACGTCTAGCAGAGGTCCACTACACCAATGAATCTTCATGCATTTTCGACATATAGTTAACAGTTATAATTCATGCATGATACGCGATGATTAACGAATACTTACGAATATATTTCCGATTGGTTACGAATATGTTGCTTTACCTATTTCATAATGCATTGAACCAAATCGATAGCCCCGCCCTGCCAGGTCAGTTCACGTGGGCAATAATTTTGCTATAAAACCGTTAATCTCGTACAGTCTAAAGCCTACATCCATTTTAAAAAGATGGAACTAGAATTTTGTCTACTTCCTTGGAGGGAAATCCGCGTCTTATTACCGAATAAAGACATATATCATGTGCTATTAGCAAAGACTATGATCCGACTCATATGTACAGTCTGTTCTGTGATGAACGGTTTGTATATTCCAAAACGCATGCACAAATCAAAATTAAACATTTCAGGCGCGTCATGAAAAATGTATATGCATACATAGGATAAACGCACGAGTTAAGCTTGTCTGAACCAGCCTGTACATGGTACTGCACAGTCTGATCAGACCTGCACAGTTCCCTTTCAAAACTGTGCATGCCTAGATATTTTCTTTGCGAAGGTCTCACGCTAAATCAGTATATTTTGTATGTGTGCAGGTTGGCAGTGTTTGTATATGCAGACGGTAGTTTTTGCAGGATGCGGACAATAACACCTTTTAATGTACAAAGTGATAATTAATTTGACGCTCGATTAACTTACCAATATACCTGTCTTCTCGATGCGAATTTGACCTTCCAATAATGCTTTTATTCGCAGTTTGTGATCAGCATGCACAGTTTTTCGAGACTATGTACACTCTCGAAAAAAGGTTAATATGTGCCATGCTGGTCTTTGCTGGGTATTCACCGTATACACTCAAGCAGGATTTCATAGAGGTACTCCCTACATGCAACCATACCAAGCAATTTGATCAGCATGCACAATTTTGTTCGAGACATACATAGACTCTAAAGGCGGCTTTAATTGTTACAACAACATGGTACCGACGTACCGATACAATCAGGCTGCGTCAAAGATGATTGGCACCGCATAAGCGCAGTCTGACTAGAGTGCATATATGCGCTATATTGCATATGCCTCAGGGGAGGCTTTCTTCGGATAAGATAATAAACGGACATTTTTATTAAACAGCAATACACACTTCTAGTAATCATGTCACACTAAAGACAAAATAATCACAGCCGGAAAACCAATACAAATACACACTTTGACAGGTTTGAAACCTGCTCAAATTCATAAAATCAGCAACTTCACCATACACAATCAAATATTAGCAGTTTGGGAATGGAATTGCGCTAATTTTCGCTTCCTGCAGAGACTGAACATCATATTTGGCTTCCGCCGACACTGTCCGCGATCTCTTGCATCCTGCCGAGACTTCTGTACATGATAAATGGCTTCCTGCAGTTACTGTCCGCGTGAATCTGCTTCCTGCAGAGGCTCTCGGCAGGAAGCAGAGTCACGCGGACAGTCTTGGCAGAAAGCCAATGTTCGAGGACAGTAGTTCCTGCAGGAAGCAAGAGTTCGCGGACAGTCTCGGCGGAAGCCAAATATGATGTACAGTCAAACAAAAATCCCAAATGGGGTCATAACCATAGAAGTTTTTTGCAGTATTTCAGTATGAATACATGATAAATGGCTTCCTGCAGAGACTGTCCGCGTGATTCTGCTTCCTGCCAAGGCTCTCGGCGGCAAGCAGAGTCACGCGGACAGCCTCGGCAGGAAGCCAATGTTCGAGGACAGTAGTCCCTGCAGGAAGCAAGAGTTCGCGGACAGTCTCGGCGGAAGCCAAATATGACGACAGTCTCGGCAGGAAGCGAAAATTAGCGGAATCGATGTGATCAGGCCTATTTCTCTCCACGAAGTTGTCTGCTGTGATTCGACATATTCGCCGTTACTTAGGGGTTTCCTCTGACCACAGGGTTTAATCGATTCCGCCAATTTTCGCTTCCTGCAGAAACTGTCCGTCATATTTGGCTTCCGCCGAGACTGTCTGCTGACTTGCTTACTGCAGGGACTACTGTCCTCGAAAAATGGCTTCCTGCCGAGATTGTCCGCGTGAATCTGCTTCCTGCCGAGAGCCTCGGCAGGATGCAGAATCACGCGGACAGTCTCTGCAGGAAGTCATTTATCATGTACAGAAGTCTCGGCAGGAAGCAAGAGTTCGCGGACAGTCTCGGCGGAAGCCAAATATGACGGACAGTCTCTGCAGGAAGCGAAATTAGCGGAATCGATTATACCCTGTGCTGACTGATCCTGACTAGTAAAGCTAACAGCAAATTTTCATAACCAGTTCCAAGCTGAAATAACTACCCTTTCTACAACCTTACAAATTAAAGAAATATTAAAAACCTCAATTTATTGGAGCAACCATGCTTTTTCTAAGCCTCTACCAAAAAATATCATTTTCCTGACCACTGCCAATACGAAACTATCCCGAGACCAACGGTATTTGCAGAGTCAGTAATCTTGTCATGTCTTTCAAAGTTTTACCTTATATTTCAGTAAATTTCACAGCCTAGTGGTTACAGCTCTAGGTTCCTGATCTTCGGGTCGTGAGTTCGAATCTCACCGCTTTTATTTATATTTTTCATTTTTTTTTTTCATTAGATTTTTTTATGTTATTATATGATGTTATTAAGTTTTTTTTTATCATTTAGCTTCTAATTTTACTTAATAAGTCACATGTATTAGCTTTTGCAACACCACGATTAGATTAACTTCCATGGGCAACTTTTTTCCTCAGCCCCGTATAATCTACCTGTAAACGACGATATCGCGTGAGCTTGAAATAGCATTGAATTAGATAGGACATTGACAGTTTTTCTTTTTTTTTTGTCTTCCCTGAATAAAAAATGAAAAATGTTGTGTTAGGTCAATATAGTGCTCTTTTTTAGCTGCACATAGATATTTTTTTCAAAATTTTAAGTTTACATTTAATGCGGTCATTTTTGCTCTGATTGATATGGCCATCATTTCCTAATAGTATATAGGGAAAATAGAGAAAATGAGCAAAAAGTTACTCAGTTTTCTACGTTTTTCTTAAAGCACGGATCTTAAGTCAAAAATGTTGTGTTATCCTAGTATTCTACACTATCTTACAAATCTTTTGATATATTTTGTAGGAAAATCAAAGAAATATAAGTGCGGTCATTTTTTACAAACTTTATACTACCCTACATCCAAAAACTGAATTTTCAGTACCGCGCGTGACTATATCGAGGTGAGGAGAATTGTTGGGGACGAGTCCAGGTGGCGTAGAAAGTTGCGGACGCTAAAGGCGTTCTACAAGGGGAATATTCCAGTGCTCACTGTCTTATATGATCCGGTTGCTCTTGTAAGGGGAGGAGAGTTGGGGGGGGGGGGGGGGGGGGTGTCCTCCCTGGATTTTTCAAATAAATAATACTATAAGATAAGATGAACAGGACATATATAATATCATTAATCTTACTGTTTTCTTCAGAAAAAATGCGTTTTTTCTACCAAATTGTCTGCTCGGTAACGTTTGTTTTCCGCTGAAATGCATTAATTTCGTCCGACATATAAGTTCGGCAAAACCAATGTTTGGCTTCTGAGACCAGAGTTGTTAGCTCGGTTTGACAAGCTGATTACCATATTAATTCGGCCATAAGAGGAGTTTCATTCCCCCCCCCCCCCCCCACACACACACAAACATAATGACCCCAAACATCTGAAACCTACAGTAATTGTGCTGTAAGACGGGATTTCTCTTGCGGTCTAAAACAACTCAAGATCCATCTTAAAAGATGTACCTAGAATTTTGTCTTCTTCTTTGGAGGATATCCCGTCTTATAACTGAATAAAAGTTTCATTATGTGCGAACAGAGAAGATTCAATTCCAACATTTATGAGAAGGTTGTTCTGTAATGTGCGTTATTAGCTCTTGGATTGGGAACCTGACTGCCAGATTAATTCGGCTATAAGACGGGGCTTCCCTCCCCACTCCCCAGCCCCACCCAGTAAAAAACCCACACACAACAACCTCCAATGCGTTCAATAGTATTGCCCTCGTAAAGTGACCTGGCAGGGCGGAGCTAGCGTTATGGATCAGTGCATTGTGAAACAGGTAATTACTATTTTCGCCAACAATCGGAAAAACATTCGTACGACTTCGTTAATCCTCGCCTTTCTTGTTATAGGTAATAACAGTATTTTAACCAAATCGTGTACAGAGCATCGTGGTGTAGTGTATCTGTATTCGGATTGCAAAGACACTCAGTCCTCTGATCTCGGGTTCAAATCTAGGCTGAGTATAAATATTTTTTCTCTCATGTTTTTTTTTTTTGTTTGTTTTCAGGCTTTATTTTCCTTTTATATTTACTTGTTTTAGGAGAAAAGACATTTCCAGTAATTTCTTTCGATCGAGATAATTCGAAGGAATAGCGTTCGACATGTCTGCTTTAGTAGACTCTCTGAAAATGAGACTGGGTGAATACCAAATCAGAAAAAAATATTCACTCATCGTCTGCTCGTGCATGCATATCACTTTTCTCGAGCATAAAATACCACAATCTGCTAAATACCCTCGTGCATATTTCTGGGCATAATCATGCAGACAAACAAAACCTCTGAAGATATTTCCTTTTTATCATGAGCATAAAGTATATGAAGTAATCAAAACAAACGGAAATTTCTGTCGGGCAAAATAATCATTTGTTACCTGAAAACGTAAAAAGAAAGAATAAAAAGAATAAAAGAATTTTATAGTTGTAGATATATTCGAACCTCGGACACTTCTATGATACAAAAAAAAAAAGATTAACACGTCTAGCAGAGGTCCACTACACCAATGAATCTTCATGCATTTTCGACATATAGTTAACAGTTATAATTCATGCATGATACGCGATGATTAACGAATACTTACGAATATATTTCCGATTGGTTACGAATATGTTGCTTTACCTATTTCATAATGCATTGAACCAAATCGATAGCCCCGCCCTGCCAGGTCAGTTCACGTGGGCAATAATTTTGCTATAAAACCGTTAATCTCGTACAGTCTAAAGCCTACATCCATTTTAAAAAGATGGAACTAGAATTTTGTCTACTTCCTTGGAGGGAAATCCGCGTCTTATTACCGAATAAAGACATATATCATGTGCTATTAGCAAAGACTATGATCCGACTCATATGTACAGTCTGTTCTGTGATGAACGGTTTGTATATTCCAAAACGCATGCACAAATCAAAATTAAACATTTCAGGCGCGTCATGAAAAATGTATATGCATACATAGGATAAACGCACGAGTTAAGCTTGTCTGAACCAGCCTGTACATGGTACTGCACAGTCTGATCAGACCTGCACAGTTCCCTTTCAAAACTGTGCATGCCTAGATATTTTCTTTGCGAAGGTCTCACGCTAAATCAGTATATTTTGTATGTGTGCAGGTTGGCAGTGTTTGTATATGCAGACGGTAGTTTTTGCAGGATGCGGACAATAACACCTTTTAATGTACAAAGTGATAATTAATTTGACGCTCGATTAACTTACCAATATACCTGTCTTCTCGATGCGAATTTGACCTTCCAATAATGCTTTTATTCGCAGTTTGTGATCAGCATGCACAGTTTTTCGAGACTATGTACACTCTCGAAAAAAGGTTAATATGTGCCATGCTGGTCTTTGCTGGGTATTCACCGTATACACTCAAGCAGGATTTCATAGAGGTACTCCCTACATGCAACCATACCAAGCAATTTGATCAGCATGCACAATTTTGTTCGAGACATACATAGACTCTAAAGGCGGCTTTAATTGTTACAACAACATGGTACCGACGTACCGATACAATCAGGCTGCGTCAAAGATGATTGGCACCGCATAAGCGCAGTCTGACTAGAGTGCATATATGCGCTATATTGCATATGCCTCAGGGGAGGCTTTCTTCGGATAAGATAATAAACGGACATTTTTATTAAACAGCAATACACACTTCTAGTAATCATGTCACACTAAAGACAAAATAATCACAGCCGGAAAACCAATACAAATACACACTTTGACAGGTTTGAAACCTGCTCAAATTCATAAAATCAGCAACTTCACCATACACAATCAAATATTAGCAGTTTGGGAATGGAATTGCGCTAATTTTCGCTTCCTGCAGAGACTGAACATCATATTTGGCTTCCGCCGACACTGTCCGCGATCTCTTGCATCCTGCCGAGACTTCTGTACATGATAAATGGCTTCCTGCAGTTACTGTCCGCGTGAATCTGCTTCCTGCAGAGGCTCTCGGCAGGAAGCAGAGTCACGCGGACAGTCTTGGCAGAAAGCCAATGTTCGAGGACAGTAGTTCCTGCAGGAAGCAAGAGTTCGCGGACAGTCTCGGCGGAAGCCAAATATGATGTACAGTCAAACAAAAATCCCAAATGGGGTCATAACCATAGAAGTTTTTTGCAGTATTTCAGTATGAATACATGATAAATGGCTTCCTGCAGAGACTGTCCGCGTGATTCTGCTTCCTGCCAAGGCTCTCGGCGGCAAGCAGAGTCACGCGGACAGCCTCGGCAGGAAGCCAATGTTCGAGGACAGTAGTCCCTGCAGGAAGCAAGAGTTCGCGGACAGTCTCGGCGGAAGCCAAATATGACGACAGTCTCGGCAGGAAGCGAAAATTAGCGGAATCGATGTGATCAGGCCTATTTCTCTCCACGAAGTTGTCTGCTGTGATTCGACATATTCGCCGTTACTTAGGGGTTTCCTCTGACCACAGGGTTTAATCGATTCCGCCAATTTTCGCTTCCTGCAGAAACTGTCCGTCATATTTGGCTTCCGCCGAGACTGTCTGCTGACTTGCTTACTGCAGGGACTACTGTCCTCGAAAAATGGCTTCCTGCCGAGATTGTCCGCGTGAATCTGCTTCCTGCCGAGAGCCTCGGCAGGATGCAGAATCACGCGGACAGTCTCTGCAGGAAGTCATTTATCATGTACAGAAGTCTCGGCAGGAAGCAAGAGTTCGCGGACAGTCTCGGCGGAAGCCAAATATGACGGACAGTCTCTGCAGGAAGCGAAATTAGCGGAATCGATTATACCCTGTGCTGACTGATCCTGACTAGTAAAGCTAACAGCAAATTTTCATAACCAGTTCCAAGCTGAAATAACTACCCTTTCTACAACCTTACAAATTAAAGAAATATTAAAAACCTCAATTTATTGGAGCAACCATGCTTTTTCTAAGCCTCTACCAAAAAATATCATTTTCCTGACCACTGCCAATACGAAACTATCCCGAGACCAACGGTATTTGCAGAGTCAGTAATCTTGTCATGTCTTTCAAAGTTTTACCTTATATTTCAGTAAATTTCACAGCCTAGTGGTTACAGCTCTAGGTTCCTGATCTTCGGGTCGTGAGTTCGAATCTCACCGCTTTTATTTATATTTTTCATTTTTTTTTTTCATTAGATTTTTTTATGTTATTATATGATGTTATTAAGTTTTTTTTTATCATTTAGCTTCTAATTTTACTTAATAAGTCACATGTATTAGCTTTTGCAACACCACGATTAGATTAACTTCCATGGGCAACTTTTTTCCTCAGCCCCGTATAATCTACCTGTAAACGACGATATCGCGTGAGCTTGAAATAGCATTGAATTAGATAGGACATTGACAGTTTTTCTTTTTTTTTTGTCTTCCCTGAATAAAAAATGAAAAATGTTGTGTTAGGTCAATATAGTGCTCTTTTTTAGCTGCACATAGATATTTTTTTCAAAATTTTAAGTTTACATTTAATGCGGTCATTTTTGCTCTGATTGATATGGCCATCATTTCCTAATAGTATATAGGGAAAATAGAGAAAATGAGCAAAAAGTTACTCAGTTTTCTACGTTTTTCTTAAAGCACGGATCTTAAGTCAAAAATGTTGTGTTATCCTAGTATTCTACACTATCTTACAAATCTTTTGATATATTTTGTAGGAAAATCAAAGAAATATAAGTGCGGTCATTTTTTACAAACTTTATACTACCCTACATCCAAAAACTGAATTTTCAGTACCGCGCGTGACTATATCGAGGTGAGGAGAATTGTTGGGGACGAGTCCAGGTGGCGTAGAAAGTTGCGGACGCTAAAGGCGTTCTACAAGGGGAATATTCCAGTGCTCACTGTCTTATATGATCCGGTTGCTCTTGTAAGGGGAGGAGAGTTGGGGGGGGGGTGTCCTCCCTGGATTTTTCAAATAAATAATACTATAAGATAAGATGAACAGGACATATATAATATCATTAATCTTACTGTTTTCTTCAGAAAAAATGCGTTTTTTCTACCAAATTGTCTGCTCGGTAACGTTTGTTTTCCGCTGAAATGCATTAATTTCGTCCGACATATAAGTTCGGCAAAACCAATGTTTGGCTTCTGAGACCAGAGTTGTTAGCTCGGTTTGACAAGCTGATTACCATATTAATTCGGCCATAAGAGGAGTTTCATTCCCCCCCCCCCCCACACACACACACAAACATAATGACCCCAAACATCTGAAACCTACAGTAATTGTGCTGTAAGACGGGATTTCTCTTGCGGTCTAAAACAACTCAAGATCCATCTTAAAAGATGTACCTAGAATTTTGTCTTCTTCTTTGGAGGATATCCCGTCTTATAACTGAATAAAAGTTTCATTATGTGCGAACAGAGAAGATTCAATTCCAACATTTATGAGAAGGTTGTTCTGTAATGTGCGTTATTAGCTCTTGGATTGGGAACCTGACTGCCAGATTAATTCGGCTATAAGACGGGGCTTCCCTCCCCACTCCCCAGCCCCACCCAGTAAAAAACCCACACACAACAACCTCCAATGCGTTCAATAGTATTGCCCTCGTAAAGTGACCTGGCAGGGCGGAGCTAGCGTTATGGATCAGTGCATTGTGAAACAGGTAATTACTATTTTCGCCAACAATCGGAAAAACATTCGTACGACTTCGTTAATCCTCGCCTTTCTTGTTATAGGTAATAACAGTATTTTAACCAAATCGTGTACAGAGCATCGTGGTGTAGTGTATCTGTATTCGGATTGCAAAGACACTCAGTCCTCTGATCTCGGGTTCAAATCTAGGCTGAGTATAAATATTTTTTCTCTCATGTTTTTTTTTTTTGTTTGTTTTCAGGCTTTATTTTCCTTTTATATTTACTTGTTTTAGGAGAAAAGACATTTCCAGTAATTTCTTTCGATCGAGATAATTCGAAGGAATAGCGTTCGACATGTCTGCTTTAGTAGACTCTCTGAAAATGAGACTGGGTGAATACCAAATCAGAAAAAAATATTCACTCATCGTCTGCTCGTGCATGCATATCACTTTTCTCGAGCATAAAATACCACAATCTGCTAAATACCCTCGTGCATATTTCTGGGCATAATCATGCAGACAAACAAAACCTCTGAAGATATTTCCTTTTTATCATGAGCATAAAGTATATGAAGTAATCAAAACAAACGGAAATTTCTGTCGGGCAAAATAATCATTTGTTACCTGAAAACGTAAAAAGAAAGAATAAAAAGAATAAAAGAATTTTATAGTTGTAGATATATTCGAACCTCGGACACTTCTATGATACAAAAAAAAAAAGATTAACACGTCTAGCAGAGGTCCACTACACCAATGAATCTTCATGCATTTTCGACATATAGTTAACAGTTATAATTCATGCATGATACGCGATGATTAACGAATACTTACGAATATATTTCCGATTGGTTACGAATATGTTGCTTTACCTATTTCATAATGCATTGAACCAAATCGATAGCCCCGCCCTGCCAGGTCAGTTCACGTGGGCAATAATTTTGCTATAAAACCGTTAATCTCGTACAGTCTAAAGCCTACATCCATTTTAAAAAGATGGAACTAGAATTTTGTCTACTTCCTTGGAGGGAAATCCGCGTCTTATTACCGAATAAAGACATATATCATGTGCTATTAGCAAAGACTATGATCCGACTCATATGTACAGTCTGTTCTGTGATGAACGGTTTGTATATTCCAAAACGCATGCACAAATCAAAATTAAACATTTCAGGCGCGTCATGAAAAATGTATATGCATACATAGGATAAACGCACGAGTTAAGCTTGTCTGAACCAGCCTGTACATGGTACTGCACAGTCTGATCAGACCTGCACAGTTCCCTTTCAAAACTGTGCATGCCTAGATATTTTCTTTGCGAAGGTCTCACGCTAAATCAGTATATTTTGTATGTGTGCAGGTTGGCAGTGTTTGTATATGCAGACGGTAGTTTTTGCAGGATGCGGACAATAACACCTTTTAATGTACAAAGTGATAATTAATTTGACGCTCGATTAACTTACCAATATACCTGTCTTCTCGATGCGAATTTGACCTTCCAATAATGCTTTTATTCGCAGTTTGTGATCAGCATGCACAGTTTTTCGAGACTATGTACACTCTCGAAAAAAGGTTAATATGTGCCATGCTGGTCTTTGCTGGGTATTCACCGTATACACTCAAGCAGGATTTCATAGAGGTACTCCCTACATGCAACCATACCAAGCAATTTGATCAGCATGCACAATTTTGTTCGAGACATACATAGACTCTAAAGGCGGCTTTAATTGTTACAACAACATGGTACCGACGTACCGATACAATCAGGCTGCGTCAAAGATGATTGGCACCGCATAAGCGCAGTCTGACTAGAGTGCATATATGCGCTATATTGCATATGCCTCAGGGGAGGCTTTCTTCGGATAAGATAATAAACGGACATTTTTATTAAACAGCAATACACACTTCTAGTAATCATGTCACACTAAAGACAAAATAATCACAGCCGGAAAACCAATACAAATACACACTTTGACAGGTTTGAAACCTGCTCAAATTCATAAAATCAGCAACTTCACCATACACAATCAAATATTAGCAGTTTGGGAATGGAATTGCGCTAATTTTCGCTTCCTGCAGAGACTGAACATCATATTTGGCTTCCGCCGACACTGTCCGCGATCTCTTGCATCCTGCCGAGACTTCTGTACATGATAAATGGCTTCCTGCAGTTACTGTCCGCGTGAATCTGCTTCCTGCAGAGGCTCTCGGCAGGAAGCAGAGTCACGCGGACAGTCTTGGCAGAAAGCCAATGTTCGAGGACAGTAGTTCCTGCAGGAAGCAAGAGTTCGCGGACAGTCTCGGCGGAAGCCAAATATGATGTACAGTCAAACAAAAATCCCAAATGGGGTCATAACCATAGAAGTTTTTTGCAGTATTTCAGTATGAATACATGATAAATGGCTTCCTGCAGAGACTGTCCGCGTGATTCTGCTTCCTGCCAAGGCTCTCGGCGGCAAGCAGAGTCACGCGGACAGCCTCGGCAGGAAGCCAATGTTCGAGGACAGTAGTCCCTGCAGGAAGCAAGAGTTCGCGGACAGTCTCGGCGGAAGCCAAATATGACGACAGTCTCGGCAGGAAGCGAAAATTAGCGGAATCGATGTGATCAGGCCTATTTCTCTCCACGAAGTTGTCTGCTGTGATTCGACATATTCGCCGTTACTTAGGGGTTTCCTCTGACCACAGGGTTTAATCGATTCCGCCAATTTTCGCTTCCTGCAGAAACTGTCCGTCATATTTGGCTTCCGCCGAGACTGTCTGCTGACTTGCTTACTGCAGGGACTACTGTCCTCGAAAAATGGCTTCCTGCCGAGATTGTCCGCGTGAATCTGCTTCCTGCCGAGAGCCTCGGCAGGATGCAGAATCACGCGGACAGTCTCTGCAGGAAGTCATTTATCATGTACAGAAGTCTCGGCAGGAAGCAAGAGTTCGCGGACAGTCTCGGCGGAAGCCAAATATGACGGACAGTCTCTGCAGGAAGCGAAATTAGCGGAATCGATTATACCCTGTGCTGACTGATCCTGACTAGTAAAGCTAACAGCAAATTTTCATAACCAGTTCCAAGCTGAAATAACTACCCTTTCTACAACCTTACAAATTAAAGAAATATTAAAAACCTCAATTTATTGGAGCAACCATGCTTTTTCTAAGCCTCTACCAAAAAATATCATTTTCCTGACCACTGCCAATACGAAACTATCCCGAGACCAACGGTATTTGCAGAGTCAGTAATCTTGTCATGTCTTTCAAAGTTTTACCTTATATTTCAGTAAATTTCACAGCCTAGTGGTTACAGCTCTAGGTTCCTGATCTTCGGGTCGTGAGTTCGAATCTCACCGCTTTTATTTATATTTTTCATTTTTTTTTTTCATTAGATTTTTTTATGTTATTATATGATGTTATTAAGTTTTTTTTTATCATTTAGCTTCTAATTTTACTTAATAAGTCACATGTATTAGCTTTTGCAACACCACGATTAGATTAACTTCCATGGGCAACTTTTTTCCTCAGCCCCGTATAATCTACCTGTAAACGACGATATCGCGTGAGCTTGAAATAGCATTGAATTAGATAGGACATTGACAGTTTTTCTTTTTTTTTTGTCTTCCCTGAATAAAAAATGAAAAATGTTGTGTTAGGTCAATATAGTGCTCTTTTTTAGCTGCACATAGATATTTTTTTCAAAATTTTAAGTTTACATTTAATGCGGTCATTTTTGCTCTGATTGATATGGCCATCATTTCCTAATAGTATATAGGGAAAATAGAGAAAATGAGCAAAAAGTTACTCAGTTTTCTACGTTTTTCTTAAAGCACGGATCTTAAGTCAAAAATGTTGTGTTATCCTAGTATTCTACACTATCTTACAAATCTTTTGATATATTTTGTAGGAAAATCAAAGAAATATAAGTGCGGTCATTTTTTACAAACTTTATACTACCCTACATCCAAAAACTGAATTTTCAGTACCGCGCGTGACTATATCGAGGTGAGGAGAATTGTTGGGGACGGTTGTTCAGACATATCATAACTTTATATATTTTCGCTATCAGAAGTTCTGTCTATATGATGATAACTTTCTGAACATCCCTCGTATGCTCTCCAAACGTCCCTTTTATTTCTGAACCCCAAAGTGTTAGGGAGATTTCACGGTCTCATTTTTATTATCCAGGAATCAATAAATAAGACACATGCCGTCAACTTCTATCGTGTTTCCTAACGGCTATGCACATCCCAACAAATTGATTAGATGAAATTTAGAAAATAAATGTTTGCCATGATGACTGACTGTCAGGGTTTATCGGTGAGAAAATTATTAACAATTGATGGATTGGAATGGTTTGTCCGGCGATGCAAATCAATGTTGTAATGATGATGCGGTAAATGGTGTGTGTTCTATATTGGCGTAGACAAATTACTCCGCGGTACTGCGGTCTGATTTATTTTTCTTAAAGTAATATTGACTGTAACTTTTAACCACTTTTCAAATAATAATAAAATTAGATAAATATTGAGCTACCATCCTGTATTATCGTATTTTTTATTCAAATATATTAAAAACTGCAAAGAAATACTAATAAAAAGGTATTTTTCTCTTCGTCGTATTAAAGTTCGGACCGAATTCAATTCTAGACTCGCGTTACCGTTATTCATATGACCTTCGACCCGAGAATATGCGCAGCCGCAGTCCAGATTGTTTACAAAACGAAAACAATGGAACAAACTTTTCAAGATGCGCGAAAGAGACGTGGCAGACCACAATTTTTGACAGCATCAGCGAAAAAAAGGAAAAAGACTTTTCTTGATTCACGGCGGGGGAAAAGCCGAATAAACATAGCGGGAGAATTTGAGAGATGGCATTCTCTGAAGCTTCAACTTGGAGCCCAAAGTCATGCCGACGTTGCAAAGTTACTTCTAGACAGGTAAATGGTTTTCTTTGTAGCCATCGTTGTGTGATGTAAGTCTTGTGTCTACATTCTTTTATTTTACACCTAACATTCCATTATTCGTATTTCATATAACCGTATTAGAGACAAATATATAATGTTTATCTATTACAGCTACGTATTCGGCAGCTATTTTTAGCAACATCGTGTTGCGGAAACTGTTAGGGGCCCTTCAAGGGGAAGACACACTGTATACAAGTTCATGTCTTCGGATAACTTGCAGCTTGTCTGGAATATCGTTTTTTCATGGGTTTTTTTTGCCTTTTTCTAACATCGTCCTCTGTGTGTGTGTGTGTGTGTCGTCCGCCGTATGGATTTTTTTTTTATCTCAGTTGAACTTGTTTATTTCAGCTATGAGACTACAAACAAAAATTTGTGTGTTGAAACCAGAAGACAAACAGCAGTCACCTCTACCCCAGCTTATAATCTAAAACCAGCAAACTTGGAAGGTGCGCCCGGTATTTCGGATATTTCATCAGCTGAATCTGTTGGCATGTAAGATTTACTAGCCCTACACCTTTTTCCTGTTTTATCTTTAGTTCAAGACTTTTCCTTCTTCGGGCAATACCCAGCAGGCACATGAAGTCGAAATGACGTCCTGTTGAAGTCGATGCTACATGGTGGCGTCATATCGACGTCAGTGCGACGCGCGTCATATCGACGTCAGTGCGACGCCATTTTCACGTCATGTGCCTGATGGGTAAGTATCATACATGACAGTTTCCTGATAATAGATCAGTCAATATCAAATGGCAGGATAGCATATAACAGTACAGACTTATGTAATTTCTGTCTCTGTCATAAGTTACCTTAGGAGGAAAGGCAGAATTGTTTACTGATGACACGTCCAAAGAAAGTCATTCAACAGGACCTGTAATCAGGGAAGTTAGTTTCTAGCCCTTAAAGGGAAACATGTGCTACCATTACGTTCAACTAGATATAGTTTGGCCGTTTTTGCACACACGTCCCTGTTGAATTGGCAAAATATTTAGAGAAATAATCGTTTTACACATTCAAAAGAAAACAAATGAGACTCTGTCCTACTAATATAAACATGTATACACGTATTGCCATGTGAATACAATTATAAATCAGAACAGACTTCATGCTTGTCTCATTCTTTCAGGGCATCTGATTTGTCCGGCTTACACGCTTTGGAATCTGAAGATGAAAATAAAGTGCTGACTACCCGGAGAGGAGAAAGGGATGTTTCAGCAAGCTTTTTAAATCCATTTGAGTAAGCTATAATTTAGGGAAAATAGATGTTTTGTTACCGTTCAAGATTACTCGATCTTTTCCATTGTACATGAAATGAAAGTTTTCTTT
Source organism: Ctena decussata (assembly GCA_963989385.1). NCBI lineage: Eukaryota > Metazoa > Mollusca > Bivalvia > Lucinida > Lucinidae > Ctena > Ctena decussata. The sequence goes on along the minus strand of OZ022501.1, from coordinate 70,554,874 downwards.
ATAAATTTATTCCCTTGCATATTCAACTATCATGATCATAATAAGAACGTAAGAGTACACAATAAAACTGATTTTAAATCACCTATAGGGCTAAAGTTGCAAACAATTCTAGCCAATTTACATGCAGCCCCTTCTTTTGGACTTTGTATAGCAACAGAGTACCGCAATTATAAGTTTTATAACCGCAATGCTTTTCTTTTCTCAGTCCATAGGTTTAGAAACAAGGGATTCCCCAAGACGGCAGTGCTCTTCTTTTCTAATACCTGTCTTGACATACTGAAAAGGATTATTTTTCTGTGTTAATCACCTGAATAAATCACTTGTAAAACATTTTAAGTAAAAAATTATCTCCTTTCCAGTCTGTCTGTTGAAGTATCAGAAGAAGGAACTTCAGATGAAACAGAGAACGATTCCGATGAAGACTACGAGCCGAGTGTCAATATCACAATTGGGTAAGTACTCATTTTTATGCCAGCTCTGTGAAAATAAAAGTAGTTAGACGTCAGTCATATTAAATTGTCGATTCAGTACCCGCATTACAGACGTACTTACCATACTCATTCAAATTTCTAACTCCCATATGACCATGATAGACAGGCTTGGAGACTGTATTTATTTTTCATTTCATACAATACAGTTTGAATTCTAACTTTCTTCAGGAAATAAACATACTCTATGTTATGTTTCAGGCCAGTAAATGCTCATGAACTGGAAGATGTGACCTTCGCAGAGGCAGAATTTGGTGACTGTTATGAAGATCTAGATGACGGAGAGGTTGATATATGTGAAACAGCTGCAACTGAGCCTGGACTGCAAAGAATTTTGTCATTTGAAAATCACAGTTTAGTCACTGATGATGAGGCTTTCATTGTTTACCTTTCTCCCCTCCTGAGGCTTGCTCAAGTTCACATTCCAGGGCTTTGTTCACATGAGGGATGCAAAAGACCAGTTGATATTAAGTCAGAGAGCGTTGGTTCTGCACTATATTTAAAATGGGTGAGTGTAATCTTTTTAGTGGCGAGTTGTTTTATTTTTATTTTTGTCATATAGAGGCGTGCTTTGTGTACAAAAAATGCGTGCCAACAATATAAAACATGATGATAATAAAACATAAACTCATTTCTCAATATGAAAGCTAACTTGTTTGAAAATATATTTAAACTTGAAAGAAAATGACAATTAGGCTGACATTGGTATTATAAATTCAATATCAGACAAAGAAATGACAATAGATCTCGTGTAACATCGGCTCACTATACTGCAATCAGATCTGGTCTCAAATGCTCAAATATATGTTGTATTTGTAACAGGTTTGTCAGGAAGGACACATTCTCTACAGCTGGTGCTCCCAAGCCATCCTGAACAGAAGGTTGCATAGTGGAGACTTATTGGTTGCTTCCTCCATCTTGCTATCAGGCAACAACTATAGCAAAGTGTCTCTTTTTGCTAGATTCCTGAAACTGCATTTCGTTAGTGTGACTGTGTTCCAAAAAATCCAGAGGACATACATAGTTCCAGCTATTGAAACTTTCTGGAATGACAAGCAGTCGCTACTACTTGAGGAGTTCAAAGAACAACAGTTAGTGTTACTTGGTAAGGATAGTCCAAATTGAAATAATACATATGCTGATGAGCCTTGCTTTTGTCTTTTTCAGACCTTTGTTCATTTGGATGGTATTGGGCATAATATTTTTTTTACATTCATAGATGCCTAGAGAAAGTTGAGCTGTGTCATGCCTAGTTTAGTTCCAGCTAAGCAAAATAAAGAATGAGTATTTTCCAATAACCCAACTTCTTTTAATTTAATTTTTGAACATGATAGCATGAGCAATCAGTTACAGATATAACTTAATGTTAAACATATCAATGAAACAAAAGGGTATCAGTCAAAAATCAGGACCATGTGCTGCTGTTTTACAGGTGATGGTCGAATGGATAGCCCTGGTCACTGTGCTCAGTACTGTTCATATACAATGATGGAAAACAGCACCAAGAAGATCATTTCTTTGACGACGATGGACAAGCGGCAAACAGGAGGGAAAAGTTCGAATTTAGAGAAGGCATGCTTAGTCAAAACCCTGGAAACGCTCTCTCAAGAAGAGGTGGACATTGGGGAGATTGTAACTGACGCTCATATGCAAATATCTGCACTTATGAGTAAGTTTCCACAATGTCTAAGTGTATTAAATTGCATTGACAATGTCTAAGTGTATTAAGTTGCATTGACGTTTTGTTTTAAAGTGTGAATCTTTGTTCCACTGTTCTCTGTTGTGCTTGGTGACTTGGTGACTTTTCTCGGTTTATTATTTATTCTTCATCTGTGATTCATTGCAGTATGAAAGTCAGCTATATACACATAGCATAGGATGTTCACGTGCACGTAATTATACCACACATTTTAATTATGTCATTTGTTTTCAGAGAAGGATCATCCCGCAATCAAGCATTCCTACGACATTTGGCATGCCGCAAAGAATATAGGCAAGAAGATAGTAAAGGTGATTATGTTTATTCATATACTGGGTTTTCCTGATTAGATGCTACGTTAGGCTACTTTCATACTGATAATGTACTATAATGCACGTTATTGTACTGTTTATAGTAAAATCAGATGATTGTTTTTTTTATATTAATTGCACTGGATAAATAAATGACGGATTAAAGATATTGTGGTTATGATTTGATCCCCATCAAAGTTAAATGTGGTTATGATTTGATCCCCATCAAAGTTAAAGGTCGTTGATACTCTAAATGATGCGTTATATTCACCTTGCAAAAAATGTCATGATTGCGGCTTGCAGTTTGACTTCTTAGTGACCGTTTGAGCATAAGAGAAAACCTCATATATTCATATCTTTATATCAAAACGTTTTCCTAATCTTATATATGTGTTTTCATCCGTTTATCCACTTTAGGCCGGTCAAGAAAAGTCTTGTAAAGAACTGCTATCCTGGACACGACACATTGTGAACCACTTTTGGCATGCAGCACAAACAGCTAACACCTACCAAGAATTTATGGTGTGTTTTATTTTATTATTCTCAGTTTCATCGAGTTTTTTCTGGAGAATTTTCTTTAGTACTCAAAAGCAGAAGAATTTGTTGGCTTTTAATTCGAAAAATGAAGTACAAAAAAAAATCGATTGTCAAAACGGAAATATTAAAATCAAATAATTATAATTATTATTATAAAACATAGGATTTATTTTTTCCTAATATTTCATTTCAAATTGTTACAGGGTGTATGGTGCGGTGTCCTACACCATGTGCTCAACGAACATGAATGGCTTTTCAACTATGGCAGTGGAGGAAACTGTTGTTCTCATGGGCCATTAACAGAGGACCGGGAGGTACACTGGCTAAAAAAGGGGAGTAATGCCCACAAAGCCCTTGTTAAAATAGTGTTAGACAGAAGACTACAGAATAACGTGCCATACTTTCTAAATTTTCGGTAAGTACAACTTTGTATGTTATAAATATATGAACATTACATGTACTAATTTGGTTACATTGTACGACTGTTACAGTTAATGAGACTTTAAACCGAGGTCCCGTCTCCATATGATCTAAAACTAAAATATAAAATGGTAAAGGTTTCCAATAGCCTGGTGGCCAGAAAGGAAGTAGGGGCTTAGGGTGCATTTAAACTTTGGCATAACATATAACATGCGGAGACCATCACTTTCGCATCCTGTATTCTTATCCTTCCCAGATTCGAAAAAGAGAGAGAAAATAAAAAAATCAGCTTGGAAGTTTGTTTTTTTGTAACTGTGATATCCTTGGTTAATACGTCTGTACTGAATATATTTCAGAAGTACGGCTGAGTTGGAGAATTTTCAGAACCACATTCTGATGTACGCGGCGAAGAGGTTTGCTTACTCTCCACCAGTCTACAGAGCCAGGAACCTACTTGCCGCTTTGGACTATAATGAACACATCAACCGAGGCCCTCTGCTGAATAAAGACGGAAGTCAAAGGTATTTTATTATTAAATTAGAGGTATTCTATTAATGAAGAAGCTAATTTCGTTGCCTATGTTTATAGTTTTAGCTCATAATTCATAACTTGATTGATCCAGCAGATGAAAATATAAGGCGATAAAGTATGTGTCTGTTCACCTCCTTTATTCAGCATTTATGCAGAGATGGCTCCTGATAGTAAGTGTATTATCTTTTTAGACAAAGATAGAATGTCATTTTCCCTATCAAACTTTGATTTGGCTATTTCTCTCTTTCCTTTTCTTTTCGGAATGTTTACAATCACTGGAAATCAGTATCAATGTATTTAAGCGAATACTCCTATGTTTTACTGTATCTTTGTTTGCTATATTTTCAGATACCAACGTCTATTCAACAAAAAAAGTGGTCGATGGACAGTGACAGAAGTTAAAAAGGAGAAAACATATCCCCACATCAAAGATCTGATTATATGTATCATTCGCCTACGACTAGAAGATTCTGTGGGAATGCAGAAGAAAGTAGTGATGAAGCCAGATGACCCCAGACTTATAGCCAGCACACTCTCTCTGCTTCCTCCTCCACCAACGGCAGAACTTGTAGCCGAAAAGAAGTCGAGATTGAAAACATGTTCACTTCCGAATACGTAAAACATTCGCCAGTTCAGTTTCGACAGACCAGCTCACAAATAAAGCAGGTGACATCCAGCTTGTTAGGTACGGGATTTACGAAAGTTAACATTCTACTCGATAGGATGTTATAATAATTAAAGTAAAGAAGAACAGAAGATAAACGGGATGAAATTTTCTGCATTTATTCTACCCAAGTCTTCCCGCCATAAAACCAACATAATGTCCATGGGGGTCAGGAAACTTATCCCTAATCTTCCAGACGCAGCAGCTAGGGATAACCCTCCTGACCCCGGCTCCCAGTCGTCCACACTGCCACATAATAAACTGTCTGTATCCAGCGTGCCTAAATCCACGATTGGCATCTGCCTCCAGTGGGTATGCCAGAATGTCTTGTCTATAAATGTTGGCAATCTGCAGAACATTCTCATCAAGTGCAACCAACTGGAAATGCTGCAAAAGAAGAAGCGTTTTATTACAAGAATTAGAAGAAAACATATTTTTGCAGATCTTGACAGTTGTGGCTAAGTGACTCCACATTTAAATTAACATTTGCTAATTAAAACTTATTAAAGAAGTTGAGCAGTGTATACTTCACATTACTGAAATTTTGATGGTAGATTAAAGAAGTCTATCTCAAGAATAGTAATGGTGATAACTCTCAGGGTGATTGAATGCATCAATCGATGAAAGATGTGAGGATCTCAAGAATAGAACCGTTGAAAATTCTCAGGGAGATTAAATGCATGAATATTTTTAAGATATGAGCCTTGCGGGCAACTGAACACCCACGTTAGACTAATACAGCACATGCCACATGAAATAATTCTCCTGGGACTTTGTTTTTGGATGTGTAAGAATTACTAATAGCAGCTATAATTTTGTTTATCTGTCTCCTGTTGTAACATATTAGTACATACTGGTAAGTTAGAGAGGCAGTAACTGGGTAGCTTGCCACAACAAACTCTCTCTTCCTCCGTCGGCATTTCCCGGCAGTTTTCACACACACACCAAGATGGCATGGCGCTTGAACCTGGTGGTGGTGGTGGTGGCGTTTGTGATGCCTGGTGGCCATCAAAGTGCCCACAGTCTAGCAAATCCCATAGAGTGTCTGGATGTTTCTCAATGGAGCCTATCAGAAGTGATCGAAGTTCCTGTTCCCGGAGCTCTGCGACTAGTTCCTGCAAGTGATTGTCAGTGTGCATTACAAGTGATTATCAGTATGCATTGTGTATCAATAATAGCTGTACTTTCAAAATTTCTTGAAAGATCGGAAGCAAAATGGTTAATTGGACAAGTGAGAAGTTTCAGTTTACTTGCCGTGGGACAAGTATTCAAAGCGTCATTAGTGGACAATTCTGAGATATTTTTCATATCTCTTCATGAAAACAATTCTAACAGGTGCCCACAACTTATGTTTGCGTTCGAAAGTTTTTGATAGTTATCTCAAAACTGTCATCAAGTTCAACTCTTCCTCTTTAACGTGTACCTTTTTTCTATGGAAGTAAGTAAGTTTTGACGCCTTATCATATCTCTTAGATAATATTTACATCAGATTTGGTATTAAGTTATACAGACAAATTGTTGGTATTCCGATGGGTACAAATTGTGCTCCTCTTGTGGCCGATTTGTTTTTATTTTGTTATGAAAGAGATTTCATGACTTCTCTTTCTGTTGATATTCAAGCTGATATCATTGAGGCATTTAACTCAACCTCTAGATATTTAGACGATCTTCTGAATATTGATAATCCTTATTTTGAAAGCATGGTTAACCAGATTTACCCACCTGAACTTAAATTGAATAAAGCTAATACTTCAGATACCGAGGCCCCCTTTTTGGATTTACATCTATCTATTTCTAACGGTTTTGTATTTTCTAAAATTTATGATAAACGTGATGACTTTGACTTTGATATAGTTAATTTTCCATTTTTGGATGGTGACGTTCCACGTCGTCCCTCTTATGGAGTGTATATTTCTCAACTTATAAGATTTGCTAGAGTGTGTAGTCATGTAGATGACTTTAATGCACGTAATAAATGTTTAACTGCTAAACTTCTTCAACAGGGCTATCGGTATCATAAGCTTAGAAAGGCTTTTTCTAAATTCTATCGCAGACACCATGAATTGGTTTCAAAATTTGATGTGGGATTAAAATTTCTTTTACACCAAGGCCTATCGGAACCAGAATTTTATGGTGACTTAGTATACAAATTCAAAAAGATTAAGGGTAGGACTGATTTTTCTGATCAATTCCGAAAAATAATAATACGTCACAAACGTATTGGCTATAATTTAAATGTTATGCGACAGTCTGCATGCTTAGTGATTAACCCAATCACGGTTGATAGCTTTGCTGCACTCTTTAATTGCACACCGGGGGATCGGTCGTCAGACTCTATGATGGCCCCGACCTAAAGCTATATATTTTAGTTGGTTGGGACCGGAGCCTTTTTGTCTGTTGCTTGGTCCACCGGGGCTCAACTGGTGACCTTCTTTTGCTTCAGATTTCCAGTGGGGTTGTTTGGCAGGACAGGGATCTCCACCTGTCAGACGGCCCGCTGTATCTGTTGAGTCCTCGTCTTTGCTTCTTCATGGTGTTGAAATTTGATTTATGTGTTTACCGTGATGATTCATTGACGAGTTAGAGGGTTGTCATGCGAACCGAACAACCAACTAAATGTTTTGTACCACTTCAGAAACTGAGGGTGAGGTTGGGCCTGTAAAATCGATTTAAGCCCCCCAGTAATTCATTACTGACCGTTCCAAGGCGGTAGTTCTGTTGTGGTTCTTTGTTGCCTGTTTTTGGTGTCAGAGTTTCTGTGATGTTTTACCTTATGTATGTTATTATTATTTTTGGTTCGGTTTGGGTTGCTGAGTGGCCACCTTTTGGGAACAAGCTGCTCACTCGGTTGGCCATATGTTCTCTGTATCTTGATTATTTGTAATCTTAGTTGTTTCCAACTATGGTTTGAGGGCTGGATTTGGATTTTGATTGTTTCAGTTCCTGGTCTTTGCATACTTTTTACTTTTTGAACCGACTGAAGAGCTTTTGAACAGACTCAAGTCGGTTCAAAAGCTTTTAAGTCGGTTCAAAAGCTCTTAAGTCGGTTCAATGCTGTATGTCTTGCCGACTCAAAATAAATCTTGTCTTGTCTTGTCTTGTCTAAGTTTGTCTATTTACTTGTCAATGGACAGGTAGAAAATTTTTTATATTTCCACAGCCCTGAACGTTAATATATATGAGCCGTGACACGACAAAACCAACAATGTGGTTGTGCGCCCAGCGAATACTCAGATCAGCCTGGGCATCCGCCCAGTCCGGTCAGACTCTTCTTTAAGTGCTTAAAAGGTAGCTAAGGCTTTAAGCTACCTCCACGCGGACAGCGAAGACTCTGATCAGACTGGGCGGATGCCCAGGCTGATCAGAGTCGCAAAGCCACTTTGTTGGTCGCAAAGCCACTTTGTTGGTTTTGTCACGTCGCGGCTCAGTAATTAACAGTAGGACTCTTACTGTCAGTAAGTGCACTTAGTACAGGTTAACCGCTTAGGCGGTCTCAGCCTGCCCAGAAAAAGTGTGGTTAGGTTAACTAACCGTCCCCACATGACCTTAGCTGTTTACCGCGGACGTGAAACAACAAATCAGCAATCAGCAACTTACTCTCAATCTTTCTTTTTTCCTAACTAGAGTTGCAGCAACTGCAGCTTCTCTGTCTCTCTGGACTCCTCCTCTCCCCCGCCTGACTACGCCACCTCTCCTGCCTCCACCCCGACCTCTTCCTCTACCTCGTCCCCTTCCCCTGCCTCTCTCAGCCTCTCTGTCCTCATCTGAACTCGAATGGTTTGAATGGTATGAAAGCTAAAAGATATTCAGAAGAAACACCAATTTTATGGCATATGGAACTCCGTTTCTGTAAGAGACGTGTATCTTTTTCCAATAAATGGTCGTGCGTATGATTAACAATCAAAGAATAATGTTAAAAGAAAAGAAAAAAAAAAAAAAAGCATCCAGCGGGATTTGAACCCGGGTCCTTTCGACTCCCATGCTTGTGCGCTATCCACTCGGCCACGGAAAATCATTATACGAGTACTGGAAATTAGCGGTATATATTAGTTAAAAAGTGACTTTCTCTACTAACTTAGTTTTACCGTCAAATTATGTCTATGTCAACATTAGAAATAAAACTTTCAACAAAGTAAACTTCCTATGAAGTGCTACTATTTCAAAAACGTATTTACTTAGAATTTCAGTCTCTTGTATGAGTGTATTGTATATTTTTCGTTCCTCAGCTTGAATTCCCCCATCGGAACCTCTTATGTACACTTTCTCGACTCGATTCTTATTTTTTCTAATTATCTCCGATATAAACAAAACCACAGCTTTCATGACTTATGTCTGATAGGTAAAAGTATTATTTCGCATACAGATTAAGACTGACTTCTAAAAGACGTATTTTAGACTGCATAAGAGAAGATACAATGTGAAGCACTGAAAATGACTCACCTCTGATTCCATTTTTAGACTGGATTTCTGGATACGGATTCTGGCGAGTTGGCATCGTCGAAAACAACCGATGATTAATCAGCACCAAATGTTTACATCAACTTAATTGCTTTGATAACAATAATTCGCTGAGATTATCATTCTGATAAATTTCTCATGGCCTACATGTCTTTTATACTGCTTTCTTGAAAATCAGAGCTTTAATTCTCTAAATAAAAGGGCTAAAAGTTACAGCTAATATTACTTTAAAGTGTTATGACTACACCTACAGGGAGATCAATGATTTAGCTCCCCTTCCCTTCCAGCAGCAAATGAAGATGTACACGATTTTCAAAATTTACAGAATTGGCTCAATGACTCCCTTGGCTTTTTCATTTTGCATCAATTGAAATATCGTAACAATCGTAAGCATTCAATATGACGTACAATATGACTATTACTTTGGGATTACGAGTCAACTTTTTACCAAAGGAATCCAAAAGCCAAGCCAGATCAAAAGCAAAGCTGCAGGTAATTTTCAGTATAACTAATACGAAGCAATACGATTGTATAACTCACAATGCTCACGGGTCTAACTCACAAGTCTCGACGCCGTATTAAACAACTCTACCCGGTGAACAATAAAAAAAACCACATCTGTCTTACCCCACATACCCGAATATAAACGGATCCGATAAGCGCCTGCCAAGACATTAGCCGCACCCAAGTCCGTCTTGAAAGCAGAAACTCATACACGCTATGCCAGCCAGAATATCAGACTGGCATGAAGTGCACAAAATACCTATAAAAACGGACGATACCGGTTGTATCACGACCGGCGAAGATCAGATCAGTTCACGGCCGCCTATTTTTTAAATATCAAAATATTCAATATGAAAAAAAAAACATGATGTTAGACTTCGGAAAGTTCACTGCGTTCTCTCAAACGAATCGTAATCATTCCTGCTGATTCAAATTGTTTGGAAATCCCGATTAATTGATCGGAGCGACTTGCGAAAATGTTGTTTGCTCTTTCGACTGGTTGTCAAGTTCATCATTCGGGACATAACACACTATCAATAGACTGACAATCCTTTCTCAGTCCACTCGATAGAATGATTTTGGTGAATGTTAGTAAATGGTATGACAAGTACACCGCAGCAAATAGTCAAAAGCATGGACTGGTGGTTAACAACCCTAGTAGATATGAAAATTATTCCGACGGATAATGAAAAGTATAAAAAAAAATGAATAATACTAGACAAAAAGGGAGATTTCAAATATATGAACAAAATTTAAATATTTAAGACTGAAACATTAAGAAACCAAAAAGCTGAAATACAACCATTCGCTTCCCAATTTTGAAAACATTGGCTTACCAAATCTGCCATTTGTTTTGTTTTGTTTCGTAAGGTAAAAATAAAATAGATAAAAATAGATGTTGATGCTGTTTTTGATTAGGGTAGCTGAATGACCACCTGTTTGGGAAAGAGCTGCTCATATGGTTTACCGTGCGTGTCTTTCGTGAGCTTGTGTCAATTTTTCCTTGTGTGTGTGCTTCTTTCCCTATTGGTTTTGAGAGCGGGATATGGGGTTTAATTGTATTATTTCCTGATCATTGCCTATCGTTTTACCTTTTACTGACACCTGTGTCCTTGGACGTATGTATTTTATTTCTTATCCAGAAAGCCTGGCAATCCTATCCGATTCCATTCGATACCATGTAGTTTTAATGGTATGATGAATACTAACACATTGTAACAAAACGTTTGGCACTGCTGGTAGGTACTAAAATTTAAAAAGAGGAAATGGTTTCCTGTAGCCGTAGGGGTAGTGGGGATTAGAGACCCACTGTATCTTGGACACAAATATGAAAGGCGGAACACATCTCTCGCCTTTCGCTGCCTTATCCTTCCCTGATTCTAAACAGTTACCCATTTACTCTGGGTTGACAGAGAGTTTTCCAGTCGTCGGATGGCCATGTCTCACGACCTTCCGGCGACTGATCAATTCCGAAAAATAATAATACGTCACAAACGTATTGGCTATAATTTAAATGTTATGCGACAGTCTGCATGCTTAGTGATTAACCCAATCACGGTTGATAACTTTGCTGCACTCTTTAATTGCACACCGGGGGATCGGTCGTCAGACTCTATGATGGCCCCGACCTAAAGCTATATATTTTAGTTGGTTGGGACCGGAGCCTTTTTGTCTGTTGCTTGGTCCACCGGGGCTCAACTGGTGACCTTCTTTTGCTTCAGATTTCCAGTGGGGTTGTTTGGCAGGACAGGGATCTCCACCTGTCAGACGGCCCGTTGTATCTGTTGAGTCCTCGTCTTTGCTTCTTCATGGTGTTGAAATTTGATTTATGTGTTTACCGTGATGATTCATTGACGAGTTAGAGGGTTATCATGCGAACCGAACAACCAACTAAATGTTTTGTACCACTTCAGAAACTGAGGGTGAGGTTGGGCCTGTAAAATCGATTTAAGCCCCCCAGTAATTCATTACTGACCGTTCCAAGGCGGTAGTTCTGTCGTGGTTCTCTGTTGCCTGTTTTTGGTGTCAGAGTTTCTGTGATGTTTTACCTTATGTATGTTCTTTTATTTTTGGTTCGGTTTGGGTTGCTGAGTGGCCACCTTTTGGGAACAAGCTGCTCACTCGGTTGGCCATATGTTCTCTGTATCTTGATTATTTGTAATCTTCGTTGTTTCCAACTATGGTTTGAGGGCTGGATTTGGATTTTGATTGTTTCAGTTCCTGGTCTTTGCATACTTTTTACTTTTTTTTCTGCACTATAATCGAGTCGCTCTAACCACTCGACCGAGGCGCCTCTCTGAGATCACAAAATTATTCAAACTAAAATTATCCAACTTTCGTAAAAGCGTTAATACATGTTTAGTAGATACAAATGAAAGTGGTTTAAGTACCCGAACCATAAGTCCGAATGTTGTTATAATTTGAACCAACGACCATGATAAAATTTAGTAAGTTTGTGGTGCACACGGGGACATAATCCACCAGCAGTGACACCGGCCTAGTAGATATAAATAAATGAAAGTAGTCAAAGTGCCCAAACCATAAGTCCGAATCTTGCTATATTTTGAACCATCGACCATGATAAAATTTACTGGTTTGGTGGTGCCCTCGGGGACATAATCCACCAGCAGTGACACCGGCCTAGTGGTTATAAATAAAAGAGGTCAAAGTACCCAAACTATAAATCCGAATCTTGTTATAATTTGAACCAACGGCCATGATAAAATGTACTAGGTTGGTGGTGTCCTCGGGGACATAATCTACCAGCAGTGAAACCGGTCTAGTGGTTATAAATGAAAGTAGTCAAAGTACCCAAACCACCCTTGAATATGGAGATTTCATATGTAGCTACTCTGGTATAACAGAATAAAAATGTGTGCGTTGAAAGCCCAGTCTATTTTCATGGTCAATGAGATCAAAAATAAATTTGCATAGTCAAGTATAGAAAAAGAAATATATAAGGGACATTCCAGAAGTATTTCGACTTTTGCTGTAACCCAGTTCTCTAAGAATACAGCACCGAAAGCTACAGATTTCAAATTGAACGATCCTGATAGCTGGTCACACATAAACTATTCCTGTCAGTTTATAGAACATTGACAGGAATTATTTATTAGTGACTATCTATCAAAATCGTATCTTAGAAAAATATGCATGTGTGTGTGGGGCGGTGGGGTGTAGTTTTCCGTATACGTCAATAGGCAAATTTTACAAAACTCAGGAAACTAATTTGACACGACTGGTTCTTGCAGAATGATCATTGCATCGTACTCTCAAATTCATGCACACAGTCTAATCAAGATGGTCGTGGTACTAAAATAGCGAAACAGATAGATGATATGACAAGCGCCATGACTTCAAAGTGATATGGGTCAAATGAGTGAACCGTTTTCTATTAATGCAAATAATATCAAAACACAGAAATTCTTAGCTTAAAATGACTTTTTGCCATTAGCTTTTGTTTACACTTCGTTCCGCAAACGGACATTGTGTAACCAAAAACTAGTTATAGAAATATTAAATCATGAAATCATCTTCGGACGCTTTTATTTTGTCAAATAATTCGCCTCAGTTTACCTTAGCACACCCATTGTATTCCATGAAACAGAATGCTTATTCATGCTTTGTGTTAAAAAACGTGTATTCCACATAAAACATGATTTACATTTTTGATATCTGAATAATTATCTGGTTGCCTGTTATTAAACGGCGAAATTAAATTATATCCTCATTTAAACAAGCCGCAAAGCGTGACAAAAATCTGTTCGGTAGAATTAATTTACAGCGCATACATACGCTTGAACTTGAGCAGCATGTGTGAACATTAGTTTTTTTCCCCGTTTAAAATTTTTCAAACTACACAATTTGAATTCTCGGTTCAGGAGGCTCAAAAAATTTTGGTGAGGTATACAAATTTTATATACTTTCTGTAGGTTAAAAGCAATAATGAAGAACATGACAAACGTGCCCTATCCGGACGTTGCGAAAAAAGAGTATTTGTTTTCAAAATATGGAAAGTTTGATTAAACATATACATATATATTTTGGTAAAGAAAATATATGGGACAAAATTTCCAAATTGCTTGAGAACTTGTTCTCCTATAAGATAGTGAATAAAATAAGCAGCAAACAAAAAGTTTGTTTTTACCATTCTCTATTGGAAAGAAAAAAAAAGGCTTAAAAAACTGAAATCACAATTTTTGGACAATTACAGCTTTGATCATATCTAGGACAACTGAGCATAAATTCATCAAAATATGTCATTACAAAATCATATACTTAAAACAAACACTTGTGTTTCCATACGTTTTTCCTTATTGTTGTTTGAAGAAGAACAAAACGAATATAGAAGAACACAAGTTTTTGCTGTATGTATTTTATTTTGTAATTGGCAATCTAAAAGTTCGCATAAAGACAACAAAAGGAATATAGAATCACGCTTTTGCTGTAGGTATCTGATTTCTAATGACTTATCTTTACATAGAGGTTTTCGAAATAAAATAAATTTGAATCTGAATTTGACTTGTCTTTGAATGAAATATTTTTAGTTGCACTAAATCATACTTTTCTTCTTATAAAGTGGGTAGGCACGAACTTTTTGTCTGCTATCTATCTAATTTTATACAAAATGAATAGCAATACAAGGTTCTGAAGGAATTTAAATTTTGCGCCATTGGTTTTCTTTAGGTGGTATGTAATACGAATATAGACTGTATTTTAATGTAGATGTGTGAAATAGGCGTGCTTTCCTTATCTTTTTAGGCATTACAGAAGATTTCAAATAGTAAAAGTTTTAATAAAAGAATTTAAATTACAGATATCAGCAAGCGAGTGAGTGAGTGAACTCGGGTTTAACGTCCAACCAACAACGAGGTCATATGGAGACGGGACCTCGGTTTAAAGTCTCATCCGAAAGACCGGAGAAGCGAAGGATCGATCTTGCAACCCCTGGATTGGTAGTCCGGAGTGGATATAAGCAAACTGTTTAAATAGTTATCTTTAAAGCTTACTTGAAGGAAAATCAAAAGTAAATGGACATAAATGTTACCAAGATATATCGACTCGCGAAGAAAACAGTCATGGCAAATACGCCTTCCAACACGATGTTATCTCCACATTACAGAAAGGGGATAGCCCTGTTAAAGAACGTTAAGACTGTGTGTACCTGCGGTACGGTCATTGTAGTCCCTCGATCGAAAAAATAAAAAGCAAGCAGCTGCTTGGTAGTAAGTCCCTTCAAAGCCTCGTCCTGATCCTGTCTATAATGGCCTGGCACAACAGCCAGTGGAAAAACATATTGCAATTGTGTACATTTCAAATATGCAGTCGATTCTAGGACTAGTATATTACTCTATTACTTCGGATACCGAATCTCCAGATCACCAAAATTAATAGTCGTTAAAAATGACAATGTCCAAATTTAAACAGACTCATGTAAGAAATTGATACAGGTGATATCCAGCGATAGAATCTACAGCGTATATTACCGTATTTCTTCGTTTGTAAGACGGGTTTCCCTTACAAAATAATCCAAAAAATCTAGATCCGTCTTATAAGACGGATCTAGATTTTTGGGAGTGTTGGAAGGAAAACACTCATCTCATAGCAGACTTTCATAAGACTGATTTAGATATTTGAGGTCATTCTAGAGATGAAAAACCCCCGTTTTATAGCCGAATATACACGGTAATTTATGAATGGTTTATGTTTGGTTGTTAAGTGGCTCTGCTCTTCATTTTCCAAAGTACTGAAAATCGACAGAAATGCCGAAAGTTGCATACCTTTACTGGTTTTATCAATTCTGTAGTGTACTTTAGCTGCTTCTGTTTAGAGGTTCCAGCTAAAGTTCAAATGTCCTAGAGAGGTATATTTATTCCATTGCTCAACTTTATTGCATAAATGAGTCTATTTTGCTTCAACCCTTTTCTTTTTGTGTGTCTAGTTGTTTGTATTTATACACGTATGTACCGAAATGAATATTTACTTTAAATTAATGCTTACTGCCATAAATATTTGTCAATTTGATAGTATAAGGAGACTAACTAAATAAGCTTATACTTTCGTTCTGATCCTATTGTGTTCATCATTGCTGTAATCACGAAATATGCTTATTGGAAAAGAATATGTTTAAACCAACCCCTTCTCCTGCAAGAACATAGAATCAATCACAAGTTTCCACAGTAAAAAGAATGGCAATGATCAGGAATTAATACAATCAAATCCCACATCCCGCTCTCAAAACAGCACACACACACGGCAAAATTGACACAAGTTCACGAAAGACACGCACGGTAAACCGAATGCGCAGCTCTTTCCCAAACAGGTGATCATTCAGCTACCCTAATCAAAAACAGCACCAACATCTATTTTTATCTATTTTATTTTCAACTTACAAAACAGAACAAAACAAAAGGTAGATTGGGTAGCCAAACAGGTGACCAAACCGCAAATAACATAGACAAGCGGACATAGCACAATGTAACATCAAGGAACCACAACAGAAGTACCGCCTTGGAACGGTCAGCAAAAGATTACTGGTGGGGGGCGCTTAAACATGTTTTACGGGTACCAAACCTCGCCCTCTGCTTCAGCAGTGGTTCCAAACATTAGTTAGCTGTTTGGTCCGCATGAAGGTTTCCTAACCCATCAATGAAACATCATCAAACATCATCATGCAGGATAGGGAAGTTTCATAGTTTCATTCGAAGGGTCGACATAGTTCTTTGTGACGCAAATCATGTAAGATGTCAGTTTATTTAAGGAATGTCTTTTTTTTAACAATTAAAGAAGTATAAACTACACCGGATCACGAGCAAAGTATTTGAACCCCGAAGGGTTTTACGTACACTTTGCCCTTGACCCGATGTAGCTTATTCTTTATTCTAACACTGGTCGCCTATATAGCCAGTGGCAAAATCTAGTGATATATTGCGTGACAAATCACTGGACGGTTAGTGAGTTGAAGATAGACGGTGTTACGTCGTTTCTCACATCAAAAACATACGAAATACATGTAAACGCCTCTGTTACAGTCAAAATTGTTGGTGGGATTTCTTTATGTAATCATGGCGGAAAACTGGGAAAAATGAAGGAAACACTTGCATATTCGTCGCTTCTTGCGTGTTAGAATCGAAATAGATTCTTTCATACAGTGATTTTTTTGCCCAACATATCAAGGGTTGTCGGTAAATTGCTCGTGATATATCCACTTAACGACTGACCTTCAACCAGTGATAATTTTGAGCAATTAATCACTGTTTGCAAGAATCTCTTCCTTAAGTAAACGTCAAAGAAATAATTTTTATTCCTTATACATGTATTTATATTATTTTTCTAGTTTCCACCGAAATCCGTTTTAAGAAAAATGGTCAAAGTACAAAAAGATAGCTTTTAAAGTGTCTCTTGCCGATGAATAAGAACAACTGATGGAACAGCTGTCATATTGTTTCGAAACCGCGCTTCAATTTGAAGCCCCGCCTACAAAAGATCAAATCCAATGATATGTCAAAGTAATGCTAGATAAATAGAGTTTAAATGAAATTTTACAAATAGGCCAATATCCCACCCCTTGTGTTTCAGGCTATGTTTAACAGAGACCTTTTAACAGAAATGTTTGAAATTTCAACAGAAAGCTACTGAATAACCACTTATTAAATTTTTGCTTGGGCAGATTCAGTAGAATGGCGGAGAATTGTTTTATCGTCCCTCGCATATATACGGTATTGGTAGCTTTCACACTTTTGACTCTTCTGAAAAAACTTCGACGAACGTACTTTTTGTCGTCATACAAAAAGTCATTTATCGGTTTTGCATTAAGAGCATACCTTTCATCCAATTTCGGTATAGTGCGTTTGCGAAAAAGTGGAGGGCAAAAATCGATTTAATTTCTTTAATACTGAATAGGTTTTCATGAAACTTTGCATACAATAATCTGTTACCTATACGAACTCATGCTAGGAAATGTAGAATTTTTTGACATTTGAATAAAAAGTTTCTCTATTAATCATTACCATTTTTCTTCTCAGTTTTATGCCATCCTTACATAGGAGGTAACCATAATGGTACAACAGCCATTGTTGTTCTATAGTTACTATACTAATACTACTATTCATTCACAAATTACTATGTGGTCTGAAATGTGTTCACTCACTACTGAGTAAACAAGAGGCTTTTAAGATAATTGGCCAGTCATTTGAAAAGGATTTTCTTGTGTGTTTCCCCTATATATAAGTAAATGTCCATATAAGGGCTGCACATAATATAGTGTGTACAACACTGGTTGTTCCAAATACTGCACCAACCAAGCGTAAAACTTCAAAGATTAGGGACAGATTTTAACATGTAGTTGATCTGGCAATTTTTTATTTAACTGTCAAAAAAATCTGAGATTCCTTGCATGAGTTCGTATGGGTAATACATTATGGTCTGCAAAGTTTCGTGAAAATTTATTAAGTAGTCAAGAAATAAAATCGATTTTTTGCCCTCCACTTTTTCGCAAACGACCTATAGACGGTTTTAACTTTGATAAAAATGTCAGTGAGCGCAAATGCATTTAAATTTGCAAAAAAAATAAAAAAATAAAAAAAATAAAAATAAAAGATAATCCTGACGTTTCACTGCAGTCCAGCAATCCTTCAAATTTTTGCCATACATGCTTATTACTAAGAACAGTCACATCTGTTTAGCCTCTCAAGACAGGAAACCCCGTATTTGGGACATATGCAATCAGTACAGACAAAGTTCAAACGTCGCAGAATGTGGCGTCTGATCAGGTCTATACTGTTTGTTTACAGGAATTATGTGCAAAATTCAATTAAACGAAAACATTGCCCAGAAACCCTTAACACACGAAATTTACTCATCCACTCGTCCAAATCATAAGGATGGAAAGGTCCACTAGTCAAGAAAAGGATTAGACCACGGGATTTCTAGCTTGTGTTGTAACAAAATTACAAATGAGCCACGACACGACGAAACCAACAGTGTGGTTGTGCGCCCAGCGCAAACTCAGATCAGCCTGGGCCATCGCCCAGTCTGATCAGTCTTCACTGTCCGCATGGAGGTAGATCAATCTTTTTTGGTACCCTTAAAACGCTTAGCGTAGAGTCTGACCAGCCTGGGCGGATGCACATTGTTGGTTTTCTCGTGACGCGGCTCATTAATAAAGACAACAGAAACGTTCTTTGACAAATGTTTAATATCAGCAGTTTAATACAGCAGTTGAACGTTTAGCAATATGGCCGGCGTCATGTGAAACGGTACCTTTAATGTATGTACGAACAGGAGAGACTCAGATCAGCCTGTACATCAGCGCAGTCTGATAAAATGAGCCGCGACGTGAGAAAACCAACAAAGTGGTTATGCGCCCAGCGCAGACTCAGATCAGCCTGGACATCCGCCCAGTCTGATCAGAGTCTTCACTGTCCGCATGACAGTAGCTTAGATCCTTAGCTACCCTTTGGACACTTAACGAAGAGTCTGGTCAAACTGGTCGGATGCCCAGGCTCAAACTTGTCGGATGCCCAGGCTATTTTGAGTCTGCGTAGGGCGCACAAAAACATTGTTGGTTTTCTCATGTCGTGGCTCACAAATTCTGAAGGAAGATCTTCTGGAAGACAGGAACACATCAAAGAAAGGAAATAGGAGACTCTATTACTCGGTTAAGTTGAGTCTTTCCATTTGCAGTAATGTAATGTTGAAACAACCCCCCCCCCCGGGCCCCAACCCCACCAACCCCAGCTTCAGCAGAACTTTATTTGCAAACTCAGTGACTCAGGAAGAGCCAAATGATTCCAAAGGATCAGAAAATATATATCCTGCATACATTCTGGTCCTTTGGAATCATTTGGCTCTTTCTGAGGCAGTATATATGTTTTACAGTAATATATGCAAATATACTGCCTCAGAAAGAGCCAAATGATTCCACAGTTACATATATACATATAATCAGATATCTAGGTAGTTCATAATTTTGGCACATTAGTGCGGAAAAGTTTAAGTACTAAGTTCATAATTTTGGCACATTAGTGCGGAAAAGTTTAAGTACTTAATGTACACGTACGTTTAAGCCAATGGCAACTGCCAAGCTTCGAAACGGGACAGACACTGGTGAGACGTTCTCAGTTAAGCTGGGCCATTAGCTATAAATTTTGTCCTTTGTATTACTTTTCTTTAAATTACAAAATAACGGTCTTGTTTACCCTCTGACAAGTAGCCCTCTGTCTAAAGGAGTAGATAAAAGAACCAAGACATGCATGCGTTTTGTTAGGCATTTTTAATATTGGTTCGAATAATGATACCCTGGTTTAAAAGGCGACGTTTTTAAATGTCGCAATATTGCCGTTGCATAGATATGAACGCCGCACGTCTAAAAAAGATAAATCACTTCTGAAAATCGAGTTCCATTATTAATATCAGGTGATTTCTTATATATTTCCCCGCTTAAACAATAATTAAAGGGTAATTTTTGCTACGAAATGAGACTAGGAACTAATGTCGCAAATTTTATGTAACCTACGTCACAGCGGTAAATTCATGATACATGTATTAACTAAAATGGCCCAGCATCATAAAACTTACAACATCACACGAAGAAATATGTGTTCCTCAAAAGTTTATATCATTTGTGCAAATTTGCTCCATTTTGTATAGTTTACTCGACTTCAAAATACATTACCCCAGCATTTTTCTGTAAGAATGTAACCTTACGTCACGGGCTTTTTTTAAAACTGAGCAAAGCAATCGCTCTGAAACTCAGTGCCAAATCCTGCCAAGTAACAGCTACAAGATGGTGTGCTTAGGTTTCATGCACTGAAACATTAAATGCTATAAAAACGTTAAAAAGTATGTACTGTAACCTACGTCACACGTAACCTACGTCACAACGTCACTATTACCACGTTTTGAAAGCGTTGACGTCATTTGATGGAGCAGCGCTTCATAGAAAACCCCTTTCTTCCAAAAAAGCAGAGAAAAACATTTTGAATTGAAACCAGTCAAAATAATCAATTGGCAGTAGATTAGTAAGTATGCAATGCTACGCATGTCAAAGAAATCGTATGCGACAACGTTCTACAACGTATCTAAATAACGTCATAAAATACGCCATTTTAATTGTTAGGGTATGTCTCTAAACATGGTTTGGTATTCCATAATCTCTGAATATTACCTGAAAATATTTTAAAGCTTTGAAGCAGAAGTAATGAGCATTATGGTCGTGATTTTTTCTTGAATTCTGGCATGGTTGTATATATGGCCATTTTTGTCCGCGAATGGCCCAGCTTAACTGAGAACGTCTCTGTTACTTATGTTGCCCAGATTAAGTACTACACTAGTTTTTTACACCGTCAGCATTTTCCTCGGATGTAATGAACACAGTCAATAATACACTCGCCATATAAACCATTGGCATTGATAACGATGGATATTAATTCACTCCAAGAAATCAAACAAAAGATATTATTCCTTAACCCTAAGCCGCCATTAACCGTTTAAGCGCCAGAAAAGCATACGACAAAATTTACATCCGTATTTTTTTTTCAAGCAAACAACATATATCGTGATGATGTGGATCATCAGGCGTATACTACGCAATAAAACTGGAATTTGTAAAACACTATGCTCCCAACTATATGCCTTACCCCAAACGGAAGGGTCATAGAAGGGAATGGGCTGAATGATAGTTAAATATGAACAGAATTCACTGAAAAATTACTCAGGCCAATAACATTTAAAACACAAACTTAATGCCAAATATCACGACCCTAGCTTAAAAGTTCTTCAGATACTTTGTTCACAGGGTCGATTCTGACAAAATGCCTAAGACTGAATAGGGGCATAATTCAGTCATAATTCAGCAGAGTTGACTATGTGATTCTGACAAAATAGGGGAATAATTCAGTCACAATACAGCAGAATTAATTCTGTGATTTTGACAAAAAGGCCTTGGTCCGACAATGGGCATAATTCAGAAAATTTTTTACAGAATTGTCATAATTCGGCAGAATAAGCTCAAAAGTTAATCAGGTCATCATTTCTTTATGACAAAGCAGAATGATAAATATCATGACCCTAGCTAAAGTGGTTCATCAGGTAGTTTGTTCACAATGTTGATTCTGACAAAATGATCAAGGCCGAAAAGGGGCATAATTCAGTCAAAAATAAACAGTATTGGCCTAAAAGTTAAACAGGTCATCCTTGTTTTATGTCAATACAATATGCCAGCCAAATATATTGATCCTGGCTCAAGCGGTTCTTGAGATATTTTGTTGACAGTGTTGAACCTGACAAAAAAGGGCATAATTCAGTCAAACATTAATGAAAATCGCTCAAAAGTAAATGAAGTAGTTCTTTATTTTTGACAAAGCTGTATGCCAAATATAACGACCCTAGCTCAAGTGGCTCTCGGAGCCCGGATAGTGTAGTGGATAGGACCCGGATAGCATAGTGGATAGAGTACTCGCTTTCCGCCTCTGCGGCCCGGGTTCGATTCCCGGCGTCGTCATGAGGGAGGGTAGTGGTCGCCTGTCCGAGGTCAGTTGTTTTCTCCGGGTACTCCGGTTTCCTCCATCAGTATAGGACCCCAAACGCGCAAACAGCCGTGCCATCGAGAGTATTTAAATAAGTTCGCTTGAGCTTTCAATGCAGTCGATGTAAAATAGATAAAGTTTACATTTACAAGTGGCTCTTCAAAAGTTTTGTTCAAATGTTGATTCTGAAAAAATGATAAAGTCCGATAATGGGCAAAATTCAGTCGAAAAAATCGGGAATAAGCTCAAAAATAGTTAAGGTCGCCCTTGCTTTATGTTAAAACAACGTGCCAGATATCACGACCGCAGCTCAAGCGGTTCTTCAGATGTTTTGTTCACAAGGTTGATTCTGACGAAAGATTTGACGCAAGATTCAATCCAAAAGAGGACATACATGTAATTCAGACAAAAGTTTACGACATTGGCTCGAAAGTCAATCGGGTCATTCTTGCTTTACGTGAAAGCGGTCTGCTGAATATCAGGACCCTAGCTCAAGTGGTGTTTCATATATTTTGTTCATAATGCTGATTCTGACAAAATGATTGAATCCGAAAAGGGGCATAATTCAGTCAAAAATTTCTGGAATTGGCTAAAAAGTTAATCAGGTCATCCTTCTTTTTGACAAAGCAGTATGCTAAATATCATGACCCTAACTTAAGTGGTTCATCAGATATTTTGTTCATAATGCTGATTCTGACACAATGATTAAGTCCGAAAAGGGGCAAAATTCGGTCAGAAATAAACAGTATTGGCTCAAAAGATAAACAGGTCATTCTTGTTTTATGTCAAAACAGTATGGCTAATATCATGACCCTAGCTCAAGCGGTTCTTCAAATAGTTTGTTCACAAGATGGATTCTGACAAAATAATTAAGTCAAATACTTATGAAATTGGTTCAAAAGTGAATCAGGCCATTCTTGTTTTATGACAAAACAGTCTGCTTAATATCTGGGCCTAGCTCAAGTGGCTCTTCAGATATTTGGTTCATAAGGCTGACTCATAAAAAATAAATCCGAAAAAGGGCATTTTCCAGTCAAAAATTTACGGAATTGGCTCAAAAGCTAATCAGGTTATCCTTGTTTTACGTATGTCAAAATAGTACGCCAAATATCACGACTCTAGCTTAAGCAGTTCTTCAGATATTTTTTCCACAATGTTGTTCATAATAGACTTTATATTCCGTTCTTTTCTGTTTCCGTGTCAAAAAGGATCATAACTCAGCAATGACACGCCTAACTGGGTAAAAATGCATATCCGCTCATTTTTGCATAAAATTTCAAGATCCTGGCGTCAGGCGTTCCTGAGCGAGGGTTGTAACGGACTGATTCCGACAAAAATGCCTAAGTCAAAACAGGAGCATAATTTAATCAGAAATTTGAAGAACTTACTCAAAAGTTTATCAGGTCATCCTTGCTTTTAAGCAAATTAGTATGCTAAATAACTCGAACCTACCTCAAGCGGTTCTTCAAATATTTTGTTCACAAGGTTGTATATTCTGTTCTTATTTGTCTAAACGTCAAATAAAAAAATAAAATAAAATAAGGTCGTAACTCGGCAAAGACAAGCCCGACGAAAATTAAACCAAATGATAAAAAATCATATTCGCTCAGTTTGCATATATTCTGCATGTAAGATTTCAAGATCCTGCCTCTAACCGTTCCGGAGCTAGGGCTGTAACGGACGGTCGGACCCAAACCCACAACTTTTTAGAAGTCCAGGGCAGAAACACACAAGACAAACAAAAACGGCATTCTCGCAATCCGACGCATCTATTCGAAATTAACTCTCTGAGGTGGTAAAAATGTCCTGCACTTTAACGTATCCAAACCATCGATTTTCACATATGAGCCGCGACATGACAAAACCACAAAGTGGTTGTGCGCCTAGCGCAGACTCAGATCAAGCTGGGCATCTGCCAAGTCTGATCAGACTCTTCCCTAAGCGCTTAAAGGGTAGCTAAGGGTCTAAGCTACCTCAATGCGGACATTGAAGACTCTGATCAGACATGGCGGGTGCCCAGGCTGATCTGAGTCTGCGCTGGGCGCACAGCCACTTTGTTGGTTTTCTCGTGTTGCGGCTCATATATTTCAAAACGGACAAATAACGGTACTAAAATATAACAGATAGATTCATTTGTTAAAAAAGTACAGATCTGATCTACGTCTACACCTTTTGCTCAGACCTGTCTATCCCAATGATTAGAATTTTTATTATAGGCCGTTTGCTGTCTATAAAACAGGTCATTTTGCTAAATATCTCTAAAACTACCACAGCTATCACTGTGAAGTAAACCGCATCTTTAATGTCTATCTTATGCATAACAAATCTATAATTTTCCTCAAAATTATATTTTGAAACTAAAAAGTTTCTTTTGAAAACTGTCCATTTTTAGAAGATATTTCAACTGTATTTTACAAGGGAGTAATTTATTTATGTAACAGCCTTTGAATGGTCAATATTTACCTATGTCAATTGTTAGTTAATTGTACAGAGTTACTCAATGGCACCAGTATAACTGTTAATCTTTTCATCTGAGTAAAAATGAAATTCACTTATTCATTGGTTGGGAAGAGAATTGATTGGTGATGAATAGGATTAATTATTCTATAGAAACATTCCTTGTTTGTGACGCAAATATGGGCATTGCTTATAGCTATTACATTAAGTTAGTGTACTCCCCTTTACTTAAGCTGAAAATTTTGTAAATTTTTGTAAAGGATTTAATAGACAAAAGGAAAAAATGACAAGATAAAATTCTGAAAGTCAGTTTCCTGTTATGTATTAATTTGACAATACTAGTGGAGAAACAAAATCAATTTTATCTCCAGTAATAAAAGAGAAAATCTGCAAAATGACCTGTTTTATAGACAGCAAATGGCCTATACATTTATATTGTTATCTACTCGTATTTTGGAGTCGCGTTTCATATAATACTGTAACGAACGGTACTGAGGTTCTACATTTTTTGTCATTCCGTCTATATATTTATGACGCCTCACTGTCTTGAAAAAACAAACTGTTATATTTTTGGACACTTACGATACGTATTTCAGGTGTCTAACGGTAGAATAAAGGAAATCAAATGTAATAACCAAAACCAAAACGTCTGACACTCAGTCTTATACATGCACTTGATCTTGAAAGTTAAATTTGGAACTGTACATGGATGCGGAAGAATATCAAATTATGCATAAATCAAGGTGGATAACGCATATCAAGATCAAATTATTATAACGGTAAATAGCTAGTATTTCAAAAGAAATAGTCCCAAACCAAATAAGAAGAAAATCAGCTATATCTCACGTTTTAAAAGGAACAACAATTTTTGTGTCGTAAAGCGCAGTAAAACCCGCACTGAAGCATCTCCACTAAAGTCCTTTGTCTATACCAACTGTTGTCGGCCATTTACCAGGACATTTCGGAAAACTGACATCATGATCAGTTTTCCAAAGTGGCCTGGCAAATGGATACATTTTTTAAACAAATGACAGTTTCATTAAATAAATGACATTAATACAGGGATAACTGCTTTTACGACATTAAAATCGGTCTTGTAAGGCCTGAGATAAACTGTCCTGAGATTATTTTCCTTTAAAACGTCAGATATTTACCGTTATCAGCCCAAAATTTTGAAGTACTCGTCCATCCGATTATTTATCGAAATGAAACATTACGGTTATATGAATCCATTAGCTTTAATGTTTTACCATGTGGAAAATGTTCAGTCTCTATCTTTTGTTGTTTTTAAGGGACCTTCTTCATGCCTATCAAACACGGGTCCTCTTTTTTCGGTATTAAATGTCCCTGTCAAGTTTTCCTGTGCTCTTAAATTTCGCGTCGTTATATTTGGCATCATCGGAAGAAACTGTTTGGCTTCTGTCCCAAGCTCTGGCATACAAGCAATCCGTCCATATGGCGTGAACGGTTCGAAGCATCCCGGCGTAGGAGGAGGGTTCACATTCATATATCCCACCATTCTCCTCATCTCTTCAAGAGCATTCTCTTGCATAAGAATATAGTTCTTTGCTAACAACAATGTGGCAATCTTTGAAAGTTTTCGGACAGACGGACTATGTGCGTATGGAATAACAGATCGAAGTTCATCTAAAGCGTCGTTCAGATCGTGCATTCTTCTCCTTTCGCGGGCATTTATATTTAGGCGAACTACTTTCTCGCCTTTCTGCTTCCGATTTTTATATTTTCCAGTAAATTCACCATCCGCAAAAGCCTGGCCAAAGTTCTCTATGTCTTGAAAACTATTAATTTCCAGACATTCGTCACTACTATTGCCGCTGTTTGTTTCATTTCCGGTGTCAACAATACATTCTCCTTTTGCTTCTGATGTTTTAAAGTTTTCGTTGTTTAGTTTGTAATCAATGTGACTGGCTGAAGATATTTTAGTGTCCGGTTTTAGAAGGTTTTCAGCCATGAAACTCTTTCTGCTGTCAACATTTTGTAATCCTATATTTTTAGGTTCGAACTTTGGATATCCAGTTTCAAATATTGAGCATGGCACCACTTCTTCCATAGTAGAATAATTCTTGGACAACGAAGTTATTTAATGATATTTTCATATGAAAAGCAGGTCTTACTATTCAAAACTTGTCTCCTTTCAGTTGCTAATATGAAACCTCTTTAGCTTCAGACATAAATGTCTCTGGTCTCTTTTTAATAAATGAATTTTCCCTGGATTATTTTGTTTAAACTACAATGAGATTTGACAAAGTATGTGTATTTTATATGAGTCACTTTATCTGTTTCAAAAAGTTTTTTTTTTCTAGAGGTTCGCCTTTATTTCTAAGTGCATAAATATTTTATTTTTCTATATATTGATTTTCATATATTTTTTTTTTTAATTTTAATCAAATCTTAATTAACATAAAACACAATACATCAGTTTAACTGAATGCTTTCTGATTATTTTTGTCGCGGTTTTATCCACTCCGTCTTTGCGCTGAAGTCCAAAATCCAAATGAGACTTTTAATAAAGTGTCAAACTGACAAACTAATCCTTTTATGCGCAAAATAAACTTTTTCACAGCTCTGTCTTGCAGCGGATAATTGAGGTGTGATTAAATCTCCACACGACTAACTTTCAATCGTTACATCCCCATCTATTCTGAAGAGCTATCAGTTTAGTCAGCGTCGCTCGGGCAAATCACATTATCAAATTAATTGAACAGTTTGTATCTCAATTCAAATGAACAATTCGATTGGCTGGTGTCGTTTTGTTGCCAAGCTAACGGAGTTTGGGCCGCTGGTGTATAATACCAATACAAATCATCATTTACTTCCAACAAGGGACACTTGTGATTACATGATTATCTAAACTTTAGGAACTGCATCATGATAGCTATTTCTGGGGAAACAAATTTGAAATGACATCGGAAGAAGAAGATTATTTACAGACTTATTTACTTCCTAAGTTACAAATAAAACTTTAGAAAATCAAATTACCATGGCCTGCATGTCATTTGCTCTATAATATTTACATTTGCCAATTAGTTTTAAACCGTAAAACAAACTGACTTCATTAGTCGAGAGTCGATGAGGTCAGCTGGTCATCGTGAAATGACACAATTTAACGTCATGTACGGACAAACGTACTGCTAACTGATTTGCCTTCAAAACAGTTGTATAACGTTCAGTAATGGCCATGGCTGTTTGCGTAAACGGCAAATGAATTAATCAACTTTATATATCATTAAGTTTGCTTCATGATATAGCGAAATAAAATTTCAGTTCCTATCTGAGAAATTAAACAACGTTTAATGAAAATTTTAATAAACAATATTTCCTTGCTGCGACAAGACAGTCCATCAAAAACTACTATTCCGTTTACCAAGTTTGCTATCAGGCACTGGTTTTTTGTTACATTTTATTACGTCTAACTTGATATATTGCTGCAGTTATGTCATTACGTAAATTGGGAATATTTCGTGAATGATTATTTTTGTGAATTTGAGGTAAATAACATTACCGTGAAGTTGTTAATTCGCATTTTTTTCTTTTCATAAGTTAAATCATCTGACATTTTGCCAAGGCATTCATATTCGCATAGTTTCTCAAAAGTTTGACTTACACGTACACATCACGATTTTCATTAACTGGTTTTGCATACCGTTCCTATGAATGTTTTCATACATTTCAATAGACATTAGAGACTAATATAAAATTACATGATGTAACACACGTCGAAATCCAGAAATGTAAAAAGATAGGCAATGATCGTGCATTGGTACAATCAAGTCCCACACCCCGCCCTCAAAATCAATAGGGAAAGAAGCACAAACACACACACACACACACACACACACACACAGTGACAAAAATTTACATTACAAAGGAAAGGCACGCTGTGTAAACCGAATGAACAGGTCTTTCCCAAACAGGTGATCATTCGGCAACCCTATTTGAAAACATCAGCAACATCTATTTTCAAATATTTTCTGTTTTATTGCAAAACAAAACAGAAAAAGGACAGACAGCATAATGGGAAGCTATTCAGGTTACCACATTGCTATAGTCCATAGACAAGCGGGCATAACAAGGTGTAACACTGAGGAACCACAACAGAACTACCGCCTTGGAGCGCTCAGTGATAAATTATTCGGGGGCTTAAACTAGTTTTACTAGATCCAAACCGTCGCTCTCTGCCTCTAAAGTGGTTCGAAACATTGAGTTAGCTAATTGGGTCCCATGAACGTTTCCTAACCCAGCAATGAGTCATCACTTGAAAAAAAAAACAAATCACGGATAAGAGCTATGGTGAAACAGAGATGAGGACTCGACAGTAACAGCGTATTGCGTCACCTTGAGATGAAACAACGCCACTGACATACCGGAGCACAAGAAAACAACAAGTTGTACCCCGAATAGCCAAACCAACAGACAAGGCAAGCCTCGGTCCAAACCAAATAAATTTGCTTTCTGTCGGGTTCATCAATGAGTGATCATTGAGTGATGCCCAACCAACCGGCAATTTAAGAGGGAAGCAAATTTATAAACCACGATAGGGTTAACCACTGAACACGCAGACTGCAGCATAACATTTATGTTATATCCAATACGTTGACTTGGGGGCCTGAACTAGTTTAACTGGATCCAAACCCTTGCTCTCTGCTTTTGCAGAAGTTCAAACCATTTTGTTAGATGTTTGGTACGCATGAATGTTTCCTAACCCATCAATGAATAATCATAGGAAACAAACAAATCACGGCTTAGACCTATTTTGAATCAGAGATGAGGATTTTTTCAGGTTGTTTGTAATACTCATAGTTTTTGTAAGGTGGTGGTACCGTAAAAAGAAAAGCGACACTCATACCGGTTATAGAAATACGCTGACAGTCCATAGTATATGTAAAGTTCCTATTTTAAAAGGAACAGTATAACAAGATCCCACAATTCATATTATGTTGCAATAAGTGCATACTTTGGCAACATGACTATGCAAAACTTCATGTACATGTAAAATACTAGCTTTCAACTAATATCCTTGCGCACAAAAGACTTATCACCCATATTTGCCTTATTCTCCAAATCTGATCCTAGTGATATTTTCTGTTTCCATATTTACATTAGATTTGGTACTAAGTTATGTAGACCAATTGTTGGTATTACGACTGGGCACTAATTGTGCTCCTCTTGTAGCTGATTTGTTTTTATTTTAGTATGAAAGAGATTTCATGGCTTCTCTTTTTAATGATAAACAAACGGAGAATATTGAAGCATTTAACTCTGCATCTAGATATCTAGACAATCTATTAAATATTGACAGTCCTTACTTTGAAGGTATGGCGAATCGAATTAACCACCTGAGCTGCAGTTAATAAAGCTAATGCATCCGATACCGAAGCCCCATTTTCGGATTAACATTTATCTATTTCAATCGAATTTGTTTCATCCAAAAATTATGATAAACGGAACGATTTTGATTTTGACATCGTAAAGTTTCCTTTTTTTGGATTGTAACATTCCCCGTTCTACCTCTTGTGAAACCGGGTTCACAATTCTCAGCTTTGCCAGAGTGTCTGGTCACATGACTGACGTCAATGCTCGTTTTAAAATTTTAACTGCTACACTTCTCCAACAGGGATATCGGTATCACAAACGTCGGAAATCTTTTTTCAAATTTCTATCGCCGACACTTTGAATTGGTTTCTAAATTCAAGGTCGGATTAAAAACTCTTTTGCAACAGGGCCTATCGGAACCGGAATCTTATGGTGACTTAGTCTATAAATTCAGAAAAAAAATGTAAGAAGGGCTAAGGGAGAAATTATCATATGTTACAAACTTATTGAATATAACATACAAATGTAAATGTAATACTACAGGTCGCATGTTAATGGTTAACCCAATCACGGTTAATAATTTTGCTTCCCTCTGTAATTGCACGCCAGTTGGTCGGGCATCAGGTGATGAGCCCAATATAAAGCTATTTAGTTTAGTTGGTTGGGATGGGAGCTTGCCTTGTCTGTTGCTTGGTTATTCGGGGCTCAACTCATTGATGGGCAAGGAAACCTTTTTGCGAACCAAACACCTAACTAAATGTTTCGAACCACTGTAGAAGCAGAGGGTGAGAGTTTGGATCCAGTAAAACTTGTTTACGCCAGCACTCTCGCACCCCTCCCTCCCCCACCCACCCTTTCACCACACCCCCAGTAACAAATTTCTGGCCGTTTCAAGGCGGTCTATTACTGACCGTTCCAAGGCGGCACTTCTGTTGCGGTTCCTAAATGTTACATGGTGTTATGTCCGCGTGTCTATGGTCTTGAGCGATATGGTTACCTGAATAGCTGCCCATTCTGCTTTCTGTTTTCTTTTGTTTTGTAACTTAAAAACAGAAAATAGGAGAAAAAAAGAATAGATGTTGCTGCTGTTTTTAATTAGGGTATCTGAATGACCACCTGATTGGAAAACATTTGTTATTCGGTTTACTGTGCGTGTCTTTCGTGAACGTTTGTCAATTTGTGTGTGTCTATCTTTCCCTTTTGGTTTTGAGAGCAGGACTGGGGACTAATTGTTTAACTCCTGGTCATCGCCTATCTTTTTACGTAACCCATTAATGCCCAGTGGACTCCTCTATCTGTATATATTAGATGAGTCCATTTGTCGTTTTAGGGTTTCTAATTAAGTTTATTTTTGTCATTTTTATTTTAGGTAGAATTACCCATTTCTCTTACGCAAATAGCGAAGACCCAGATCGGACACCGCGTGTTGCGGCCTCTGGGTCCGCATTGTTTGCCTATGTCCCATTTATGGGATGCTAAGCATTCATATGTTAATGGTCATTTCCCGACCCATTTAAACTCTTTATATGGTTATATCTTCTATTAAATATATATATACGAGGCAGCGAAGGTGTACTGACCTGGCGGGTGGTTACATCGACAACTGAGTGAGACGGAATTGCAAATACGTAGGGGTCAACTATATATCGAACGACCTTTGGAGCTACTGGTACTACAGGAGAACAAAACAGTGGCTAGTTCTTTTCAAAATGCTTGATATGTTCGTTACATGTACATTCTGAGGATGATTTTCATGAAACAACCATTATGATGACTTACTGCACTATATTGATGACCTTGTTGGGGATATAGTATGATTTGTTGTTGTTACCATGGTTGATAAACAGAAACGAAGTTACTATAAAAGGGCCAGAAGCACAGAGAGAGAGAGAGAGAGAGAGGGAATATGACGTATAACTTGACCTACGTGCAAAGATGTTAATGCCCCCACCCAAGTGTCATCATTTAGTTTAATGAACCATGATAAATACTTCTGGGTATTTTAAACAAGTGATATCACCTTTAAGGTAGATAGATATTGAATAAAAATATCGTGTGGGCATTCATTTCATTATACCAGCTGAATAACCCGAAGAGCTATAAAACATTTTGGTTAACCGGCCTGCCCAGGAATAGTGTGGTTAGGTTAACTGACCGTCCCGACATGACCATAGCTGTTTACCGTGGACGTTATACAATAACACAACACAACAACAAATTGCATGCGCCATAATTATACCCCCGCTGTGAAAAATGGGGGGTATACTGGTTTACATCTGTCCGTGGTTCCGTCCGTCCGTCCTTCCGTAATTCCGTAACACTTTTTCGTCAAAGATATCTCCACAACCGTGTAAGATTGAGACTTGATATTTGGTATACAGGCTGAGAGGCTCCACAGTCGAGTGGTTAGAGTGACTCGGTTATGGTGCAGAAAATCGCCGGAAGGCCGTGAGTTCGCGGCTCACCGTCGCCATCCGACGACTGGAAAACTCTCTCTGTCAACCCAGCAGTAAATGGGTACCTTTTTCGAATCAGGGAAGGATAAGGCAGCGAAAGGGAAAAGATGGGCTCCGCCTTTCATCAGCTGTGCCCAAGATACAGTGGGTCTCTATCCCCCACTGCCTCTACGGCTATTAGGCTATGGGAAACCTTTACCTTCTATATAGGCTGGCAATGGCAGGTGGTATCGTGGGATTGAGAATGGGCCGTCTCCTATGTGTTCTTCCCTGTATTTGTCCCTTTTTCTTTCTCTCCACTCTTTTTCGTCAAAGATATCTCCCCAACAATGAGATAGAAGTTAATATTTGGTATACAGATTGACAACAAGTTGTATCGCGGGATAGAGAACCAGCCATCTCCTATTTGTTCTTCCATGTATTTGTTCACTTTTCTTTCTCTCCATGCTTTCAGTACTGTAATTTTTTGTAAAAGATTTCTCAGCAACTAATCCAGGTAGAAGATTCATATTTGGTATATGAGTTTACAATGACAAGTTGTATCGTGGGATTGAGAATGGCCTTTCTGTTCTTTGTTTTTCTTGATTTGTCCCTGTTTCTTTCTCTCCACACCTTTTCTTCAAAGATATCTCCGCAATGGTATAAGATAGAAACATCGTATTTGGTACACAGGTTGACAACGACAAGTTGTATCGTGGGATAGAGAACCAGCCTTTTCCTATATGTTCTTCCATGTATTTGTTCACTTTCTTTTCTCTCCATGCTTTCAGTACTGTAATTATTCGTGAAAGATTTCTCAGCAAGTGTTCAAGATAGAAAGTTCAAATTTGGTATATGCATTTACGGTGACAAGTTGTATTGTGGGATTGAAAATGGGATATCTCTTCTTTGTTTTTCTTTATCTTTCTCTTTCTCTTTCTATCCACACGTTTTCATCAGAGATATCTCTGCAATGGTATATAGTAGAAAGTTCATATTTGGTATACAGGTTGACAACAAGTTGTATCTTGGGATAGAGAACTTGTTGTATTTTGGGATTGAGAACAGCCTTCTCCTACTTATTATTCTACGTTATAATTTTTCTATCAATGCTGTGTATAATGAAACTTAGCAGATTTCTCTGCAACTGTTCATTATAGACTACTCACGTTGTAGATTTGAGTTGTTGTTTTTTTTTGTTGTTTTTTTTTCATACAAGTTATATACATTGGAAGCGCTACAGCGGGGGTATAGTCAGATTTTCTGACAGTTCTAGCTAATGAATGTTTACAAATCAGTAAATTGTAACACAATGCTCCATAATTAACAAGTGTTAATGTGACGCGACGCGACTCAACGCGACGGATAAAGTGTGTCAAGTATAACCTTTACCCATCCCGACCCCTCTGACTCCAGACCCCCACCCCACCCGGACACACACACACACGACCCCTTTGACTCCAGACCCCACCCCACCCCGGGCACACACACACACACAACGCAAAACCCTGTTTTATGACGGGTTAATAATATAACCTAACAGGACTTTACGAGGAACTACTGTAGGTGAATACCGTATACAATGTAATTTTCGTAGTGTTCCATATTTCGCGGTCACTTAGAAACCGCGAATATTAAAATCGCGAATAATTTCCAGTTTCTTACCAAGTATCTTCTGTAGACACAGTGTTCATCGATTTTGTTTCTGTTTGCTTCGGTAGTTGCTGGTGTTTTTCACTTGAGCCAGTTCTTTCATTAACCTGCGGCAGCCAAGCCGCAGGTTAATGAACGAACTGACTCAAGTTAAAAAGAAATAGTTTTGCTTTTCGCGCATGTTGCCAACCGCGAAAATTAAAAATCGCAAATTTTTTTGTTAATATTTTCGACCCTTAACCTCGAAAATTTGAACCCGCGAAAATTACCGCGTATACGGTATATGGAACTCAATATTACTTGTCTGTCCATGCAAGTGAAACCTTATCATAATACTTACAGCAAGACTAAACAGAATCTTAGACACATTCTACCATATAAACCTCAATTCTTCCAGATCTCATATGGGACCTTTACTGTCAGGATGAATCTGGGATGACATCAATTTGGCCCTTTTATTCTCTCCTTTATTTTCCCGATGATTACCGGCCCGTAAACTAGAAAATTAACTTGGCAAATTTTCCATCAAAATGACGCACCAGGCTCCTCCCTAGAGGGCGTCTTGCTTCTGCTGATGAAAATATAACTGAAATGACAATGATATGAGGCGAGTCACGTGGTACAGTGCCTTGTAGCATGTGCGAACAGAGGAGACTCAGATCAGACTGCGCATCCGCGCAGTCTGATCTGAGTCGCCACTGTTCTCATTTACAATTTAAGGAACATGAAGAATCCATACACCGAACAGCTGATCGGAAGGCTAATATGGCTTTTCTCTATATAAAGAAGATCCAAGGCACATCTGAGGCGCATGCCAGGCACGGCTCATAAAGTGAGAGATAGTTTGCATAGATATTGTATAAAGACACTAAAATAATAAGGGATAACAAGCCGTTTAGATATGATCACGGACGGAGGAATCGACATGAGGGAAGACGTGTTACATGATTGGAGAAGTTGCTTGGCCTAGGCGAGAGCCAAGATCAGTTGTTCCGCGTAGTTTCTAAAGTACCGTAGACTTGGTATAATAACTACATATGACGAGCGCGAAGAGCGAACGGAATTTGTGTCGTAAATAGGAAAGAAAATGGGGGTCGGGAATAAAACGCTTAATTGTATGGTGCGGCTCAATTTTAAGTGTGATGTATTGTTAAGAGTGGGTATTTGATATCACAGGCATGACAGCAACAGATAAATTGCTCTCAACAACCATTTTGATACGCCGCTGTTATATTCCTGCTTGTCACAAACATAAAAAATGAAATAAAGGGTCGTAAACCCTGGGTTTATTTTTGCAGTAAATTTATTTTATACAGTAGTTTCAAGATTCTGAATTGTAATCCAAACTAGCATCGAAGAGCATTTTTTCAACATACCAACATGATTAAGGACAGAAACAAATGCGTATATCTAAGAAGAAAACTGAAGAAATGGAGATGTCCATATGTTCTCCCACATTGGAGGGGCACTTTAATGCTGCATCCAACAATGCTGTAAACCTTATGAAAAGTTTAGGCTGGTAAAATATGATGATCTATGTATTTACGATTACTCTTCAGTCTATTTGTTTCGGTTTTATGTTTTCTATGAACTGTATTTTCAACAGTGCGATAAACAAAGCTAAAACTGTTTGAAAAGTCTTTGAAAAATGAAAACGTCTAGAATTCTTGTCTTTATTCTTTTGATAGAAGCAGAGAGACGCATGCAGCCATTGTAGAGGATAACGAACTCCTGACCATGATCACGCTACTGAGGTGGTTTAGTCACATCTCAAGGAAGGTCTTCTGGCTTAGCAAAGACGAATCTGCAGAGCACAGTGAATGAAGAAGAGGCAAACAGAGGCAGAGTTAGGAGGACAATATTAAAGAGCTTTGCCAGCACGACTAGGACAGCTGAAAGCAGGACCAGGTGAAAAGAAATTGCAAAGGCATCTGTGGTGTTCAAACGATCTTGCAAGTTATGGAATAGCACAGAACAGAATAGGCCTAATCCGTTTCGTCTTACTACGTTTGACTAGGTATACGCTACGTATAGCAAAACGCCATGTTGGAGTTGAACAGTCCAACTCGACGCCGGGCCACGTATATAGCCGTATCTAATACGTATTCACTGCATCGTTTTACATCGTGTATTTCCGTTTTGCTACGTTTTAAACACAAATTAAAACTTAGCCTTCGATGCGTCACAGTAAGACTGGAGATTTACCTGTCAAAACTTCAAAAAATATTTCTCTATATTATTTGAGAATTCAGTACAATGACTAGATGGCAAATAATATAGATCCCTTATTTATTACTGCCTCATCTGAATCTACTCTGCTTACAAATTTAATTTCTTTCATTTATGGCGCATTTCATATGGAACATACAAAGTAACGCAATGAATGGCCCGTCCCAAGTGATATCATCGCCTATGATACTACTCTAGCATTGAATTATGCTCAGCCATTTGAAATTTAAAGCCATTTAACGAAGTTAACCATCTGCTTAGTTTTGTAGCCTTAATTAAAGGCCGTGTCGGGTGAATTTGTGATTTATTAATGACTTGAATTGCGAGGATCCAAATCAGATTGTGCATCTGCGCTGTCTGGTCAGCATCAACTCACTCTATTAAATTGTTTCTGCAAGAACCGCGGACCGTTCCTTACAAACTACTAACTTGAGCCTATTAAGACTATATCTTCTCTTTTTGGGCAGCGGGCAATCTTAATTTCACTTGGTGCGACCCAAATCTATTGAGATTCCAAAACGTTAAAACCGCGGCTGGCGATCAAAAGGTTCGATTTCTCCGAGACAGCAAATTCGTTAGTCTTTTGTAATAACAGTATCAGATTCAAGTTAATTAATATAATATTATTATGAAAGCCACAGCGCCTTATCAAATCTGTGAAATAAAATCTGATTAGCAATGAGTAGAGAAGATATTACTATCTGATACAGTTCACTTTTGCAACCATCCATGGAATGACAGGAAAAGTCATTCCTCGTGAAAATCCTTTCTTCCATAAGCATGATAAGGCAATAAATAGTTGAACTTTGTTGTCACAGTGGTGCACTGGGGTCCACTATATTTCTGTCATACATGTATATTAAAAGAAGTATAGCTTTCACAGTAAGCTGGTCTACGCTTAGCAATCACTAATTAGTTGATGCTTATCAAACGATAAGCCCTGGTAGCTCAGTAAGTTAAAGTCTCCAAAGTCCTATATATAGCTATCAGTGGTAAAAACGTCTAAACTCAAATCGTTGTAAATTACGGTTCAACTTTCACATTTGGTAATAAAATGTGCGTTGATGTGCATATATTGAGTCATTTAACTAGTATAAAGTAGAAGAAGTTTAAAAAAAAATCGTTCCACACAATACAATTTCCTTTTCTGGTTTCCCGTCTAGCAATGCTATAAATCATTTAAGGGATAGTGATTGGGACCCCACGCCTGTACATTGTATAGTTACCATTTTATTCAGCTTAATAAAATCGAAAGTAGGACATTTTAGTTGCCAACTAGAATGACCCAAATAAGTTTTCAGAAACTCAAGGATGTTTTATTGTTTAGAGCTGCCTTATCACGACCATTTACAAGACGAAAATATAGAGAGAAGCTTTCTGCGACATCTTATGTTAAAATTTCTCATGCTGATAGAGCAATGGGGCCTTTAAGCTCTGTCATACTGATCTAGCGGCCCCAGGTTTGAGCCCCGCTGGAAACGGAAATCTTTCCAACAGTAAGCGGCTCCTTTGCACACAGCCTTTCATTAGCATCCTCTCATCACCCTGATGTGACTGAAATACTGGTGTAAAAGGACGTACAATCGCAAGTCATCCACCTATCAATTCATATTATCAAACGTAGATATAAAACGGCCACTACAATGGCCCAGCCTAAATGATCCACTACCAAAGTCAGACTCAATCTACCAAATGTCAATATATATCAAACTGACCTGGGTCTTCACGGAGGGCGGTGTACTATTGCCAATAAATGCAGATTATTTTTTTTCTTGGGGATTATTTCTTTGTCAGTGAAGCTTTCTAATTGGAGGACAATAAGGTCGCATGATGACACATTACTGAATG
This sequence comes from Ctena decussata, assembly GCA_963989385.1. Lineage (NCBI taxonomy): Eukaryota > Metazoa > Mollusca > Bivalvia > Lucinida > Lucinidae > Ctena > Ctena decussata. The sequence continues at coordinate 70,516,779 of OZ022501.1, read as the reverse complement.
GCCATCGCCATCTAACAGGTCACGTCAGGTCACCTCTTACCACTAGACTGTCTACGCCCATGGTCGTTGCAAATTATAGTCTTCAGACTGGCAACCGAATCGGGCTATATTCATTGGGGTGGTAGATTCGGGCAAAGATTCCGTGAAAAATTCTGCATTTTAGGAGTTCTATTTAATTATATTGACGTAAAATTGGGTAAAGGCCCACTCTGCTTCTTTCGCTCAAATAGGGATTTCTCTGAGATTTAACAAAGTGCTGCGACCTATATATCATTTTAATAAACTGGAATATGCAAATAATTCGCCGTCATGGGAAAATGAAGACCTGGTGTGGATTTTTTTTTATTTTTGTCGCCATTCGTGGTTTAACCGTTTAGGAATCACACAGAAAACATACTGGCCGCTTCAAGTAATGTATGTGTGTGCCCTAGCCCTTCTAATTGTGAAAATGTTTCAAAGCATCGCGTGTACTTTTCTTCTCGATGACAGTGTCAGTTGGCATGTACAGATCCATTTTGAAAGGGATTTTGAAAAGACTATCATACTTCAAAGAAGCGTGTGTGTGCTGCTGTATTCGCACACTCCCATAGTACTAGTGTCCAGCGAACACATAACTGAACCGTGACACGAAAAAACTAACAAAGTCGCATGTGCGCCCAGAGAAGACTCAGATCAGCCTGGGCATCCGCCCAGTCTGATCCGAGTCTTCGCTGTCCGCATGAAGGTATAATAACCCTAAACTACTTTTCAAACGCACAGCGAAGACTCCGATCAGACTGGGCGAATGCCCAGGCTGATTTGAGTCTTCGTTGGGCGCAATGCCACTATGTTGGTTTTGTCGTGTCGCGGCTCAGTATTACATATATCCAAACTTCAAAATACATAGAAGTTTAAAGGGAAATGTTGGAGTGTAACATTTAAACGCATTGATGAGAAGCATATTACACATAACAAATACCAGGTTTCTTATACTGACCTAAAAGGAGTTATTGTAAAAAAATGTCATAAGTTTGGAATTTCTTCGCGCACGGTAGACAGTACCATGGTTGGTTATTGTTCTTATAATAACATGTTAATATTAAAATCTGGTGAATATTAGGTCCTACCCGATTTACATAAAGTAATTTCGTCACAGCTTTAACGACATCGTGTCATTGCCTGGATCAGAGAGTTTATTACTTCGTTTTTTTCCCTTCAAATCTTTAACAAATATTCCAAATTAATTTCCTTGCCTCTCTTTTGTAGCGCTGTATTCTTAAGTGTTCTTAAAGAGATTTTGATAAATGCAAAACCACTTGCGTACAACTGCTCAATAGCGGGTCACAATAGCAGTTTAGGATGAGGACAATGGAAGGATTCGTTTGAACCATGCGGAGCCCATATGCTTCATGCAAATTTCTTTAAAATCTAATTCTGAAGTCTTTAAAGTGTCAGCTACAATGAAATATTGGTGTCATTTGGGATTTTCTAATATGGCCGAATTGATACCTAATAATTCTCTAATTCAACCGTTTAGGAATAACAATCTGGCGGACAGCACCACATATTTTGTGGAAAATAACACTTCATCTTTTTGCTACAATCAAAAGAAAACAAAATACAAATAAAGAATACAGTGCTTAGTAGGTGAATGATAAATGATGCCTTTAATGGGGCATATGAAGGCAACAAGAAAATACCTATATATCTGGAGTTACACAAACGTTGACGCCATACCGCCGTGTGCCTCTTTCGATACGACTTCGATGCACTGACATCAATATGACGTCGTTTCAGAGTTGTATGCCTATCTTTTCAAACAGCGAAGGTGCAGCGTAACAAAGCTTTTTCACAGTTCGCAGAGACAAAGCAATCTAACGAAAAGTGAAGACGCTGATCAGGCTAATATTCAAATTTTGCTATTCGCTTGTATAACTAGAGCAAGTAAGCAGGAGTTCACGTGTACCCCCTCCTACCCCACTACTCTCCTGCCAGACTCACGGCCTAAAAACGATTTTAACACAAAACTTTAACACATGTATCTTTGTCCTTTGATCAGCAGCAGCATACAGATGATGACAAATACCTATAAAAGGTTCCATTGAAGGATATTGGAAATATAAGAAACGTCATTTAAAAAATGCAAATGTTGAAATGTGACCTTGACCTTATGTCAGCAGCAGCATCCGGCAACCTAGAAATTAATTAAACCTCAAATAAAAAAGTTCCATCGAAGAAGATCTGAATATAAGCAAAAAATGCAAAACTTTAACATGGATATCCAAGTCTGTGACCTTGACCTTTAAGTCAATATATGGGTGGGAATAAACTTTTAGACCAACACCTATTATCATATTAAATATAAATTAATCCAACAAAGGGGTTGGTGATACGAAATCTCAAAAACATTAACAAAAAAAAAGAAGAAAAAAAAAAAAAAACACCAAATCCAACAAAGGGTTTGCATGATTGTTGATCTTAACTTTAACACAAAAATTTAACATTAAAAGGTGACATTGACATCTTTGTCACAGGCATAAGTTAGGATAAAACAGAATAACAGAATAAATACTTGGACCAGCAACTACTGACATGTCCAAATGTAAATCAAACCTAGTGTATGTAGGGTTTGGCTATTATGAGATATCGAAACTTTAATGAAAATGTTAACTTACTAATGTATACTTATGGAGATAGCATGCATACTTTTGTTTGCTTTTGTGACTAAATTTTTAGTCACATGAAGCAATTCAGCCAGAAAAAAAAACTCATTTTCAAATGCCTAACGGAATAAATCTCATTCACATACATTGATTTCGTCCATAAAAATATTATCCTATCTACCTATTTGTTTGTAGGGACAGACGGATGAAGGACATCTGGCACAAGCTATACTAGTACCCCTCATCATACTTCATATGCACAGGGTACAACAAAAAAATGACTTGACGCGGTCATTAATATAGCTGAAAGACTTGTGCAGATTTTTCTGCATCAGGGCTGACTGTATTAAACTTTTTTTTTTTTAATTCCAAAAGACGGAGCATAACTCATGAGCCAACGACACTGAAATCCGACAAAGTGGCATGTGCGCCTTGCGAACTCGTATCAGCCTGGGCATCCGCCCAGTCTGATCAGTCTTTCTTGCTGTGCGCTTAAATGGTAGCTTAGGGTTTGAGCTATCTCTATGCTGAAAGCTCCATGCCAACAGCAAAGACTCTGATTAGACAGGGCGGATGCACAGGCTGTTCGAGCCTTGCTGCCACAAAGAACGTCTCACTTAGAAATAAATCCATTATTTTAAAAACTTCTTGCACTATTATAAGAGGTTCATTTTTTATATAACAAACCTATTTGCCATCATCCCTCACTTTTTCTTTCTCCACACAATCCCCATTGAGGCTGATGCACTTTTTCCATTGATGGGCCAGAAGCGGTTCTGACAGATATAAACTAGGGGTGCTCATACAACCACCATTGACAGCTCTCTGGAGAGCATTATCAGCATTATCATTTTTAAGTTTGGAAAGAGAAAGTGGTCGCTAGAATCCAGATCCGCTGAGTAGGGCAAATGAGGAAAACTTTATCTGTTAGGCTTCACTGCATCCATCGTAAGTTGACAAGTATTCACTCTGGCATTGTCATGTTAGGGCAGCACGCATTTTTGTCACCTTTCCATCCCTTCAGCCTGTTAAATGTCCAAAACACCGGAGTAGTACTTTCTGGTAACAGTTTGACCACATGGCAGATTACTGATAAGCAAGATGTCTTTGGTCACCTCCAAAGGCCCTGCCAGGGTCATGGTTCATCTTCCAAGCTTACTCTATTATCCTTGAATTCTGCAACAGGGTATTTGACCATGTATATGAAATTACAGTCGCCATGATCATGACAATTCATGAGGTATTTCTCTCTTGACACTTTTCTTTTAAATGGCGGTATATATTCATGACAGCCCTGTATTCATGAAACTTTAGCAAAATCTACCCCTGTCGTGTGTTTTAGACAACTAAGGAGCTATATCCAGGAATGAAATTTTGCTAAGGGTGGATAACTCATACATTTACAAAGAGTTAATGATAAAACTTATTCCTCGCCTATTCTCTCATTAAGATGAGTGTACCGACAAGTCATGACATGAAAACTCTGGCTAGTACCAGTAATTATTTAAGTTCTAGTGTCCCAGTAGCTCAGTAGTTTAAGCACTGGCTTGCTGATCTACCAGTCCCGAGTTTCAGCCCCTCTGTAGGCAGGAATCTTTTCAAATAGTAAACAGGTTTTTATTGCACACAGCCTTTCATTATCACCCACCCTTCGTTCCGATATTACTGAAATCCTGTTAAAAAGAATGTAAAATCGCAATTAATGTCAGTTAGAACTTGTGGTCTTACCCATTTGTATGATTGTTTGACAATCAGATGTATTTTGACAATTAAGAAGAATGCATCTGTGAAGTTTAAGGAAAATGTATGTATTCTAAAGTATCAGGAGCTATAGCGAAGACAAAATTTTGCAGAAGACATATAACTTAATAAGGGCAGTTTTTGCAAAATGCCGTTAAACCCCAAACAACCAACCAACCAACCAATTTTGCAAAATGAAAGCATCTGTGAAGTTTAATGTAAATTTCAAAGGGCAAAGTAAATTTAGCCTGAAAAAACTGTTTCGGCAAATGCAGATAACTTATGAATGGAAGAGCCCAAAAGCTGTCTTTTACACTCAAGACATTGATAAGCGACACACAACTATTCTAAGAGTTAAGGAGTTACAGCCTCATAAAACAAAATTTTGGCTAGGACACTTTTGTTGTCAAATATCGTATTCAATATATATGTAAATCAAGTGTCTCCTTCAAAATGTTTTATCCAATGGATGGATGGATAACTTGCAATTTTAAGTCCTTATTTCAGTCATATCAGGACGATGGATGGGTGATAATGAAACGCTAGGTGCAATGGAACTCTGTTTGCGACTGAAAAGATTCCCACCTCCAGTGGGTCTGGAACCGGGGACTGCTAGAGCTAGATCAGCAGGCCAGTGCTTAACCTACTGAGCTACAGAGGCTCCAAATGTTTTATCAGGCAACTATATGATAACTGTATGTGATATTATTAGGACCTTCATAATCATATTACTTAGAACTAATTTAAGAGTCTGTTAGAGTCAGTTTGTATATAGAATTCTAATTTTGGTGACTGGAATTGCTAGCCACTACAAATGGAACTTATTCTTCAGGTTACAAGGGTGCTAGCTATCAGTTTGAGTTTAGATGGAAGAAAGAGGGGCCGTGGTCGAACGGTTAGAGGTGCTCTATTATGGTGCTGAAAGTTGCCGGAAGGTCGTGAGATTGTGTCCTAGTTTTGCCATCTGACGATTGGAAAAGCAGTAAATGGGTACCTGCTTCAAAAATCAGGGAAGGATAAGGCAGCCAAAGGAGAGGGAAGGGCTCTGCCTTTCACATGCTGTGCCCAAGTCACATTGGGCCTCTAACCCCCACTGCCACTATGGCTACTAGGCTATGGGAAACTTTTACCTTTAGATGGAAGAACTTGAGCAAATAGTGCACATCCAAATCAGACTCAAACTGCTGCTCAATCAGCAGTCACAGCAGTCTGATAAGGTTCTGCACTATTTGCTACCCAACCAGCATACATTCGAAACACCAATACATCAGAGACAGGACCACTAATCATATAGTAAATTAATTGATTGATTGATTGATTTGATGCTTAATGTCCACGGTAAACAACTATGGTCATGTCGGGACGGTCCGTTAACCGAACCACACTATTCATGGGCAGGCTTAGACCTCCTAAGCAGTTAACCAGTACTAAGTGCACATACTTTCGCCAGTAACTGACAACTGTCCGTCTTGAATCAGCGGCAGGAGAAACATATATATAGTAAAATAAACTTTTAGGGTAATTAAAGAAAGAGCTTATAATGCCAGCAGTCCAATTAACTAGGGTATAGCTTTGTGAATTATTATGAGGTATTTTTTTCTTATTTCTCAACAATAATGTATTGTATGCTCATTAAAGTTGTCTCAGTGAGACTTCTAACAAGGGGTCACAACATTTTATGGAGAAATGTACAATCATCGGTTAATTATCCTTGTTACCCATTCGTATCTAGAGCACAGGCTGTCCCAGTATTTGGGGTGAATAAGGAAGCAAAGGGCTATGTAATCAAAGGTCAAGGTATTATCAACAAGTTTATTGAAAAAGCATGTTATATGTCTATACACCATATAATACCATTAAATGGCAGTATTTCACCAACATATACAGACATTATATCAGAACTCTTAAATATATATAGTGTCTGGTATTTTTAACATATAAAAATAGTGTAAATATAGAGTGCAAACTTTTAACATAACAAAAGCCTTAGTATAATAAAGTTGTTTAGAAAATTGTGAACAGAGTATGCTTATTATGCTTTCCCAAGCAAAATATGAGCCACGACACGACAAAACAAACAATGTGGTTGTTCGCCCAGCGCAGATTCAGATCAGCCTGGGCATCCGCCCAGCTTCACCAGGCTCTTTGTTAAGTGCTCAAAGGGTAACTAAGGGTCTAAGGTACCTCCATGCGAACAGCAAAGACTCTGATCAGACTGGGCGGATGCCCAGGCTGATCTGAGTCTGCGCTGGGCGCACAGCCACATTGTTGGTTTTGTCGTGTCGCGGCTCATATCTTTCATTCATGAGCATTTCAATTTACATCTTTTCCCCCTAATAAATGTTACTGGTGCTAAAATTTGCTGCAGCTTTAATGCAAAGAAGAATTACCAATAAAAAGACATAAGGTATGCCAAAGAATTATTTCCCTTCAATCATAGCTTTCCATGAAATCCATTTGCTATAGTCTTAAGTGCTATTTTACGCCCTAAAGTGCCTAAGTATTGGGACACCTAAAACCATTAATTTTCCATTTGTCGAAATGGAAAATTAAAGGTTTTAGGTGTCCCAACATTTAAGCACATTAGGGTATTTCTGTCTAATCAAGACCATGGGACGGTTATAATGAAAGGCTGTGTGCAATGGAACCCCATTTACAGTTGGAAAGATATTGGCCTTCAGTGGGCTTGAACCCAGGACCCCTAGATCAGCAGGCCAGGGCTTTACCTACAGAGCTACTGGAGCTCCTTTGCTTACTGTAAGTATTTTAAAATCTGGAATCTCTGTAAAGTGTTCTCTTAAGCCTTAATAGGTATACAAGAATACAAATTCAGAATTTAATCCTTTATATCCACAATGATAGTTCATTTTTTTAAACTTTTTTTTTATACAATTATCAAAGTTTTAACATCGGCAATAGTTATTTAAATAAAAAATGCACCATTAATTCATAATTGCAAGTATGCACAAATATATCAAAATTGAATTAATTGCAAAAGGCAAAAGTAAAAGTACATAATCTATAGAATACACTAACTGTGTTACATGTATATAAACTAAACAATCATACATAAAACAAAAATCATGAGCAACCAAATGGAATTTAGGTTCTTATTGAGAGTTTTGGGAATGCAAGACCAGCCAGTAGCTAAGTGAAGTCTGAAACAGGCACCAGTCAATACAGAATATATGCAATGGCAACAAAAAAACATAGCCCACATATTCCCATTCAGAACCTAAATTTTAAATATAATACAGCCTTATGTTCAGTCAGAGCATGTGTTCAGAAATAAATAGTGTATAAGAAATATGTCTAAGAAAAAGAAAACAAACATAAAAGACCCCTTAAACTTGCCTGTCTTGCAACCTAAAATACTACAAAAGCATAGTTGAGCTATGACATGACAAACCCAACAGAGTGGCATGTGTGCCAAGTGAAGACTCAGATCAGCCTGGGCATCTGTCAAGTCTGATCAGAGTCTTGGCTGTATGCTTAAAGGTTAGCTAATAGTGTAATCTATCTCCATGTGGACAGTAAAGACTTTTATCAGACTGAGGGGGTGCCCAGGCTGATCTGAGTCCATTGGGCACACAAACACTTTGCTTGTTTTCTCATGTACCAGCTCAAAAGCATAGTTGTCTAATGACAGCAAAGCTCACATGATAAAATTAAATACTGCATTTTGCAAAATGATACATATCAACAGAAAACAGGTGGAAAGTTTGTTAGCCTTGAACAGGAATAATAAGGTGTCAGTAACCTAAAAATAAGAACACTGGTTGAACACTCAACAATGGAAACCTGGTTAAAAATTACAAAACTTCATCTAATTTCATTATTGTTACGACAGTATATTATCATCTTTCCAGTATGAAATCTCAGATCAGACTTCAAATTTCTCCATAGAATTATAATAATTCCATTATATATCAGAGCTCCAGATAAGAAGGGGTAACAGGTATAACTCAAAGATAATTTTTCTTATTTCTCAATTAAAAGATATTTTTTCTTATTTTTCAATGAAAAAATATGTTATGACCCCTCATTAGAACCGTCTTACAGGCATGGTTCTAATGAGGGGTCACAATGTATGTTTCTATGGAAAAATAAGGAAAATTATCCTTAAATTATCCCTGTTACCCCTTCTTATCTTTAGCTCTGATTATTATATGTGAGCCTCAGAGAAACCATCAATACCAGACAAACTAGAAAGCATCTAATTTCACTTTTGTATTCATCTGGCTATAAGGCAAACAATTTCCCTTCCAAAACTACCCCAAATGTCTAAATCAGTCATGTTTAATTTCCACTATAAGATGAGGTTTTCCCTTCCAAAATAGTCCCAAAAGTCTAAATCCATCTCAAATGGAGGGTTTTGGAGATCGAGGCAAACCCTTGTCTTATAACTTATAACCATACTTGTTACAGATAATCAATAGCACACTTATTTCACAATCTACTGCACAGATCATATCATTACAAGCACAAGCTATCTACTCTATATCTCATTTCCATGCTAGTTGAAAACAACCTTTTGCACCATATTAATTCAGGTACAAGAGGGTCTTTTCCCATCTCTAGAGTGACCCCAAAAATCTTTATCAGTCTTATGAAAGTCTGCTATGACAGATTTTTCCCCTCTAAAGCAATCCCAAAATCCAGATTGGTCTTAATAGACCAAACTTGATTTTCTGGATTGGTCTGGATGGGAACTTGCCCCTGCTGATTTGTCTACTATTTTATTATATATTTCATTATTTGTTATTACTGTCAGTCAAGGTCTACCTGCATTTTTGTTGCTACTTTTATTAGCTTTAATATACAAAGAATACAAATTAAGGTAGTACAGAAATTAGTCCATAAAATGTCTCCACCATAATGACCATCTAATACACTTCTTCAGGTGTATGTGTAACCTTCATGTTTTACTCCATTTTTTAATAAGGGGAACAACTTTTGTGACTTCCAGTTTTGCTTCCCTGAATGACAAATCCTTTCCAAAAGGGGGTCTATTCTTAATGGAACAAGCAAATTCAGAGAATTTATATCCCCCGCCAAAGTGGCCTTGATTTGTTTATTATTTTGTGTGTTTTTTTAGTTTCATATACATTGTAATTTTGTTCACTGGGCTGAAAGGACTATTACTCTGGCATAAGTGAGGCATAAGCTGAAGCTGTTCTTAAACATTTGCCTCAGCATCACTGCACTATGATAATACATTTTTAATTCAGTTTCAAGAAATTTTGTTCAGTCCAGTATCTAAGATATGGCTAAATCAATTCAAGGGCATTAAATCATGCACTACTGATGCGATTATGATCAAACTTAATGTACACTGCTATGTCAAGACAATACATAAATATTTTAAGTTTCATTAAATTCCAGTCATTGGTTACTTTGTTATGACTCAATTTGTTGGTTTTAAACCAAGTCAAGGGCAATAACTCATTGCTAACTGAAGCAATTTCGACATAACATAAGATGCACCAATGTGTTACAGTGATACATATTTATTAAAAGTTTCATAGAATTCTATTCATTGATTACTTAGTTATGGCTTAATTTGTCAATTTTAAATTGATTCAAGGGCAATTACTCATGCACTTCTGATGCAATTCTAATGAAACTTTATGTGCATAACCATCTTATAGTGATACATATTAAGTTTAAGTTTCATAAAGTTTCGATAGTTGGTTACTTAGTTATGGCTCATTTTATTGATTTTAAGTCAATTCAAGAGCAATAACTCATGCACTTCTGAAGTCACTATGATGAAATTTAATATCCATCAGCGGGTTATATTGATATATATATCTGTTTTAAGTTTCATGAAATTCCATCCAGTGGTTACTCAGTAATGGCTCATTTAATTGATTTTAAAACAATTCAAGGGCAATAACTCCTGCATTACTGAAGCCAGTCTGATGAAACTTGACGTGCATCAGCGGGTTACAGTAATATATATTTATTTTAAGTTTCATGAAATTCCGTTCAGTGGTTACTTAGTTATGGCTCCGGACGGACAGACGGATGGAGGGACGGACGGAAGGAAGGACGGACAGATGGACGGACATGGAGAAACCTATATCCCTCCGCCTTTGGCGGGGGATTAAAAAAATGCTCCAAAAGAAAGGTTGACTCTATTCTTCAAGGAAATAATTGGGATGTAATCTTGAAGGATAAAATTTGCTACTAGGGGAGCAAGTTCTATCCTTTTAGAGTTGACTCTACTTTTAAAGGAAATACTGGCGTCTTCTCATTTAGGAAATATGGAAAAAAGCTTGCTCCTAGAGGAGCAAATTCTTTCCTCTGAGAGTTGGCCCCATTAAGAAGGCAAGCAAAAGTGAAAATGGCAGAGCTGCTCCCCCTGAAAGTGATCCATGATAAATGGACAGGGTGTCCAAATATTTAGAGTAAATATGATAGCTATACACTGTAGCTATACTGTATTTAGCTATACACTGTAGCTATACTGTATTTAATCATGAACTGCAACGCACATATGTCCTAAATGTATAAGCAAGCAGACGTGATTCAGCCCCAGTCCAGTTACACTAAAACTAGAAGCCTTTATCAAATGAGCTGCAACACGACAAAACCAACAAAGTGGCATGTACCTCCAGTAAAGACTCAGATCAGCCTGGGCATCCGCCCAGTCTGATCTGAGTTTTTGCTGTCTTCATAGAGCTAGCTTAGATCTTTAGCTACCCTTTGAGTGCACAGCGAAGACTCTTATCAGACTGGGACAAATTCTTTCCTTTTAGAGTTGACCCCCATGTGGAAGCGAGGCAACTAACATAGTTGCTTCCCCTAAAAGTGTACCCATTCAACCTAAGTAAAAATAAGTGTTAGTTTGGCCTGTTGAATTACCTGTCCTTCCTTGATCAACAACACTGAACAAGTAATACAATGTACTCATTGCATATATGCAGCATTCTAAAACAAACTACCTTGTCTTGTTCTCTGTTACAGTATAAATTTGATCTTTGTTGGTGAACAGAAAAAAAAGAAAAACACTTTTTAAGCTGCAGAGAGAGGGAAATTTTTCATATATTTTTCGTGTACACATAGTCTTATCTCCATAATAAGAATTCAACAGAAGGCTGTGTTTCATCTGTCAACTACTTGTCCCAAAACAGTGCTTAACCAGAAAACTTGACCAAATGACCAAAGTTTATGCGGCCGGTGCCCAAAATGGAAAAGTAATAACTATCTTAATGTGTTTAAGTATTGGGTCACCTAAAATCATTAATTTTTAATTTGTCCCAATTAGAAAATTAATGGTTTTTAGGTGTCACAATACTGAAGCATACTGAGGTACATGTACACCTGTCATTCCAGGTGAGTCAAAAATGTATTTTGTGACATGAAATATCATAAGTGATCTTATCTAGCACTTTCAGAAAATTCTTAAAACCTATCTTTATGGCATATTTGATCAGTTTATGAAGCATACCAATACCAGCCTGCACAAATGCTAGTCTGGTGAGATAAAATCTCTCGTATGGTCTGGTACAACATGCAAAGAACATAAGGTGTATGGTGACATCTCTCTGTTTTCTGCCATTTTTACAAAGGGGAAGCTTTCATGACTTCATCTTGCAATTGGCGTCCCTGGACAACCAGTCTCTTCCAAATGGGGTATACACTTAAAGGAAAGAAATTGCTCTTTTTGAGAATTTGCTCCAAGAAGATTGACTGATTGATTGATTCGTTGTTTTACGTCCATGGTAAACAGCTAAGGTCATGTTGGGACAGTCAGTTAACCTAACCACACTATTCCTGGGCAGGCTTAGACCTCCTAAGCTGTTAACCAGTACTAAGTGCACATATTTTCGCCAGTAACTGACAACTGCCCTTCTTGAATCAGCAGAAGGAGAAACGGAAGTATGTGGCCAGACAGGGTATCGATTGATTGATTGACTTGTAGCTTAACGTCCACGGTAAACAACTATGGTCATGTCGGGACGGTCAGTTAACCTAACCACACTATTCCTGGGCAGGCTTAGACCTCCTAAGCGGTTATCCAGTACTAAGTGCACATACTTTCGCCAGTAACTGACAACTGCCCTTCTTGAATCAGTGGAAGGAGAAACGAAAATATGTGACCAGACCGGGTTTCGAACCAAGGACCTCTGACTTATGAGTCAGGTGCCCTACCGATTGCGCTACGCGGCCCGGCCCCGGGTATCGAACCCAGGACCTCTGACTTATAAGTCAGGTGCCCTAACGACTGCAGCCCGGCGCTCCAAGAAGATCAAATTCTTTCCTTCAAGAGTTGACCCCCCATTGAGAATGGAAGCAAAAACAGAACTAGCAGAGCTGCTTCCCCTGAAAGTGAACCCATTCACTTAAAATCTATACAGTCTGGTCATGTCTCAGCTGGTCATGTCTCAGCAAACTATGCAGGTTGGTCAAGGAATGCACTGTTTTGCATATGCCTATAGAGCAGGTATTTTTTAATGATGTCAGTCATATAAAATGGAAGGCTGATTGGTGATTATTTTCACACTTGGGCAGGCTCTGCTTCTTCTTCCGTTCCTTCTGGTCTTGCTAACGTATTTAACTGCTTGCTCGTTCCGTCGACGAAATCCTGTAACAAGAAAATAGTGGAGCTTTAGGTGTACTGACATTATTAAGTCGAAAATTTTCATATTACGCTGTCAAAAGTTTTAGTTTTACAACAGTGATACATTTTTAAAAGGTGTGAAAAAAGGCCAGTCATGTTTAAAATGTGTGTATGCTATAGACCATCTATGTCTGCCGCAGTTTATCTGGATGTATCTGACAACATTTTTTGTTAACACTTAATTAAAGCACCAAAAACAAAAACAGTTAAGTTTGCATACAGGGTAGATACAGAAGAGGTGGCTCATAAGCTACACTGTTTGCCCTCAGGTCTATGAATTTTCAATATGTTATACCGTGGACAAAACATATTTTGAAACTTTGCAGATGTTAATTCTGTCATCTGCTTTTTGTGCTACAAATATGTTAAGATACACTACAGTGTCACCTCAGTATTTTCAAAATCTGCATGAATAGTTGCAGCTATTTTGAGTAAAGCAAGTGTAGAAATGCTTAACTGTCACTAAAGTTTTGAAACCAACAAAGCAAGCTACTGATGAAGAGAAAAGGTATAAATTATGAATTATCCCAGTAAACATGTCTTTGTGAAGCAAGTGGGGCTAGCTATTGGTGTACTGGCAGTGCAGTGACCACATGAAAAAATATTCCAATACGTATGTCAATATAAGTGAAGCAAACTACAGATTAGATTGTACAGCCTGTATACTGAACAGCCTGTCCTAGCTAATGATATAAATATGTGAGGACTAGATTTTCAAAATGCAAGGAATGTTCAGTAATTTATACATCCATCAAATGCCAAATTGCCCCAAAACGTTAACCATAAACTATATATCACTGGTATTTAGTTTACAACTCTAATCCGAGTAAAAGTACAACAAAATTCACTTGAGGTGCCTGGAGATAGATATTTTTTAAACGGATTTGCTTCCCCGTTTGATGATACCTTTCTTCAACTGGGGACAATTAAGGTGAATTGATACACCTTCATGGAAAGCAATTCAATCGTCTTCATTTTTGCTTTCCTTTTCAATCAGGGTCAAGACAGAAGAAAACTAGAACTGTCGGAGAATTCGACTATACCCCAGCTTCACTGCTTAAGTCAAATGGTGTTATTTTCATTACAAAAAGCATAGAGAGAAAACTCATTGTCACCATGTATACCAAATATCAATATTCTATACAAAATCCCTTTCTATGTAATACGGAATAAAATGATTTCAAATTCACAGAAAGAAAAAATAATAAATACATGTAAGACATAAGTCTTTATCAGTCTGTATACCAAATATGAACATTCAAACTTGAATGGTTGCTGTGAAATCTGTTACAAAAAATTGCATTATTCAAAGTCAGGAGAGAAAGAAAATGGGAAAGGTATAGGGAAGAATAAGCAGGAAAAGTCTGGTTCTCAATCCCACAATACAACAAGTTATCATCAACCTGCATACAAAATATCCCTACTCTAACCTACAGATGCATAGAAATCTTTTCCAAAAATTTCATTATTCAACATATGGAAAGAAAGAAAATTGGACAAATACAGGGAAGAATAAGAGGGAAAGGTCGTTTTGCAACCCCATGATACAATGAGTTGTCATTAACCTACATACCAAATATGACTACTCTAGCTTGCATGGTTGTGGAGAAATCTTTGACAAAAATTTATGGAAAGAGAGAAAATTGGACAAATACAGGAAAAAAAAGGAGAATGCCAGTTTGCATTCCCACAATACAATAAGTTGTCATTAACCTTCATACCAAATATGACTACTCTAGCTTGCACGGTTGTGGAGAAATCTTTGAAGAAAAATTTAATTATTCAAAGTATGGAAAGAAAAAAAATTGGACAAATACAGGGAAGAATAAGTTTGCAATCCCACCATACAATAAGTTATCATTAACCTGCATACCAAATATGACTACTCTAGCTTGCATGGTTGTGGAGAAATCTTTGACGAAAAATTTCATTATGGAAAGAAAGAATATTGGACAAATACAAGGAAGAATATGCAGGAGAAGGCTGGTTCTCAATCCCACGATACAACATGTTGTCATCAACCTGCATACCAAATATGACTACTCTAGCTTGCATGGTTGTGGAGTAATCTTTGACCAAAAATATCATTATTCAATGTATGGAAAGAAAGAAAAACGGGCATATACAGGGAAGAATAAGCAGAAAGCTGTTCTCAATGCCACAATTCAACATGTCATTAACCTGCATACCAAATATGACTACTCTAGCTTGCACGGTTGTGGAGAAAACTCTAGCTTGCATGGTTGTGGAGAAATCTTTGACGAAAAATTGCATTATTCAAAGTATGAAAAGAAAGAAAATCGGACAAATACAGGGACGAATAAGCAGGAGAAGGCTAGTTCTCAATCCCACAATACAACATGTCGTCATTAACCTGCATACGAAATATGACTAATCTAGCTTGCATGGTTATGGAGAAATCTTTGACGAAAAATTTCATTATTCAAAGCATGGAAAGAAAGAAAATCGGACAAATACAGGGACGAATAAGCAGGAGAAGGCTGGTTCTCAATCCCACAAAACAACATGTCGTCATCAACCTGCATGCCAAATATGACCAGTCTAGCTGGTATGATTGTGAAGAAATCTTTGACGAAAAATTTGATTAAAAGGGGACGGAAGGACGGATGGACTGAAAGAAGGATGGACGGACAGCTGTAAACCAGTGTACCCCCCACTTTTTCAAAGAGGGGGTCCTTTGAAAGCAAAATCTTTCTTTTAAGAACACACCAAATTTTTGAAAGGTGACTTTATCCGTGTAGGCGAACAGGTCACAAAGAAAGTTCCCTTTGTAAAATTGCCAGAAAAACACGGTGTTATACCCATACACCCTAAAGGAAAGAATTTGCTGCTCAGAGACCCCAATGTCTGTGGTGGAAAAAAGCCAGAAGTAGTTCACAGCTATATAGGGGCCAAGAAATAATCTTCGAAACCACTGCAACCCAGAAGCTTACAGCCAACCATTCATACTTGGAACCCAGCCCTGGTTAACTATGTATATTCAAGGGCTGTTACGAAAGGAAAAAGAGCTGTTACGAAATGAAAAAGAGTCATAGTTACCAAACAACCCGATGACCAGATCATTTGGTAACTATGACTCTTTAGTTTTGTAACAGCTCTTTTTCGTTTCATAACATCTTTGAAAACATAGTAAACTAGGTGTGGAACCGCATGGCAAAGTTATGCAGCTTGTCATGAGACAAGTCTCTCTCCCAACTGAGCTATCTGGGTGCCAAACTGCTCATGGAAATTGAAAAGACTCTAATCAGATTGTACAAATATGCAAGCTAGTTTGAGTCTGTGGTGGTTGCATATGCTGAGAGAGAGGGACTTATTTTCACAACAATTCTCACATATAAATATAAGTGCACTATGATTTTATGTTTTAAAACTAAAGCAAATTCATATTAGACAAGCATCTTTGGCAGCAAGTTTTACATTATAGGGGCATGTTCTGCATCTCTTGAACCTTGGCTGCCCATAGCATTCAACAACTTGCTTGTCGTGTCTATGAAAACCTGAAGGACAAAATTATCGAGACTACAATATAGCGGGAAACTCCTGAGAGTTTCTTTTTTTTTTTTTTTGCATTTCTGTAGTTAAATACAGAGTGAAGCAATTAAAATTGCTGAATATTTTAACTAGCATCAAATTTATAAGTACCTGCTTTTATCTTCCTCTTTTTATCCATTTTCCTTTTTATCCATTTTCAATTTTAGACTAATATTTTTCAATTGATATTGCTCAAATTATAATTAATCTATGTTAAAAGCTCAGAGCTGCCAGTTTTTAACAGAGTTGTCATTCTTTGAATGAGGTTGATGAGAAGATTAGGATTGTTTTTTTTTTAAGGTATACACCCACATATTTCGTTATGAAATAAGCACAGAAGAATGAAATTGACTTAAAATATGCAACAAAATTAAGGCTCGTGCTAACTTCCTGCAGGGCAAACATCTTTGTTACAAAATCAGCGCAATCTCTTCTTGAAAATTCATGACCATTTTGTTGCCATAAATTGATTGACTCATCACATAGGTATACCAGGGGCATAAGGCATTTTTACAAGCATGTTTTAAATTTATCAGAGCTCCTGATAAGAAGGGGCATTAAGCGTAATTCATAGATATTTTTCCTAATTTCTCAACGAAAACATACGTTGTGACCACTCATAAGAACCATCTTGCTAAACATACATTGTGACCCCTCATTAGAACAGCGAGACAGTTCTAATGAGGGGTCACAACATATGTTTTGATGGAGATATATGGAAAACTTTCCCTAAATTATCTGGAGCTCAGAATTTTATGAATACTGGCGTCCATAACTTAACAATCGCATGTATCAGTGCATTTGAGCTCTTTTCAGCCAGTACCTGTGCGAAGTTAACCCATTTTTGCCCAGTGGACTCTTCAGTCCTTATCAAATGGACGGGTTCATTTGTCAATTAAGGGGTGTCTGGTTTAGTTTATTATTATATTTGTAATTCATTTCAAGGAGAAATGCCCATTTGTCATTATACAAATAGTGTAGACACTGATCAGATGCCACTTTTTGCGGCATCTGATCTGGGTCTGCACTGTTTACCAATGTCCCATCAATGGGCCACATAAAGGAAGGTGTCAAAGCATACCAATTCAACTTAAATTCCCCCACACCTACCTGCAGAGATTCACTGGCAAAGAATGGCCTGTCAACAGATCCATCATTGATGTCACAGTCATGACAGAAACACAACAACATAGCATCTATCACCATCTGAAATTTACATAAATACATGTATACAGTACTTCAGAAATATTATTTCTCACCCCATGGACAGAGTAAATCCCTTTCTGGATCTTGGCTTGCTGTCTCAAGCATAGGCTCTGAAAGATGTCTCGGTTTGTCAATCATTGCTGTTGCTATGTTCCCACTGTCGTGAGATCCGTTACGAACACCACGATTGGCCATTCGTAGCTTATCGTGGAACTTCTTTGAAATTTTAGGTTTGGGTACGAGGTGATGCGAGTCGATACGTTATGGTACAATTTGTTGCGCTTGGGTGCGATATGGTCACGATTGGTCAATTTGAGGTGACACGACCTGTCACGATCTGGTCTCCCGTTTAGATATGATCATATATGATCCGATAGGACTGTCCCGATGGAGTCCACGATTGGGCCTCGATGTGACACGATCATCACGAACGGGTTTCCCTATTTGGTACGATCTGGTAAGTTCAGATACGTTCCGATACGTTCATCGCGAACCAATGCGCTGTGTTACAATAGAATACGATTGTGTTGCGATGTGTTTCACGATCAGGATCGAGAGTAACCACAATTTGAGCTACGATTGGAACCCGACGGTTTATATACAGCCCGACTGACCCGGACTTCATTGTTTCTTGACCTTGCATTATTGAGTGAACACTACAGCACACAACCATTGATGATGGCAGGAGTTGAGGATCATGACAACGGGACACTTGCGTTATTATTGTATACTTTCATTATCGCTAGAGAGGAAGAAGACGAGCAGCAGCCAGACCAGCCACAACCCCAACCACATAGGGCCAGGACAGTTGCAGTCGGGCAGTTTTGGGTGCGGCCATGGCTTTAATTGCATTTACTCGCATCTTCTTGTATCTACTCGTGTCTGCCTGTGAGTCGTTCGTGTCAGGTCGTGAGCAATGGAATATAACAGAGCGTAACGGATCGTAACTGATCGTGTGAGATCGCAGTAAATCTCAACAGAGCGTGGCGTTTGTCTTGTCAAAGACTGATCCCGATCAGCCCGATTTAGAAGCACGATTAGATACGATCTGTCGCTTTTTTGTTACGATCAAACACGATCTGATGCGATTTTCACGACTGAAAATTAATCGTGTTGATCGCAGAAAATTTTTTAACCGTCAAAAAATTTTCTACGATCAACACGATTGCCACGACTGACCTCAAGACCTGTTAAGACCTGATAAGATGTGATAGGATCACCACGATTAGTCTACGATTAGGACCACGATTTCAATCGTGCTGCGAATCGTGATAGTGGGAACACAGCATTAGTACTAACCAATCCTGTTAATTTCAACGAATCCACTTGTTATAATATGTGTCATGTAATTGCCAGCAGAATATGAAATTATCAGCCAGTGCTGTGCAAGAAATGTCATGTTGATTTTTTATTACCTGCCAGTCATGTAAAATGCATGCAAAAGGTGAAATCAACAGCATATAATCGAAATAGAAAATTAGCTTGAAGTATACAGTAATGGCCTGAACACAGTCATGAGTTCAATGGCTAACTAGTTATGAGTTTAACAAAATATAATGGGTGAGAAAAATAAATCAATAAAGGTGTTGAGACAGCAACAAGGAAAGCTATGGCTGCTTTTCAGATTAAGTAAGCCTCATGCTCGGCAAGCCCCTTAGGAGAACAATAATCTGAAAATTAGCCTCAGATTTCCTTGTCTTGGCCTCAACCCCATTACAAATTTCATAAATCTTTGGCCTCTGACAGATGTGAGCTGTGTCTAGTGAAATGTGATTTATCACTTATGCCAACAGCACTCTCATCAGACATGAGTTCACACAAGTTGAGCAGGTTTGAGCTTTTTTCACATATAAAGTCTTGCCCTTGATGACAACACATCAAACAGTGAGGACCCTGATCAGACTTATCCTGGTCCTTGATGTCTGCATAGGCCACCAAATTTTGTTCTTGGCTGACCGGTTGTAAGCTTATCTTTGTAATGTGCCTGTGTGTGCATGTGGGGGTGGGAGGGTAAAGGGTCGTATGACTTACCTCATATGTGGAAAGGAAAGATGAGGCAATGAGATAGGCAAACACACAAACTAACAACACAGGGACGGCGTAGTAGTGAAGATCTGCGCGACTCTGAAATAAAGAGTAAGATATAACAAGAGCTGTCGCCTGACAGCATAGCTCGCCTGAATTGGTGCTTGCCCATCCCACAGTCGCTATGGTGGTGTGGACTGCTATGCATAAAACTTCAGGCGAGCATGTCCATAATGACAACACATTTATAAACAAAAGCTATCTCAGAAACAAGTGTTAAACTTAAAATAAAACTAGAAAATTGTGTCTGTAAGACACTAATGATGCCCCCGTGCAGCGCCTGTCACATGACGTGTATATCCATAAAGCACCTACATAGAATCCATTGTGCCTATGCAGACATCAAGGACCAGGATACCCTACCATGTAAAAAATTGCCCAAAATGACTAAGTTAAAAAGGCTGTGATTCTGTCAAAATTATATCTAGATCTATCAAAATGCTTCATGCATATCTTCAAATATGTCCACAATATGTAGACAAGGTTTGAAAAAGATCCATTGAAAACTGTGGAGCAAGTTGATAACACAAACTCCATACTCTACAATGCAAAAATTTCCCTAGAATGACTAAGTTCAAAATGCAGTAATTCTGTCAAAATTAATTCTAGGGCCAACAAAAACCCACATGCACATCTTCAATACACTCACAGCATGTATGCAAGATTTGAAAAAGATACATCGAAAACTGTGAGAGAGGTTGATTACACAAACTCTATACCCTACAATGCAAAAATTTGCCTAAAATGACTAAGTTCAAAAGGCTGTAATTCTGTCAAAATTAATTCTAGGTCCAACAAAAACCCACATGCACATCTTCAATACATTCACAGCATGTATGCAAGGTTTGAAAAAGATCCATTGAAAACTGTGAGAGGAGTTGATTACACAAACTCTATACCCTACAATGCAAAAATTTGCCTAAAATGACTAAGTTCAAAAGGCCATAGTTTTGTCAAAATTAATTCTAGGGCCAAGAAAAACGCACATGCACATCTTCAATATGTCCCAAACATATATGCAAAGTTTGAAAAAGATCCATTAAAAAGCCAGGATGTATCAAAATCCTGAACCATTATCTAACATCAGTCTAAGTATTAGTATCAACTGAGTCCATCTTGGCACTGTGAATTTATGTCTTCATAAATATAAAAGTTTAACCAAAATCTTTACGACAAAATTCTAAGTTGATGACCTTGACTTTAAAGTCATCCAATGGGGAAAGTATATAGTGTTTTGTAAAAACTCAAAAAAGTGTCTAACATCAGTTCAAGTGTAAACTGTATCCCTGCCAAGCATTATGAATCGGTATGCAATTAGCAAATTTTAATAAAGACAAAAATTTCCTAAGTCCCTGGCCTTGACATCAAGGTCACTGAGCGGGGTTGGGGTAGTACTCTGTAAAACTTTGAACTAATATCTAACTACAGTGCAAATATCAAAATAATTAATTCATGGGTTCAGGAGATATGGGTCTTTAAAAAACTTTAACCAAAAACATCCAATCAATAAAAAGACAATTTTCTAAGTTGATGACCTTGACATCAAGGTCACTGAGGGGGGTGGGGGTAGTAACTTGGAAAACTTTAGACCAATATCTACTACAGTGCAAGTATCAAAGGAATCCATCCATGGGTTAAGGAGATATTGGGCTTTAAAAAACTCTAACCAAAACATCCAGTCCAAAAAAAACTCTCAATTTTCTAAGTCCATGACCTTGACATCAAGGTCACTGAGTGGGGTGGGGGGTGGTACTCTGTTAAACTTTGGACCAATATCTAATTACAGTGCAAGTATCAAAAGAATCCATCCATGGGTTAAGGAGATATAGGTCTTTAAACAAGAGGGCCATGAGGCCCTGAATCGCTCACCTGAACAATTGGCAAGGTGGCTTATACTTATCATGTCTGAAATTGTCAAAGTATGAGTTTTGGGTCAAAATTCAAAGAATGACCACGACCACTTGTACTCATAAATCTTCATGTACTCATTAGACAACCATATATACCATTTTTAGGCCAAAATCTCCAAAACTTTCCATGAAATCTTATGTTCTAGCATTTTCCCATATTTGACCATGCCGCAAAAAAGGTCAATGTAAACCCAAGGTCACCATTTGAACAGTCTTGGAGGTACTCTAGTACTCCATGCTATTTACCAAGTTTCAGGGCCATAGGTGTATTGGTTCTGGGGAAGAAAAATATTAAAGATTTATCCCGTAAGTGGTAATGGCGGCCAAGTTGGTTATGTGACCTGGACCGTTTGAACAAATTTTCATTCAATCAACCCCTGGTGGCTCTATATGAAATGTGTTCACAATTGGCCCTTTGGCTTTTGAGGAAATGGTTGAAAATGTCAAAATATGAGCAATCTGGATCAAAGGTAAAAAAATGACCTTGACCTCTTGTACTCATAATTCTTCATGAACTCATTAAGACAACTGTTTATACCAATTTTTTGGTCAAAATCTTCAAAACTTTCCATGAAATCTTATGTTCTACCATATTCCCATATTTGACCTTGCTGCAAAAGGTCAAGGTCAACACAAGGTCATAATTTGAACAATCTTGATAGTACTCAAGTACCCAATGCTACTTACAAAGTCTCAAGGCCATCGTTTAATTGGTTCTGGAGAAGAAGATTTTTAAAGGTATTTACCATATATGGGCGTGGCGGCCATGTTGGTCATGTGTCCAGGACCGTTAGCAAATATTTTCATTCCATCAACCCCTCGAGGCTCTATATGAAATTTGGTTTCAATTGGCCCAGTGGTTTTAGAGCAGATTGTTTGAAATTGTCAAAATTTGAGATTTCTGGGTCAAAGGTCAAAGAATGACCTTGACCTCTTGTACTCAAAAATCTTCATGTACTCATTAAGATGATTCTATGTACCAATTTTTAGGCCAAAATCTTCAAAACTTACCATGAAATCTCATGTTCTAGCATTTTCCCATATTTGACCTTGCCGTAAAAATGGTCAAGGTCAACCCAGGGTCATAATTTGAACAATCTTGATAGTACTTGAGTACCCAATGCTACATACCGAGTTTCAAGGCCATCGGTCTACTGGTTCTGGAGAAGAACATTTTTAAAGGTTTTTACCATATATGGGCATGGTGGCCATGTTGGTCATGTGACCTGGACCGTATGCACAAATTTTCATTCCCTCAACCCCTGGAGGAACTATATGAAATTTGGTTACAATTGGCCTAGGGGTTTTTGAGAAGATTGTTTGATATTGTCAAAATATGAGAGTTCTGGGTCAAAGGCCAAAGAATGACCTTGACCTCTTGTACATATAAATCTTCATGTAGTCATTAAGATGACTGTATGTACCAATTTTTAAGGCCAAAATCTTCAAAACTTACCATGAAATCTCATGTTCTAGCATTTTCCCATATTTGACCTTGCCGTAAAAATGGTCAAGGTCAACTCAGGGTCATAATTTGAACAATCTTGATAGTACTTGAGTACCCAATGCTACATACCGAGTTTCAAGGCCATCGGTCAACTGGTTCTGGAGAAGAACATTTTTAAAGGTTTTTACCATATATGGGCGTGATGGCCATGTTGGTCATGTGACCTGGACCGTATGCATAAATTTTCATTCCCTCAACCCCTGGAGGAACTATATGAAATTTGGTTACAATTGGCCAAGTGGTTTTTGAGGAGATTGTTTGATATTGTCAAAATATGAGAGTTCTGGGTCAAAGGCCAAAGAATGACCTTGACCTCTTGTACTCATAAATCTTCATGTAGTCATTAAGATGACTGTATGTACCAATTTTTAGGCCAAAATCTTCAACAATTTCCAAGATATCTTATGTTGCAGCATTTTGCCATATAAAAGCATGAGTAAGCAAATTTGACCTTACCGTAAAAAAGGTCAAGGTCAACCCAAGGTCATAATTTGAACAATCTTGGTAGTACTCGTGTACCCGATGCTACATACCAAGTTTCAAGACCAACGACCTATTGGTTCTGGAGAAGAAGATTTTTTCAGGTTTTTACCATATATGGGCATGGCGGCCATGTTGGTCATGTGACCAGGACCGTTTGAACAACTTTTCGTTCCTAAGGTCCCAGGAGGCTCTATATGAAATTTGGTTACAATCTGCCCAGCGGTTTCAGAGGAGAAGTCGTTTGAAATTGTGGACGGACGGACGACGGACGCCGGACGCCGGAGCCTTACCATCCTATAAGCTCCCCCGGAGCCTCTGGCTCAGGTGAGCTAAAAACTTTAACCAAAACATCCAATCTGGATGCCGACGCGGAGGCCAAGGTGACAACAATAGCTCTTCCTGAACTTTCGTTCAGGCGAGCTAATGAAGTCCTTCACAGAATGTGACCTTCCAACTGCCTCACCTTTTGATGGTAGGCTGACACAAGTGTGAAAGGCCAACAATGACTCACAAAATGGGGTCCTGACCAACTATTTGGATTATCTCAATGATATAGCCATGGAAGTTCGTTTGAAATTCGCCCACCGGTGTAAGAGATACACTTTAAGGAAAAATTCAGCATATCTCAGTCCTCCTGTGACCTAGAAAATGTTGACCAGATCACCAAATTCTGATAACCTCTAAAACTTGTCCCAAAAATATATACACATGGAACTTTGGTGAAAATCAACCCACTGGTTCAAGAGACATTGGAGGGTCAAGAGACTATCCGACTGATACCAACATCAACAGGATCTACACCAAAAACAAAATGCCCCCCCCCCCCTACACACACACCCCTCATCTTTGATGGGAGTATGGTGGTGGTGGTGGCTGTAGTAAGAGTGCATAATGATAGCAATATGTTCCCTCAACTGCACACACCCCTCTCATCTTAAATGGTGGTGGTGGTGGTTGGGGGAAGGGTGCATAATGATATGTTAAATAATTTGAATTCTGGTTGCTGTGTTTCTTCTCCCCATACCACCTTATGATGTTTTTTTTCTTACCTTGAACCAAAGAATACCAACAGCAGCTGTGGCACACATCACCCCAATCTTGCCAAGAAACAATATAAAGTCTCCTACACTGTTTATAGCCGCTACCCTCAAGGCATTGTTCACTAATGTGGTAAATGACTGAAAATTAAATTAAAGTATTTTTAAGGTGTTGGACTGATAATGCATAATATAGGCAAATAAGTAAATAAACATCAAACTATGTCAGTCAAAAACAAACACCAAGACAAGCATTCCAGTTTAACCCTTTGTAGACCTGTCCATCATTATCATTTGGATGAGTCCATTTCTAGTGTTAGTGGTTCTTGGTGACTGTTTTCAATTTTATTGTATTTTGCATAGAAATTCCTGTAAGCAAACAGTGTTGACCCTGATCAGGTGCTGCATTCTGCAGTGTCTGAACTCGGTCTGCACTGTTTGGGTATGTCCCCAAAAATGGTTTCAAGTCTTGAAAGGGTTAAAGTGAGTGAGTGAACTCGGGTTTAATGTCCCACCAACAACGAGGTCATATGGAGAAGGGACCTCGGTTTAAAGTCTCATCCGAAAGACCAGAGAAGCGGGGGATCCATCCTGCGACCCCTGGATTGGTAGTCTGGAGTGCTATCCACTACACTACAGCCGCTCCTGAAAGGCTTAAACGAAGTTGGCCAAGTCAATATATGATGTCTGTTGGTGGCTTGTGGTATGCAACACACAAAACCCAAATCGTATGAGAAACAATATAAAGTCTTCTTTACTATTTATAGCTATTTTCCCATTGTATTGTTGACTAATGTTGTCAAGTATAGCAAAGCAAGGGTTCATATATACCCTGACCAGCGCCACCACCTAATGAAATCAAACTTATGTAAAATTGAACACAAAATCTTAACTTACATATGGACAGATCGATGAACACACAGACAGATGAAAACAAAAGATCTCTTTACATGCTTGTATGTCAGAGGTCCAACAGATATTTGGAATAAGGAGAAAATTGTCTCATATAAAAATTCAAACATGCAAGGTGATTGTGACAAAGTGAGGTCAAAGCACAGTTTCAAGGCATTAGTTAAATTGCAGAAACACTTCTTAGTTTATATAAATATTACAAATATGACAAAGAAATTAAAAGTGATTTCCGAGATTTTAACTCACCTTTGCTGCTGATTTACAAAAAGGGGTTCCTTGAATTGCTGAAAAGACAACAAATTTCAGTTTAAAGTCTACAAAGTGGGACAGAAAATCAAGACCAAGCATTGCAGTCTGATCAGAATCTGTCTTCAGAAAACAATTTATGAGTATCTACAGATAGCACAAACAGATATATCCAAATTCAAAGGTGCCTAAGTTCATAATAACAAATATTCAGTATGTCCGTCAGTTGTAAGTAGATACATAACTTGGGCTGTATGTTTGTGATATGATCTAGTTTAAAATTAACCTTCAAACAAAGATATATTATGCAACAAATAACTGTTAGGCCGCGTTTACACGAACAAAGTTTCTATGTCACAGAAACTTGAACAAAGAAAGTATGACAAACATTTTGCGTTTACACGGAGCAAATTATTTGTTAAAGAAAATGTGCCATAGAATCTTTGTCACATAAACTTTGGCAATAAAATATTTACTGCAGTGTTCACACCACCAAATATTATTCGTCAACGTTACCTGCAGCGATGAAACAAAATCTTTGTCACATTTTCCACGCTTACAGTAAAGTTCTTTGTTACATAATCTTTAGCAAAGTTCACCGTTTACACGGACAAATTTAATTTATTGAAGTAACTTTACCATATATATTTGTCAAAGAAACATTGTCATATTTTGGCATTTACACGAGCAATTTTTTCTGTGGCAAACCTATTTTGTCATAGAAACTTTGGTCGTGTAAACGCGGCCTTAGAGTTGATCTATTTTTTTTATTACAGAATGAAATAAGGTGTCTCAATAAATATGGTTAATGTGGTAGTTTAGAATTCCCTAAAATTCTGAAATTACGATAAATGTTTTAAAGAATATTTTGAATTGCTGAAATTATGATTAAAGCATATACTGCCGAAACAATGACAGAAATGGGGAATCTCCTTAACATCTAAACACAGATTGCAGCTGCTTTAAATTCCTTGCATCTATATAGGCAAAATGAGGAAGTTTCAGGTACATTTAAAAGCAAAATTTCTTTTCATATCAGTACTATTGCAGTACCAAAATATTTATCTCTAAAGAATTAAACAGACTCAAGAAACTCACCTATTATAGTATAAGCATTTTGATTTAAATATTTTAAGCATTTCTCTAGGCACCATAGACAACAAATACAACACTTCATACAATATTTAGCACACTGGTTCTCTGAGCCCTTCATCCTGTCAATAAAGAAAACACACTCCTATTAGTTACCATATTACTCCTAATAGGTCCCCAGCTCCATCAATGCCCCTCCCTCTTTTTTCCAGAAAGTTTTTCTCTGCTTTATATCCAAATAGCTAAACTCCAGGGCCCAGCTGTTCAAAGCATCGTTAGCCTAACGAGCTCGTTAAGTGGTCAACTCATTAAGTGTTTCATGACTTTATCACCAAATACAACGATATTTTTTGTTGAAAAAAAGTGAGAAGCTTTTGCAGTGCAAAAGCTTCTCACATTTTTTGAACAAAAAATATTGGTGTATTTGAGATATTAATGTTTGAAATTTTAACGAAAGGTTAACTAACGATGTTATTAGTTTTGAACAACTGGGCCCAGGCATAAAAGCCTCAAATACTGTTTAGATGTAGCTGTGCTTCATAAAATTTCAGCTATTTCAGTGATGCCAAAATACAGCCATAAATCTTAAATGGTTAAAATCACTTAAAATTGGAAGCATTTTGGTGACTGGGACTTACTTTTTGTTTAAGTACACAAGTATCAAACTATTAGTACTTACTTTTTGTTCAAGAATATGAGTATCAAATGATAATACCAACTTTTTGTTCAAGTACATAAGCATCAACTAATTAGTAATTACTTTTTGTTCAAGTACATGAGTATCAAATGATTAGTACTTCCTTTTTGTTCAAGTGTGTGAGTATTAAATGAATAGTTCTTACTTGCTGTTTAAGTACATGGGTTTTAAATGAATAGTTCTTATGTATTGTTCAAGTATATGAGTATCAAATGATTAGTACTTACTTTTTGTTCAAGTATGTGAGTATCAAATGAAAAGTACTTACTTTATCACAAGTCCATCATTATCAAATGAATAGTACTTACTTTTTGTTCAAGTACATGAGTATCAAATGAAAAGTACTTACTTTATCTCCAGTCCATCATTATCAAATGATTAGTACTTACTTTTTGTTCAAGAATATGAGTATCAAATGATAATACCAACTTTTTGTTCAAGTACATAAGCATCAACTAATTAGTAATTACTTTTTGTTCAAGTATATGAGTATCAAATGATTAGTACTTCCTTTTTGTTCAAGTGTGTGAGTATTAAATGAATAGTTCTTACTTGCTGTTTAAGTACATGGGTTTTAAATGAATAGTTCTTATGTATTGTTCAAGTATATGAGTATCAAATGATTAGTACTTACTTTTTGTTCAAGTATGTGAGTATCAAATGAAAAGTACTTACTTTATCACAAGTCCATCATTATCAAATGAATAGTACTTACTTTTTGTTCAAGTACATGAGTATCAAATGAAAAGTACTTACTTTATCTCCAGTCCATCATTATCAAATGATTAGTACTTACTTTTTGTTCAAGTACATGAGTATCAAATGAAAAGTACTTACTTTATCTCCAGTCCATCATTATCAAATGAATAGTACTTACTTTTTGTTCAAGTACATGAGTATCAAATGAAAAGTACTTACTTTTTTTTTTTTTTTTTTTTATCAAGCTTCTCCGATAGATGAATGATGTGACAGAAAGAAAATGATTTGATGGAGTGATGATGATATCAAATACCTAACTTTATTTTAACATTTTTTTACGCAGTATTGTCAAAAGCCTTATCATTAATAAGTTAATCAGTACATGCATTTTTTCTTAACAATAAGGCTTGGAGGGCCGCAATAGTAAGCGGAAGGACGCAGGCCACTGCGGTCTTTCAAGCCTTTCAGATTAAACTTTTATACTGGAAACTGGAGTCGCCTGCCTTGATGCTACATATCTTCAATGAAGACAGAAGGAAGACAAGGGTATGTGATGCAATGCCCTTACACAGACCGTTGATTCAGGAGAAGGTCTGAAGACTAAATCAGGGTCGTTTGTGTTTGGGCATATACATTCATGGTACCAGCAGACGATAGACAGGTAGACAGTGTAGATAATACATGTAGTTAATAATGATTCACAAACGGTATGTAAGATTTATGATCAATGGTAAATTTTTACAAAGATATATTATTATATGAATATTCATCTATTATACGTAAGAGCTCCGTTTATCCCACTTCCCTTTGTTGTCTTTATCTTTGACAGGAAACTGCCTTTTCCTTGTATTCAAGAACAATGTATTTTATGTATTTATTGCAAAATATTGCTTTTTATTTGAAATTTCGTAGTAGTTCCATAACGTTATTTTGTTCAACAGCTACCTTTGTTTCCAACCAAAACGTGTAACATGTTGAAATTTTGTTCATAATTGTCTTTAAAATAGCAGCATTTTGATAACTTTTATTTTCATACTTAATTATGTTCCTTATTTTCCATAACTCCCATTTAAAAATGTGTAGAATTGTATTCAAGAATATACGGACGCATTTGTCATTGTGTGCGACACCTAATATTACCATTTTTAAGTCAAGAACGCACCGTTTGTATCCCTTGGGTTGCAGTGTGTCGTTTATTTTAATTTGAAGATTTTTTAGTACATCCTTAACAACGCTGCAGTCATAGAACAAATGTGTAAGATATTCAGTTTCAGTTTTGCAAAAGTGACATTTCCCTTCAGACCTACCCATTAAACTAAGTTTGTACTCAGTGAAAATGGCATTATGTATTATTTTCCAGTTTAGTTGTTTTTCTTTATTACTGACCGGAGTTTCTAATGTGTACTTCCATTGATGTTTCCAATTAATGCTGATGTTAAACAGTGATTCCCATTTTATCTGATACCTTGGTTTGAAAGAATCATTTTTTAGGATGCCTTGAATTTCTTTCAAAGAAATCTTATTTGCTTTTCCTTGTCCCAATTTAAGTATATTTTGTAGTTTACGAGATTTATTATCTGTTATATTACCTGGGTTGAACGTAATTTTTAGTGCATTTGTCCATTCATCATTAATGCTGGATTTTATTAATCTATAGTGTTTAATTCCATTTCTATGGTCAACCAATCTATTCAAAACAACATTTTCTTCAATAAAACTCTTTCTGTCCCTATCCCAGATATCGCTTAGCTTTTGAAATCCGCTTTTACTAAAGTTTTCAAACCAAAGAGGAGTATTACGGCGTAGAAGTTGGGAATTACCGCATATTTGCTGTTCAAGAATAGAAGTTGAATCAGTGGTTTGTAGTTTGCCCCTGAAGGAGCTCCACGACTTTATTGCATCCTTGTAAAACTGTGAAGGAATAGGAATGTGCAATCCTTTGATGCTGGAACAGTGACAAAGGAAGTTTTCAGAATCATATCTTTTGTCCAGAGAGCTTAACCAGTATTTACCTATAATATTCCAATGTTCAGATTCAGAGTTTAGTATTTTGTGAATAAATTTAATACGTTTGGCTTCAATAAAACTCATGAGGTTTATCATGTTCATCCCCCCGTTTTCAATGTGCAAGCACATTATTTGTCTGTTTATTAGCGGTTGTTTCCCACCCCAAAGAAAGTCCCATAAAAGTGTATCTATCTCTTTTATAATTTTATTTGGAATACTTTTCATCTCTAGTTCATAACCTATCTGTGAAATTAAGAACGTTTTAATGATTAAAACTTTTCCCCTTAATGTTAAATCCCTGCTTTTCCATACGTGAATACAACTTTTTATTTTTGCAATTTTCCCCATCCAAGTTTCTTGTTCATTTATTTGATATCCGTGGTATACCCCCAGTGTCTTAACATATTTATTGGACCAAGTGATTTCTACGAATTCCGGCTTCTTGCTTTTCCATGGCCCGATATATAACGTCGTGGTTTTCGTTTTATGAATTCTTGCACCGCTAGCACGTTCGTACTTTTCAAAAATTCTAAAACTTTCCTTAATTGAGTTTTCTGTTGAATTGAAAAATTGAGCGTCATCTACATATGCATTTATCTTAACTTCCATTTTATCATCATTATCGCGAGCTAAACTTGGTAAGGGAAAACCAATAATGTTTTTGTTTTGACATTTTGCACATGCAAGAGGCTCTGCTTGTATAATAAAAATCAGTGGGCTTACAGGACAGCCTTGACGCATAGAGCGACTGATTTGAAAATAACTGCTTCGGTATCCGTTTGTTAGCAAACATGTTAAACTTTTAGCGTTTTTATAAAGCATATGAATCCACTGTATAAATTTAGGTCCAAAACCAAAGGTTTCTAAACATTTTAGAGCCCATCCCCATTCAACACGATCAAAGGCCTTTTGATAGTCAAGAAATATAATCGAGGAGTTAATGTTCTCTTGCTCGCTGTATTCTATAACATCTTGTAGTAATCTGTTTGCTTCAGAAATATTGCGACCATTAACAAAACCTTTTTGGTCAGGATGTATAATTTTAGAAAGAAGTGGTTTTAAGCGTTCAGCAAGGATTTTAGTGATTATCTTGTAATCTACGTTTAAAAGTGAAAAGTACTTACTTTATCTCCAGTCCATCATTATCAAATAAATAGTACTTACTTTTTGTTCAAGTACATGAGTATCATTCTAGGTAACTTCACAGCTGTGACAATGAGAGCTCCAAATGCCACTGAACCCAGATGGTGAAATATGAGCAATTTAATAGAAGAAATTATAGGGCAGCCTAGGTCTTCTTTATCTCTGAAATACAAATATTTAATAAATATACGAGTACTGAAAAAATTCTAAGTCTTGGGACAGATAGGTCTGAGCAAACAGTGCAGACACAGATCAGACTGCTCCTATAGGAGCAGTCTGATCAGCGTCTACATTGCTTGCCATTCAATCTGCAACTTTTAGAAACATTACTGCTTCCTATATTTTTAGGAAAATTATGGTAATTATTGTTGGTGTCCCAGTTTTCAGAATTTCTATGGTATCCTCTTTCTTTCTTAACGAAATTGACTTTTGCTTCATTCAGTTCAGTGTTGTGTGTGTTATTGTTAAACTTCCACGGTAAAAAGCTATGGTCATGTCCGGACGGTCAGTTAACCTAACCACACTATTCCTGGGAGGCTTAGACCTCCTAAGTGGGTAACCAGTACTAAGTGCACTTACTTTCACCAATCAGCTGAAGAAGGGCAGTTGTCAGTTACTGGTGAAAGTAAGTGCACTTAGCACTGTGAAAATAATTCCCAGCAGGCTTCACCACTCACAAATTATAGGAGAGCAAATCTTTCCTTTATTACGGGTTGACCCCATTTAGAAGGGAGGTAAAAATGAAAAAGCCGGGTGGCTTCCCTTACTTATTCATGTTAATTTTTTCCTTTAATACTCTAAGCTTTTATAATTCAAAATTCAGTTTCATACCATTTCATATTCTATCTGACAACATAACACTTTAAACTTACAAGAATGTTTGTAACAGTCAGAGCACTGGTAGTTAGTGAGTTAAGCACTGGCCTGCCGATCTAGTGGTCTCAAGTTTGATTCCCACTAGTGGGGAAAATCTTACCTAATGTAAGCAGGGCTCTATTGCCCACAGCCTTGCATTATCACACACCCATCGCCAGAATCTGACTGTAACACTGTTAAAACTTACGTAAAAACTTAAGTCATCCACCTCTAACAGTTACTTACCGACTAAAGTACCAAGTAGCCACAGCCCCACAGATCACGAGTTGTTCACAGGCGATAATGAACTCGCTTGTCCAGATCAGACCAATGAGATGATACCACCACAAATACGACACTGTCTCATGCTCTGTATATTTCACATAACCTTGTGAATTCCTACTGGCTATCTCTGTAAATGTGTGATAAAATATGCTACAAGGTTTGAGAAAAAGCACTGAATTAAATCATTACAGAAAAATTAACACTTTAAGTGCCATAAAAAAATGATAACAGCTGAATTTGAAAACAACATAGACCCAGATGAGGTTGCTCATAATCATCGAAACTGTTTGCCCTCTGGTCTTTAAATTCTCACTATGATACAGCTTGGTTGAAACATTTTATGACATTTTGCAATCATAAATTTTGCTAACTGCTTTTTTGGTGCTTTAAGAAGTAAAACTATTTGTTTGATAAAACTTTTCTCTAAGGTAAAAGAACATCTTTATTGGTCCATGCTACATTTGATTGATGCCATGTCATGGCTACAGCTGGTTAACATAATGGCCAACACGTTGTTACTTACTTTTCTGCAACCAATATTTCGCATATTCTACACTAAATTACCATAAAAATGGCACAGAAAGGGTCTAAAAATAAAGTGTAATTATAAGACTGAAAATTTGACTTTTTCAGCATTCACCATGTGAAGAAGCCAGTGGTAGTCGCTAAGATTCTCCAAGAAGCACTTTGCACTTCATAGAATTTTAGCTCCACACATTGGCTTCATCACATGATGAACCCTAAAAAATCGAATGTTAATTCTTCAATAAAATCTCCTGAAAGAAAACATGAGCCTACCTGTCCAAAATTCAAGGATGGAAATTGGCCATGACAGAAATGAATAGGGTTACCCCAATAAAAAGACCTGATCACATTCAGGACAGCTCACCTGATAGTGCCTTTCCCAACACCTAAAAACTTTAACATAAAGTGGAATGCCACTACTGACTTGTACTTTCACAGAGCCATTACCGTGATGACAACAAGACCTGCCTGCGTACAGGATAGCTCGCCTGACAGCCCCTTGCCCATCACATAAAAATCTTTAACGTAAAACTTAACATTTTGCTAAAGCCAATGCCACTGCTAACACTGCTGCCGACACCGGGGATAGTGCAATAGCTCTTACTGTACATTCTTACAGGCGAGCTAAAAATGTGTATACATACCTGAAGTTGATAAATATGCTAGCACAATAACCCAGTACATGAAGAAAGCCATCAGGATAATAAATGTGTAGACTGGCTGTAGGAGAAGGCACGGCATAGATGAGATACATTTTCCCGCCTCGTAAAACATTGCCACAACCAGAGCTATTCTCTTTCTCATTATAAAAATGATCAGTAGTAATATAACCTGTGGAATAAATGAAAACATTTCATTTTTCTAAGCTGTAGCTATATTGTAGGCCAAAATACCTATACATGTAAATTCTTTTTGTCTAAAAATTTTAAAGGTAATGTATAGCCTCAAAAGCAAATAAGATCTCACAAGATGTAAAAATATTTTGGAAGAATTACCAATACCAATACTAGGATACAGATCCTTGTTTTTCGCTATCTTTACAAAGGGGACCAAAATTTGTGATCTCAGATTTGCTTTCCTGAATGAAAAAGCCGTTCCATATGCTTACTCTTAAAGAGCTGACTCTGATCCCGGAGGAGTAAATTATTATTTTCCTTTAACAACTGACCCCTATTAGGAAGGGGAGCGAAATTGAAGCTGGCAGAGTTGTTTCCCCCTGAAAATGTACCCACTGATGCAAATCAGTGTTTCCTGTGTTATCTTGATTGGCAGATAAATGCTCTACAATGCCATAGAGAATGTTCAAACCTAGCTGGATCATTCCATTCCATAAATCTATGAATAGGAATGACCCAACTAGGTTACTAGGTTTGCATATTTTCAAGGGCCAACAACTGTGAAGTTTCGCAAAAATGAAGCTGCTCCAAAATTTTTTTTTTTTTTTTGCAGTACAACTGTACTGGACTAAATGTACTTGAGCCGTGACACGAGAAAACCAACAAAGTGGCTGTGCGCCCAGTGCAACCTCAGATCAGCCTGTGCATTCGCTTTGTCTGAACAGACTCTTGGCTAAGCCCTTAAAGGGTAGCTTAAAGTCTAAGCTACTTCAATGGGGCCAGTGAAGACTGATCAGACTGGGAGGATGCCCAGGCTGATCCGAGTCTGTGCTGGGCACACAACCAGTTTGTTGGTTTTGTTGTGCCGCGGCTCACTTACTGTTAGAACTGTAGCAATAATAGAATATGTTAAGAAGGCTCTTTCACTGTTGATTTCTACATCTAACAATGGCAGTTCTACAGCTTCATCCTTTTCTATTTTATTCTTGATGTCAACGTAGGTCCACCATAGAAATCCTGTGCCAACTGAAAGACAGTTACATTCAAGGTACATTATATGTGTAGCAGCAAAATTATCTCATTTTGTGGCACTAATTTCAATAAACTATTTCAATGGTTTTGAAGGCATCATTTATAATAAATTTGAATAATTATATTAATATATTTAAAACTGTATTTGGCATTTGTACTTGAAACCATTAATATCAGGAATTGGTCCTCATAAGCCTTGGGGCTTCAACAAAATCCTGGTTTGTTCTTATGTACTTTGTACTCAAATTTGACGAAAAAATAGTTTATACTTAACCATCCATATCAGAACCAAACAGGTCCCACTGAGTTTTCCCTATTTCATGAAAGATATTTTCATTGAATACTGAGAGGCACAATGGTCGAGTGGTTAGAGACCCTCTGCTGTGGTTCTGAAGGCCCTGGTTTCGAATTCTCAATGGGCCAGCTAGCAAATGTGAAATTCTCTCAGTCAACCCAGCAGAAAGTTGTACCTTTTTTGCATCAGTGATGCAGAGCTCTAGATAAGAGGGAGTATTTAGTGATAATTAGGGATAATTTTTGTTAATTCTGCATAAAAACATATGTTGTGACCCCTCATCTGAACCGTCTCGGTGAGACGGTTAAGATGAGGGGTCACAACATATGGTTTTAATGAGAAATAACAAAAATTATCCATAATTATCATCAAATGCTCCCTCTTATCTAGAGCTCTGGTGATGATTAAAGACAGGAGAGGGATGAGCTCCAACTTTCATATGCTGTGCCAAAGATATGGTGGGACTCTAACACCCACTGCCCATATGGCTACAATGCTACAGGAAGCCTTTAGCTTATTAACTCTTTCAGTACCAAAAAGCAGACGACAAAATTTACGTCTGCAAAAATTAATAAAAAAATGCCTTGTCCAAGACTTTTTCTATTGAGAATTCAAAGACTAGAGGGCAAACAGTGTAGATCTAGATGAGGCGGCTCATGATGAGCCGCCTAATCAGGATCTACGCTGTTTGCCAATTGCTTCACTGGGGCTTAAAGAGTTAAATCTCTTGCTAAAACCTTACCTATACTGGCCACAATAGCAACAGCTAGTATTACCCAGACAATGACTGAGGCCAGGAACCGGATCAGGAGAACCATAAGACCAGAAAAACCTGAAACACAGAACAGCAATGTTTACACATGTTTTCTTATGCAAGAAATTGTGACATGAACTATGCCATGAAGAAAAGTGCCTTATTGTATTGTGTAAAAACCAAAGCTGATCTTAGTCAATGGCTTTTGCTGTATAGACAGTGTAGGAATGAAGTGTGTAGCCTTCTTTTGAGTTGAGACCTGTGTAGCTAGAAAAGGCCAGCTGGAAACATATAAAATATGCCAAATTGCTGAGCAATTTTTGGATATATCATGGTGCAAGATTAACTGTTTTTCTTGTAATAATTCTTTAAAATTACTTGCCCAATATATGACCCGCGATACGACAAAACCAACAGAGTGGTTGTGTGCCCAGCGTAGACTTAGATCAGCCTGGGCATCCGCCCAGTCTGATCAGAGTCTTCGCTGTCCGCACAGAGGTAGCTTAGACCCTAAGCTTCCTTTTAAGCTCCTAGCGAAGTCTGATCAGACAGGGCAGATGCCCAGGCTGATCTAAGTCTGCACTGGGACACAACCACTTTGTTGGTTTTCTCCTGTCATAGCTCAATTATTATGTTCATGATTGTCCTCAACAGCAGCTGTAAGTGACCTCAAAATGACCTTACAAAAATCCGAACTAAAAAGATGGCTATATACTTCCCTTCTTACACTGTGATATACATTCCTCAGATTTCTTAAACAGCTGATACAAGTTATGATGACTGATCAGACTGCTGGGTGATCCATGTCTTCACTGTTTGCCCATGCCTAAAAAATACCTTTCCTAATGATCCAACTTGGATGCTACTGAATTATGCCATCAGTAACAGTGACCAACGTAAGTATCATCTATACTCAGGACTTAATTCCATCAATTGCCATTTACAGACACATTGCAAAGTTTGATCTAATTTTTTCCTGGCTGCACTCTTACTAAAATCATTCCTGGCTCATAATTTCTTATATATGAAAATGTAGAATTAAGTACAGTCAACTCTCGATATTTAGTCCAAACTACTGATATCTCAAAGTAAATTTTCTAGTACGTGAAAATTTACTTTGAGATATCAGTAGTTTGAGAAAACAGAAGTTGAAATGTAAATAAAATAGAAAATATATTCTTTGATATGAGAAGATATTTTGAGATATCAATGTTTGAGATATCGGGAGTTGACTGTATTCATTTAGTTCATTTTCTTGTGAAGGAATATTTTTGTCAGGACAAAAGATTAAAATTAATATAACGAAAGTATGAAATCAGTTCTCTACCTTAAGCTATATGAGCCCATATTGTCACCTTTTGAAACTTTGCTTTATTAAGCAAAGGCTAGCTTTACACTAGAAATAGCCTTATGAAACAGTTTTAGGAATATGGAGGTATGTGCAACATATTTTGTTTGTTAAAATTGTGCTCCTTTTTCAGGCCTGGAAGCAAGCTTATATCTTTTAGTTTGTACATGCACTGAATAAATTGTTACTTTGAGTTTTAAATGTTTTGTTTGGAATAAAAGAAAATAACAAAATTACAGTTTGAATCAGCCATGCAAAGTGATTAGGAAAAGCATGCAGATACTCAAAAGATATCGTGTCTTAAATATCTTACAAAAATTGCCTTTAACTCGGCAGAAAAAAATAAAGCTTCTCTTTAAAAATAAATTATTCAAGGCAAGTCAAGATTTTTCACAGTTATCAAGATCTCCATGCATATGAAAAAATTGGTGAAATTTAAGATTATGTGATATGGCATTTATAGCAAGACATGCAATCTTAGCCAGCACACTGTTATAATGTTGTGCCAAATTTGAGTACATTATTATATATTGCATGCTTATACATTTGTGGACTCTGAAAAAATAGCCAGAACAATCGGTAATATTATTATAGGGCATAAATTATGATAAGGTGGGTTTACATGGCAAAATATATTGCGTGACACATGTCATGCAACATATACTGGACAAAAAAAGTTAGGGATCAAACATTAGACTGAAATTTTTATGGTGAAAAAAGAAATTTTCAAAAAATCGTTTTCTTCTGTTGAACACATCTAACAATACTGCACAAGATTGCATGACACATATTGGAATCTGGTCACGTGACACACCAGCAGAAATGAATAAACAGACATACCCTGAAAATCAAAGTGAAAACTGACATTAACGCAAGACTGAATGTCCATTGTTTTTGGCTTTATCCATGCAAAATCATTTTCGGTTCTCAGTGTGACCGCTAAGGGCCTGAATAACTGTATGAAAGCCACTCGGTATGCTTCTGGTAAATTACGAGAGGCCCATTCAGGGACTCGTTTGCCATTTTTCACGAAAGGCCTGCATGAGATCTCCTTGCGTTTCAGGAAGTCTCTCGTGATCAGGAGTGGCGGTGTAACATGTCCAAAGAATGCTCAATCGGATTTGAAACTTGTGATCAGATTGCCATGTCACTGCGGGCGGCTGTTTCTGTCGCTAGGTACTGGTCCACCACATTTGCCCTGTGATTCGATGATGTCATCGCAAAAAACTTCAGCAAACGGTCTCGTAATTGGATAAAGCTTGTCATTCCTAGCTCGAACACCAATCAGAGCGCCTCTGTCTGGCATGTGCAAGTCCACACAGCTTCAAATCCAGATGCCGCACCATACCATTACCCACCCTCCTCGAGACATGTCACATTCCGCAACAAGATTTAATTCTTATGCTACTGGAAGTGTACCTGGCAAGCATCACACCCTTCTCCCATCATTGGGGATCTCTACATACAAATCTGGACTCATCTGTGAAAAGAACATGGGTCCAGCGACCCTGCTGCCAATTTGTGTCACTTTTT
Source organism: Ctena decussata (assembly GCA_963989385.1). NCBI lineage: Eukaryota > Metazoa > Mollusca > Bivalvia > Lucinida > Lucinidae > Ctena > Ctena decussata. The sequence continues at coordinate 70,477,729 of OZ022501.1, read as the reverse complement.
GCCGACTTTCGCCTCGCATTTCTATGGAATGGCATCTATCCTGACCTGATTACCAGCATGCAAGTGTGGAAATTAGCTGTGTCAAGTCCGTTTCTAATCGTTTTCGCTGAAATTGGCCGACTAAAGAATTTAATGGATAAACAATGCGCATCCTCACAGTGTTATTGTGATGAACCAATAGCTTGGGACAGAGACCATTGTCCGTATGGACAAGTCTAGGTAATCGCAAGTTTTAAATCTGATTTAAATGCTTGACAGATGTTACAAATCACCAATTCTAATCACCAGGAATCATCAGGAAACTCCTGGAGGGCTAATTCGGGCCTTTCATGAAAAATGGCAAAAAAGTCCCCAAATGAGCCTGTAGCACTTTACCAAAAGAACACCGAGTAGCTGTCATGCAGTAATTCAGACTCCCAGAGATATTGACGAGCACTGGCAATGGTTTTGCATGAATAAAGCCAAGAATCACGGACATTCAATTTTGTGGGGATGCCAATTTCACTTCAGTTTTAGGGGTATATCTGCTTATTTGTTTCTACTGGTGTGCCATGTGATCCGATTCCAATATTTTTCATGCAGTTCTGCGCCGCTTTGACAACTGTATTGAACAGAAGAAAATTATTTTTGGATAATTTATTATTCATGATTTAAGCTTCAGTCAAATATTTGATCCCTAACTTTTTTTGTCCAGTATATGTTGCCTTGTAAACACTACAAAAACAATGTTTCATGACACAAATCAGTTGCATGCAATATGTCTAATTGTCTGAACATAACCTACATTTGAGATGTGGGATAGAATGGCTGCAACTTGGCTCGTACTCCTGATGTTCAGCTTATGGCATTAAAAAGCGCAAATACTATTGGCAGCATACCATAGCCTACATTTGAGGCCGAGTAAACCAACCTTTATGTATCAGCAATATTCTGCCAATTGTTTGCTAAGTGGATACAACATTTGAATGAGATCTCATTTATTATATTCATATTATATCAAAATCATTAAAACATCTATAAAATGTTGTATTTAATTTCCAAATTATATCATCAAAGAACATCATATTCTAAATTGTGAAAGTATTGTATGAGTGTTGCTCAACATCAAACATGTACGGCAATACAATGCTAATGTCGTATGCTAGCTGGACTGAAGATTTAGCCTGCATTGTAAAATAAAGCTGAGCTACTATCATCTTGCAGTCCACTGAAGTAACTCTTAAATTAAAATCTGTAACTCTAAATCTTATCAAAACTAACTGCACATGCTCCAGACTGCAAATTCTTTCCTTTCTTCTCATGTTGCAAATAATTGTTATGGCATGAGTTGATCAAAGTTAAAATATAAATTTTCATACAATAACCACACAATGATACTATTCTATTATACTAGCTACAATAAATCTAAGCCAGTTATCAGCAGAAAGTTGAATAAAAACAAGCAGAGATGACTCAGATCAGCCCTTAAAAATGACCTGGTCCAGGTCTGATTCAGAGGGCTTCCGATGCTGGTTGGAGTTATTCAAAGGCCCTTCTGCTGGTCTGGCAAATACACAATACATATGAGCCGCGACACGACAAAACCAACAATGTGGTTGTGCGCCCAGCGCAGACTCAGATCAGCCTGGGCATCCGCCCTGTCCAACCAGACTCTTTGTTAAGTGCTCAAAGGGTAGCTAAGGGTATAAGCTACCTCCATGTGGACAGCGAAGACTCTGATCAGACTGAGCGGATGCCCAGGCTGATCTGAGTCTGTGCTGGGCGCACAACCACATTGTTGGTTTTGTTGTGTCGTGGCTCATGTTATTTCTACATGATGCCCAGTCATTCAATAACACCATAGATGAAACATAAAAGACCTTATGTTCTCACATCAAAGCTCTAACATTCTTACAATTTTACACCCCACCCCACCGAAGCCACAAGCCACAGCCTACCAAGTCTGTTAGAAAGCCATAACACTTACCCACAAACTGCTGGAATGAATTACTGGTTTTCAAAACTGGAGTTCAGCTTTCTGATGAAAAGATATTGTTATTTTCTTTTATAAACCAGCAAACAGTGTACACTTTGAAATGGGTTTCTTGTGTTTGTTAGGTTAACTGACCGTCCCGACATGACCTTAGCTGTTTACCGTGGACGTTAAGCATCAAGTCAACCAACCAACCAAATTCTTGTGTTTGCAGGCATTGTTGGCTGTGTCCAAATGGTAATCATATTATTTTTCTCAAAATATTGTTTTCATTTTTCACCATGTTCCCTTTTCCTGCCCTGCCCAACGGCCCCCACTCTCCAACCCCTTTGCACCCTCTCTATTGTCCCTCTCCTCCAATGTCAAACAACTGGGCATACACAACTAATATCACTAAACTAAAATTTTATATACACAGTATAACAGATAAAACCAGGGTGACCAAGCTATACTTAAGCAGGAGAGCTACATGTACTACTAATATACCATCAGCCAACACTATATAATACAGTAGGTAGTATTTGCCAGACAACAAAATACATTCTCAGGTAAAACAGCGATTTAGTAACACTGACCCATTCAACAGCTAATAACCCTACAGTTGTAGTAGCCAATGAATTTATCATTAATAAGTACTGGAAATGCTGAAACATGTGAACACAAAAAATGTTGTTTCAATTTGCAAAGAATTACTGATTTGTCTCCCTTCAACCACCATGATTTAACCAGCTGCTAAAGCACAGGGTATAAACCAGTCCACCAATTTTCGCTTCCTGCAAAGACTGTCCGTCATATTTGGCTTCTGCCTAGTCTGTCCGCGAACTCTTGCTTCCTGCAGGGACTACTGTCCTCAAAAAATGGCTTCCTCGTGAGACTGTCTACGTGACTCTGCTTCCTGCCGAGAGCCTCCGCAGGAAGCAGAATCTCGCGGACAGTCTCTACAGGAAGCCATTTATCATGAACAGAAGTCTCGGCAGGAAGCAAGAGATCGGGGACAGTCTCAGCAGAAGCCAAACATTATGTACAGTCTCTGCAGGAAGCGAAAATTAGCGGAATCGATTATACCCTGTGTAAAGTTTAATCACCAAATCATAACAAGAGTGAGACCGATGAGAAATGAATGTCTTTTATCCTACAATTTATTATGTATACATACAAAATGAAGAATAAACAATGCTAAAGTTGAGTATCCATTTCTGATGGTTAACAGTTTTTATGTGTTTCCTATGTGTCACTTTCCAAGAAACCTGCTGTGGTAGAAAGGTGACCTTGAAAGGTGGCTTGTCCCAACCATGTATGTTTGCAAGTTTGGTGATAATCCACTACCAGTTCACATGAAGGATCCATGACCTTCTAGACAATTCGACACTGTAAGTCCTCTTTTGACCTTCATAATGAAGAAAAGGTCACCAAAATGTAATCAGCTCTTCAGCTTGTTGCAGTAATATCTCCATGCACCTCTGATGAAGATCTACTAATAGTCCTCCTATGACCTATAGCAAATGAGGTCAAATTCACATAAATCTAAACATCTATTTGCCTTGTCTCAATTTTATATTCATGCAAGCTGGGTGAAAATCCACTAACTGGTTTGACTCATATTTTTGGCAAAATGTAACAAAGCCGTCCTGTGACACTGCAAATGAGCTCAAGGTCAGCTCTCAGACTTGTCTCAATGATATATCCCTGCAAGTCTGGTGGTAATCCGTCCACTAGTTCAAGAGATATCATATGTTTAGGGAAAAATTCAATATGAGTCCTTGAAAATCTCGGGATCAGCTCTTTATAGCAATGAAAGTTTGTAGAGGGTCACTTACTGGCCCATAGATATTGTGCATACAAGGACATGTCATGCCAAACTCCGGTGGTGCCCATGACACATACCAGCAGAATCCACAGCTAAACCAGAACATACTGAGAGCAGCCTATTATGAGAAATCCTGTCTTTAGGCATATGACAAAATCTTTGGGAGCAAGAACAAGTCACACTGTAAACTTTTGCGTGTCAGGTTCCGCTCATGCTACCCTGACCAGATACCACATTCTGTGATGGGAGGTATGAGCAACTCTGCCAGTTTCATTTTTGCTTGCCACTAAATGTAGTGAAACTCTTTAAGAACTTGCTCCCCAGTGACCAAATTCTTTCTTTTATAGTAGACCCCTTTTTTGGAAAGGGAAGCGGACAGAATCATGGCAGCTGATCCCCTCTGAGAAAATGGTAGAAAATATGTATGCCTTCAACTTAAAACAGACTTTCTCAAAACAAGGCTCCAAGAGTTGTAACACTGGCTGACATTTAAGAACATCAATTTTTTTTTTTATTATTTTTTTTTGTCAGCTACATACCCTCTAGTGTGTCATTAAACAGTTTTAAAACGAGATGGCTCTTTTGTCATCATATTATCACCTTTTGCATAGAATGTATTTTGGTGCCTGGCAACTAAGGGAATAAAAGCATATTACTGGAACCAATGTATCAGGCACTACGTGTCCGTACCTACGGCGATGAAACACAAAACCAACATCTCACGCCAGCTGAGGTACAGATCGCTGAGAACTTTCTGGAAAACGTCACTTGTGTTCAGAAAGTGAATAATATCTGCAGAGACATTGGAGGCAAGCTCAACCAAGTTTCGAGGAATACAGCGATTCAATATGGGATTACTGAAATTATAAACAATGTAGAGTACTGTATTTATATTAAATATTTGGACTCTTAAACAGTTCCTGAAATGGATTCTTGGACAAAACCATTTGTCCTGCAAGGGAATGTTGTAGAAAGCTGAGGGCTAACAGTATAGACCCTGGTCAGACTGAGCAATATGGTCTAAGCCTACACTGCTTGCTCATAAATTAGCATCCAAATATTCAGGTAAATACAATACAAAGATTTACTACATATTTACTGGAGCATCAGTCCAACTCTTGCTCAAACTGGCTATTTTTTTCTTAACATGTCTCATTAATATCCAAAATTGATGCTATTGCTTTTCCTTAGGTCTCTGTTAAAGGGCACATGATAACTAGGGCCAATTAAATGATCTTGAGAAAACTTGTCTGTACATGAAAATTTGATGAAATTTGACATAGACTTATTTTATAAAGATCAGACAAGAACTGTCAGACTTATTAAGTTTTCATTTTATCAAAAATAACTGAATCTGAGAAAGCCATGTCAATACTGCTTTATGACATGCCGTCATAAAGCCTCAAGAAAAGCTGTATTACAAAATAAGGTTTAGTGTAAATACATGTAATGAAAATGATAATGTCATCTGAAAATAGACAATGTCATGATTTAAGCATTATGTGAAGTTTCCTTACTAAAGGCCTTTTCATCTCTGAGAAATAGAGCTACATGTTGTGTGCAGACGTAAATTGGTCAATGTTAAACTGAGCATGAGAAGTTTGTCAAGGTCAGAATAGACATTAGTATAGTGGAGGCAAGGCCATTATGCAAACTAGTGTGAAGTTTCATCACAAAAAAGTGCTGTAGTCTCTGATTGATTGATTGATTGATTTGATGCTTAACGTCCTCGGTAAACAGCTAAAGTCATGTCGGGACGGTCAGTTAACCTAACCACACTATTCTTGGCCAGGCTTAGACCTCCTAAGCGGTTAACCAGTACTAAGTGCACATACTTTCGCCAGTAACTGACAACTGTAGTCTCTGAGAAATGAATCTAAACACAATGGGTAGATGTACATTTGGCTGTGCTCAACAAGGGCTTCGCAAGCGGCTCATAATACGCCCGTTTCAGTGTCATGAAGGAGTTACAGAATGAACAAGATTGTTTATAGAAGGATGGACAGGCAGACAAAACAGGGGAAACAACTCTGTAATTAATGACTGCAATGTTATCAAAACAACACATCAAATACTATTAATACACCAAAAATCAGGTTCCAGGGTGAAGCAGCTCAGAAGTTGTGAAACGCCGTAGTCAAACAAGGGAGATAATTCATAAACTCTTAGTCGCAATACTTTCCCTTGACAATATACACATCACCATAAAGTTTTGTTAAAATATTTCCAACGGTTAAGGAGATACAGAGTAAAACGGAAATTGATGCAAGGGCAGATAATTCAGGAAGTAAGCCGGAGTTGTGATTCATGCGCATGATACATTACCCCATTATTATACACATTCCTACACAGTTTCATTGAAATATTTCAAAGGGTTAAGGAGTTATGGGGGAATGGGTTAGCCTAAAGAACTCATCAAAGGGAGGTTACTCCGAAATTAAGTAAGGGGAAACAACCATTCTTATATGTGACACATCGTCTCGTGATCATGCACATTGCTATAAAGTTTCATCAAGATATACCAAATGGTTACTAAGTTATTGAATGCACAAGATTAGTATATACAAAAATACCCTAAAAATCTAATCAAAGGGATGCAACTCCAAAAGGAAAAAGGGGAGAGCAACCATTGTTATACGCGACACATCATCACACCCTCATACACATTGCTATGAAGTTTCATCAAGATATCCCAAATGGTTATCTAGTTATGGCGCGCACAAGACTAGTTGGGTAAAAAATAATCAAAGGGGCATAACTTTGAAACTAAGAAAGGGGGAGCAATCATTACTATATGCGACACTTTGCCCCATCCTAATATATATGCCTACAAAATTTCATGAAGATATCTCAAACGGTTTCTGAGATATGGTGCGCACAAGAATGTTGACGGACGGATGGACGGACAGACAGACAGACGGACGGACAGCGCCATGCCATAATACGTCCGTTTTTTCAAAACGGGCGTATAAAAAAGCAAGAAAATTGGGTCGGTATCAGCTACCAACACTGTCATTCTGAAGACAATGTCAAGATGTTAGCTTATGTGATGTTTCAGCACAAAAAGGTAATTAATATTTTAGTCTCGAAGAAATGGAGCTATATCCAGTGCGCAAAAGTACATTTGGCTATGCTTAACACACTGTGAAAGCTGGTCAAGGTCAGCAAAGGACAATATTGTGATGTATACTTGTGTGCAGTCTCATCATAAAAATTCTTTTACTCTCTGAGAAATAGAGCTAGACCCAGTGAGTGGATGTAAATCTGACAGTTCAAAAGACCATGAAAAGTAGGTCAAGGTCAGCAAAAAAACACAAGTGTTGTGGAGTCAGTGTCATGCTGTAAGATTGTGGGAAGTTAATCACAAAGGCCTTTTAGCCTCTATGAAATAGAGCTAAATGCAGTGGGTAATTATTGTTAACGAAATAACAACAATGCCACCAGAAAAAGAGCTCTTCCACTCCTGTTTTCTAAAGCAGTCATGTCAAACTACAAATGTGTTTATGAAACACTATGCCCCCAACCATATGCTTGCCTCTAAAGAAGGCTCATCCCATGTTTGTACCTTTTGTACCATAGGCTTCAATGCACTAATCGACACCTTGGGCAATATCTTCCTGCAAAAAATCATGATACGCTAATAGAGCTGCAACGATTCACCCAACGACCGATTCGATTCGATTTCGATTTCAGACACCTCGATTCGATTAATTCGATTCGATTCATGATTGATTTTATGCTACCTTAATTCATCATGTTTATCACTTTATTTTGTTATATTTACACTTCTATTTATCTTAGGCAGGGTTTGAAATTAACTTTTTTTCTCACTTGCTAAATTTAGCAAGTGCTCAATTTTTCTACTTGCTAAAACAGGAAGTCCACTTGCTTTTTCTCTGAATGCCATAATTTTATGTAATTGTACCAGTAAATACCCTGTATTGTTAGTTTATGCAATTAGTAATGTATCCCAGCTGGGTGGGCTGTCTTTTTAGCTTAGAAAATAGGGCATATTGACCTAGTGATTCTCATTCATTATACTCCCTTTTTCCCTATCTGAGAGACAATATAAAGTATCTTAATTACCAATAAGGCTTTACGTACCTCACAAGGGCCATGCCTACACACCCTACCAGGTTCTCTTCACAGCTACTAGTTTCATATTCCAAAGCAACTCTGAGCTCTTTCTCCCACTTCTGTGCAGTTTTTATAGGGACAGTTTGGGGTTTTGGGCCCATAGTGTCAGTCTTGATGGGCTTATTTTCAGAAGGTTTTTCTTCCTGATCCCCCGTTTTGCCGTTCTGTCCATGTTTATTGATTTGAGAACATGTGCTTTTTGATCAAACTGAAAACAGACGCTTGCAGATGCGGGTTGTCACAGACGCTTGACGAGGGGCACTGTATTGGGGAATCAATATAAGGCAAGCACCTGGGTGATCAAGCGGTCACCCTAATTACCGACAAGAAGTGACAAGAGCCGTCAAAGGCCGTCAAGAACCGACAAGAGGCATTTTTATGCATTTTTCCATTAAAATGCTACTTATTAGACCCTATTCATGTGTTGTATATCCATATTAGCCACAGGATTGCTTTTGCAGCCCCCCAAAACAGTGAAATTACAATACTCCATATTTACCCTACTTACCGACAAGAAGTTTTTGTGACGTTGTAAGGGAAACAATACAAAACGTGTCACACCCAGAAATAACCAATAGTTATCTTTCTTTGTCTCTTCATACACTCAAGCACCGAAGTAATTTACCGTAAACTTAAATGTATAGAATCTCTTTCTTGTATGAAATTATATGTATTAAACAAGGAGTATAACTTGGGTTTGTTTTAGTTGTCATTTTTCATATTTTTTACTTTGCTGCACTGCTTTGCTGTTGCTATTTAAGACCTATTGCACGATGTGGAGGCTGTACATAGCCTATGTTAACTGCTAGCAGCAACTGGAAATCATGGCTTTTCTGAAATATGAATGATGCCTGTGATGCAATATGAGTGATGCCCGTGAAGCTGCAAATTGCATTTCAATGGCATCACTCATATTTCAGAAAAGATTTCCAAATGCTGTTAGCAGTAAAGGAAGGTGGAATATAGCATCCACATCGTGCACTAGGCCACATATATTTCAACAGCAAAGCAAAAATAATAATAATAATAATAATAATAACAAGAGGGCCAAGAGGCCCTGACTCGCTCATCTGAGCAAAAAGGTTAAAGGTCAAACTAGAGTCATAATTTGAACAAACCTGATAGTTTGCAACTATTTCCAAATGGTTCTGAAGAAGAAGATTTTTGAATGTTTTTCTATGTATTGCTATGGTTCAAACCCTGGACCCCCTTGGGCCGGGCCATTTTGGACCCTGGGGCCATCATTTGAATAATCTTGGAGAAGGACCACTAGGCAATGCTAAAAGCTAAAATTCAAGCCTCTGAGCCAAGTGGTTCTGAAGAAGAAGATGTTTGAGTATTTTTCTATGTATTTCTATGGTTCAAACCCATGACCCCCTGGGGCGGGGCCAGTTTTGACTCTGGCACCATCATTTGAACAAACTTGGTAAGGGACCATTAGGCAATGCATCATACAAAATTTCAAGCATCTGCACTAAAGGGTTCTGGAGAAGAAGGTTTATAAGTACATTTTAATTTCGAACCCAAGACTCCCCGCCCGAGGGCAATTTTGAATCCCAGGGGCACCATTTACACAAACTTTGTAGGAGTCCACCAGGCAATGCATCATACCAAATTTCAAGCATCTGAGCCAAGTGGTTCTGAAGAAGAAGATATTTTAATAGTTTCCTATGTATTTCTATGCCTCAAACTCAGGACTGCCTGCCGCAGGTCCATTTTGGACCCTGGGGGCCATCATTTGAACAAACTTGATAAAGGACAACAAGGTAATGCATCATACCAATTTTCAAGCATCTGAGCCAAGTGGTTCTGAAGAAGATGATTTTTTAATATTTTTCTATGTAGTTCTATGGTTCAAACCCAGGACCCCCTGGGGCGGGGCCATTTTAGACCCTGGTTTATCATTTGAACAAACTTGGTAAAAGACTACTAGGCAAAGCTACATACCAAAGTTCAAGCATCTGAGCCAGGTGGTTCTGAAGAAGAAGCTTTTTGAATATTTTTCTATATATTTTTATGGTTCAAACCTAGGACTCCCTGCCTTTGGGCCATTTTAGACCCTGGGGCCATCCTTTGAACAAACTTGGTAGAGGATCACTAGGCAATGTTACATACCAAATTTCAAGCATCTGAGGCAAGCAGTTCTGGTGAAGAAGATTTTTAAGTATGTTTTAGTTTCAAACCCAAGACCCCCTGCCCCAGGGCCATTTTGGAACCTGGGGCCACCATTTGAGTTAGGTGTCACAGTGACTTTAGTCTTATACCAAAAACTGTATAGATCTGATTCAAATTCTAGTTTTACCATTACAAAAAACTTTTTAACAGGTATAAGTATTACTTAAAACTTTGACTTATTCCTTTTATACATCTATATAACCTTCATGTCGGTTCTGTTTTGATCTTGATGTCTGAAACGCTTCTTGTCGGTAGTGCGGTAATAAAGCTGACGCTGCTGATTTGGCTGAAAATCTGAACAAATCTGAGTCAAGGTGTTACTTTTTCAATTCTATGATATAAAATAAACACATATTAGAAAAATTCCGTCATTTATAATTCAATAGATAGAGTCAAAACCTTCTTGTCGGTGTATGACTGCTCTTAACTTTTTCTTGACGGTAGTTGACAATATGCGGTCAGCTGTCACTGTTAAGTCGGTCCGTTATTCCGTATATATCTGCTTGAAAGTTCTATTTTTGCAAATTTTAGATATCTAAGAACCTATAAAAACAATATTTCAAACTGCAAAGTAGTGAATTAATATATAAAATGTCTCTTGTCGGTATTTGACGGCCCTTGACGGCTCTTGTCGGTTCTTGTCACTTCTTGTCGGTAATTAGGGTGACCCTTGATCAAGACGAGTTTGCGACTGCGCATCTTGTTCTGCACATAAACAAAAACTTTACACTTCCGGATTAGTTCTTTGCGCCGAGAAAACTACACTCGCAAAGAAAAGCAAGTGGTGGTTTCTTGGACTCGCAGTGTGTAAATTTTGGTCGCATTTTGCGAGAATGCGAGTCTAAATTCGAATCCTTTTAGGGGTGCATCTTTGAGCACAGGTTTCTGCGATTCATCGTTAGACGCCATTTTGATAACCCTACCAATAAGAAAACGAAACACCCGTATTGATTGGATGACCTAATTATTACTGACCAATCGTACGTTACGTTATAAACAGCGTTATAATATTAAGAGCGGGTCTAAAACACGGACTTCCGTTTTAATTGAGGGCCCATGCGGGGGGTTGTGAATCGAATCGAAATTAGTGGAGTTGTTATCGGAATCGAATCGGCCCTTGTGAACCGGATTTTCGATGCATCGAAGTGAATCGTTGCACCTCTACCTAGCGTCAGGGGTTCTCAAGATATTTTGTTAACAAGGTTCCATAGGCTTACAATGCACTAAGTTGAAAAAGGGGCATAACTCGGTCAAAACTTCATGAATTTTTTTCAAAAGTTAATCAGATTATCTACACCTTGGGAATTGTCATCCTGCAAAAAGCCATGATCCAAGCATCAGGGGTTCTTGAGATATTTTGTTCACAAGGTTCCACAGGCTAAGTCAAAAAAGGGGCATAACTGGAAAAACATGACAGGCGGAAAAAAGAAGAAATACTTGTTGGCTTATTTTCCATACTGATCATGTGTATAAAGTTTCAAGTTCTTACCTCTTACAGTTCTTGACCATATGTTAGGGTACCTTTGTACTATAGGTTTCAATGCACTAAGTCGAAAAAGGGGTTTAACTTGGCAAAAAATTTACTCTTTTTTTTCAAAAGTCAATCTATACCTTGGGCAATGTCTTTCTGCAAAAAATCATGATCCTAGCATCAGGGGCTCTTGAGATATTTTGTTCACAAGGTTCCATAGACTTACAATGCACTAAGTCGAAAAAGGGGAATAACTCTGTCAAAAATTCTAGAATTTTTTCAAAAGTTAATCAGTTCATCTACTCATCAGTCCTAATAAGCTGACAAAGTTTCAGCTAAAGTACTTTTTTTGAGATACCTTGCTCACAAGGTTTCAGTCCGATTTTTTCTCCAGGGGCATAACTCCAAAAAGGGAGACAACTCGGACAATAAAAAAAAAAAATTGTCAGCTATTTTTGATGATGAATCCATATCTGAAATTTCAAAACTCTAGCATGTACAATTCCTAAGTTATGGTATGCGTGACGAATGGATGTGCAGACTAACAGACGGATGGACAACCCAGAAGCAATATGCCCCCTCATATTCTTCGAACTTGGGGGCATAAAAATCAAATATCTTTTAAGCTGGTAGCACCCTTACTGCCTTTTTTATTATTATTATTATTTTTTTTTTCTTTCAATTTAAAAATTAACAACTTTCTTGATTTTTTGATTTGTGATATCTGCGGTTCTTTTTCCTGTATTGGAGGGTATTTCATGCTGTTGGAAAATGGTTTTGAGATTGATGTAGTTTGTTTTTGTGTAAGATGTTTGTGCATTTTATATCAAGAATTCATTTTCTCACATTGACAGGTCAAGTTTAAGACATTTGCTGATCATTTTCCTAATTCCTCCATAAACACTCACTCAGAAGTTAAAATATGGGGCACAGCAGACTTTTTAAGGAGAATGAACAGACTCTGATTAACTCAGAATTGTCATCAACTACATACTGTCCTCATCTTGAGCTCTGATACTCTCTGCATTGCTAATTGTCCCTTTAACAGAATAACAGACCTAAATTTTATCACTTTTTGGCTGTCTTCATTTACATACCCCTACGTCTCTACATCTATGTTAATCTAATTGAGCCACGACACAAGAAAACCAACAAAGTGGTTGTACGTCCAGCGCAGACTCAGATCGGCCTAGGCATCTGCCCAGTCTTATCAGACCCTTAGCCTGAGTCTGCGCAGGGCACACAACCACTCTGTTGGTTTTGTCATGTCACGGCTAAATTATACAAGGAAGAGGTTAATAACAAACTAAAGGGGGCAAAACAAAATATGACTATAGCTGCAAACATTGATGCAAATGAAGAATAAGCTCTCAAATACATCCATATGAAAAGCCAATATAAGCATCATATTAAAAGTAGGCCGCTGTTTGCATCAAAGTTCTCTGTGCATTTTGTATAGCATGTCCTGTGCTTCATTTCAAATTCTTGTTACCTTAAAATGTACGTGATTGTCAAGTTTCATGAAGTGAGACAAATTATTAATTTTTGCCTTCTGGCAGTTGACTTCCATAAAAATTTCAAATCTCTCTCATTTCTGAGTTTGCAATTCTTGTCTAGAGTTTCTTAAAGCTCAGGCTATGCTATCCCCAGGAAAATGCTCAGATGCCAACAAAACCAAAACTCACAATGACCTTCAAGCAAGGTTGGACTGGTGCTCCATGATTTATGCAAAACATTGACAAAATATAGTGCAATTGATCAGTGGATCAGTCTACTACCTAGGGATATAAATAGCAGCAGCATCATCTCCTTCCAAGAATGAATGAGGTCACTGAGAACCTTGTGGAAGAGGTCCTTGGTGTTCAGATATGCAATAATATGATTCTTGACATCAAAATTAAGATTAACAATCTCTTTTGGAACACAGAAATGCATCAATGGCTCGCTGAAATAGAAAGGTTGGATTACAATCATAATGACTACATGATATTTCCTACCACATGCTATTACAGAAAACTGACATAGAAAGTGTAACTATTGCTTTGTGAGACCCAAAGCAGAGCTCCAGATAAGAAGGGGTAACAGAGATCAATTTGGGATAATTAGCCATATTTCTCCACAAAAACATATTTTGTGACCCATCATTAGAACCGTCTCGTCGAGACGCTTCTAATGAGGGGTCACAACATATGTTTTCGTTGAGAAATAAGAAAAATTATCTTTGAATTATCCTCAATACCCCCTCTTATCTGGAGCTCTGCCCAAAGTATGAATATCTTTGCAGAACTTTTGCAGTAAGTGGTGATTTGAATACAACATCTTATGCCTTGGCCTATGTGATTTTGCAAACTGATTATTCCATCTTTTAAGGAACATGGGTACACCATGTTTTACTCCCTTTTTAACAAAGAGAGACAACTTTTTGGACTACCTGTTTGCTGCCCTGGGCAACAACAAGGAAAGAACTTGCTTCCAGTCTCCTTTAAGACTTGTCCCCACTGAGCAAGGGAGCAAAGGACTTCTATGCTTAAGGCGTGAATTTTACCCATGATTAAAAAGTTATACGGATCGCTTGCTTTTGCTTTGCATTTATGACTATGACATGTAACTTGCATGACAAATGAATTTTCAAGTGTTTGTGTCTATGTAAAGTACATTAAACATACGTTGATGTTGACGTCATTGTTGAGATTAATTGTAAATTATCCTCAAACTGATCATTGAAATGATTAATTGTATACATTTCACCCTTTTTTGACTTACGTTACTTACATAACAGACAACACTAAATAGTTTTGACTATATGTATGTGACCTTGACCTCATTTCAAGGTCACAGTACACAATATCATCCCTGAAGATCACAGTGCCACTGTTGACCGTTCTTCTTCTTTGGCACTCATTTAAATGCCAATCAGGCGTAACAAGAAGAAAATCATTGCTTTGTATTGGGGTATGCGTGTATTTAGCATGCATTTATGACGAAGAATTATGGAATGAGTGACTGATTTCAATATTTTTGTTACCTCAAAAAACGAGGTATGCAAAAAACTTGAATTTAGGGTAGGTAGTGTCAGCCTGGATTATCTCCCCATGTCTTTGGGTCTGAATCACAAATGATCTGATTCCATACGGTTTACATATTTGTGGAAGCTCTGCAAAGAAAAATTTGCACACTTTATGCTTTTGAAAATTCAGACCTGTCGTGCCGGTCTAATGGGAAAAATCCTCGCCTTAATCATAGAAGTCCTTAAAATTGCTGCTTCAGCTCAAAGGCTTTCAAGTATGCATGCCTATCTGATTTGGGTATAGACTGCTTGCTAAAACATTTATGACCATTACAAAGCATAAACTGAAAGAAGTAAATTTCTTTTAATGTCAAAAGTGACAATACAGTCACAGTAAGCTCCTTTCATGTCATACTATGGACACTGTCACATTCTTCAAAGAGTTTTTACCACCACCCTAAAGCAAAATTACTATTGATTTCCATGAGGAATCACATAAAAAACTCTTTTCTGCTCCCACTGTTCTAGATTGCTATCAAGCTGTTAACAGACATAAAATGCTTTTAATGCCTTGTTGCAACAGTGTTTTATTCTTTCTCAATCTTAGCTGACCCACAAGAAAATGTTGCATTTTAAAATATTCCAAATATACAGCCTCAAGTCAAACACAAAATTCACAGAAACCAGTAAAAACACTTGTTTTTGACAATAGTCATATCATTGTTTAAGGGTTTACAAATGATAAAACCCCAGACCAGACTGCAGTCTGGTCTGGGGTTTTGCCATTTGCAGACAGCATGTTTTTCCAACAAAGCCCTTCACCCATTATCAGTCTCGGCACGTAAGTAGGAACTAAAGTACTCTCCTCAACAGGCTTTACGGATAAAAGAGTTTCTAATGAGGTGTAATGAAAATGTAAATAATTAACAATGATGATTTACTTTGAATCTACATGCGTTTAAATCATCAATAAGAAATAAGGATAATTAGTTAGCTCTAGGTCTACTTATCGAGAGATCTATGAAATGTGAGACTAAATAGGCTTTCCAGGTCCAAAATGATATGCAATGGAAAAACCACATACTAAATTTGAAAACACAAGAGTTTGGGTTAGAACCAAAAGTACTACGATCCTCCATACACAAACTTGGAAGCAATAATTATTAAAGAATTGGCAACATTAAAGAACTAAATCCAATTCTGATATAATCCAATTATCTTGCAATTAAGATTAAATTGTGGGAGCGCAATCTTAACGCTCTTATTTTCCTTTCTCCACACACCCAAGCCCTTCCAAATTCAGTGGCCCTTTACCCTGTACATATTTTCATTTTCATGCTGATGCACTGATCAATGTGCAATAGGTAAGCACAGAGCGTGGTTTCTGCATCTGCTTGCAGAGATAATGCTCAAGTTTAGCATAAGAAATTTAAACCTTTCATATTTGTTCAGCTTTAAGACATCAGCCCCCACCCCCAGCCCTTTAAACTGACCCCAGTCTTATTATTTCTGTCATAAGATGTCATTTTCTCCCTTTGAAAACAATCTATACATCTAGATCCATCTTGTAAGATTGATTGTAGGAAAAAAAGCACAACAGAAATATGGTAATGACAAAACCATCCTGCATGTTCAGAGGTACTTTATGCTAAAGTTTGCATTTTGTGTTTGCTGTAGAACAACCAAAGAACTTTATTTATTCATTACTACTGAATAAAATATAACACCAGCATTAACTTTAACAGTTCTGTCCCATTTTCAAACCAATTTGTTTAACTGAATTTGCTAAAACTAATAATTTATTAATGTTACCATGAAAACTCTTAGAAACTAGAAATGTTTTTCAGAGAAAAACTGATGTCCCCCAACCAGCCCATTTCCCATCGGCTTTAATGAATATAAAGCCTGTACAAGTAAACTATCTAGGCAAGTTTGGAGAAAATCCATCCACTGGTTCTTAAGATATCCTACATATATGACTATGTCCTTGAAAAATGGGTCAAGGTCACCAAATACTAAACATGTCTTAAACCTGTCACAACAATATATTCCTGAAAGTCTGATGAATATCTGTCAATTGGATCAAGATATAACTAATTTTTAAGAGAAAAAAAATAAGCATTTTTAAGTTAGCTTTTGACCTTGAAAAAGGGTCAAGGTAATCAAAACACAGTAAACTCTTGAGATTGTCCCAAAAGTATATCTATGAAAGTAAAGTGGAAATCAAGCCAAAGGCTAATGAGATATATCGTCTTTGGTAAAACTTTCACATATCTAAGTCCTCCTGTGACCTTGAAAATGAGGTCGAGGTCACCAGAATCTGACCAGCTCTTAAGCTAGTCCCAGTGATGTATCCATGCAAGTTTGGTGAAATTCCATGTATTGGTTCATGAGATATTATGGGTACAAGAAATTGCCATCTAAGTCCTCCAGTGACCTTGAAAATGAGGTCAAGGTCACCAAAATCTAACCAGCTCTTAAGCTAGTCCCAGTGTTGTATCCAAGCAAGTTTGGTAAAATTCCATCCATTAGATTGAGATATTGTCATAATAGGAAATTGTCATTTCAGTCCTCCAGTGACCTTAAAAATGAGGTCAAGGTCATCAAAATCTAACCAGCTCTTAAGCTAGTCCCAGTGTTGTATCCAAGCAAGGTTGGTGAAAATCCATCCATTGGTTCAGGAGATATAGAGGGTAAGAGGAATTCTCATCTAAGTCCTCCTGTGACCTTGAAAATGAGGTCAAGGTCACCAAAATCTATTCAGCTCTTAAACTTGTCCCAATGATGTATCCATGCAAGTTTGATGAAATTCCATCCATTGGTACAGGAGATATAGTGGGTAAAAGAAATTCTCATCTAAGTCCTCCAGTGACCTTGAAAATGAGGTCAAGGTCACCAAAATCTAATCAGCTCTTAAACTTGTCCCAATGATGTATCCATGCAAGTTTGGTGAAAATCCATCCATTGGTTCAGGAAATTACATGGATACATGAATTTGTCATCTAAGTCCTCCAGTGACCTTGAAATTGAAGTCAAGGTCACCAAAATCTAATCAGCTCTTAAACTTGTCCCAATGATGTATCCATGCAAGTTTGGTGAAATTCCATCCATTGGTTCAAGAGACATCATGCACGCAAAGTGGGTACATGAAATTATCATCTAAGTCCTCCAGTGACCTTGAAAAATGAGGTCTAGGTCACCAAAATCTAATCAGCTCTTAAACTTGTCCCAATGATGTATCCATGCAAGTTTGGTGAAATTCCATCCATTGGTTTAAGAGATATCGCACACGCAAGAAACTGTCACGCCGACGCCGACGCCCGGGATCCGCACTGAAAACAATATGTCCCCCCTCACCTTTGGTGGGGGGACATAATTTGTTAGCAGTGCCATAGCAAACTGAATTTGCGAAAACTAATAATTTATTAATGTTACCATGAAAATTTTTGAAATTTGTTAGCAGTGCCATAGCAAACAGAGTAGCTTAAGTATTGGGACACCTAAAACCATTAATTTTCCATTTGTCCCAAATGGAAAATTAATGGTATTTAGGTGTCCCAATATGTATGAACATTAGGGTAGACCTGAATCAGACTGCAACTGTGTTTATCATTAAAACAACAGTTTTCTATAACATATCATGAAAACAGTAAGCTGATTTGCCCAAATTCAGAAATATCCAGTTTGACGTCACCTAAAAAGGGACCTTTTTAACCCATTCCATTCGAGATACTGCTTTAGGGGTATCTGGGCAAACAGTTTGGATCCAGATCAGGCCCCACAAATGTAGGGCCTGATCTGAGATCCAAATTGTTTGCTGCCTAGACATCATTTCTACAAGAGTTGGTTAGACCAATATTGTCAAAATATTCTTGATTTTTGATTCAGATGACAATTTCAGCAGATGACAAAAAAATACCCAGAATGCAATGGGTTAAACTATGTGTCCACCGTGAATACTATAATAATTCTGCGTATTGGACCAGATAAAATGAATTCTGGAGAAATATCCTTTGGAAGCAAGGAATGCATCAAAGAAATGAAAATAGCAGACTCAATTTAATTGAGTCTGTTCATGTGCAATGACGTAATGTTGCAACACTCCCAACCCACCCCAATGCCTGCAGCAACAGCTTTTGCGAAACTATTTTCAAACTGACTCAAAATGAGCCGAATAGTCCCAAAGAACCAGAAAACATAATTTACAGTGCAGTATGAAGTGCTGGGCAACTTTTTAAGGCCACCATACTCTCCTACTCATCAGTTAGGTATCATGATAATACTGATCATAAAAGCTATGATGAAATGAGGTTTAGGACTTGATGATGACAATCTGACTGTTTTTTTTTTTTGTTGTTGTTTTTTTCAAAGACATAAAGCCCATTACAGAAATTAACCTACAAACAGCTGAGCAGTCCCAATACACAGAATCATTACTAAGTTCAACACCGCAAGGATCTAAAGCAATTCCTACAAAGGGTCGAGTTTTAGTCTAATGATCAAACACCAATTTTATTACATCTTTCAAAGACATCCATCTTCCCTTATTAGACCAAAAACCATACTTTAATTAATCTTTCTCTCCTTAAAACAAAACTCCTACCAATAAAACATGATTATTTAAAGCTACTGGCTACAATTGACGAGCCTTCGCAAGGGAAAATGGTCATTAATGGCAAGTTTTCATTGGCAAACAGCCACGGCCTCGACCAGCCTGCACATGTGCAGGCTGATCAGGGCCTTTGCTATTTGCTGTTTATTTCCCAGAAAATCCAATAATTCTAAGAACCACCAACCAAAGTCCTGATCAGATCACACAAAGTTCTGGGCAGGACTAGGCCATTGCCAAAATTTCCAGTGCCAAGGCTTTGCTTTATTAAATGCCTGTTAAGTATAGGGGCAGATGTAGCAACTCAATAACAAGGGAAATAAGGAATAATAGCCAACTCAATCACCTGTACACAATTAAAGTTTCCAGGAAAATCAATAGACTTGGTACTGCAAAATTCTAAAGATTCGGACACCAAAAAATATTAACATGATTGCCCTAATACTGGAAGTTTTATTTTACATTGCAGCAATGCATCAAAATAATGCAGATGAAAGGAATGACAAACAGTGTAGACCCTGATCAGACTGCTCCTTTTCGGAGCAGTCTGATCTGGGTCTGCACTGTTTGCTCAGGCCTATTTTCCCAATATTTAGAATTTTTACAGTATAATAGAAGCAAGTAGGTACCCTGGGGAGGAATGAGTAAATTAAATTGTTTCCGCAAGATGGAGGTATTTTATTAGCAAGCCTTGATTTTTTTTCTTCATTTTGTTGGGAAAGCAGTTGCCTATTTGAAACATCTTTTTTTCTTTTCTTTTTTTGCATAGAATACAGTCAAACCTGTCCTAAAAGATCACCTCCGTTAAAGACAGGACTTCTCTGCCGGGGGTCTGGTTCCCAGCACATAAAAATGATACCTGTATAGGTAAAGGTGTGAAAATTTAGTCAACCAATCAGTGGACCAGAATTAACAGTTATGATGATTTTATTGGCTGATTGGAGGTGTTGACACTGTGAGATCAAGAGCCAGAATGACACTGTGGAAGTTAATCCTCCTTATATAGTCCCATCCCTGTCTTTAAGCAGAAACTGGTCTTAAGAGGCCAAAATTTCATATTCCGAAGTTGCACTTTCAGTATAAATTGACCTGTATTAAAGATTTACTCCCTTTATAATAATAGCAAAAATGATTTGATGAAATATTTCATGCAATACCTCCGACATGGTCTAACTATACATTTTGAATTAGAGTTTAGATAATAATATTTGATAAAAATGACTTTAAACAAAAAATAAGATAAATTAGTATACAGTCGCGGACTGCGGTTGAAATTGCATTATTTGACAAAAATAATTTATTCATACGTCACAATCACGTGCACGAATAAGAAACATACCTCTACCTGATCACATGACACACGTGGTCAAAATCGATATTCTTACAGGCCGTGAGGAAATAGGTAATTTGCATTTTAATTTGAAGATTATTTTTCATTCACCATTTATCGAATAAGCATGCGTTTTCTTAAAACTTGTACGGTTAATTATGAGACTATTACATATTGCCTAACGAAATTTTGTTAAAATATTTGTTTCTGAAAACATGAAATGAACGAGGGCGACAATCTTTAAGCAAGCAGCTTTTGCTATTCAATGGTTTGTCTGTAATCAATGTTTGGCAATTTGAATGCCATACCTTAACTGAGGCTCTGGCTGAGTTATACAAGGACATGATCTCAGAACAGCAAATGGTCCACAGTGAGAAAGAGATTGGGGTTGTTGTTTGGATGAGGGCTTGGTTTGTGTGCATGTGTTCAGGGGGTGGGTTGGAGGAGTGGGGGAGGTGTTAGGATGTTTTTGTTACATATTAGGAAAAGTTATTTCAAAACTGTCATCAAATACTTTACTTTTTTGGAACAGGATCCAATTTTAATTGTACAGTCAATCCTGTGTTAAGCAAGCACCCACAGGAAAGGTGAATACTGACTGCATAATTAGACAGGTTCTTGCTTACTAAAGGCTGATTTCTACTTATTGCCTTTAATGGGACCTGAAAAACTGGCCTTTGCTTAATAGACGTGGCCTTAATGACAAGTTTGACAGTATAAAATCTTTCTAAATGCTATTCTATATGGAAACAGTGTCTTAGACAATAATGTGTTATGCTCTTAAGACCTATTGGACAAAAACATCATCAGACACAATGGAAATCCCAAGACACCTGGCTATCAATTACCACTGAATAAGTCTTGAAACAATGACAATTCTTGGCTGAGATTTCGATCTATATTTCTTCCATTTACAAAGCAAATATCATTGTGCAAAACAGAGATAGGGAGTTTTAAATCTTACAAACGAATCAATTTCTTCTGCAAATAACTTGACAATTGAATCATTAGGACAAATTCACCGGAGAATTTTATTATTTCACTTTATAACCACTGCAATCCATTAATCCCATTACATTTCCACTTGAATTCTGTTTGATTGTGCCATCAATCAATCTATAAGCTAAATTCATGTGATTAGAACCATTAAATGTGGTAACACAATATTTATAGAAGGTTTATTGGTCTATACTTAAATGTGGATTGGTTCCGATTTATTGTCAGAACTTTCCAGGAAATGTCAATACAAAATACATAGTTTGGGGATACAGTATTCACCTCAAACATATGGAGGTGAGTCAGTTCCAATTCATTGTATGAGCTTTCACAGAAATGCCAATACACACTACAGGGTTGTGGGTTACCATACTAGGGATTTTGCTAAGGACTGAATGACTGGTGGTCTACAGGACCAACTTATCAACAATTTAACTGGTCCTCCCCATGTTTTGGCTATTATTTGTTATCATGTGTTTTCTTTAATTTCAAAATCTGTTGGTCTGCAGGACCAGCTATCAAAGACATCAACTGGTCATGCCCAAAAATCACTGGTCCAGGACCAATGGACTTATGGTTAATAAAACCCCTGCAACGGTGATTTAAATGCATGTGTAAAATAGTGTAGACCTAGATCAGACAGACTCCTTCTGTGCAAACAGTGTATACCTAGATCAGACTGCTAGGAGCAGTCTAATCATGGTCTGCACTGTTTGCAGTTTTAGAAAAATATCCCAGATCAGAATGAATTAAAGTTTTATGGCCCTTTCAAAAGCATTTGTCATATCATGCAGAAAGTGAAAAGATTTCCGCCTTTAGTGGGAGTCAAACCTGGACCACTAGCTGAGGCAATGCTTTTTGACCTCCTGTGACCTTGAAAATGGGATCAAGGTCACCAAAATCTAATCAGTTCTTTGCCATCTCCCAGTGATATATCTGTTCTAGTTTGGTAAAAATTCATCCATTCCTCTAGGTGATATGGTGCAGACAAGCCATTTTTCATCACTCTTTGACCTCTTGTGACCTTGAAAATAAAATGAAGGTCACCAAAACCTAATCAGTTTTTCCCTTCACCCAGTGATGTATCTGTGCAAGTTTGGTCAAAAATCCATTCATCCTTTCAGGAAATTAAGTGCAGACAAGAGGCTACACAGAAGCAGACAGATCCACATCAAAAACAATATGTCCCTCCCCCTCCCCCTACCCCACCCCATGGTCAAAGGACATAAATCAGTAACTTTATATGCATTAAAACGAATAGGCAACTAAGGTATATGAAACCCTTTACAAGAAGTGATGCGTTTTGATGAGAAGCAGCACTTATCAGAGAAAATTTGCCATTGCGGCTGTGCTGCAAATGAAACCAGTTTGACTGAACTTTAAATAAATTTGCTGAAATAATGCCATAAAACTTCAGTTATTGCAAAAAGTCTAAAAGACATCTCAGACAGTCAAGTCATGCAAAAACACCCTTTTGCCATCTCTAAAGTGCATGCATCAAATTACCATGTGCATTTTTTAAGTCTGGTCATAGGCTTCAGAGTAGCATAGACAACCAATGGGCTTTCATATGATCTATACAATGAATTGCATATGCAATGACTGAACTGTGCATATGCACACAGGTTGAGAAATTTCAAATGGTAGTAGTCAGATTATGGAATGAATGTGATTCATATAACGAAATATAATATCAGAAGAGTTTCTGATGACATGCGGAGCTGCAGGTAAGATGAGTGTTTGATGAATATTCAAAGATAATTTTGTTAAAAAATATGGGTACATCTCCATGGTTTTGCATCATTTTTACAAAGGAAGACAAATACAGTGACTTCCTTTTTGCCTTCTTTGGCAGTTAAGCCATTCCAAAATGGAGACTTCCTTTAAGAGTCATCTCTTAAAGGCAAGAATTTGCTCCTAGAGGAGCAAATTCTTTCCTTTTAGATGTGACTTCAATTAATAAAGAAGGCAAAAATGAAAATGGCAGAGTTGCTTTCCCAGGCAGTGTACCCATTCACCTTAACTAAGGACCTAATTGACAATATAGTTAGAGGAAATTTTAATAACCAGTCTATGACCTCTAAACCCCATGTCAAATGCTGGAAATATTGTTACTGAGAGTATCAAGAATTCTGTAGAAAGCGTTGTCTCACCTGTTTGCGCATTGTTACAAAACCCAGCTAAACATGAAACTTGACAAAAGTTTACATCTTCAATGCTGCGCAGGGCTCGAAAATTCTTAAAATTTTCACTTGTCCAACATGAATGTGGCCATGCAGATTTTAGTAAATTTCAAGAGGATCAGCGAAAATTTTTACTCAAGCAAGAGGCACTCACCATGGCGAAGGGACCACTAGATTTTTCCAGCCCTGCTGGGGACATCAGAAAAGAAAAACATATGTCTGGTCTCTGCTATTCACAGGTGACACAACAAAATGCTTGAGACAATACATTACCTTGCAAGCACAGGGGTCACAGGACACGGCCCTTTCTTTGACTGGACTTGCTGGGTTGTCTTGTTTGCCCATATGTCATAGCGACACAGCTCTGATCCTGACTGTTGGATGAAAAACTGAACGTCCTTTAACGTGTCCAACTGGTATTCAGGACACTTGTTAACACAAAGACTTAGGGATGTGAAAGGTGACTGGACGTCCATGAAGAACACATATCTGAGGAATACAACAAAGGCTAGTAAAGAAGTTATCGGGAAAACTATTACCTTAACCCTTTTTTGACTAGTGGACGTCCATCTTTTATCATCAGAATGAGTCAAATTCCAGTCTTAGGAGTTTCTGGTAGCAGTTTGTATTTTTATTGTATTTTGATCAGAAATTCCTGAAAGCAACCAGTGCAGACCCTGATCAGATACTGTGTTTGTGGCATCTGAACAGGGTCTCCACTGTTTGCATATGTCCCCAAATGGGTTTCTAGTCTTGAAAGGGTTAAAGCGTGTAAATGACTACCAGTTTGCTTCTTTGGATGATGAAGCCCTTCTAAAGGGTCTACTCTGAAAGGAAAGAATTTGCTCCTCTGGGAGCAAATTCTTTCCTTCAAGAGTTGACCCCTAGTGAGAAGGGAGGAAACAATTAAAATGGCAGAGTCTTTCCCTGAAAAGGGACCCATTTACTTTAAAGCAATAAAGAAGTGAACAAGAGGGCCATAATGGCCCTGGATCACTCACCTGAGTATCCTGTGAACTTAACCTCAGAGACATCCATACGTATAACAGAGTTTCACAAAGATTCAATGGAAAATGAATCCTTTAATGTGTACCTAAGGTTTTTCTAAGATTTAACCTAATGTCATAGTTTTTGACCCCACATGAACCAGTTTCAAACCTGGTCTAGATTTCTTGGACATAAACATTCTGACAAAGTTTCATGAATACCGAATCAAATCTGTGCCCTCTAGAGTGTACACAATGTTTTTATAAGGTTTGACCTTGTGACCTAGTTTTTGACCCAACGTGACCCAAATGCATCCTTGGTCTAGATTTGTTTGAGATAAACATCTTGACAAAGTTTCATGAAGACTGAAACATAACTGCCCTCTAGAGCGTTCACATGGTTTTTCTAAGATCTGACCTAGTGACCTAGTTTTTTGACCTTACATGGCCCAGTTTCAAATTTGGTCTAGATTTCATAAAGATAAACATCCTGACAGTTTAATGAAGATTGGATCATAACTGTGCCATCTAGAGTGTACACAAGGTTTGTCTAAGATTTGACCTAGAGACCTAGTTTTTGACCCCACATGACTTAGTTTCAAATTTGGCCTAGATTTTATAAGGATAAACATTCTGACAAAGTTTCATAAAGACATGATCATTACTATGCCCTCTAGAGTGTACACAAAGTTTTTCTAAGATTTGACCTAGTGACCTACTTTCTGACCCCACATGACCCAATTTCAAAGTTGGTCTAGATTTCATTAAGATAAACATTCTGACAAAGTTTCATGATGATTGGATTAAAACTGTGCTCTCTGTGTCATTCTAAGATTTATTTCTATTTTTAGCTCTGGCGGCCATTTTGTTCAGCGGAGTGGAACCGTTTTAGCAATATTGTTCAGGGCCATAAGTCAAACATTTCTGTGGCTTCCGAGGAGATGTCATTTAAAGGTTTTTCTATTTTTAGCTCTGGCGGCCATTTTGTTCAGTGGAGCTGAACCATTTTAGCAATTTTCCTTCAAAGCTATAAAAGAAACATTTGTGTGAAATTATTTTGAAACAGGCTTACTGGTCTAGGAGAAGATGTCATTTGAAGAAATTGTTGACAACAGATGGAGGGACAGACGGACAACGGACAAGTATCTATGACAATAGCTCACCTTTAGCACTTCGTGCTCAGGTGAGCTAAAAATCAGCAGAATTGGAAACAACTTTACATAAACATATACAAGAACTCAGCTAAACGCAGTGTCAATTTTACTTAGGTTGAGACAGCTGGTTGTAAAATAACTTTGAAAACTGTTTGTCTTATATGTCTGGCTGATATAGGCACCATGGCTAAAATGCAATGATCATTATTTCATAAAATTTTCAACTAACTTACTACATTAAAATTGTAACAAAATCGTTAAATTGGTCATGTTACTACACCACAGTTTACTTACGGTCTTCCTTTCATATTCATGCCCGACAGCGAGACGTTTTCAATCTCTCTGCCGGTATTATCGCTATCACAAGTATTCCCATAGCTGTCGTACCCAAACACTAGGCGGAATGCATCACCATGGATAATACTGAACACTGCAATACAGATCTGAAGAGAAGAAAGAAATTAACACACCATTTTTATTTGGTTATAAATTCCCTCCACAAAACAACCCCCTAGATCTGTCTTGTAAGATGGTTCTAGGTCTTAGGTTTTTTTGGAGTTGAAAAACCCATCTTATAGCAGAACACAAGACTATGGACATTCAGGACCCAGTTTTTCAAAACTGACGTCATTAGTTAATGAGACGTTAAATTTCGAACATAATATACATAAAAATTACTACCATTTTAGTTGATTTTTTATTCATGTGGTATTTGGATGCATGGAAACATCTAGCTCACCCACGAATCATCACAGTTAAAACATACAAATCAAGAAAAATAACATAATGTATTAATCCCATTAAATGCCCCTGCTCTAATAAATGCCCCTACTTCTTTTCCGAAACTAATAATATATATCCTTGCATAAATTCCTGTTTACTTCTCTAGATGAGGTAGCTCTCTGAAATGGAGTCTACTATTATAGGAAAGAATTTGCTCCTATAGGAGCAAACTCTTTCCTTAACAGACGACACCACTATTACTGAGAAGGGAGGCAAAAAACAGTAGATTTACTTCTTCTGAAAGTAGAGCTCTAGATAAGAGGGCGTATTTGGTGATAACTAGGGATAATTTTTGTTAATTCTGCATAAAACCATATGTTGTGACCCCTCATCTGAACCGTCTCGACGAGACGGTTCAGATGAGGGGTCATAACATATGGTTTCGATGAGAAATAAGAAAAATTATCCTTAATTATCATCAAATATGCCGTCTTATCTAGAGCTCTGTGAGAAGGGAGGCAAAAAACAGTAGATTTACTTCTTCTGAAAGTATACCCATTCACCACACTGATCAGGGGCCGTATTTATAAAACGACTTAAGTGGTTGCTATGCTGTTGCTAAGGCTAGATTTCTATGTTGGAGATTCCCTACAACTATGAAATTTGCTCTGGAGGAACAGTCTGAAAAAGACTGTTCCTCCAGAGCAAATTTCATAGTTGTAGGGAATCTCCTTCATAGCAAGTTAACCTTAGCAACAGCATAGCAACCACTTAAGTCGTTTTATAAATATGGCCCCAGTTTATCAGAGGTAATTTGGTAGTGGCTGATTTACTAAAAAAAAAGCCCCCTTTCGTAAAAAGCAATTCCACCTCCTCCCCCCCCCCCCCCCCCACCCCCTATGGTATGATGAAATATAGATGCAGATCAGCAGAAACCGAGACACTGGAACTTTGAAGCATAAGAAACCCATTAACTGAACCCCGACAAAAGTGCTGTTCTTCTGTCTTATTTCATTCAAATGTGGTGTCTAATACTACTAGCTTGCCTCTCTGCGCATTGTTGCGAAAATGAGCTACACCAGAAAATGTTTATGCCGCAGCAGCCACTGCCGCTGTCCCCAGAAAAGTAATACCTACGTCTAGCTTCTGCTAGTTGCAGATAAAACGTGAGATCTTAAGAAAACCAGACTAATATCAATCACCACTCCAATAATTTGTTACTTATCCTGAGAGACAGATCTCATCTAATGAGCCGAAGTGATCAATTGCCGTCAATTTTCAAACACAATTTGCAGCAAATGACACCAATTTCATCAAATCTTCTCCAATCAATGTGAGAAATGTACATCTGAGATCTGACATGTCAATTAAGAGAAAGGAAATTTACAGGAAATTAACATCCTAAGACTCAGTTCTTAGAAAGTGCTAGAAACAAAACTGTTTACTTTGATAAAACTCTTGGATATGTCAGCATGAAATATGCAAATTAGTGTGTTATAATTACCATCCTTAGAATACTGAAGAAAGCTCTCTCTTCATGCAATATGCAAATTAGCTTCTTTCCATGTCTAGATGAGATATGCCAAATCTATGACAAATATTCAGAAATCTCAAACATTTCTGTAATGCACAAGATGTTTGGTATGATTCCCTCAATTATTATAATAAACTTGTCTCATTTTAAAGACAGACCCCAGATATGAAAGCTCCATCTTTGAATCCGGACAAGTCCATTGTCTTATAAGGGAATGTTTTGTATACCATACATGTATATTATTTATTATAAGATGGGGGTATTCCTCCCCAAAACAATGCCCAAAATCTAAATCTGTTTTACAAACCAATGCTCAAAATCTAGATGTCTTACAAGACAGATCTAGATTTTGGGCACTGGTTTGGAAGAGATAAACTATTTTACAGCAGAAGTACATGAAGCTTATTTTTATTTTTTATTAGATATTTGGGGTCATTTTGGAGGGGAAAACACAGCTTACAGCCAAATAAATGCAGGAAATGTTTGCATATAATATACACCCTGATTAAACAACCCCAGGAAAACCAAGTTAGCCCTTTAATATGACCCACAACAGCACTAATCCAGCCCATGTGGGTCTGATCTTGGTCTACACTCATTGTTGAACACTTGTACCATTGTTGAGGACTATTACTGTTAAGGTAATGAAACTTCTTACCATCCCCACCCAGAAGAGGAAAAAGATAATCAATGCAAAAATATCTGTACATCCTCGGTTCTTCACTGGGTTTGTCAGATCTGTCTTCTCTTCATCTGCGTCCTAGAAATAGAATCACGAGCTATTACCGAATATCTTCAGTAATAAGATGGAGGGTTTTCCCTTCAAAAACAATTCCAAAAATCTAGATCCATCTTGTAAGATGGATCTAGATTTCTGGGATTATTTTTGAAGAGAAAATACTCATTTTATAGCTGAACTACATAGGAGGATTTATATATCTGCAGTAATCTAGAAGGTAAAATCCCATCTTCTAATGCACTTACGTAGGCAACGCGACGTCTGATTGGATAATGTCAAAATTTTGCGACAGTATATCCTGTGATATACTGTTGGAAACCTGACATCAATATGTAATGTTCAGTTGCTATATTGACTTATTGATTTTTTGCTTTATGTCCTCAGTAAACAGCTAAGGTCATGTCGGGACGGTCAGTTAACCTAACCACACTATTCCTGGGCAGGATTAGACCTCCTAAGCGGTTAACCAGTACTAAGTGCACATACTTTCGCCAGTAACTGACAACTGCCCTTCTTGAATCAGCAGAAGGAGAAACAAAAGTATGTGGCCAGGCCAGGTATCGAACCCAGGACCTCTGACTTATGAGTCAGGTGCCCTACCGATTGCGCTACGCGGCCCCCCGCTTAAATGCTGCTTCTCATTGGCTGACATCTGGTTTTACGTCACTGAAAGCATTTGCTAGGGGTGCAAAGTAGCATCCTTTTAGAGGAGAACAGGTGAAAAGTGCATTTGAATGGGGATAACTGTATTGAAAATTGTCGTTTGAGGAGGTAAATCGTCGGTTTTATAGTCACAAATTCCGTTTTATGGCTCCACTGGCACACTGTCGTAAAAACAGAATTCACGACCATAAAACCGACGTTTTACCTCCCCAAATGACAATTTTTAGTATAGTTATCCCCTAACTATTGCGGAATAAATATGCTAGGATTCTCAGGATGTGGCTTATATAGTGTTATACAGGATTTCTAAGGACTGTGACTGTATAGTCATGTCTAGTCTACAATAGACAGTCACAGTCCTGAGAAATCCAGAATAGTATTAAAAAGAATTTCTCAGGACATGTCCCATACTGTGTACAATGATATCAGGATTTTGATTGATTGATTTATTGCTTAACGTCCACAGTAAACTGCTATGGTCATGTCTGGACGGTCGGTTAACCTAACCGCACTATTCCTGGGCAGGCTTAGACCTCCTAAGCAGTTAACAAGTTCTAAGTGCACATACTTTCGCCAGTCTTAGACCTCCTAAGCGGTTAACCAGTTCTAAGTGCACATACTTTCGCCAGTAACTGACAACTGCCCTTCTTGAATCAGCAGAAGGAGAAACGAAAGTATGTGGCCAGACCGGGTTTCGAACCCAGGACCTCTGACTTATGAGTCAGGTGCCCTACCAATTGTGCTACGCGGCCCGGCTGATATCAGGATGTTACTCATATTGTGTTAGGGGGAAGCAACTCTTACCTTTTCATTCTTGCCTCTCATCTCAAAGGGGTCAACTGTTAAAGGAAAGAATTTGCTCCTGTAGGAGCAAATTCTTTCCTTCAAGAGTAGACCCCTTTTTTCAAGGGCTTCACTGTCCAGGAAGCAAACAGGAAGTCACAAAAATTGTTCCCCTTTATAAAATGGTAGAAAAACAATTACACATGAAGAATTCATTTTATCCTACTTTTCAAACAGACAGTCTTATTAATGCTTTTTAAGAATCTAAATGTTTTGGATTTTTCAATTAAGATTATTTAGTGATAGCAGACCAAGATAAAAACTGAAATTTTATGAAAATAAATATGATATTTTGCTCTGTGGCATTTATTCTTACTTAAACAAATTGCAAAAGACATTTGAAAATTAATTTTGAGATTGAAATACCTTCTTATTCTAATGATTGTTTAGTGTGATTCTACAAATTCATATATTCAGAGCTCCAGATAAGAAGGGGTAACAGGGATAATTCAGAGATAATTTTTCTTATTTCTCAATGGAAACATACATTATGACCCCTCATTAGAACCGTCTCAGTCATAATGTATGTTTTAATGGAAAAATAAGGAAAATTATCCCTAAACTATCCCTGTTACCCCTTCTTATCTGGAGCTATGAGTAATGTGGCTTAATATTTGTATCAAGTGGTGAACTGTCTGGCTGATGGAATGTCAACCTCTTTGTGCTTTTTTTCTTCTTTTTTTCGGCTTTAGCCGTATAAACTTACTATTGACCTACATTTTAAGTATTTCATTGGCCAATATAAATACACCCGGGGTTTTGATGTAAGTAGCTTACTTTCGCTTTCTCTTTCTACTTTCAGTTTCAATCAACTGTTGGCCTATAAACCATGTCGCGATGAATCTAGATATTTCAGTCCAAATCGTTTTTAGCCAAAGAACATTTCGCCTGTTATGTCGCTCATGTAAAATATGAAACCAAGACACAGAAATCGAAGACAAAATTAAGAAATTGTTGCTGGCTTAGTTGTTGATGTTGTGTTGGAACTGGGACACTTTTAAGGTTATATGTGAGGAGGTCAGCCAACCGAACCTCATTGTTATGTGCAACACATACAAACCCCAATCAAAATTCAACAGCATTTCCGAAATTGAAACATTTACAAGTATGCATATCAGCATGCACATCCGTACAATCTGATCAGCACAATCGATATCTTACATGTACATGACTGATACATATTACAATACACACTTCTATTTAATCTAAGCCGATTATCTTTTTGTTTTTTTTTAAAGATATTTCTTGTTTCATCTGAGTATACTTTCTGTACACTGAGACTATACACAGCTAAAGAACACAGTATCCGAACTACATGTACAATCTCTTCCAGTTTTCATAGCGTTGAATCTAGAGTACAAACATTCGCTTATAACCAGTAGTCGGAAATCATTATGTTTTGAGATTTTATCCGGAATCTGCTGCGTCATTTATAGCTATTCAGCTTCGAAAATGTAAAGAGGTATGTTTAATATAATTTGCTCTTCGGTCTTTTACTTTATTACCCTGTACAATGTCGTGTATGGGTGGGTAGTAATTGGTACAGTATTCAAATCACCCTTGGCATGATTCTTAAACCATTTTGAGCATTTTCTTACATGTTTTATAAAAAATCTTTAGAATAAACGGAAGGCGTTATCAATCTACAGTTTGTTAGTTTTGATAAAAAAATGATAGCTAAGTTTTGCACGACACAATCTCGTGTTAAATTAAGCTTTTTGGGGGAAAAAATCTGCGACGGCAAGGAGTTTTTCATTTTACAGGGCAATAAAGTACAAGAATTCCAGGGAATGCTATGTCGCACCTGCATTGCACTTCCACAGTAGTAAAGACTATAATTAAAAAGAACTTGTATGAGAAATGGACAAAAATGATAGGGTCAACACAATTTTGGATGTAAAATTTTACTAAGTCAGAATAGCATAAAATATAGGTCAAGGGTAGGAATAATTGCAACATCCCTCATGAACATTCCAAAGAGAAACTTTACGCCAGGTGTGATGACTACAGGTATCATATTTCAAGATAAAAGGACTAAAATGCTAGGGCCAACACAATTTTGGGTGTAAAATTTTGCAAAGTCAGCAAAGCATGTAATATATGTCGAAAGTAAATTAATTGCAACAGCACTCAAGAACATTCTAAGAAAAAACTTGATGCCAGGTTAGGTGATTCTAGGTATCATAGTTTGTGAGAAATGGACTTAAACACTAGCATCATCATAATTTTGAATGAAAAATTTACGAAGTCAGCAGAGCAAGAAATATAGGTCATGGTATAAATAAGAGCAACAGCCCTCGAGAACATTCTCAGAAGAAGCTTTATACCAGGTTTGATGATTGTAGTTATCATAGTTTGCGAGAAATAGACTTAAACGCTAGGGTCGACATAGATGTTGGTGGTCAGTTTTACGAAGTCAGCAGAGCATGAAATATAGGTCAAGGGTAAAAATAAGAGCAACAGTCCTCAAGAACATTCTTAGAAGAAGCTTTATGCCAGGTTTGATGATTGTAGGTATCATAGTTTGCGAGAAATGTTCTTAAACACTAGGGCCGACGCTAGGGTCGACGTAATTGTTGATGGACAGTTTTACAAAGTAATCAGAGCATGAAATATAGGTCAAGGGTAAAAATAAGAGCAACAGCCCTCGAGAACATTCTAAGAAGAAGCTTTATGCCAGGTTTGACGATTGTAGGTATTATAGTTTGCGAGAAATGGACTTAACACTAGGGTCGACGCTAGGGTCGACGTAATTGTTGACGGACGGACGTACGGACGGACGGACGGACGTACGGACGAACGGAATGACTGACGGACGGACGGAAAAGTGAACTCCTATATTGCACCTTGCTAAAGCAGGTGCGACAAAAAGACCGAAGAGAAAATTATATTAAACTTACCTCTTTACATTTTCGAAGCTGAATAACTATAAATGACGCAGTAGATTCCGGATAAAAACTCAAAATATAATGATTTCCGGCTACTGGTTATAAGCGAATTTTGTCCTCTCGATTCAACGCTATGAAAACCGTGAGATGGTACAGTGCGTTCGGATACTGTGAAGAAAATAACTCTGTCCTGGAGAAATTTATCCCCAACCCTCACCTTTCGGGACTGGCCATATAGGAAAGAATTTCTGTTGAAGAGAGCAAGTTTTTTTTTTCAAACTGTAAGATCCCTATATACGAGGTGCATACACACCATATTAATCCTAATAAATGTCCCTGCTCTAATAAAAGCCCCCTGCTTCTTTTTCAAAAATTATAATGTTATACTGACTTGCAAACCTCCATGTTTTCCATCAGTTTAACATAGGAGAACAATATGAATTCCTGTTTGCTTCTCAGGAAGACGTTCTCTTGATTCAGTGGAATTATTGTACATTCTAATGCACTTATGTATGTAACGCAATGTCTGACTGGATAAGGTCATAAATTTGCAAAAGTATATCCTGCGATAGACTGTCGGAAACCTGACATCATTACGTAACGTCAGTTCTCATTGGCTGACGTCTGGTGTTATGTCGCTTAAAGTGTTTGCTATGAATGCAATGAAAGGTGAAAATGTGAAAAGTGCATTAGAATGGGGATAACTGTATTGAAAATTGTCATTTGGGGAAATAAATCATCGGTTTTATGGTCACAATTTGAGTTTTACAGCTCCGCTTGCGCTTCGCCGTAATACATATTTTCCGACCATAAAACCGACGATTTACCTCCCCAAATGACAATTTTGACAACAGTTATCCCCTAAGTGACTGGTGAAATATAATAGTTACACATTGTCGACAAAAATTCCTAATTTTATCAGGAAAACACTTTAAGTCACAGATCCCAGATCTCAGTCCCAGATCTAATTAATCATTGTCAGTTCTCTCCCATTACCGACTCCAAATGACCTATATATCTGTTAATGGATAGTACATCACAACATCTCATTCTTTTAGGAAGAAACTCCCCAGAAGATGACAATTCCACACTGCAAGTCATTTGTTTTGTCTTATATTGCACAGTCAGCAATGCCGTAATGACCCTCAATATCTGGGTAGATGTATACACAAGCAAACAGTGTAGACCCTGATCAGACTGCTCCTTGAGGAGCAGTCTGATCTTGGTCTGCAGTGTTTGCCATTCTGAAAGCATTCTTTTGCATGAAATATCTCAAAATGGTAAAATATTTTTTTTCATTTTTTCGAATAATTATGGTATTTCGTCAGGGTGTCTTAATAATTAGGATAATTTTGGCTTTGCAGGTAATTATTTTAACACAAGATGTACACCTGTTCAAGACAATTGAGCTGTCTCAAAAGAAAACGGTACCTAATGGCATTTCAAATAACAAAGACTTGTTGAACAATTAATCATACAAGCATATCTGCACAGTTTGACCTGTAATGGCTGTTTACTTTATGGCTGTTTACTTTATGAATGTCCCTCCTTCCATTGCTGGGTCAATCAAGGAGGACTGTGATCAGAGTGCATGTATGAACCACATGTTTAACCACTCTTAACAACTTTTGATGTGGCTATGGTGAAAACCTTAATGCATGAAGCCTTATAACAAATGCCTGTTATATGCCTGTTCCCAGTATACCGTAATCAATCTTTTAAGTGCACTTATTTTTTTCAAAACTGCTGCAAATACTTGCAATCTTTCTTCCTATAAAGTGCTGCACATATTTCAGACAACTATTATGTATGAAAGGAAACAGAATTTAATGGTTAAACATCACAGAAAAGCTGCTGTAACTGTCATAGAAGAATGGAGAAGTTTGCAAATGAAGCCTGATATATGCTTTAGCATTTCAGCTCTTGTCTCGGAAATGACCATGATATGATGCGTGCTTACTGGAACATGTGCGATAATTAGTTTGAATACAGTACTGCCAACTTGTGGGTGTTCTTGTTTGCAAATTCTGCTGGAAGAAATAATGTTGATTCCATAAAATGGTTACTTTTTGATCAATAAAACAATAAATATTCATAAAGCAAAACCTTCTGCCAATTCCATTTAAAGGTTATGATACATACTGGTGCCAAAATAAGCTACCATCTGATATAGATTCTATTCTGCACTTAAACCTCACCAGTGAGACAGACATCTACTGTATTAATCCTATTAAACGCCCCAGGGGTGTTGCATTTTATGAAAGGGGGCTTTAGTTACAGCCATAATAGAATTAAATCAGCCACTGTAAAACTACTTCTAATAAATAGAATTAAGGTAAAAAGATATACTTTAAGATGAACAGTTCTACTATATTCCTTTTTTTACCTCCCTTCTAAGAAGAGGTCTGCTCTTAAGGGATAAAATTTGCTCCTTCAGGAGCAAATTCTTTCCTTGAAGACTGGACTCCATTTGGAAGAGCTATGTCCTCCAGAGAAGCAAATAGGAATTCATGTTCTTCCCCTTTGTGAAACTGATGGAAAACACAGAGATTTGCATGTCAATATAATGTTAGTTTTGGAAAAGAGGCAGGGGGTGTTTATTAGGGCAGGGACAGTCACTGTTTATTAAGATTAACATGGTATCTCCTCCTATGTTAAAATAACAGCTAGAATGTATCATTTATAAACAAGGTTAATAATTTATTAATTTGTAATAGATATGCGAGAGATTATCTTTCTCCTACAGGAATATTTAGCATCTCTACATTATAAACAGTTAGAAAACTCCATCACTAAGGCTCTGTGCCTCAAAGAAATTCTTCGAGGCACTGAGCCTTATGACAGAGTTTTCAGAATTTCAGCAGAGCCATAGATAGATAATGAGAGTATCTGAGAATATGTTTGGGATATTTTTAGTTATTTCTCGATAACAAAAAAAGCACCTTAATTGGGCTCCATATGAACCATCCATCTTAGTATATGTAGACATACATTGTGACCCTTTATTAGAACCGTCTCACTGAGACGGTTCTAATGAGGGGTCACAACATATGTGTTTTTATGGAGAAATAACAAATTATCTCAAAATTATCATCAAACACCCACCCTTATCCAGACACAGATACGTGGATTACTGCATAAAGGTTACATTAAACAAATTTATCTCGACAAATGTAGTAAATCTGTAGTCAATGTCATCATTGAGATCTGGTAGGTCCTTTTTAGACTCAGGAACTGCCCACCAAAAATGGCCAATTATCAACAAGCTGTGTTTAAAATGCTGTTAGACTAAGTCAAGTTTTTTGGCTTATCTGCAAACGTAAGATATATTTCTACATTGCAAACAGCAATTTGTCAATGAATTATAACTGTCAGTTATGTTGTTTAGTTGCTTTACGTCCATGGTATGGTCATGTTGGGATGGTCAGTTAACCTAACCAGACTATTCCTGGGCAGGCTTAGACCTCCTAAGAGGTTAACCAGTACTAAGGGCACATACTTTAGCAAGTAACTGACAACTGCCTTTTGTGAATCAATCAGTTAAAACACAAAGTTCCTCCCTTTGACAAATGGGCTTTATACATTTATGAAAATGATCAAGGTTTCCTTGCCTTGGTCTCAAGTGAGCAAAGTTTTCTTTTGGTAAAGGAGACTAAGTTTAAATATGAAACACAAAATGAAACAAACATATAGAGAAAAATAACCAAGAAACAGAGTACTTTCCAATGGCTTGTTGAAGATTGCCATTTGGGGTGGAAGTGTGGAGGCTAAAAAAGACATAAATATGCCAGATTTCAAACATGACAGTGAGGCAGACTTTCTGACTTACATTATCTCCACAACATCCACACATTTTCCCCCTCTAATCTGTCTCAGCTTGTGTCACAGCTAGGTTTGTCTGAAAATACACAACAAAATTTGATGCATATGTTATCTAAATACAATGGAGAAAGCATGAATGCAGACCTGCATGGACACAATGGAAGTGTATGGGTATAAGGCCATATTTTTTACCTTTTTTTTTTTTTTTTAAAGAGACAACTTTCTGTTTGCTTCCCTCAGAATTAAACCCTTCCAAAAAGAGTAACTTTAACAGGAAATAATATGCTCTGAGAGCTGCAAGTTCTTCTCAAGAGTTGACAACCATATTTAAGGCAGAAAGACCTGACCTCATACAGACTTGCCCATCACATCAAAAATTTAACAAAGTGGGAGGCCTTGCCAGGACAATGCCAGTCTGGATGCCAATGCCGTCGATATGGTGTGTGCAATTGCACTTTCAATACCTTAAAGTACAGATGAGCTAAAAAATATGAACGGCAGAGCTGCTTAATTGGACAAAGAAGCACCTCCAAATGGGGGCTACTCTTAATGAAAAGAATTTGCTCCTTACAGGAGCAAATTCTTATCTTTCAGAGAAGCCTAAAATGAATTTCAGAGATAAAAGACAAATTGTTCTTGGTTACAATGATTCCCCCTGGAAATGTTCCCATTCACAAGAACAAGAATTCTGTTGAAGGCAATGTCTCGCCTGTCTGCACATATATATAGTCACAAAACAGAGATAAACTAGAAAACTTGATGGTTTACACCCTCAACGCTGCCATCACTACCAGTACCAGAAAAGTACTACCTATATCTTGCTTCTGCTCGTCACAGGCAAGACAATAACTGTTGTTGCTCAATTATTAAACATTCATGACCTTTAAAGGTGGTAACCTAAACATTTCCAAAATAGCAGTCCAAAGAGCGTGCCTTCAAGTATGCTTGTGAACAGTTGACTGTGATCAGCCAGTGCATCTGTACTGACTGATTTAAGATGATTTAAGATGAATGGGTACCTTTTCAGGGGCAGCAAGCCTGTTGTTAAAAATGCTCCTTTTGCGTCCCTAACCTCAACGGGAGTCAACTCAAAGGAAAAGCAATACCTTTCCTTTTTTCACAGGGTATAATCGATTCCGCCAATTTTCGCTTCCTGCAGAGACTGTACATCATATTTGGCTTCTGCCGAGACTGTCCACGAACTCTTGCTTCCTGCTGAGACTTCTGTACATGATAAATGGCTTCCTGCAGAGACTGTCCGCACAATTCTGCTTCCTGCCGAGGCTCTTGGCAGGAAGCAGAGTCACGCGGACAGTCTTGGCAGGAAGCCATTTTTCGGGGACAGTAGTCTCTGCAGGAAGCAAGAGTTCGCAGGCAGTCTCGGTGGAAGCCAAATATGACGGACAGTCTCTGCAGGAAGCAAAAATTGGCGGAATCGATTATACCCTGTGTTTTTGGAAAAGATAATATCATTCAAGAAAGAAAACTGAAGTCACAAAAGTTGTTCTCTTTGCAGACTGTTGATGTGAGCAGGGATTATTCTGATCAGACTGCACTAATATGCCAGTTGATCTGAGTCTTCCCTGTTTGCACATACATGATCTAACATTCATTTTCTTACTTTTGCCGTTAGTTTATCGTCTTTCATCTATTACTTAACAGCTGGTGCATACATGATACTCTAATAGCCTTAATAAGTCTTTAAAAAAAACGAAAAAACAAAAAACAGACCTGGATCTGCTCTACCGCTAGTTTTCGTTTGAATGCAGTTGTTGCAGAGTGGTTGCACTCTGTACAATTTGTAACTTTGCTCATATGAAAGTTCCTAGAATAAACCAGAGTGGGTTTTACAAGAATTACTGTGCATTTTATAAAAGTTCCTAGCATAAGCCAGAGTGGGTTTTACAAAATTTTTCTAGGTTCATCAAGCATTTGCATAGACGTCCTTAGAATTGTCCTATCAGGGCACATTTTTACAGCCAATATTGGCAACTGGGTAGACTCCCATTATGAACAGTAAGTATTCAGTGAAGTTACTGAGATATGTTAGGATTGGTCAAAAGCTATATATATTATATGGCCTCACAGAAGAGACCATATTTCCTTAAATTAAATGATTACTTAAAATGTTAAAGTCTGAATTTGTTATATTATGGTCATGTTAGTCAAGGGGCTACTACTGCTCATAATCCAGATCTGAGATCCCTGGTTCAAGTCCACCCAAGCAGAGCTCTAGATAAGAAGGAGTATTTGGTGATAATTAGGGATAATTTTTGTTAATTCTGCATACAAACATATGTTGTGACCCCTCATTAGAACCGTCTCGACGAGACGGTTCAGATGAGGGGTCACAACATATGGTTTTAATGAGAAATAAAAAAAATTATCCTTAATTATTATCAAATACTCCCTCTTATCTAGGGCTCTGCCCAAGGTAGCCTCTGGATTATTTAATCTCATTCATTCCCACATTATAGTCTTATATAACTGAAATACTGTTGAAAAGATGGTAAACCAAGCATACTGTATACCTTATTTGTTATAATAAATGCCATGGGGTGCTGCAATTGACAAATCCTATAAATGGCATCCTTAAGACAAATAACAAATTTTGAAGGAACAGTCTTAGTTGAATTTAGCCACTAAAATTTTTCAGAGAAAAAAAAAAGTGAGGAAAAGTTTATTTAGAGAGGGAAAGAAGAAATACGATATTTGTCCATCAATCACATAACCTATTTGCAGCCCAAGTTTGTATACTATTATGTTCATCAATCAAATGACTGTCATATAAAATTTATGACAAACAAAATCATACCACAATCCAAATGCACATCACAGCTAAATTCATGATCAGACTTACCATGCAATGAGCATCATAATCCGAATGCAAACCGAAGAGATTATCCTGTGTCACATTCAATTAAAACATAACATCCACGGCCAGACACTTAGGTCTTTTCACTGTCAGATCAATACGTATTGTACCTGCTTGTTTTATCCACGGTGTCACTTGTCTCCAAACAGAGTCTAACACCATACATATCAACACTTAACGATCCCACCACCAATCAATAACCAGTCCAATACGATAAGTATCAGAGACCTGGAACTCTAACTTACGCGCTAATGCTTGAAATCATACATTGGTAAATATTCCGTTCTATGGAATGCTCTATAATGAAGCACACTAACTCGGATTGATATTGGCTCCATATGCTAATGAACGCTATTGTCTGGAAAAATCATTATACCAACATTTAGTTGTTCAGAAAGCTTCCTGCTTGAAGAAACAAACAGAAATTCCTTGCATCTAGCTGATTTTGATGGAGCAACAAAACTGATTTGAATCTTAGATTAATTTGCATTATACCGCAATCAACCCATTTACCACACATGCCCCTATAATCAAAGTGACACACCAAGGCCATTTCCAGAAAAAACTGCACAAGGGCTCACTGCTTTTCCTTTTGAAACTCTCACAAAAACCAGCAGCTTAATTACCATTCATACATTTACCATTACTATTTCAACAGCCAACTCAAGGCTTTCGTTTCATTTCCCCTGCGAAATTTGTTCTAGAACTAACATAAAGTTCTTGAACGTTCAAGAACTTTTGTTGAACCTTTAGAAATGTTCTGGAACTGATAAAACAGTTCTTGAACTGTGGTTCTGGAACCTGAATCGTTCTTGAACACTGGTCCCCTGTGAAATTTGTTCTAGAACTAATATCAAGTTCTTAAACGCTCAAGAACTTTTGTTGAACCTTTAGAACTGTTCTTGAATTGATAAAACAAGTGTTCTTGAATTGTGGTTCTGGAACCAGAATTGTTCTTGAATTCTGGTTCTAAAACTACAGTATGAGATCTGTTAGAGCATTTA
The DNA here is from genome assembly GCA_963989385.1 of Ctena decussata. NCBI lineage: Eukaryota > Metazoa > Mollusca > Bivalvia > Lucinida > Lucinidae > Ctena > Ctena decussata. Next base: position 70,436,811 of record OZ022501.1, on the reverse strand, counting down.
TTCTAGAACTAAACCAGTTCTTAAACTGATTTGCAAGTTCTAGAACTGTTAGCCAGCATTAGTTGTCACAAAGTCACAAAAGTGAAAGAACAAAAATTCTAGAACTACCACAGTTCTTGAACTGACTTGTGGGTTGTAGAACTATACTAGAACTGAAGTTAAAGTAGCCTCCCTTTAAATCTATGTAAAAAATTCTAGTTATTTGAATTAATTACTTTCAAACAATTATTTATTCAAAATATCTAAGTAGACAAGAAAACAATAAACACCATCTAGGTTTCCACCTATACAGAACTTACAATTTGGCAATTTTGAATATAATTTGACAACAACACATTGAACACCAATTAGTTATGATTTTTCAGAATGTTATAAACAGAATACAACAGGAAACTATCAAAACTTTTTATGGGATCTGCTTGAGAAGCAGAGGGCCTAGAGACATTCTGTTCATCATTATAGTTGGACACTTTTGGCATTGTATGTCCTAAAATATAAATGGCATGTGAACTGGATATGAATTCAGTTTGGTTGGATTGCTTAGACCCCTGTGAGGAATTTAAGAAATCATTGTAGAACAGTTTTTGAACTAGTTCTAGAATCGTTCTTGAACTTTAAATGGCCGTTCTAGAATTTGAAGTTCAAGAACTACTTCAAGAACTTCAGAAAAATTGTTCTAGAACAAGTTCTTGAAGTAGTTCTTGAACTTCAAGTTCTAGAACGGCCATTTAATGTTCAAGAACAATTCTAGAACTAGTTCAAGAACTGTTCTAGAATGATTTCTTGAATTCCTCACAGGGGCTACTACAGGGATATTTGACTAACAGGAGCGCAGTAGCCCACAGCACCTAAATTTTGGGCTGGGCCCGACATTTTGGAGAAAATGCCCATACCCCTCCCCGCCTAATATTAAATTTTGAATTTTGGCAATGTGGGCCCCCAAGTCAAAATTGTTAGTCTTTATCCCTGTACTAGCCCTTGAAAAGTATAAACACACAGTATTTCCAGTCCTATTCCAAGTTGTCTCTTTCCAGTCACACTGCATTGAATGTTCTCAGTCTGTGGTTAATTAGATACATTTTTAACCACACCTTTTTGTTGCAATTCTGAAAATGTTATGCTTATAAGCACATGGTGCAGTAAATGGGTCGATTACGGTAGGTAACCTAAATACTGGGATTTTCTTAGCTCTTAAAGCACAAAAAAAGAGAAGGAAACAAAATATATGTCTGCAAAATTTGAAAAAAAATTAATCCAGAATTCAAAGGCTTAGAGGGCAAACACTGAAGAGCCAGATGAGGCAGCTCATAATGAGTTAATATCTGAATTTGCAAACAGAGTAGATCTTTATTTTTTCGGGTTAATTATATTCTGCTACTTTTTGTATACTGGTTATATTCATCTTTGAATCTGGTATCAGCCGAATTTGGTTAACAATCTCATGTCTCTCCTATACTACTAGTTCACTATCTAATGCAACATATGGTTTTCAAGCTGATCTGAAAAGTTGAAGCTGTCACATCAAATAATCCATCAAAATACTGATTTTTTTCATTAAAGAAACTCGTCAGATGTTGAAGAAAATAGTCGTTTTCCCTTTTGGTTTATTTTCTTTCGTTGGAATTCCAGTTCTAAAAATAACTATATTTATTATGTCTATAAGTGCGCGATTTCTGATGCCATTCTCCAAAGGTCAATTTTCCCATGTCTTGAGCTCTTCTAGAGGTCCTGGCATGGTGGATGGGTTAAAACTATCCCAAAATGCAATGCAGCATGACCTCAGCTGCGTTATCCTCTTTTGGCGCGAACTAAAAATAGCGCTAACTGGTGTGCGAAGCAGAGTTAGGAAATCCCTTGCAAAACAACTTTTCTAATATTTTTTTGATTTACACTTTTTAGTGAAACTTATTCATTCCCTTTTATAAGTGCTTTCCAACAACTTGGCTAAAAGATCATCAAAATTATGATGCATTCCAAAGTACAGGAACCTACCTTTAAATAACAGCTTAGTAGCTGAAAATTCATTATTGATTGCCATTGGTAAGTGTGTGTCTTCACAGGTAAGTTCTGGCCTAAGTGGTTAATCAGACTTGTCAGTCATTTTTTTTAAGCCAATCAACAATTAATATGTTTGGTTCTGGCTGAGTCTAATTCTTGCTTCCAAGGCGGCTTTCAATCGGTACAGTGACAGCTGATCAATCAATGTACCGATACGCTGAAGACAAAACAAAAGGTAAAAGGACTTGATCCTCATCAGAATGTTATATATAGTTTTTGACAGCTCCGAAAGTGTCTGACCTTGGTACAAAATGAAAGCTAGCATTGGCTGATAGATGCTTGGATTACCAGAGTCAGACCTCAAAACAAGTCATCAGACAAAATACTGTTTTAGGGCTGGCCTTTCCAAAGGTGAACTTCTGTATACATGTATTGACTTCTGACAACTCTTTTTATTTATAGCACTGCATGACTTATCTATTGAATCCTTTGATTTTGTACTCAAGATACCAGTGGATAATGACAGGCTGAACATAACATACTGCAATCATGTCTTTTGTGCCTGGAATCTGATCCCCTATTCTTAATAGCCTTACCACTGTTATCCCAAAAGTTGGGATGGAAGTGACACTGAGTGTACGTACGTCTCAGCAAACACTCACTCACTGTGAAGACCCTAAATCAACTGCTCCTAAAGGAGCAGTCTGATCTGGGTCTGCACTGTTCGCAATTTTGCTAGCAAAAAAAAACAGTAAAATCAAAATTTGCATGAATTTTTCTGGAAAATTAAAAATATTATTTTTAAACATCCAAATATTTATGGAAAATATGGTAAATGCTTTATCATTTCCTTTTTCATGCAATTTTCAACCATTTTTCCTGGTTATTATATGTTGTTTGAAATCAGCCCACATCATAAGCATCGATTCTTGAACAGACATAACAACAGGTAAAAAGTGTAAAATAGTGAAACTGTTTATAGCTTTGAAATCTACAATTTAGCCATGGCAATTAGTAACATTTTCTCAGTACAGCATGGTTAAACTGGTTTAATTAGCTAATTTGTGTAAAATTTTCATGACAATCTAGAAGGGAAAAATTGATAGAGACTGATTTATTAATGGAAACAGCCCTCATTGGCAGATGTCATGTTAGCTCTCTAAACAGCAACTATTTACTAGCGCCAGTATATCTATTTCACTGAATTCAGCCAGTTTGCACCAATTATTATACAAAATGAATGTCCCAGCAGGCACATGAGGTGGGAGTGACATCGTAGTGATGTTGATGCGACGTCATTGCATTGCATCAATGTCAGCATGACGTCATTCCAACGTCAGGTGCCTGCTGGGTAATGCAGAGTTTGTGTCCTACTGTCAGGGTACAGTGAAATTGAAATTATTTTCACAATTTTTTGCCACACAGCAAGTGAAGTCAAAGAAGTTACGATACTATTACTATCGAGGCTCTTACATCAAGATGCACGATACTATCACTGTCTCTGAATATTGCAATTTCTTAAGAATTGAGATGATTTAAGTAAGTCCATCATCTCTAAATTACATACCAGAGCTGTCCACTATGAGTGTAAGCTTTACCATCATCTTAACAAAAGTTTTTTGATGCAAAGCAGACACCTTTCAGGTTCCTAAATGACATTTGTTTGGAAAACAAGTGTCAAAATCCAGTCCACAAGGTGAAAATCTACATGAACAAAGCACTATCGGCGATAGTTATCGAAAATTGAAAACACTATCACGATAGCACTATCAAGGCAACCACTATCACAATGCATCGATATATCGATGTATCGTTACACCCCTAGCAGTGAATCAAAATTTTCAGCATTATTCAGAGGCTGCATTATACAGTAACCAACCTTGCACAATGAATCAAAATTTCCAGCACTATTCCGGAAGTGCAGAATAATTACCCACCTGAAGCAGAGAATCGAAATTTCGAGCACTATTCATAGGCTTGATAGTAACCCACCTTGTGTAGTGTATCAAAACTTCCAGCATTATTTAGGGGTTGCATAGTGACCTACCTTGAGCAGAAAGTGAATCAAAATTTCCAGCACTACTAGTAACCTAACTTGTACAGAAAGTGAATCAAAATTTCCAGCACTATTCAGAGGCTGCATCATAAGTAACCAACCTTGTGCAGTGAATAAAAGTTTCTAGCACTATAATAATTCAGAAGCTGCATTGTCACCCATCTGGGCAGTGAATCCAAATTTCCAATATTACTCAGGGGCTGCATAATAACCCACCTTGTGCAGTGAATAAAAATTTCCAGTATTATTCAGAGGCTACATAATAACCCACCTTCTGCAGTGAATCAAAATTTCCAGCATTATTCTGAGGCTGCTTACTTATTATCCTTGTGCAGTGAATCAAAATTTCCAGCATTATTCAGAGGCTGTATAGTAACTCACCTTGTGCAATGAATCAAAATTTCAAACACTATTTAGGAAGTGCATAATAACCCACATTAAGCAGTGAATCAAAATTTCCAGCACTATTCAGAGGCTGCTTATGTAACCAAGCTTGTGCAGTGAATCAAAATTCCCAGCACTATTCAGAGGCTGCATAGTTACCAATCTTTTGAGGAAAGTGAATCAAAATTTTCAGCACTATTCAGCCTGGTTGCACATATAGCCTCCCTATAGTGCAGTAAGTGAATCAAAATTTCCAGCATTATTCAGGGGCTGCATTACCACCTTGTGCAGTGAATCAAAATTTCCAGCACTATTCAGAGGCTGCATAGTAACCCACCTTGTGCAGAAAGTGAATCAAAATTTCCAGCATTATTCAGAGGCTGCATACCACCTAGTGCAATGAATCAAAGTTCCAAGCAATATTCAGAAAGTACATAATAACCCACCTTGTACAGTGAATCAAAATTTCCAGCATTATTCAGAGGCTGTATAGTAACTCACCTTGTGCAATGAATTAAAATTTCAAGCATTAATTCAGAAAGTGCATAATAACCCATCTTGTGTAGCAAATCAAAATTTAGAGGTTGCATAGTGACCTACCTTGTGCAGTAAGTGAATCAAAATTTCCAGCATTATTCAGAGGCTTGATAGTTACCCACCTTGTGCAGTGAATCAAAATTTCCAGCACTTTTACATCAATATAGTATCACCAGTCTGTTTCAAATATAAGTGTAAGTATCCTAAATATTGAGACATGTTATAGACTGTATTTTTTTAAATGAAAAAAACAGGTCTAACTACTCAGTATTCAAACAAGAGCTGTCGCCTGACAGCATAGCTCGCCTGAATAGATGCTTGCCCATCACACAGTCGCTTTGGAGGTGAGGACTTCTATGCATAAAACTTCAGGCAAGCATGTCCATAATGACAACACATTTATAAACAAAAGCTATCTAAGAAATAAGTCTTAAAATAAAATTAAAAATAAAAGAATCCACATGAAATTTCAAAGTCCAAATAAAAGAATCCACATGAAATTTCAAAGTCCATGAGCTTGAGGTCAAAAATCTAAGCGGTAGGTGGGGGGGGGGGGGGGGGGGGGGGGGGGGCTAGGATGTAACAAAACCTTAAAACCTTGAGCCACTATCTAACATCAGTCCAAGTATTAGTATCAGCTGAGTCCATTGTGGCACTGTGACATTATATCTTCATAAATATAAAACTTTAACCAAAATCTTTAAGACAAAATTATAAGTTGATGACCTTGACTTCAAGGTCATCCAGTGGGGTAAGTATATAGTGTTTTGTAAAAACTCAAAAAAGTGTCTAACATCAGTTCAAGTGTAAACTAGATCTCTGCTGTCTAACATCAGTTCAAGTGTAAACTAAATCTCTGCCAAGCATTATGAATCAGTATGCAATTAGAAAACTTTAATAAAAAACAAATTTCCAAAGTCCGTGACCTTGACATCAAGGTCAATGTGCTGGGTGGGGTAGTACTCGGCAAAACTTTGGACTAATATCTAACTAAAGTGCAAATATAAAAAGAATTCATCAATGGGTTCAGGAGATATGTGTCTTTAAAAGACTTTAACCAAAACATCCAATCAAAAAAAAAGACAATTTTCTAAGTCCATGACCTTGACATCAAGGTCACTGAGGGGGATGGGGGTAGTACCTTGCAAAACTTTGGACCAATATCTAACTACAGTGCAAGTATAAAAGGAATCCATCCATGGGTTAAGGAGATATTGGGCTTTATAAAACTTTAACCAAAACATCCAGTCCAAAAATACTCCCAATTTTCTAAGTCCATGACCTTGACATCAAGGTCATGGAGAGGAGTGGGGGTGGTACCCTGTTAAACTTTGGACCAATATCTACCTACAGTGCAAGTATCAAAAGAATCCATCCATGGGTTAAGGAGATATAGGTCTTTAAAAAACTTTAACCAAAACATCCAATCCGGACGCCGACGCTGACGTGGACCCGGACGCGGACGCAGACGCGGACGCCGACGCCGGGGTGACAACAATAGCTCTTCCTGAACTTTCGTTCAGGCGAGCTAAAAATAACTAGGGATTAAAGTTGATGGGTACACTTTTAAGGGAACTACAACTCCATTTTTGTTTTTGTATCTTCTTTCAATTATAAGGGGTCAACCCTTGAAAAGAAAGAATTTGCTCCCCTTTATGGATGGGCTATGGCTACTCTGAGTCAGTATGCATTATACAGATCTGTCTGCTTAAAGCGGACTAAAAATTCAGTTCTGGGTGCAAAATCTGCTACCTTATAATTAACAACATGCCGGGCCAACTCAAAAATAGTCATTAAGCCTTAGCCCCTAAACAGCCCAGTTATATTATTGTCAAATCAGTTGCACTTGCACGCCCTGTGCCCAGTTTGCATTATACAGACCAAAAATATGTGTGCCTTGATTATTATTAAGGGAGAGAGTTTGAGGAACAGGATGAAAACCTTATGGATTTAACAAATACTATAATAATGTTGATCTATTCAAAACTTCCATCAGAAGTCTTAGGGCCATTATTATGTTTCTGATCTATACTCTGTAGATGTAACTCTTTTGAAATTCTAACCTTTACAAAAAACATATTCATAAAACAGTCTCATTATTTCTGAAAATTGAAGCTGGAAGGAAAATATTGCTGTTAGAGTGATATGAAATACAAGACCTTCTAATATATCAGGATACATACTATGATTTTTGCTACATCTAATGACATATTTGATTCTTTATTAAATATAGTGGTTGCTTGCAAAATTCCAAAGGTTGTACTGGCTATAGTTTTTCTTGAATTGTCACCATGGAGACGCTATATATATTGGAACAGAAGAGGATAAGCACAGTATATACCCACATCTGCTCAGGGTCTGCACAGGTTGCTGAATGGGTATACCTCTCCATGTTGTAAAGGGAAACAGCTTTGTGACTGCCATTTTGATGCCCTGGATGACTGTGAGTGCTCTGATCAGTCTAATAGTTTGCATCTATTAAAACCCTAAATTGAATCCAAAATCTACGGCAGCTAGAAGATTCTATTATATGTATATGAAGTATGACAGCAAGTAAAAGGTTAACAACCATCAAATTGCCATTAAAGATTTAAAAACCTTCAAAACTTAACAGATTGCAGTAAATTTTGTGATCACATTTTTTTCTGCCTTTCTTCATGCTCCATAAAACTGAAAATTTAAATACACTGGCCTTTTAGGCACAAAATAATAATGCAGAGATTCCAGATGGTATAACAGTAAATCCTTCATACACCAAAAGAGCAGACAACAAAATTTATGACTGCAAAATATATATCAGAACCAACCTATATCATAGTGAGATTATTCAAAGACGTAAGAGGGCAAACAGTGTAGATCAAGATGAGGCTGCTCATATAATGAGCTGCCTCATCTGGATCTACACTGTTTTCCCTCCAGTCTTTGAATTCTTAAACATTGTAGCCTGAATGCAATATTTTTTTTAATTTTGCAGACGTAAATTTTGTCATCTGCTTTTTGGCGCTGTAAAGGTTAAGGTTACTGCAGGCCTGATATATAAACATAGATTGTTGTCACGAGATGTGGAAAAGACCTTACAGTTATGGAAGCGAGAACTCATTAGTGATCTCGGAACATAAATAAAACAGTTGTAAATTCCCTAGAAAGAAGAAATTACAACAAATGAGAAAACAAAATATGCTTTAAGGGGCCTTGAAGCCATTTACAGTCAAACCTGTCTTAAGGGGTCACCCAAGGGAAGCCCAAAAATTGGCTGCTTAAGACAGGTGACCCCTTAATACAGGTTCATTCGCACTGTATTTTGGTTCTAGGGACCCGGAAAAGGTGGCTGCTAAAGGCAGGTGACCCCTTAATAGAGGTGACCACATAAGCAGGTTTGACTGTATTTACATAAATCTTTTAGGCAATGATGATAAAGTGAAATTAGATGCAGAAGAATATAGCCATCTGTTGGGTTAGAAAAACAATAGACAGTGGAAATGTTGAAAGTTTCCTGTGCATTCGTATGTGTATTATACAAACTGAAGCTGTTGGATGTTTTCTAAGCATAATCCAAAGAAAGAAATATCCGACAGTTTCAATTGTAGTGACACTTAAAAGAAACCTCAAACAGTTTCCCCTGTAATTATGCTTAAAAAAACCACCAACAGTTTGCACTGTAACTATGCTTAGGAAACATCAAACAATTTCCACTGTAATTGGGCTTAGGAAACCTCCAACAGTTTCCACCGTAATCATATGCTTAGGAAACCTCCAACAGTTTCCACCGTTATTATGCTTAAGAAACATTATCCATTATAGTGCAGATTATATTTTATTTTCGTCTTTTGAGATCAGGGTATATATTCTGAGAAATATGAAATTTTAGATTGGTTTATACTCATATTCTAAACCATCCTTTTATATATTATTTGGACCCTTTTTGATACTAATCAGTCTTTGAATCGATTGTCCAATTAAGATTAAGAAATTACAGTTCGCTTTTCTCTGGTTTATGAACTATAGCATAGTTTGTTTAGTTTACTTTTGAGTTACTCCCCGACCCCCCCCCCCCCCCATGCGTCTAAGGAGGGAATCTAAGCAGTGAAAACAAGTCTCCGACTGTACTGCGCATGTTTATTTTGTGTAGTTGTCAAACAGGGCTATTGGCTTCTTACCATCCTTTTATATATTATTTGGACACTTTTTGATACTAATCAGTCTTTGAATCGATTGTCCAATTAAGATTAAGAAATTACAGTTCCCTTTTCTCTGGTTTCGTCACCAGATATTGTCAAGGTCACTGAAGAGGCTTAATTAGCTAAAACTACCTAGACTGGCCCATGTTCCTTCTTGTGAATGTATTCTCTGCTCTTGAAGAAACTCTTTAAGATTTTAATTTTACCTCACTGCAGCTGGTGTTGTGCTATGTGGCAGCCGTAAAACGTCCCCCGTACATCATCCATAGTGCAGATTATATTTTATTTTCGTCTTTTGAGATCAGAGGATATATTCTGAGAAATCTGAAACTTTAGACTGGTTTATACTCATATTCTAAACCATCGTTTTATATATTATTTGGACCCTTTTTGATACTAATCAGTCTTTGAATCGACTGTCCAATTAAGATTAAGAAATAACAGTTCCCTTTTCTCTGGTTTCGTCACCAGATATTGTCAGGGTCACTGAAGAGGCTTAATTAGCCGAAACTATGTAGTCTGGCCCATGTTTCTTCTTGTGAATGTATTCTCTGCTCTTGAAGGAACTCTTTAAGATTTTAATTTTAACTCCAACAGTTTCCACTGTAATTGTGCTTTGAAAACCTCCAACAGTTTCCACTGTTATTATGCTTTGGAAACATCCAACAGTTTCCACTGTTATTGGGCTTAGGAAACCTCAAACAGTTTTGCACTGTAATTATGCTTAGGAAACCTCCAACAGTTTCCATTGGAATTATACTTAGAAAACCTCCAACAGTTTCCTTTGTAATTATGCATAGGAAACATCCAACAGTTTCCACTGTAATTATACTTAGATTAGAAAACATCCAATAGTTTCCACTGTAATTGGGCTAAGGAAACCTCCAGCAGTTTCCACTGTGATTATGCTTAGGAAACATCCAACAGTTTCCACTGTAACTAGGGTTAGAAAACCTCAAATAATTTCCACTATAAATTATGCTTAAGAAACCTCCAACAGTTTCCTCTGTAATTGGGTTTTGGAAACCTCCAACAGTCTCCACAGTAATTATGCTTAGGAAACATCCAAAAGTTTCCATCATAATCATGCACTGCACTTATTGTTGCATTTAAGAGCTCCCTATGGTATAATATAAAACCTGGACTGGATTTGGCCTCCAGATTTCTTCTAGACTTAATATTTTGGACAGAACAGTCCAAAATTCAAAGTCCTGTGTCCAAGTTTTTCACTCAGCTCTAGTACAGAGTTCAATTCCAGTCCAGGTTTTGCAGTATATGCCCTGTCATACACAAGATTTTATTAAAGATGAAATATCTGATTTCAGCAGAATAGAAGATTTCTAAAGATTTATTGCCAAGAAAGAGAGACCAATATGTTAAAAGGTTCAAATACTGCATTTACAACAAATTTTCGGACACTTAGTCTTGCCTCAATTCAAATATGGAAGACTTGCATTATGCATTTTTGGGCATTATACAGGTCCACTATTTTTGAATTTGGGCATTATGCAAGTCTTCCACTTTTCAATTTAGGGCATTATGCAAGTCTTCCATTTTTTTTAAAGGTAGGCATTATGCAAGTCTTCCATTTTTTTTAATTTGGGCATTATGCAAGTCTTCCATTTTTTTTAATTTGGGCATTATGCAAGTCTTCCATTTTTTATTTGAGAATTATGCAAGTCTTCCATTTTTGAATTTGATAAGTCTTTCATTTTGAAATTTGGGCATTATGCATGTCTTCCATTTTGAAGGGGGTGGTTGGGTGGTGCAAAGGTGCTGCAGGTAACTTCCAGTGCCGGGGCGTCCTACTTATTTGAATAGTAGTAGGGCAATTAAGGGCTAACTGTGTTTGCAGTAGGTGCAGGTGGGGGTTGTTTGGACATTTTTTCTCTCATCTATCATTTTTCTCTTCTTTCTCCCTCTCTTTGGGAGACGGCCCGATATAGACTGAAATACTGTCTCAAAGTGCCGTTAAACCCAAAACAACCAACCAATCCATTTTGAATCTAGGCATTTAATGCAAGTCTTCTATTCTCAATCTGAGCATTATGCAGGTCTTCCATTTCTGAAATTGGGCATTACATGGGTCTTCCATTTTTGAATTTGGGTATTTTGAGTCTTCTATTTTTGAATTTGGGCATTATGAATGTCTTCCATTTTCAATCTGGGCATTTAATACATGTCTTCCATTTCTGAATTGAGCATTTTGCCAAAGTCTTCCATTTCTGAATCTGGGCATTATGTAGGTCTTTCCATACTTGAATGTGTTTTTTTTTTTTTAAAGATTTTCCACTTTTCAATTTGGACATTATGCTGGTCTTCCATTTTTCAATGTGGGCATTATGCAAGTCTTCATTTTTTTAATTCTAAGACATGCATGTCTTAGAACCATCTTCCAATTTGAGAAAGCCTTTTTGTCTCTTCATCCTATCTAGTTATCGGTTGGCAAGGGCTCTGTTTTTATAAATCAACTGACAAGTAGTGCCAGATAAGGAGTTCAAAATACATTGACTAGAAATGGACAACTAATGGACATCTTGAGATTCTTATGCTGAGACACAATTGTGAAAAGAAAATCTTAACTTTCAAATAAGAATTGTAATTGTCATATTTACCTCTGTTAAATTCAATCACTGTACAAGTCTGCATCTCTTTTCATGAGAATTTCAATGAAGTTTACAGATGTACTCTTGTGAATCAGGGTAAAGAAATACATGTAAATATAAGGCATACTGCAGGAAAATGTGCTTAAGGTCATGAATGCATCAAGCAAGGACTCTGATGAGCCTGTGCATCCCCACAGTTCGAAAAGAATCTTCATCTTATAATTCCTTTCACTGTTCTTTTGATCCATGTGTATTTGTATAGAGAAAAGGGAAGACTGATCAGACTTTGAACATGACTAGACCAATATGAGTACATTGTATTTTTGGTATTCACACATGCTGCAATGGGCCTTTCCTCATGGCATGCCTCAAGTAATGCTGTCGGTAATTATACTTCTATATATATAGAGAATGCAAGTATTCCCAGCGCTAGATAAGATACCTGACTATTTGATGATAACTCTGGGATATTTTTTCTTATTTCTCAATAAAAACGTATGTTGTGACCCCTGATTAGAACCGTCTTGATGAGATGGTTCTAATGAGGGGTCACAACATGTGTTTTTATGAAGAATTAGCAGAAACTGTGCAAGAACTATCAGCTGTAATCTCCTTATCGTGAGGATTGCCAGAGAATAGCAGGTATTCATGAGGTGAATTGAATCAGAAGTGATCGGAATTGATTTTGTTACAGAATGTCAAGCAATAATTTAATAAGCTGGATATCCATTCACGTTTATGAGAGAGGAAACAAGATTTCATGGATTTTCTATAAAACATCGTACTTAAATGCACGACGTAAACTGGCCAGATTTGATTTTCCCTATAATCTTGTATTGTTAGATTTTCTGAATTAGACGTGCCTTATACAGCCAGCAACATCATACTGAATAAGTGAACAAGTTTGAAAAAAAGGACATTGAAACTGTTCAGACTAATTTTGTAATTTGCATATTTCACTGAAATTTGAAGAACAGTTTAAATTCCAGTTTGCACAGACAGTACTCGATAAATATGGGTAATGAGATATTCCAAGTTACATGATTCCAACAGTCTACAAGTATTCAAAATTTAAGTGATCAGGGCAAAAAAAAGTCACAGTTACAAAAACAAGAGTCCCATTACAGGCTATATTGGTATAAAATTTTAGGATAAATGCAGAAACATCTCGGCATTACATGTGACATCCAATCCTCAATTCTAATGCACTTTCAAATACAATGCGACGTCTGATTGGATAACGTCGAAAATTCGCCACAGTATATTCTTCAATAAACTTTCCCAAACCCAACGTCATTATAAAATGTCGCTTCTCAATGGCTGACGTTTGGTTTTACGCTGCTGAAAGCGCTTGCAATTGGTGCAAAGAAGTACACTTTGAAAGGTGAAAATGTGAAAAGGTGCATTAGAAAGGGATAACTATATTGAAAATTGTCATTAGGGGAGGCAAAACATCGTCGGTTTTATGGTTGCAAATTCCGTTTTACACCTCCACTGAAGCGTCGCTGTAAAACGAAATTTCAGACCATAAAACCGATGATTTACCTCCCCAAATGACAATTTTGAATACAGTTATCCCCCAATTATCTGAGGCTTAAAATGGCTGGTTAAATTTATCTAAAAACAATGAATGAAACAGAGAACTGTGTTCGAAGTAAAGTGCCACAGAAATTCGCAGTGTAATGGTTGTAAGAATTTAAGTCCTGATACATAGTGTTACTAGGGTATACATTATTTACCTATAAACCATGAAAATCTTTCGGATTCCACACCAGAAAGCTAATTAACAATTTCATTAAGCTTTTTATACAAGTCTCGATTCTACCAGATCTCGCCAAATTGCTGGTGAAAAAACAAGATTATGTATTGACTTGATTGGTCTGATTTAATTTACGTGTCCTATCGGAATGGAAGCTATGTAAGAACGGAAGCATCTCACTTCTAATTGACTTAATCACATTTCAGTTTCATCTCAGATTGAATCTATAACTAGTCTCTAGGCAAATAAGTTGCCATCGATAACGCTAATGTTATCAGCCCCCCTCTCTTGCCTTAACTGTCTGTGATGATGTGATCTGAATATAAGGAGTGTCTGAGGGGACTTATTTCACTCTGATGTGCATTAAGCTGTCTTATACTGTAAACTATGATACAATATGCAAATGTTACAATCTGAGCTGTGTCTCCATGTGAACAGTGTCATAATGCATTTTATCACATGACATCGCTGTTATTCACTGGATAACGTCGTCTCATAAAAATTGTATGACCACACATGTAATAATACTTTGGTGCATATACATGTAACATCAATGACACATCCATGTCAACAATGCATTTTCTTATGGAAATAATGTTCAGTTTGAAGGCGTAAAAATTCTGTTTAAAGGGTCATATGATAAACAGAATCTTACACTCGTGGTCAGTTAATATGAAATTGATGAAACTCGCCAAAGGCTCATTTCATAAATTTCATATGAAATGACCACTTGTGTAAGATCCTCTATATACAACTGAGCCTCAATATGACAAAACCAACAAAGTGGAATGTGAACCCAGCAAAGATTTAGATCAGCCTGGGCATCTGCCCAGTCTGACCAGCATCTTTGCTGTTGGCATGGAGGTAGCTCAGGCCCTTAATTAGCAATGCATTAAGTGCACTGCGAAGACTCTGATCAGATTGGGTGGATGCCCAGGCTGATCTGAGTCTTCGTTGGGCGCAACTGACTCTTGTTGGTTTTATCATGTCACAGCTCTGTCATGAATTTCCTCAGAAGACTGTGTCTTACCTGACTGTGCACAGTTACAAAACAGAGCTTATCAACCAAAAAACTTTTCAAAAGTTTTCGACGCTCATGCCGGAAAAGTAGTACCTTTGTCTTGCTTCTGCTGTTCGCAGGGGAGACTTCAGCTCTGCCTCCACTTCAGATGGCCCCTCTTCAGAAAATGAATATAATCATGCTAAAGCAACAATATTTACAAGGCACAGAAAAAGATCTACACTGTTTGACCTCTTTATTTTCTTGTAAGTAAATCTGTCTAATGTGTTTCTGCTATTCTGCTTTAAGAATAGGCTTTCTCTTTGAAAACAATCCCAAAATCTAGATCCACTGTGCACCATTATCTAGATTTTTGAGACTGATTTGGAAGGAAACCCCAATCTCCCTCCAGACCCCATCCCCACTCCCCAACCCTAATTTTCTAACTGCATAAATATGGCATGTGAACACCTATGAGCCTGATTCAGATCATCTGCTCAAACTCATGCAGTTATCACTAAATTCCTATACAGCTATTATAAAACTGACTTAGACTTACCTGTCAAATATGTTAAAGATTTTCACATTCTTCACAGTTTAATATTGTTTTATAGTAACAGTTTAACTGTTTGTCCCAAATATTTATATATGTACTTAAGGGCTTTAAAAATGTTGTACCCCAGTTTGTTATATTTTGATTATTCCTTGATATATTATTGAATCATTAGATAAAACATTTCTTCTTCATTGTAAGAAAACCTGCATTAAGTAAATTGCCCTCTGACGATAGTGCATCATTGATTGATTGATTGATTTGATGCTTAACATCCACGGTAAACAGCTATGGTCATGCCGGGACGGTCAGTTAACCTAACCACACTATTCCTGGGCAGGCTTAGACCTCCTAAGCGGTTAACCAGAACTAAGTGCACATACTTTCGCCAGTAACTGACAACTGTCCTTCTTGAATCAGCGGAAGGAGAAACAAAAGTATGTGGCCAGACCGGGTTTCGAACCCAGGACCTCTGACTTATGAGTCAGGCGCCCTACCGATTGCGCTATGCGGCCCGGCGACAGTGCATCAGGTTGCTCACTGCACGTAAAGGGAAAGTTCGGACTGTTGCCCATAAAATCAGGAAATAAATATAACAACAGCTTGTTAAAACTTTAAGATAATTACAGTAATTCGTAAAGGTGTTTTTCCGCCTTTTTTTTTGAAAGGGGAACAAGTTTTGTAACTCTCTGTCTTCTTCCATGGGCAACTTAGCCCTTCCAAAATAAGGTCTACTCTTAAAGGAGCTAATTCATTTCTTTAAGTGTTGACCCCCACTGAGAGAGGCGGCAAAGAATGAAAATAACAGAGTGGCTTCCCCTGAAAGTGTACCCATTCTCCTTAAGATGTCCCAGTATTGTAGGACCCACGGTAGCACACTGGGTTAAGCGCTGGCCTGCTGATCTATCAGATCCTGAATCCGACTCCCGCTGGAGGCAGAAATCTTTTCAAGTGCAAATGGGGTCCCACTGCAAACAGCCTTTCATTACATGTATCACCCTCCCACCATCCTGAAATACTGAATTTATGACTGAAATATTGTCCAAAAGGACGTAAAATCACAAGTCATCCATCCATCAATTCCATAATTTTGGACCATTTTCTCGGTACTTTAGAGACACTAAGTACACAATCAATAGAAGACTGCTACGGAAACCCATAGTGTGACAACAAATGGCATTTAAACTACATCAAGCTCCCAACTGCAGGGAAAGCTCATGAAATATTCAAAATATCTTCTACACAAGAGCTTCTAGAACCACTTTCCTAATAAATATTGAGAAATGCAGCTATGCGGGCAGAGCTCCTGATATGTAGGCCTTTTCTCAATAATTCTACAATTTTATTTTCAGCCTCCATAAAATCATATGTTGTGACCCCTCATTAGAACTGCCTCATCAATGTGGTTCTAATGAGTGGTCACAATATATGTTTCTATGGAGAACTAAGAAAAATAATCCAAGAAATTTTGCCAAAATTCTCAATATATCTAGAGCTACTGTGGATAATGTAATTGATGTTAGGCTCCCCTGCAATTAGGCTAATCAACACATCATTTAATGCTATAGTACCAGTTTGCTAATTTCAAAAGAAGGTCAAGGACACAGGAGTCTGGTAGACGCACTTACAGGGATATGCTATCTGTTGTTGTTGTTGAGTTGTAATTTAATGTCCCAGTAAGCAATACTTCAGTCAAGTCGAGACACTGCACCCGAATTAAGTAGGAATTTTACCTGACTGGAGATAAATGACACTGCTACAGCTACGAGAAGCTCTGCAGCAGTCTGGCACCAGGCCGCTCCTCTATTTCACTGGCGGGGGACAGACATGCTATTTGAATCTTGCCTCAAAATTATCATCAAAAGAAGAAAAGAAGAACCTGTATTCCAAAACTTTACCCTTAAGAACAGTGCCACAAACCCGAGTCACTAAACCATTAAACTGTAGGTCAAGGTCACATAATTCTATGATGCAGCTTTTTCATTGTATGTACCAAGTACCATAACGGTACGTAGCTGTTACAGTTTGTAAGAATAGAAACTGACATCAAGTTGAGTGCAACTGTTTACATCTAGGTTAACCTGATCATGGACCCTGACAAGGACGCTGAAGTTAACACTAGCACTAATGGAATCTCAGACTATGACACCAAGCGTACAGCACAAATACTCCTTTGTATTTGCCAAGGCATGTTAAAAACAGTTACCATTTTCCAGGTATTTGCAATAAAATACTTTTTCATGCAAATATTACATCTTCAAAAGTAAGCCATGAAATCATTTTCCTATCTGAGTACACAAAAATAAACTTTCTAAGCTTTCATATATAGCCTCCAAAATGCCAGGTCCTCTAACAAATTACCGAGGCAAACAGAGAGAACCAGTTCAGACAGCTCCAATGGAGCAGTCTGATCAGGGTCTGCACTAGCTGTTAAATTTACCATTCCATCAAGTATTACACAGCATCTTGTGATATCTAGAGCAACTTAACTTGTCCACTTCCAAAGCAGATTATGTCCATTTTTGCTGAAAACTCCTGATTAATAATTAACTGTGGTACATATTCTTTTAAAAATTCACAAAAATTAACATTGAAAGCTAGCATGAAATTAATAAATACCTAACTACCAAATCGTCAATATGATCAAAGTACATACCCCAGTAACTACATATATATCTCAATTAATAACAGTTCCAACTCAGCTAAGAAATTCTCCAATACTGCATAACAAACCTCTTCATCTCAATACATTAGAAGCTGATGGTACTTGTCGATTCCAAATTACAGTTTTCTTCATCGACTGAGCTGGCATTTCCGAGATTTACTGACTTGAGGATGTTTGAGTGTTAATTTGTGTTTCTCAACAATCCACAAATGACTTACCGAGGAAATGGTGTCTAGAATATGGATTAGCAAACTGTCTCTCAGGTCTCACTGTTAGGCCATTATACAGTACTGGCTTTGACCCTTTAAGTGGCAAAAAGCAGACAATAAAATTTACATCTGCACAATTTTAAAAAATAGCCATCAGAGGAGATGGCAAATCCCCCGACCGAAGACCCCCATAGGCCTTGGTAAAAAGGGTGCACTTCAAAACACATATTAGTAATATATTGTCGTTCTTTTATGCTTCTGATTGACATTAACTGTTAACAGATGCATGATTATCTAACACTCAGACTAAAACAGTATGCTTGACTGCTAAAAAGAGGTAATATCTCAAACAGCCACCATATACACAAATGTATAGCATACGACACATTCAACTTTCAAAATGAGTGAATAACTTCTACAGTACAAGCCCTACAAACCTAATTTTGAGCTCTCTAGTAAGTGAATTTGGACAAAGAATCCAAATCTGGAAAAAAAAAAATAATTTTTTTTTGGGGGGGGGGGGGGGGGGGGGGGGGGGTGCAGGAGGGGGCACGGGAATGTGGAGGGGTAAGGGAGAGTTAGGAACACTGATAAGATATCACAGCATGATCATCAATATTCTAAAAGGTTCACGGTTATTTAAATTCTGAAGCTGGCCAGGGTAAACAGTTATGGAGCAGAGACTCAAACAGCAGCTCAAACTACCAAAGGGAAATAATTCACTAGGTCTAAAAGCAAGAGTTATCATTCATGTATGAGACAAATTGTCATGACCTGTTCTGCATATCTGTGAAGTATCATGAAAATATTTCAAAAGGTATTCAAGCTATGGAGCGGACACTTAAAATCATTAAAGGGAAATAACTCCAAAAGTAAGAAAGCAAGAGTTGTCATTCTTGTTCGCGACACATCATCATGACCTGTTCTGCATATCTGTGAAGTATCATGAAAATATTCCAAAAGGTATTCAAGTTATAGAGCGGACACGAAATCAGACCTAAAACCATCAAGGGGAAATAACTCAAAAAGTAAGAAAGCAGGAGTTGTCTTTCTTGTTCGCGACACATCGTCATGACCTGTTCTACATATCTGTGAAGTATCATGAAAATATTCCAAAAGGTATTCAAGTTATAGAGCGGACATGAAATCATACCTAAAATGATCAAGGGGAAATAACTCAAAAAGTAAGAAAGCAAGAGTTGTCATTCTTGTTCGCGACACACCGTCATGACCTGTTCTACATATCTGTGAAGTATCATGAGAATATTCCAAAGGGTATTCTAGTTATAGAGCGGACACGAATCTGCCAAAACAATCACACCTAAAACTATCAAGGGGAAATAACTCAAAAAGTAAGAAAGCAAGAGTTGTCATTCTTGTTCGCGACACATCGTCATGACCTGTTCTACATTTCTGTGAAGTATCATGAAAATATTCCAAAGGGTATTCAAGTTACAGAGCGGACACGAATTTGCCAAAAAAATCACCAAAGGGGAGATAATTCAAAAAGTACAATAGCAAGAGTTACCACTCTTGTACGCGACACATCGTCATGACCTGTTCTACATAACTGTGAAGTATTATGAAAATATTCCAAAGGGTATTCAAGATATAGAGCGGACAAGAAAGTGTTTACGGACGGACGGACAGACGGACGGACGGACGGACGCCAGGCTCATCGCTATATCCCCCTCGCTATATCCCCCGAACCTTTCGGTCGGGGGATAAAAATGCCTGGTCCAAGATATATCATATTGAGAATTCAAAGACTAGAGGGCAAAGAGTGTAGATCTTGATGAGGCGGCTCATTATGAGCCACCTCATCAGGATCTACTCTGTTTGCAAATTCTGCTATTTTCATCACTGGTGCTTAAAGTGTTAAAGACAGCCAGAGAATATTGTGAGATAACATGCAATAAAAGAATCATACATTGCAACTGCCACCAACCCAAATCCTTTCTTCTACCTTTGACAGGTTTTTCTTCATTTTTTAGCTCTGGGGCAGGAGCAGATAACCTCCCTCAGATAAAATTTTGATCATCTCCAGCTTTTATTGCTTCGACCATTTGTTGTATATTTCATAAAATCCCTTTAATTCTGATTTTACCGGTATATAGATTTTTTCTTGATTTTATACATGCATATAGCCCTGTGTCATGGGCAGATAACCTCTGGGGACAAAATTTTGATCATGACAGGAAGCTAATTTTACGTCAATAATTTATTCAAGTTTCAGGAAAATCCCTTTCAACTCTGATTTAATAAAGATTCTTCCAATGAAGACAATGAAGACAAATTTCTTTCCTAGTAAGCAGATTTTTAAAAGGGCTACATCTTAGGGGTAGCAAACAGGAAGTCATAAAAGTTATTCCCTTTTGGAAAACTGGCAGAAAAAACATACACCTAAACTAGACTAGTTTTTAAATGATGCTGCTATGATTATCAATTTCCGTAATTTTCAGCACTACATAACCTCCTTTAGTCTTTAGATGCTCACCGCTCATTACCATTAAGCTAATGGAATCCCTGTTAGAATTTCTACTTCTGAATATTTCTCACTTCAAAGATGTCAAAGTACCTAGCAACTCCTTAATTCGTTTCCGGGCAGGATGTTCCTTGTTATAAGACAAAAAATAACCTGTACCATGGGAAAATAAACCATAATGTCATTTGTAAGCTGGGCAAAGAATCTGACATGATTTAAAGGACAAGTTCTCTCTTTCAAGAAAAGACACGATCTTGAAAGGACTTAATTCAATGTCTAGAGATGCATGCAAGACGTCACAAAACTTGGCTTCCTTTGAAAATAAGCCAGATCATGTAGCGCAGTCTGTAGCTCGACTGACTCAAGAGCCAGTGGTCCTGGGTTCAATACCCGGTCCGGCCCCTTACTTTCATTTCTCCTTCCGCAGCTTCAAGAGGGGCAGTTGTCAGTTACTGGTGAAAGTACATGTATGTGCATTTAGTACTGGTTAACCGCTTAGGAGGTCTAAGCCTGAACAGGAATAGTGTGCTTAGGTTAACCTTCCCGACAGGACAATAGCTGTTTACCGTGGTCATAAAACAACAAAGAATCCTTTGAAAATAAACTAAATCCATCCGGGCATCATGGCACTATATGCCTTCAAGTCTCAAACTGCCAAGTCCATGACTAGACCTTGACCTCAAGGCTACTGAGAAGAGTGGCGGTCACAGATACTCTGTAACACTTAGGACCAGTCTAACAAGTCAGCACATTAGTATCAACTGTTGCATGGGTTAGGAGGCACTGTGACTTTAAAATCTTACTCGTTGTAAAACATTCAAGGCAGACACTAACACCGATGCCAAGGTGACTACAACAGCTCCTCCTCTACTTTCATACCGTAATGTGCATATAGATTGGGACACCTAAATATAATTAATTTTCCATTTGGGACAAATGGAAAATTTATTATTTTAGGTGTCCCAATACTTAAGCACATTAGGGGTATTACTGCTTTTACACCAATTGGTTTTAGATATTTGATTCTGTCAAGTCAGTCATAGTGTTCAAATCATATTATTTTAGGTGTCCCAATACTTACACACATTAGGGGTATATATAATGGGACACCTAAAAATAATTAATTTTCCATTTGGGACAAATGGAAAATTTATTATTTTAGGTGTCCCAATACTTAAGCACATTAGGGGTATTACTGCTTTTACACCAATTGGTTTCAGATATTTGATTCTGTCAAGTCAGTCATAGTGTTCAAATCATATTATTTTAGGTGTCCCAATACTTACACACATTAGGGGTATATATAATGGGACACCTAAAAATAATTAATTTTCCATTTGGGACAAATGGAAAATTTATTATTTTAGGTGTCCCAATACTTAAGCACATTAGGGGTATTACTGCTTTTACACCAATTGGTTTCAGATATTTGATTCTGTCAAGTCAGTCATAGTGTTCAAATCATAACCCAGCAGGCACACGACGTCAAAATGACGTCCTACTGACGTCGATGTGACACCATATTTCACATTGATGTCCGTATGTCGTCATTTTGACGTTCTGTGCCTGCTGGGAAACATATAACTCTTGGTAAGTAACAACCAAATAATTGTTCATAAAACAAACTTCCGCATGAAAGCATGTGATTCTGACAGCTGACTTTGACCTTTATGTTAATAAATGTTTTGACATTTGTAATCATCATCACAAATCCATCAAAATGTATATGTATTTTTGTGCAAAACTTCCCTGTACAATCTACAAGTCTTGTGACCTTGACAACAGAATATCACTAGGGAACTTATCAAAAGAAATGGAGAATGTCACAGATAAAAGTTTTGCCCATCTTCTGCAACCAGCAAAAATTTACTATGTTTGTTCAAGGTCCAAACAAGTTAAGGGCTGGGACGGGTAGAGATTCTGTACCCGGGGACCCGAGTTCCAATTACCTGCGGGTACCCAGGTACCCGTTACCAAACTATTTTGAGCAAGCCCACAGTAAGAAAATATATGGTTACATCAAATGATAAGTAAGGCATAAGTTATTTGAACAAATGTGCATGGGAAGGGAACGAAAATGTAGAAATTGTCCTGTTATAATATGCAAAATACGTTTGGCAATATATTATTGCAATTAGTATAAGCCACACTTACCTTTTCTATATTTACTTAGAATTCTGGTGAAACAGAATATTTATACATTACATAATTTTAATAATTCGGGTAACGGGTAGTAAATATGTACCCGGGTACTCGTCCCAGCCCTACCAGTAAGTTTATAAAATACTGTAATAGACAAAATTTAAACATTGTACAGACACCAATGTCACTGCGATAAATCTTGGAGTACCATTAAAATTCTAAGTAGTGGGACAGATAGGTCTGAGAGAACAGTGCATACCCAGACACTTTTTGCAAGTCCATCTGCATCTTTTTGACCCATTAATGCATTGTAAAACCAAACTGTTCTATTTTAGGACCATTAAGGTAATTATTTTAGTTGTCCCAATTTTTTGTGTTTTTATGGAAATTTCGAACTTGTTATCATGTATGTGTTTCAGTATTTTTTTTTCCTTCCTTTCCATCTGTGTAAGGCATGCTTGAATATGTCTACTTTCACAATGTTTGTATACATGTATGTGCATGCTCTTATGCCACCTGCGTGTGGCCTGAGTTTTATACACAATAAAGTTCTGTTCTGTTCTAGAAGCTAAAGGTCCAGCTTTGTTAGTCTCGAAATATTTCACATATCTGCAGCTCCAATCAAATACTCATCTCACAGCCAATTGATACAATGATACGGTATCTTTTCCAGTGAGATCTAGCGTAGATTAATGAGGTAGCTAGAAGGTCTATCTGTCAGATCTTAAAACAGATCTCAGCTAAGTGCAGGCTCCTAATCAATACAAAAGCAAATAAGAAAAGCCAGCTATATGTCACAAAACAATATTGATGTGAGATGAATTGATCCTTTTAACTTCCTATCATAAATGATGATGTTCTCCAAAAGTCATGCTCCAAGATGTAGATGTAACCATCTCAGGGCTCAGCCTAGAGGGCAATTTGGGAGAAATAGTCTCCCTAAGCTGGCTGACTCTCCCTATTTTGAGCTGAGGGAGAAGTGAAAATGTATACATATAGGGAAATCCAAAATTTGGGCCAAAACTTCTCCCAAAAGTCCTGACAATGTCGCGAAACTTCTCCCCCGTCTGAAAGCTGACCCCTGCATCTACCGTAAAAATTCTACATATTGGGACAGATAGGTCTGAGAGAACATTATCCAGACCCAGATTAGACTGATCCTAAAGTAGCAGTTTAATATGGGCCAACATTGTCTGCCAGTTAGCTATGTCAATGTGATGCACAGTAATACTGCAAAGTAAAAGCAAACTGTTCCATTTTTAGGATAATTGTGGTAGTTATTTTAGGTGTCTGAATTTTTAGAAGTTTTGCAGCATTCTCTAAATGTTGGATGGATGACATGCAATTTTACATCCTTTTTAACAGTATTTCAGTCATATCAGGATGATGAGTGGGCGATAATGAATGGCCTTATGCAAAGAACCCAACACTTTTTTATGATTGAAAAGATTCCAACCTCCAGGGGGTCTCGAACCTGGATCTCTAGATCAGCAGGCCAGTGCTTAACCTATTTAGCTACTTGGGCTCCACATTCTCTAAATATCTGGAATAAGGAACTATAGCACTCTGATCAGGGTCTATTTTTTTTTCTAACATTTCTTTAAAGAACCTCAACAATATCAAAATTTTGAAGACTGACAAGTCCATTTAATATATGGTTGCTGTTCCAGTGAATACCTGCCTTCTCCATACATACACACCACACCTATCACCATGGGGGCGGCACCAATTTGCTTACCTGTGCTGTGCACAGTGGCTGTCGGCTGAGAATCTGGTTGTAAGAAATTCCATAAGGGTAAATGACATGACTGTTAATGGCTGTTGACTGAGCTGATAATACAGTCAGTTGTCTTGGTTGACAGCCATGTTTTGCATGTATTTTAGAAGGGGAAAACCCTGTCTAATAACATAACCGGTGAAATACAGTAACTTGTCCAAACTGAAGGTATCTGTTATGGTATGTAGTACGTAGGCGATTTACCTCATCTTTAAACATTAAAGTTGCAAAAAAACGTGCATATTTTTTCCTTAAACATAACACATTGGCTGCTCATCTATCACTCGAGGTAATCAAGTCATCATTTTAATACATTTCAAGCAAAACAGAGACAGTTTCATGGCAACCCCTGGGAAAGGACAGATTACCCCAGCAGTGAAAATTCTGGTTGTATAAGGAAACTTTATACATATCATTTATCATTTAACACTTAAAGCACCAGTGACGAAAATGACAGAATTTGCAAACAGTGCAGATCCTGATGAGGTGGCTCATAATGAGCCACCTCATATAGATCTACACTGTTTGCTTGCTAGTTTTTTAATT
Organism: Ctena decussata; assembly: GCA_963989385.1. NCBI lineage: Eukaryota > Metazoa > Mollusca > Bivalvia > Lucinida > Lucinidae > Ctena > Ctena decussata. The sequence goes on along the minus strand of OZ022501.1, from coordinate 70,411,916 downwards.
TTCAATATGATATAGCTTGGATGAAACATATTTTGAAATATTTGCAGACATACCGTAAATTTTGTCGTCTGCTTTTTGGCGCTTGAAGGGTTACAGATATTTCAGAAAATAAAGGAACTATCCATTTCGGACATTGACAAGTGCAATTACTCAGTTAAAAGATACTGAAAATTGCCAATATAGAATCCCCTGGGAGACATTCCCAAGACCACTGTGAACCTGCCAAGTTGGAAGAAAATCTGTGAATAACTACTATGATTTCAATGAAGTGCTCATGAATGGTCTGACAAGACAGACAGATAGATGTATGTGTGGCAGATGGATGAACGGACAGACACATGAATGGTGAGCGAGAAAAAATATCCTGCCACAAAATCTCCATTAACTAGAAGATAAAGATACATTTTGGTAATTCATAGCATGTTCAAATACACTGTGTTAATTAACAATAGTATATTAAAAGCAATGCAAATATGCATATTTTGTCCATGTAAAGCGTGAAAAAGCTTAAAAATTTGCACATACTACTTTTGCAACTATATCATCCGCAAATAAAGTTTGATTTTACCTTTGCACACTTGCACTTTTCTCCTGTCCTCAGCCAGTACAGGTTTACAGCAGTCAAATCCAGGTTAGAAGTCAGTCAGGTGTAAACTATGATATCTCCCACCTACTCACAGCTTTCATCTTTAAGATGTGCTGAAATATACAAATATTTGCCGCTTACTCATGTATGTATAATGAAAGCTAATGAGGTGGAAAGGCTGTCAACAGTGAGTTGTCTCCCATCGATAGTGATATATTTATTTGGATAACCTTGATGTTATTGGATGGATGACTTGGCGGCTTTCAACCTTACCTCAGTCATTCAGACAATGGATGGATGGATGACTTATAATTTTATGTCCTTTTCAACAGTATTTCAGTCATGTTAGGATAATGAGAGGGTGATAATGAAAGTCTGTGTGCAATGAAACCATGTTTACAGTTGAGAACATTTCCAAGTCCAGCCTGAAACGAACCTGGATTGCTAGCTTAGCAGGGAGGCACTTAGCCCACTGAGATGCCAGGCTCTAATACCAGGATGTCGATGTTATCTAGAGTGTTCTATTACAAGAACAGGATATTTTTCTTCAAAGTTCTCCATAAATACCTAGTTTAAGACAAAAAATAATGTCTCAGTGAAATCTTATGTTGTATGTAGCCCCTCATAACAATTGCCTAGAGGAGGACAGCCTAAATTTTATGGAGAAATTATTGGAAAACTAAAAACAACTACATGAATTTTAAGGAGAATGGATATACTTTTATGGAAGGCAACTCTGTCATTTTGAACTTTGCCTCCTGTCGATTTCAATGGGTGTCAACTCTTAAAGAAAAGAATTTGCTCCTAGAGGTACAAATTCTTTTCTTTAAGAAAAGATGCTTTGTACAAAGATGCTTTGTACAAGACGACTTCTTTAATTACAATTTTTTCTTTGATCAGTGACAAATATTTGCTACCATAATACAAGAGCATTATATGATAAACAGACAAACTGTCATGCATGGCTGAACAGTGAAGACCAAGACCAGAGCAGTCTAACCAGGATCTGAACTGATACCCATTACTTTTAACACTTTGTTGGATAGGTATATCAGCTGTTCAAATTTCATGATGAAAAGGTGTCCCAATATTTAAGTCGAATGTGTATACTTTCAGGGGAAGTAATTCTGTTTTTTTCATATTTGACTCCCTTCTCAATGGGGATCCACTCTTAAAGGATAGAATTTGCTCCCCTGGGAGCAAATTCTTTCCTTGAAGAGTAGACCCCATTTCAGAGGGGTTTTACTGTAAAGCAGGAAGCACAAACTCCCAAAAGTTGTCTCCCTTTGAAAAAAAGGCAGACAACAATGCAGCTGTACCCAATACCTTACAGACATCATAGCATCATCATGATACTATTACGTCCATGAAAATTTCTTACAGCAGTTTAACCCTTAATGCGCCAAAAAGCAGACAACAAAATTTACGTCTGCAGAAATTTCAAAAAAATGTTTTGTCCAAGCTATATCATATTGAGAATTCAAAGACTATAGGGCAAACAGTGTAGATTCAGATGAGGTGGCTCATTATGAGCCACCTCATCTGGATCTACACTGATTGCAAATTCAACAATTTTTCAATTTTTGCGCTTTAAGCGTTAAGAGCATGTTCTCAATGTAAAATCTTTTCAAAGCTCTATTACATGCTTAGATGCTCAGGTGTTTCAAGTGGAAAAATTGAATAACTTATGATCTATAGCCCATTAGCAAAATTAAATGATTAAGAGCTGGTATTATGCTGCAGTAGTTCTAGGGAGACAGAAACCGCAAAACACTAAAATTAGGCCTTACAATAAACAGAAGACATCATACCATTCTGCGTAATCCAGACAGTCTGATCAGAGATGTTGCTAATCCCTCAACACATGAGCCCCAACAAGACAAAACCAACAAAGTGGCATTTGCACCCAGCGAAGACTCAGATCAGTCTGGGCATTCGCCCAGTCTGATCAGACTTTTTGCTGTGTGCTTAAAAGGTGACATAGGGTCTTAGCTAGCTCCATGCGGACATGTGGATGCCAAGGCTGATTTGAGTCTTTGCTGGGAGCACATGCCACTTTGCTGGTTTTGTCATGAAATGGGAGGCGTTTACAAGTGCATAATGAATGCTTTTGTTAGACTGCAAAGATTCACAGGCTGGTCTGAATGTTAACAGTTTGTTTTCTGTACTTTGGACCCCTAACACAATTTCAGGATCCTATATTCGGGTAGAAGTGCCTGAAGCCAATATAGTGCAAACTAAGCTCACTCTGATCAGGGTCTGCACTGTTTGCCATTACAGCAGTCATTTTCAGCAAATTCTAAACATTACATTCAAATTATAGGGTGATTATAGCTACTAGCTATGGTGTTCTAAAATACTGGGTAACCTAAGGTGTATGGGGTACAACCGTACAACTCCATGTCTTTTCCACCATTTCTACATTACTAAGGAAAACAACTTTTGAGACTTCCTGATTGCTTTTCTAGTCCTCCCCTAATGGTTTTATTTTCTTATAGGAAAAAAGAAAACTTCTCTTAAAAAGTTGACCCCAATTGATTTGATTTGATTTGATGCTTAACGTCCACAGTTAACAGCTATGGTCATGTTGGGATGGTGACCCCAATTGAGAAGGGAGAGGCAAGAATGAAAACAAGAATTTCGCTGAATGCAGTGTCTCACCTGTCTGCCCATTGTCACAAAACAGAGCTACATGTAAACCAGAAAACATGATGCAAAGTTCACTTATGTCTCACTTCTGCTAGTTGCAGGTGAAACACTAGTTTCTGCTTCCTCTGACAGACATACGTCTTAACACTTTAAGTACCAGTGACGAAAATAGCATTATTTGCAAACAGCGTAGATCCTGATGAGGCGGCTCATAATGAGCCGCCTCATGTGGATTTACACTGTTTGCCCTCTAGTCTTTGAATTCCCAATATGAAATGTCTTGGACAAGGCATTTTCTTAATTTTCGCAGACGTAAATTTTTTGTCTGCTTTTTGGTGCTTAAAGTGTTAATATAATGAAAAGACACACTCGTAAGAATTTTTGGACTGAGTATCTTGTAACAGAAGAGTTAAAAGAACTTCAGCGCAATTCTTAACATAGTTTCAAGAAGGACGTCCTTTTCAACAGTGTTTCAGTCATATCAGGATGATGGTAGGGTGTCAATGAAAGGCTGTGTGTAATGGAACCCCATTAACTTTAGGAAAGATTCTCGTCTCAAGCGGGGCTTGAACCTGGTCTGCTACATCAGTATGCCAGCGCTAAACCCACTGAGCTACAGGGGCTCCTGAGGGGGACATCAGAATACTACCCATAAGTTTGGACATATCTCATAATTTACCAAAACTATTTGGTCACTCCAAACAGCCTCAATCTATGAAGCTTCAACCCTGGGGCTGTTTAAGTTTTGACACACTGCACTACCACAAAAACTCTAAAAATTGGGACACGTAAAATAATTACCATAACCGTCCTAATTATGGAACAGTTTGGTTTAACAATGCAGTAATGCGTCCAAAAGCTGCATTAGGAATGGCAAACACTGTAGACCCTGATCAGACTGCTCCTTTTAGAGCAGTCTGATCTGGGTCTGCACTGTTTGCTCATACCTATCTGTGCCAATATCCCGTCTCCATATGACCTCGATGTGGGTAGGACGTTAAACCCGAGTTCACTCACTCACTGTGCCAATATTTAGAGTTTTTATGGTAGTCCATAATCCGACCACGAGGAATAACCACCCATAAGTCTGATCAGAATGTATAGGTTTTTCAGCCATCTGCATGGTAATAATAGCGACAGTCAGGGGAACAAACATTATCAAGTATTGCTGCAATTTAAGAAGTGGTTCTTAATTCCCTTATTCCAACCATACACAAAGGATACAGATAAAAAGGGGTAACAGGGATAAGGCAAGGAGCTCTGAAGACAGGTGCAAAGTGGGAGAGGACCTCTGATATGATGACATAGGTAAGTAGATGAAAAAATATTTGCTCAGCCCTATGATTAAGGGCTGGTATGCTAAAATAGCAGTCAGGGTTCAAATTCCACTGCAGGTGGAATTCTTTCCACAGGCTTAGACAGGTTTGATTTCACACAACCTTTCATGATCGCTGTCCTTTGGCTTAATATGACTTGAATACTGTTGAAAGGGCCATAAAACCGTAAGTTGTTGATCCATTCATCTTTAGCCAGTAAGGCATTTCGTAGAAAGCGTCTACCTATTGTTTGATGTACTGTGCTTTGGTAGTCACGCATGCACTTGATCTGAGGTGTGCTGGCTGCTGCACACTGTCTGGCGTTTGGCCTGGGTTTGAGGTTATATTCAACTTGAGAATAATCTCAATTGATTGATTGATTGATTGATTTGATGCTTAACGTCCACGGTAAACAACTATGGTCATGTCGGGACGGTCAGTTAACCTAACCACACTATTCCTGGGCAGGCTTAGACCTCCTAAGCGGTTAACCAGTACTAAGTGCACATACTTTCGCCAGTAACTGACAACTGCCCTTCTTGAATCAGCGGAAGGAGAAACGAAAGTATTTGGCCAGACCGGGTTTCGAACCCAGGACCTCTGACTTATGAGTCAGGTGCCCTACCGATTGCGCTACGCGGCCTGGCGAGAATAATCTCAAACTCAAAATAAAGCACCCTGATTGGCTGCTTCCGAGCATGTGCTCGGAAGAAGCCAATCAGTGTGCTTTATTTTGAGTTTGCGAATGTACTCAACTTTTATAACCTCTGGGCCAGTGCTACTTGCTGCTGCCTTAAATAATTGTTTTTGTGTAACTGCAAAAGCTCTTGCACATGTTTAGTCCAGACACTGTGGTGGACATTTCATAGTCAGATAGGTGGTACAATGACTGAGGGAAGGTGTATATGGTGCACAGATATTATAAGTGCATGATCATGTATTTGCGTATGCATGGTAGCTCAGTGTGTTAGCATTCTTGCCTCTGATGCTTAAGGTTATGTGTTTGATCTCTGGAAGAGGCACTAGAATTTTGGTGCCCAGACTGATCTGAGTCTGCGCTGGGTGCACAACCACTTTGTTGCTTTTCACCTGTCGAGGCTCATTTGTTTGTGTAACTGTGCAGGCTGATTTTGGTGTTTGCTGTCTGCACATGGCTAATGGTATCTTCTTTCATGATGCCATTCCGCCTAAGTGGTTACAGTACACTCAACGTGAAGACTTGATCTGACAAGCTCTTGTGTGACACTTAAAATCGCGAGGAAGGGATTAAAGTCCACGAGATTCTCTCGCAACTCTCACGCATTTCACACTAAACTTCCTCGCGTGTTTGAAAATCCCCACATTCCACACAAGAAATTCCTCACATCTCGCGTGAAATTTACAGAATGATGCATGAGAGAAACTTTCTCGCATCGCGCGTGGAATTTTGTCCAGATAGGTACAGTAAATGCAAGTTTCTATACAAGTACATGTACCTTTACAGACAAGGCATATGATTCGCAATGCATTTTTTTTCGGTGCTGATAACGGTTCAATTAATACAATGTAAGCGTGCGTGAATAACCTTATTGATCGCATCCTCAACGCAAGTATTGTTTGACAGTACAGTATTTACATCTACGAATTAAGGATGGGTTGATGAACAATCATGATCAGCGTGATTTTGTTGCAGTTAGGCGGCGAGTTAATTAGAGAGGCTTATGTTTGAAAGAATATTGTTAATAGGTTAGTTAGTAGCAAACGGAGTTCTTTCAAATTCTAGAATGATGACACAGACAAAAAATTTGGCTCAAATTTGGTTGAATACAGAAATTACAATTATTTCTTTTATAATGTTAAATTTTGCCTAATAAAAGTTAATACATTTTAGAGTTCCTCCTGATTAAATCAACCTGGCTTACATGTAGGTACTAATTTGTAAGGAACGTCTAATTAACATTTTCACACTCCGTTAAGATTTCTTCTCGCTTGGTGGATGCTTGGGTTTGTCTTTTGTTCTGATTTACATGATGTGTAGTGGCTTTGATAATATAGAAGAACAATAAATTATAGACTTTATGGTTGTTTTTTTTCTTCACCATCAGTTTATATTGGCGGCATTTTAATTTGGTGATTTTCTTCCTTTCCACCAATATCGCCAAAATAAAGTGACCGCCAAATATAAGTGTTTTACAGTATAAACTTTCTGATGTAAGAGCTGTCAAGTTTCCATTAAACGCGCACGCGACAACAATGATTAGCAAATGGGCAGTCTCAGAGGTGATTGACGTCCACTTAATCGACTCTCTGAATTATGCAAATTTGTAAACCAGTTGGTTTGACAGCTAAAAAATATACGTCACAGCTGCTTCATTCATGAAATATGGAAAATATGATTTTCAAAGGTGACTGAATGCCTTCGCCATAATAAAATGTAATTTACATTTCCACTCGAAAACATGCGACACATGTGATTAAGTTTGGAGCCGATGACTCACCTGCGCATACACGGAGATAATCCAGGGTTCTCCCCAGAAATTTCTGAAGGCATGTTGTTGGAGATGAATTTAATTAAGCGCGCGGATATCAAATTAAGCATTGGCAGATAACAACTATGTGATAAATTCTGATCTTTTCCTTATTCCATGTTTCCATGTAACAACCTGTCTCCTCAGACCTCGTTGTTGGTGGGACGTAATACTCCAGTTCACTCACTCACCCATGTAACAAAAGCTATGGGTAGTCTGCTCATAAATGCCAAATGTAGCAAGTTAAATCAGCAGTTTAGCAAAGGAAGATTTCCTCTTCCTCCCTCCCTCACACACACACACACAGAATATTTCTCTTTGTTATTTATTAAGATAGTCATTGGTGGTGAGGTGAGCAAGTGAGGACCATGTAGGCCTTTTATATGTACATAATACTCAGGTGAGCAAATTTCTGAGCTCCTCATTGAATATCCAGGTGAGCTAACAAACTCAGTTTCCCTGTAAAGCAAACCATCAGGTGAGCAGACAAGGTCTAAATTTGGCTCATATGAAACAAGGGAGGTAATAAAACTTTTTATAATTTTTAAGAAGTCTTATCATGCATTTTATTTTACTGCCATTGTAATGTTACTCTTTATGTATTTTGCTAAATATTTCAGTTAAAAGTTACTAAATTACTATAGATATCAAAGTAATAAGCTGCAGAATATTTTTTACTGAAGTGATGATAAGTCAATATACTGACACCCTTCACGCATATTTTTTTTTTTTATTTAACTTGCATATATCTCGCTGGTGAAGGATAATAACATCAAAGAAACAGACCCGTATCCAATCTTAATTGGGGCACTAAGCGAAAATGTGTCATAATCCTGACCTGTATAACTGCTGCGAGGGTGTTATAATCCTTGTGTAAACATCTACTTAGTGGTATTGACACTTCACTGCTTCACCGCACACACTATGACAATAAATACACACTTAGGTAAGAGGGATTATACAATTAAGGGATGTCGGCAGGGATGAAAAGGATCTCAAGATAATTAAGGCATGTCGCAATTACTGACACTGGATTAAGCCATGTCCCATGCGACATGCCATATGCACCTGGGGAGAACCCTGTAATCCTTTCTCTCGAAAGTTGCGTGTCTCGCGTGAAAAGAAATTGTTTTCTCGCGAGTTTAACGTCATGCATCTCGCGAGTGTCTCACATCTCCCACGCATTTCGCACGCAAAAACCCCACTAAACTTTCCTGGAAAAGATTAAAATTTCTAGCGAGAGCGTGTCAGATCAAGTCTTCACATTGCTTGTACTGTATATAGAGGATCTTACATGAGTGCTGATGAATTATTGAATTTATTAAACGAGTTGGGGAAAAAGATACGATGCGAGGCTTTGCCGAGCATCTTTTCGGTTTTCACCAACGAGTTTAATAAATTCAATAATATAGGAGCACGTAAGCAAGATTCTATTTATCATATGACACTAAAATTGCATTTTATTAGCAAATTTTGCACTAACATCACGATTTCGCCATTAGAAAACCCTGCTTTTTTTATGGACATCAGCCCATAACATTCCGACGTAATTTGCATATTTAATCCACTAGTTGATTATTGTTTTTTATGCATGGCTTTATTACACTCTCAGATGCGATGTCATATGATAAACAATAATACCACTGGACTGACAAACCGTAAGACAATCAGAAAAAAGTTGTTCTAACCAGGCTGCGCAGACATGTTTCGAATCACTTCAAATGCAGTATGTAAGCTATGTGTGTTGAGCAAAGACGTCTATCAAGATAAACGAAAAATGTTTCTGCAGGTCTGCACTGTTTAAGTGGGAACTTGCGGTATTCTAAAACAAATTTTCTGACCAGACTACACATACGTTTTCCAGAAAAATGTTTCTGCAGATCCGCAAAGTCTAAGTGGGAACTTGTGGTAATCTATCTAAACATATTTTCTGACCAGACTACACACATATATTTTCCGGTATCAAGGTTTACCCTGTTCACATTACCACATGGTTATCAAGCAGACGATCTGGTCATGTTGTAATTAGACCTGATGTCAAGGTGCTATTCGCAAAGAGATACTTAGTTTTGGTGGTCAACCTTTTTTAGCTCAGACAATTGATACATGCCCTTTTCAGACTGCACATACCTTTGCTGGAATCAAGATCAATACTAGTCGCATATAATATTGTTAAACCATTTTTAGCGTGCATGATCTATGCCTGTCCTGACAAGACTACGCAGACATATTCTGGTAGCAAGAGCTATGCTATTTGCATAAACACCTAGCCTCTGATTATTACGTTCTGATCAAACCAATTTTCTTTTCTTCTTTTTTTTTTTTTTTTTGAATGGCACAAACAATCTGCATATGCTCCACTAGACTTGGAAGTCTTTTTCCAGAACAAGGGTTGAAGGTGGACCCAAACTATTCCTTTTTTCTCATCGAACTTAAATTTCAACATAATTCATTATAGTAGTCTTTAACCCATTGCATTCTGGGTATTTTTTGTCGTCTGCATCAAAAATCAAGAATATTTTGACAATATTGGTTTAACTAACTCTTGTAGAAATGATGTCTAGGCAGCAAACAGTTTATCAGTAAGCCAGGGAGACCCCTGAAGAGTTTCATTATTTTGTTGCCAAATTGTGTTACCAAAAAATCCAATCTTGTGCAGATAATACTGTTCTGGTGTAGTCAAATACCAAGTTATCTCTTTGATCCTGCGCTGATTGAAAAGTATTTGTGCCTGACCTATGTCATGAGACAGGGACTATATAATCAGAGAATCAAGAGTGCACTTGGGCATACCTGACCTGGAATTTGGGAACGAGGTTTCCTGCAAGCTGTTGGTAATTATCACAATTGATTTTTGGAAATGCTAAATTCTTGTCATTGTTGCAAACAGACGGCACTCACCACACCAATAATAAGTTATGGTTTATCTCTCATGAGAATGCAGTTCCTGCGAGAGCAAAACAATAGCTCGATCGTGCTGACAGACGGTACAGAAAGTGCCCATTGTTAGCAACAATGCTTTATCCAGCTAATTACCATGCACGACAAATATGGACAGCACTGAAAGCGCCAACTGTTAGCACCAATGCTTTCCTTGGCTAAATTCCATGCACAACAATCATGTTATTCAATATTGGCAAGCCTATCCTTCAAAGTTGTTTTACACATTTTTAAATATTTCTATGGATAAATTCAGAAGACAGTTAAAGATTTTTTCTTCAGTTTGACTGAGAAAAAATACACAAAAATTTTGGAAAATTGAGTTATAGTTTGATTGAGAATGCTGGTGAAATACAGCGGTAAAAGGAAGGGGTCTGCAGGGGGTTGTCTGTCTCCCTCTCCCTCCCCTTTCTCTCCCAGTCTATGCCTTCTCCCGCCCTCTTTCTGCTTCCCTACCCCTACACTTTATAACAGTTTTCAATTTAATACTACCGTAAAATATATTGTTTCACTTTGTTTCTTAATACAACTTGATACCACATTCATTTTGGTACATTGCCATGTTGCAGACAGCACTTGTACCCATTATTCTTGTATGCATCCCTGCAAAACTTTGCTGTTTTTAATGTTTCTATCCATCTATCTTGACATGATCCATAACTACCTTCCAGGTATTATTTGGATTTCACCATGCATGGTGTGTTAGTAAAAGAAGTAAAAAGTGAGATAGTACAGGATAAAAAGCAAGGTGAAATATAGATGATAGGGTTAGTGTTAGTAAAGTTTCAATGGTTTCTTATTCCATAACCATTAACCAGTAATTACAAACTTTTCATTGCACTGTTATCTTTTATGCTTCCTAAAATGATTCTCCCATCCATACATCTCTCCCTTCCTTCCCTCCTCATCTCCCTCCCCCTTTCTCTCTGCTCTTTCTCTCCCCCCCCTCTAAAAGTGCATACATGTGATGTCTCCCGGATCGTCCGGGAGTCTCCCGGAAATGAAGCCCATCTCCCGCGCTCCCGGAAAGCCCGCAGAATCTCCCGGATGCTGAATTTTCCTATTATAATTAAGCAGCCTCTCCCAGTGCCAATTTACTGACATTTTTTAATAAAAAAGTAAAGACTTTTGAGTGAGTTTCTGATACTTAATCTTTACTGTGATAAAGAGAGAGTAACCACATGTAATGTATATATGTAAATAATTAGTTAGTTTCAAGATGATTTGCTAATGTGCTAAGGAGCCTCAGTGCTAAGTTGCTGACGTTTTTAATGAAAAAGTACAGACTTTTCAAGTTTTGAGTGAGTTTTTGTAATGTATATATGTAAATAGTTTGTTAGTTTTAAGATGATTTGCTATGTGCTAAGCAGCCTAGTGCAAAGTTACTGCTATTCGGGAAACCGCCGTGACGTCACAGTAATGGCGGCTCCTTGGAGACGGTGAAAACCATCCATAGCAACGCATTGCCAGTCTTACGTGATTTAGGTGTATTTGAACTTTTAACTATATTTACTCTAATTTTTCGTGAAATATACATTGTTTTTTTATAACAAAAATGTAAACTGGTTTTGTCAAGCATATTCCGCAAACTTTAAGCACGGAAGCATCTAAAATTCATTTTTATGGACTATCACTCTGTCAATATTCGAGCGCGCAAGAACTTCTCAAGTAAACATATTTATGTATCTGCCGTGCCAGGGTAAGACCACAACACATTATGATTAGATTAATTGTTATTATTATTATAATTATTGAAAAAAAAAATAACACAAACAAATATGAGTCTTTAAAAATGCTACAGCCTAAATTGCGTGAATATACCGAGGATGATCAACGTAATTAATCTTGTCAAAAAGTAATACTAAAAGTTATAATAATTGATAATTACGAAGTAGCGGTAAAAATATTATATTAAATATAATAAGGAAATAATAATAATGATATCAACAATAATAATAAAAATAAAGGAAATAAAACAAAATAATGAAGATTTTGCTCAGACTATCAAGATCTAGCTTAAATAATTTACTGAGATGATTCATCACATATACACATGCCAACTTTAACACATAGCATTACGTTGTACAATTTTTACATAGTATTAAATTAAGTATCGCGAGTTTTTGGAAATATATGAAAGCACTGTGCATGCAAAACAATGTTAGAGTTAGAACTGGAGAAAATGAATATTCTTTTCAGGTTTAACCCTGAGTAAGAACTCGTGGTTTGTCCAGCAGTTGTAACTAGACATCTATAGATTCGCGCTCCCCACACTTAATTGTCTATTGATCTATTTTACAACTGACCTCCAAAACTGTCAAGTTTTACTCACCAACCATTTCCGAAATAAATAGAAATTATCACTCCTTACTTTATATGGAATATTAGTCATTAGCCTCTTCTGCGTATTTTTAAATCTCTCTCACTCGGTCTCTCTCTCTTTCTCTCTCTCTCTCTCTCTCTCTGTGCATGTGCGGTGGGAGGGGGTGGGGTTGGGGTGGAGTGGGGCAATGGGGATGGTCCGCAATAGAATACCTGGTTTTCTTAATAAGCCTTCATAGTTCTATCAGACCGGGAAAAAATACAATGTACAAATGTGGGCATGTTGATGAAATGAAATATGTTTAAACTAAACTAAATGTGGGCACAAATTATTGTCCTGCTTTTGTATAATATTGCATCGCTTGACGGGCGACAGAAAAGGAAAATTGTATTTTTGGGAGCAGTTTGTCATGTTTTAAAAACATGTTCCCCTTACGTTTTGCCAGTAATGTGACACAATATATGAACACCAACCAACGTTTTATTACCAAAGGTAAAGGTTGTGCAGCCTTTCATAATGATTTGTGTTTAGACTTGATTTTATTTCATTTAAATTTTTTGTTTGTTTTCACTGGCAGCGCAATGAAGACTTTAAAATGCCTTTCGATATTTCTTTTGATTTCATTAATAAATGACATGTCCTCATGCTAAAGTCAGTATTTCTTTTTTTCAAAAACAGATTGGAACCTGGGGAGGTTGGGGTGAATGGTCAATTTACTGTAGTATTCGTTAAACGGACCTGTAAAGGCAAGAAAAAAATCCGAGTGTATCAACTTGCCCCAAGCGTTGCATCAACATGCCCCACTACTGGGGCAAGTTGATGCATTCGACCTCCTAAAGAAATCTACTTAAACGGAGGAAAAATATACCAAAATTCAAGGATTACTATTTGATTTTAAATGCAGAAAAGATATAGCTTTTAGTATATACAAAGATGATCAATATTTGTCAGTCCGGTCACGAGATATACCAACAAGAGGGCCATGAGGCCCTGAACCGCTCACCTGAGTATGGTGGCCATGTTGGTCATGTGACCTAGACCGCTTGATAAATTTTTGCTCCATCAGCCGCTGGAGGCTGTGTATGATATTTGGTTACAATTAGCCCTGTGGCTTTTGAGGAGACGTCTTAAATTGTCAAAATATGAGAGACATGGGTCAGAGGTCAAAAGATGACCTTGACCTCTTGTACCCGCCAATCTTTCATGTACTTAGACGACTGTATATACCAATTTTGAGGCCAAAATCTTCAAAACTTGCCATGAACTCTTATGTTCTACCATTTTCCCATACTTGACCTTGCCTTAAAAAAAATCAAGGTCAGCCCAAGGTCATCGTTTGAACAATCTTGATAGTACTCAAGTACCTGATGCTATATACCAAGTTTCAAGGCCATCGATCACTTGGTTCTTAAGAAGGAGCTTTGTAAAGGTTTTTGCCACATATGGGCATGGCGGCCAGGTTGGTCATGTGACCAAGACTGTTTGAACAAATTTTTGTTCCCTCGGCCCCTAGAGGCTCTGTATGAAATTTGGTTACAATTGGCCCAGTGGCTTTTGAGGAGATGTGTGAAACTGTCACAATATGAAAGACCAGGGTCTAAGGTCAAAGAATGACCTTGACCTCTTGTACATACAAATTTTCATGTACTCATTAAGATAACTGTATATATAAATTTTCAGGTCTAAATCTTCAACAGTTTCCAAGAAATCTTATATTCTAGCATTTTCCCATATACAAGCTACAAAAAGCAAATTTGAAATTACCGTAAAAAAGGTCAAGGTCAACCCAAGGTCATCGTTTGAACAATCTTGATAGTACTCAAGTACCTGATGCTACATGCCAAGTTTCAAGGCCATTGGCCTATTGGTTCTGAAGAAGATTTTTCTAGGTTTTTACCCTATATGGGCATGGCGGCCATGTTGATCATGTGACTAGGACCTTTGAACAAATTTTCATTCCCTCAGCCCCTTGAGGCTCCATATGAAATTTGGTTACAATTGGCCCAGTGGCTTTTGAGGAGATAAGTGAAATTGTTAAAATATGAGAGACCAGGGTCAAAGGTTAAACAATGACCTTGGCCTCTTGTATGCATTAATTTTCATGTATTTATTAAGGTGACAGTATATACCAATTTTCAGGTAAAAATCTTCAACAGTTTCCAAGAAATCTTATGTTCTGGCATTTTCCCATAGAAAGGCTAGAGAAAGCAAATTTGACCTTACCGTAAAAAAGGTCAAGGTCAACCCAATGTCATAATTTCAACAATCTTGGTAGTACTCGCGTACTTGATGCTACATACCAAGTTTCAAGGCCAGTGGCCTATTGGTTCTGGAGAAGAAGATTTTTCTTGGTTTTTACCATATATGGGCATGGCGGCCATGTTGGTCATGTGACCCAGTCCATTTGAAAAAATTTTCGTTCCCCTGCCCCCTAGAGGCTCTGTATGAAATTTGGTTACAATTGGCCCAGTGGCTTTTGAGGAGATGTGTGAAATTGTCAAAATATGAGAGACCAGGGTCAAAGGTCAAACGATGACCTTGACCTCTTGTACGCATAAATTTTCATGTACTCATTCAGATGACTGAATTTACCAATTTTTAGGTCTAAATCTTCAACAGTTTTCAAGAAATCTTATGTTCTAGCATTTTCACATATAAAAGCTACAGAATGCAAATTTGACCTTACCGTAAAAAAGGTCAAGGTCAACCCAAGGTCATAATTTGAACAATCTTGGTAGTACTCGCGTACTTGATGCTACATACCAAGTTTCAAGGCCATTGGCCTATTGGTTCTGGAGAAGAAGATTTTTCTTGGTTTCTACCATATATGGGCGTGGCGGCCATGTTGGTCATGTGACCCAGTCCATTTGAAAAAAATTTCGTTCCCTTGCCCCCTAGAGGCTCTGTATGAAATTTGGTTACAATTGGCCCAGTGGCTTTTGAGGAGCTGTGTGAAATTGTCAAAATATGAGAGACCAGGGTCAAAGGTCAAACGATGGCCTTGACCTCTTGTACGCATAAATTTTCATGTACTCATTCAGATGACTGAATATACCAATTTTTAGGTCTAAATCTTCAACAGTTTTCAAGAAATCTTATGTTCTATTATTTTCCCATATAAAAGCTACAGAATGCAAATTTGACCTTACCGTAAAAAAGGTCAAGGTTAACCCAAGTTCATAATTTGAACAATCTTGGTAGTACTCGCGTACCCGATGCTACATACCAAGTTTCAAGGCCATCGGCCAATTGGCTCTGGAGAAGAAGATTTTTCTAGGTTTTTACCATATATGGGCGTGGCGGCCATGTTGATCATGTGACCAGGACCGTTTGTTCAACTTTTCGTTCCTAAGTCCCCTAGAGGCTATATATGAAATTTGGTTACAATTGGCCCAGCGGTTTCAGAGGAGAAGTCGTTTGAAATTGTGGACGGACGGACGACGGACGGACGACGGACGGACGACGGAGCCTTACCATCCTATAAGCTCCCCCGGAGCCGCTGGCTCAGGTGAGCTAAAAAGTCTAAAAAGTGCATCAACTATCCCCGGTCTCCCCTAATTGAACCCTAAAATTTAATACATTTTAATATTTCTTTTGATTCGATGAATAAATCACATATTTTAACAATTTAGTAAGTATTTGATTTCCTGGACTGAACGAAACGGGGTTCCAAAGGATAACCCTTTTATAGAACATATTGGTAGGGAATGTGTTGAGATTGAGTAAAGACTAGATTCTCTACATCTGTTGCGTTTGCTATTTCTTCATATTATTATTATATTTTTATCATTATTATTATTATTATTATCATCATGTACTAATTTTATATTCCATCTATTAGAACTACTGTTCAAATTACTGACTGATGTATCGATATAAAAAGTAAGCATATGGCCTGGTCTATGTATCATGTGCTTTATTCCGTTATTACTGTCTATTTTCTTCTCCTTTTTGATGATCGGCAGCTTTCTGTTTGCATAAGGAGGATAAGTATCACTAATATATAGTGTTTCAGGCTTGCCTAGGCAATATTTGCAACTTAAAAGTAAAATTTTTACATATATTTATATTATAACGCATACAGTGTAACGGTGTGTTGTCACCGTCGCCATGCGTAACCAAGCAACCCACGTGACCATAAAACCGGAAGTGCCGTTTCCCGAATACTGCCAATGTTCATGTTATATTAGAAGTACTGGATAACTCAAAAGTAAAGCAAACAGACTATACTATAGTTCATGTTTTATTTTAAAATAAGAAAGCAAAAAATACAGAAAAGTATGTGAAACGATGCGGCAAAGTTGCCGTCAAAAAGTCTCCCTGATTGAAAACTCAATCTCCCTGAAATGAAATCAAAATCTCCCACATGGTCATCATGAGTTCATCACATGTATGAAAGTGGCCAAATATAATGACTGGTTTGTAACATTCTTCACAGCATACATGGAGGTGTGAGAAGGCAACAACTAGAAAATATAAGCTGTGATGGTGGCCACTGGTGCTGCCACACTGCTTCCTTTATCCATGGTGTAAAGAAACTCATTAACGGCACGCACGAAAAATAGTACCACCCGAACGCAAGCACCGCGTGCAAAGCTTTTAAATTCCGATTATTTGTGTAATTTAACGCATTTTTGCGACAATATTTATAACAGATCTGAGATACATACTAATAAAACCAACTGCAAAGCCAGGTTTTATCGTTTGCAAATGTTAAAGTCTCAAATTATGGAAAATAAATAATATAATTTTTACCCGAATCTTGGCCGAAATCTGGGTCACTCTAAACACCGAACAGTTGTTGTTGTTGGTGAATCCAGCCACGGCTGGAGTCCTTCTGGTTGGCACGATTTATTTTAAAGTCGGCATGATATACACCAATACAACACGAAGAATATAAAACAAACCAAACATATGGGCCATAGGGGTGTTTGTAACAGATCAGTCCTTCAATCCAAGTCAACAGATCTTATATTCCCTGTGTAAAAAATAGAAAACGCTGGTGTATGATTAATCTCTCTCTGAATCTGCCGGATACTTCAAACACCTCAAGAAGAGTATTACATGGAGTGCGTGCGTAAATGGTAAAAACTGGAAGTGAAAGATATGTCAGAAGGTTAACCCCAAAAAGTAATTAAGAATTTTAGAATTTCGCTAGATTGTTATGTTAAAAAAATTGAGGCTGTGAGTTCTCTTTTCTACTTTTTTTGTTATTATATTATTATTTTCTTCTTTTTCTTTTTCTTCCTCTTTTTTTTCTTTTTGATGATGAAGATGATTATGAGAAATGGGCATAATAATGATGAAAGATGGTTTCAGGTGTTTTTAAAGCCATGGTCGGACAGGTCCGAGGTCTGGGCTGCGACGTATATCGTGAGGAAGATCATTCCAGAGCTTAAACGTTTTAGGAAAAATGAATAATTGTGCGAGTTATCCCTAGAGAAGGGAACAGTGACTCTGTTTCTAAAGGATAGTTGCAAGTAAGTAGTAAGTTCAACGTCAACCAGGTTGTGTTGGATGTCATAACATACTGTAAATGCTGAGATTTTCCTTCTATTTTCTATTGCCCCAACCTACACAACATTTTACTTACACCACTAGTATAGCTATAATCATTATGAATCTGAGTGCTCTATGCTGTATCATTTCAAGTTGATGAATGCACTTGTTCTGCTAGGAGTCCCAAATCGATGCAGCACATTCTACTAAAGGTCTGACTTAGGCCTATATTTTGTAGGCTAAGTTTTTGACTGTTGGTTTGTATGTTCCTTTTGATAAATTTCAGGCTGTTGTTTGTTTAAGGAGTGATGTAATTAATGTTGTTAGTCCATGACAGGTCTTGACTGATAGTTATTCCTAAATAATTTTTCAGATTCATTTTTTTGCTTGTTTGTTGTTGTTGTTTTTTGTGCGGCGGGGCGGAGGGGGGTGGGGGGGGGGGGGGGGGGGGCTGGGAAAATCTATATCACCTCGCACTTATCAGGATAACAGGACATCAACCATTTACTTCCCCAAATTTCAAGTTTGGAGAGGTGTGTCTAGAGGGCATGGCAGTCGGTCTGATTTAAAATTGTATGGTACATAAAACAGCCTGACATTTCTGTCTATTGTGTCTGGCATATTATTTATGTACATTAAATAAAAACAGACTAGGACCAACAACCGATCCTTGTGGTACCCCAGAATGGACGGGACAAGACTGATTTCTCGCCGCCAAGGACCACACACCGTGGGTGAGCAATTTGGCGGACTAAGGGATTAAGGAGACGGCTCAACTGGCCTAAATCAGCCAGTACTATCGATGAAATGGCCCACCGATTCCAGTAATTGTTGATGTAGCGATTGACTGGTCATTCAGGGTGTCCAGCTAGGGTTTGCATATCAAATCCGGTAATGCAAAGCAAAAGTTCAACACGAAATGAAAATAGTCTTGACCTTTTGAATTAGATCAGATTTCTTTTGTTTACAATGTCAAACCTTGCCTCACCTTGGGAAATGCAAACTTTGACATTGTTCGCCGGAAATCAAGTTATCACCACCCAAATCTCAGCCCCAAAGGAAAATTAAACTCTTTAATAAAGCTGACTGGACAATAATATAATAATTAATAAGTTGGGCTTCTTTAAACATGAGATGATGAACTATAAAACGCGTTTTTAATCTACCATGAGTGAAGATCAAATTTAATGTGACTTTTTTTCAAAACCAATCTAAAAGAGCTATCATTAATCTTCATACAAACCAGACTTACTGAAAACAAAGACAAACTGCCCTGGATAAATCCTCAGATTAATCAGGAATGGCATCATATACAGCAAGCCTACTGATCAGTCTAATGTGCTGAGTAGACATTTTCACTCTGCCTGTACAAAATCGAACATACTCAGTCATCTATGTGACAAGTTGAACCGTCTAAGGCAAAACAGATCTACTATGTCTGTCATAACTTTTACAAATGAAAAAGCAAGCAAGTTTCTCCGAAATCTGGACCCACACAAAGCTACTCGACCTAATGAAATTTCATCAAGAATACTCGAGGAACTCCTTGAAGAGTTATCTTCAATGTCATGCTTCTGTCAAACTGGTATTGCGAGGTCGTTGGGACACCATAGCTGACTTTACAACAATTCCTTTCAATCTAGTCCTGTCTTCAGCTGCCATGGTTGAGCTAGCAAAGTCCATCCCTTTCCACTCCTTCATATCGTCTTCCCAACCCTTCTTCTCTCTATCTCTTCTTCTTTTTCCTTTTACTGTGCCACGCAGAATTGCCTTTGCTAAGCCAGATGACCTTAAGACGTGGCCAACCCACCTCAGTTTCCGTTTCCTGACCAAGGTCAGGATTTCGTCATAGTCTCCGATGCTGCTTGGATCTTTCTACGAACATCCTCATTAGTCGCATGGTCCTTGTAGGTGATGTTCAGTAACCATCGATAACATCTCATCACAAAGGCCTAAGTTCTTTTCTCGAACTCTGCTGTCAAGGTCCATGACTGACAGGCATACAGAAATATGGATATGACAAGGGAGCACATTGTCATAGCTGTATATTATTAATTGTACCTAATATTGTAGCATCTTGAAAAAATAGATTGTTTAGTTTGAGACATGCATGTATACATTTTCCCATAAAAATGCGAAAGTGAATTGAAAGACTGTCTAACGAGTTCGAATATATATGCTTTAACCGAAGAGCATTGTTGTTTCTCGTGATCGCACTTACCCAAAATTTCGACCTCTATATTTCAAATCAGTTTAAATACACAATCAGTGCAAGTGAATTATCTTCACAATAATTACAGCTCTGTTTAAACCATCCCATTGCACAACTGAGAAAGAAATGTTATTTGCCTTAGAAAACGGACAGTTCAGGGAATAACATAATTTAGTTTTTGTTTATGTTGCAATATGAAACAATACTCTGGGGAGCAATAAGTCCCGTACACTTACTTTTGAAGCAATTAAAAAATAATTAATGATCGTATATATCATAGCGCTGTATTATTAAGGTCATGCTATACAAAACATTTGTTTCACGGCATAAACCTTTAAGGTAAACTAATAGCAAAAGCAGATTAAAGCATGTTTTCAAATTAACAGTGAGCTGCCACCTGCACACCTTTCGTGTCCAGATATTTGCTTCGGTAAACTCCAGCTTTCCTATTTGTTATTATAATATAGCGGAGTATTGTTATGTCGACAGTTATAATTCCATCAGCTTTACAGACTTTGACGTCACAGTTAAACGCTGGAAGCGAAATCCTGAGATCAATGGTAGTTTTAGATGAGCCTATTTAAACTGTGAACAGTATTTCCAATTACCTGTAATGACCAGTCTTTACAATCAAATATTGCAGACATTTCGACAGTTGAAACAAACTTTCTATCGTCTGCTGCTGAGTGAGAACACAGGGCGATCCTCATCGAGTCACCTCTGAACATTACTCAAAATAAGTAAGTTCACGTTAAAGGAAAATAACTCTGCCATTTTTTATTTTGCACCCCCCTCCAGCACCACTCTCTTTTTTTCATTGAGGTCAACCCCTTTCCTTTAAGAGTATACCCTTTTTCGGAAGAGTTTTTTAGCCCTGGGGCCGTTTTCATAAAGCCACTTAAGTTGTTGCTATGCTGTTGCTAAGGCTAAATGTCTATAAGGGAGATTCCCTACAACTATGAAATTTGGTCTGGAGGAACAGTCTTTGTAAGACTGTTCCTCCAGAGCAAATTTCATAGTTGTAGGGAATCTCCTTCAAAGAAATTTAGCCTTAGCAACAGCATAGCAACCACTTAAGTCGTTTTATGAATACGGCCCCAGGGAAGAAAACAGGAAGTCACAAAAGCTATCTTCCGTTCAAAAGAGGCATAATAAATTGGAGGAGTTCCCAGAGAAATACATTCTATTTTACTCCCAAGTGGAATGGTAGACAGGTGACGACAAATCTTGAACTAGCGGGATCCGCATTAGAAGGCCCGCCTTAGAACTCTACTTGGAGCTTATTGAAGTAGTTGTATGGGCGTAACCTCTCACTTCCCTCTGGTGAAGCTCCTAAAGCAAGTTGTTGTTCTACCTGCTGAGAGGCCTCCTAGCTCGTCACTGAGACATCATAGTGAAGCATACAATCATCTGAAAACTAAAATGGCCCCGAAGCCAGAGCAAAAGAAAACCATTAGTTGGACCACGATGGGCCCGACCAAGTATATTGGTTGTCTGTTACAGATTTTTTATAACAGATTCATGTATGAGCGACTGCCGTCATTCCGTCTGAGGACCGACTTGCCGTCGTGCAAATGAAGAGTGAAAACAAAACTGTCAACTGTTATTGTCAACTTTATTGGATTAACCACCACCGTGCTTTCAATATTGTACCCTTTATTTTATTGCAACACTTTCAGTAATCCCAAAGAGTATACGCTACACCCCAGCAGGCACACTTGACGTTGAATCAAGGATAATTCACTATTGATTCAACATTGTGTGTCCATCTCAATATTATTCAACATTGATTCAACGTCATGACGTTGAATTAAGGTTGATTCAATATTGAGATGACGTTGAATCAAGGTTGATTCAATGTTGGTTCAACCTTGTGTACCCAGTGGGAGTTATACTGTGTTATGAGAGGGAGGTGAAGGTTAGGGTGCTGGGCGTGGGGACTTTCACCTCACATAGTCACAGAGCAATATATACTATATCTGTATGTGATGACGATAAATAAATATACTGGGCACATCTTAAGCTGCTGACATATGTTAAAAGAATACATATCTTTGAATGGCCTTTACTGAAATTTGCAGATATCGCGGGAATTACGTAGCTAGAATTTATAATTTGATCGATGCACTAAGTTCCATTCTGAACACCATGTGGTTCGTGTTACGAGGTGCACAGAACATTTGGTCAGACATTGATCTACGCAAATTGTCTAGTGTCAGATAAAATTAAGGAACGTTGTTAAAATATGTTTTCGTTTCCTTCACATTTTCTATGAACTGTATAGAAACAAAAAAAAAAGATCTACATAAATTTGTGAAGACTTCGAACATGCAAAATGTTACTGTATTTGAATAACTTAACGTTTTCTATATTGTTTATGTTGTCCTTACGCGGGTGTTACACGTATAACATAAGCGATATCCGAGCTTTAAGGAAATATTTGTTTGAGGATTCAGATTACGATAGAAGAATTAGACCAGCCATCAACCAGTCAGGGATTTCAGAGGTACAGTATTTTCTAAGTACATACATGCTTATATTCTAACGCGATTGACATCGGTTCCATTAAATTTTATACTACTATTTTGTTACGATAAAATGCCAGTAATAGTGCTCCTTAATAAAAATAGCCACCAGAGGAGATGGCAAATCACCCGACCGAAGACCCCACGGGCCTTGGTAAAAAGGGTGCACTTCAAAACACATATAAGTAATATATTGTAATTCCTTTATGTTTCTGCTAATAACAGATTCATGTTTATCTAACACCCAGACTAAAAGACTAATACAGTATGCTTGACTGCTAAAAGGAGGTAAAATCTCAAACAGCCACCATGCACACAGATGTATAACATATGGTACACTCAACATTTCAAAATATGTGAATAACTTCTTAAGTACAAGCCCTACAAATCTAATTTTGAGCTCCCTAGTAAGTGAATTTGGTCAAAGATTCCAAATCTGGTAAAGAAAAAGAAGGCGGGGGGTCGGGGGGGGGGGGGGGGTCAGAGAGAGTTAGGAACACTGATAGGATATCATGAATGATATCATGGCATGAACATCAATATTCTAAAAGGTTAAAAGCAGGCCAGGGTTATACAAGTATGAAGAAGAATCACAAACTACAGCTCAAACTTCCAAAAGTAAATAACTCGGAGAGAATGAAAGCAAGAGTTGTCATTCATGTAGAGACAAATTGGCATGACTTGTTCTGTATATCTGTGAAGAATCATGAAAATATTTCAATGGGTATTCAAGTTATGGAGCGGAAACCTTAAATCATTAAGGTGAAATAACTCCAAAAGCAAAACAGCAAGAGTTGTTTTTTTTTGTTCGTGACACATCGTCATGACCTGTTCTAAATATCTGTAAAGTATCATGAAAATATTTCAAAAGGTATTCAAGTTATAGAGCGGACACGAAATCACGCACAAAACAATCAAGCGGAAATAACTCAAAAGTAAGAAAGCAAGAGTTGGTTTTCTTGTTCGCGACACATTGTCACGACTTGTTCTAAATATCTGTTAAGTATCATGAATATATTTCAAAGGAATTAAAGTTAAAGAGAGGACTCGAAATCACACCGAAAACCATCAAGGGGAAATAACTCAAAAAGTAAGAAAGCAAAAGTTGTCATTCTTATTCGCGACAATCGTCATGACATGTTCTAAATATCTGTGAAGTATCATGAATGTATTTTAAAAGGTATTCGACTTATAGACTGGACACGAAATCACATATAAAACCAGCAGGGGAAATAACTCAAAAAGTAAGAAAGCAAGAGTTGTCGTTCTTGTTCGCGACACATAGTCATGACCTGTTCTACATATCTGTAAAGTATTACGAAAATATTTCACAGGGTTTTCAAGTTACAGAGCGGACACGAATCTGCCAAAATCACCAAAGGGGAGATAACTCAAAAAGTACAACAGCAAGAATTACCATTTTTGTTCGCGACACATCGTCATGACCTGTTCTACATAACTGTGAAGTATCATGAAAATATCCCATAGGGTATTCAAGATATAGAGCGGACAAGAAAATGTTTACGGACAGACGGACGCCAGGCTCATCGCTATATCCCTCGAACCTTTCGGTCGTGGAATAAAAAGGAGATTAGCGCTCAATTTATGCTTTGTAGGAGGAAAGTGATTGCTTGCCTGGCTATGTATATCATCATAAGGACAACCCTTTAAAATCTTCTGAAAAGTTTTCACATTTTGACGCGTTTTTTTTTTCGGTGTAAAAACATCCAAGACCCGTCGATATGGTTAAAGTCGTGTTTTTCAGAAAGTAAGTTTCGTCTTGTCTCGGAGAGAACCTCCTCTTATATAACGTTCTTGATTTTTTATGAGTCTGATAAACTCTCAAGCTGGTCTGATATTCTTGGGCGGCTGGATTCGCTTACAGCAGGCGAAAAGTTAATGATTTTCAGCTGCAATAATTTTACTTGTGAAACAAAACCTGACATGAATCAATTAAAACAAAGCAATTTATATTTCAGGTTAAAGCGAAAATATCGGCGATAAGCATAACAGACTATGATATAATCACGGGGAAATTAAAACTAATGGGTTACATCGCATTAAAATGGAGAGATGAACTGCTGCAGTGGCAAGAAACAGATTTTGGTGGCGTGACCAGGATCAATGTTGCTCCAAACGAAATCTGGGCACCTTCGCTTCAACAAATATCAGAAATAAATGTAGAAAATATGTACTCTGATGCATGGCTTAGTAGCGACGGCAAAACTGCAATGGCACTTGCTGGTGACTTGGTAGGTCACTGTGACGTTGATATTCTTTACTTTCCCTTAGATGAGCAGGTATGCAAATTTTCTCTCCTGTCTCCTGGAAACGATATCACGATATTAAATTTTTCCCTGATACAAAATAAAGTAGACACAACCTCCTTCTTTACACACGGGGTTTGGAATGTTGTTGATTCAAGCGCTTTCCAGTTTCAGTACACAGAACCAGATATCGATGTAGAAGTTCGTGGACTAGAATTTAGTCTGACACTCCGAAGAAGACCACAGTTCGTCATCATACATACAATGGCTCCTCTTGTGTTGATAGCATTGCTTAACATGATGATCTATGTTGTTCCAATTCTATCTGGTGAACGAATATCATTTTCAGTGACAGTCTTGCTGGCACTTATTTTCTTTACATCTAATATCGGCGATAATATTCCACAAAATGCTGTAAATATCCCCATTTTGTCTATGATAACGGCAAGTATTATTACGCTTTGCACAATCAATGTCATAATAAGTGTTATATTTAGCCGTATTGCTGCTAATAAACTCAAGCCCGTCCCAGGGTGCTTGAAATCATTCGTCCGATTCATTTCGCAGGCAAAGTTTGGCAGGAAAGGTAAACATGCACAGGTGCATCCTCTTGAAATTAAGAACTTGCAAAGTTGTAATAAAGAAAAACCAACCATTAACGACACATTCTATAAACTCAGTGGTTCTGAAGAAGACTTTAAAATAACATGGATGATGGTCGTAGACGTTTTCGACATGATCATGTTTTATGTCCATCTTCTTGTGGTTGCCACTTCGGTTGTTCTTGGTGCCTTGTTTATAACTGATGTTATATAAGAAACTACCTTACAATTCTAATTATTGGGACAGATTGGCCTGACCAAACAGCGAAGGCTCAGATCAAACTACTCCTATAGGACCAGTCTAATCAGATTCTACACTGTTTTCCATCCCATCTGCATCTTTTGGACACATTACTGCCTTGTAAAACCAATTGTTACATTTTAGAACAATTACGGCAATTGTTTGGCAGTCCTATCTTTTTTAGAATTTTTACGGTAGTATTTTGTGTATGATATCGTTTAGGAAATACGCAAGATTTACTTAATTTAAGCAAGTTCGAAACAGACTTGAAGAACTTAATAAGAAGAACCTTTATGGAATGTAGAAACAATTGGGGCTTTGGGATTAAAACTGCATCTGAAAATAAAAAAAAGTGCTTGTCCTACCAACGTGAAAAATGCCCAGGCAACGAAAGGATTACACAACATCTGACATTTTCATTTAACACCGGCACACGGAATTAATGTTTCACAAGTACTCCGTTATACAAGAGTTACCAGAACTTGATTTACACAGGACGATTCAGGGTGAGGGATCAGGTGGTATTTGTTTTAGTGCGATGCAGATGTGACTTTATCGCCAAGGTATTATTTCTCTTTTAAATTTTTACACTGACTGACTTCTATGTCACATTCCAGTTTACATCTTCCCGATTCTAACGACACTTTGATGCAACCACAAAGATTCACGCTTTGTGCAAGGACCCTGTCACAAAAATTCAATCAGGAAATACCGAAACTGAAATGACAGCATAATCTGCATGGGCGCCAATTGAAAGTTTGTGACAGAACGAATTTCTGTGGTTCAACCAAAGTGTCATTAGAACCGGAAAAATGAGGACTGGAAAGTGGTGCATAGCTCAGCGAGTGTAATAAGATATTAATCTTGACATACACCAAGGGTTCGTATTAATGTCGATGCAACGACATACCGCAAGAAAACACATGAGTCCCCGCCCTGATGATTAAAAAAATTATTCGCAAGTACGGCGGATGATCTTGACTTATTTATTTTCATATGGCTAGGCTCAGCTCCGGATTCAACACTCCGAAATGACATAAAACTTGTTGCACTGAATTCAAGAATATGTTGACATTCTGACTTCAAACAGGCAGCCAATGTCTTAAAGCTGGAATTTACGCAGGTGTTATTTACTTTTCCGTCTTACATGTAGCGACATGCAGTCTCTGAAATGTATTAAAAGGGACACACATTGTCATGCAGCGGCAAAATCAAAAATAAAAAGAGGTGGTTATAGTAGTATTTTAGACACAAACAACAGTCCGAATGACGGATGCTTTGTAGT
Source organism: Ctena decussata (assembly GCA_963989385.1). Lineage (NCBI taxonomy): Eukaryota > Metazoa > Mollusca > Bivalvia > Lucinida > Lucinidae > Ctena > Ctena decussata. Next base: position 70,384,964 of record OZ022501.1, on the reverse strand, counting down.
CAGGTGTTACTTGTAATATACTTTAAGCTGTACTGAGTTGTCGAGTGCTGAGTTACTTGCATAGAAATAATCTGCTTCTTTTATTTATGTGAGCGTATAGAATACGAGTTTTTTCCTAATTTGCTTGCGTCTGTAGGATTACTGTGCATGTTATGCACTTAACTAAATACATTTGTCTCTACTTTATAGAACACACCCTGCGTTCCCCGTTGTTTTATGAACCCGTTATGTAATTATGTGAGAAGCTGAGAAGGGATACTTTTGATGATGAAACATCGATTTCACCGAACTGTTCCATAACAGGATTACAGCACCCAATAATCAAGAATATTTGTCTTTAAAGAGGAATATTCCTGTTTATTGGAAGCTTGTTCTGTTAAGGCCATATCTAGGATGAAGGTGTTCATTTTGCTATCCGCTCTTATCTTAGTACTTGTACTGTTACTCCAAGTTACTATTTCCCTTTGGTGTCATGGTGAAATGTGGAACTTGATTATGTCAGTTCCTGGAGCCGTTTTATAAAACGACTTGTCCTTGCTATGTTGTTGCTAAGGTGGAGTTTCTATGAAGGCAGTGATTCCCGACAACTATGAACTTTGCTCTGGAGAAACGGTCTAAAAAGACTGTTCCTCCAGAGCAAATTTCATCGTTGTCGGGAATCTCCTTCATAGAAATTCAACCTTAGCAACAGCATAGCAACCACTTAAGTCGTTTTATAAATACGGCCCCTGATCATCGCCTTTTTACACTAATTTTAATCCTGTTATGCAACAGCCCAGTAAAACTGCTGTTTCATCATTCCTAAGTCCACATAACAGGGCTTTACAAGCTGTGTATAGACTTGTGCTATACATAGCAGAGAATAAATGTCTTTGAATGTACCTTGTTGTTTTATATACGACCACCAATTAGGAAAGAGTTGTAAAAAGGAGATTTTAATGCTTTGGTTATTTTATACCTATCTAAGCAGCGTCATATGAATAGTTTCCTCACAACTGACAAGATTTGCTAACATCAACGGCTCACTGCTGCTTGGACTACTTAGAGTTTCCATAAAATTACAGCAAAAGTGACTTTCGCATCTGCGAGGCCTGACTAGTCAGAAGACTCCTTGTTCGCATCAAAAATAAATATCAAGAACCTTGGAGATCAGCAAAGCCAGACGCGGAGACTTTTACTGAGTTTGATCTCAATCATGACTGTTTGGTAATGTCAAAAAGAGCACTATTTTGTAACGCGTTGGTTTATTGCCTCATATGAAAGAGCGGAATCTTAGGTACATTGGGACATTTCCAGCCTATATGAGTGGGATGGCTTCTCATTTTCACCTCAAATAACCAGACACCATTCCAATACCTTACCCAATATACCCATATTAGTGATTCTGAGTGTCATAAAGACCCTCCAGTGCAAAGCAATGGCTCATATAAAGGGAATCCGAATATACTAAAAACATAAATCTTATTGATAGACTTACTTTCCTTGAGGGCGGATCACGAAATATTACTTCAAGACGGCAAAGCCGAAGTGAATTAATATATCGTATCTGCCAGACAACACGTACATGTGTTAATCAGTGATAATTTAAGGGTAAAGAAAATTATTTCGATTCTAAAATTATACAAAATGCAAATGCAGGTATATTACAAAGTTTGCTAAAGGAATGTTTTTGAGGCGGACGTCAGTAGAAGCAAATGTTCACATTCGACGCCATCAAGGCGCGAAATTGGCACGTCTCGACGTTAGCAACGTGAATAGACGCCGCCTCCTATGCGATTAGTGGGGGAAACGTCATGTTAGAATCAATATTGATTCAACGCTGTGTTCCCGATGGGGTAACGTCAGGTAACACCATGTAAACACGTTACAGCCAAGAATGTGAATAGGCAAGCCTAAAATGATTGTCAAACAGCACGAGAATTCACGATTGAAATACTGTTTTATCCCCCATTCCAAGTTAAACTTAAACAGCTTTTCGTACATGTATCTATTAAAAAATGTGACAGTGACAGTTAATGATAATTACAGCAATAAGAGATATCTTTTCATTGATTATAATCAATATAAAATTAGAAATAAAGTTATAAATCAACAAAACAACATACATAGAAATCGGGCTGTCATGGGAATAGCACACTTTTAGGGGTTATTTATTTTGAAAACGAAAGTCTCCTCTTGGGAGCAAACATTGCAGATCACGTTTTCCTGAAGCAATTAAACAGTAATTATCGTTTACATATATGTGCCACGTCGCGAGAAAACTGTTTCCAGACATGTGATTTCCAACAACGTGGCATTAATGACAAGCCTTCACTTCTATGGAAGTAGCGCAAGCCATAGAGCCAGTGTTGAGTTTTCTGATCACCTGGAATAAGGATGATATGAATGTCAAACGACAAAACTGACACATTACTGAAAGTCACATGACACGGCTCATTACGACCTCCGCTTGACCAGACCATTCGTGCGCATGTATACACAGTAACTGAAGCCAGTAAAATGCACGTGCCTTGATCAGTTGTTTTGAATGGCCTTTATATCGTTTAATTTGTCTGCTGACACATTTTTTATTTCATGGTAGCACAAGGTCCATTATTTAACGTCCTTCGGGTTATGTGAGTGGTTGATTGCAGCATTAAATGGAATAGCTGATTAAATAGTGTATACATTTGAACTATGTGATAAGTCAACACGAGGATTTCACTTTTACATAAATTTTCAGAGAATTAAAATTTAAATTAATTTCAGTCCTGATATTATAAGAGATAACTTTGTAATAGTGAAGTTTCTTTCAGAACGGACATCAGGTTGATGTAGCTAGTATAGAGCCTTTGCAAGCTTTGCTTTCCCTAGCCTGAGCGCTTGAAGTCTTTAAGCGTACAAAATGAATTCTTCATTGTGTACGTTATCATTTGCTTTCATATATTTTGTAAACGTCCATCGCTGCGACTCGTATAACATTAGTGACATCCGAAGATTGAAGACACATTTAGCCGAGGACTGCGACAGTAGAATTAGACCAGTAGTCAACCAATCAGAAATTCTAGAGGTATGTGACTATTTTTCTTAAATTATTTCAATTACCAAATTTTAAATATTTGACAAACAGCTCCACGAAGATTAAGTGTCTTAAGTAAGCCTTATACCGAGTGTTTTAATTAGTTTAAATGACAATAGTCTTGGTTTACACGTGATCTTAAAGTTTGGTTCGTTAATAATCTACGAACCTTTCCATATTTCGAACGTAATTAATGATTTTAAAATGTGTTGCTTGTGTTTGAGAGAGTCTCTTTTAATGACTGAAGTATGCTACTTTCACTGTCCAATGGACATTAAAACTTTGACAATACGCTGAGTTTATATATTCGAGGCTGACAAACTACTTGGGGGTCATCTCAAATTTAAAAGAATCCTAGTCACAATTGATGCATACTATAGCGGAAAGACAGATCAGCCTGCGCCTTCGTGCAAGCTTGTAATGAATGCCACGCCGGTGTATAGGGATGTCCAAGGTGGTCCTTAAATCACAACGTGAGAAGAAATGGACGGATGGCTATGAAATTTGCCGATACTAATCAGTCTGGGGACTTATGGATTTCCATAACGCATATTTGTGATGGTTAACCATGCATTTTAAATGAACTGACATGATGGCTTACCATAACATAATTACTGAAATTTTTACCACAAGATGTCACTACGTGTCCGAAGGATGAAACGTGATGGAAAGCCATAACGTTGGTTTCTTCTGGTGTTATGGCTGACCATAACAAAGGCTAAAAACCCCAAGTACTTTTCTGTCGCGTAACTGATGCAAAACCTTGAGTAACTCGTACGGTTAGCATCCGTTATAAAAAAGCAAGCATTGTAGACAATTTTGATCGTAACACTTTATAAAAAATTGAAAGTAAATATCTATTTTTCTTGGAAATAAAACAAGTCAAATGCACAGCAATATTTGCCTAATTTTGACCATAATTCTACAGACATAACCAAAATCAAACTGTTAATACTGAGAATAGTTAAGGGCTGGACCAAATATTAATTTTAAGTGTAGACAGGTCAAACTGAACACTGCCAGTAGGTTAATTTGCCATTTTAGTGAGTTGGACTGAAAAATGTAAGAAGTATGGCTGACCATCACAAATATGCGTGACGGAAATCCATAAGTCCCCAGACTGCTAATTGCCATCATGTGTTGCAGTTTTACGTCCTTTAGAACAGTATTTTCGTATCAGGACGATGGGACATTGATAGTGAAAGTCTGGGTGCAATGTAGCCCCATTTACTGTCGGAAAGATTTCGCTTCTCGCGCATCTCTAACCCGGGTCCGTTAGATCGGCAGGCAAGCGCTGAACCTACTGATGTGGATCATCATACAGAGATATAATGATACATATGTCATTTGGGCGTATTGTTTGTGGGCTGTTAGATTTCCATTCTATCGTCATAGCATATATTATGGTCCAGTCATGTCGTTTCGCTGCCTGTTATTATTGATTCAAGAGTATCAGGTACGGACTACGACTGAGGGAGTTTGTCAGTAAGTAAGAAACCTGTCGCCTTCAAACGCAAGCCAAGCGCTCTGGACAAACGATCCTTGTTATCTCATAAGTTTGTACTAGCATGGACTGGATGGTGGTGGTGGTTGGCGTTTGGGTTTTACGGCTCTTTTAGATAGTATTCCAGTCTCTTCGAGCTGCTTCCAGAGAGAGCAAGAAAGAAAAGGTATAGATAGGATAGATGAGACTAGAATAATCCAAACAAACCCCATCCCGCACCTGCTGCAGGCCGACCCGCCCTTGCCCTACTATTAGCCAAATTAGAAGAACGCCACGGCATTGAATGTTCAACAGCACAATCGCCCAAACTGACCACCCCTAACATGGAATGGAAAAATCACGCAACATAAATCAGGGGAGACTAACTTAATTTGTCATGGTTGAAATATAGGCTGACAGCCGATAATACCAACCAACAGTGGACCTATCCGGTACTGTGCAAAGTAACTGTACTAAGTCGACCGATAATTCGGTCGAAAGCTACACCAGTCACGGTAAATGATACTATTGTAAATGGGCGTCGACCGGGCTGGTATTGGTGTCGATTGTCTCAGTCGACAACCACTTTTGCATGTGCGGTAACTGATTGGCTAGGTCGAAAAACAGGTTGGGAAACTGGTATTACCCTCGAGATTAATTGATTTTCCTCATTTTTGTTTTCTTTTCTCTCGACCACATTCCTCTCTCTCTCTCTCTCTCTCTACCTATTCAACCATAACCCAACCTACCATCCAACCATCCATTTATCCATCATTTTATCTGTCTTTCCATTCCTCCTCCATGTTACCTACCTCCCTAGTCTGGCCCAGCGGATACGTATCGTCAAAATGACGTCGTGAGGACTTCGCCGCGACGTCATTTCGTAGAACCGACGTCAATACGACGTCATGTGCCTGCTGGTGTCTATCTGTCTATCAAGGAGCTCCGGTAGCTTAGTAGCTTAAGCAGTGGCCCGCTGATCGCGATCCCGAGTTCGAGCCCCGCTGTTGGCGGGAATCTTTTCAATCGTAAACGGAGTTCCATGGACATAGCCTTTCATTATCATCCACCCATTGTCCTGATATGACTAAAATACTGTTAGAAAGGACGTAAAATCGCAATTCATCCATCCATCCAGCCACCCATCCATCCATCTACATGTATTTATTTATATATCTACCTATTGATCGATCGATCGGCCTAGCCATCCATCCATCTGTGCAGAAGTGCAGGCTTATTATCGTCTTCGCTGTTCGCACGAGCTTTAAAACGTTTTCTCATAACATGTGCCAAGTACCAAGCTGGAGGCAAACCTGTCTTATGAATTGGTTCACTCCCAACGGGCACATGACGTCAGAATTACGTCATATTGACGTCACCATGTCGCATCGACGTCAGTACGACGTCATTTCAACGTCATGTGCCTGCTGGGCTGTCATGCTTTTTGTGACTTCCTGTTTTATTCTCGGCAAAACGTTGCCCTTTCAAACTGAAACAATGCTTTGAGGAAAAAATTCGAACCTCCAGAGGTAGCTTTTTCCCCTTATGGTTTGATTGATTGATTGATTTATTGCTTAAAGTCCACGGTAAACATCTATGGTCATGTCGGGACGGCCAGTTAACCTAACCACACTATTCCTGGGCAGGCTTAGACCTCCTAAGCGGTTAACCAGTACTAAGTGCACATACTTTCGCCAGTAACTGACAACTGCTCTTCTTAAACCAGCGGAAGGAGAAACGAAAGTATGTGGCCAGACCGGGTTTCGAACCCAGGACCTCTGACTTATGAGTCAGGTGCCCTACCGATTGCGCTACGCGGCCCGGCTCCCTTATGGTTTGACCCTTAAGTAAAAAGCGAGACAAAAGATACAAATGGCAGACTTGCTTCCCCTGAAAGTGTACCCGTGCATGCAGGCAGTCAGGTCAGAGTCTTTGCTGTTCGCACATTATGCTCGGATCTTCAGGAATCTTACAAGCACAAGTTGAAGTGTTGTTTTATTTTTGTTGTTGGTGATGTTGTTTTTGTTTTTTTACCATTAGGCCGATCTAGGTCTTCAGTCTTTATTTAATCAGACTATTCGTACTGTATAAAAATGGAGCCTCAGTATGTTAAGCGCTGGCCTGCTGATCTAGCGGTCTGGGGTTCTGGCCCCACCGGAGGCGGAGATCATTTTAATCATAGACTGGCTACATCGCTTTCATTATCACCCACCCAGCGTCCTGATATGGACGTTAATTCGCAAGTCATCCATCCATCCATTCTGTCTGAACATATTGGTGTCTTATAAATAATGCATAAGGCTACAGACAGACAGACGGTCTGTCAGACAGAGACAGGCAGACGGCCTCTCATGGTAGGTAGGGTAGGATAGGGTAGGGTAGGTAGGTAAGTAGGTAGGTGAACGGAGAGACAGACATACAGACATTCAGAGGGTAGGGACGTAGGCAGGTAAGAATGTTAGGTAGGTAGGTGACTAGATGGATGGATGGATGGATCTTTTAGATGAACTGAGCGCTGATTCAAATTAGATGACTTAATTTTGTACTAATATATGGCTGAACAATAAAATACCAAAACAACAGGTTTTTCTGTATTGCGGGAAGGACGTGTTTACTTTCGATTTCGATCGTGTGTCTATAACGTGTACGATGAGCAGACACTGGATTCTAATGTCGGCAAAAGCGTAGCTACCTGTATGCAAATACGCAGGTGCGTATTAAATTTTTTGTCACACTGACAAAATTCCAACACGCTCAGTGTGATTTCCGCTAGTGCGCCCTTGCTCGGTACAAAAACATGTATTTATATATTTTGCCCTTGTTAAGACATGCACATAAGTGCAGTCTGATCACGATACTCGCTGTTCCTTATATATTGAACAGAGCTGTATGCATTTAGGATTTTTGGCTGGATAATCTATATGGCTGGTTTGAGATGTAAGTGTTGGAAGCCTTTTCTGAAGGAACCAAGCGGGTAAGTGTCGAATCAACGTCGATGCAATGTCGACATAACTACGAACCGTTGTATAAACTCTGCCAACAAGGTTAAGGTACATGTAAAATGTTAGGAAACTGAAACTCACGCAGAAACCAAACAACGTCGCATAAACGTCGAGGCAGATTTAGCGACTTCATTTCAAAACGAGTGCAGACTGTCTGGTATGCATTGCTACAAAGGAAGTCGTCGAATCAATGTCCTTGCAACGTCATCAACGCAACGTCCATTCGCCATTTCAGTGTTTTGTCACTCTCAAGAATATACTAAGTATACATTAACAAAGGGTGCGTTTGGGGCTCTGCCAATGCCAGCATAGGTATGTCAATGCCGTTCAGAGTTTCAACATTGGCACCACTGATTCTACCGTCGGTACCAAAGGTACCAATATTGCCGACCATTGGCTGCCAGTACTGCAGTTGTGACAGGAGAATAATTGTTCCCGACAGTGATGAAAGCAAATTAGAAAAACTAAAATTTTCTAATTACAGAGAAAAATGGCTCTGCAATAGTGTCAATGGCGCCATTGGTTCTACCAATAGTTGGCTGCCAAAGGTCACCTGTTCAGGGTTTACGGTTACCAATGACACCATTGGCAAATCGCCAATGACACCACTGGCAGAACCCTGAATGTACCCAAAGTTCATCACTTAGCTTAACCACGGATCAGGCAACTTTAAAACAGCGTGTCGCTGGCGTATCAACTTTGATAAGCTTCAAACGTTTTGTATAGCAAATTATTTGCAGCGTGCACAGAACCTATCAAATGCTATATTGCCACGGCGTTTTCAGCTGTTGGGAACGAGCCGTAATGCCGAATCAATTATGTGGACTAAATGCACATGCCCTGGCCAGATTGCACATGTATACATGTACACCGGGAAAGGCTGGAGTAGTACATTTGCTTTTGTTAGCCCATTAAATTGTGGGTAATTTAAGCCCGCCCCAGCTCCCCCCACCCCGCTCCCAAGTCTCCCCAATCCCCTTTTTCTTTGAAAGTCTGTTACATGGATTTGGATGACTCCATTTCTGTGTTTTAGGGGTTTCTGGTGCATGTTTCCACTTTTATTGTATTTTGTATAAATATTCCGTTCATCCTGACCAGACGCCGCATCATGCGGTGTCTGAACTGGGTCTACACTGTTCGCATATGTCGCCAAAACGGGTTACCAGTCTAAAAAGAGTTAATTACTCTTCATATTATGACAACTTGTAATCATCCAAAATTTTGATTGATATTTAATTTACTGGCAGGCCTTGATCGGATCATAGATGTTCGTCTGTAAAATCAGCGTGCCACTGCGTCGACGTTTAACAGGATCTGCTGTACATATGCGACCAATGACGACTCAGACCTATCTGCGCGTCTGTGCAGTCAGCCTGATACGACTTCGTTTTTGTTTCCAACAGATATCACTGACACATATACATACGTTGCATGTATACACATAAGCATGCTGCATGCAAATGCTGTTTCAGTTTTGGCATAATGTTCACACAATGTGCAAGAATCCCGTTTGTAGTTTAAGCTTTCCTCTTCCAGCAAGATTCGAACACGGACTGCTAGCTTATCAGGACAGCCCTTATGGGGCTCCCAACAGACTGGTACTGAAACCCTGTATATTCATTCAGTAGTACAAAATAGCCGAGTCAAATTGTGTGCCATACACTGGTAAAGCAACCCTTAACGTCAGATAAGAGCGCACTTCCAATGACAAATGCTGACATCACGTGTAATTTTCCATCATGACGGAGACGTTTACACGGCTAGATTCCGCTTTGCGCTATTCTGCCCTACATTATGGGCTGACGATTTAGTTTGAGTGGCGCTATCACAAGCTGTCTTCAACCGATCAAAATGGAAGAAAAAAATTCCCTGGCGGGGTATTGTCGTTGAACAAATAGCTAATATGAAAATATAAATAACACCACGTTTATTTATGCTTTCCAGACGAGAAAGAACGACATACATCGTCTTTTTGCCTAGATGTCCTAATGTAGCTAAAAAGTTGTCAGCGTCAAATTGACGCTGATGCAACGTCATGATGTAAATATGATGTTGCAACGATGTAGATACGGTTTTAATTCAATCCTGCAAATGGCGTCGTGTAAAATTTTACCTTACGGTGCGTGCCTTTAAGAAACACTCGGATCAGCTTGCGCACCGGCGCAGACTGATCAGTCTTCCTGGTTTGATGCATATGTAAAGACTAAATTGGACTGAGTCTTTGCTCGTCGCTAATGCCCTAAACTCCCTGTTCGTGCGACGCAATTCGGCACCACAATCGATGCGATGTATACGTTTGAAATGGCCCCTTACCTAGAACGTCCGATCTCAAAGGTAGAATGTCAGCCTGGGTAAACTTTTAATGTCCATTACGAGACAGAATAGCAAATACTGGCGCAATGTATCGGAAAAGCATACCCTTCATGTGTGGAAGTTACCATTACAAATCTGAATTACATTATATGAGAATCACACTGTTTGAGAATTTTTTATTTTTGTCAATGCAAATTTTGGTATTCATTGCACCAGTAATCGTATGCAAAGCATGTTCATGCTGATGAACTTGTATCTACTCGTGATGTCAGAGTGCCATCATCGTGACGTCATAATGGCTTTAGCTGGATAACATTTTGCCGTCACTGTTGACTAATGCATCATGATGTCACCTGGCGTTAAGGCGATGTCACCATAGCGTATGCATATAGCGTTGATCTGCCATGCTTACCATTTCAAGGTCATTCGTTTGATCTAAAGGATGAAACTTTTATTTTATTGAATTTTTTAAGTCCTCATGTCATTGGCTATTCCGTTTTATCTTACATATTTTGCCACATTTTGTTTCTTCTTTTGAAGTCTCTTTGCATTTGTCTATTTGTTTCTATAGTTTATATGCAAGGTCTTTGTCTGTCTGTTTCCTTCATTCATGTTAAGTTGAATGTTCGCTTTTATGTTTCAGGTCCGACTTGCTTTTTATATCTGTTTCTGTATTCATATCCTTTTTTCATTTGTTTCATACTTTCGTGTCCCAATAACTTTTACTATTTGTTTTCATTTTTCATGTTCCGTCGATTTTGACTGTTTGCTTCTTGTGGTCTTTTGCTACTAACCAATCTCAGGCGGTGGTTCTGGGGCTGTTTATTATTAATATGTCATTGAGGCCACCCGCTACAGGGCTTTACACGTCATATCCTGTTAAGCGCTTTGTGGCTATAATTAAGTCCTATCTAGCATTGTGATAACCTCAGTGGAGAAGAGAGGCTGCCTGATTTGTTTTTCGTTAATTTGATTTGTAGTGCTCTAACGACGGAGGTCTCAACGCTCCAATTTACTGTCATTGTAAGGCTATGATTTATGGTTTTGACACTTCCAAAAATCTTCTACTACTTGATCACACTTCCCTAATGGGACCTCATGTGTATCTATCAAATATTTTCGATCCGTCGATGTTTATTTTAGTTTAGTTTAACTTAATATCATCACTATTAATATTATTTTTCTTTAATATACGATGCCTCTCTCTTAAATTCTAACTTTCTGACTTTGTCTATTTAGTTTTATCTTTCATATCCCACTGGCTCTAATTGTTTCTATCTTTCATGTTCCACTGTCCTTTTCTACAGGTTTCTATCGGTCTTTTTTGGTTTCTTCTTTTTCTATTGGATTCTATATGTCATATTCAACTATCTCTGCCTATTCATGCTTTTCCTTCATATCACACTCCGTTTCTTATTCCAAGGGTAGACTGTCTCTGTTTTTTATCTTCATATACCTTTGTTTTTGTCTATTTGTTTCTAAATATTCTAAAACGAAGATAAACTTGTCAAAGCGACATAAATCTTAGCGGAGTTTGGTTTCCATTCTATTGAGTTGTTTTGGCTATTTGCGGGTTCTTGCTGCCATTGACTTCTCTTTCCTGATGCCATTTTCTGACGCCTTTCTCGAGTCGCAGGGGTTGGGATGGCTCGATGGGGATCACCTATGCTTGCGAGTTAATACGTAGGCGTCTCTTACCTGATGTCTGAGGGTAATGTGCCCCGCGGAATACGACAGTAAGTGTGGCTCGGAGAGGGATGCTCGTTGCCTGCCGAGACTTGCCCATCACATTTTTTCTTTCACACTTTTGGTGTTTAGCGACACTGAAGAAGTTAAATACAGAAACGCGCGTCTGTCATACTAAATTTGGTATGGATAAGTTTATATTTCTATCTTTCATGCCCCATTTTGTTTGTTTGTTTGTTTGTTTGTTTATATCTTTCATGTCCTATAAGTTTTCTTTCTTTATTTCTGTTTTACATGTTCAAATGTCTATGTATACTTATGTGTTTGATGTTCCACTGTCTTTGTCTGAAAGTGCCTTTGTCTGTTTGTTTCTGTCTGCATATCTCATCGTCTTTGTCGCACATACCCTGCAGATTTTGTCTATTTGTTGTTTCGTTCATGTCCCCAGGGTCTTTCTTAACAAATGGACAAAGACAATCTGACATGAAACAAACATAAAAACAAATAATGCATATGCCTATTTCTTTATTTCATGTACCATTGTCTTTGTGTGTTTGTCTCATTGCTCTTGTTTATTTGATTCATATTTCCTATAGTTTCTGTTCATTATTCATTCATTTCATTGCCTTTGTCTTTCTCGTCCCACATCTTTGTTGTTTTCAGGTCTAACTGTCTTTATATAAAAAGACAAAGACAACATACATGAAAGACAAATAGGCAAAGACTGTGATACATGGAAGACAACGGCAGTTGGAGAGGACACAATAAACAAAGACAGTATGACTTGAAATGTATGTCTACCTCATAAAATGATAATCTTGTGATTCCGTTTTTTTGCCACCGCAACTGTATCATTTTTCAGTGTTAAACATTATCTGTTAAACATTGTAAGGTATGTGACAGGTCATGCCAACTGAATCTGTATCGGCAGCTTTGCTAGGAGTTTAAAGGTAACCATACCTGATTTAGTGCGACAGACTCGCGTTTCTGATTTAACCTTCAGTGTCGCTAAACCCAAAACGTTTGAAAGCAAAAAGGTGATGACCAGGTCTTTGCAGGCAACGAGCGGTCCTCTCAAAACCACACTTACTGACGCATTCCGTGAACCAAGGCAGCTGCAGAAATCAGGTAGGGTGTCCTACGTATTAGCTCTCGAACGCAGGCTTCCCCCACCGAGCCATTTCAAATTAAAATCTAAAATAGTTCCTTCAAGAGCAGAGAATACATTCAGAAGAAGGAACATGGGCCAGACTACGTAGTTTCGGCTAATAAAGCCTCGTCAGTGACCCTGACAATATCTGGTGACGAAACCAGAGAAAGCATACTGTAATTTCTTACTTTTAATTGGGCAGTCGATTCAAAGACTGATTAGTATCAAAAAGGATCCAAATAATATAAACGACGATGATCTAGAATAATAGTCTAAATCGATCTCAAATTTTAGATTTCTCAGAATATATCCTCTGATCTCAAAGGACGAAATAAAATATAATCTGCACTATGAATGATGTACGGGGAGACGTTGTACGGCCGCCACACGGCACAACACCAGCTGCAGTGAGGTAAAATTAAAATCTAAAATAGTTCCTTCAAGAGCAGAGAATACATTCAGAAGAAGGAACATGGGCCAGACTACGTAGTTTCGGCAAACTCTGTGTCCCGACAATCGAGACAGACAAGAGCATCAGGAGGGACATGACCGATGAAGCAAGAATCTACAGAAGCCAAAATAATCCAAAAGAATGGAAGCAAAACTCCGCTAAGATTCATTTGACTAGGACAAGTCTGCCTTGGTTTAAGAAAAGTTTAGAAATTTTACCTGGTAGTTTAATAAATTACTTTAAATCAGAATTTAAGTAGTGACCCAATGCTAAAGAACCAGAATCAAAAGAAAAACACTGGCTAGCTGGGTGGATAATGTTCCCGGGGACAATTGTCTACTAGCAGCGATATCAGCCCATTGGTTTTAAGATAAACGTAACTATACCGAATTTAGTGCGACAGTCGCGCGTTTCTGCATTTAACTTCTTCAGTGTCGTTAAACCCCAAAAATTTGAAAGGAAAAATGTGGTGGGCAAGTTCGGCAGGCAACGAGCAGCCCTCTCCGAGCCACACTTACTGACCTATTCCGCGAGACACAGAAGCTACATACATCAGGAAAGGGGCGCCTACGTATTAACTCGCGAGTACAGGCGTCCCTCACCGAGTCACCTTTACCCTGTGTCCCGAGAGACAGATACTCCGCACAACAACTGAGCTAACTATACTTCAACTTTATTGGAATTTCAGATTCAAGTCAAAATGTCGGTTACAAGTATAGCAGAATATGACACAATCTCCGGAAGGCTGAAAGTATCAGGATATCTAACATTAAAATGGAGAGACGAGTTGATGCAGTGGTTGGAAACAGACTTTGGAGGCGTGGATAGGATCAACGTTGACCCAAAGCAAATCTGGACACCTTCGATGGAACAGATTTCAGACACGGATGAAGATTATATGTTCTCAACTGTTTGGCTTAATAGTAGCGGCAATACTTCAATGGTTCTTGTCGGTAAATTCATCGGACATTGTGATGTTGATCTCCGCTATTTTCCCTTGGATGAACAAGTATGTGGATTTATTCTCATATCTCCCAGAAATGATGCTGCGGAGTTGAACTTTTCTCTCTTTAAAGATTCTGTAGAGTTAACATCGTTGATGAAGCACGGAGAATGGGATATTATAGATTCAAATGCGTACAGGATACTCTACAATGAGCAAGATATTGATTTAGAAGTTGTCGGTTTAAAATTTGATCTAAAGCTACGACGAAGACCACAGTTCGTCCTCATACACACAACAGCACCCCTTGCATTAATAGCATTGTTAAACATGATGACATTTGTGGTGCCTATACTTTCTGGAGAAAGGATTTCGTTTTCGGTTTCAATTTTACTGGCTCTTATTTTCTTCACCTCTAATATCGTCGATAATATTCCACACAGTTCAGCCAATATCCCTGTTCTGTCAATGGCCACGGCGGCTATCACAGTAATTTGCACTATGAATGTCATAATAAGTGTTATTTTTAGCCGAGTAGCCGCAACGAAGTTCAAGCCCGTCTCAGGATGTCTGAAGTCTTTTGTTCGGTGCATTGTGCATGCCAGATATGGCAAAGCGGTTCGAAAGAAACACATAAATACTGACCAGGATGCGGATTGTAAGACCAATTGTTCTGATGAGGATTTTGAAATAACATGGATAATGGTGGCAGACATTTTCGACTGGATAATGTTTTATGTCCATCTTCTTGTGGTTAGCGCTGCAGTTGTTCTTGCATTCTTGTTTATCATTGATATTATTTGAGAGCTCATGTTAGCCAAAAATCATATAAAGAATATAGATGACATTACGAAGAAAGAATGAAACCAGAAAACATTGCCCACCCTCGGGACCAAAAGATTTTTGGTTGGCTGTTGTTTTGGGCTTAACGCTCATTGAGACAGTATTTCAGTCTAGATCGAGCCGTCTTCCAGAAAGAGGGAGACATAAAAGTGATATGATAGGCGAAAGAAAAATATCCAAACAGCCCCATCTGAACCTACTGCAAGCACATTAGGCTCTTGCCCTATAATTATCCAAAATAACAATCGTCTAGTAATTTTTCGATACTTTTTTTTCTGGAAAATAGACGCCGCACGGACAAACGTACAGGAAATGGTATTTGACGTCATTTGTTTAGACGAAACTATTGGCAATAAGCTCACGCGCGATGAAACTTTGATTTATTGCAGAATCAATCACTGTGATCTAATATCAAGCTGTGTTACAGATTGCAACTAAATTGTTTATGGTGAAAAACGACCAGAAAATAACCTGGTCACAAAGGCAGGTTTTGGTCGTCATTGCTTGCATATTATTAAGCTTTGCAATGTATACGTATTGTTTATTCAATTGCTGTTAATCTGTTCAGACTTAATGGGACTTTTACTGAAGGAAACAAACTACCATAGAAAAAATCATCGATCTCTGAAATCCCTTGAAAGAGTATTAAATGTCCCTTGTATGAAACATTTTATTCAGGACGAATAATGATTTGCTAAGCATATTTAAGTAAAAGTTAATGCTGAACTATAGGCATATGGCCACCTTTTGGAATACAGTGGTTAGATCATGCTTTTTTTAAGGCAAATGGTTACACTTCCATGTTTTTTTTCCACCATTATTACAGAGCCGAGTAACTTCAGGACTTCCTGCTTGCTTCTCGTGACAGCGTAGCCCTTCGAAAACGGGATCTACTTTTAAAAGAAATAATTTGCTCCTATGGGAGCAAATTATTTCCTTTTAAAGTTGATCCCCACTGAAAAGGAAAACAGAAGGAAAATGGCAAAAAATGAAAGAGTCTCATTCAGCTTAAAGAATATTTCTGTCGACGCGGCACGTTCAATTCCATTTCATATTTTAAAAAGGGTGGATAACAAGAAATTCAAAATGAAAACGTTTTGTTTACTATATTGTGTTGCCTCTTTGTGTGTTTGCTTCTGTATAGAAGGAATCTACTGCCAGAACATTAGCTGTATACATGCTCTGAGAAAGCATCTCTTTGAGGACTCGAACTACAATAAGAGAATTAGACCCGTCCGTGACTATTCAAGACTTACAGAGGTAAGACCACTGACACAGGCCTTATGTAAAATTTTAATCATATACCATTGCACCATCTAGTCTGTAAAAATCAAAAAGAAATTTCAAATCGCCAATAATTTATGATAGCAAAAGGACAAATAAAATTTGTAAGCAAAATGAAATGAAATAATTGATTAATTCATTGATTAGGGTTTAACGGCCCTTTGAGACAGTCTTTCAGTCTATATTGGGCCGTCTCCCAGAGAGAGGGAGAAAGAAAAGAGAAATGACAGACGAGAGAAAAAATGTCCAAACAACCCCCACCCGCCCATACTGCAAGCACAGTAGGCCCTTGCCCTACAATGTTCCAAACTAGTAGGACGCCCCGGCACTGGAAGTTACACACAGCACCATCGCACCACCCCATGCACCCGACCACCCCCCAAAATGAAATAAAGCAAAATAAAATGAAATAGAATAACATAAAATAATCATTGTTTTCTATAGCTATATTAAATGATTTCTTATAACAAAAATTATATAAATATGACATTTGTTAAAAGAATTCAATAGCTGTGCAAAACATTTAAACCAATGAACGAGTCTACTGAACAATATGTATAAGAAACAGGAATGTGTTTTTCCTCAAATACGACAGAAGTTGTCATCGGTAAATTTACAGTGTCAAAGATCTCGTGGTTTGGTGAAACTTTATCTCCCGATGAAAAAGCTGAAAGCCATGACTGAAAAATCCATCTAGATCAAAACTTATTAAAGTTCACAATTTGTATTTTGCATTCTATTCTGAAAAGAAATCTATCTCATTAGTATTTATGAGTATCTAATGACGTCATTTTGGGGGAATTTAGACGTTAAGGACTGACTCTGTGGCAGGTTTCGCTGAGCCTCTTCAAGGTCATGGTTATAAGAACTGAAATAACAAGAACGAATTTAGCTTTAAAATGTCCAAAAAACGTATACATGAAAGATTATTTAATCTACTTTTGAGCAGTTTATAAACATGCGATAGCGAAAAACATGAAACTATTACTTGAAATTTTAATCAAAGGCTAGCCTTCTGCGAAATTTAGATAAATCTAAAAATGATTTAAATTTCAAATTGGTCGACCTTTATTTAAACAAAGTGATCGACCTTTATTTAAACCTTTGATATGATTCTTAAAGGTATCTTTTATGTATACCAATACCTTGACCTTTTGAAGAATGTCTCTTCGAATTGGAACTAGCAGACTCGATGCCAGGAGGTAGAATAATGAATTCGTTCCCTTGAGCCTCCTGTAGAACATCAGTCTGAGAATTTGACTGGAAAATACATTTTATATGACTTAAGACTATATGCTTATATGTTATATATATGAAAGTATTGTTTTAATGATGTGAATTCAATGAATTCCAGGTACAGCTGAAAATGTCTGTAATAAGTCTGACAAGCTATGATGTCATGGCAGGAAAACTAACTGTTTCGGGATATCTCACGGTTATTTGGACAGATGAACTGCTTCAATGGAATATGTCCGAATTTGGTGACGTGTCCAGGATATCTGTAGGAATAGACGAAATATGGGTACCGCACTTACAACATTCTGAAGAAATGGATGACGATTATGCCAGTGCGTCTGCATGGCTGCATAATAATGGCACTGTCTATATGATACTTTCGGGAGTTTTCGTTTCTTACTGTGAAACTGAATTATTATATTTCCCTTTTGATAACCATACATGCACGCTGTCTCTGATCGCAATTGGTAGTGATGCTTCAGAACTGAATCTGAAACTACTACATAATCAGCTAGAAAACAGCGAATCTATAAATCATGGGGAATGGCTCATAAGTGTATCTGAGGCGTATATAATACGATATCAAGAGCCCGATATTTTCGTGGTATTTATAGGTTATGGGTTTGACCTTTTATTGAAAAGAAGACCGGAATTCATTGTCTTACATACAGTTATTCCTTTGGTACTGATAGGACTTCTAAATATGATGATATACCTGGTCCCTGTGCAGTCAGGAGAGAGAGTCTCTTTTTCTGTAACTGTCTTGTTGGCTTTGATTTTCTTCACATCCAGCGTAAGTGACAACATTCCTCAAAACGCGATAAAGATTCCCATTTTGTCAATGATATCAATAGCAGTCATAGGTCTGTGTACAATGAACGTAATAGTGAGTGTTGTTTTGAGTCGTATGGGAGCTGAAAACATAAGGCCTGTGTCAGGATGTCTACGGTCTTTGACCAGAATATGTATTCGCCTACGGAACGGAAAGTCTGAGAAAGTAACAAGTGCTTGCACCGCTGCTCAACCTGATCCGGCAACAGAGAACAATGTGGATGAAGACAAAGAAATTGCCGATGATACTAACGAAACGACCGCAGCTAAGAAACCCAAAGAAGGGACTGAAATCACTTGGGTTATGGTAGTTGACGTTTTAGACCGCATACTCTTTAATATCCATCTCCTGATTGTCATATCTGCAGGAGTAACTGCTCTTGTGAAGTTTACTAACATCGCATAATTTTATTCGAGGTATGATACACCTGCTCTCTTGTTGACTCACTCCAGATGCTGAATTTTAGAGGATTTTTTTCTTTAAAGATGCTTAAATATAAAAATTTTAGTGTCTTTATACCTAAAATCATATCTCATAGTTAAAATGACTTGTAGCATATCGCATGACTTCTCTTGTCTATTATTTGTCGTAGACATATCAGAGCATGCATGACCTGCATCCGGGTATTTATTGTATGGGGGATAATAAACACAATCTACCATTTGTGAAAAGAAACAGTTTTAAAATGACGTTTTATGAATATAAACTTTATTTTGGCTTCGTTTCCTTTTTAATTTAATCGCCGTTATTATGTCCCCCCACCAAAGGTAAGGGGGACATATTGTTTTCAGTGCGGATCCCGGGCGTCGGCGTCGGCGTCGGCGTCCCTGTGACAGATTTCTTGTACCCACGATATCTCTTGAACCAATGGATGGAATTTCACCAAACTTGCATGGATACATTATTGGGACAAGTTTAAGAGCTGATTAGATTTTGGTGACCTTGACCTCATTTTCAAGGTCACTGGAGGACATAGATGACAATTGCTTGTACCCACTATATCTCCTCAACCAATTAATGGAATTTTACCAAACTGGCACAGATACATCATTGGGCCAAGTCTAAGAGGTGATTAGGTTTTGGTGACCTTGACCTCATTTTCAAGGTCAATGGAGGACTTAGATGAAAATTTCTTGTACCAGTGATATCTCTTGAACCAATTGATGGAATTTCACCAAACTTGCATGGATACATTATTTGAACAAGTTAAAAAGCTGATCAGATTTCAGTTACCTTGGTCTCATTTTCAAGGTCACTGGAGGACTTAGAAGACAATTTCTTGTACCGGTGATATCTCTTGAACCAATGGATGGAATTTCACCAAATTTGCATGTATACATCATTGGGACATGTTTAAGAGGTTTTAAGATTTTGGGGACCTTGACCTCATTTTCAAGGTCATTGGAGGACTTAGATGACAATTTCTTGTAACCACTATATCTCCTGAACCAATGAATGGAATTGCTTGTACCCACTATATCTCCTCAATCAATTAACGGAATTTCACCAAACTGGCATAGATACATCATTGGGACAAGTCTAAGAGGTGATTAGGTTTTGGTGACCTTGACCTCATTTTTAAGGTCACTGGAGGACTTAGATGAAAATTTCTTGTACCAGTGATATCTCTTGAACCAATGGATGGAATTTCACCAAACTTGCATGGATACTTTATTTGAACAAGTTAAAGAGCTGATTAGATTTCAGTGACCTTGGTCTCATTTTCAAGGTCACTGGAGGACTTAGAAGACAATTTCTTGTACCGGTGATATCTCTTGAACCAATGGATGGAATTTCACCAAATTTGCATGTATACATCATTGGGACATGTTTAAGAGGTTTTAAGATTTTGGTGACCTTGACCTCATTTTCAAGGTCATTGGAGGACTTAGATGACAATTTCTTGTAACCACTATATCTCCTGAACCAATGAATGGAATTGCTCCAAAGTTTCAGGGATACACCATTGGGACAAATTTAAGAGCTGATCAGATTTCAGTTACCTTGATCTCATTTGCAAGGTCAGTGGAGGACTTAGATGACAATTTCGTGTACCCACTAAATCTCCTGAACCAATGGATGGAATTTCACCAAACTTGCATGCATACATCATTGGGACAAGTTTAAGAGCTGATTAGATTTTGGTGACCATGATCTCATATTCAAGGTCACTGGAGGACTTACATGACATTTTCTTTTACCCACTATATCTCCTGAACCAATGGATGGAATTCACCAAACTTGCATGGATACATCATTTGGACAAGTTTAAGAGGTAATTTGATTTTGGTGACCTTGACCTCATTTTCAAGGTCATAGTCATCTATGTAGGATATCTTAAGAACCAGTGGATTGATTTTCTCCAAACTTACCTAGATATTTTACTTGTTCAGGCTTTTATTATTAGAGGGGATGGGAAATGGGCTGGTGGGGGACATCAGTTTTTCTCTGAAAAACATTTCTAGTTTGCGGATAGACGTGTTTTATTCAATAATAACGAATGACGAAAAAAGTGTATTTGCAAATTTCATGACCCGTTTGAGCAGCCGTTGATCAGGCGCATTCGAGTTTTCCAATCGTGTATTTAAAGGTCTAGTATGAAAGCCACAACCGCACCGCGCTTCCGATCTGCCGCGCCAGAAATCAGTCTTCTTTAACAACTGATGTCAACTGATGTATTTCTAACTAAAATTACAAAGAAACTAACAGTGCTTCCACTAGTGGAAGTCTTGGGGTCTGTGACTTCTAAAACTGAATGCCAGGAAGTCAGTGACTTCCAATTTTTATCATAACCTACCATTTATAAAGTGAATATGGACTTAAATAATGAGTTAAATTTGTTGTAATAATGGTATTTCACCCATTAATGAAGGAGAAAGCAATATAAATATGGACATTCTGGAAGAAACCAAGTCTATCCTTCATCATGACTTCCAAATGACAAACCTTGGAAGTCATATGACTTCCTGATTTTGATGGGTAGTGCTAGCACTGAACAAAATACAATGAGAACAAATAACTACTTTTTCGAAGCTGAACAAAAAATCAGACATACCCCTTATCTTTTTGAATTTGTATACTAAGTCATCATAAGATTCTGGTTCCGATAGGCCTTCGTGTGAAAGTGATTTTAACCTGACATTGAGTTTTGAAACCAATTCATTGCATCGGCGATAAAATTTTCTAGATAAGGAATTATTTCGATGCAGGCTTATCTTGATACTCATTCGCTCAATTGCACATACGCTCACTCACTCACAAATTTACGAATTCACTCCCTTAGCAATTGGACCAAACGAAGTCAGGGAAAATCTTGAAAATATGAGGCAGAAAAAGCTAAGAAATAGACTTTTAATAAGTGTTTCCCCGGTTACAGCTAGCTGCTGGTGAGGTATCGGTATTTTTGCAGTTCAGTCATGCCATTAAATCTTACTTGTGGCAAATAAACTAGGATATCGAAGTTGTATGAAAATGAGTAAGGAAAACATCAGTTTTGGCCATGGTGCCGCATGGTTATATATCTATGCGCCAGTCATTTGTATCCACAACCCCCACCTACAGAAACGGAATTTTTACATTTCAGAGACCTGTGATGATTAGCTAAGGTAACAACCTTGCTCTTATTTCGCCCCTATACTACAGAAAATCTCACAGGGTAAAGGACCCCAATCTTAAAACTCCGGCACTATGGAAGCAATTAAAATATAATTGTCCTGCACCTTGGTCCGGCTATCCCAGCGCCATTGTATTATTGTAGGCCCGGAACGTCCCGTTACCATAGTCTAGCTGCAGTTGCAGTTATCCGTTGAGGGATTATTGGGTTGCCCTTTATATTAATTCATGTTTTGTCCACCATTTTGAAGGACTTCTTATTAAATCAACAACCCAACAAACTCTATTCTTTTATTGTGTTTCCGTTCATTCCTGGTGCAGCCCATCTTCGTAGGTTGGGGTGAGGATGCAAATGACAGCAGGCCGAATTGACCCGGACGAGTTAAATGGCGGCCGAGTTGACCCAGGAGCCGTGAAGACCCCAGGCTTACAGAAAGCAGGCCGAGTTGACCCGCTTCTTCCATGACATACTATCGCCAGACAATAGTTGTAATCGAACTCGACCAAGGCTGATCACGGGAATTCATGTTTTGTCTTTGAACAAGACACATTTACTTTACAAAAGTACTGATAATACCCAGGAAGCGGTAGATCCGTCCAGACATGACTAAAAAGTTGTCTTTAAAAACGAATTTCATCTTCGGCAATTATCTTTTTTAAAGATGTTTCTTGTTATCATTTATTTTGATATGAGTTTGGTTTCTTACAATCGATGCTGCACAGTATGTTTTCCTTAAGCCGGTTACCACTTGTCATAACATCACAACACTTATCTATGACATCACCAATCACATGATCATTCTTGAAACATGATCATTTCAGCACACGGTTGCTTGCAATATCAATTACAGTTTGCATTTTTATTATTCCCACAAAATATTTCCTTTGTAACGAATTGCCATAAGATATATTGAGTTGATTGCTGTGAACAGATTTCATTTTCATTTTATGTAAAAAGGTAATAAATTTTAAGCATGCCACCTCTGTCCCCATATTTTTAAGCCGATAGTCGTAATGGATTGAAAAGAAAGTCCTTTGAAAAATAAACTTTTCTAATTTAAGAGCATGTGCTTGAATTAAAAAAAAAACTCTCCTGAAAAATTCTGACTATAAAAAAGGTATTAGATTGAATCAGGTAAGTGAAAGCAGTAGCTTTTCCTTCATTTAAACAAAACATTTAAAAAATCCTACTGCTGCACTGAGTCAACAAGAGAGTAGACACAAAATAGGAGATATGATCTTTTCAAAAGTTTGCCACCCATGCAGATACAGTCTCGTGACAAACTTTCGTCTATTTATCATCTTTGGTGTTAAAAATACTATTGAAATTGATTAACTATCTTTTCCTCCCTTTAGCTTCATGGTAAACAGCCTGCATACTTTATCGTATCAAAGCTGGTGCAATATGTCAGACGAAGCATCTGCATCGATGGGATTTATGCGGTCTAAGACGTTTGCAAGTTCTTCGAATTTATCTTAAATGACCAAAGTTGCATCAATATTGAAGCCTCAAGGTTGAATCAATTTTAAAATTTAAAGTAGGATTCAACATTGATTCAAGATTAAATGACAAAGATTTAATTAATATTGAGGTCGCGAGGTTGAATCAATGTTTAATCAATATTGACTTCTCGTGTCGCGGCTCACATGTTATGAAAGCAATATTTCGTGTAATAGACGTAATTAATATTCATAAACCGTCTGTGACAGCTACAAATCAAAATATTTTGAAATTTTCGTTTCAGAATGTCAGCCATATAGTCTGCCCTCCTGTTATCACATCTGATTTCACTGTCAAATGCGTTCTAAGAGTCATTGATGAGGCTTCAATAACCGAAACTAGCAAATATAGGCAATAAGGTGAAACCAAACTGAACTGCTGCTTAACTCTTGTTTATATTTTTATTGCTCTAAGTCACGGAATCAATTTTTTAGAACCATCTTAAATTAAGCTAAACAGGCTATCTTCAGTTTTAACTGCAGACGATAAAAGTATTCATATGGTGACAACCCAAATATTTAATAGGGCATGACTCTTTAAATTTCAACCTCGATTAGCCGAATATTTGATCAGCAGTCAGCCAAAACATAGAAGCATACTACCAAAAAGCTCCGTTTTGAATTTAAATTGAATGGCTAAACCTTAAGGACAAGCAACTCTGCCGTTTCTTTGCCTCCTTTCCGAATGGAGTCAACTGTCACAGGGAAGAACTTGCTCTTCTAGAGACTAATTCTGTCCTGTAAGGGTAGACACCTTTTGTGAGGGCTTCATCATCCAAAGAAAGAAAAAAAAGGAGGGGCGGGGAGGGCGGGGTGAGAGACGGGGGAAGAGGCGTGCACATATTGATAATTTTGCTGTCTAATATGCATGTGATTTGCTGTAAGATTTCACACTCAAATATTTACTTTTTTCTCAGAACAATTATCATGTCCCCCACCAGAGGTGAGGGGGGACATACTGATTTCAGTGCAATGCGGCGGCGGCGGTGTGACAATTTGTATCCTGTATATTTCTTCAACCAGTGGGTGGCATTTTACCAAAATTGCGTGGATACATCATTTGGACAAGCCAGTGAGCTGATTATGTTTTGGTGAGTTTGACCCAATTTTCAAGTTCACAGGAGGTCTTAGACAGTTAAATTTCATGCGTCGGCGTGACAATTTCTTGTACCCATGATATCTCTTGAACCAATTAATAGAATTTCACCAAACTTTTATAGATATATTATTGGGACTAGTTTTAGAGCTGATTAGATTTTCGTGACCTTGACCTCATTTTCAAGGTCACTGGAGGACTTAGATGATAACTTCTTGTACCCACAATATCTCCGGAACCAATGAATGGAATGTAACCAACTTACATGGATACATTAGTGGGACATGTTTAAGAGCTGATTAGATTTGGTGACCTTGGCCCTATTTTCAAGGTCACTGGAGGACTTAAGTGATAATTTCATGTAGCCACAATATCTCCTGAACCAATTTATTGAATTTAACCAAACTTGCATGGCTACATCATTAGTACATATTAAAGGGCTGATCAGATGTTGGTGACCTTGACCTTATTTTCAAGGTCACTGTAGGACTTGAATGGTAGTTTCTTTTACCCCGGTATCTCATGAACCAATTGATGGAATATAATTAAACTTGCATGGATAAATTATTGAGACCATTTTAAGAGGTGATTAGATTTTGGCGACTTTGACCTCATTTTCAAGGTCACTGGAGGACTTAGATTATAATTTCTTGTACTCGCAATATCTCATGAATAAGTAGATGGAATGTAACCAAACGTGCATGGATACATCACTGGGACTAGCTTAAGAGCTGATCAGATGTTGGTGACCTTGACCTTATTTTTAAGGACACCGGAGGACTTAGGTATGTGAGAATTTCACTAAAATTGATATATCTCATTAGCCTTTGGCTTGATTTCCACTTTACTTTCAAATATATGCCCTAGGGACAATCTCAAGAGTTCACTATGTTTTGATGACCGTGACCCCATTTTCAAGGTCAAAAGCTAACTTGCAAATGCTTTTTTTCTCTCAAAAATGAGTTATATCTTGAACCAACTGACGGATATTCATCAGACTTGCATGAATATATTGTTGTGACAAGTTTAAGACAAGTTTAGTAGTTAGAGACATTCAACCATTTTTTTTCAAGGACACAGTCTTCTATGTAGGATATCTTTAGAACCAGTGGATGGATTTTCTCGAAACTTGCATAGCTATTTTATTTGAACAGGCTTTTTATCATTAGAGGGGATGGGAAATGGGCTGATGGGGGACATCAGATTTTCTCTGAAAAAAACATTTTCTAGTTAAAGTACGAGGGGTGTTCATTAAATAATGGAAACACGCATATATCTCATTAGCTATATGTTAGAATAGTATTCTAGATATAAAATACCTAAGATGCAAGCATTTGTCATATAATTAAGTTCCAATATACTCTTTAAGAATATTGTTGCCATGGCAACGATGCCTTAAACTTAGAAAGGTCAAGTCTCTAAAATTTCGCAAATTTCCATGTATAAATGCTGCTGATAAGCAACAAAGAGTGGATAAAAGTTTGTGATGGTGTAGGGCTTGATGCACCTCTTAGATACTAAAAGAAATATATAGTTATTGACGACTTGTTATGAAAACTGGCAGAAGTACAGACCGTGAAAGACTTTCAATCGAGCAAAACGTGACCTTTATCGCTGTTTTTAAGCCTGAGGGACCAAAATTGTGACGCCATTGCTTATTAACAGGGAAAGTATTGAGATAAGTGTATAGCAGAAAGAAACAAAATTACCCTGTACTTGACAACCGATCAATTAATTTCAGCATAACACTGACCGTTATGGAATAAAATCTCAAAAGCCCCAGAACTCACATATTTTAACCACTGTTCTTGCTTTAATTCATACCAGATTTCGGAAATTTTTCATAAACAATCATTATATGTGTGTGTGTAAAGCCAATGCCTAACTTATACGGAAGTTGTTTCAAAATTTTCAATTTCTCTTCAAATTTCCAACATAATAAGCATAATACGAACATCTCATTTCCAAAATGACGTCAAAAATATTCACACGCCATACCCCGCACGAACGTGACGTCATGTGTTGCTATGGCAACACGTTGAAATTTCAAACATGAATTTGAAAGCTTACAAAGAGACTCTTTTGTGTTACATGAAGTATACTTATCTATGTATAAAGTTTACTATCTACAAATGTGTTTCCATTATTTAATGAACACCCCTCGTATTACTGTGTCTTTACATTTATTCAAGTTACTACATGTGTTCTGTATTGACATTCAAATATTTATAACTATATGAAATCCGATTCGTTCAATATTCTGGATAAAATACACAACATATACATTACAGCAATATAGCCATCATATGATAACATGCTTTGAATCATTACATCATTGCATCGCCCATACAGTCATTCATTACATCACATTTACAGCCACTCATTGTGTATTCCGTATTGATATTCAAATATTTATGGCAAATTTCATAATTACGCGAAACTGAGCGTCTGCAACGTTTACTTTCTCTAGACGATTTAACGGGTCAGTGACAGACATAACTATAAAATCTCAAAGACCTGTGACTTTTGTATTGAGTACACATGACAATATAACGGTAGAGAGACACCGGGCAGCCCATTGATGATGTAATCAGTAGCCGGAAGTGTCAATCAATTTCTGCGCTTGAAAAGATGTTTAGCTGCTTTGACTGGCTAACAAATTCGGATCTGCTACCTTTATTAGATTAATGTGTTGAAAATCAAACCTATAAATTTTTGTCGATGGTGGATGAATCACGATTTTACGCCCTTTTTTAACATAATTTCAGCCATTTCAGGACGATGGGTTGGTGATAATGAAAGGCTGTTTATGACTGAAAAGATACCCGCTTCCAACGCGTCTCGAGCCCGGGATTTATGTACGAATGCAGACTCTAATCCCAGACTAGGCAGCTCGCTAATTTCCCATCGTCCCTTTTACCGACGCGTAAAAGGGCGTTGGAGCATTGGTGACTCAGACCAACCTGTGTTTTGTGCACAACAGCTAGAGCATTACTGTTAGCCTGACGACTCTCACGTGTTACCGGGGTGGTTGGGTGGTGCGATGGTGCTGGGTATAACTTCAAATTCCGTGGCGTCCTACTGATTTGGATAATGGTGGGACAAGGGTCTACTGTGCTTGCAGTAGGTGCGGGTGGGGCTGTTTGGACATTTTTTCTCTCGCTATCACATCTCTCTTCTTTCACCCTGTCTTTGAGAGACGGCCCGATATAGACTAAAATACTGTCTCAATGGGCAATTAAACTCAAAACAACCATCCAACGTGTGTTACCAGAGTTACAGACTTTTGGACTGCACAGTTTGCTAGTGATTTGTGTGTCACGCCGTAGTCCATTTGTTAGAGCGCATATAGCTATTGCACAGAAAGTCGCGGCTTCGAAACCCGGCCCGGTCAACGACTGAAAAGTTTTGTCAACCCAGCAGTAAAAAAATAACCTCTTGATGCATGACTGCATGCAGTTGAGCTGATGACTTCGACTATGGACAACACACTCGCGATATGATATGCCTCGCCTAAAAATGCAAGCTATGCCATCACGTTCACATTTGTGTAAAGTGGTCAAACTGAATCCTCACTTTTATTCCCCAGTATCAGATTATCTAAGCAACCAGACTGCGCGGAAGCGCAGGCTGATCTTTACCTTCTCTATTCCCCCATTCGTTTTAAGGTTCAGTTTCAGGTGATGTTATGCCCAATGTTGCTTCGTCTTATTTATTATGGTTTCTTTACACTAACATACAGTTTTTGATTTCATTTGAACAGCTCTTTCCCAAATAGGCGGTCATCAAAAACAACAGTTACATTTACTTTTACCTATTTCCTATTATAAATCAGAGAGAGAGAGAGAGAGAGAGAGAGAGAGAGAGAGAGAGAGAGACAAGCGGACCCAAGAACACGTAAAACTGAAGAACCACAACGGAAGTACCGCCTTGGAACGGTCATTAAATGTTCTTTGAACACAACAAAAGGACTAGACTTCAAATCCATTTGGGAAGAGCCGTATTGTCAGGATCCACATTAAGCCCGTGGTCAAGATACCGTAAACAAAGCTATTACGGTTGTGTCGAACTAACTTGTTATGTCTGTCAAAATTTATTTAGTCAGCTTAAAGTACATTAGTCCTATTGGTAGTCTTATGATTATTATTGATCCATAAGACCCGCCTCCCTTTCACTCGATCTTCAAAGGTGTAGCGAGCGCAATTGAACTGAACTGAACTGAAATATGTACAAAATGCGACCTTTTTATTTGACATGATGTTAATGATATAGTCAGTGGCAAGCTTAAAAAGAGAAAAAAGGAAACCAGTGTTTAACAGGCCCTTTAAATAACCAAAACCGGAGCTCATGGGGAAAACTCCTGACGTTTCGCAAGCAGAATTGTTGGCGGCTTGTGCGCTGAGCGAGGCTCGAACCCACAGCAGTCACAGATATAACGTATAAGAGCCAGCGCTCTTTCCCACCAGGTCACTGGAGCAATGAACAGAATAAATTATTTTTTATTTGTGCGATTATTTTTTAACTTTTGTGGTCCATGTAAGTGTTATATTTGTGCGTACCAATTTTTCCTTTAGCGATTTTAACAAAAACAAATGCCTTTGCAAATGTAAAACTTCGTATTTTAATAATGGCGTTGCCTGGATATTGTTTCGATGCTGTCTGCTCGCTGGGGCTTTTATACTTTGCGATATAGAAACTTCTGGTTTTGCTAAGAGAAGTTAAGTAACCTTTGAATATAGCATTTCATCTCAAAACCTTGCGTTCTTTTCTCAAAGTCTCTGTTAGGGTCAACGCAGAAAAATGGCAATACGGTGGGAGTCAACAAGAGGTATCTTTCACTTGAAAAAAAGGGAATACTGTTTGAATTTTTGAACAAATGGATTTTGCATTAGAGACCTGCGAACAGGTAACACTTTTATCAGCCTGCGCATCCGTTTATATTAATTGTTTCGCATGAATGATTTACAAGTCCTAGAGAAATTAAAATCCAAAGAATAAGCGGACCGATTACACATAAGGTAATTACACGCAGTGCGGGATATTAAAGTAAATGGATACACTTTCAGGTGAAGCAACTCTGCCGTTTTCATTTTTGACTCACCTCTCAAGAGGGGTCAATTCATAAGGGGGAAAAATGTTCCTGTAGGAACAAATTCTTTCCTTGAAGAGCAGACCTCATTTTAGAGACAAGAAAACGGGAAGTCAAGAGAGTTATTTCAGTTTGCATAAAATATAGTAAATGTGACCATTGTATACATACAGTATTGGGTAAATTTTTCAATCAAAGAAATCATTTCTCCGATTTTGAAAGATGCGATCAAACACAGTGCTAGAAGACACACATTAATGATTCGTTCCTTGGCTTCCTGGCAAACAACTTTGAAAAGAAAGTAAGATATTCGCACACGCAGCAAAACCAGGGAAAACTATATAATGAGCTGTTATGTTCTTTGAGAATTTTCCGCGCAGCAGAATCAGTTTTGTTTTTCATTTAGATACTGTGATTTTGCCACGCGGAGTTCGGATTTATAAAACAAACTTCTCACCTCTTATTTTTCTTTCATTTTGATGCATTTTTAAAGTCCGAACACTTTGACTATTGATCCGCGACGCAAAATCATATTTTCCATATTTCATGAATGAACTGATTAAGAGGATGCAGCTGTGACGTTTTTTTTAGCTGTCAAACCAACAGGTTTACAAATTTGCATAATTCAGAGAGTCGATTAAGTGGACGTCAATCACCTCTGAGACTGCCCGTTTGCTAATTAAGTCAGGGCGCGTGCGCGTTTAATGATACAATCATAGGCGAAACTTGACAGCTCTTGCATCAGAAAGTTTATGTTACTTGACCGCGGGCTTATTTGGCCAGTTTGTTTTGGTTAACAGTTGATCTTATAATGTATTTGATCAAACGTTAGAAGTGAAAAGGATACAAAGTATGTCCCGTATTGGTCAATATCGGAAACGATCTGTCTTAAGGTGAATGGGCACACTTTTCGGGGAAGCAACACTGCCATTTTCATTTTTACATCCCTTTCTGAATGGAGCAAATTCTTTTCTTAAAGTGTTGACCCTATGAAAATGACATCATTTGGATTCAAGCCGCGTCGTTGCCCAAACAAGCCTGTATGTAAAAACAGCATGATAGTCACATGTTGCAGGATAGGTGAATCATACGGTGCATGCTCTGACCAGACTGTACAGTAAACTGCGCAGATACACATAACGCGCGGATCTTTTTAAAAGCGTTCCAAAAGTCGAGTCGTCTTCCCCGACGGGAAAAATATAAATGCTCTCTATTCATAGTGAAGAAGTCGGGGTATCGAATCCAGCCAAGTTCGTGACTCTCCTTCAACGGGATTGTTACTTTATAATCCAACCCTACAACTTCAAACTTTTTCTTCAGTTTATACTGCTGAGTCTAGTACATTACAGGGATATTACCAGTTTGGTTACTTTTCCTGGCAACCGCTCCAGTGTTGTGCAAAGTGGCCGTTGACCAAAAATTCGGTCGTAATACCAATAACTGTAAAATATATAGTACTATAGCTAATGACTGTCGATTGAGTAGATCCTTTTATAGACTGTCTCGGACGACAGCCACTTTTGCACGTATATAATGATTATTCGATCAAACTCGGATCAGCCTGTGCATATGCAATGTTAGCAAAATTGCCTCGTTCCTGATCAACAATAAATGAAGTCTACAGCAAATAGCAAAAACTCTGCTCAGATCAGACTGTGCAGGCTGTTCTTAATATTCGCTATTTGCCCATGTCTAAAGGTACTTCTTTCTAGTAGTAGTAGTATTTCAATTCTCATATCGACGTTGCCCCCGCACCTCAGCGGAACGAATCCTCTTTTTCACGTCACGACTCAATAGACCTTTTTCACATTGTTATCTCCCCTAGTCTCGCGGCCCGTTACCTTGCGAGATTTCGCGTTACATTGCACTCGTGGGGCATCGTTTGGATACAACAATATAAATTTACAAGCTTTTTGATAATAAACTAATTAAATATTTATAATTATATAGTGATTTCAGATTATTGTTGTTCAACTTGTTTACTGTTTAATATTTATTCATTTTTATAATGTGTTGACGTTCTACTGTTTTGAAACATCTATTTTCCGACATAATAAACTGAAAAAAGAGTACGTACATTGAAGTTCTTGCTTTTTCCTTAGTGCAGCATAGTTGATTTTTAGTTTCAGCTTGTCACTGATTTATAATCAGCAGTACTGTTTCATCACTAAAATCATCAAATGGATGTTTTTAAACATTTTTTTTAAAGATTTCAAAATTATTGGAAAGGAAAAAAAATCCGTTTTTTAGGTTAATTTTGTTTGTAGTAATACCGAAAATGCCAAATTTACCTCCAGTTTCTGATTAAAAGACGCTGTAAAATGAGTCTTTCACATGTTTAAATTATTTTTAAAATTTTACCTTTATTTTAAGAGAAATCGCAATTTTGTGCTATTTACAACACATATATCCTTTTTCACTTTTATTTTATTTTATTTATTTCATTTTATTCCATTATTTAGCTGTTACATAATTTGGAAAAAAAATAGTGATATTTGCTTTAATTATTACACATATACATAGCATCTTAAACCAACAAAACTAAATGTGTTGTCAGCCCTTGTATAAACATGTCAATCATACTAAATTCTCTGTTTTCAGAAGGTGTGAAAAACATGTTTAATGTCATCACACTGCCTATCAATGCTTTTGAAAACGTTGTTTCGCAATCTAATTAAAGTCTTTAGAGTCTATGCAGCCTGGAGCCGTGAAACGAAATTTAACAAACAATTAAACAAATTTTATTCAGCAATTAAGCTAACTACATTGCTTCTAGCCTACATAAATACACATTGTAGCGTAAGGAATACAAAAAGATACACACCATTCTTTTCATCTCTTATTAACATATAAAAAAATTATCACATGTTTCATGACTCTAATAATGAGGTGATTTAGAGATGACTTTTATTTCTATTAGCACTTTTTCTGTTAAAGGGGGTTCGAATGGGAAAGGTATATTTGGTAGAGCAAAATCAAATGGAATAAAAAATACTCTGTGTATTCAAAATCTTAAATTCAAAGTATATAACATAACAGTTGGCTCAGTTTCTCTATAATTTACGTCAGGATTTATACCTGTTTCTGAGTTTTGCGTTGCTATATATTTTTTTCAAGCCATTCATCCTATTAATTAAAGTTCAAAAGTAAACAGCATAAAGACTGCGGCTGTGTAATTGCAGAGTGCGTATTTTTGGCAGACCATCAGCTTTATTTGTAAAATAAAGACAAGTCTTCACAATATTTGATGTATCAGATTGCCGAAAATAAAGATATGAATTTCAGTAAATAATTAATAAGAATATAAATGACTAAAACAAGGAATTTATCATTCATTACATGTAAAGTCTCATAGGCGGAAAATCTTAAGCCCCATCTGTGTAAAGTATCGCCGATTATCGGGACATAACGCGTTACATTAGCGGTACGCGCATGCGCAGAAACAATGTGAAAAAGGTCTATTAAAATGACAGCTCAGGTAGGGGTATTGACCAGTATTACCAGTATGTACACGGGCGGCGAATTATGTAATCTTTATTGCCTTTTGTCGTATACTTGCAGATTGTCTCATCCCTACCCCTTAGTGCTAAACTATCACCTCCGTTTTAAACCACCAGGAACTCTGCACTTTTCTATCAAATAATAATGATTATAATAACAATGCCTTATCTCATTTTATAGCGCATTATTTATGCAGTCGGGCTTGACTGCTTATCCTTTTTCACTATTATTATTCGATTGATTTCACCGTATTTTGTAACTTCACAGTTGAAGAGCATTGCCACGTGCTTGGTGATTTATGCGTTAATAATACCGCTGACAGGTACCGTTAAGTTTGTGACAAGACGGTTTGCTTTAAAGCTAAACTACCGTTGTCCACATGCACTTTAGTAGCGCAGAAAACCGTTAGACTGTCTAATTTAGATTGAAAAGACACACATTCCAGTCAGTCCGATTTCGTGTAATTATGAAACTTGCCATATAACTATACGAAATCCGATTCGTTCAATATTCTGGATAAATTACACAACATATACACTACAGCAATATATCCATCATATAATAACATCCTTTAAATCATTACATCATTGCATCACCCATACAGTCATTCATTAAATCACAAATACAGCCATTCATTATCATCACCAATCCAGTTAAGATTTATATAAACAAATTTAGAAATTTATTATATCACCAATACCGTCACCCATTACGTCACCCATTACATCACCATTTCAGTCACTCATTACATCACTTATACAGTCATCAATTACATCACCAATACAGTCTCTCCTTACATCACCAATACAGTTACTCGTTACATCCCCAGTACAGTAACTCATTACATCATCAATAAAATCACTCATTACATCACCAAAACAGTCTCTCCTTACATCACCAGTTACTCGTTACATACCCAGTAAAGTCACTCATTACATAATCAATACAATCACTCATTACATCACCAAAACAGTCTCTCCCTACATCACCAATACAGTCACTCATTACATCACTAGTTCAGTCACTCATTTCATCATCAGTACAGCCAATCAATATATCACCAATACAGACACTTATTACATCACCAATATAGTCGTTCATTTAATCACCGATACAGACACTGCATTACCAATACCGTCACTCACTACATCAACAGTACGATCATTGGTCATGCACAGTTCTCCTGTTAAAACTGAGAAAGATGAAGATATCATCACAAGGCACAACCAGCCCAGAACACCGAAAACATCGAAAACTGACGAAATTCAGAACACAAATTAGCTGCGACATGACAAAACCAACAAAGTGGCATGTGCGCACAGTGAAGACTCAGATCAGCCTGGGCATCCGCCCAGTCTGGTTAGAGTCTTCGCTTTCCCTTAAAGGGTAGCTTAGGATCTAAGCTAGCTCCATGCGGTCAGCGAAGACTCTGATCAGACTGGGCGGATGCCCAGGCTGACCTGAGTCTTCACAGGGAACACATGCCACTTTGTTGGTTTTGTTGCGTCGTGGCTCAAATGTCACAAAAGCACAGTGTGGACATTCACTTGAGGCGAATCTGCATTTTGTATTAGCTTAAAGGTAAGTGGGTACACCTCCATATTTTGCCACCATGTTTCACAAAGAGGGGCAATTTCTGTGGCCTCCTCATTGCCTCCGTGAGTGATAAAACCCTCCAAATAATGATCTTCTCTTAATGGAAAGAATTAAAGGAGCAAATTGGTACCAGGGTATTTAAAACAAAGCGATATATTAGCTGTAGACAATGTAACATAAAAACAGGTGACCTCCCGTCCGCACCATCTCATAAGTGCTGCTTTCTCTAATTGTTACTTAGTTGGTGGGGCTCGAACCCTCACGGATGCGCCATCGCCGCATCCGTGAGGGACCGTATCCCACCAGCGACATTAAAGTACCCGTATTCAGCTCCAAACTACTTTCCTCGCTTGCAAACAAGTCTTTTAAACTCCGACTGAAATTTCCTGTCCAAGAATCCATAGATAAAAGGATTGACAATATTGTTAATGATGAAGAACGTATACAAAAACCTGTACCCTCCCAATTCCGAAGGGCTGAGAGTTAACCAAAAGTCTGTTTTCCTGGATTCCCAAACCATCATGGCCAGTTTGGGAATAAAACAAACCACATACACAACCGCTATGATCATAAACATAACAGTAACTCTGGTACCAGGGGAATGGTGCTTCTCCAGATGCATTTCAGTTCCAGTTGTGTGTCTGGTTTGCGCTGCCTGGACATTCTGACAGTTTTCACTCACGTCAGCTTGGTAGTCCAGTCTGTCAACCTTTGCAGGCTGATGATTGTCGTCGTCAGTTTCGAGAGTTCCGCTGTCGGAAGTGGCTGACGTCGCTTCTCTGCCAATGTTAAGTTTCCAAGTAAAACGTGCTTGTTTGAACAGTACTCTTCCGATAAGACTGTACAAGACCACTAATACGACCAACACTCCAAAAGTGAGAAGAAACAATATGATTTTATAAACAAACGCAACTTTTGGTTTGCCAGCTGTAATGCTTGTGCATCGACGCCCAATCAGTTGTTCGTTAGCACTTTCAACCGGAGCCGATCCGTAGAAGGCGAAAGATGGTAAAGATATCAGGACCATGCCGCCTAACACAACGCCAAGGAAAATTTTCTTCCATCTATGTGTCATCTGTCTTCCGAACGGTTTACACAGTTTCAAGTACCTATGTATCGCAATCAGCATCAACGTGAAGGCTGAAGTCCCAGTCGTATACATGGCCAAAAACCACATGAACTTACATGCGATATCACTGTCATATTTTACCGGCAGAAAATTAATCGACATGCTGAAAGAACAGTTCACAATACAAGCGATTAAATCAACAATCGCCAGAATCGGAATAAAGAATCGATCCTCATTATTCAGTTTTTTCCTTGCCATATAAACATATATCACCAATGAATTCCCAATTATTCCGACAACTAGATAAATTGCAAGACACACCGTATCTGCTAAAATCTCTGTCGCGAGCTCTTGATTCCAGTCGTCAACTGTCTGTTCGTCCGCAGTGAAATTAGTCTTATTTGCCATTATCTATTGCCAGATTTAAGTTGTTTGAACTAAGAAGAAAGAAACGTTTTCAAGATGTCCAATATATTTAAGTTACACTAGATAATTTCCATTGCCGATGTTATTGCGTGTTGTGACGTTATGAAATACGTTTCAGAACATTGAAAACATAAAATTTATCATTATAAACTAAACAGCAGTCTTCCATGAAAGAAATGACTATAACAAAAGATGTTTACGAAATAAGCAAGCGGATAAGGATCGACATATTTAATTTTATATTCAGTTTTAGTAGAAAAAGGAAGTTGCTTTTTATTTTATTTTGAATTGCTAAATAGGAGTCAGACGCTAGTAAACATTAAGTTAGATAGACATCTGCGTATTATGTTTCAAGGTCAGGTTGAGTCGACAGAAAATAGAATCTTCCTGCCTACCTTCAAATGTACATTGCAAACAACATCTGAGGGTGGGTCGTTTTCGCATATCGTCTGTATTTTTTCCCATTATGTGTACAGATTTTAGCTTTTCTGAGCCGTATGCTTTGAGGAGCTTATAGGCATAGGCACTCGACGGAATATTTGTATTTTTTTACATACAGTATCATCAGTAACTGTCAATCTGTTTTCTACCTTTCTAAATTCAAATCTAATAATTGTAACTTTCTTATTTCACAACCGATCGACTTGAAATTTTACAGAGAGGTAGAAAACAGATTGACAAGTAATAATATAATTGAGCCGCGACGCGAGAAAACCAACAATGTGGTTGTGCGCCCAGTGGAGACTCAGATCAGCCTGGGTATCTGCCTGGTCCGATCAGACTTTTCGCAAAGCACTTAAAGAGTAGCTAAGGGTCTAAGCTACCTCCATGCGGACAGCGAAGACTCTGATCAGACTGGGCGGATGCCCAGGCTGATCTGAGTCTGCGCTGGGCGCACAACCACATAGTTGGTTTTGTCGTGTCGCGGCTCATATGTTTTAAAAAAATACAATTCTTTCAAGTGCTATAGGAAAAAAACGTATTCTATATACATGTATAAAGTTTACTGTTGTAGAAATTAACATTTATCTGAGTACCAAGTGTATCCATTAAATCTTAGTCAATGTTGTTAGCAGAACAGAAATATCAAGCCCATATACATGTACATGTACTTCTATTAACGAACATCTTATTGGTTGAAAAAGTGTGTCAATACAACCATACACGATAGAGGATGTAAAAATATTAACTGTCAAATTATACATATCAGGCCTATCTATTTTCGGTCAGTGGTCTTGGTGTTCAAGGTTTCTTAATGCGCCATGCCCATATAACTTTTTTCTAAAGAAAAAAAGAAGATGCAGAATATCCTGCGCCATGCACAATCTCATATGAGTCTTCCTGTTAGAATTTTAAAGATCTAAATTGCGTAAAGCATAGCGTCTAATTGTTTGCAATCTTAAGCCTCGTTTACACGATATGTTTTTGCACATGTGGCAAAAAGAATATATGGAAAATAGCACATATGGTTTTGTGTTTATGCGATATGCAGAGTGCACATATGTTCTCAGGCTTTCCCGCCATTTACCTGGAAATGTTTGCATGATTTTGTCATCTTTTATGTTACAAAAATATAGACTGAGGACATGCTGATGATTCCAATTTGTGTGTGATTCATTACCTATGCTTATGAGCAAAAGCAACATATAAGAGTACAGACCCTAAAATGAAAGGACTTCAACGTTCAGGGAAGCAGACCGGAAGTCATAAAAGTTGTTCCCCTTTGTAAAATACATGTAATATTCACGAAATATACATTCTAATACCCCTGATATCAATATTTTGGTATTTTGAATACCTACTGAGGTTGCAAAAGCAATTAGCCTCAGTTCAAAAGCAATTAACCTCAGTGAACTCTCTTCTGATTGGTCAAAAGCTTATGGAAAAAAAGCATAAGGATAGAACATGTTCTATTCCTTGTGCTTTCCACATGTGGGAAGAATAAGCAGTGCATAACTCTGTTTAGACGGTATGTTTTCCATATGTGCACAGAAAACTTATGTGGAAAACATATCGTGTAAACGA
This sequence comes from Ctena decussata, assembly GCA_963989385.1. Taxonomy (NCBI): domain Eukaryota; kingdom Metazoa; phylum Mollusca; class Bivalvia; order Lucinida; family Lucinidae; genus Ctena; species Ctena decussata. Next base: position 70,346,769 of record OZ022501.1, on the reverse strand, counting down.
GGCTTTAAGCAGTTTGCGAAGTGCTGATCCATCTCGGTGTAAGTCACTCGCAATGCCATATGGCACTTTTTTCAGGTGACACGGCTCAAATCAGCTGAAGAGTAGAACTTTCTTCTTGAACTTACAATCAATTAAGAAAAAAATATCGTCGAAGGTAAAAGAGTCATGAGGCCTAAGTATATAAGAATTTCAATCATTTACCCCACTGCAACATAACGTTAAGGCATCGTCGTATCAGCGTCAATACAACGTCATGACGTTGCATTGACGTTGATGCGACTTGCCTGAATGTCATTTGCTTGCTTTTCTCTTTGATCTTCTCTCATGTCTTTGTCCGGACTGTATAAGTCTTCCCAGCTCCAGAAGCATGGAACTTTCATTTTGACTGCAGTTGAGGTTATAATTCTAGTCGTATTGCATTTGTAGTTAACTCTTTCGGCGCCAAAGTCGCAAAAATGCGACTTTGCAAACAGCGTATATCCAGATCAGCCGGCTCTTAAAAGAGCCGTCTGATCAGGATCTACACTGTTTGCCATTCAAATATGAACTTAAAAAGCCTGATTTTATGAAAAATGTCTTTAGATTGTTAAAATTTCCAATTACAAATCTGTCGTCTGATGATTTTAGCAGACGAAAATTTGTCGTCTGAAAAATTTGGCGCCGAAAGAGTTAAACTTCTAGTAGTAAAACAAGAGTTTTTCATAGTCACGTGGAAAAGAAATCCACTTATGTATACACCAGCTTTCGTGGCTTCCTGTATACTCCCGGGATTACAAAAGCCTTCCAAACAGCATTTTACTCTTAAGGAGCAAATTCTTTCCTGTAAGAGATGACATCCTCTAAGAAGGGAGGCCAAAATAAAAATGGCAGAGTTGCTTCCCCCAAAAGTGTACTAGTTTCTCTTAAACTCTAAATAATTTTGCGACACATCATTCCAAGGCGGTTCACATTTGTAGCAACTCCTCTTTGTTGCTTCATTTGTGTCTGTTATAGCCTATCATGTTCCCTTTTAAAGCAAATGCATTACATTTCTTTGTTTGTTTTCTTGTTTTGTTTTGTTTTTTATTGTTTTTTGTTGTTGTTGTTGTTGTTTTCTCTTTCTTTTTTTTCAGTGTCTTGGGACGGGTTGTAGTTATTGGTAATATTTTCGTCTATTTTTTCGCAACTTAATATATACTGCTCACAAAAAGTAGAGGATATTCTGACATAGAAGCGAGTACAAAAAATAATAATAATGGCTGGGTTAGATTATTATTGTATATTGATAGAGCACTATTCACGTGACAATATTCAGCTAAAACAGAAACAGTCACAGCAGGTTACGTGACCTAGAGCAACACATAAACCACTAGATGGTGTCTGCACCTCAATTTCGCAATATTCGCCTCTAAAAGTTTTGTGTCTTCATGATTTTCCAAAGTGAAAACATGCACTTTTGTAGCCTTCCTTGCGTTATTTAATGTGTAGGGCCAATGCAAATGTCTCCATCGGTGAGACAATTCACCACTCAATGGTATCGTTTACACTTGAAGTTTCGTCCTTTAAAGATTTACTCCCTTTATAATAATAACAAAAATGACTTGATGAAATATTTCATGCAATACCTCCGACATGGTCTAACTATACATTTAAATTAGAGTTTAGATGACAATACTTGATAAAAGTGACTTTAAACAAAAAATAAGATAAATTTTTATACTATCGCGGACCGCGGTTGAAATCGCATTATTGGACAAATATAATTTATTCGTACGTCACAATCACGTGCACGAATAAGAAAAATACCTCTACATGATCCCATGACACACGTGGTCAAAATTGATATTCTTATAGGCCGTGAGGAAACAGGTAATTTGCATTTTAATTTGAAGGTTATTTTTCATTCCACATTTATCGAATAATCAGACATTTTCTCAATACTTTTACGGCTATTTATGAGACTATTACATACTGTCTAACGAAATTTGGTTAAAATATTTGTTTCTGAAAACATGAAATAAACGAGGGGAACAATCTTTAAATAAAACCGCACGAAAAAGTATCTGTATCTTGTTAACTTAAGCATTAGACGTTTGTCTTGATAGAGTTTGCTTGAAAATGATGTCATTGCTGTGCTCGATTCGTGCGAAATTTAGATGTCGACCCCTTGTCTACACCCAATTTACTCTAGGTCACGTGACAAGCTTAAACGTATTAATATTCATATTGAAGGTTCCTATGAATATTTGTTTTATGAATTATAACAGTTAAATATTCATCTACTTATTTTTCTTAATTTTGCTGTCTCTAATGTTTTAATATCCCTTACTTATTTTGAGCAGTATATATTTTATGAATTCCTTTATACATTCATAAAATTAAATTGATGTGGTAATTGGTGCTGTAAGTACGAAAGACCAGTTCCTAATTCTCACTTCCAGTTTCCTACTTTTCCCGTCCCACTTCCTACTTTCAATTTCCTACTTTTCATTCCACTTTCCTACTTTTCACTTCCCACTTCCAATTTCCTACTACTTCCAATTTCATACTTTTTACTTTCCACCTCCTATTTCCTACTTTTCACTTCCCAATTTCTACTTTTCACTTCCCACTTCCAATGTCCTACTTTTCACTTCTCACTTCCAACTAGAAACAGGAAATAAGAAATCACACTCGATCTTTCGTAAGTAAATGCTCAGGTGACTTCTGACCAAAGGACACACGAACACTTGTATACATTTATCCTAGATTTATTTCATAATATTTACATTATCATTGCAAAACTCTCTGTAAACCCAATAAGTGATGCGGGAGTCAATATCGTTTACAAGTCAATAATTACATTGTGTCACGCGCTTTAGAGTGACATCTCATCTCACTAAGTAGCACGTGAAATCTACAACATGCTGTGTACTTGAATGGCTAGTAAACATTGACTGACAGCTCGCTACGCCTACTTCCACGTGAAATATACAGCAGGAGGTGGAATTTACTGGTAGGCAGTGTCAATGCGGCTGTTCCAAACTATTGTAAAATTCAGCCGGTATTGTTTTTAAAACGATTTTTATATATGTATTTCTTACTTTTTTATCTTTTTATTGATCAAAAACATTGTTTAATAATATAAATATAAGGAATAAACGTTATTTTTTAAACGTTTACTTAAGAAATAGATCAGCTCTAGCAGTGAATTGTTGAGTAATAATTCACTGTTTGGAGGTCAGTTGTAAAGTATATCATATCACGAGCGCGGAGCGCGAGTGATATGTCTACTTACAACTGACCGACAAACAGTGAATTATTACTTAACAATTCAATGCTAGAGCTGAACTATTTCGATTCTAACATCAAAAGTCGCCGAAAAACTATTCTTTTCATTCAAACTGTCCCAACCTTCCTGCCAGCGCGTTCATGCTCCCGCCAATATTCTTAACTGTATCCAAGACAAATGTACGTTTTTATGGCGATTTTAGAAAGAAAACGAGACGTTACACCGTCTAACGTCTCAAAACGTCACAAAATTACGTCAGCAGTTGCAGTGACGTCAGCAATTAGACTCACGCGCTCCGAAACAGTGAGTTGTTGCAGAATAAAACACGGTAACTTTCCATTGCTTCTATAGGCGCACTGTGTTAGAATGAAGTATAAACTACATCGGGTCACGAGCAAAGTTTACGTAAACCCCTTCGGGGTTCACTTACTTTGCTCGTGACCCGATGTAGTTTATACTTCAGTAAACGTTTAAAAAAATAACATTCATTCCTTAATAGACCCATTTCGTAATATTACTTTGCAATTCGAGGCACAACTAAAAGCATATTTAATTTTGTTTATTTACAAGAAAATCGAATATTCATTTGAAACATACAGGTAATCTAGCAGATATTTCTGCGATTTTGAGTTTTAAATTACCATATATGACTATAACTTAATAAAACTACAGAATCCTACAAGTAATTTCAAAAATTAATCCAATCCTACTATCTAAATATTCAGTCAAGACTTTAAGAACGCTTCGCTACTGAATAGGAAGTCTGTATATGCGTATTTATTCTACACAATTTAAAGCGGAACTCTGGCAGTTTCAATGCAAACTGGCCTATTTTCGACAAAGTACTGCAGCGGCTTCTTGGGAGGCCAATATTGAATACTTTTGCATTAACAAATAGATTTATGCATTATGATGTTTTAATACTGGTTTTGAATAAAAAATATCAGGTCTGCACACAAACTTGCACTGACTTTCTCAACGGGGGTAAGTGAAATTTTTGGTAGTCCAAAATACACCTGTTTTTCGATTTTTCTTATATATAATGAATTTTTTATTTTGTTAATATGCTAAAATGAGGTAAACACTGCAGTTGCTCATAGTATGCAATAATAATTTTGTAAATTAAAAGTATGTCAGCCTTATTTTAAGGCTCAGCGGGTCTGCATACCACACCCACTTTTCATTTTTCAGCTGTTGACAAACTTAAAGTTCATTTATGATCACTTTTATAGTAAAATCTTACATAACAACTGTCAGATGAGGAAAGACTCAGTTCTCACATCAACACACCTTCGCAAGCCAGTGGTACTAAGTCAACTGTGTTCCTTACGTACGTAACAAAGTGGACTTAGTACCCTTGGCTTGCGAAGATGGCATCAAAAAACATCAACAAGAATTGGGCCAAGGCGGAACGATGTCTCTCTTAGATTTAATTATTCCATCCTAACACGAAAAGGTACTAATGCAGCTATTATGTTTTTTCAACACTTGGAATTTACTGAAAATACCCAGGTACTGCGACGTCGTAGCCAACAAATGATGTGTGTGTGTGTGTGTGTGTGTGTGTGTGTGTGCGTGCGTGTATCAACAAACATGACAGCACAGGCGCCACTTTTAGGTATATGAGTACCCTTCCACGTTTTATTCCGCCATTTTACTATGGGCAACAACTTTCATGACTTCTTATTTGCTTCCCTTGGCGACGCGACTCTTCCAGATAAAATTGGATTTACTCTCAAATTAAAGACATTTTCTTACAGGAACATTTTTATTTTCCTGTTTAAGTGTCTACCCAATTGTGAAAGGGGGCAAAAGCAAAATGACACAGTTGCTTTCCCCTGATATTCAGCAAAATATAACTAACGAAAATGCAAACCGTATTTTACCAAACATCGGATATAAACATCCCCGCACTAACTAACCCGGCTAAAACGACAAAAATATGCACATAGAAGATGATATAATCGAACATATCAACTACCATTATCCAGGTGATGTCGATTTTTCGAAATTGGGCTGGAGCTGTAACAGTTGGTGTTTCTGGGTCAGGGCTATCGCATTCCTTTGTTGTACGAACTGTTTCTTTTTCTGTTGCGACATTAACTCTTTGCTTTCTGTACTGTCGTCCAAGCTTAATCCTCAGAAACAAGCGGGTAAACGATTTCAGACAACCAGTGACGGGCTTTATACTTTCCACGGCAACCCGACTCAGGATAACACTAATGATAACATTCACTGAACACATCAGAATAAGGACTGCCATCGCTCTTGAAAGCATCGGTATTTCAAGTGCATTACGAGGTATGCCATCGTTAATGCTGGTTATAAAGAAAATCAGGGTCAGCAAAATCTGGACTGAAAATGACACTCTTTCGCCCGAACTTACAGGAACTACATATATGACCATATTCAAAATTGCTATAAACGCAAGCGGGAGGCATGTATATATTAAGATAGACAGAGGTCTTCGAGTTAAATTCAAACGAAACATGCACCCAACTAGCTGTAAGCCAATGTCACTATCGAAAAAACTAATAGAATTTGCATTTGAATCATTAATGTTCCATTCTCCGTGCTTGGTAAATAGATTTGTTTCAACACTGTCTTTGATTAATTCAAGGGATAATTCCGATGCGTCGTTAGAGGTCGCCAGAACAGTAAACATGCATGTCTGCTTGTCTGCAGGGTAATAGAGCGTATCTACTTCACAATATCCTATAAATTCTCCCGCCAATACCATGGAAGCGGTTCCATTTTTATCGAGCCACACAGAGGACACGAAGTAACTCTCAGCAATTTTTGCCACAGCTGCCTGTTTTAAGTTTGGTACCCATATCTCATCAATATCAACGCTTATCCTAGTCACGGCACCAAACCGAGTTTCGTCCCAGTGTAATAGCTGGTCCGTCCATTTTGCAATAAGGTATCCAGATATCGTCAGAATTCCACTAGAGATATCGTACTTTGATATACTTGTAATTGACAGTTTCACACAAACCTATAACAGACAGGAATCGATAAATTACTATACAGATGTGATGTATTAATTTTAATGTTATAGATGAAAAAAAATGGAAAAATCTAACTTTCTTAGGCGAAAGTAAATTACCCCATCCTTCTCTTTTGTCATGTTAGATTTTCAATTTTCAATGCCTAACTGCAAGCAAAATGTCATTAAAAATGCATGTATATTTTTCCAAATAGGCCGCAGATGGGGGAAGTAGAGGTATTCTATTTATTAAACTCTGTAGGAAACTTAACTGTTTCTACCATTGGACCTATTCTTATTTTCTCAAAGACGGTCCCGCCTTGCTCATTTTAATGATAAATATTTGCCTGCAGAAAAGAAATTTATCCGGGTATTCATTAAAAATAACATGTTTGAATATCTATTATTGAATTGTCAATCTCGGCTTTTCATTACCATATTCCTGTACCCCGCAAAAACGACTTATACTACGTGGAAGCGTTTCAGCCAATACTTAAGAAAACTTTAATAGGTTGAAATCGCTTCTACGACATATTCTATATAGCGAACTTTTCTGGAATCCTAAGGAGTGTCCCTTTGTTTATTCCCATGGTAAGTGTAAGATTTTTTGACAACAAAGACTTTCAGCCAAAGGTAGAATGCACTTTGGAGGTATGCCAAGATTTATGAAAAAATGCATTTGTTTATGGAATGAATTTCATTTTTCTGAGGTTTATCGAAGTGTAAACTACATTGGGTCACGTGCAAAGTGAATGAACCCCGAAGGGGTTGATGTAAACTTTGCTAGTGACCCAATGTAGTTTACACTTCGATAAACAACAAAAAAATTAAGTTCATTGTTTATATTTACATTCGTTTCAACCAATTTTTTCATGAAAAATCTTATATACGCAATTAAATTGAAGCAGTAAAACATGTACACGCAGTTTTTCTGCTAACAGCAGAACAGCAGGCATGACGTCATAACGTCGCCGATGTTCAATCAGATTGTAGAGAGCCTTGTTTATTTTGACGTCATTGACGTCGCATGTCTCAATATAATTATTGGAATGTAAGCTACATTGCGTTCCAATGGTTTACTATTGCGCTTTTCAGTAATACACCAAGAATGTAAATATATATAATTAATGCAACGCACCTGTTATATTAATATAAATAGATAAGTTCTGATATAAATGGACTCGTGGAAACTATGATCACACCAGAATAATCAGGTATATGGGTAAACTGAAATTTTAAGGACGAGTGCGAAAAATCCACCAGTTTATCTTTTACATATACCTGAAATTTTGTACTGCTATTTCACGTATATAATGAGTCAAATAGTATTATTATAAACTTAGAGAAAGCCGAGAGCAATCTGTGTAAGGCTCGGGTTTACCCAAGTAATTATGCCGCACGTGCCCAGTGTTTGAAACTTACCTGCGTAAATTCCGACTGGTTTATGGCTGGTCTCACCCTTCTGTCATATCTGGAATTTTCGAAAAGGTACTCTCTCAAAGCTTGTATATCACTGACATTATAAGCTTGACTAACTTTTACTAAATAAAGGCCTGTAAGTATCGAAACTAAAATATTGTGGAGTAGCATTTCGTCCAAGGGGTACTAAAACATCCAATATAATGGTTTGTTTCTCTTTACTATGTCCATGCCCTTGAAAGATGTCATACTAATTTTGAGTGCAAGTTATTACAAGGGTATAGTACGCCTCTTTATTCTTTATGATATATGTCTCTCATACGTATATGAGCCGCGACATGACAAAACCAAGAATGTGGTTGTGCGCCCAGCGCAGACTCAGATCAGCCTGGGCATCCGCCCAGTCTGATCAGAGTCTTCGCTGTCCGCATGGGTGTAGTTTAGGCCCTAAGTTACCCTTTGAGCACTTAACGAAGAGTCTGGTCAACTTTGGTGGATGTCCAGGCTGATCAGAGTCTGCGCTTGGCGCACGACCACATTGTTGATTTTGTCCTGTCGCGGCTCATATGTAACAGCATGTCCGATGAATGCGTGCATGGTTCCTTTATCATCATAATAGTCTATCCAAAAAGTCCTTCCGACATATTTACCAAATCAACATTTAATTAGCGAAGTAAAATTTAAACTGGTCAAATGCAGTTCACCATTGCATAATGTGTATCAAACAGAGCAGATATTAATTTGTTGGCGTCGGATTCATGTCAAGTTTAGTCAAGTTTAGTTGATTTCAGTCTTAGAAATGCAAAATATGACAATGTACAAGGATACAGCTCTCCTTTGAAAACACGCACAGACTCCGTCATATTTTCTTGCAACGAAAACTAGTTTGCAAGTGTCAAGGAAACAAACTTGTTATGCCATTTATCTGCTTGATGACTGATGCGTTATCTTATCTTTCACATGTTGCTAGGCTTTACCAGAGATTATCATAAAAAAAGTTTGTTTTTCTCTCCAAGCTACTTTATGGACGTTGCCACTTGTGACTGGTTAATGCATTTGCTGACAACAGAAAAGGTAATGGCTACATTCCAGTATTTTCTCTGCCATTTTACAAAGGAAGTCAGCTTTTATGACTTCTTATTGCTTCTTTGGAAAAAAAAACAAGCAAACACACACAAAAGAAAAAATAAAAAAAAAAAAAAAAAAAAAATACTCGTCCATAATATCACAAATTTTCACACGGCGCCGCTTCCTATAGGTTTCATGGGGAAAACGTTAACGTCATGTTAGAATTGCTTATCAAGTAATTCATTTGCAAAAAATTCACAAATCACCTGCATTTGCTTTTCATCTGATATCTTCACTTCTAAGGAAATATTAGATATATACTTACACTTTATATTGAGTGTCTCAGCAAATGTGCTGCACACAAAAAATAATAAAATAAAATAAAATAAAACACTGTGGGAAGTGATCAAACAAACAAAGAATAGAAAAATGTACGACTAAGTATATCAATTCATTGTTTACCGCGTCTATTACCTATCTAATCCTTGAGATACAGGACCAGCTCAGCTAAATGTACTGGTTCAGACTGTAAACGCAGCGCAGTTATTACAGCCTAGCACCGGGCCACACGTTTGCAATTTAGCATTCTGAACCAGTATTCGGGAAAAAAAACTGACTCATGCTGCACAATGCTACCCAATTGACTGTGATACCTGAATGTATGACACTTTGTGGCACCACGTAATTGTGGTACCTGAATGTATAACATTTTGTGGCACCACGTAATTGTGGTACCTGAATGTATGACATTTTGTGGCACCACGTAATTGTGGTACCTGAATGTATGACATTGTTGTGGCACCACCTAGCTTTCCCGCTAGCTGTCAAGACTAGGTCTCTACTTGCAAAAGATGAAAAGCACAGACACAAGCAATCAACAGGCACCTAGCAACTAACTTGAAAGGGTAAATAAAAATGACCAGCCTGGTTTTACCTGATATATTGGAATAATTTAGATAAATTTTATTAAAATTCACATTCAATTTCCCCAAAATTGCGGGTATTAATGTAATATAATAGCTGAATGGTTCTTAAAGTGACTAAGTCTGCAATTATGACCATTTTCTGAAAATTTTTACTTTATTTTCTAAATCATTTGTAAAAGTAAAATTAAGTTGTATACCCGAATTTTAGCTATAGTACTGTTTTCTTGAAAATTAGAAACATTAATTCTAAAAGTTACAGACTTTGCAGCTTTAAAAAAAGAACCTTTATTTCGTAGCATATGGTGAAACAACGTTTCTAACTGCTAAGTCAACAAACATAAAAGCTATGCTTTTTAGCGAAATGGGTAGTAAATAGGATGACTTAACTGTATTTGAAATCATTAAATAAAAATTTGTGATATCTGATAAGATGATATGACACTTTGCAGTTTAAGTAAGTTTGTGAATAGCGATGATGTTGCATTATACGATTTGTGTTATAATACCACCCCTACCCCAAACTGTTTGATGGATACACAGTTCCTTCCGTTCGTCCATGTGTCCGTCCGCAACGAATAAAATTTGCTCCGATTTTGTTTCAAATTTTGACGTGGAAGCAGCATAAAACGAGAATTGATACTACGAGCGTATTATGTTTAAAAGTTTTAAAGACGCACGCGCTTTTCTATACTTTCTGCTGTGTACATTTTACTGTCTACTGCGTCCTGTTTACTGCCAACTGCTTCCTGTCTGAAGTAGATAGGTCACAGCAAACAATAACTGGAGAATTCACATTTTGCAGTATTCACAGAGTATCTGTCAGTGTCGGGTCCACCGAGGTTTAAGCCTGTGTGTTGGACTTTTTGCTCCAGCGGTCCAATATTGTACCCGCTGATGTATGATTATCTTGCTTCTCTTTTGAAATTATAGAAATAGGCGATCGGCACATAGGGGTAAAAATATGACTTAATTCCACATTCATACATACAAGTACATCATGCCTTAAAGGGAAGCCTGGTATGTCTTCTTTATGATGAGGTATGATGTAGGCTTCAAAAGTGGTGCAGATGATTGAAAAAAGGTGCCTTATGCACCATACCCTGATTTTACTTAATGCATTTTTTGTAGCTGTACCACTGATATACCTGTTGAAAACAGTTGCTAAAAATGAAATATGTTTAATACAGAGTAAACCAAAAGTTAAGAAACACTAGAAATATCATTTTAATGAATTTCATACTGAAACAACGACAATATATTCTTTAGTGTTGCACAGAAAAAGGTGCCTTTCTCAATGAAGTTGTGCATAGGATAATATCTGCGAAGATATAGTACATGTACTCCAACTTACAACAGTTTTTTACTGATAAAACTGCCTTAATACTCATTTAAGAATGTGGACACCTTTTATATTGAACTTTAATATCTCTTACCTCTTGTAAACAACTTATGAGCTAACATGAGCCTTGTGTATACCATCGAAACAAACGTATATGACCATACTTTACACAGTCACATGCTAAGAACCAGGTCTGAGATATAGTTAAACTTCTACATTAGGGTTTCTGCCTTGAAAACACGTTTAACTTGCTGTATATTGCCTTAGATCATATAAGTCAGGCCATTATGACAACCTTCTGTGCCTTCGCAAGGGCATACAACTGTGCATGTAAGCCCATTTGACTGACACATACAGTTCGTTCCACATATATTTTCTCCACTACAGTCACAGATTACTCCTTGAAAAAGTTCCCTTGATGATATAATATCTTCAATAAAAACTTCTTCAGATTCTTCAATTTCTTCTTCTGATTCTACAATATCCTCAAGGCTCTGAGTGAGGTCATTTTTGCATTTGTCATCACCTTGGCACGGACAAATTTCAGTACATGGTAACTTATTAATTTCACATTCACATTTGCCACTGCAGATATTACGACCATTACAGGAGCAGACAAGTTCTCTCAAAACTTGGGCACTAACTGGACCATCAAAGAAAACAGGTACAATAGTCTCATCTTGTTGCTTCCAACCATGGCCAACTGGAGATGGAATGTTTGGAACAGCAAGATGAGCATTCGTCCACATTTTGGTCTGCCACGATGCTCTGCAAAGGTGTTGTTTAAAGCTAGCTTCAGAAGGGGGCAGTTTTGCTAGTGATGTCTCCTTTGTAATAGCTAATCGAAAGCGAAGATCATTTAAGCTCCCATGATACTTTCCAGCTCTCTGCCTTGGATCATAAACTGCTGCAACGAACTTTCGGCCAGCTGTAAGTGCTTTTTGGGCATCATTGCCGTATAATTCAGTGAGATCTAAAAACGCATCAGACCCTGTGTCTTGAACAGTTTTGAATACAGATTTCTTCCCTATTCCAAATAACGCTGAGGTAGAATCGCAACCAGTTAGAGCATGCACGGCAGGAAGGATTGTGCAGAATGATGGTCCTAAAGATTTGCAGATTTCATGGACCAGAATAAAACGCCTCTGATCAGCTGTTCTTGTTACTCTTCCCGTCTCAATCCAAAACTTAGACACATTTTTCATTTGGGGGAAGTAATACACAGCCAGCACCACCACATCTGTATCTGGTGTTTTGATAATGATTCTGCCATTAGCATCTTGGAGTTTCAAATCTGCATCCATTGCATGCAAGAGCATTCTTGTATCTGCCTCTTCGTGTGTGCATGCCAAATATTCTGCTTCTTCTGACCCTTGTGCAGACAAGCATTTGGTAGTTTTGCCTTCTTGAAACCCACCTGCTAAATAAAGTTTTCGCTGAGGTTGTGATTGAAGCGTTTGTGTTCCACACGCTTTTTCGGTGACATACTGGCAGAGAAACTGATTCAGGGACTCTTTGTTTTCTGACAAAGACATAAACTTTTTCCATGGTGGGATAGATCTTCCTGTAATGACTTGATATTGTTTTCCTGCAGGCCCTGCATTCTGTCGCCTTTCCCTTTCTGCAGACTTAACTGACTCTTTATTATCATATCTGTCAAACACATCGACAACAACATCAGCTTCTCTGAAGCATCTAAGAAGGGTTTCCATGTAAACACTTGCAAGCTGTTGAAATGAAGTATATTTGTCTCCTGGCATCATTTGTAAAACTGACATCGCATCACGTATATAGATAGTAGATGACACGTCATGCTTTGGTAGATTTCTAACACCAGCTCCATAGTCTTCTAACTTGTGAAGCAATTCAGCCTTTGTGGTTTTCCTCATTGAGCCATCTTCATGAAAGAGGGATGTAGGAACTGATGTGACTGGCTGGTTCAGGACACTCTTCATTGATACTTCTTCTCTGGTTTTCGAAAGTGTAAGGGCTCTTCGAAAAACAAGTTCTGAGCTTATTGTCATATCACTAGCCTTTCCCTGTGTAGTGATTGATGTTTTCTTCCTGGCATCTGAAAAGGTCTTTAAACCAGATCTTGCTATAGGAGTATAGAAACTGGTTTTCCCTTCTGATGATAATGATTCTTTCACAAAATTCTCAAACTTTTTGGTTCCCACTTCTACTGCTGATAGTAGAGACTTGTGCACCTCCTCAGGGGCATGAAGCCCTGAAGAAATATTCAACAAGATTCCTTCTGGATGGGAATCTACCTCAAAAGGATTTGTCATGTTGTTGTTTAGATGGTTAATGATATCCAGTACATGTTTCTCGTCTCGTTTCATGGCTGTTGGCTGTGCCTGTTCATGTACCTGAGATTGCTTTGCTGTTTGCCCATTTCTATTCCTCATCTGAGATGCATAGTTTCCAAGGATGTGGCGTGTGAGAGACCATCGTATGAGTGCAGGCTGCTTTCGTGTGAGTCCTATGATACCACTGTCACCCTTGGCATCCCTGATTACAGTTGTCTCTGTCCCCATGTCACTCCATATGCCATTGAATTTTCCAGGGGCACGTCTAACAGAGAAATTTCCACTCTTAAATGCATCTTCAACAAAGTCTGGAATTTGTAGCATATCCAGAAGATACAAAGGTGTCCATCTGGAATAATTGTTCCTGTTAGCCACGAAAAAGTATGGTATCATCTTGGCAGTAGTAGAAAGATGAAGATCCCATAAACCATCTCTCTCAGCACGGATGTTCAGCAGTAAGAGTCTGGCAGCTTCCAAGAACATGATCCAGTATTTAAAAGTTGGTGAAGCATTGCATCCCCATTCATTAAACTTCTTAAAAAACGGCACAAAATATTGGTTAATTGATTTGCCTAGGTCATCTTCAGCTGTCCTTCCAGCCAGAGCATCATTTAACTGCAGAGCTTCATGTGTGGTCTTGAGCTGTTCCCAGGCGGTATCAGGTATGCCCATCTCAGTCTGGTTTCCTGATAATACTGTATGATACCAGTCGATAAATGCTGTTAACCAAAGTTGAGTAAGACATTCATATGCAATAGTGATGCCCCTGACTGCTCTGTGGAACTGCTTTCAAGCCAACATTAAATTTACCGTGCTTTCAGCATAGACATTTGAGTCAACTAAGAGATCTTTGAGCCCCCCGTCCCCCCATAATTTACCAATGCATGCAATGAATGTACAAACAGTATGAAAACCTCCGAGCCGCAAGATATTTTCATTCAACTCTTTCGGCAATGACCATTTAACTTGTTGTGCAATGGCATACAATTGTTGGTCCATGGTCTGAATAGCATGCGACTGACCGAGCATTACAGCTATATCCTTACTTTTGCGCATTGTGGTATACACAGTTGCCATGTCAGCTGGTTCAGATTCTATGACTGGAGCATAACTGGCAATTGTTACAATGTTTTTCTTTTCTGAAAGCATTGAATTAAAACCTGTCCAAAAGGGAACCTTTTGGTCGGGTAACTCAATGCCCATATGCGATGGAAAGACTTTACGTGACAAACATCGTAACATCACCCATACAATGTCCTTTTGATCAAATTCAGGACAAACACATGTTTTAAGTAAGTCAAACGCATTTGGTTTTCGTGGTGGTTCTGTTCGCTGTTTTGGTTTTTCGAATGAGAATGACTGTGTCATTTTGAAGCATTCTTCTTCAGTTAATTTCAATGACTTATCACTACCAACTGGAATATGAACAATTTCTGGAACACAATCATTTATCTCTTGATTTTGAAATACCACTCTAGCCATTGAATGGAAAGTGTTTTTGCCATCAATTGTCTCTGCATTAATGTCAACATTGTCGTCCCCTTCATGTATCAAGGAGCCACCATCACTGACAGGCAGGATTCCTGCAGGTACATAAATGCCGTCTTCTGTTCTTGACATTTCATGCTTGCTAGCTGCTGTTATAAATTTGCGCAACTCATCGTAGCTTACACAAAACCCGTTTGCATTCAAAGCATCAACAATAGAACTTTTACCATTTTCATGATGCATTTGTGTTGCCAGCCCAAGATGAAGAGGGGTTATCAGTTTACGACTATTGTATATTGCGCATTCAGCCATTGCTAGGCTTCTCCTTTTCATTTGCTCTGTTGCTTCATAATTTGGATCCGCAGATTCATATGCTTTATTATCAATTAACCATAACATGGCAGAGGATAACAATGGTGGTACATACTTCTGTGAATGTCCTAAACTAGTTTCAGTTGCATTTGGATAATAATCTAGCACTTCCATCTTTGCGATTTCTGATCTTAAACAGCCTACTGCAGCATGAATCAATCTTCTGTGGTCAGTATTGTCTGTCTCTAGAATACTAAAGTCACTATAGTCCAGTTCAGAATCTTTAAGCTGCTCTTTGAATCTAGCAGCAGCTTTCACAGCATCCTTTAGTGTGATTTTACTGCTGAAAATAATGCTAGATTTACCTTGGCCATACTGCGATTGGATAACAATACGATCACCATAATGTTTTTGAAGTTTGCTCTTCAGCCGGTCACTCCTGTATGATGTATTACTAAACTCTTCTGGTAAATACGATTTAAACATGTCTACTAAACTTGACATCAAGAAAGCTTTTCCATTCTGTAGAAGGTCTTTTTCTATCGCATCTGTGAGGTTCTTGAAGGCTTCATTATATACAGAATTTTCATCGTTCTGTGAACTTGTACCTGTTGCTTTGGTTGCCTGAGATTTTGCTATTATACTCAAATTGGACTTGCTTGTGTAGCTTCCAAGACAAGACCGATGATACACTGCATCTCTTGCTATGAGGTCTTGTCCGGCAATACGCAGTAGCATTATACTGTCATCACGAATCTGAGCTGCAGATTTTACGTTGTTCTCGCAGTTCCTTGTTCCTATTTTCAGAAGGTTCCTATCTTTTTTATGTGACAATTTCTGACAAACTATACATAATGCCCAGTCAACAGGTGTTCTTGCTGCCCTTGTTACTGGGGTGGCTGGTAAAGCGTCCATTGGTGAAGTATCCACTGGGTGCTGCTGAACTGGTACTGATGGCTGTTGTTGTCTCAATTCAATACTTGCCAAATTTGTTTTGCTTGTGTATGTCTGGAAACATTTTCGGTGGTACGATATTGGTGGTTCAGCAGTATCAGTAATTTGGAGTCTGTCATACACTTCATCCTGTCGAATATCTGAAGCATGCTTCACACTTTCTATACCCTTTCCACCAACTGTAAGCTTTTCTCCTGTTACTCGTTGACAAATTATACATTTGGCAAGGTTAAAAGACAGTCTCTGTCGCTTTTTCGCTGGGCTTCGAAGTTTAATTGGGCTCTGATTCTGGGCCATGACTGCAATAAATCAAATGTTACATGATAAATAAACCAACCAAAATGTAATGTTTAAAAGTATTTAAAACTGTATGTAGCAAGTAAAGATTTTAACTAACAGAAAATTGAGAAAATAGACATTGAACAAAATTATATGAATATTCATATTCGGAATGTTTAAGCAACAGCTGGCAGGACAATTCAAGTGAATCGCTGCATGATGTATCTTGCAAATCTGTTTTATTTCAGCCTTTTTTTCTGCATAAGTCTAAGCTTTAAAAATTCATCATAGTAAATTAGATAATGAAACAATGATAATTCTTACCCGAGAACACTGTCTTCTCCTCAAAAGTCCGTCCAGTCAGTACGATATCCCATCAACGCCATGTATTTAACATTAATTTAATCTTTTTTTCTATTATTGTATTTTGCAGATTCTATTTTTCATACACTATTTCTTTGTTCAGCTTCAGCTCTAACTGTAAAAGTAAAAAGTATGCAAAGACCAGGAACTGAAACAATCAAAATCCAAATCCAGCCCTCAAACCATAGTTGGAAACAACTAAGATTACAAATAATCAAGATACGGAGAACATATGGCCAACCGAGTGAGCAGCTTGTTCCCAAAAGGTGGCCACTCAGCAACCCAAACCGAACCAAAAATAATAAGAACATACATAAGGTAAAACATCACAGAAACTCTGACACCAAAAACAGGCAACAGAGAACCACAACAGAACTACCGCCTTGGAACGGTCAGTAATGAATTACTGGGGGGCTTAAATCGATTTTACAGGCCCAACCTCACCCTCAGTTTCTGAAGTGGTACAAAACATTTAGTTGGTTGTTCGGTTCGCATGATAACCCTCTAACTCGTCAATGAATCATCACGGTAAACACATAAATCAAATTTCAACACCATGAAGAAGCAAAGACGAGGACTCAACAGATACAACGGGCCGTCTGACAGGTGGAGATCCCTGTCCTGCCAAACGACCCCACTGGAAATCTGAAGCAAAAGAAGGTAAACCTGTAATACATGTATTTATAAACAAAGGAATTTGGCCTGATAAGCCACAGCTGATGTTTATAGACCAGCCACCGGTATCTCAGAGTTTCTTCTGCTGCCATAATGGACTATAATTGATAAAATGTGATAGTAAATATAAACAAAGTAGAATATGTATCTATATTATATTATTTTACAGCTTAACTGCTTAAATTCATACCAAAATCATACCAACAGTACGAAATTTCAACGATATAATGTATCAACACTACATTCAGTACTTTTTAGGTATTTTTTATGAATTTTAAAAGTAAATAATGACAATTTTGACTTCAGTCTTCATTGTTTAACTACATAATAACATAAAATGTACTATTTTGGACATAACAATCCAAATATACAGTGTATTTAAAAGATAACTTGAATTTTATGAAATTACCAAATTTGGAATTTTGTATCACGGTGACCTATTTTTTATTGCTTTCTATGGTAACTGCACCACCACAGGGTCCTACATCATGTCTCATTTTACTCTAGGGACCTTAAGCTTTAAAATGATATATAATAATGTTTTATGTGAGGTCATGGATTAAACTCGTATATTTGATGGCTTTTGGCTGATCTGCCGATCGCCTAAAAGGACAAAGTTCACGAATGGCCAAAAATTGCCCTGTTAAATGATTTGTTAAAAATTATTGTGATGGTAGCTTATGATATGGCCTCTTAAAACAAGAGGACCAATGGTCCTGTAGCTCACCTGACACTTGGTCCTGGTATATATTTTAATGCTTTTATGTTGAGTCCCAATTCTATATACCAAGCCACAAGGTCACTGGGCCTTTGTTTCTGGA
Source organism: Ctena decussata (assembly GCA_963989385.1). Classification (NCBI taxonomy): domain Eukaryota; kingdom Metazoa; phylum Mollusca; class Bivalvia; order Lucinida; family Lucinidae; genus Ctena; species Ctena decussata. The sequence goes on along the minus strand of OZ022501.1, from coordinate 70,328,577 downwards.
CAAAGATTTCTGAAGGGTTTTTAGACCATGACCATCTGAACAAACTTTGATTCCTTTGACCCAGTATTAAAACTCCATAATATATGAAACACAGTAATCATTTGTATAAACTATGATGGGCCTGAGTGCCCAATGCTACATACCGGTACCAAGTTTCAAGGTTACAGGCCTTTCGGTTCTCGAGAAAAAGACGTTTGAAGAGTTTTTACCATATATGGGCATGGTGGCCATCTTGGTCAAGTGACCAAGACCATCTGAACAAACTATGGTTCCTTTAAGCCGGTGAAGCTCCATATGAAATATGGCTTCAATTGACCCTAGTGGCCACTGAGATGTTTGAAAATGTTGACGGGTGACAGAATCTCAATGACCTTGTACAAAAGTCAAAGAATGACATTTAACGACACAATATCTTCATCTGGTCATTTAGCCATCATATATACCAAATATTGCACCTTAGGCTTAAATAGTTTCTGAAAAATCCACTGTTTAAGCATTTTCCTATATAAAAACCTACATAATGTACCAAAGTTGACAGTGTCATAAATTAGGTCAAGGTCAACGCACGATCATTTGTATAAACTATGATGGGCTTGAGTGCCCAAAGCTACATACCAAGTTTCAAGGTCATACACCTTTTGGTTCTGGAGAAGAAGATTTTGAAGCGTTTTTACCATATACAGGCATGGCGGCCATCTTGGTCAAGACCCTGAGAACAAACTTTTATTCCCTGATCACACTTAGACTCCATATGAAATTTCGCTTCAATCAGACCAGTGGTTTCAGAGGAGTAGATGTTTTGAAAATCTTGATGACGGACAGACCGACAAAATGACCTTGACCTTTCAGTGACATAATATCTTCATCTGGTCATTTAGTTGACCATATATACAATGTATTGTACCTAAGACTTAAATAGTTTCTGAGAAATCCACTGTATAAGCGTTTTCCAATATAAAAGCCTAACATACCAAAGTTGACCATTTCGTCAATTAATTCAAGGTCAACACATGGTCATCATTTGTATAAACTATGATGGGCCAGCATGCCCGATGCTACATACCAAGTTTCAAGGTCATAGGCCTTTTGGTTCTGGAGAAGAAGATTTTCGAAGGGTTTTTACCATATATGGGCATGGTGGCCATCTTGGTCATGTGACCCAGACCCCGGGTATACACTTTCGTTCCCCCATCCCACTGAGACTCCATATGAAATTTGGCTTCAATCGGTCCAGTGGTTTCAGAGGAGAAGATGTTTGAAAATCTTGACGACGGATGGTCCGACGGAATGACCTTGACCTTTAGTGACATAATATCTTCATCTGGTCATTTAGTCGACCATGTATACCAAGTATTGTACCTAATACTTAAATAGTTTCTGAGAAATCCACTGTTTAAGCGTTTTCCCATATAAAAGCCTAACGTACCAAAGTTGACCATGCCGTAAATTAGGTCAAGGTCAACGCAAGATCATGATTTATATAAAATATGATGAGCCCGCACGCCCAATGCTACATACCAAGTTTCAAGGTCATAGGCCTTTTGGTTCTGGAGAAGAAGATTTTTGAAGGGTTTTTACCATATATGGGCGTGGCGGCCATCTTGGTCATGTGACCTGGACCAAATATATAAACTTTCGTTCCCCTATCCCACTGAGACTCCATATGAAATTTGGCTTCAATCGGCCTAGTGGTTTCAGAGGAGAAGATGTTTGAAAATCTTGACGACGGATGGTCCGACGGAATGACCTTGACCTTTAGTGACATAATATCTTCATCTGGTCATTTAGTCGATCATATATACCAAGTATTGTACCTTAGACTTAGATAGTTTCTGAGAAATCCACTGTTTAAGCGTTTTCCAATATAACAGCCTAACGTACCAAAGTTGACCATGCCGTAAATTAGGTCAAGGTCAACGCAAGGTCATGATTTGTACCAACTTTGATGGGCCTGCATGCCCAATGCTACACACCAAGTTTCAAGGTCATAGGCCTTTTGGTTCTGGAGAAGAAGATTTTTGAAGGGTTTTTACCATATATGGGCGTGGCGGCCACCTTGGTCATGTGACCTGGACCAAATATATAAACTTTCGTTCCCCCATCCCACTGAGACTCCATATGAAATTTGGCTTCAATCGGCCCAGTGGTTTTAGAGGAGAAGATGTTTGAAAATCTTGACGACGGATGGTCCGACGGAATGACCTTGACCTTTAGTGACATAATATCTTCATCTGGGCATTTAGTCGACCATGTATACCAAGTATTGTACCTTAGACTTAAATAGTTTCTTAGAAATCCACCGTTTAAGCGTTTTCCCATATAAAAGCCTAACGTACCAAAGTTGACCATGTCATAAATTAGGTCAAGGTCATCATAAGGTCATGATTTATATAAATTATGATGGGCCCGCATGCCGGATGCTACATACCAAGTTTCAAGGTCATAGGCCTTTTGGTTCTGGAGAAGAAGATTTTTGAAGGGTTTTTACCATATATGGGCGTGGCGGCCATCTTGGTTATGTGACCTGGACCAAATATATAAACTTTCGTTCCCCCATCCTGTTAAGGCTCCATATGAAATTTGGCTACAATCCACCCAGTGGTTTCTGAGAAGAAGATGTTTAAAATTGTGGACGCCGACGACGCCGACGACGACGACGACGGACGACGGACCAAGTCTATACTATAAGCTCACCTTGACAGGTGAGCTAAAAAACAGCAAGATTAATTCTCAAATCCAAGTGATGTGAATCACTGCTGCGTCAAACTTGTCCAAATCTTTGCTAAAATGTGAAGGACAGCATGTACTTTCTGCTGTTATAAGAATGTTATATTTTAAAAACACAGCTGTTCTTAAATTCTGCGCACCGACAATTAGTCTAGGGCCTGGCTTTTTACAAATAAAGCAATACGCGTGACTTTTTATAGCACTCTTAATGTTCAGTCTCACTGATGGGGGACTTAGCATCTGACTTGTACACTGTAAAAAATAACAGCAGATTTTACGGTAGAATAACTGGAAACCGGCTGCCAGTCCTTTTCCCGTTATTTTTACGGGCGTTTGCCTGTAAGACATTGTTGAAAATCACGTAATGGAAGTTTTATGTTAACTGGCCACACTCGAAAATAACTTTGTATTGTTGAATGGCTATCTAGAGAAACCGACACCTGCTCTATTATGTCCCACTCTGGTTGATGATTCCTGCAATTTTTACGGGCGCCCGTAAAAATAACGGTAAAATGACTGGCAGCTGCTTGCCAGTTATTTTACCGTAAAATCTACGGGTTTTTTTTACAGTGTAGAAGGCACATTATCAACTCTTCACTTTGCCTGGTCATGAGGATTTGATGACACTGGTTCACTTTCAGGGCATGCATATGCAGGACGGCTACAGTCTCTACAGATGAAATCCCTATCGCTACACTCCAGAAGAGAAATCCTTGACAGATTTGTATAGGGGAGAGTCGGGTAACTTCGGACAGCGGGTAAATTCGGACAGTGACACTGTTTCCTTTATATGTCAGTTGTCTGAACCAAAACAAAAATCACTGGTCAAACAGTGAAAATCCTGATGAGACGGCTCATAATGAGCCGTCTCATCTGGGTTTTCAGTGTTTGCAATGGTATGTCCGAATTTACCCGCCTGTCCACAGTTACCCGACTCTCCCCTACCGGTCGCCTCTGGTGAATCTTCAGTCGTTTGTTACAAAGAATGCACACTGTCTGCGGCCTGCTGTAAAGACAGAATAATTATAGATTTCACAAATATAAATGAATATCTTCCCATTCTCTCTCTCTCTCTCTCTCTCTCTCTCTCTCTCTCTCTCTTAATGTCATTTCGTACCGATTTCTTTGTGCAAACTGTGTTTACATCCAAGATTACACACACTTTACCAGCTAATACCAATAAAATGACGCAAAATGGCTAACGAGCCATTCTCTCTCTCTCTCTCTTTCTCTCTCTCTCTCTCTCTCTAAATGTCATTTCGTACCGATTTCTTTGTGCAAACTGTGTTTACATCCAAGATTATACACACTTTACCAGCTAGTACCAGTAAAATGACGCAAAATGGCTAACGAGCCATTCTCTCTCTCTCTCTCTCTCTCTCTCTCTCTCTCTCTCTCTCTCTCTCTACATGTCATTTCGTACCGATTTCTTTGTGCAAACTGTGCTTACATCCAAGATTATACACACTTTACCAGCTAGTACCAATAAAATGACGCAAAATGGCTAACGAGCAATGACGCTTGCGTAAAAACTTAATTCTAATGCACTTACGAATATAACGCGACGTCTGATTGGATAACGTCAAAAATTTGCGACAGTATATGCTACGATTTACTGTCGCAAACCCGACGTCATTATAAAACGTCGCTTCTCATTGGCTGACGTTTGGTTTTACGCTTCTAAAAGCGCTTGCAATGGGTGCAAAGAACTACACTTTGAAAGGTGAAAGTGTGAAAAAGTGTATTAGAATGGGGATAACTGTATTGAAAATTGTCATTTGGGGAGGTAAATCGTCGGTTTTATGGTCACAAATTCCGTTTTTCGGCTCCGCTGGCGCGTCGCCGTAAAACGAAATTTCCGACCGTAAAACCGACAATTTACCTCCCCAAATGACAATTTTGAATACAGATCCCAGCAGGCACATGACGTCGGAATGCCGTCGCACTGACGTTGATGCGACGATGTGACGTCGCATCAACGTCAGTACGACGTCATGTGCCCGATGGGTTATCCCCTAACTATTGGCACCAAACGCGTAAAAGAAATATAAAATTTATTTTCAGTGTAAAAGCGAATTACATTTCACTCATAAAAACAAAATGGCTTTTTCACTGGTGACTTCGCCAAGTTCGTTAAAAATATTGCTCGTAAAATTCAGTGGGTGAAATAGAATTCGATCTTACACTCAAGAAAAAACCAGTATACTCTCTATATTCACACTGATTGATATACTTATTGTGAAAAATAGTGGGCTCTCGTTATCTATTACACAGATATCTTAAAGTACCTTCTTATATCAAACAATATTGTTCGGGCAAATTTCCTAATTTTCTATTCATTTCAACTCCGGATATCTCAAACTAATGGTACCTTAAAGTAAATTTTCTGAGACCAGAAAAATAACTTTGGGATATCGAAGACTTTGATACAGAGGGTCGGCTGTACATACAGAAATACAGTCGTTTCTGCTGCTTGAGGTTTATTCTCGGCGCAGCCAAGTATAGTTTCACTTTTGTTCCACATTTCATAAGATTGCATTGGTCAAATAACGCGTATGTCAAAATTTAGCCAATAATATCAAAGGTCAATGAATATTAAATCTTCGTTTTTTCCATTGTACCGCGCTGCGTGAATACTAGCCCTCTGTCAGATGTTAATTCAAAATGTTTCTCTTGTTTGTAAATTTACAATGGAAATTTTATCGAAAACAGACGCAAATATTCAAAAGTTTCTTTTTTCAGTTTAGATCTACTTTCGAGTTCTACTTTCGGTTTAATACACACAAACAAACATTGTATCATGTTGTGACTGTTTTGGAATCAGGTCAATCTCAAGATTGACCGCAGCCCACTTTGGAATTCCAAATTGGACAGCTCAGTCTTGAGATAGGTCATTGTCGCTACCCAGTGTCAAAATAACGGTTGCGGGTGCCTACCGACATATCTCACTTGAGTTATATTCATGAAATTTATTGTCAACTCTTCACCTTGAGAGGTATTACAAAAGACACTTCCAGTTAATCAGCGCCGATGATCTTTTTTCTTTTTAAAGTCTCTTGTTTTTCTATACTGTACATCTCGAAGGGCGTTAACATCTACAGAAGAATGTTCTTAAATTCTGTTTGATTTAATTTCCTGGTTTTACACATACCAGTCATCTGACACAGTGGAAAAGAGGAGAGTAGAAACTTCCTTGTCCACTATTGTCTACGAATGAATACCAAATATTTGAAGTAGGTCTCTCATCCGTCAAGTCCGCAAACATCTTTTGTTTGTATAATTTCTTTTATGCAACACTGGGTTGTAGAAATACATAAAAAGCTAGTTTACTCTTATCACCGCAAATAAATTAGTAAAGCACTAAAAGCTTAAATTGTATACTCTTAATAAGCGCAGTAACGTTGAAGATTTCGCATGGAACAATGGAGTTGTTCGAAAAAAAAAACAGCCTTTCGACGTTGTCTGTACAATATAAACGATGGAAAATGATACGAATGGTGAGGACGGCGAACGAACTGTTAATGAATGGAATAAAGAGCTAGCGACTAAGCTATTACCAAACACAGTTTGTCTTGCAGTTTATCTTGTGATAGGAGTACTCGGAAATTCACTCGTGATATTTGTATACAGAGCAAGAAAACGATTGAATAATGAGGATCGATTCTTTATTCCGATTCTGGCGATTACTGATTTAATCACTTGCATTTTGTGTTGCTCTTCCGGCATATCGATTAATTTTCTGCCAGTCAAATATAATAGTGACATCGCTTGTAAAATTACGTGGTTTTTACCTATGTATATGACTGGGACTTCAGCCTTTACGTTGATGTTAATCGTGATACATCGTTATCTGAAAATATGTAGACCTTTCGGGAGACAGATGACACATAAATGGAAGAAGATTTTCCTCGCAATAATATTTTGTGGCATGGTCGTTGTTGCATTACCCTGTTTCGCTTTCTACGGCTCAGCCTCGGTGACAAGTCCAAGCAAAGATCTTATCGGACAGAGGTGTACTAGCGTCACAGCTGGTCAACCGACAATTGCAATGGTTTACAAAATCATACTGTTTGTGCTCGTGTTTGCAGTTTTGGTTGTGTTGGTTGTTTTGTACGGTCTTATTGGAAGAGTTCTGTATAAACATGGCACGTTTAGTTGGAAACCGAAATTCAGTAAGGAAGCATCGTCGACTACTTTCAACAGCGGAACGCTTGAAACCGATGATGAGCAGAGGCAGAATGTTAACGGAAACAAATCAATGAATCAAATCGCATCGGACGGAAAAAGCCAAGCTTCTCTAGCTTCACAAACTATGCACTCTGATACTATGGCTATGCAGTTACAAAAACACAGACCTCCTGGGGCTGTATTCATAAAACGACTTAAGTCGTTGCTATGCTGTTGCTAAGGCTAAATTTCTTTGAAGGAGATTCCCTACAACTTTGAAATTTGCTCTGGAGGAACAGTCTTACAAAGACTGTTCCTCCAGACCAAATTTCATAGTTGTAGGGAATCTCCTTTATAGATATTTAGCCTTAGCAACAGCATAGCAACGGCTTAAGTGGCTTTATGAATATGGCCCCTGATCATAGACTTACTGTAATGTTTATGATCATAGCGGCTGTATATGTGGTTTCTTTTATCCCTAGACTGGCTATGATGATTTTGGAGTCCCGTAAAACAGACTTTTGGTTGATGCTCACACCTTCAGAATTGGGAGGGTATAGGTTTCTGTACACGATTAATATTATCAACAACGTTGTCAATCCACTTATCTATGGGTTTATGGATAAGACGTTTCAGACTGAGTTCAAAGCGTCGTTTTGCAGAACAGGGTAGTCACGTCTAATTGGATTTTGCAGTTTTTTCTTTCTTTTCTCTCTTTCTCTTTGTTTTGTCTCAGTGAAAGACAAAGAAATTTATGGGGAAAAATGAGTTGACTCCCGTTATGTCAAATTTAAAAATACAAGAAATTTGGCTTTGATGTAGGAGGGTCTGGATGCAGGCATACCAGGAATCGCTAACCATTAAAGTTTAACCCTTTAAATCAGTAATCGAAAAAAAACATGTTCACAAAATTAGTATATTTCAGAAATTGTTGGCTTAATTGTTGAATTTTAAGACCCCCTAAGCGCTTATCACTAAAAAAGTGGCCTTTAACTGCTAATCACTAAAAAAATGAGGCCAGTAATAAACGATCGTTAAACCCCATCCAGAGACTGTCATGTAACAACACTGTAGTAGAGATGAAATGTGAATACGTTATTCTCATCAATAATTCACTCATGTAACAACACTGTAATAGAGATGAAATGTAAATATGTTGTTCTCATCTATAATTCACTCATGTAACAACACTGCAGTAGAGATGAAATGTAAATACATTATTCTCATCAGTAATTCACTTCGATTTCAGCAGAAACATTGAGATATTTGATTTGTTTACTTGATATACTTTACGACGAGCCAACTTTAGGAAAGTCTTCAAAGTTAGATTTATAAAGATTAAGCTTAGGTTTGCGCCTCAGAGATGGGTTTCAAACCTTCAGTCCCCGGTTTCTGATGATCAGTCCTAGGTTTCAATGTTTCAAAACCAGGTTTTGAGAAATAAATTCACGGTTTAAACTTTCAAACATATTATTCAAAATAACTACTCCCCAAAAGCCTAAACCATGGATTGAAAATTTTCAAACCCTGCGTTTTAAATTGACCACTGCTGCTAAAGTCGTAAACCACGGATTACAGTCAGTGGTTTACTACTTTCAAAGAGAGGCTGTCCGTGAATGGCAAGTCAAATGCACAATAAGGCCCAATTTCACGTCGCAGTTAGAACTCATTTTAAAGGTAGGTTCCTGGGCTAGTGATGTCAGTTATGTCCACAAAATAATTTCGTCTTTTTCTGAGCAGTATTGAATTCTCTTATTTTTCTGAATTTGTTGCTACTGAGAAACTCGTCAGATGTTGAAGAAAATAGTCGTTTTCCCTTTTGGTTTATTTTCTTTCGTTGGAATTCCAGTTCTAAAAATAAATATGTTTATTATGTCTAGAGGTGCGCAATTTCTCATGCCATTCTCCAAAGGTCATTTTCCCTTGACATGAGCTCTCCTAGAGGTCCTGGCATGGCAGATGGGTTAAAACTATCCCAAAATGCAATGCAGCATGACATCAGCTGCGTTATCTATTTTTGGCGCGAACTAAAAATAGCGCTAACTGGTGTGCGAAGCAGAGTTAGGAAATCCCTTGCAAAACAACTTTTCTAATATTTTTTTTTATTTACAGTTTTTAGTGAAACTTATCAATTCCCTTTTATAAGTGCTTTCCAACAACTTGGATAAAAGTTTATCAAAATTACGATGCATTCCAAAGCTTTAACTAGTCCGTGTTTTATTTTATCGTAAGGCGCCATGTAAAAATTTGGTGTTCCGAATGCTAATCCGTGTACTAAGTTCGACGTGAAATCGGGCCTAAGTCTACAACACACAGGTTGTTTGTATAGTTATTGTGCATTTGGCTTGTCATATCTTTGCTTAAGAGATTCACGGAGATGTTATTTTAAAACATCGGTCTGAAAGTTTGAAACAAAGTTCAAAAAATTAATGTTTCCGAACACCCATCACTTACACAACGCTTACTCAATATTGAATCAACATTGATTCAACGTCATGACGTTGATTCAGACGTCGCGCACGGTATTGGGGAACAAAACGTAACGTCAAACTGGCAAGCGGCTACTTTTTCCGCCTTATGAGAATGATAACCGCGGGGTTTGACTGTCTTATACCGAATGTAGTGAAACAAAACCAAACACGCCACGGAAACAAAAGAAACCCGGTCCGATCCTTTAAACATGTTGTAAGGACGACATCAGTGAGAGTTTATTTACAGTTTTGCTCACTCATTTGCTTTTTCAGTATAGGACGGATCTATCTGCATTTATGAACACGATATGAATTGAGTTTGTTGTACAAATTCTATCGGAAGCTGCAAATATAAACCACACTATATCCCTGCACGGTAGCTTTTAGCCGTTTAACGATAATTTATTTCGTTATACTATTCTATCCTCTGTTTTCGTGTCAAACGAATTATATCTCTTGCGTCACCTTTCCCGTTTCTTTTCTTTCTGCTAGTCATCTTGCCAGGAGAAAGATTTTTTTGCTGGTGAAATATCATAAACATGTTTTTATATATTTATTGGCTTCAAATTTTGAGAAATTTTTTCTCCGATTGCAAGAGAAAATAATGGTGTAAGTCAAGCCTTTCTTATTAAGCAAGTACCCAAGGGAGGTGCAAAAACCGCTTGTTTGAGACAGGTGGTTGCTTAATACATGTCAATTTGTAAAGAAAATGGTACTTTTGGAAATGAAATTTTTGCCCTTTAATACAGTTATTTGCTTCACAGAGATGACCTTTAAGACGTGTTAGACTATAATGACGCAGACCTGAAAATTGCTTGACAGCCACTTATAACTACATGTAGGGGAAATTGGGGCAAGTGGGACACTTATAGGAAAAACACCTGCATGTACAGGATAATAAAATAGAACGAGATCAAATCTGTTGACACTTTATAACTCCCCATCACAGGAGTTCATATCACACATAAGATGCCTTGTACCAGTATATGTTAAACAACCGGACAGCATTAATACCTTGCAGTCAAATGTCCCACTTACCCCATTATTTTGGGTAAGTGGGACACTAATTGCAAATAAATTTTAAGGATTTTAACTTTCATTTATGCTCACTATAAAAGAAAAATGCATGAGTTTAGGTTGCAGATAAAACCATTTGTACCACAGAACAGAAAAACGCAGAAAGCGAAACGCTTTTTTTCCTTTTTATAGTATCGGGTGAACATAACAGAGAAAAACTATAGGGATAAAGTTTAGCTCGGCATTTCAGTTATTTACTGTGGGCTTAAGTTATTTTAACACGTTCATTAACTCGAATATGCAAAAACAGTATGATAAAATTCTCAAAAACTATAAACAGTGTACTGACATTAACAAGAGAACGGGTATGTTCCATTTAAAGTTAATATCAAAATACCCCACCCACTACATTTTCTTTGTAAGTGTTCTTCCCAAATATAATAAAATTCTGCCGTCGACACTTTTGTTAAACTGACATTACTATTATGAAGAATCCGTGTAGAAACACTTTAAAACATAGCACTGTGTAAAGAGCGTTTAAAATAATAATAAATAATCAAACGATATAAAGTGGGTGGGGTAAAGCCAAATGATAATGTTTCGAGTCGAATTTGTTAAGTGAACATGAGCTAACTGATCTTTTGTTTCACCAGGTTGCTCCCAGCAAACTTCTGTATACCAAAAGTGTTCAACTTATTCCCTGAGCTTCTACATCATAATATATAGCTGAACTTGTAAAGTCAAAATACTGGCGTCCCATTAACCCAGTATTTTGAAGTAAGTGGCACAGCATCAATTACCTGCCTGACTGTAGAGTTTGAAAGTTTCAAATAATATCAAAACTGTTAAAATCATAATACTTTTCTACCATTCTTTTATTTACCATCTGTTTGAAAAGAAATATGAAGATTGAAATAAAAATAGCTGACTCAAAGTTATGAGTGCAACATCATAGAAAACGACAGTAAACTGACGTCACGTCAGATCGAAATAGCGTTACGTGTATTTGCAGCTCTATGTAAACGTGTTGTTGTATTGTATTGAAAATTTCCATACCGAAAAATTACCACGCTTTCTGTTTAAGACGAGAGTATTGGATTTTCGTATAAAATAATACCTTTTTATAAGTTAATTTCCTTTTTATAACGTTATTTGTATATGTGCCGTGTACATTACGTCACTTCAGTCACAGCTTATGTCAGGAGTTTTATTTTACAAATGGTCCAATAGATATTCGCTCATTTAACGACAAGAAACAATAATACTTTAGCTCGACTTTAGACAATGACCCCTTGTTTTTCCTTGCTCGAGTGACATAATTTTAAGTGTCTCAGTGGAAGGGATAACTTATAACTATGGTTCAAACTGACCAATGCTGCTATATCCTTCTTATGCAAATGAATGGTCGAGCCTTTTCTGGACCTTCAAATTTAAAATGCCAGCAGTGCATACTTTTGAAAACCTAAGACTCGTAGAAATATTATTTCTAAACAAAGAAATAGAAGTGCTTTGGTTTAAACAATATTTATTCATCAAAGGTAACATGTTAGAAACAGCATTTAACACAATTGAAATGACAGGATTTGAAAACAAGCAAAACGCTTATATCAATCATCTCCTGAACAAATAATGAGCAAAGTGAACACCCCACACATTCGAGTGCAAACAAACCCCCATCACCAACCACAAAATGACACATGCCAGCAGCCCCTCATGATCACAAAGCTGGATCTGCCAAGACTCGAATGGATGGGGTGGTGAATGATATATTATGCTACTGGTTTATATAGCAAAACATAAAGATTAGTATACAACATAGTTCAAACAATGAAAGTGGAATGAAAAGAAAAAAAGGAATACAAATCACTAAACTGGTGAATCAGAAATTCATTTGTACAAACAGAAAGAAAAGAGAAAGGAGAGAGAAAAAAAAAAAAAATTAGTTCTCGTTATCTCAAACATTGACACCTCAAAGAACCTTCCCAAGTCGGCTTATCTTTACTTTCCAACTCCTGTCGCCCCAACCACTGGCAGCTCAGAGCAATTTTTCTGTTCCCAGAAACCTCACCCCGAGATATCAGAAGTTTGAGATGGCCTTTTCGACTTCGAGATATTGAGAACTGACTGTAATTAGAAATCACAAAAATAAGTAAGTTGAATAGAATTAAAGAAAATAGAGAAATAAAGAGGGGGGGGGGGGGGTGGATACGGAAGGCAAGTATAGTCACATGTAGAAGTTCAACATAGATGAATAATATATGTTTTCTAGATAACCGACTTAAGAGTAATAACAATAAGTATGTAATAATATGAGCCTGTGTTTTCGAGAGCAAATTAAAAAAAAAAACTGTTATTGTTTGAAAAAGAGATAAAGAATAAGGAGAAGAAAAGAAAAGTAGAAAAGAAAAAAAAAGAAAAAAGAAAAAAGAAGAGAAAAGGAATAGCAAGACATGCCAAATCCAAAGGTAAACAAAATATTATCTTATCAATCTGATGTTGAAATATCGATTTAGGACACATAAACTACCTAATTCCAGAATTCAAAATAGAAGTGCTTTGGCAATATTTATTGTCTTCGTAAGTACGCACCACATGCTGGGTCTGGCGCTCAAAGAATAAAATGTGTCCCACTTACCCCACTTGCCCCAATTTACCCTACACTGTATAAGGTTTCATATGCAAGTAACGTTTGAATTTCTTTATTTGACGCCGCGTTACAAAATTTAAGACCGTTGTAAATGCGCATAACAATTTTATTGTTCAAGAGCATTTAATCCCAATTTAGCAGATAATACAAACAGACAATGTACATTTTGGAAATTTGCTTTTTGCACAGATTGCTGAAAGTATTTTGTCCAAATCAGCTTAATAACATAGATAGGTGTAAGAGTTTTGTGTCAAATTTGAAATTTGTTACAAAATTTAAGACAGCGGATTTTTTAATTTCTTTCCGTGTCCGTAGAGAAAAAGTAATTATTCTTTTATAACTCATAAGTGATGCATAAGTACATTTGAATCATATACAAATATTTTCAAATTTTGTTTATTCCGACACAATAAATACTCTCCGAAGTAACTAGCCTGCAATTTTGACGTGAATTTGAGCGTAAGTTACACTTTTTTACTTTTAACAATAAATAGTTAAGATGACGATTGTTGAAGAATAAACAATAAACTGAATATGGAGTTAATCTAAAAAATTTCCTCTTTTTCGTAAGCCAATTTCCACAAAAATTCACTTCGACATTTCTGTGTAGCATTCCTTCGAGTATGCCCACCATGCCGACTTTGTTACAAAGTTACACGCGTTTTAGCGCAAAAACCAACCGTTTTGCGCCCACATTAGGATTGACATCGTCCCAAAAACAAATATTATTGACCCGAAAATAAATTAAATACCAATTGACGATTTCAAAACAGTTTATAGCATAAAATCCGAAAAAGCATTGCTTCCGTAGGGCCCATTTCATATCTGTCCGTGAATGTACCCCAATACCGTGCGCGACGTCTCAGCGTTGTTTGCTTGTTGGATACCGAGGAAGTGCCACAATCAGTACGCATAGCCTTCAAATGGGCTGACATAGTATATAAAAACGAAATCATGAAACGATTTCAGCCCTCTCCTTCCCAGCAATGTGATGGAGCTTACCATTCTAAGAACGATGCAGCGAGTAGGATATATGAGCCGCAACACGACAAAACCAACAAAGTGGTTGTGCGCCCAGCGCAGACTCAGGTCAGCCTGGACATCAGCCCAGTCTGATGAGAGTCTTCGCAGTGCGCTTAAAGGTTAGCTAAATGTCTAAGCTACATCCATGCGGACAGCGATGACTCTGATCAGACTGGGCGGATGCTCATGCTGATAAGAATCTGCGCTGGGCGCACAACCACTTTGTTGGTTTTCTCGTGTCGCAGGTCAATTATGTATTTATTCTGTTAAAAGACGGGATTTTATCCTCCGATGGTTACGCGCGTGTAAAACTGGTCTAAGCAACCAGTGATGTATTAGCGATCATGTATGTATGTATGTATGTATGTATGTATGTATGTATGTATGTATGTATGTATGTATGTATGTATGTATGTATGTATGATGTATGTATGTATGTATGTATGTATGTATGTATGTATGTATGTATGTATGTATGTATGTATGTATGTATGTATGTACAGGTATGTATGTATGTATGTATGTATGTATGTATGTATGTATGTATGTATGTATGTATGTATGTATGTATGTATGTATGTATGTATGTCAGCTTATTTTAATTTTAATGTCTTTTTGTTGATTATTAAGGATGGCATCGTGGTACTCTGCTGGGAATGATTTTTGCTTGTTTGGCTTTGTGTGCTGTTTTCATTGTTTTTCTTTCCCATTTTGTATTTAGGGCGGGATATGGAAAGCGATTTGGTCGGTCCCTGATCATTGCCTTCTCATCTACTTTGCCTACATGCTGGTCATGAAAACTGAGCCGCGACACGACAAAACCATCAAAGTCGCATGTGCGCCCAGCGCAGACTCAGATCAGCCTGGGCATCCGCCCAATCTGATCAGAGTCTTCGCTGTTCGCATGGGGCTAGCTTAGACCCTTAGCTACCCTTAAGCGCAAATCAAAGACTCTGATCAGACTGGACTGATGTCAAGGCTGTTCTGAGTCTTCATTGGGCACACATGCCACTTTATTGGTTTTGTCGCGTCGCGGTTCAAAAATGGATTACCGTGACACAAAACGCATCATATGAGCACTTGCTTAATTTTTGCAAAATGACACGTTCTGTGAATAATGCTGCTTTATGCTTCTTCAAGTATTCATACAGATCTGAATGATTCAAGATATATATATATATATAATCATAAACGAATGCCATGTATTCACCAATATTTAATGCCTCGGCTGAGAATCAAACTCTGTATCCCTCGCAAGCAGAGCAACCACTCTAGTCCAGGCAAACTGGCGTTTTTTTCCCTAAACCCAAAACAAATTGCAACAAAAGTTTTTTTTGCATTTTTGTTGAGAACTAGCATTCACATATGACATATCAAAAGTAGGATAAAATCGGATAATGCAAAATATATTTTTTCTGCATTTTTACAAGCCCCTATTTGAGTCTTAAATATACCATTTATTTGTAATGTTTTATATGACATAACATTATTGCTGTGAGTTTTATTTCTAAGAACCTATTCTGCCTCTGCCAGTATTGAATCTAGAAGCTTAAGATTGAATTTGGCACATTCTCTTGTTGAATGTAAAGCCATTTAGGTCTAAAAATGGTATAAATTACCCCACCCACTTTATTCTGCCTAAAAATCTGAAGTGAATTTTTGAAGGTCAGTAACTGAACTGCAACAAGAAATATGTCATAGTGATGACTTTGCTTAGCTTCAACATGCTTCAATTAAGAATACTGATCTCTGAAGGCATGAGAAGCCCGAAACAAAGCCACAAAGAGCAGAATACTACATGCATAATAACACAAACTGTGCAACATACTTATGATTAATCTTTGTAAATCTCCTCGGCAGGATTTATGAGGGAGACCACTAAACATTGCTACCTACTAAATATGTAAGCTCTGGGCCTCATGGTTTCAGGGAAGATGATTATTTAATATTTTTCCCGTTGTTAGTCTATGGGAGCTAATGACCCCTGGGGCGTGGCCAATTTGGACCCCAGGGGCATGGTTTGAAGGATTTATGTACGTGACAATTAAACATTGCTAAATACTAAATATGTAAGCTCTGGGCCTCATGGTTTCAGAGAAGAAGATTTTTGAAGGTTCTTTAGCGACATAGCTCTATATAAACAAATGACCCTCTGGTGTAGGGCCAGTTTGGACCCCAGGGGATAGATCGGCAGGAGTTATGTAGGGGACCACTAAAAATTGCTACATACTAAATAATTATATGAGCTCTGGACCTCATGGTTTCAGAGAAGAAGTTTTTTTTTTCAGTTTTTCGCATTATAAGTCTATGGGAGCCAATGATTGATCCAGGGGTGGTGTGTATGTGTGTGTGTGTGTGTGGGGGGGGGGGATTTGAATCCCAGTGGCATGGTTGGCAGGATTTATGGATGTGACCACTAACCATTGCAAACCATTGCTACATATTAAATATGTACGCTCTGGACGTCATGGCTTCAGAGAAAAGATTTTTGAAGGTTCTCAGCTATATAGCTCTATATTAACAAATGACCCCCGGGGTAGTGCCAGTTTGGACCCCATGGGCATGGTTGGCAGGATTTATGCAGGGGACCTTAGTGGTTTGCAACATACTAAATGTTTAAGCTCTGGGCCTCATGGTTTCAGGGAAGAAGATTTTTTAAGTTTTTCTCATTATAAGTCTTTGGGAGCTAATGCCCCGGGGCGTGGCCAATATGAACCCCAGGGTCATGGTTGGCAGTATTTATGTACGTGACCAGTAACCATTGCTACATACTTAATATGTAATCTCTTGGCTTCATGGTTTCAGAGAGGAAAATTTTTGAAGGTTCTTTAGATATATAGCCCTATATAAACAAATGACCCCTGGGATGGGGCCAGTTTGGACCCCAGGGGCATGTTTGGCAGGATTTATGTAGGGGACCACTAAACACTGCTACATACTAAATATATCAGCTCTGGGCTTCATGGTTTCAGAGAAGAAGATTTTTTAGTTTTTCTCGTTATAAGTCTATGGGAGCTAATGACCCCTGGGGTGGCCAATTTGGACCCCCGAGGCATGGCTGGCAGGATTTATGTACGTGACCACTAACCATTGCTACATACTAAAATATGTAAGCTCTGGACCTGAGTGTCCTCATGGTTTCAGAGTGAATTTTTTTTGAAGGTTCTTTAGCTATTTTGCTCTATATAAAGCAATGGACCCCTAGGGTGGGGCTAGTTTGGACTCCAGGGGATGAATTGGCAGGATTGATGTAGTGGACCACTAAACATTGCTACATTCTAAATATATAAGCTCTGGGCCTCATGGTTTCAGAGAAGAAGATTTTTAAGTTTTTTTTCCCCATTATAAGATTATGGGAGCTTTATGTTGCCAAGGCAACCAGGGTTCCAATCTGATCTGCCCTTTAACCTTATGCAGTCAATCCCCCACCCCAAAAATGCTACACATAAAATTTGATAAAGATTGGGCAGATGGTTTAGGAGGTGTATTTTAAAGTGTGGAAGATGACGACGGACTATACCATAAGCTCACCTTGACAGGTGAGCTCAAACCTTAAAGAATATCCCATATTTTAACATGAAATTTCCAGTTGCATGACCTTGACCTCAAGGTCACTGAGGGGGCAAGGGTGTGAAACGTAAGACCATTATGTAGCATAAGTGGAAGTATCAACCTAGGCTATCAATGGGTTAAAGAGGTATGGGTGTAACACCTAAAAGGTGGACATGGACGCGGGTGCAAACGCAGAGGCCGACACCAGGGTGACAACAATAGCTCTTCCTGAAGGTTGTTCAGGCAAGCTAAGACAATGACTTCTTTCCAGAGGAGTGGGCGGGGTGGGGAGGTGGCTGTTGGGCGGGGAGGACGTATAATTTGTAAATTTTGAACCAGAAAAGTAAAAATTTTACCATTTGTGAATGCAAAAATGTCATTTAGGTCATCACCTAATATCCCAAAGCATGTCAAAGTTATCTGCATATATATTTAACCCTCTAGTGGATTATCCTTTCAACACATGAATTATTTGACCCGGCCACATAGTGCAGTCGGTAGCGCGTCTGACTCAAGAGCCAGAGGTCCTGTGTTCGATACCCGGTCCGGCTACTTACAGTCAAACCTGTCTTAAGGGGTCACCCAAGGGAAGGACAAAAATTGGCTGCTTAAGACAGGTGACCCCTTAATACAGGTTCATTTGCACTGTATTTTGGTTGAAGGGACCCAGAAAATGTGGCTGCTTAAGACAGGTGACCCCTTAATAGAGGTGACCCCATGAGCAGGTTTGACTGTACTTCCGTTTCTCCTTCCGCTGATTCAAGGAGGACAGTTGTCAGTTACTGGTGAAAGTATGTGCACTTAGTACTGCTTAACCGCATAGGAGGTCTAAGCTGGCCTAGGAATAGTGTCGTAAGGTTAACTGACCGTTCCAACCTGACCATGACTGTTTACCGTGGACGTGAAGCAACAAAACAACACTCTCAGATGTCGCATTATTTGATAAACAGGAGCTACATCAAGTTGTTTTCTTTTATTGTTCTGTCACAGTCTTCATATAAAAACATTGATTCTGTTTACTATCTTCATGACCATCCATATTGTCCATCTGAATAGAGGCTATGCTAAAAGCAAAATTTGCACTGGTGGGTGGGGTAAACCAATAGTAATATACTATATGATCGACCGATTATGCATAATCTGCAAATTTAATGGTAGACAAAAGCTAAAGAACAGTATGCAACTGTTTTATCAACGACTTCTTTGGATTTAACTTGTTTAGAAATGATGTTTAGAAGTAGCTTTCCAACCAAAAGTAGCTGTGCAGTGGTTTAAATCCTTCGAAAACAAAACATATGAAAAAAAAACAAGTTTCGCATTCTCCGATTTTGTCCTACTTTTAGTATGTTAAAAATGTAGGTCTTAGGAGCTTATTACTGCAAAGAAACCTTTTGTTGCAATTTGTTTTAGGTTCTCCCACAATTTGACTGGACTACTCTCCCACTCCACTATATAAGCTGCATTGTGCACCATTAGACAACTGTGGAAGTGTATGGTATACTTAAGCGAGATTCTAGGCTGAAGAGAATACAGTAAAACCTGTCTTAGTGGCCACCTGTATTAAGCAAGCACCATGTATTATGCAAGCTTGTATTCAGTTCCCAAAACAGGCAAATACATTGAAATGTACCTGTATTAAGCAAGCACCTGTCTTAAGCAAGCAGATTCTGATTATCCCTTAGGTGCTTGCTTAATACAGGTTGGACTTTAACTTCAAATGAGGCGAAAAGAAGGACCTCTGTAATAAATAATGGTCAAATATAAAACTATTGGTCTACTTCAGAATTTTACTCTTATTTTCTCTTTTTTTTTTATTTCTTCATAATTGGCATTTTAAATATTTTGATTGTTATTAGCACACGTACTTCAATTTCGGTGGACAAATAAGGTTTTATAAATAGCTGTATTTAAGTATCTCATTCCACCCACGCATACTTCAACAAATATTCTGTATGTACGAGGGATGATCAAAAAGTTCCCGGAAAAGTACTCTAATCCCTTTACTTCTTTACTTCCTTCAATGAAATTTCACACTATGCAACTTTAATACTCGTATTTGCGATTCATATCATACAAAATAACTGAATTGTGTCTAGCAAGTCTTATGCACGCACCACCGACCGCCGGATAACGTGACCCGGCCCAGCTAACGTTACGATGATTTTTTATCGTTTCTAATAGAAAATTCTGAACGTTGTTTATCCATGAATTATTTTGAAACCTTAATTAATTTATATGAACTTAAAAATTAATATCTCAAGGGCGTAGCTACCTATACGCAAATACGCAGGTGCGTATTGAAATTTTGTCATACTGACAAAATTTCAAAACGCACCCGCATATTTGCATGCTGTTATTTTATAAATTAGAAAAGATTTCAATACCAACTGCCAACGTGGCTGAAATACTACCTTTCTCTTGAAGGAGTAGACTTTAAAAAAATGATTTTGCGTATCATGAAATTGCTCCTAGCTACGCTCCTGTATCTTATCCTGATGTTCATTACAAATCTTATAAGATACATTGATCCTTTCTACACAGTACTGTCTAAGTGCAACATAGCCTTTAATAAGTAAATATGTATGGGTGGGGTAATTCAACGGCAGATAACTTGCTTTACATTATAAAATGGAATTGCTATAATCAAGTTTCATGAACTTTAGCTAATGACGATTCGTCATATATGTGATGAATGCTTTCAGTAAATCTATTCAGATAATACAACAACACAACCTGATATCTGCAACAGCATTAGCTGTCTGTCAAAACCTCTTAATCAATTAGCAGCAAAGCTTCATCAGCAAGTTTTGTCAAAACTCAGCCAGTCTTAGGATGAGTTCATTTGTATATGTAGCTGCATGTACCATACTCTTCTAAATGCTACACGTAGCAATATGATTACTATCATCGGACCTGAATAATGGCGAAGCTTGCCGTTACATTCTTGCTGCTGGGTGAGTTGGACATTTGCTGGAAACTAATATTAACTCTTTCACTACCAAAAAGCAGACGACAAAATTTACGTCTGCAAAAATTAAAAAAATGCCTTGTCCAAGACTTTTTATATTGAGAATTCAAAGACTAGAGGGCAAACAGTGTAGATCTAGATGAGGCGGCTCATTATGAGCCGCCTCATCAGGATCTACGCTGTTTGCAAATTTTGCTAATTGCGTCACTGGGGCTTAAAGAGTTAATGCTGCACATATCGGGTTGTGTTGTCGTCTTGCTGGAATGGTTCGACTGAAAGCATAAATCATACAGCTAACGAATCGTTATTATCTCTAGCTTATGAAACCTTATCAAGACACTGTCGTTTTATAAGGTAAAGTAAGTTATCCGCCTTTGAATTACCCCACTCCCACATATTTATCGATAAAAGACCACGTCGGACTTCGACATCGTTTCGTAGAAAGGATCAAACCAGCTAACAAAAATTAATAATGAACATCAGGATTAGATAAGCGTATGTGACGTAATTTATGTTTCTGTGGCTAAGCAGCGTTCACATTTTGTTATTAGAAACAATAAAATGAAACGTAACGTTAGCTGGGCATGATCACGTTACCGGACGTTACGTTGGTGGCGCGTGCAAAAAAAAACAAAAAAAAAACAAAAAAAAAAAAAACGGTTAAACATAAGTCAATAACTTTGAATGATATTAATCACAAATACATTTAGGTTTCCTGGGATTAAATTTCATTGTAAAGAGAATTCAGCACTTTCCCGGGAACTTTTTGATCATCCCTCGTATGTGTACCCTCAGTTCACAAATTATGTGACTGCCATGCTAAGCAAGGGAGTGTGGAGATAAAAAAAATGGAAAGTGGATGGGGATATTCTGACCTTAAATTTCTTTAGCCTGATACTATTGAACCGTTGCATACTACGAACAACTGTAACGGTTGTGTACTGCATTGTACGGGTAAGCATCAAAATAAAGATCAAGATCAATGTATCAAAAAGAAAATTAATAATAATTGGGGCGGGGAGTGGGGGCTGCGACTGGAAATTTTGCAAACACTCTGAATAAAACTGACAATACATGTAGTTTCGTATTTCTTCTCTTTGATTTTTTTTTGCTCAAAAGTCCTTTTCAAACCTCTTCATAAAGCATAATAGGTAATATGATAGGCAATGTCAAAAACTAATACAATTGTATCCCATATCCCGCTCTAAAACCGAAAAAACACACACAAAAAAACAAACAACAACGAAGTTCACGTTTAAATGTCATTCACTTCAACATTGACTTACCAAGGAAGCTGTAATAATTTGTCGAAATAGACAAAACAAGTCCTCAAGAGGATTTAACGTTTGGCTTCAAAAACAATGTCACGTCCTCATAAAAATCATTTGACGTCGCTTTTATTCAGTGGATGACGTCGTGTCCTAAAAATTGTATGACCACACGTGTAATAACACTTTGGCGCGTATACGTAACGTCATTGACAACGACCATGTCAGCAATGTGTTTCTTATTGAAATAATGTTCATTTTGAAGACGTTAAAATCCCATTTTAAGGGTCATATGATAAACAGAATCTTACACTCGTGGTTATTTCAAATGAAATTTATGATACTCGCCGAAGGTTCGTTTCATAAAGGACTAGGTATGATTTGGGCCATATTTGGCCCCCTCTCAAAATTTATTCAAATATTGTTTTTTTTTCATTAGTCACCTTGTCAACAATATAAATCTAGAAAATGGAGATGTTACGGCATGTACAAGGAAAGTTACAGCAATTCGTTTGTTCATGCATTTCTGCCCTGCTTTTTAGCAAAGATTAGGGGGTAGGGATACATTTTGCCTTATATAACAAGTAAAGGAATTTAAATGTAAATGATAAGTATCAGATCACATACTGTATGTAATTTTAATACTAAATCTCTTTCACAGTTACTGGTCTGCATTTTATCACGTGCATGAAGGGCGATAACTCTTGATAAATCACTGAAATTGTCGGATTACAGGAACGCTATATCAAACAGTTTTTTCGATCGAAAATTAACGTTTTAGGGGCGTGCCACAATTGCAGTATTTTGTCTTTCAATGGAATTTAGATAAACCTTTCATTTCAAGATCAATTCATGTGCAGCAGTCACTTTTCACTGAATAGTACATATCAGTCTAAAAGAAAACGGAAGAAAAAAATATTCAAAAAAATATGGGGGGTATGGATAAAATTTCCATTATTCTGGAGAGTTGATCAGTTGAAAATAATAGGAAATGGTTATACAACAACAAGGATATAAAGAAAATAAACATAGTTTGCATTCGAAGGAAAATAAATATTTCTAAATTAGAAAAAGGGGGATAATTTATGCTTTACATTGAAACTGCATAGCAGTTAATGGTAATGAACACATATCTTTTTATAACTGCTGACTTAGTTTTGCAAACATCGGCCATATTTTTATGAGCTTCCTTTTATATACGTTGTTATATAAACACAATAAAAAATAAATATTTACCCTACCCGTTTCCATGGCAACGATTTTCAAAGAAATAGATGAAGCGAAACAAGAAAAAAATATCTTTCATACATGTTTTATACTTGTTTTAATCGCGTGGTTCATTATTTTCGCACGATTTTTAAGTTAGTAGTATTCCAACCATATATGTAATATAAACTCTAAATTGAAGCTAATCAGCAGAATGATTTAGTCGTGTAGTTCATGTATGAGAGTGGGTGGGGTAATTAGGACACCGAGTTATTCATACCGTAATACCGGTAACTGGTTAATTCACAATCTTTGTCATATTATATAAACAGCCGTAGATATTGGAAACAAAGGGCAATGACTCTTTTGATTATATTATGCATTGCTCATACTTTTCCATAGCTTAGCTGTTATTATGGTACTATTATCAACTACGGCGGACTTTCCTCACAAAGGATTAGTTTTAGATCTTTTTGGTTTAAACATATTTTTTTCGAAAAAAAAATATGTTCAACATATATTGTGATAAATTAATATAAGTATACGAACGGAAGCAAAATGCTCATATAGTTCTTCTCCTTAAATCTTCTTTTTGACGCTGAGTGCAGTCCAGAAATGCATTGTCGCCATAAAACTCATGATTGTAGGTCTATAGCTCAGAGCAATGTTCTATCCATCGACTGAGAGTCTATCATTCTTTTGTTAGACATGTCCCAGACTTGTTCTGGATAGTTAGGATCTACCCTGAAAAACAGGCGTAATCCCTTCTTTTCTCAGTCAGGCAATACCCATTTTGATGTTCCTTGGTTTAATTTATGAAATGAGAGCAACTCTAACATGCTCATTTTTATCAGGTGTGTGTGTGTGAGTGTGTGTGTGTGTGTGTGTGGGGGGGGGGGGTCCGGCTACATTTTCATATGGTTCACCAAAATTTTTCCGACTCCCCCCCCCTTCCCCCGGCAAGTCTCCAAGTCTCAATAGAATTTACCTATTGTTTCCAACCCCCCACCCCACCGCCCACCCCCCACCCCCAGATAGGTGACAAAAATTTTTATGACCCCCATCCCCCAATCCCAGCTACCCTTCACACACACACACACACACGCACGCACGCACACACACACGCACGCACGCACGCACGCACGCAACCACACCAATTAACAATTAATGGATATATGAATTCAAGTATCGTACTACTACTATTACAAGTACCGTCTTTCGGTCCCGTCTTTTATGCGCTGTCCCGACTGCAACATTGCAGTTGCATGTATCCTTCCGAATCTGGAGTTGTTTCTGACAGTAGGTCAAGCGTCGTCATGAATGAAGAAGCGAAAAACTATGTTTTGCATCATATGTCCTGGCATTGCTTACCAAAAAGAAGGTAAAGCGGTCTGTTTTGGTTGTTGTATTTAGTAATATATCTTGGCGATCCGTAGATTGTCTACCCTCACTGTCAAAAGAGTTCCGGCTGCACGCGCGTCCTTGCAAGACAACAGTTGTCAATGACGTTATTTCAGATAGAAAAGTTTAAAATTAGGTGTCAGCGCAGGCAAGTGCACAGCTGAATTTTTCACACATTGTTGGCGCTGTTAAACTGCATCATTACGCAAAAAATCAGCTGTGCACTTGCCTGTGCTCAGGTAGTTTTTGGCCCAAATGCAAACAGAAAATGGTCGAAACTGCCAAAATCGGCTGAGGATAGGTACATTTAGAGGCTCAGAAGAAGTTAAGTATCATTAGAATTTGGATTATTTTAATCAGAACAGATGGTTAAAGGTTTAAACTCATACATGACATGAAAAGAAGTTGAAGAAGTGCAATTTTGAAAATTCATAAATGAGGGGGCCAAATATGGCCCAAATCATACCTAGTCCTTTCATATGAGATGACCACTCATATAAGATCTTCTATTTACGCTACGTCCCAGGATCGAAACCTATTTCCTCTCGCATCCGAAGCAAACACTATTAGACGTCAGAACAAGTGTATGGCATCCTTTTAGTCGGTGACACAAACATAAACAAATAAAACGCATGGCGGAATATCACACAATTGAGAGCTGCTCAAAGTATGAAGTTTTGTATGCTTATTATTGATGACAGGCGACTGAAACAGACATGCGTCTTAAACTATGTTAATAGAGTTGTGCCGAAGGATCTCACCATCCATCAGCATATATTTAATTCTCTCACCCCTCCTATCTCTCTGAATGCAATTTGGCACCGTTTTCTTCATGCAAACTATATTATACCCAGTTAGCAAGCTGGTACCATTAAATTAAAGCAAAATGACTTGGAAAAAGTTTGATTTCCAACTCAAGCACTGACACCTTAGAAAATTCTTAATTATTGGTAGGCCTATAAAAGAATACATTTCACCTTGTAATAGAAAGATCGAATTTATTTCACTCATGAAAATCAAAATGGATCTTCACTTGTGACTCCGCCATTCGTGAAAATATTGCTTTTGGCTTTGATTCGGTGTAACAAAACGAACCGCAGGCAGCACGTTTGCGCGACTTCCTCTAAAATTGTCTAACGTTGGCGCGACTTTCTATAACGTACGTTTGCGCGGCTTTTTTTCTCGTTGAGTTCCTACATTTGCGCGACTTTACCTAATGAGTGATAGAGTAAGTGAGTGATATGGGTTTACGGCACTTCAACACAAAAAGGTTATTTTTGCGCTGAAAACGCTATATATAAAAGAACGCGTATAATATGCATGAGATTTTTAACTTGTAGGGCGGAAAATCAGATCACAGGAATGTTCGTCTAGATCGATTTTACACAGGGTGTAATCGATTCCGCTAATTTTCGCTTCCTGCAGAGACTGTACATCATATTTGGCTTCCACCAAGACTGTCCGCGAACACTTGCTTCCTGCAGTGACTACTGTCCTCCAAAATTGGCTTCCTGCCGAGACTGTCCGCGTGACTCTGCTTCCTGCCGAGAGCCTCGGCAGGAAGCATAATCACACATACAGTCTCTGCAGAAAGCCATTTATCATGTACAGAAGTCTCGGCAGGAAGCAAAATATCGCGGACAGTCTCGGCGGAAGCCAAATATGATGTACAGTCTCTGCAGGAAGCGAAAATTAGCGGAATCGATTATACCCTGTGTTTTATAGGAGGATAAAAGGACACTAGACGGAACCTGAGGGCAAGTTGTAAGAGGAAAGCAGCAGGAGGGACCCTTTAACCACAGCCAAAGCAGTTATCTACCCCACAGATGTAACTGTCGTATGACAGGCCACCTATGGACGTTTACTTTGCTTTCGAAACAAACAAACAAACAATCAAATGCTTCTAAAATGAAATATCGTTTGTCTGGCTAAGGAGAGGAGTAAAGTTTGGAACCTCGAAGTAAACTTCGAAGCACCAAAATAACTGAAATTTGACTAGGTAAAAAGTCGCGCAAAATGAGTCGTTATTTGCTGAAGTATGCTCTTAATGTTACTACCGACATCTGCTATGAGCAAACCTTTCATTGAAACAAAAGTTTTCTTTAAAATGTACATACTACATTTTCATCGTATCATAAGTATACAGAAACAATGAAAATTAAAGTCAGCTTTTGGTATTTGAGGTATGACATTTCAAAGATTTAGTAAAACAAACTACTGTATCTGCAAATTCCGATTTTAAATTCATTTGGATGGCTAAAACATTTGCAAATTCATAGTCACGTTGAAACAAGTAAATATGAGCTGCGACACGATAAAATCAACAACGTGGCATGTGCGCTCATCGAATACTCCGATAAGAGCCTTTGCAGTCAGCATGGAGCTAGCCTAGACCCTTAGCTACCCATTAAGCGCACATCCAAGACTATGATCAGACTGGGCAGATGCCCAGGCTGATTTGAGTGATCGCGGGCGCACGTGTCACTTTGTTGCTTTTGTCATGTCACGGCTCGAATCTTCAAAACTTAAAGTAATTTGTCAAGAATAGATTTTTATTAAATCTGTAACACATGTTTACCAGTTAGTATATGATGTTACTATGAAATAAAAACAAGAAATTGCCATCCTTTAAGGGAAATAATACAGTAAAATTAACCCAATTTTCCCATCTAAAATCTCCAATCAAAGTCACTTAAGAATTGAAATTTGCTTTTCCAACGTTCATCGTGTGATGAAGCCAGTGAGCGGAGCTAAAATTCCATGATGCACGAAGCGCTTCTTGTAGAATTTTAGCGACGACCACTGGCTTCTTCACACGATGAACGCAGACAAATACATTTTTATTCTTATATTTACACATTATTTGTAGACCCTTCCTGTGCTGTTTTCATGGTAAATTAATGTAGAATATGCAAAATATGCGTCGAAGAAAAGATAGCAACGACGTGGTCGGCCATTATGTTAACAGGCATTGTGTTCATTCTTTGTCTCGCTGTTGTGTGAGTTAATTGCCCAACGGGGAACCAGAAACAAAAACCGTATTTTTACGGACAGACTGGTCAAGTTTATTCAAAATACCTTATTCCTTCCGTTTCCCAATTTATATGACACAAAAAGCACAGCAACCGACATTTTGTCATCAGTTCTGAAGGCTGTACCAGTTTTATAAGGATTTGTGCTTCGACGATTTTTACCACTGATAGGACTATGGAGACTTTAAACTTACCTCTTTACATTTTCGAAGCTGAATAACTATAGATGACGCAGCAGACTCCCAAAAAATCTCAAAACATAATGATTTCCGACTACTGGTTATAAGCGAATGTTTGTACTCTCGATTCAACGCTATGAAAACCGGAAGAGATGGTACAGTGCGTTCGGATACTGTGCAGTTGCTCATGGGAAGTCAGTGGCAAGTGTAAATATTAATATCAATTCTCTGTGATCACCAAGAATTTTATAATAGGGGTGGCTCACGCATGGACTCAGATTTTGTTCAAACTTGCTGACAGTGTGAAATCTTTCACAAAAACAGATGAATGACCGCTGTTTCATTCATTCACACTTCCGTTGCCATGGTAACGGCTTCCAAAGATTTTGGCCAAAAATCAACCAAAAATTTCTTAAAATTGGACATTTTAGTCCTTTTAGTATTGTCAAAATTGCTATTATTTGGACTATATATGTCTTGTTTGTAAAAATACAGACCTTTATAAATAATAATAAGTCTTAATATCTCCCTTACTGAATTGCTGTTGTAGTCTCACATACATGAAATGTGGGTGGGGTAAGCAGATCCTAGAAAATGTCATTTTAAGGCATTTTTGAATTGGTACACCAAAGTTGCCCGGGCACTCTGACATATACGCATACTAATAAAGTTTACAGTGGGATTTGAAAATTCATAAAACGAAAAGACATGTATGAGAAGTCACCATCATATAGTCGTAACCATGGCAACAAAACCTCCCCTATTGAAAAACTACAAAAATACAATATTGTTAAAAAAAGATTCATTTATTTCTATGTGGTGAGATAAGAACAATTTCATACAGTCAGAATTGTTATTTCAATATCACTCTTGTGTTAACAATCAACAGATACTGTGAAAAAATTAATTTTATGCCAGTAAGGGGCGCCAAAAGGGGCGAAAAGTGACATTTTCAATAGAAAAACTCATAAATATCTTGTTTCATTTCTAGAAAAACAGCACTGACAACACAAAATATGCTCGAAAGCTATTCTGAATATATTATGCATTGTGTTATGACACTGTGTATGCTCTGAGGCCATTTGCTTTACAGAAAAAGGGGCACAGAAAGGGCTCAAAAATAGGGGGCGGGGGTATCGAAAATGTGAAATATCTCTACGATATTATAATCCAATCATGTGTAACCGTTGCACTTATTGACAAAATCTTAAACTTTGCATATGAGAATACAGGAGGAAACAAAAGATGTTGTGAACAAACTAATGTTAGCCTTTAAGAGGGGCCCCCAAAAGAGAAAGAAGGGAAATTTCCACTCAAAACACACACAATTTTTATTTTACTTCTGGAATATATAGGCCGTGAGCCAGATATTGTTTACCTACCCCCAAGGGGGAGTTTTTTGTAGACCATAATTTTCTATAAGACCAGTATCTTAGAAGTATTTTGCAGCATGTTAGCTCTCTGGCGAATGGGGTGTTACGCTGTAACAGCCTGTTATAAACGTTACCAATTACCACAATAAACATAGCATAAAATATTGAAAATTATATAAAAAAAGACAAGTTACTTTCCTATGTTTAAAATTATAGTAGATTCTATTAGAACAATCCAGTAGTTAAACGTTATGATGTTTAAATTATCACTATAGCTAACATGGTGTAATATACGAGATATTTGTCTTTACACTCCATCAAAATTGCTATCTCCATTCAAAATATTTCTTTATGTAAATTATTCCTTCCATATTGGACCATATATTTATTACTGTATTAAAGGCAGTTTATTCATCTTTTCTGATATGCAAAAATTATTATCCTATCTTATATATTTTGTGAGAAATATGATGTTGGACACAGTAACATCTTACAAATGTTCCATATTTGCAGTTATCACTTGCAGTATAATTCAAGTGCTTTAATTTCACTGTTGCAGTTGAAAATAACAGCAAAGTTTAATATTGAATTTGTTAGCCTATTAAAACAGCAAGGAACGATGGCAGAGTATTTTGAAAGCATCTCACTCGGCCATAAAGATTAGTAATATACGTTACCTATGACTATATTCGTTAAAATCTATTTTTTTTTAGATAAAATCATTTTATTTTCTTTGGTAGCAGTTTCTTCATAAAAGAATCTTTTAATATTAGAAACAAATACATTCTGGTTTATTCTTTATCATAAAAGCTAATACTATTAGTGATGTAAATAGCATTAATGTATAAGATCGTTCATTATGATATCTCTAATCAGTTTTTTTTTTCATTTTCACGTAGAAAACAATAACAAATATAAGTCTAGCAGTTCTTATGATATTTTGTGTACTTGGGCCTATCTACATTTTCATCTGCGATTAGTTTTAGTAAGTAAGTAAGTAAGTAAGTAAGTATGTAAGTAAATTCTTTATTTACAGAGGGTAACCCAATTGGTGATACCAATCTTCCTTGGGGCCCTCTTTAACAAGACAAACATGGCAATAATACATTAATACATGTGCAAATTATATACTAATGAAAGGGAAAAAGAAACTGCATACAAAATCAAACATTATGAGGTCATTTCGCTCAATGTGAAAATAAAATCTGTCTGTGCAATTAAGGCATGGAAAGAGAGGAGAGAGAGGGAGGGAGAGTTTACATACATGTATCTGCATTAACAAATTAAACAAACAATGGCGTTGGAGGTTTACAATTAATTAATTCAAGATTTAGTGACCTACTAAATAGCACAATTAACGTTTTATCCATTCTGTGCATTTTTTAACAAAACTGTAATGATAATGCGCTTTTAATATCAACAGGAATGCTATTCCACACCACTACACCAGAGTATGAAAAACTGCCTTTGAATAAGTTGCATTTTGCTTGTGGCAGTAAAAAGTTCTTATGGGCCACTGATCTTAAGTTTGATGCAGTATTATTAAGATTCACATCCCTCATTTGGAACAATTCATGTAAATAAATGGGCGCTAAATTATTATACACCTTATACATAATCTTAGCCTTATTTAGAAAATCACTCTGATCAAAAGACAAAATATCTAATCGTTCAAGTGACTCTTGAAGACCAGTGTATTCGTGGGACAGTATTAATTTGCACGCACGCCTTTGTAATTTACTAATTCTGTTAATATTATAATTTGATGTATTACTCCACACAACACTACAGTATTCAAGATGTGGCTTCACGTAAGCATTGTAAAATAAAAGCCTGTGTTCTACGGATAAATAAGATCGTATTTTGCTTAAAAGCCATAAATATGAAGAGACTTTCTTTGACACTAGTTGAAAATGATTATTCCACATAAGATTTTCATCGACTTGAACTCCTAATATTTTGTGACCTGTTGTCATTTTAATGTCCATTTCATTATATCTTAAAGATAAAGATGAATCTTGTAAAGTATGCCTTTTCTGTCTACTTGTTATTAACAGAACTTTCGTTTTATCTATATTCAAAACCATGCCGTTTTGTTTGCACCAAGTATGAAGTGCATTCAGTGCATATTGCAGATTCGACTCCAACTTGTTAATGTCATATTGGGAGTCATAAAACGTAGTATCGTCTGCGTATAAATCAACAACAGTGGATTCTTTGAGTGTTAAAGGTAAGTCATTTATAAAAATGAGAAACAATAACGGGCCTAAGATTGAACCCTGAGGAACGCCACATGTAACTTGCGCAGGATCTGAAAGATTATTGTTTATAGAAACACGCTGAGTTCTATTGGATAAATAGGACTGAAACCAAGACAGGCTTTTGTCATTACACTTATAATATTTTAATTTATTTAGAAGGATTTTGTGATCAACAAGATCAAATGCTTTTCTAAAATCTATCAAAACACATCCAACAATTTTCCCCTCATTTATCGCTTTTAACCAGGAATCAATCATAAGAATAAGCGCAGATTCGGTAGAATGCTTTGGTCGGAATCCACTCTGAGACTTATGCAGTAAATTAAAGTTATCTAAATATTTAAAAAATTGACTATCGACCCATTTCTCGATTAGTTTTGAAAGTGTGGGAAGGATAGAGATTGGTCGGTTGTTGTTGATTTCATCTTTAGCTCCAGATTTGAAGAGGGGTTTTACCTTTGCTTCTTTCCATAAACATGGAAACTCGCCAACTGTTATGCTCTTATTCACAATATACATTAGGCTAGGTGCTAAAATATTTGCTGATAATTTGAGAATTTTCGGACCTATATTGTCCAAACCTGTAGATTTATTAACATTCAAATTTGATAAAAATTTTCGCACAAAAGTTATATTTGTCAGCGGAATACTGAATTCGGAGTTGAAGGGGACTCTTGTATGAACGTAATTTTTAAGGATTTCATTATCTGTCGTCAATATTGGCTCTTTAAGACTGGAAGCTATATTAACAAAGTATTCATTGAACATCTTCGTCAGATCCGGTTCGTTTGTTACCAAGTTTTCCCCTGATTTAATGTTTATGTTAGCCTCACGTGCGTTTCCTTTTCGATTGGCTCCGAGTTCTTTAAAAAGTTTCCAAATTGAACGAGGATCGGACTTTCCCTCTTCAATTTTGGACTGATATGTCTCCTGTTTAGCTACTTCAATTAATCTAGAAACTTTATTGCGTAGACATTTATACACCTCAAAATTGCCGTTGAGTTTGTATTTATTTCTTTCTTTCATGCAGTCCATTATCTCAGGAGTTAACCAGTCAGGTTGATATTTCTTCTTTATCCTATGACTTTTAATAGGGGCATGTTTATCTAATACTTCTAAAAAGAGAGCATTCCAAACCGAAACAATATCGTCTATTGTATCAAAATTTTCGATAATTTCCCAGGGAACAGAACAAAGATCATGAAGGAATTTAGATTCTTCGAAATGTTTGAAAGATCTATAAGTAGTTACTTGATGTTTTCTTTTACAGAAAATAGCATAATGATCACTTAAACACAACCGCTTAACGTTTATACGTTGAATGTTTTCTTCAGCGTTCGTGTAAATGTGATCAATTAGAGTTTTAGAATCTCTTGTGACTCTTGTGGGTTCAGTTACTAGTTGGGTAAGACCTAAGGAGGTTGTAAAATTCCCCCACTCTCTGTCGATGTCAGTGACAAGTAAATTTTTATTAAAATCCCCAAGTAAAATTAAGTCTTTTTCTTCCTGTATTACAATATCAATAAAATCTTCAAATCTGTCGTTATATTCTACTCTGGAGTCTGGTGGCCTGTAAATATTACCTACTAAAAATGATTTTGTATTAGCAGGAGATATTTCTAACCACAGGCATGAAATGTTGTTTGTTTCTAAGTCTTCCCTTCGCCGGGCGTTAATGCCATTTTTAACATAGACAAGTAAACCTCCACCGCCATTAGAGTCATTATCTTTTCTAAATGGTATTTGAAATCCATCAATTTTGAATACTTCAGTTAACTTATTTTCTTTTAATTTAGTCTCACTTAATCAAAAAATATGCAAGTCGTTGTTTTCTGGATTCATTGTTTTTAGGGATTCATCAGGAGTGTTTTATACTTGATTAAACACAGAATACTTTATATACTTCAAATTGTAATGTTTAGAACGTGACATATTCTGAACATGCAAACCTGGTTTTGCTATTTACTTGGTTCTTATACCAAAAATCAAAGTATTTCATGATGGCATTTCTCAGCATCTTTCTTATAGAATTTTTACAGTTGAGTTTGAAAGATAGTAACATACACGAACTTGTGTTATATAAAACTACATAATGCAAAAAAGAGAAGAAACCAGAGGGCCAATGGCCCTATATCGCTCACCTGAGCTCTGAGGTTACAGCAACAAAACACCATGCACAACAGTAATAAAAAGCACCATTTATGTGGAGGATAATATCACAAATATTTATGAAAAAAAAGCTTTATCCCTCCGTAATGGCTTCTCAGAAGAAGATCTTTGGCTGCAATGGCAACCAATCAAAATCAGGTATTTGGGAAATATTCATATGGCTGGTAAAGGACTACTCCAGGAACATTTCTGTAAAGCTTTTGTCAAAATATCTGCAGTAACACAGAAATAAATAGCAAATGTCCACTTTCCCCATTATAAGTCTATGGAAACTTTAAGTTGCCATAGCAACGAATTCACACTGGCAATGATAATATAAAACATACTTTAGGTAGAGGCTAATGTTATCAATATGTATGCTAAGTATCAGCTTCATCCCCCTCATGGCTTCATTTTTCCCATAATAAGTCAATGGAAACTATAAGTTGCCATAGCAACCAAAGTTCTTATGGGATTGGAAGAAAAAGAATAAAATTTATGTAGAGGCTGCTGTCATCAACACATCTGCACAATATCAGATTCATCCCCCATATGGCTTCTGAGCAGAAGTTTTTTTGTTTTTTTTTTCGAAAATTTACCCTATATTTTGCCATGGCAACCAATCAAATTCAGCGATTTGGAGAAAATTCATATAATCGTAGAGGACTACTCAAGAAACATTTCTGTAGAAAAAAATCTAAATAACTTCAGTTAGACAGCAAAAATTGCCAATTTCCATTTTCCCCATTATAAGTTAATGGAAAATCTTAGTTGCCATAGCAACCAAACTGCTGGAGCAGTTGCCATGAAAAACAGTAATTCTATAGAGGCTAGTACTAAGGTTCTTTCTGTAAAGTTTGAGCTTTATTGGCCACACAGTTTCTACGGAGATTTTTTTTAATATTTT
Organism: Ctena decussata; assembly: GCA_963989385.1. NCBI lineage: Eukaryota > Metazoa > Mollusca > Bivalvia > Lucinida > Lucinidae > Ctena > Ctena decussata. The sequence continues at coordinate 70,294,230 of OZ022501.1, read as the reverse complement.
TCTAATTTTAACTATTCGGTTGCAATGGCAACCATTCAAATTGCGCAATTTGCATAAATTGAACATGGCTGGTTAAAGACTACTCAAGGTAGATTTCTATGAAAGTTTTGTCAAAATATCTGCAGTGGCATAGCAATAAATGCAAATTTTCCATTTTGCCATTATAAGTCAATGGCAACTTTCAGTTCCCATAGCAACCAAACTGCTGGAGCAATAGCCAAGAAAAACAGTACTTTTATAGAGGCTAGTACTAAGATCCTTCCTGTGAAGTTTGAGCTTTATTGGTTGTATAGTTTCTGAGGAGATGATTTTTGAATATTTTTTCTATTTTTAACCATTCGGTTGCCATGGCAACCAGCCAAATTGTGTAATTTACATGAATTTCATTGGGTTGATAGAGAACTACTCAAGGAACATTTCTGCAAAGGTTTTGTCAAAATATCTGCAGTGACATAGCAATAAATGCAAATTTTCAATTTTTCCCATACAAGTCAATGGAAACTTTAAGTTGCCATAGCAACCAAAGTTATGAAGCGATTTGGATAAAAAAACAGTATTATTGGTTCCCCCTGCCCATAGATGCTATATCTGAAATTTGGTTACAATGGGCCTTGTAGTTTCAGAGGAGATGTCGTTTGAAAATGTTGACGGACGGACGGACGGACTGACGGACGGACGGACGGACGGACGACGGACGACGGATGCCTGCCTATACTATAAGCTCACCTGTGAGCCTTCGGCTCAGGTGAGCTAAAAACAGAAAGGCAGTAAGACGAAAATAAATAAATAAAAAAAAAATAGAACTTCAGAGAAGGTAAAGCAAAAGCTTTGATAGCAGTTTCTTCATAAAAGAATCTTTTAATATTAGAAACAAATACAATATGGTTTATTTTTTATCAGTGATGTATGGTAATTTTGGCCATATTTTGCCCCTTTTTGGTCCCTTTAAATGCATACAAAAGGGACTTTCAACCCTTGAGGTGCCAAACTCTCACCAAACCATATAAAATTAATATTTCTACAGCATTTGGGCCAGTAATTATAGCTGCAATGCATTTAATTTGATTATAATAGTGTGGTTTCAGTGTAAACTTCTGTTTTTTTTTTGTTTTTTTTGCATGTGGTATGACTTGTTCCCATGGTTACGATCTGATGTCAGCTTTGCCCTACTCTGTTTTTTCATTTTCCAAAAATTGAAAGTCTCCTCTTTTATTTTAAAGTATGCAAACGTGTCATAGAAGTGTGCGTTTTTATAAAGTGATGCTTAAAAATGCCTAAAACTGTGTTTTGGAGGACCAGTAAATATACAAATATAATAATAACGTTCAAACAAAGTTGTTGTGATGTTTCATATTAATCACATAGGTCTCTACTTTGTAGATTTCAAGAGATTTTGATCCAGCCTTGACTATTCTCGGTGATATACAAGAGCGAAAAACGCAAATTTCTATTGAATTTTTTGGCATTTTTTCTGCAAAAACAGAAAAACGCGGTTACCATGGCAACGAGAAGGCAAACGAAAAAATGAGATGCCAATTATTTGTTTTTGTCTGACTTTACACAAAGTGACAAAGTTTGAAGAAGAACTTCCGACCTTGCGTTTCTTGAAAAACCTGGTGCTTACAGAGAATTGGTATTAAGAAGCTTACATACTGAAAATTGTCTGACTGAAATTTGTCTTTCGTAGCATCTTTAGTCATTGGTAGTTACAACTACATATTTGTATCAACAGAATCACAAATAGAACTCCAACAGGATGATGACAGAATGCTGTTTGCGTTATAAACAATGTCCATTTCTATAATCCTTAAATTTTCATATTGTTAATATGTTGCAATACATTCGATGGGGGCTGTGTAAACAGATCACATAGATAACAATTTAACATGCAAGTTATGATCACAGGAGCCACACGTTTTCTAACCTATGCAAAGCGTTTACTGTGCAAAGAGGCTGTTGGCTGAAGAAGCGACTGACAGCATAGCAATAATGGTGTTAATGCCGGTCAGCCGAGTTGATACTGCTTTTGATTGCCTCACCTGGCAGTCACAGTCACATATTTCTATGTAGGGCAGTTGAATGGCTCAATCAATCAGCACAGGTAGCAAAATTGATTTTATCCCTTTTATGACTCTAAACCTAAATTATGAAAGTTGCATCATATATTAACTTATACTTACTTCATTTAATTAAAATTAAAAATAAAATCATTTTTATGAAGTCACTCTTAAGTGAGACTGAGATCGAACTGCTTCAGCTGTAACGATCTATGTACGTCTTGCTGAACCCTTGTGTATTTCAAAGAGATAAATTTACCATTTGAATACCAGTGGTAAGGTAATTCTACAACAATGAATGCTTTATGCCGCCCGGGAATTAATACTGTGGTAACAGGTTACTCACAAATCTTATCCTCAGACATATTACAAACATGTTACTGTTAGACTGCCTTTCAAATATACACTATTCGATGTTTTTTTAAGTTTGAAAACACATAACATTGGTGTTTCTTCAAATTTACATGTACAGCAGTGTCTACTTAGATATATCGTAACGTATGTTGTGGATATTTATTAGAACTGCCTTTTCGAGGCAATTCTAACAAATATCTACAAATGCTGTGGGTACCCGCAGAACTGCCTCATCGAGGCGATTCTAATAAGTATCCACGTTTTACAATATTGTGTTAATTTTAACAATAATGTTATGGATTTCCATAGAACCGCCTCGTCGAGGTGGTTCTAATGAGTAACCATAAAATACTTTTTATGGAGAATATTGCTAAATACTCCTTTCATCTGTTCCTCTGTAATGAGAAAAACGCTCATTCGAGAAATCTACAGTGACTTCTAAATCAATTTGACCTGTCATGTTGAAGCTATTTTTAGACGTGACAAGCCACAGAAGAAAGTACATTTCTGATCACTTGAATTTTCAAGTCTTCAGTAGATTTATTGGTGAAGACTCTCTTCATGGATAAGTGATGAGTCTACACCAATAAATCTATTGAAAATTTGAAAATTCGGGTGATCTGATTGGTTTATTATCTGGGGCAAACACTAATAACATTTAAAGACTTCAGCAGCTGATGTAAGGTTTCTTGAGTTTCTCGTCATCTTGTAGGTTATATTCTTAAAAAAAAAAGATACATTTCATTTTTTTTCTCGTATTTTTAGCTCACCTGTGAAGGTGAGCTTATAGTATAGCCTTGGTCCGTCGTCCGGCGTCGTCGGCGTCGTCGGCGTCGTCCAATCTTTTAAACATCTTCTTCTCAGAAGCCACTGGGTGGACTGAAGCCAAATTTCATATGGAGCCTTAACAGGATGGGGGAACGAAAGTTTATATATCTGGCCCAGGTCACATGACCAAGATGGCCGCCATGCCCATATATGGTAAAAACCCTTCAAAAATCTTCTTCTCCAGAACCAAAAGGCGTATGACCTTGAAACTTGGTATGTAGCATCGAGCATGCTGGCCCATCATAGCTTATACAAATCATGACCTTGCGTTGACCTTGACCTAATTTAGGGCATGGTCAACTTTGGTACGTTAGGCTTTTATATGGGAAAACGCTTAAACAGTGAATTTCTCAGAAACTATTTAAGTCTAAGGTACAATACTTGGTATACATGGTCGACTAAACGACCAGATGAAGAAATTATGTCACTAAAGGTCAAGGTCATTCCGTCGGACCATCCGTCGTCCAATCTTTTAAACATCTTCTCCTCTGAAACCCGGGCACTGGGCCGATTGAAGCCAAATTTCATATGGAGTCTTAGTGGGATGGGGGAACTAAAGTTTACACCCGGGGTCTGGGTCACATGACCAAGATGGCCGCCATGCCCATATATGGTAAAAACCCTTCAAAAATCTTCTTCTCCAGAACCAAAAGGCCTATGACCTTGAAACCTGGTGTGTAGCATCGGGCATGCGGGCCCATCATAGTTTATACAAATCATGACCTTGCATTGATCTTGACCGAATTGACGACATGGTCAACTTTGGTACGTTAGGCTTTTATATTGGAAAACGCTTAAACAGTGGATTTCTCAGAAACTATTTAAGTCTAAGGTACAATACTTGGTATACATGGTCGACTAAATGACCAGATGAAGATATTATGTCACTAAAGGTCAAGGTCATTCCGTCGGACCATCCGTTGTCAAGATTTTCAAACATCTTCTCCTCTGAAACCACTGGGCCGGTTGAAGCCCAATTTCATATGGAGTCTCAGTGGGATGGGGGAACGAAAGTTTATACCCTGGGTCTGGGTCACATGACCAAGATGGCCGCCATGCCCATATATGGTAAAAACCCTTCAAAAATCTTCTTCTCCAGAACCAAAAGGCGTATGACCTTGAAACTTGGTATGTAGCATCAAGCATGCCGGCCCATCATAGTTTATACCAATCATGACCTTGCGTTGACCTTGACCGAATTTACGGGATGGTCAACTTTGGTACGTTAGGCTTTTATATGGGAAAACGCTTAAACAGCGGATTTCTCAGAAACTATTAAAGTCTAAGGTACAATATTTGGTATACATGGTCAACTAAATGACCAGATGAAGATATTATGTCACTGAAGGTCAAGGTCATTCTGTCAGACCATCCGTCGTCAAGATTTTCAAACATCTTCTCCTCTGAAACCACTGGGCCGATTGAAACCAAATTCATATGGAGTCTCAGTGGGATGGGGGAACGAAAGTTTATACCCGGGGTCTGGGTCACATGACCAAGATGGCCACCATGCCCATATATGGTAAAAACCCTTCGAAAATCTTCTCATCCAGAACCAAAAGGCCTACGGCCTTGAAACTTGGTGTGTAGCATCGGGCATGCTGGCCCATCATAGTTTATACAAATGATGACCATGTGTTGACCTTGAATTAATTTACGACATGGTCAACTTTGGTATGTTAGGCTTTTATATGGGAAAACGCTTATACAGTGGATTTCTCAGAAACTATTTAAGTCTTAGGTACAATACATGGTATATATGGTCAACTAAATGACCAGATGAAGATATTATGTCACTGAAAGGTCAATGTCATTTTGTCGGTCTGTCCGTCATCAAGATTTTCAAAACATCTACTTCTCTGAAACCACTTGTCTGATTGAAGCGAAATTTCATATGGAGTCTCAGTGTGATCAGGGAATAAAAGTTTGTTCTCAGGGTCTTGACCAAGATGGCCGCCATGCCCGTATATGGTAAAAACCCTTCAAAATCTTCTTCTCCAGAGCCAAAAGGTGTATGACCTTGAAACTTGGTATGTAGCTTTGGGCACTGAAGCCCATCATAGTTTATACAAATGATCGTGCGTTGACCTTGACCTAATTTATGACACTGTCAACTTTGGTACATTATGTAGGCTTTTATATGGGAAAATGCTTAAACAGTGGATTTTTCAGAAACTATTTAAGTCTAAGGTGCAATATTTGGTATATATGGTTGACTAAATGACCAGATGAAGATATTTTGTCGTTAAAAGTCAAGGTCATTCTTTGACTTTTGTACAAGGTCATTGAGATTCTGTCACCCGTCAACATTTTCAAACATCTTCTCAGAGGCCACTAGGGTCAGTTGAAGCCATATTTCATATGGAGCTTCACAGGCTTAAAGGAACCATAGTTTGTTCAGATGGTCTTGGTCACTTGACCAAGATGGCCACCATGCCCATATATGGTAAAAACTCTTCAAATGTCTTTTTCTCGAGAACCGAAAGGCCTATAACCTTGAAACTTGGTACCGGTATGTAGCATTGGGCACTCAGGCCCATCATAGTTTATACAAATGATTACTGTGTTTCATATATTATGGAGCTTTAATACTGGGTCAAAGGAATCAAAGTTTGTTCAGATGGTCATGGTCCTATGAACATGGTGGCCGCCACACCCATTTATGATAAAAACCCTTCAGAAATCTTTGTCCAGAAACAAAGGCCTAGTGACCTTGTGGCTTGGTATATAGAATTGGGACTCAACATTAATCCCCAAGGGAGGGGGGTGATTTGCCCCTGCCCTGGTGCTATATACATGTAAAAAAGCATTAAAATATATACCAGGACCAAGTGTCAGGTGAGCTACAGGACCATTGGTCCTCTTGTTGTCAATTACTTTGAAACAGCGATTTATGTACCAGCATACTTAACCCAACATTATTTAGGGTGAATACTTACACGTGTGTTAGAACATATTATAATTTTAAACGTGTGAATGTGACTTCCGTGCTTACATAACTTTCAATATTTTTATATTATATTTCCCGTTTTGATGGGTAACGTTTTTAACAAGCTGTTACAGCATAGTGCTTCCATTGCCAGAGGGCTAACATGCAAAATACTTATAAGACATTGGGCATTATGTAAATCATGACCTTTAAACTTCCTACGGAGAGGAGGTGGGGAGGAGGTAACCATAGATGGCTTGTGGCCCAGCAAGTGATAATTGAGATATGAAATATTTTCTAAGAGTGTAGTGTTTTCACCATCCTATTTCTCCCAAAGTATAAAAGATAAGATAATAATATTGACTGAGTCGAAATAATAAATAAATTGCCTTTTAGACAGAAACAAGAAGAAATTATTTTGGATGAAAACAGCAATTTAATGAAGTGTAAAGAAAAATGTAACGTATGTAACGCCATGTAAGCTAAAATGATCTTTCAAAGATCATAATTTGTAGCTACTGGATTTTTCCTATAGACCATATTACGATTTTACAAATGTGAATGTGACTTCCATACTTTTGTAAGTTTCAATAGTTTTTTTATCTTGTTTATGTTTTTGATTGGTAACGTTTGTAACATGCTGTTATTGCGTAACCCGACAATCGCCGGAGACCTTACATGTTGCAAAATACTTGTAAGATACTAGGCTTTAAGAAAATTGTACTCTACAGAACTCCCGATAGGGGAAGGGGGTAGGGGGTAAACCATATCTGGCTTGTTGCCTATTTTTGGCACAAAATTTTCACCTGTTCGGGCCTCTAAAATGACCCTTAACACCTTCCCATCTGGGCCCACAATCAATAAACGGTAGTAAAGCAAAGAACTGACTACTAAATTGTATTTATCTACTAACATATTGCAGTATTAAAGTGGTCTGGATGAATTAAGGCTTATTTAAATGTGATTCTTCCACTTTTGGTTTTTAAAAGGGTAACCTAATTGTTGCCATGGTAACGATAAGAAGATGGTAACTTCCCACACATGTTTTTCCATAATGTTATACATGAAGTAGCATTCTTGAGAGTGAATATGTAAATATATGTCAGAGTGCCCGCGGGGCTTTGGAATATTGGGTTAAAAATGATGAAAAACGATGAATTTCAATATCTTGATACCCCACCCACCTTTGAAGCACATGTGCGATTCTACAGTCAACTGAATTCGTTTTAGTTACTCGCTATAGAATTTATCCTGAGTAATATTTGAAAGAACAATTTACGATTTACAATAAATATATACAGTTTAGAAGATGTAATTGTGCAAAAATAGTCAATTTTCACCGATTTTTTAAGAGTTTCAGGCCAAAAATTATAAATCCCGTTACCATGGAAACGGGCCACAAAAAATAGGTAGTTGTATTTCAATATTTACTTTTTGAGTGACAACGAACATGCTCAGAAAGTTTCATTAAAATCTGTGACTAGGCGTGAGCCACCATTCTCGATGGTTACAGAGAATAGGTATTAACACATGTCAGTTATAATGCCTTATAATGCGGGGGGGAGGGGGGGGGGGGGGGGGAGAGAGAGAGATTTGCTCATGCAAAAAGCTGTCGTATGATTTTTTTGGAACTGGATATCAGAAATAAAAAAATATTGAAGATAAAGCCTGATTTTGCCCGTTTTTTTTTTCTTTTTTGTTGTTTTTTGTTTTTGTTTTGGTTCCACATCAATTAAGCATTTCAGTGGTGATACCCCACGTTTGAATAAACGCAGGCGCTCAATAATAAATTCTAGAGTGTATCATATGGTAATAAAAGTACTGAATAACTGTCAGTCAATATACAATTACTAATTTCGGCATTTCCCCATAAAACAGAAGTAATATGTTAATTCTGGGCGGTAACTCATGTCAGAAGTAATACATCTATCAATGTCATACTTTGTATTTGTCGCATCAAGCCAATGTATCTGTGAAATCAGCCCCGGATCCAGGGGGTGGGCTTTGGGGCTGCAGCCCCGCCATTTGGCCTCTGTGTTATGTATAATATGTAGTCCTCCAGATAAAAAGAAGTATCTGATGACAGTTTGAGAAAAAAATATCCAATGTGGTTAGATCAAAATATTCAAAATATATGTTGCGATATCTCATTAGAATCGCCTCGGGGAGGCGATTCTAATGAGATGTCACAACATATATTTCAAGGAATTTTTTTTTATAAAAATTCTCTTGAAATTGAACCATAAATATGTCATATTTTCAAGCCCCCTCCCCCCCACACACATACATTTCGGCACCTCCCAGCCCCACCAGTTATCCAGAGCCCCACCAGTACGTGATGGTCTGGATCCGGGCCTGGAAATTTTCAGTTAAATAGGACAATAGATACTGGCATAAATATCAAATATAACGCAAAACCAGTTATTGGTATTGGGAGTGACCTTAAATTCCATTCGATTTAATTTCCTGCTCATACTGATAATTGAGCCGCGACACGACAAAACCAACAAAGTGGTTGTGCGCCCAGCGCAGACTCAGATCAGCCAGGGCATCCACCCCACCCAGTCCAATCAGACTTTACGCTAAGCGCTTAGCGCTTAAAATGTAGCTAAGGGTCAAAGCTACCTCCATGCGGACAGCGAAGACTCAGATCAGTCTGGGCGGATGCCCAGGCTGATCTGAGTCTGCGCTGGGCGCAAAACCACATTGCTGGGTTTGTCGTGTCGCGGCTCATATTTATATCTTCAAATCATCTGAAACAGTGGAAGATAAAGAAAAGGCATCATTTTTCTCTTTAGTATAGGAATGAGTAAAAAATATTTAAAGCTGGTCTCTCATCCGTAAAGTTTGTAAACATCTTTTGTTTGTGTCATTCATTTTATGCAACGCTGCGTTTCAGAAATATATAAATATCTATTTCACTCTTTTCGCCGCAAATAAATAAGTAAAGCTCTAGATTGCGTACACTTTATATACACAATTACGTTGAATGTTTCACGTGAAAAAGTGTGTGTTAAAATAAAATCGTGTATGTGAACAATGGCAATGGAAAATGATACGGATGGTGAGGAAAGCAAACGTACTGTTGATGACTGGAACCAAGAGCTTGCGGGGGGGGGGGGGAGGGGGGGGGAGGGAGGGGGGAGAGAGAGAGATTTGCTCATGCAAAAAGCTGTCGTATGATTTTTTTGGAACTGGATATCAGAAATAAAAAAATATTGAAGATAAAGCCTGATTTTGCCCGTTTTTTTTTTTTTTCTTTTTTGTTGTTTTTTGTTTTTGTTTTGGTTCCACATCAATTAAGCATTTCAGTGGTGATACCCCACGTTTGAATAAACGCAGGCGCTCAATAATAAATTCTAGAGTGTATCATATGGTAATAAAAGTACTGAATAACTGTCAGTCAATATACAATTACTAATTTCGGCATTTCCCCATAAAACAGAAGTAATATGTTAATTCTGGGCGGTAACTCATGTCAGAAGTAATACATCTATCAATGTCATACTTTGTATTTGTCGCATCAAGCCAATGTATCTGTGAAATCAGCCCCGGATCCAGGGGGTGGGCTTTGGGGCTGCAGCCCCGCCATTTGGCCTCTGTGTTATGTATAATATGTAGTCCTCCAGATAAAAAGAAGTATCTGATGACAGTTTGAGAAAAAATATCCAATGTGGTTAGATCAAAATATTCAAAATATATGTTGCAATATCTCATTAGAATCGCCTCGGGGAGGCGATTCTAATGAGATGTCACAACATATATTTCAAGGAATTTTTTTTTTAAAAAATTCCTTGAAATTGAACCATAAATATGTCATATTTTCAAGCCCCCTCCCCCCACACACATACATTTCGGCACCTCCCAGCCCCACCAGTTATCCAGAGCCCCACCAGTACGTGATGGTCTGGATCCGGGCCTGGAAATTTTCAGTTAAATAGGACAATAGATACTGGCATAAATATCAAATATAACGCAAAACCAGTTATTGGTATTGGGAGTGACCTTAAATTCCATTCGATTTAATTTCCTGCTCATACTGATAATTGAGCCGCGACACGACAAAACCAACAAAGTGGTTGTGCGCCCAGCGCAGACTCAGATCAGCCAGGGCATCCACCCCACCCAGTCCAATCAGACTCTACGCTAAGCGCTTAGCGCTTAAAATGTAGCTAAGGGTCAAAGCTACCTCCATGCGGACAGCGAAGACTCAGATCTGTCTGGGCGGATGCCCAGGCTGATCTGAGTCTGCGCTGGGCGCAAAACCACATTGCTGGGTTTGTCGTGTCGCGGCTCATATCTATATCTTCAAATCATCTGAAACAGTGGAAGATAAAGAAAAGGCATCATTTTTCTCTTTAGTATAGGAATGAGTAAAAAATATTTAAAGCTGGTCTCTCATCCGTAAAGTTTGTAAACATCTTTTGTTTGTGTCATTCATTTTATGCAACGCTGCGTTTCAGAAATATATAAATATCTATTTCACTCTTTTCGCCGCAAATAAATAAGTAAAGCTCTAGATTGCGTACACTTTATATACACAATTACGTTGAATGTTTCACGTGAAAAAGTGTGTGTTAAAATAAAATCGTGTATGTGAACAATGGCAATGGAAAATGATACGGATGGTGAGGAAAGCAAACGTACTGTTGATGACTGGAACCAAGAGCTTGCGACAGAGCTATTACCAGACACAGTTTGTCTTGCAGTTTATCTTGTGATAGGAGTGCTCGGGAATTCACTCGTGATATTAGTATACAGAGCGAGAAAACGATTGAATAATGAGGATCGATTCTTTATTCCGATTCTGGCGATTATCGATTTAATCGCATCCATTGTGAATAGTTCTTTTAGCATGTCGATTAATCTCTTGCCAGTAAAATACAACAGTGATATCGCATGTAAGATTATGTGGTTTTTAGCCATGTACGTGACTGGGACATCTGCATTTACTCTGATGTTAATCGTGATACATCGCTATCTGAAATTATGTACCCCATTCGGGAGACAGATGACACATAAATGGAAGAAGATTTTCCTCGCAATAATATTTTGTGGCATGGTCGTTGTTGCATTACCCTGTTTCGCTTTCTACGGCTCAGCTTCGGTTACAAGTCCAAGTAACAATCTTATTGGACGGAGGTGTACTAGCGTGACAGCTGGTCAACCGAAAATAGCATTTGTTTATAAAGTTATACTGTTTCTGCTCATTTTTGGTGTTTTGGTTGTGTTGGTGGTTTTGTATAGTCTTATTGGAAGAGTTCTCTTTAAGCAAGCCAGGTTTAGCTGGAAACTGAATTTCAGTAAGGAAGCAACATCAGCTACTTCTGACAGCGGAACTGTCGAAACTGATGACGAACATAAGCAGCCTGTAAATATAAATAAATCTGTGAATCAACTTGCTGTCGAAGGTAATGACCAAAGTGCTCCAACTGGCCAAAATATACAGCCTACTGCAACGGGTGCGCAGTTACAGAAACACAGATCCCCAGGACATAGAGTTACCGTCATGTTTATGATCATAGCGGTTGTGTATGTGATCTGTTTTATTCCTAAATTGGCTATGATGATTTGGGAGTCAAGGAAAACAGACTTTTGGTTGACACTCTCGCCTTCGGAACTGGGAGGATACAGATTTTTATATACGTTTTATATCGTCAACAACATTTTCAATCCCTTTATCTATGGATTTATGGACAGGAAGTTTCAAACAGAGTTCAAAAAGGTGTTTTGCAGGACAGGATAGTCACTTTAAGAGAATCGTGCAGTTTTTCTCAATGAAATAACGAGTTGTTGAACAAAATAAAGTCGACTCCAATTATTTGGTTTAAACATATTTTATTTCATGAGAAGAACATGACAACAAGCATATACATTTGTAATCTACAAGTATAAGGATCAGAACGGAAGCAATAATACTTATATAGTTCCTCTCCTTAACATATAAAAATTGTTAAATTACAGGCAGAATTTTAGGAAATCCGTTCAATTATTTCAAATTCAAAGAAACAAGTTTCACTTAACCTTATCCTCCGGTACTCTTTTAAGTCGAGGAATGATTATAAATCTTCCGTCAAATGTTTTAAACAAATTGACTCATTATTTCTGCTGGCGTTGTCTCAATTCCCAGCGGGCACATAACGTCGAAATGACGTCGAACTGACGTCGATGCGACGTAATGACGTCGCAGCGACGTCGGTACGACGTCATTTCAACGTCATGTGTCTGCTAGGAAAGTGTTATCTCAGACTTGAAATTACGAGAGTATTTCAATTACATAGCTAAACGTCAGCCTTTTCATCATAATGTCTGGAGTTATCTTTCGATAGTGTACTTAATGCTCATTTTTTTCTAATAAAAAGGACCTACTCGGTTATATACAAAATACAGTCAGCATTGAGCTCATGAGCAGATGTGATGTAATTACTACATGTGAGCGCTCTTGCTTTGATACTCCGTCCTTTTCCTTTCTTTAGCAAAGAAATGGGAGTAAGAAATGAGCTGCTTTCTTTGTTTAATTAAGGGCGTACATATAGCTAGGAAATTAAAATACTAAGCACAAGGGCGGGGGAGGAAGGGAGGGGGGGGGGGTGGCAGGAGGGGAATTAAGTAATAGTTATACCATGGTTTGTCCGCCTGTACGAGGAGATAATCCACGAGCTTTAGCGAGTGGATTATCTCCCGTACAGGGGGATAAACCATGGTTTAACTATTTTATACCACCCTTACTAGTGTAGACCTTACTTATTGCGAAATATTTCGTACTAAAGTTGGCATTTTCTGGTAAGAGTGGTATATTTTCATGCAAGAAATTCACAGACATTTCACCAGGTTTTCAAGTGGCACCTCTCAACAGCATTTTTACCGATTATTTCATGATAGATTTTCATGTTCTTTTCACTGCATATTTTCATGGAATATCTTGACTTCCCTGTGAAAATTCTGGTGAAAGTCAACCAACTTTTCAAGACGCTTGTCTCTTGTAGCATACTTATGGAGAATATTCATTCTCTAAGGTAGAAACCTCGAAATGTCTGGGTGAGTTATAGTAGAAATGTACCACCACAATTACATGTTCATGTATTGTTTCAGCTTTACCATATAGTATCTGGGCATTAAAATTGGTCGTTCAGTATTTAATAACAAAGAAAAATTCATTACATGCTTATGCTAGCGTATTGTTTATAAAAATAAACACCGTTTTATACAAACATTCTATGTAATATTTAAACATCCCCTTAATTGAGCCGGGACACGACAAAATCAACAAAGTGGTTGTGCGGCCAGTGCAGACCCAAATCAGCCTGGGCAACAGCCCAGTCTGATCAGAGTCTTCGCTGTCCGCATGGACTTAGCTTAGACCCTTAGCTACGCGTTAAGCGCATAATGAAGACTCTGAGTAGATGGGGCGGGGGCCCAGGCTGATCTGAGTCTGCGCTGGACGTACAACCACTATGCAGATTTTCTCGTGTCACGGCTCAATTATTTTGCTGTACCTTTACATCTATACTTGAAACCATTAAAAACGCAAGTTTTTACTTGTCATGTATTCAAACTAAAAGTAATGTCACAAGGCTGTAATATTTTTTATGCAATTTGCCATTCGTCCGGCAAGGTTTTTGGGACAGTTTAACTTATGTCAAGTTGTCTGAGAAACAAATTTAGGGACAAATGTCAAAATAATCAAATTTCAATTCGAAGCATTCAAGAAATTAAGACTCGGCCTAATTTTAGAGAAACGATCTTCAGTATGTTGCCTTACATTGAAAAACAACATAAAAAATAAAATTGCTTATGCAGATGCAATGTTAAAGATTTTAACTTAAAACAATTTTTTGTAAAATTTTCACACATTTTGAGAAGCATGTAAAACTTCAATTGAGGTCCAAATAATGCACTCTTGAGAAAAGGCATATGAAATCTTGCCGAACGCTAAACTACATTAGTGTCAGTCTTTACCTTAATAATCGCAGCCTTTACAAATACTTCCGGTTTAAAGGTACACACTTTCATTGGTACTTACGCGGTAGGTATTCTTGGAATTTAAAAAAAAGGCATGTGGACAGAGAATTTTGGGCCAATATTGAAAGCATCGAAAAATTAAGCCAAAACAAGTCCGCATAACAGTTAAACGAAAACATTAATGAAACGTCAATTTCGCTTTTGACTCAGAAAAAGATGGAGTTATGTCCCTTTATATACAAATGCAATCCTCATTTCTTGGACCGTTGTCAGTATATCACCAATGTTGATGATTAACACAAGTGTGCTAAACACCCTGGTTTCCTTGAAAAAGGAGCGTTACTGGCACAAATCCCTATGTGATCCAAAACCAGAAAGTTGCGTTTTTACTGGCTTCAAGTGTAGTTCATTTGAAATACCGTAAAAATTCCAACAAATGGGACACCTGAAATAATTGTCCTAACATGGAACACTCTGGTTTTACAATACAGTAATGCACAATGCAGTAATGCATCTAAAGATGCAGACGGAATCCCAAACAGACTCTGTAGACTTTAGTCTGATCTGGATCTGCACCTTTTCATCACACTTACTTGTCCAAATACTTAGAATATTAACGGTAATCTGGACGCCGCGTGGAATTGTTCCAACACTTTCTGCATTTTTGGTGCTCTATGTTTGAATTTTCCATTCAAGTGTTTTCTGCATAGTCTACTACGTCATTTCCTTTGCCCATGCGCAGAAACAGGCCCACAAATATTTCATGTTTACTTTACAGTACATTTACAAGCCACCAACACGCATTCGGTGCAATCACTGGCGGCAGGAGCATATAATTTCTCTACCTTTTATATGCTCCTGCTGGCGGCAAATGGGTGAAGCAAAAGTTCCGTCATGATAGGGGTGAGGCGAATAAGCAGGTGAGACGTTATCGTTTACCCTTCAAGCGCCAAAAAGCAGACGACAAAATATACGTCTGCAAAAATTTCAAAATATGTTTCATCCAAGCTATATCATATTGAAAATTCAAAAACTAGAGAGCAAACTGTGTAGATCTAGATGAGGTGGCTCATGATGAGCCACCTCATCAGGATCTGCACTGTTTGCAAATTCTGCCATTTTCATCACTGGCGCTTTTTAAGTGTTGAACTCATAAATACCGTGAAAATAGGTCTGAACAAACAGTACTGGTACAGATCATAGCAGTCTAATAAGGGTCTCCAGTGTCCGCATCTTTTGGAAGCATTATTGCCTATTCTAACACTGGTCGCCTATATCTAATGGTAAAATCTAGTGATATATTGCGTGACAAATCACTGGGCGGACTCGCGTGACGTTATTAAGCGCCATTCAAACGTCACTTTCATTCGTTTGGTGACGTCAATTTTCATTTCCATGAGGAAACGTCGTTTTCTCGCATCAAAAACTTACGAAATACATGTGAATACCTCTGTTACAGTCAAAGTTATTGGCGGGATTTCTTCATACAATCATGGCGGCGAAGTGGGAAAAATCTGAAGGAAACAATTGCGTTTTCGTCGTTTCTGGTGTGTTAGAATCAAAATAGATTCTTGCTAACAAGTGATTTGTGCCCAATATATCACTGGTTGTCGGCCAGCCTTGAGTGACTATATCACTCACGCTTCGCGCTCGTGATATACCCACTTCACGACTGACCTCCATTCAGTGATATACTGGGCAACAAATCACTGTAAGCAAGAATCTATTTCTTAAGTAAAACCAAACTGTTCCAGTCTGTGAGAATTGCGGTAATTATTTTAGTGTCTCAATTTTTAAAAGTTTTATGGTATGATACAATGGAGCTGACGCTGCGCACTTGCGCACATGCGGCTTGTTTTTCGACAAAACGAAGCAGTAAGTATACAGAAGCTGAATGAGCAAAACTATGATACCAATAAACCATAGCGGAAGCACCACCTTGGGTCGGGGGTAAATCGGTCTAACATAGCTTCAAACTATATACTGATAACCTTTGTATCATTTTCGAGTAATATTTCGAATACACAGAATTTAAAGTTACATATACTTATACAATAATACAAATTTCTTCTTAAAATTACAAGTTTAGGTTGTCACTTCCATCGCCGCATCCCACACGATACAATTAGCCGAACAATATATTCAAACCCATACCAGGAACAGTGACCAATGTGGCATGTCCTGCGAACATTCCGATCAGCGATCGGATCTCCAATCCTGATATATGCTTTACTGTTTTGATCCAGCCACACGGACCTAATAACGTATGTTTATGAACGACGGCGGGTGTTATGCGCATGTACTGTAAAACCGGATTAAGTCCCTTGCTGAGCGTTCCAAAGCGGTGCTTCTGTTGTGCTTTACTATTATAAAGATCTATTTGTCGGACTTTTGTTGGTTCTCTCGTGTCGCGGCTCACATGTTTATAAACCACACAGATTCCAGGGCGAGGGTTATGCGCATGTATAACGGGTTTGAGCCCCGCCCCCATACCCAAACCCAATCATGATTAATTGCTGGCCGGTCTTAGGCGGTGCTATACTGCCGTTGTTGTTTATTATTACATGTACATGAATTGTCATTGTTGGTCGGCTTTCTGTCAGCTAAGCTTTGACTTTTCATCAGTACATTATATAAGATAGTCTCGCGGCCATTTGCTCGGAGAGAGCCAACTTCTTGGCTTCCTCTTCTCTTGTTTTGCTTTGTGTTCCATCTTTATGTTGTTGTCTTCTTGTTTAACGTCCATGGTAAACAGCTATGATCATGTCCGGGCGGTCAGTTAACCTATCCACAGGGCAGGCTAACACCTCCTAAGCGGCGTTAACCAGTACCAAGTGCACATACTTTCACCAGTAACGTTTAATCAGCAGAAGGGGAAATAAAAGTAATGGTTTCGTCTTTATCTTTGGGGTTTGGTGCAGGATGCGGCCATTCCTGAGCATGGCATTATTCTCTACATTACTTGCCTTCAAAGATATTCTTCCTATGTATTTCAGTCTCTAGCCGCAACACGAGAAAACCAACAAAGTGGTTGTGCGCCCAGCGCAGACTCGGATCATCCTGGGCCTTCGCCCAGTCTGATTAGACTCTTCACTAAGCGCTTAAAGGATAGTTAAGTATCTAAGCTACCTCCATGCGGACAGCGAAGACTCTGATCAGACTGGACGGATGCCCAGGCTGATCTGAGTGCGCTGGGCGCACAACCACTTTGTTGGTTTTCTCGTGTCGCGGCTCATAAATTTCCCTCAAGACTCATAAATTGTTCAACATGACAAGCAGGAAAGACTTAGATCAGACTGCGCGAATGCGCAAACTGATCTCAGTCTTCCCTGTTCGCTCATGCACTGAAACATTTATTCATGACACGGCTCTAAATTACGGACATAAAAATCAGTCGCGTCGAAAAGAAATTTATTTAAAGACACTTAATATATACAAAGTAAATTTCTCTTTTATATGAGCTTTCAAGTGTTTATTTTAAATAAAAGTAAGGTAAAGTGATGTAAAGTTTACAGGTGTACCACAACGAAAAAATACTAGGTATGTGCTTCAATACAGGTAAGCATCGTGATGAAAATCACACACCTAATCGTGACATGCATGACGATCATAACATAACACTATTAATGTTATAATCCATAAACCGATGGGCTGACAGACAGACGGACATAAAAACGAACAGGCTGAGGCACACTAGTATGAACAGGTAAATACGGAAGAATTCTAAATGAATTTTAAAAACATCTTCACTGGGTGTATGTAAATAAGGAAACCTCCTTTTACGCCTCATTTTCAAATCAATACAGGAAGTTAACATTTCCTTTTGTGTTTTGAATCAATAAAAAAAGGGATGAAAATACGGCATATTAAGATCCGGGAAACTCCTTATAGTTTAAAAAAAAAAAAAAATTGTGCGATACAAAATTGCGAAACATAAAACTTTTATACTCAGTCGTTTAAAAAAATTAGGACTAAATATACATTAAAGTAATTATAATAGAAAATGACATGAAGATTGTGATGGAAAATGATACGAACGTTACGAAAACCATGGGAGGCGTACGGACAGTGGATGCATGGAACCAAGAACTAGCTACAAAACTTATAGCAAATACAGTTTGTCTAGCAGTTTATCTTATTATTGGAGTGTTTGGGAATTCATTGGTGTTCTATGTTTATGCGGCAAGGAAAAGACTAAACAATGAGGATCGATTCTTTATCCCGATTCTAGCGATAATCGATTTAATCGCGTGCATTGTGAATTGTTCTTTCAGCATATCGATTAATATGTTACCAGTTAAATATGATAGTGATATCGCATGTAAGTTTATGTGGTTTTTGGCGATGTATACGACTGCAATATCGGCATTGGCGCTGATGCTAATCGCGATTAATCGTTATCTGAAGTTATGTAAACGATTTGGAAGACAGATGACTCATAAATGGAAGAAATATTTCCTTGTGATAATCTTAAGCAGTGCTGCTATTTTGGCGTTGCCTTCTTTTGCCTTCTATGGATCGGCTGAGATAGACAGTGGCAGCGAAAATCTGACAGGACGGAGGTGTACTAGCGTCACGGCCGGTCAACCAAAACTAGCATTTATTTATAAAGTCATATTGTTTCTGGTAATGCTTGGAATTTTGGTGGTGCTGGTGGTTTTGTACAGCCTTATCGGAAGAGTTCTCTTCAAACAAGCTCGGTTTAGTTGTAAACTAAACTTAACTACTGAAGCGACACCGGCTACCTCTGACAGCGGAATTTTCGAATCTGACGATGCGCACCATCAGATCAAATCTACGAAAGGTTCTGAAGACCAAGGTGCATCGGTCGATGATAGTAAAACTGCTTCGAGTTCTCAACACAGAAAATTCAGTGCGATTTTTCAACACAGAAAATCAGATGCGAGTTTTCAACACAGAAAATCAAACGCTGCTGAAACGCGACTACTAAAACACAGATCTCCTGGTTATAGAGTTACTGTAATGTTTATGATCATTGCAGTTGTGTTTGTTATTTCATTTATTCCTAAATTGGCTATGATGATATGGGAGTCCACAAAAACAGATTTTTGGTTGACTTTAACCCCCTCAGAACTAGGAGGATTCAGATTTTTGTATTCACTTTTTATTATTAACCACATTGCCAATCCTTTCATCTATGGATTTATGGACAGGAAATTTAGGACAGAGTTCAAAAAATTGTTTTCTAGGAAAAAGTGATTATTTTATGTCTTGAAAAAGTCAATTTCATGTTTTTCTTATCTTGACATTCTGTTAAGCTGAATTAACAAATTCTGGCGAAATACAGAAATGCCGTAAACTGATCACCGACTTTCTGTTTAAAGCTTCAATTTCGAAAGTCATACTACGAGGATCGTCCAAAAAGTTATGTCACTGGACTCATAACTTTGCTGACAGAGGTGATAGCTTACCACGGTTTGCAACAATCAAAAGAACAATCTTTTATACTGATATCAGGTAAATGGTGAAAACATGCCATCTGGTTTAGTTATAAGCTCAGATACAGATCTTATATTTGAGACTGGCCTATTTTCACGATTTTTGTTTTTCTGCTGGCTTGCTTCATGCTGCATACCTCGTCAATTACATATCGCAGGATTCTGAAATTTTCAGGGTTGCTGTCTGTTGCAATTTGTGGGACACTACATAAAAATCAGCGACTTCTGCCAAGTATATGCGATGCAAAATTTTGATATATGAAATATGGTGAAATTCACAGTCACGTGATTTTCAAGGACCCACTGTGCCTTCATTTTAGGGATCTTTTCTAAAATTTGATTGAGAAAACATTGTCATGATCTACTGCAGTAAAGATATGCTTCAGAATTTGAAATATTATACGTTTATGAAGCTTTTGAACTTAGAACATGACCTAGTCGATTTTCCTATGGCGTTGTTTGCATAAAGTTGAGGTAGCGAAATGCTATAAACTCTTTTAAATGTACAGAATCACGTGGAGATTTTTTCGTTGTGTTTATTAGTACCTGAGATATCGTAGGCACCGGGCAGCGATAATAGACATTCCTTCATTATATTATTGCCGGAGTTGCATCTACAAATTTGCCAGTAGGTTGAGGGTACCCTTCTTTTGATGCAGATTGTGAACGTTATATCATTGATACAAGAAATAATTTTTTTACAGCTATGTGATAAAAAATAGGGTTTCTAAATGTTTTTTTTTTTAGGTGAATAGCACTTTTCGTTTTCGAGATATAAGCCAGTGACAGAACTTTTTGGATGACCCTCGTATTATAATAAACGGATAAAGCTCGCAAAAGCTATATTTTTCCGAAAGTCTGCGAACGCAAAATGGTTATTGCCTCAATCAAAACAGCCAGGCCCCGAGGTTATAAAACTTTTTTCATACTCAACTCAGCTGAGCATGAAATTTTACCTGCTGATGAACAGCAAATTACTGATAAGTACAGTTGTTTTCATGCTCAGTTTAGCTGAGTATGAAATTTTCACTGCTTATGAATATGAAAATGCCAACATTAGTTGGCATTTTCATATTTATCAGCAGAGAAAATTTCATGCTCAGCTGAGTTGAGCATAGAAAAAGTTTTATAACCTCGGGGCCGGGTATCATTACAACTGGGAATTTAGGGGGATGTGTACACTTTCAGGGAAAGAAACGCTGTAATTTTTTTTTGCCTTTGTCCTGTAAAAGGGTCAGCTCTTGAGGAAAGAATTTACCCCAAAAGGAACAAAAAATCGTTTTCTTTAAGAGTTGCCTCCTTCATGGAAGGGTTTCGTTTTCCGGGGTAGCAAACAGGAAGTCACAAAATGTTCCGGTCTGTAAAAATGTCGAAAAAAAAACATGAACGTGCACTCATACACCTTTAAAATCTTAGTCAATATTTTAGCCGCAACACGACGAAACGAACAACGTAGCATGTGCGCCCAGCGAAGATTCAGATCAGCCTGGGCATCCGCCCAGTCTAGTCAGAGTCTTCCAATTGGCTATGCGCTTAGAGGCGCACGGTTGCTAAGGGTCTAAGCTACCTCCATGCCAGCAGCGAAGACTCTGATCATAATGGGCGGATGCCCAGGCTGATCTGAGTATTCGTTGGGCGCACATGACACTGTGTTTGTTTTCTCGCGTCGTGGCTCATATATTCGTTAGCACGTTTGTGAAAATAAGCGTTCGCGATGATTTCCAAGCTACAATAGCTACTCTCTCTCTTTCTCTCTCCCTCAAACCGAAAAATAACATTATGTTTGAATTTTTTCGTGAGTTTTCATTTTCATATCAGACCTGATAGATGTTAGATAGCACTATATCATCAAACCGTAAACCACAAGTGCTTTAGTAAACAGACACTTTTGACTCAATTTAACTTTAAATGTTTCACGCAATAAATTGGAATACAGGGTGTAAAGGAAGTTCGGAAACACTGGAGTTTGGCTTCCATTCTGTGTAGGAATCTCTTGCACACAAGCTCAGGCGTCCCCCATAGACTCTCGTTTCAGCGCCTATGGCCCACGAAAGACGACAACCAGAACATCATGAAGGATACGGAAAGAAACTGAGATTTGAAAACTGAGTCCTGATATGAATTATAAAAGAAAATACACTCATTACATTGGTGTAAAAAAGATATAATAAATCTGATTTACTGTAAAAAAATCTCCATCGTTTGATGTTAAGTTGCTATAAAAGTAACCACTGAATAATATAAACGTACATGTATCCATACCAAATTTAGTTCAACAGACGCGCGTTTCTGTATTTAACTTTTTAAGTATCGCTAAGTCCTAAAGCGTTTGAAAGAAAAGAGATGATGGGCAGGCCTCGAGATCCGTCTCCGAGCCACACTTACTGTCGATTCCACGGGACACATTAGCTGCAGACATCAGGTAAGAGACGCCTGCGTCCCCCATCGAGCTACCTCAACCCCTGCGTCTCGAGAAAGCCGACAGACAAGAGCATCAGGAAAGAGATGTCCGATGCAGCAAGAAACCGCATAAAGCCAAAACAACTCAAAAGAATGGAAGCCAAACTACAGTGTTACACCCTGTATTCCAATTTATTGCGTGAAACATAAAGTTTAACTGAGCCAAAACTATATCTGTTCACTAAAGCACTTGTATTTTACGTGTCAGTGATATGCTATCTTATGTATACCAGTTTTGGTATGAAACTGGGGAGCTGAATTTTGTATGCGCTTAACCCTCGCCATTGATTCTGATGTGGTTCATAAACATAGAAACCCAACAATGGATCAGAGCAGCAAATATATCAATCAGGATTATATACTGAAATGAAACCAGATGAGCACTCAACAGCAAGAATAACCCTAAAATGCTGGAGTAAAAGATGTCCAATTTTTGAGCCCCAAAGAGCCCGAAGAAGAGTCTTGTAAAATGACTTTAAATGCAAATTCTGAGGATTGAAAAACTAAGAGCACTAAATGAATGTATGACATTGACAATTAGAGCCCTAGATAAGAGGGGGTATTTGGTGATAATTAGGGATAATTTTACTTAATTTTGGATAAAAACATATGTTATGACCACTCATCTGAACCGTCTCAACGAGACGGTTCAGATGAGGGGTCACAACATGTGGTTTCAATGAGAAGTAAAAAAATTATCCCTCAATTATCATCAAATACCCCTCATATATAGAGCTCTGTATGTTGAGACTTTTTTGGGCACAAACACAACAGCTCTGATATGTAAAATAGATGAGCAGGCAATGATCAGGAACCGATACAATCCTTTACCACATCAAAGACAATACATACTGCCCTAAACACCAACTGGCGCGCAAAACAAAACAAGACAATCACAAGGTCAGCTAATTAGAAGTATTCTTGTCAGCCGCGACGTAAATCTTAATTGCGGTGTTAGGCTTCAACATTTATTGAGTATCTAATATTCTCAATGTATAATCATTATTTATTTATTTTTTTATTTATTTATTTTAGCCTTTGTTTATTTATTTATTAATTTTAGTCGTTGGAAGATGCTTGCTGCATTAAACACCCCACGTCTTATGTCCATAGTTGTTGTCTTTCGTGGGCCATGGGAGCTTGGGTGGTTTGGTAGGGAACCGCGTCTCTGGTATTTTGTTTCTAGTGCAGGAGTTTCTAGCCTGATGTCTGCGGTTGCTCTTAGGAGAAGCTGTCTTCGTCTGGACTGACCCGGCCATGATCAAATATTCTAAACCTTTATGGAATTTAGCGACAATGGAGAAAACGCCTCTATCGCACTGAACTATGTATGGATACACTTCAGTCGTATGAGAAAAAAATCTCTGGACCAATATCGCTGTTGGTGGCGGATATCATCAATCGGCGCTTCAGTGCTGATTCTAGTACTTAAGGTTATTGCAGTCAGTATGCAAATACTAACCAAGTTATCTACAATGACTTTTGGAATGAAAAATAAGAGGGGTCAGCGTACAAAACTTTTTCAGTGTTGAGAGATACCCTAAAAGGATGACGATCTTAGCCGGAAATCGTATCGGAGTTTGGTTCTAACATTGTGTCATAGTTGTCTTTTATAGATTCTACCTGCACCGGACAGCTCCTTCTTCGTATCCGTGGCAGACCATGGAAGATGAGGTCATTCGGTAGAGGACGGCTTGCGTCTTTTGTCGTTTCTTGTGCACGCACCTCATACCTGATATCGTCTACTCTTTTTCGCGGATTGCGCCTGTAATGTGTATTTGGAGGGGTGTGCTTTGCCTGCCAAGACCTGACCATACTCTTCGGTGCTCAGCGATACACAAGGAATTAAATTCAGAAAAAAAAACTCCTCTGGTCCATCAAATTTAGCTTAATGTACCTTCATACTTAAAGTACCGGGCCGTGATCACTAGTAGTGACCAGTTTGTCACCACCAAGGGTATCATCAACCCAGTAAGGGACCGACCATTTGATATTCTGGGGGGGGGGGGGGGGGGGGGGTATATTTATAAAAAAAAATCCCTGTCTTTGGATATGCAAGAAAAAAATAACCTGGCTCATAAGGGGTTTCAAAAAAATAATCTGGCCTCAAAAGTAAGAGAAAAAATAACCTGTCTCCACCCAAAATTTCAAAAAAAATATATAGTCTGCAGATAATTCCATTGGAATTGAGTATTTATAATGTCTCTGGCTTCTGGGGGGGGGGGGGCGGGCTGCGCCAGCAGGCCCGCATGAGCATACATTTACAAAAACATCCTATACAATGCGACATTCACATACATGTA